>CM028327.1:31003016-32365516 GCA_016647705.1 Eucommia ulmoides | reverse complement strand
GAAGAAAAAAAAAGTGTAAGTGGTGAAAGTGCCCTAAACATGCCATTAAAATGATACAGAAAAATAAATATATGAGATGGATACAAATAATATATATTTTAAGTTTGCCCAATTAATTTAAAGAAATCCCGATTTGAAATTCCTTCAAATTCTATAGATATGAGAATCGAGAGAAGATCGCGGAAACAATTTTGTTGGAATTAATCTTTTCGAAACTTAAGAAGAATCCCACAAAAAAGATTTACCGAGGGAAGAGATTTTATAAAACTAATCGTTTCTAAATTCTACTCTAGTTGGGGAATGGAAATGAGGTCATAGAAAACTCTCTCACGATTTATCGAATCATCAGATTCATCTTAAGGTTTGTAAGGATTAATTCCTACAAATTAAGATTTTATAATTTTTTGGATTTTTATATTTTTTATTTTTTAGGGTTTTGATAACAAGAATAAAAATAAAATAAAAAAAATACAAAAAAATAAATAATGAAAATATTATTCACCTAATGCTCGAGGATTAAGTTTAAGCACGAGAAACATACCCCGGTGTTTTCACCAGATCATCGAACAACTTACTTTTTTTAGTTTGTTTCTTTTATGAATTGAGACAAAAAATAAATAAAATAAAAAAAGAATGCAAAATAAAATAAAAAACAGCAAGATATGTGTATCCTCGTCTAAACGTTGAAAGATTAAAATTGAGAATGAGGAATTGTTGATCCTAAGATTTTGATGAATAATTAAAGGTTGATATTTTTGGTGGAACTAACGGTTTGATTAAGTGTTTCAATTTATTAGTTCTAATGATGAAGATATGATGACAAGTAATGAATGCATGCTAAAGAGACTGACAAAGATGATGGACATTAAGAGACCGAAAATTTTGAAGAATTTAAGGGAAAACAACTCAGGTTAATTTTTACTCTTAATGTATCTCAATTAGGATCACACACGACACAATTTTTTTTTTTTTTAAATTTATGTGTGTTTTGATAGGATCCTAATTTCTGAAATTATATGCTCCTATGTGTAATTGAAAAAGAAATATTGATAATTAATTAAAATTGAATTTAAAAATTAGTGGAGCTAATTGAAAAAAGAAATCAGTTAAAGGGGTGAAAACGTTGAAGAAAATGAATTAAAAACGAATTTAGAAGAGGTTCCCAACATTGACAAGTCGATAGGTAAGTCGACTGGAGCATAGAAGAAGAAGTCTTTGAATCTCCCAATCAACAGGTAGGTCGACCTATGCTTAAAAGATAAACTCTCTGAATCGTCCAGTCGATAGATAATGGATGGGTGGTCGACCGATGGGCGAAGGAATTTTGGCTTGGCTAGTATCCTGAATCGAGCGGTCGACTTATGGGTGTTAGTCGGTCGACTGATGAGTCTGTTTCAGATTTAGAGGATTTCATAGATTTGATTCAAAACTTGCCATTAACAAGTCGTTTTTGGCTTATCTGATTAAGATATTGTAGGGATCTGTACTTAATTGAGATATAGTCTATATATTTTATTATCCCTATTAATTTGGTCTATTTAATTAAATGTTCTTTTAATTAAAGTGCTTTAATGCTTTTTATTTTGATGAATTCGATTTAAAAATGTTTAAGGACCAAAATAAAATTTCCCAAGAATATTTTTAAATGAAAAATATATATTTTGATTATGTATGATATATGGGATCTTGGGGTGTCATTTAATGACATAATGTTTGAAAAGTAGTTGTTATAAGATATCTTTGAAATTCCTAATTTAAACCTGCGAATTTTGAGTTTAAATATTGCTATTTTGGTGAAGAATATTTTGGGCCTAAAATATGGGAGAGATTTAAGGAATTTTATTTTGGCATTACAATTTAGTCCATATATTTAAATATAATTCTTTCATACTTTCATTGATTTAGATTAAATTATTTTGGTGACTAAATTGAGAGCTTTAGAAGTTATATTATTAAGTTAAATATACCAGGATTAAAAGATAATGATATATGGGATATATAGGTTTTTTTTAGATACTTATCATTTAAAAACTAGCCGTTGGAGGGCTTGTTTCAATTCCCTATATATAAACCTGCGGATTTTACATAACAAACACAATATCAAGAACTATTCAGTTCTTAAGTTTTTCTAAGAGTTATCATTATGATATTATACTGAAAAATATTGTGAGATTATTCTAGAGTTAAAGTTCTTGAGTTAAAGCGCTAATTTATTTGACGTTACCAATTTGAGCTGTCTAACGATCTGTTTTGCAATCCATTGGTGTTTTCCTGGTAAGATCATTCTAAGTTTATTCTTTAATTGAGTATTTCATTATTATTACTTGCTTGGTTAATTGATCTTTTTGAGAAATTGTTTTTGAACTTTAAAAATATAAAAATCTTTTAAAACGATTTGTGTGTTAATTTAATTACATGCTTAATTGTGCTACCTGCATTCTTTATTATAATCAGATTTTGTTTCCTCACTTTATTTCTATCACTAGTATCGGGACATTAATTGAGTATTAATTAATCTGAAATGGTAGAAGCTCCGAGTGCAAAGAACTTATCAATTTTTGTAATTGGTGAGTTGTGTACAGATTAAATACTATTGAGAGTGTCTAATCAGGGGTAGCAAGAGATTGAGGTTTTGATATTTTCCTAGAGTATAAAAAGATTAGGTGTTAATTCTTCCTTGATTGAATTGATTTGTGAGCAATTTTGTAATGGTTCAATCCTTACCGGGTAAAAGGATATGTAGAGTGTTTGTAAGGTTTTGATTTGTTAGCCTGGGGTATAAAAAGAATTAGGTTATTTTTGAGTTTATAAAAAGTAGAGGTTATTCCTGAGTCTGTAATTTTTTTTTTGTAAAGGTTGATTCTAAGCTTATGAAAAGAATCTTTGTGAGCGTTTCGTTCTTACTTTTAAAGGAATCTTGAATTTAGTGGGTGCGAATCTCAGTGGCGGCTCGGAGGACTGGATTAGCCAAGATTAGTTTGGTGAACTAGAATATATCTGTGTGTACTGTTTTGTTTATTTCATTTATTTTATTTTGTGTTGTTTGGGTGTGCACCTAGAGCTTATTACACTTATCCGTTGTTATAAAGATAATAATTAATTTTAGCATAAAATTAATTGTTTTATATTTGAAGTGTTATTATTTGGATTAATTTTCTAATACTACTCAATTCACCCCCTTCTTGGGTAGCTCATTGGGCCAACAGGAACCTTATCCTAGTGTTTTCATCGAGTTATCGAACAATTTAAAGAAATAAAACTTGCAGGAATTTAAATTGCGAAGACAATAAAATAAGCTAAAAATTAAAGATAAAAGAAAAACATACTTGCTCTAGGCTAAGAATTCCGATGCTCGAGTTTTTCCTCTCTCGTCGACGGCTTCTAAAAAAGGTTTTGAGAATCATTCTTCTAGGGGTGGCACCTCTCAATTTTTTGAATGAATAAACTAGGAGGAGGAGGAGGGTCCTATTTGTAGGAAATGGTGGAGTGTGAAAACCATATAGGAAACCCTAAAAATTAGGTTTGGCTGCCTAAACCTAGTCCAAGTTGGACGGGGAAAGGGTAAACAAAAGGGTAAAAACAAGTCTCTAAGGTTCCGGGCACGTGAAGTCACGCGCCCCTTTCTTTTCCTTTCTGTGGTTGCCACGTGGTAGTGGGCATAGATGGGGGTCTACTCTCTTTGCTTCTCTCTCTCTTCCCCCCCCCTCTCTCTCTCTCCCTCTCTACTTTTTTTTCCTTAATTTTGGTAGATATTAAAAGGTGGTGTGGTCCACCATTTCTCTCTCTCTCTCTCTTTCCTTTCTTTTTCTCTTTTTATTTACTCCCCCATTTTTTTTCATTTTTTTTCAATTTTAAACTCTTTTCTTTATTTCAATTTTTTATATTTTCTGGAAATAAAATAAAAATAAAAGAAAAGAAAACAAAGTAAGCTATAAATTAAAGTATAAAATTTTTATGGGACGGTCAAAATGTCATTTCTACCCTAATGTTCAAAAGCATAGGATTAGGCTAAAAGATCACACGAAACGAAACAGTCAAATTTGATTGTTCTGTTCTTATTAGTCGACTGGCCATCTATCGGTTGATCGACCCCTGCAATAATTAGCTTTTTGACCATTACTCTAGCTTCCGTCAGTCGATCGGCCCTCACATTCAGTTTACCGAATTGGTTAGTGAACTCCCAATTTAACTCTCTTCAAGCCACTATTTTCGTTAGTCGACTGACCCATTTTATCGTTTGATCGAATTGGTCAGTGGGCTTTCTTTTTAACTCCCTCAAGCCACTGTTTTTGTTAGTCAATCGACCTATTTTGTCGGTTAACCGAATTGCCTGAAAACTTTATCATTTTATGTGTTAAAAAATATTTTCTTAGTTAAACAATTTGTTAAAAATATTTTTATGATTTTAAAACTTTATAAAATCTATTAAGATCTTAAATTTATCACTTCCTACCATGTCACACATAAGATTACTCTTTTTAAAGTGTCGTGTGTAATCCTAATTCAGGTTGCATTAATAGTATAAGAGTGATGAGTTGTTTTTACCTAAGAATATAAAAAATCTTCAATATTCCAAAAATCTTCAATGTCTTCACTTTGTACCCGTATTAAATCGCTTCATCAGATTTTCATCTTATAAATCTTCAACAATTAATCATTTTTTATCCATTCTTTTTCTCATTTAAACATGGAAAAAAGACCTTTTGGTCCCTGAAAGATGGTCATAGTGTCCAATTGGCCCCTAAGATTTGAAACTCAACACATTTGATCTCAACATTTGAAAATCGTTTCAATTTGGCCCTTGAAGAGGAATATGTGAAGTCAAAGTAACGGTCAACGTTACTTCAAGGGCATTTCGATCATTTAAGTGCCCCCAACTGATTCCCTCCATATATGTCCATACCTGTTCAGTTTTTCCCGCGATTTTCGTCATTTCATGTGCCTATAAATTAGCCCTTTACCTATCTCTCTTGTTCTATCTTTTGGAACCCAATTTTTTTTTCCTTTTTATTCTGTCCAAAAAAAAATGGAGGGTGAACACATTTGTAATTGTGGGAGAAAAGCGAAAATGGCAACGTCTTGGACTACACATAATCCTAGAAGGAGATTCTATTCTTGTGGAAATTACACCAGGTACGTTTTATTTTTTTTTCATACCAATTTTTATGAAATATTTAAAAAACAAAATTCTAATTTCATTTTGTAGACTAGAGGTTGTGGCTATTTCTGGTGGGTTGATCCTCCTATGTGTCTAAGATCAGCGGCAATAATACCGGGATTATTAAGAAAAATGAATATTTTAGAAGAAGAGAATAACCGAATGAAGAATAAGGAGAAGAAGTTATGGATAACATTAATTGTTTCATGGGTGGTGTTTGTTATCATGAAACAATTAATGTTATCCATAACTTCTTCTCCTTATTCTTCCTTCGGTTATTCTCTTCTTCTAAAATATTCATTTTTCTTAATAATCCCAGTATTATTGTCGCTAATCTTGGACACATAGGAGGATCAACCCACCAGAAATAGTCACAACCTCTAGCCTACAAAATGAAATTAGAATTTTGTTTTTTAAATATTTCAAAAAAATTGGTATAAAAAAAATAAAACGTACCTGGTTGTAATTTCCACAAGAATAGAATCTCATTCTGGTATTATGTGTAGTCCAAGACGTTGTCATTTTTGCTTTTCTCCCACAATTACAAATGTGCTTACCCTCCTTTTTTTTTGGACAGAATAAAAAAGAAAAAAGAAATTTGGGTTCCAAAAGATAGAGCAAGAGAGATAGGTAGAGGGCTAATTTATAGGCACATGAAATGAAGAAAACCATGGGAAAACTAAACAGATATGGACATATATGGAGGGAATCAGTTGGGGGCACTTAAATGACTGAGATGCCCTTGAAGTAACGTTGACCGTTATTTTGACTTCACAGATTCCTCTTCAAGGGCCAAATTGAAACGATTTTCAAATGTTGAGATCAAATGTGTTGAGTTTCAAATCTTAGGGGCTAATTGGACACTATGACCATCTTTTAGGGACCGAAAAGGTCTTTTTCCCTTTAAACATATAAAACTTTTAATCTGAAATCATTCAATAAACTCATTAGTTCTATGAAACATCAATGTTCAATTGCCCATCAAAATGTTAACAATCTCTCCCTTTTTGATAGTGACAATTAACTTTGATATTTTCTCAATAAAAAATGTAACATGCTCCCCCTAAATATGAGGATAGATTTTTAACTTGTTTAAGAACCGTTATAAGATAAAAACATGTATAAAAAAAATTTCAATCTAAGCATAACACATTATTGCTCCCCCTATTTAATTATAATCATGAATTCATAATAGGAGAACCAATTCTCTTTTCAAAATATCATACAACTTCTCCCCCTTTGTCATCTCAAAAAGATGGTGGAATTATTAAAACGTCTATTTTCAACTCAAAGAAATTCAAGATAATTACTCATTATAATTTAGAAAATTTTTGAGAAAAATATTCGTAGAGATAATAAAGCAAAATCAAATTTTCTATTTTAAAGTTCATTAAAAAATATTTCTCAATAAACCAGACAAACTAATTTAAAACATCAATATTTTTGCTTGAGATTTTCAAATTATTTTGCACATATAAAAAATGAAATATTTATATGGATCATTATAGGAAAAAAAATAACTAAGCATTGAATAGATCCAAAAGCATATATCCAAAATACCATAATCCAAAAGTAATAGCAAATACTAGTTATTACAAACTGTCATGTTTCTAGATAAACTTTAAAACTAACCAAATTTAACCAGCGAAAAAATCATAAGGAGGAGGTGAGGGACTCTTGAACGAGTTTGATGGTTTGGCCAATGATTGGAGAAATGGATGACTCTGCACAAAATTACACATTTGATTCACCTTAGTCATCGCAATGTCGACTTTGCTTGACATTTCTTTCCGTATACAATTTTTCAATATCCGTATTTTGTTGGAGCCATGATGGAGAATTCCTCAGAACAACCAATCCTCTTTTTATATTTAGAATCGTGGCAAGTTAATCAAGGGATATTTCAATTTTGATACCGTTCACATACGAGCATAATTTTTCCCTGACAATATGAAAGTTTGCATAAAATATTCTTACCCAATGACTAAAGCATGACTTACTTTCAACTAAAAACTGGATCCATCCTATCTTTTTGAGTTTTGACAAAATGTCAATCCCACCACATGAAAGCTCATCAAAATCTATAGTTTTAGCCCAAACCAATTTCCTTCCACTAAAATCATTTTGGTACTTGATTTGGCTCGCAAGATTTATGAACTTTTTCTTATCGAACGATTTGTTTGAACTTCCTCTTAGATTTGGTGCCATTTTCCAAAATATAGATGAATACATAATCAAGTTGCCAAGGAATTCAAGGATAAATTGAAGACTCCCCAAAATACACCAAGATGAAGAGATATTTAAATTTGAGTACTCCTTTACCGAACGAGCAAAATTTATTCTAAAATCTTCATAAAATTAACTAGATGTAGCTTCTTATATCGATTTTTTTTAAAGAACTATGAAGATATAGAGTTTAGACCTTGGAAAACTAAAGAGACTTTGACGGGAAGAGCTAAAATGAAGAGAAAACCTTAAACCATTCAGTTTAGAGTGGAGTTGGTCCGTTGACCGAGGCCTAGTTGGTTGATCGCCGAGGTTTTCAAAAAAAAATTCCTTTTCCAACACCTATTTTTGGTTGACCGAGGTCCTGGTCGGTCGATCGATTCGTTTAGATTCTGAGCCCTTTTATTTTTCTTATCCTTGTTTATTTCTCATTTAAATCCACAAAAATTTTTATTTAAAAAAATTATTTTAATCGACATAAATATTTATTTAGAAAACCATTTTAACACATCAAAATTAACACACATAGTTTATAAATTTAATTATTAAAAAAATATGAAGCATTTGTCTCCATAACAAAATTAACATATTTATATTTTAAAAAGTTCGACATACCTAATTCATCATTGGGAGCAGTTAGTGTGTGTACCTTAGGTTGACTTTCAATATCAGTCTTGATTTCATTTGAATCAACTAATTTATCCTTTGATTGATTTATCTTGATAATGTATTCATTTTGTAAGATAGCTTTCTTTTGAATATTTTCTGTAATGATCTCCTTGGCTTTATGGGATACGTAAGATTGCTTTGACTTGTTACGATCTACAACAACTTTATACACTGGCTTCTGATTTTTATTTTGTGCTTTTTCTTTCAATGATAATCATTAATTTGTCTCTCATATTGAAATTTTAGCTGTCTAAAGTTTCCATTAAATATTTGTATATCATATTGATTTGTCTTTCATGGTTTAGTAAATTTGGAATCTCTTATTTGCATATAATTTCCATTTGTCTTTTAGGTCTGATAAATCCAACATTGATTCCAAGATGAAAGTTTTCTTTTCCAAGTATCCAGTTATTTCTAAACCCAACTAGGGAACCATGTAATAGGTAATATCATTTCTCAAGATGACCATACTTTCTATAATGTTAATATCTAAAATTATTAGTAGGTTTCTTAGAATAATCAATTTTCCGTACAAGAGCACAATATTGATACTGATATTGAGGAGTTGCTTTATGAACTACTGGTTTTTCAATAACTTTAGTTTTCTCAATACTTTTGAATTTATTCATTGCCTCATTAATCTTTTTTTATGTCTTTTCAAGTGACGGTTCTAATGAACTGACATTCACCTGAAGAGTAAAATTCTTCTTATACATAAATTCAAGATCATTTTTAAGAGTTCGACAATTATTTTTAACATAATGAATTTTTAAACGAGCACTATCAAATCCACAGTTTGCATTTTCCAATTCAATATTTATACTTTCGTTTAAAGTTTCAATATTCTTTCTTTTAATATCATTGTTCTGAAAATTCGAACCATTAACTTTCAAAAACACATTTTCTTCTTCAAGAGAGTAAATTATTTCAAGAAGCTTACCAATTTCAAATATAGAATTTAAAAATTGAGAAATCTCAAAATATTTATCTAATTTTTTTTTAAAGAGATTTAGTTGTTGGCCCAAAGAGCTACCTAAGAGGGGAGGTGAATTGGGTAATTACAAAATTTAAATAATTAATTCCTTTAAACACGTAATATCAAATAATTAATTTCTAAATTAATTATTATCTTAGTCACGCAGGGGATATATGTTTAATACTAAGTGTACAATATAAGAAAATAACAATGAAGCAACAACGATATATCCTGATTCGGTCAAGCCAGTCTTGCCTATGTCTAGTCCCCCGTGCTCCACGGAGATTCGTAATCCACTAAAACCTTTGATCCCTTTACCAGGTAGGAACCAAACCTTTAAACCGTTTCTTATATAGGCACAAAATCAACCTTCACAAATTACCCTTTCTCAGGTCAAGGATGAACTGTATCTTTTTACCAGGCCAAAGAAAAACCTAACACGCTCTCACTTATCCTTTCCACAGGGAATGATGGATTTTTACAATTCACTCAAAAAATAATTCAATTACCGGAAGAATAAAAACCTAATTCTTTTCAAATGAGAAGAATAATCTAACCTTTTTAACAGGACAAAGGTCAAACCCTAATATTTTTCACAGGAAAAAGATTGAAACCTAGCTACCCTGACTAGACATCGTTCCAAACGTGTTTAATCCGCTCAAACTCACAAATACAAAAAAAACTAAAAACTAAAAATACAAGTAGAACCCACAAGGAGTTCCTACTATCTTAATACGAATATGCTCAATTAATGACCCAAATAATTAGTACGTGATAAATACAATGTGAAACAAATAAAATTTGATTAGTAAATAATGCGGGTAGCACAATTTAAACACATAATCAGATGATTAAACAAAAATCATTTAAAAATATTTTTAGGTTCTTAAGCTTAAAACGATTTTCTAATTAACCCTATACCAAGCAATCAATAAAAATATAAATTCAAAGTAAATAATAAAGGTTTGACAAATCTCACCAAGAAATACCGAAGATAGTGACAGAATAGCAATAGAGCTCAAGTCGGTGACGCCAAACCACAAGCGTTTTAGATCAAGAACTTAGAATAAATCTCTCACAAAATTCTCAGTATAAATATCACTTTTAGAATAGCACAAATTGATTGTTGTTGATGTATTGATCATCAATCTCGTATGTTTATATTAATAGACAAATATCAAGCCCTCCAATGCCTAGTTTCTCAAAGATATGTCTCTAAAAGGCACTCTTAGACCCCATATATGATACCCTTTCAATTCAAGAGTATTTCATTTAAACATATCTTTGATATTCTCAAATAAGCCCATAAAACTATTCTCAATTTAAAAGCGTAGAGATATGAAGTATTAATCCATTTAAATTAAGAGAATCTTTAAGTATATGGACCAAATCAATAGGGATGATAAAATAGGTTGTCAATATCTTAATTAAGTTCAAATCCTTTATATCTCTCCCTTGTAATCCTAAAAAATGGATAACTTTTTACTAAGTGACCAAATCTCCCGAAATCTCAACTAACTCAGTCGGTTGACAGAGTCCCACAAGTTAGTTGACCAACCTGTTAGATAGTTTTTTACCAAGAGATCAAATCTCTCAAAATCTCAACTGACTCCATCAGTTGACAGAGTCCCACAGGTCGATTGACCGACCTGTCCAGAACCAAAATCCAATCGTTGTCTTCTGGCTAGTCAGTTGACCGACTGCCTCTAATCGGTTGACCAATTGGTCCAGAATGATCTAATGTTTCTTCAATTTACCTATTGACTCAAACGGTTGACCGACCACTTCCATTCGGTTGACCAATTGGATCATTGTGCTCATTTTCTTCGCCAATTAAGCAATTGTTTTAAACAGTTGGTCGACCAATTTAATTGATTAACCGACTAAATCAGTAGCACCTCATTTTGACTCTAAAACTTATTGTTTTATTTGGTTGACCGATTACTTTTCTCGATTGACCGAATTGACCCGAAAATACAACTTTTTATACCTTAAAACATGTTTTCCAATTAGGTCAATTATCAATTTTATTTTGCATAAAGAGCACACACAATATCTCATTTTAGGATCTTGAACTTATCACTTCTTACCATGACATACATATAATTAACTCAATTAAAGTATTGTGTGTAATCCTAATTCGGGTTGCATTAAAAGTACATAAGTAGAGAGTTGTTATCACCTATTTTCTTTCAAGGTCTTCAAAACTTTTCACATCTTAATTGCGTCCATCTTGCACCCTTTATGTTTTCTTCATGAGGTATTCTTCTTAATCACATACCTGGAACTTATAAATCTAAAACACTGGATAAAATTATTAGTTCCACAAAAAATATCAATACTTAATTATTCATCAAAATCTTGGATTCAACAATCTCTCCATTTTCGATGATGAAAATTAACTTTGATATTTTCTTCAATAAAGAGTGTAACCACGCTCCCCCTAAATCCGAGGACGTGTATTTAAACTCATTTAAGCATAAATATGAAAACAAAAATAAATAATGATAAAGATATGCAATATAAGCCTAATTTAATCAATGCAATGTTTAGGCGAACAAATTCCTAAATGTTGGCCTAGTGAACTACCCAAGAAGCGGGGGGGCGGGGGGGGGGGGGGGGGAGGGCGAATTGGGTAGTAATAAAAATTTAAACAAATTTAAATCTTTAAACACTTAGTTAATAAAATAATCAATTTTATCCTAAATCAATTATTATCTTGTTAAGCAGCGGATAAGTGTTTAAACTATATACACAACCAAACAAAAGGTAAACAATATAGAACACAAAGATATATCTTGGTTTACCAAGCTACTCTTGACTAATCCACTCCCCCGAGCTCCACGAAGATTTGCACCCACTAAAATCCAGATTTCTTTAGAGGAAGGAACCAAACCCTTACAATGATTATTTTTACAGACTTAGAATCAACCTTTACAATTACTTTTCGCAGACTAAGGAAGAACCTTATCTTTTTGCAGGCGAAAGAATAACCTAATTCTATTACAAGAAGAATCACAACCTAATCCTTTTACCAGACTATGAATCAAACCTCACAAACACTTCAAGTATCATTTTCACCGGTAAGGATGGAATCGTTACAATTCACTCAAAAATGAACTCTATTCAGGAAGAATTCACACCAAATTTTATTCGAGGGAAAAGAATAACCTAACATTTTATTCACTAGGTAAAGATCAAACCTCAATCTTTTTCTCGGAAAAGATTGAAACAACAGCTACCCTGATTAGATACAAGCCAACTGTATCTAATCCACACAAAGTTACCAATTATAAAAAAATTACTGAGTTTCTTCCCACTCGAAACTTCTACCACCTCAAACCAATTAAACTCAATTAATATCCCAATAATTACTACGTGATAGAATTAAGTGAGGAATTCAATATCTGATTATAATATATGTGGGTAGCACAGAATTAAGCACGTAATCATATAATCACAAAATTCTTTTAAAAAGAATTTTTAAGGTCTTTAAAGTTCAAAAACGATTTTACTAAAATCTTATCAAAAATAAAAATATAATTTCACAATAAAGAATAATAGCTTAGAAATATATTACTAGGAAAACAACAAAAAATTTGAATCAGAATAGCAAGACAACACAGATCGATGATGCCAACTCAATCAGCACTTTAAGTCAAGAACTTTGCACACAATTGATCTCACGAATGGTCTCTCAAATATATCTCAGTATTAAATGTACCTAATTGAGAAACACTTCAATTTTATGTACCATATCTATAGGGATAACAAAATAAGTATGATATATCTCAAATATATTCAAATCTCAAGAATATCTTAATGAGACATGCCAAAAAGGTTAGTTAACGACTGGTATTTGAAGTAATCCTTAAAATCCTCAAAATTCTAACCAGACAGTCGGTCGACCGATCATCAGACTATCAATCGACCGATCCCCCTAGGATTGGTTGATCGATTGATTTAGAAAGCATTTCTAAACCACTTTTAAGCCTTGGTGGGTTAACCGATCCCCTATGGTTGGTTGACTGATCGATACATAGAGTTTCACTTCGGTCTATCAGTTGATCAATCTCCCCTGGTCGGTTGACCAATCGATTAATAGACTTCCTACTTTCCAGCCTATACCCATCGGTTGACCAACCTTTCACCTGTCGGTTGACTGATTATCGCTGGAACATTCCTTCCTCAAATTATTTCAACTCCAAATTTTGACGTTTTAATCCTTTAACCAATTTCTTTTCTCAATTAACTCAATTGACACTAATATTCAATTTTAAACACTAATCTTACTTAGGTCAATTTTCATTTTTCAATTTTACATTGGAGCAAATAATTTAACACAAATTAGGATCCCAATTTCATCAAATTAAGCACACATAAACATAACACATTAATTTGTGTCGTGTGTGATCCTAATTGGGATACATTAAGAGTAAAAGATGTTCGAGTTATTTTTACTTAATTTCTTCATAATTTTCAACACTTTTCATTATTTGATCTTTAATAGAACTCTTAAAATGAAACACTCAACAAGCACATTAGTTCCACCAAAACTGTCAATCCTTAATTGTCTATCAAAACCTCGGGAACAACACTAAACATTAATTAACTCATTAAACATCAATTTCTCTCCCTTTGTAATCTCAAAAAGTGGGTGCGGGGACCCAAAAACTTCACTCTAAGCATACATTGTCATGCTTAGCCATACTTAAACCTTGAAAAACTTTCATGAATTAATCTTCTAGTAAAGGTTTGATAAAAATATAAGCAAGTTGATCGGAGGTATTGTCATATTTAATAGTCACATCCCTTTTCTAAATGTGATCACGAATAAAATGATGTCAAATTTCTACATGCTTAGTTTATGAGTGTTGTGTAGAATTCTTACTTTAGCAAATAACACTTTTATTATCACAATACCTAGGGACCGCCTCCATATATATTCCAAAATCATATAATTGCTGCTTAGTTTATAGAATTTGAGGGCAATAATTATCAGCTGCCAGATACTCTGCCTTAGTTATAGATAAGGCAATCAAATTTTGTTTCTTACTATACCAAAAAATAAAAGCATGTCTTAAAAAGTTATATGATCCGCTTGTACTTTTATGCTTGACTTTGCATTTGACAAAATTAGCGTCGGAGTAACTAATTAAATTAAAGTCACTCCCCCTAGGATACCATAATCCTAAATCACTTGTCAGTTTCAAATAACGAAAGATTCTCCTGACAGCTATTAGATGCGATTCTTTCGGACAAGACTGAAATCTCACACACAAGCATACTCAAAATATTATGCTAGGTCTACTAGAAATAAGATACAACAAGCTACCAATCATACCTTGATACATTTTCTTATTAAGATTTTTGCCTGTATCATCTTTCTCTATCTTTGTAAGTGTTGCTGTGAGAGTTTTATACTCTTTAGTACCATCCAAGCCATACTTTTCAATAACTCTTTTGTATACTTGGCTTGATTAATGAAAATTCCTTATTTTGTTTGCTTAATTTGAAACCCCAAAAAGAAGGTTAACTCTACCATTATACTCATTTCAAACTCTACCTTGTTCTTATTCTTGACTAAAATTTAAATTTCGGTATGAATATTTGTTTCTCCTTGAAGGATGAAGAAGCTTTTTCAGAAAGGTTTTGGTTTTTCAAAAAAAAATCTTAACTAAACCAATATTTAATTCAAGATCTTACTTTTGCTTGGAAACCATGTCAAAATCATTTTTTAAAACTCTGTTTTATTTTTCAAGAAAATCTACTTTAGAGGGCAAATTATTTATTTCAAAAATAACATCCGAAAACTCTTTTATTCTACAATAATCATCCAGATGTATTTTAGATTTTTGAATATTTTTTCTTTTTAAACTCAAGGTTTCTTTAGCAAAAAGAAATGTAAGAGCAAGTAATTTTTTCATGATAATATAGAAATTTTCATTATCATCATCTCCACCACTACTACTAATACCATAAGAATCATAAATAATATTATCATATACGAATCTATCACCTTCAAGAGTAGATACACAAAAAATATTTTTCATGGTGTGTGCCACATGATCGATTTAGTTAAGATGTTAAGTCAATCGAGTTAAAACTAGCTCTAGTACCAATTGTTGGCCCAAAGAGCTACCCAAGAAGAGGAAGTTGAATTGGGTAGTTACAAAATTTAAACAATTAATTCCTTTAAACATTTAATATCGAATAATCAGTTTTCCTAAATTAATTATTATTCTAGTCACGCAACATATATGTGTTTAATACTAAGTTGACACCCAAACACAATATAGGAATATAAACAAGGTAACACACAATGATATATCCTAATTCGGTCAAGCTAATCTTGCCTACGCCCAGTCTCCGGAGCTCCACAGAGATTCGCAATCCACTAAATCCTTTGATCCCTTTACCAGGTAGGAACCAAACTCTTACAATGATTCTTTTACAAGCACATAATCAACCTTTACAAATTACCCTTTTCCTAGGCCAATGATAAACCCTACATTTTTACCAGGTTAAAGAAAAACCTAACACTCTCTCACTTATCCTTTTCACAAGGAATGATGAACCTTTAGAATTCACTCCAAAAAATAATTCAGTTACTGTAAGAATCAAAACCTAATTATTTTCTAGGAAAAAGAATAACCTAACTTTTTTACTAGGACAAAGATCAAACCCTAACCTTTTTCACTGGAAAAAGATCGAAATCTAGCTCCCCTGACTAGACATTGTCCCAAACGTGTCTAATCCGCTCAAGCTCACAAATGCAAAAAAAATTGCAAGTTTCTTCCCACAAGAAGCTTCTACCACCTCAATACGAATATACTGAATTAATGACCTGAATAATTACTACGTGGTAGGTACAGTGTGAGACAAATAAAATCTGATTAATAAATAATATGGGTAGCACAATTTCAGTACGTAATCAAATAATCAAACTAAAATTGTTCAAAAAGATTTTCAAGCTCTTAAGTTTAAAACGATTTTCTAATTTACCCTATACCAAGCAATCAATAAAAATATAAATCCAAAGCAAATAATAAAGCTTGGATAGATCTCACTGGAAAACACCAAAGATAGTGACAGAAGAGCAATAGAAGTAAAGTCGGTGACACCAAACCACAAGCACTTTAGATTAAGAACTTAAAATAAATCTCTCACAAAAATCTCAATGTAAGTATTACTCTTAGAATAGCATAAACTGATTGTTCTTGATGTATTGATCACCAATCCTGCTAGTTTATATTAATAGACGAATACCATGCTCTTTAACGGCTAGTTTTTCAAAGATATGCCTCTGAAAGACACTCTTAAACCCCATATATGATACCCTTTCAATTCAGGAGTATTTCAATTAAACCTATCTTTTGATACTCTCAAATAAGCCCATAAAACTATTCTCAATTTAAAATCATAGAGATAGGAAGTATTAATCCATTTAAATTAAGAGAATCTTTAAGTATATGGACCAAATCAATAGGAATGATAAAACAGGTTGTCAATATCTTAATTAAGTTCAAATCCCCCAAATATCTCTCTTGGAATCCTGAAAAATGGATAGTTCTTTTCCAAGAGACCAAATATCTTGAAATCTCAACTCACTTAGTCGATTAACCGAGTCCTACAGGTTGGTTGACCGAACTATCTAGAACCAAAATTTACTCATTGCCTTTAGGCTGTTCATTGACCGACTGCCTCTAATCAATTGACCGATTGGTCTAGAATAATCCAATTTTTTTCAATATACCTAATGACTAAAATGGTTGAGTGACCACTTCCATATGGTTAACTCAATTAAAGTGTTGTATATGAGTCTAATTCAGTTTGTTTTAAGAATATATAAGTAAAGGGTTATTTTCACCTGTTTTTCTTTAAGGTCTTCAAAAGTCTTCACATCTTCATTGCATCTATCTAGCACATTTTATGTTTTATTCATGATGTTTTCTTCTTAATCACATATAGGGGTGTGCACGGTTCGGGTGTGAAAACAAATTGGGGCACCTGACACCCAACCTGAACATGACTGGGTGAAGAATTACAGGCTCGATTTCGACCTAATGGTTGCTGGAAACCAGTGTTGGGTAGGTTTATCGAATTACAGGCGGGTTCGGTCGGGTCCGGTTGGTCCTTATGTTGAGATGATAGAGTAAAGCAGAAATCAAAACCCTAATTAAAATAAAAATCAAAACCCTAATCCATACAAAAATCAAAATCGAAGATCATAAAACAAAACATCAAATTCAAAGAACAAATAGAAGTTAGAAGAACTTACCCCTGAGTCTTTGACTATTGATTTCAAACATCGATTGGAAGGAAGGCTTAAGTTTTAGAGCTATTGGAGAATCGAAGACAACGTCACGACAAAGAGCTTAATCGACAACGAATGAAATCATTGAATGGAATTAAAGAATTGAAGGATTAAATCTGGATGGTGGGAGGTTGGGAGTTGAACGAAGCGTCGATGCTCAGATCTGGATGGTGAGAGTCTAGGAGTTGAATTGAAGGCTCATATCTGGATGAGGCAGTCATAAGATGAGGGAAAATGAACACATGAAACCCTAGAATATGAATAAAGAGTATTTATTTGGTAGATGGCGATCAGGTCAGGTGCAGCTCGGGTGGTGAAGCTTAGACCCGGTATCCAATCCGAATATGAGTTATTTTCGTGGGTTTCACCCGAACCGATTGAATAGTAGCAGAAAACCCAATATTTTTGGGTACAGGCGGGTCGGATCTGGCAAGTGGGTCAGGCAGATGGGTTTCTTATGCACCCACATGCCTGGAACTTATAAATCTGAACCACTTTATAAAATCATTAGTTCCACCAAAAATATCAATACTTAAATGTTCATCAAAACCTTGGATTCAACATTAGTGAAACTAAACCTTTTATTTTCAAGAATAGCAATTTTCTGCACAAGTTTTAAATTATCTTTATAAAAAACATAGGTAAGAGCAATCAGTATCACAATAGCCTTATCAGTAACCTTATTATTACTATCGTTATCATTCTCACTAACAGATCCTTGATTATTAGAACAAGTAAAAAATTTACTCAAAACATTAGGACAAGAAGGTCCACATACATCATTAGTACAAATAGGAAGCTCACATAAGATATCAAGGGAAACAAAACATTCATATAAAACATTTTTGTTGATCTAGAGATTTTGATGAATAATTAAGGATTGATGTTTTTTGTGGAACTAATGTGTTTGTTGAGTGTTTCAGTATAAGAAGTTCCATTAAAGATCAAATCATGAAGTAATTATTCAAGATGGAAAGATTCACAATAAAGAGATGATGAGTATTAAAGATTTTGAAGAAATTAGGTGAAAACAACTCAAACCTTTTTTACTCTTAATGTATCCTGATTAGGATCACCCACGACACAAATTAATGAGTTATATTTATGTGTGTTTAATTTGATGAAATTAAGATCCTAATTATTGTTTAATTATTTGCTCCAATGTGAAATTGAAAAATAAAAAATGACATTGTTGATCATAAGATTTTGATGAATAATTAAGTATTGATGTTTTGGTGGAACTAATGTTTTAATTGAGTGTTTTAGTGATTTAAAGTTGCAGTGAGGAAGATGACAAATTAAATAGATGCTAAACGATAAAGTTGAAGATATTGAAGAATTAAGAGTTTGAAAAATTAGAGAAAACAACCCAGGTGAATCTTAACTCTTAATATTCCAATTAGGAACACACACATGGCATAAAATGTATTTTGTCATTTATGTGTGTTTTTTATTAAGTGAAATTATTTGCTCCTATGTGATTTGAGAAGAAATAATTTAACTAAAATGGAATATAAGAAGATTAGTGGAGCTAATTTAGATGAAAAAATGGTTAAAAGGGCAAAAACATAAAAGAAAATGAGTTAAAAACGTGTTCAGAAGGGAGATCCAGAAGATGGAAGTCGACTGGTGAGTCGACCGGACCAAGCAGTTGTAACTTTCTGTATCTTTAAGTCGACCGACTGGTCGACCGGCCAAGAGGGCTGAACTCTCTAAATCTACAAGTCGACCGACAGGTCGACCGGTGAACAAAAAACAAACTCTCTGAATCTATAGGTCGACAGGTAGGTCGACCGATGCACGCAGCAACGATAACTTGGCTACAACCTGAATTAGGCAATGGACTAGGCAGTTGACCGAACGCACTGTTTCAGGATATTGTTTTATCCGATATTATATCCAAAAGTAGTCATTTTTGGTTGGGATTTGAGAAAGATTTCAGAGATATTTTCTATATTTAAAATATGGTTTATATATTAATTAAATTCTATTAATATGGTTCATTAAATATTACTCAATTTAGTACTTGAAATAGATTCTATTCTTATTAATTGAGATTGAAAAATACTTTAGGGGTTTAATTAAGAGATTTGAAAGTTGTTATTAAGTGAATTGAACCTAAATGAAGTCATTATGATATAAGGGGTCTATATGTGCTATTAATTGTCATGACACATGTAAACTAGCCGTTAGAAAGCTGATTTCATACTTATATATATAGACTTGCGAATTTCTTATATCATTAACCCATATATTATCAGGAAAGATCAGAATATATTATTGAGTGAGTTTTCTAAGAGATATCTTATTGAGAATTGAGTGAGCTTTTCTAAGAGAATCAATTGTTGATCATTGCTATTATCAGATTTAAAATTATATTGTTCTAATCATTCTTTCTGTAGATTTCGGGTGAGATCTTTCCAATTCTTTCATTGCATTATTTGATTATTGTTTGGAAATTGATCGTAGAAATTGTTTATGATTTTTGAAGAAAATATTTTTACAAAAAATTTCTTGAATATAATTACGTGCTCAAATTTGTTACCCATATTTTGTTAAAATTAGATTTTTCTATCTCACGTTTTTCTATCACTAGTTAGGATATTAATTGAGTTATTATTTATCTGGGGTAGTAGAAGTTTCGAGTGAGATTTACTTCTTATCAATTTTTGTATTGGTGAGTTATGACGGATTAAATACTATTGGGAGTATTTAATCAAAGGTAGCCGAGTTTCAGTCTCTTCCTGTAAAGAGATTGAGGTAGTGATTCTTCCTAGATAGAATTGCGATTTGAGTGATTTGTAATGGTTCCATCCTTACCTGTGAAAATTATAGTTGGAGTATTTTGAGAGGTTTTGATTCTTGTGCCTTAATGTTAAAAATAATTACATTATTTTTTAGCTTGTAAAAAGTAGAGATTATTCCTTAACCTGGGAAAATGATATTGTAAAGGTTGATTCTGAGCCTGTAAAAGAATCGGTGTGAGGGTTTGGTTCCTACCTTTAAAGGGATCTTGAGTATTAGTGGGTGTGAATCTCCGTGAGGTTCGGAGGACTGAACTAGCCAAGAGTAGTTTGGTGAACCAGGATATATCTTAGTGTGCTGCAATATTTGTTTTGCTATTTTTGCTATTTGGGTGTGCACCTAGTTGATTAATTAATTCCGTTGTGATATAAACATAATAATTAATTTAGGTTTAAAATTAATTATTTTTTAAAAGTTTTTATTCTGATAATTTTTAATTACCCAATTCACCCCATCTCTTGGGTATTTTATTGGGCCAACAGACCTAAGTAAGATTAGTATTTAAAATTGAATATTAGTGTCAATTGAGTTAACCAAGAGAGAAAATGGTTAACGGGATTAAAACGATGAAGTTTGGAGTTGAAATAATTTAATAAATGAGTGTTCCAACAATGATTGGTTAATCGAAGGGTGAAGGTTCGGTAAATCGATGGGTAAAGATAGGAAAATAATGAGTCTCTACATCGATGGGTCAACCGACCATAGGAGATTGGTCAACCGATTGGCCGAAGTGAAACTTTCTGTATCGATCGGTCAACCGACCGTAGGGAATCGGTCAACTAACCAGGGCTATAAAATGGCCTAGAAATGCAACTTTCTTTTATCAGTCAACCGACTGCCTTAAGGGCTGGAAAGGCTTAACAACCTGTATTAATCAGTCAACCAATGGCTGATGATCGGTCAACCGACTGTCTTATTAGAATTTCGAGGTTTTTAAGAATGAAATCAAATACCAGCCATTAAATAGCCATTTTTGATATATCTGATTTAGATATTCTAGGGATTTGAATATATTTAAGATATATAACATCTATTTTGATATCTCTATAGATATAGTACATGAAATTGAAATGTCTCTCAATTTGGTTCGTTTAATTCTTTCAATCTATGCAATTTGAAATTGAGAAATAATTTGTGGACTTAATCGAAAGTTTTAAAAATCATATTTGAGTAAATTATAACCGGAATGAATGTTCATGATATATGAGGTCTATAGGTGCATTTAAATTTCATATCTTGAGGAAACTAGCCGTTAGAGGGCCTGTTTTAAATCAGCTTAAATAGATTTGCGAATTTCATATCATTAGAACACATCAATCAAGAACTATCGAAGTTCCTGAGCATTCTAAGAGTTGTTATTCTGAGATATATTTCAGAGATCTATTGTGAGATTGTTGTATGAGAAGTTCTTGAGAAAAAAATATTATTGAGTTTGCGTCACCGATTTGTGCTATCTTTCTATTCTGATTTCAATCTTTCGGTGTTTTCTTGGTGAGATCTTTTCAAGCTATCATTCTTTATTGTGAAATCATATTACCATATTTTCTTGGTTGGGAAGGTCATATTAAAATCGTTTTTGATCTTTAAGAGCATAAAAATTCTTTTTAAAACGAATTTTGTGATTATCTGATTACGTGTTTTATTTTGTGCTACTACATATATTATAATAAGATATTGAATTCCTCACTTAATTTCTATCACATTGTAATTATCGGGACATTAATTGAGTTTAATTAGTTTGAGGTAGTAGAAGCTCCGAATGGGAAGAAACTCAGTGATTTTTTGTAACTGGTAAGTTTGTACAGATTGGATACAGTTGAGACTGTATCTAATTGGGGTAGCTTGGGTTTTAATCTCTTCTGAGAAAATATTGAGGGTTGATATTTACCTAGTGGATAAAAAGTTTAGTTATTCTTTTCTCTTGAAAAGAATTAGGTGTGAATTCTTCCTTAATAGAGTTCGTTTTTGAGTAAATTATAACGGTTTCATCCTTACTGGTGAAAAGGATACTTAGAGTATTTGTGAGGTTTGATTCTTAGCCTAGTAAAAAGGATTAGGTTGTGATTCTTCCTGTAATAGAATTAGGTTAGTCTTTAGCCTGCAAAAAGATATGGTTCTTCCTTAGTCTGTAAAAACGAAATTGTAAAGTTTGATTTTGAGTCTGTAAAAAGAATCATTGTGAGGGTTTGGTTTCTACTGTTAAAGGAATCTTGGATTTTTAGTGGGTGTGAATCTCCGTGGAGCTCGGGGAATTGGATTAGCAAAGGCTAGTTTGGTGAACCAAGATATATCTTGGTGTGCTGCATTGATTTATTTTATTTATATTTTATTATTTGGGTGTACACCTAGACTTGAACACTTATCCGCTATGAAACAAGATAATAATTGATTCAGGACAAAATTGATTATTTGATTAATTAAGTATTTTAAATTATTTAAAATTTTATAACTACCCAATTTACCTCCCTCTTGGGTAGCTCACTAGGTCAATAATTGGTACCAGATTTGGTTTAGCTCAAATTAGCTTAATACACTAGCTAACAAAGATCACATGGCGCACCCGATAGGTACGCTAGGTGAGGGGTAGTCTATGCACTGTCTACCTTTGTTTGTAGGAGAAAATTATGCATTCTGGAAGGATAGAATGATTGCATTCCTTCAGGTCACAAATTATGATGTGTGACTAGCTATTGAGGATGGTCCATTTGTCCCTATGGAAAATGGAGTTGCCAAGAAAAAAAAGTAGTGGACCACTTCTGACGAACATAAACTTTTTGTTAACTCTGAAGCTATTAATATTCTGTTTTGTTCTTTAGATGCTAACAAATATTCTAGGGTCTCAAGCCGTGCATTGGCAAAAAAAATGTGGGAAAAATTGCAAATCACCCACGAAAGGACTAATCAAGTGAAACAATTAAAGATCAATGCCCTAATACATTAATTCGAACTATTCAGAATGGGTGAAGCAGAATTGATTTAAGAGATATACACTAGATTCAATAATATCTGCACCCATCTGAATTAACTTGGAAAGCCCTATACTACGGAGGATAATGTCCAAAAAATCTTGAGATCATTAACCAAAGTATGGGTGCCGAAGGTGAATGCAATTGAGCAAGCAAAGGATCTTGCGAAGTATGAAATTGATAGCCTCATCGGCAACCTAATGACATATGAGACGGCTATTCGAGGATATGAGGATGATACGAGGAATATTAAAAAGAAATCTTAGGCATTAAAAACTCAGAAAAAGTAGAAAGAAGATGACGGTGATGATGTGAGTCTTGACAGTGAGCAAGAAAAAAATATGGCGCTTCTCACGAAGAATTTCAGAAGGATGACTCGAAGAACATTTCGGGGAAAGAAGAATTTCAACATAACAAACGTGGAATATTACAACTATTACAAAATTAGACTCTTCCAAACCGATTGCCTGAACCAAAGAAAGATAATGAAAAGGATAAGAAAATAAATGAGAAGAAGAAAGAAAATAAGAGCAAGAAAAAGTCAATAAAAGCTACCTGGGATGATTCCAAATCGAGTAGCTCGGGAAAATCAGGAAGTGAAGGATCATCCATGTTTGCTTTGATGGCCACTAGAGATGAGGTACCCAAATGTTCTAGTTCTTGTTCTTTAGACTTCGAGATTTGTTTGATGTTTATCAAGAACTAACTCATGATTATAAAATCCGGTGATCTAAAATTAATATCCTTCAAAGTACAATTAACACATTAAATAAGCAAGTGATGGATTATGAATCTGAAAATGTTGAATTGAAATCCAAGATGTCAGATTTACATTCAATAGTTCTCAAATTCACAAGTGGTGAGAATAATTTGAAAATACTTTTGGGAAGTTCACGCGGTATCTTTGATAAAGCCGATATTGGGTTTCAGAAAAATATTAAACAAAAAAGTTTTATAAATTCTTTTATGAAACCAGTGATCTTGCTAGATGCTTTAAATGTAATGTTGTGGGACATACTATTCGTAGATATTTTTCTAAAATATCTAACTGTAGACAAGTTTGGGTTCCAAAAAGAACTAAAATTATCCCGACTAACAAGATCGGACCTACGTAGACTGGGTACCACTTAGGAATTATTTGAGGTGCTCCTTGTAGGTTATTCTGAAAACATCGATAGGTAAGGACAAATAGTTTCTGGATAGTGGTTGTTCTCGGCACATGACGGGAGATAAATCAAAATTTACATCTTTTGACACTTAAAGATGGAGGTTATGTGATATTTGGAGATAACGCTAAGGGTAAAATTATCGGTATAGGTAATATCAATAATGATACTACTGTTATTAAAGATATTTTACTAGTTGATGGTCTTAAACTTAACTTACTTAATATTAGTCAATTATGCGATAAAGGTTATAATGTTGTGTTTGATTATGATAGATGCATAATTAAGAATGGGAATAATAGTAGCATCTTACTTGTTGTATCACGTTTTGAGAATGTTTATACGTGTTCATTTGATGATTTTACTTCTCAAAATTTATCATGTTTAAATGTTTTATTTGAAAATAGCTGGTTATGGTATAGGAGACTTGAGTATGCTAGTATGAATTATTATCTAATTTATCTAATAATAGTCTCGTACGTGGCCTACATGATTTGAAATTTATGAAAGATAAATTATATGATGCATGTCAGTTAGGCAAGCAATCTAGATCATCATTTAAGAATAAGATGCACACGTCCGCATCTAGATGTCTTGAATGTTGCACCTTGATTTGCTTGGTCCAAATGCTATTACTAGTCTAGGAGGTAAATTCTATGCATTTGTGATTGTTGATGATTATTCTAGACTTACTTGGTTGTTTTTCCTCGCTAAAAAGAGTAAAGTTGCTTCTGGTTTCTCTAAATTTTGTAAACGTGTTCAAAATAAGAAGCAATGTTCTATTATCAATATTCGTAGTAATAGAGGCAGAGAGTTTAAAAATGATGAGGTAAATAGTTATTGTGATGAGCATGGATATGCTCAAAACGTTTTTGCACCAAGATCACCACAACAAAATGGTGTTGTGGAAAGGAAGAATATGATGCTTTAGGAAATAAGCAGAACGATGTTGAATGAAAATCATTTACCAAGTTATTTTTGGGCCGAAGCAGTGAGTACCGCTTGCCATGTGGTAAACAGGGCATCTATTCGTAAAGGTTTTAACAAAACCCCCTATGAAATCTGGAATGGTAAGACTCCGAACGTATCTTATTTCAAAATTTTTGATTGTAAATGTTTTATTTTGAATGATAAAGATAATCTAGGTAAATTTGATACTAAATCTGATTATGAGATTTTCTTTGGATATGCTACTAACAATAAAGCTTATAGAGTCTATAATAAACATACGTTAGTAGTTGAGGAGTCTATGCATGTTATTTTTGAGGAATCTGATCCATTTATGTCGTGAAAGGTTTTGGATGATGATGGTGCAAGTACTTTAAATAACCAAAACCAGGGCGATGATGCAACAAAGGAACCTCAAAAAGAAGAGCCTAAGGGAGAGGATTCGACATTACCACGAGCTATAAAGAGTACTGGGACACTCGGTAAAAGAAATCATTGGTAATTTCGAAAGAGGTATAAATACTCGTTCCTCTCTTAGAGATATTATTAATCTTGTTTTTTCTATCTCAAATTGAGCCTAAGAATGTGAATGAGGCGTTAACTGATGAATCTTGGATCTTCGTGATACAAGAAAAGTTAGTTCAATTTAAGCATAATAAAGTGTAGTTTCTAGTTCCTAAATCGGATTTTCATCCAGTAATTGGTACTAAATGAGTTTTTCAAAATAAAAAGGATGAAACTGGTATGGCAATTAGAAATAAAGCAAGATTAGTGGTACATAGCTATAATCAAGAAGAAAGAATTGATTATGATGAGACTTGTGCACATGTGGCTAGATTAGAAGCTATTAGAATGTTACTTGCTTTTGCATGTTCACGTAATTTTAAATTATATCAAATAGATGTAAAAAGTACATTCTTGAATGACTTTCTAAAAGAAGAAGTTTATGTGGAACAACCCCCGAGATTTGAAAGTGATAAATTTATCGATCACGTGTTTAAACTTCGAAAGGCTTTGTATGGGCTCAAACAAGCTCCGAGAGCTTGGTATGAGAGACTTAGCCGATATTTGATCGAAAATGGTTTTCGAAGGGGTCTTAGGGATATAATACTATTTATCAAGCAAATTGAGTCTGATATCCTATTAGTACAAATTTACATTGATGATATTATTTTCAGATCTACCAATGAGGATTTGTTCCAAGAGTTTGCCAAGATAATGTAGGTTGAATTTGAATGAGCATGATGGGAGAGTTGACATTTTTTCTTGGTTTGCAAATTAAGCAAACCAAAGAAATGATCTTCATAAATCAAGTCAAATACACCAAAGATTCGCTGAAAAAGTATGACTTAGATGGCGCTAAAGAGTATAAGACTCCCATGGCAACAACTACAAAGATAGACAAAGACGATAAGGAAAAAAACGTAAATGAGAAAATGTATCGAGGTATGGTTGGTAGCTTGCTATATCTTATTGCTAGTAGACCTGATATTATGTTTAGTGTTTACTTGTGTTCTAGATTTCAATCTTGTCCTAAAGAATTGTATTTAACTGCGGTTAAGCGGATCTGTAGATATTTGAAAGAGACAAGTGACCTAGGATTATAGTATCCTAGGTGGAGTGATTTCAAGTTAACTAGTTACTCCGACAATGATTTTTCTGGATGCAAAATCGAGCGAAAAAGTACAAGCGAGTCATGTCATTTCTTAGGACATGCCTTGGTTTTTTGGTTTAACAAGAAACAAAATTTTATTGCCTTATCCACTACGAAGGTTGAATATATGGCAACTGGTAATTATTATGCTCAAATTTTATATATCAAGCAACAATTAAATTATTTTGGAATATGTATGGAGGAAGTCCCAATATATTGTGATAACAAAAAGTTCTATATGTTTAAGTGAGAATCCTACACAGCACTCACGAACTAAGCACATAGATATTAGACATTATTTTATTCGTGATCATATTCAGAAAAATGGATGTTATTATTAAATATATTGATTCTTATTATTAGCTTGCCGATATATTTACCAAACCTTTAGCTGAAGATTAGTTCATGAGAATTATCCGAGGTATAGGTATGGCTAGGCATAACGATGTATGCTGGTAGGGCGTAAAATATGCCGCTACTTACACTCGCAAGTATACGAGGTCTAAGTTTTAGTATAGTGTGATCGTTAAGATCGGGTTATCGTATCCACAGGGATTGGTGTTGTTACTATCGAATACTGCGTTTGTCGTGACCTAACTTTATCTAGGCGAAAACAAATGTATTTAATTAATTAAATTAATACTAATATAACCTAAATTAACTACACTAATATGCTAATATGTTTTAGGGTCAAGAATTTCCTAGGGATTAACGTTTTTACAAATACGTGTTCGATCTCGATTTACTCACATTTATGGTATTTGACCTATTTGACAATCTCGATACGTAAACTCCACCGCCACCTCTCCCAAGTGTAAGACAGGAGAATACATGACTTCGAGCCAACGAAGAAGTCCCCCTCAATGTCTTCACTACCCTAGGTCACGTGAGTCTCGCCCAGCATCATTAATTGCACACAATCTAACTCCCTCCCGGGTTATTGGATCGTTGCGTTGTATTTACCTTATCGACCATCTCCGTTCTAAAACTCCCTCGCCACCTCTCTTAAGTGTAAGACGGAGGATATAACACAACTTCGAGTCAATGAAGAAGTCTTCCTCAACGTCTTAACGACCCTAGGTAGCGTGTGTCTTGCCCCACGTCATCAATTGTCCACAATTCAAACCCCGACCGGGTTATAAAATCATGGCATTTGTTTAACTTAATCCGAATCCGGGGTTTATCAAAACCCTGTATTCTCTATTTATCAATCCAAGCATAATAAACAAACAATACAATAAATACAATCAAATTACGAAGAACAAACATAAACGCAACACCGAAATCATCCAAACAATGTATTTATAAATATAGTGTTAATCCCTACTACAATCCATATTTAACTCATGGACATAGCCGCATATAAAATGAAATAACGAGATAAACATGCTTACATGATCCTAAGATAAGGAATAAGGAAAAACAATCGAAGAACTTAGCCTCATCCGAAGATAAACCGCTAAGAACACTCAACGATCGATTCGCTGTCTTCTCCACTTCGGGATGTGAGCTCCACCTCTAAAACTCCTAAATATACCCTTAGATATAGCCTAAGGGGCTCAAAAATTAAAGAGAGAAAGAGAGAGTGGGAGGAGATGGGGTATTTATAGCAAAAATATCCTAAAAATATCTAAAAATATCTCAAGACTGTGCAGGGAAAATCCGCCTAGGCAAAGAAAACTGCGCCTAGGCGAAATCAAGTCAGTTCGGTTAATCGCCTAGGCGGTGAAGTAGGCAGTAGATTGGAAGAACATTCTGTTGGATTTTCGCCTAGGCGAAGAAAACTTCGCCTAGGCTAGCGGCTGTCAGTAGTCTATCTTCGTCTTCTGCTGGTTTCTACCTAGGCGAAGGAATCTTCGCTTTGGTGGTCGTACGTCAGTAACATTTTGCTCTTTTCTCAGCTTATTAATCGCCTAGGCGGTGGTCTGGATGCCTAGGCGGTGGGCCTGTTTCATCTTTTTAGCCTCCGAGCTTGTTTATCCACCGTAACTTCGAACCGCTTTGGTTTGATCTCATCATTTTCGCTCCAGTTTCCTATCTGTTTACCCCACACACCTGATTTAATACAAAAAGAGAAAAACTAATTAAAATATAATAAAATACTATAGAAACGTACTCGAA
Organism: Eucommia ulmoides; assembly: GCA_016647705.1. NCBI lineage: Eukaryota > Viridiplantae > Streptophyta > Magnoliopsida > Garryales > Eucommiaceae > Eucommia > Eucommia ulmoides. The sequence continues at coordinate 32,336,510 of CM028327.1, read as the reverse complement.
AACTAACAAATTTGGATTGAAAATACGTAGGTAATTTACACCTATCAAATACTCCCAAACTTAGAATTTGGCTAGTCCTCGGGTCAAACACACACATAAAATGAAAAATACAACAAACTGAAATAAATAACAAACAACCTAAAAACAATCTAAACATTTATATACAAAATAAATGCCTAAAGTAAAATTAAGTCATTTACACACAATATTGACAATAACAACAAATCAATGCCCAACAATCGTTACCAAAAACTTAGTAGCGATCGCCAAGAACTGAATTCGCCTAACCAATCCCTGGCAACGGCACCAAAAACTTGGTAGGGCGTAAAATACGCCACTACTTACACTCGCAAGTATACGAGGTCTAAGTTTTAGTATAGTGTGATCGTTAAGATCGGGTTATTGTATCCACAGGGATTGGTGTCATTACTATCGAATACCGCATTTGTCATGACCTAACTTTATCTAGGCGAAAACAAATGTATTTAATTAATTAAACTAATACTAATATAACCTAAATTAACTACACTAACTAATACTAATATAACCTAAATTAACTAAACTAACTAATACTAATATAACCTAAATACATTAATCCCTATTACAATCCATGTTTAACTTATAGCCCTAACCGTTTATACAATGTAGAATGAGTTAAACATGCTCAACAATTACCAAGATGAAGAAAACAAAGAGAAGAAATGAGTGACTTAGCCTATATTCGAAGAATTGGCACTAAAACCGTCGAACGATCGTTTCCCTCTTCATCTTCCACCTAGGGTTGAGAGCTCTCCCTCTAAAACCCCTTAATATACCCTTAGATGTAGCCTAAGGGGATAAAAAATGCAAGAGAGAAAGAGAGAGTGGGAGGAGAGGAGGTATTTATAGCAAAAATATCCTAAAAATATCTAAAAATATCTTAAGACTGTGCAGGAGAAATCCGTCTAGGCGAAGAAAACTTCGCCTAGGTGAGCGGCTGTTAGTAGCCCATTTTCGTCTTCTGTTGGATTTCTGCCTAGGCGAAGGAATCTTCACCTAGGTAGTCATCCGTCAGTAACATTTTGTTCTTTTCTCAGCTTCTTCACCACCTAGGCGGTGGTTTGGACGCCTAGGCGGTGGGCCTGTTTCATCTTTTAGCCTCCGAGCTTATTTATCCACCGTAACTTCGAACCGCTTTGGTTCGATCTCATCATTTTCGCTTCAGTTTCCTATATTTTTGCCCCACACACCTGATTTAATACAAAAAGAGAAAAACTAATTAAAACATAATAAAATACTATAGAAACGTACTAAAAAACTAACAAATTCGGATTGGAAATACGTAAGTAATTTCCACCTATCATATGCCTAGAATAATGTTTTTGGTTCCCCTTCCCAACTTTTTTAGATGACAAAGGGGGAGAATATATTTGATGTTTATTAAATATGCTTAAAGAATTGAATTGATTTACAAAGGGGAAAATATAAAGGGAAAATCATTATTACGCTTAAAACGAGTTATTCAATGTTTAGAATTTGTTTGCCTAAGCATTGTACTAATAAAGGGGGAAAACTTTATTGATATGATCATGTTGTTCTTTATTGAATTATCTTCTTGCTAATTGATCATGTTTGTGCTTATGTTGAATATTTGATAAATTTATTGAATTATCTTCATGATTATACTTTAACAAGTTAAAAAACTCGTCCTCGGATTTAGGCGGAGTGTGGTTACATTCTTGTTTTGAAGATAACCTCAAAGTTAATTGTCATCATAAAAAAATGAGAGATTGTTGATCCCGAGATTTTGATGGACAATTAAGGATTGATATTTTTTGTGAAACTAAAGTGTTTATTAAGTGTTGCAGTATAAAAAGTTCCATTAAAGATCAAATCATAAAGTAATTATTCAAGATGCAGAGATGGACATTAAAGAGATGAAAAGTATTGAAGAAATTAAGTGAAAACAACTCAAACCTCTTTTACTCTTAATGTATCCCGATTACAATCACGCACGACACAAATTAATAAGTTATATTTATGTGTGTTTAATTTGATGAAATTAAGATCCTAATTAGTCTTAAATTATTTGCTCCAATGTGAAATTGAAAAATGAAAATTGACCTAAGTAAGATTAGCGTTTAAAACTCAATATTAATGTCAATTTAGTTAACCGATAAAATAAATTGGTTAATGGAATTAAAACGATGAAGTTTGGAGTTGAAATAATTTAAGAAATAAGTGTTCCAGCAATGATCGATCAACCGATGGGTGAAGGTTCGGTCAACCGATGGGCGAAGGCTGTAAAACGAAGAGTCTCTGAATCGATTGACCATCCGACCATAGGAGATCGGTCAACGATTGGCCGAAGTGAAACTCTTTGTATCGATTGGTCAACCAACCGTAGGGGATCGGTTAACCAACTAGGGCTTAAAATTGGCTGAGAAATACAACCTGCATTGATCGATAGATCGACCAGGGATGGGTCGGTCAACCGATTGCCTTAAGGTCTGGAAAGGCTTAACCTGTATTGATCGGTCAACCGACTGTCTGGTTAGAATTTTGAGATTTTTAAGGATCAAATCAAATACTAGCTATTAACTAGCCATTTTTGGCATATCTGATTAAGATATTCTTGGGATTTGAATATATTTAAGATATATCATATCTATTTTGATATCCCTATAGATATGGTACATAAAATTGAAGTGTCTCTCAATTTGGGTTCGTTAAATTCTTTCTATCTATGCGATTTGAAATTGAGAAATAATTTGTGAACTTAATCGAACGTTTTAAAAGTCATATTTGAGTAAATTATACCAGAAATGAATAGTTATGATATACGGGGTCTATAGGTGCATTTAAATGTCATATCTTAAAGAAACTAGCCGTTAGATGACTTATTTCAAAGCAGCTTAAATAGACCTGCGAATTTCATATCATTAGAACACATCAATCAAGAACTATTAAAGTTTCTGAGATTTCTAAGAGTTGTTATTTTGAGATACATTCGAAATATCTATTGTGAGATTGTTGTGTAAGAAGTTATTGAGAAACATCACTATTGCGTTGGCGTCACCGATCTATGCGGTCTTGCTATTCTGATTTCAATCTTTAGGTGTTTTCTTGATGAGATATTTCCAAGCTATCGTTCTTTATTGTGAAATCACATTACTATATTTTCCTTGTTGATAAGGTCAAATTAAAATTATTTTTGAACTTTAAAAGCATAAAAATTCTTTTTAAAACGATTTTTGTGATTATCTAATTATGTGTTTTATTTTGTGCTACCCACACATATTATAATCAAATATTGAATTCCTCACTTAATTTCTATCATGTAGTGATTATCGAGACATTAATTAAGTTTAATTGGTTTGAGGTGGTAGAAGCTCTGAGTGGGAAAAAACTAAACATTTTTTTGTAATTTGTGAGTTTATTCGGATTGGATACGGTTGAGACTGTATCTAATCGAGGGTAGCTTCGGTTTCAATCTTTTCTGGAAAAAAAAATTAGGTTTGAAATTTACCTAGTGGATAAAAAAAAAAAAAATGGATTATTCTTTTCCATTGAAAAGAATTAGGTGTGAATTCTTCCTTAATAGAGTTCATTTTTTAGTGAATTGTAACGGTTCCATCCTTACCGATGAAAATGATACTTTTGAGTGTTTGTGAGGTTTGATTCTTAATCTGGTAAAAGGATTAGGTTGTGATTCTTCATGTAATAGAATTACGTTAGTCTTTATCTTGCAAAAAGATAAGGTTCTTCCGTAACCTGTGAAAAAAAGAATTGTAAAGGTTGATTCTGAACCTTTGAAAAGAATCATTGTGAGGGTTTGGTTCCTACCGTTAAAAAAATCTTCGATTTTTAGTGGGTGTGAATCTCTATGGAGCTCGGGGGACAGGATTAGCTAAGGCTAGCTTGGTAAAGCTGGATATATTTTGGACTGATGCATTGATTTACTTTATTTATATTTTGTTGTTTCGATGGGTAGTTAGATTTGAACACTTATCCACTGCGAAACAAGATAATAATTGATTTAGGACAAAATTGATTATTTAATTAATTAAGTGTTTTAAATTGTTTAAGTTTTATAACTATTCAATTCACCCCCTTCTTGGGTAGCTCACTGGACCAACATTTTTCCTTAGTGCACTCCATGTGATCATGTTTAGCTAAGATATTAAGTCATTCGAGCTCTTATTTAACTCAATTTAAAGCACATATAATATGTTATTAGATTTCGCAGGCAAAAATCGTTTCTTAAGATATGCAAGATTTTCAAACTGAAAAATGATTTTTCTGAAACAAATATTCCAAATAATTAATTAGATAATCTCATAAATGCAATTAAAATAATTTGGAAATATCTTACCGGGATTTCTTGAAAATAGATCAGATAGCTCAATGAAGAACAAAACCGGTAATAAAAACGTTTGCGCACTCCGATCATGAACTCTGTTAAAATAACTCTCTTAGAAAATATTTCAGCAAATATCATTCTCTTTTAAAAACAATGATTGACTGTTCTTGATTAATTAAAATTGAAACACTGGTCTCTATAACAAGAATTCAAATTGGGCCTACAACAGCTAATTTCGAAAAGATGAAACCAAAAATGACATTCTAGAACCCCACATATGATATACTCTCAAGGAAGGTATATTTCATTTAAAAATGCTTTTAAAAAAGCTCGATTTGGTCCCCAAAACGTTTTAGATTCAAAACACTTAAATATAAGAAGTAGTTTTACTAATTTAATTCAAAGAATTAATTAATATATGGACCAAATTGATAGGATCTTAATGATATGTGATATATAATAGTAATATACTCAAATCTCTATTTTTTTTTAATTTTTTTTTTCTAACATTCAAAACCATAGGATTTGAGTAAAAGATCACGCGAAACAAAACAGTCAAAGTTGACTATTCTGCTCTCGTCGATTGATCAACCCCAGTAACGGTCAATTTTTTTATCGTTGCTCCAGCTTCCGTCAATCAATCGGCCCTCATGGTTGATGGACTGAATTGGTCAGTGAACTGCCATTTTAACTCTCTTCAAATTATTGTTTTCATTAGTTGATCTATCCATTTCGTCGGTTGACTGAATTGGTCAGTAAGTTTCTTTTTTAACTCTCTCAAACCACTGTTTTCATTAGTCGACAGACCCGTTTCGTCGATTAACCAAATCGACTAGAAACTTTATCATTTTATGTGTTAAAATTTTTTTCTCACTTAAACACTTTGTTAAAAATATTTTTTTATGATTTTTACCTAAGAATATAAAAAATCTTCAAGGCTCCAAAAATCATCAATGTTGTCACTTTGCACTGTCTTGAATCGCTTTATAAAATATTCTTCTTGTAAATCTTCAACTATTAATAATTTTTTATTCATTTTTTTTCTCATTTAAACATATGGAGCTTTTAATTTGAAATATCTCAATAAACCGATTAGTTTTATAAAATATCAACATTTAATTATCTACTAACATTAGGTTCAACAGTTAGATTAAGAAAAAAAAATTCATGACATTTAGTCTTCTCACTGTTTTCATTTACCATGATAATGTTATTTATAATACAGGACAAATTATCTTTTAAAATTTTTTCATTTCAGTTAAAACTCTCTAAATATATAAATCAGTTTGAATCCATCATTCTATTAGTTTTTTCATTAAAATTGAGGGAGAAGATGACATGTGCACTGCTCATGACATTTTTTTTTTTGTCTTTCCTCTTTTTTTTTTTTTTTTCCTTCTCATCTGTCTTCTTTACGTTCTCTCTCTCTCTCTCTCTCTCTCTCTCTCTCTGACCAGATCCATGGCATTGACTAGATCCACGACATCGATGCTTCTTCTTCCTTGTAATCCCCACCTAATCGGAGATCCATGGCATAAATCAACACCCTGTTGCGTGAGGACTGTCGACCTCAAACCCAATCGATAGAAGAAGCACTGCTGGTGACTCCAAATAATGATTCTACCATCGGTGACTTAAAAGAAAAAGCAAAATGACCCCTACCACGTTCTTGATGATCTGGGTTGTCCATGCAAGGACCCAAACCTCCAATTTCTCGTTGATCCTTCAATTCGAGCGAAACCCAGGTCATATTTCCATCTCTCTCTCTCTCTCTCCTCTGTTCTTGTCTCCTCTAATCTCTCTTTCTTCTCAATTTTCCATTAGGTGGGTCTTCTCACAAAACCTAGATCTCCATTTTAATCATTTTGCTCAACTTTCTCTCTCTATACATGCATACTGTAAATATGTTTTTTTTTTTTTCCTTTTTATAAAATAGATTGAAAATTGAGGCTTAAACTCTTTGCAGGTTTAATGGGGTTAGTGTTCCTAGAGAGATGGAGAGGGAAGAAGGTAATGTTTGTAGGTGATTCATTGAGTTTGAATGTGGCAATAACTGGATTGGATTGTATGATTCATTCATCGGTTCCAAACCTAATTTTGTTTCCAGAGCTTCGTGAAAAATCAGCAACCGATGATCGAAGAAAAATCAGTAATTATCATAGGTTGAAAAAAAATCGAAGCTCCATGGATATTGTTTCCTTGCTCGATAACTCTATTAGCGACGTGTGTGGCTCCTCTGTCTTTCTATCTCTTTTGACGATCGTGACGGTGTGTATTGGGCTACCACGAATCACCACCAATAATCCATCATTTTCATTTCCTATACCTAAAAAACCTAATCAAAACTAAATTTCATAAATATCACGAAAGCCCAACTCAAGATTATTCTGTCTTCAATCTCGGCAAAACCCATCTCTTTAAATTTCATTTCTTTGTAATTTTTTATTTAAATGATTTTAGTGAAGAAGAATTCTTCCTTCACCAATGGAGTTCACTAATTTTGTTTCCTTTACCAATGGAGTGGGGGAGAAAATGAGAAAGGAGATAGAGGAGAAGAAGAAGAATTGCGAAGACGGAGGATGGGAGAAAGAGTACAGATAGAAATAAGTGAGAGATGAGGCTTATATGCGAAGAAGAAGAAAAAAAGAAGACAAAAAAAAAAAAAAGATAGAAAAATCAAAAGAAAAAAGGAAGCAAAATAAATAAAAAAATGTAAAAGAGTATTTTACCCCTAAAAAAGGGCATGTGCGGTGGGCGTGATGTTTTTGTGTTTGTTTGGATGCAAAAACTAACGAAATCCGGTTACCTACTTAAAGGATTTAAATTGAAATGAAAAAAATTATTAGACTATATAAAAATATGTCAATAATTAAAGGGTCTAAAAGGTAATTTGTATAACAAAAAAATTGTTTCCCATTAAACTAAAAACATTTCACTGACCACGTTAAGTAATTGATCATTTAGGAATATATAATATTAATATCACACTTACATTCTTCGTATGCTTAAAAACAACATGTTTGCATTCTTTACCTCTTAGCCATTAAAATTATTCAATTGTCTTACCATTCCTACTTTAAAATAAATTCATTATTCTAAAACTACTGAAATTTATATTTATCCTGCGATGCACTTCACATCTGTTCATGATTCGTGGATTGCCCTGTTTATGCTTGCTCTTTTCGTCGTGTCTTACGATGCCATCATTGCCTATTTTCTAACCTACTGATTGATCATAACCAACTTGACCAATCCTACAGGTTGCTATCTAGAGTAGAGAGAATACCATGTGGTATGAAAATGTCAATAAAACGTAACGTTCATGTGTGCCACCGCACGTGGCAAACACGAGTTCAAACACATTTTCAATTTGTTGCTTCTATCTATAGAGTTCTTGGCCATATTATTGTTGAAATCCAAGCTCTCGATGCCGGTATGTAATTATTTTTCCAACACATATTTCCTTACAAAATAATATAACTATAAGCTAAAACAAACTCTCTATAACTTATTACCATTCATATAAATATAACAAGTCATATTATTGGAAGAGAATAATCCTTAGCGCATTTTGATCCATCAACCACTATGCAACATGAAAATCCTTTTATACTGCAACGAATCCGTCAGTCCAAGCTTCTACTACCAATCACTCTACTTTGTTAATAGACCAGTTAAATAATAGATTTTTACCACCCCAAATACAATGTCCAAGTAAGTACATATTACATAAATTGTTTTCATGCATGTTATTCCCAAAATTCACTTTAAATTTACTTATGTAGCCACTGTCAATCCTTGGAAGTTAACACAATCTTGGGATTTTGGCACGCCATCACATATATGCAATCTTTGTGGTGCACAAGTCTGGTTTAATAAAATAACAATAAAATCCAAAATGCCTAGGAACCCAAAATTTTCTATATGTTGCTCTGAGGGAACACCTCAAAGCAACATATAGAATGCCTCCGAAGATATAATGGTGGACGACGCTCAACAAGATTTTTGTAATATCCCGAGAAATTTATATTTTGAAAATATTATTTTATATAAGTTTAATATTTTTGGATTGTTTTGTATATTATAAAAATTTATGGTTTAAATAATATTTGATAATTTTGGGAATTAAACGTTAATTTTAAATTAAATTTTAAAAAAATTTGGGACTATTGTGTTACTTAAAATTTAGTTTTAAGAGTTTTGTGATATAATTAATATTTTTTATTTTATTTTAAAGGAGATATTTGTGTACATAATAAAAATAATAATATGTGTTGTCTTCATATAAAGAAGACAACACATATTATCAAACAAATATATATATATACATACACGATTAACACGTGTATAGGCTATAATAATAATAATAAGAAGAAGAAGAAGAAGAAGAAGAAGAAGAAGAAGAAGAAGAAGGGGAAAAAAATTATCAAAACTAATTCCAGAAGGAGGGGTATAAGGTTCAGGATATTGGGGATCAACAATAAATTATATATATGCACATATGCAAGAAAAGTTATATATATTGGAAATTTTTGAGTGAGAAGAATATTTCGGCTTCAAATTTCAGATAATTTTTTTTAACTATTTTAATATATGTATTTAATCTCTCTATTGTGTGATTTATGTTATTATTGTTGTTGAATTATAATTATTAATTTCCATGAAATAACTATAATTATGTGAAAATTATATGTGATACATGTCTATGCGCCTATTTGTTATATTAATTAGATACACGTATTAGAGATGTTGAAATTCTACTAAGTGTTGACTCACAACCTCACAGTTTTTATTTCAAGGTCGATGAAAATGGAGTTTCACTAGAAATTATAATTATATTTGAATTTCTCTTTGTAATAATTGTATTTATTATTTACTAATGTAAAATTGACTCGATAACTCGATAATTATAATTATTGTCGTAATTTGTAAAATTTCTCAGATTATTATAAAACAGAACATTAATTATTCAGTTTTAATATTAGTTCTCCAAAAGGAGAAACCGCATGACGGTCTTGAAAAATTGGGTCGTTACAAAGTGTTGTCAGAACAGTAAATGACACTCATATAGCTTTTTCTATCTTTAATATACGATTAGATCGTAAATGACAACATATATATTAGACTTTCCTGTTATATCAAATTTGTCCTCCATTTGGAATTTAAATTATGGATTCCAGTTGGAATAAAATTTATATGAATTCTGAACAATCACAGTTATGAAGTCCAAAGATTTAGGTGACGTTAAGAGAACCATCATGCATTATCATTTGTATTAAGTATTTATGAACACTCAAATAACTAAAATATTGATTGATTTATTTTTAATCTTTCTCCACAATTTCATTTGAGGAAATCCTGATTTGTGTACCTTCCATTCTATAACATTTTTGTGGATGTAAAATTTGACTAATAACCAAATATGGAGATTCTATCGATTCATGAAGTATACCCTTTAACGCCACACTTAATTTTTCTTTATTTCATTAATATTTTATTTTTAGGTTTGTCATTCCATTGTGCCTTGTTCTTTTAGTCTCTATTTCTCTCTTTATATATATATATATATATATATATATATATATATATATATATATTGGGTGAGTGTCTTGTTAGTCGTGGACCATATGATAAGTTATTGAAATGATCGATTTAAAAGATGTTTATTGTCTTCTATGTAAGTTATTAAATTATATTATCGTATTATATTAAAAAAAAAATGTGTTGATGAAAATGGACAGTTTTATGATGTTAAATGGATCAAGTAAAATTTTAAAGGTGAGAAATAAATTTTATTATCCTACTAAGCCATAATTATCTCGTCAGGAAGATATATCCTACGAGATGTTGTTGGTCTTTATACGTGAGCATGTCTTGTAGGACGTTGTATTATGACCTGTCAAGAGGGTAAGTCCTATATGTACTTGATATATATTGTTGTTATTAACGATTATTATTGGTATGATATGGTAGTTTTTACCACGTGTTGTTAACTATCAAAATAATAGAATTGAATATGGTATTGATTATTAATATAGTGGAGTTGAATATGGTATTGACGATATAATGTGATAAAATTGAATATCGAATTGATTGTGAATATGTTGTTCGACCTGACAGGAGGGAAAATCCTGCAGGTGATAAAAATATGTTGTTGATTTGACAGGAGAAGTTGAATATGGAATTGAATATTGATATGTTGTGTTAAGATCTGTCAAGAGGGTAAGTCCTGCAAGTAATTGATATGATAACTCCTGATCGTGAAGTAAAATGATCATATGGTTAATAAGTAAGTATGATATTTTATTATATAAAAGTAAGTTGATCTGTTGATTTAAATTTGGTTGTTATATGATATTTGCAGAATTCTGATATTTTTCAGTGTGGTAGGGTCAGAGTGTGGGGGTAATTGTTGAGATTTTTGGAGGAGTTTATATAATAGTTTTGTATACATTTCACGTGAATTTTTGCTTTGAACTTAAATGATATTTTAGAAATGTAAGTGGGGGAATTTTATGTAATATTTTTATACATGTTACGTGAGTTTTGAACTTTTGAGACGTATCTATATGTTTGAAACGTATTTATGTATCTCGGGACTTATTTATGTTATTGTGACGTATTTATGTGTTTCCAGACATATTTATGTGGTTGACACATGTATGTTGATCCCTAGGTTTTGATGGACAATTAACTATTGATGTTTTGATAAAATTAATGTGTTTGTTGAGTGTTTCAGAGAAAGAGTTCCATTTATTGATTGTGATGAAGATTTTATGAAGAAAATGTTAAGGGTGAAAAGATGGATAAAGTGAAGAAATGAAGAGTGCTAAAGACATTGAAAAAATTAGGCGAAAACAACTCAATACTCTTATACTTTTAATGCAACCCGAATTAGGATCACATAAGACACTATTAAATTAGTTATGTTTTTGTACGTTGAAATAATAGAGTTTAGGGTCCTAGTTATTGATTAATTATGTGCTCCTTAAGTAAAATAATTGAAAATCATGATTAAAGTATAAAAAGTTAAAGTTTAAGGTCAAATCAGTCAACCGAGAAAAGCAATCGGTTAACTAAATTAAAATAATGGATTGAGGAGCAGAAATTGGAGAAGAAATTGACCAACCAGCATCAATCGGTCAACTGATTAGAAAGGATCGGTCAACCATTTGGTATAGTGAGGTTTTCGGAGCAGAATGTGAAGATCCTGAAGTAATCAGTCAACCAACCAAATGCAAGCGATCAACTGATTGGCTTAAAGGTGAAAAAGTGAAAGTCTCTAAACTAATAGGTCAATCCATTGGGAGGCAATCGGTCAAGCGACTATGCTGGAAATTGGCTGAGAAAATTCCTTAAACCAATCAGTCAATTGACTGGGTGTTTGGTTTTGGCCTAGTTTGCATGCTAAATCAATCGGTCAACTGACAGGCAAGGGTCTGGTCAACCGACTGTTTTGGTTGATATTTCAAAAAAATTAGGATTTTGGTAAAAAGAAAAAAACTAGCCGTTTTTTATGATTCTAAGGGAGAATTTTGGGGGATTTAAAACTACTGAAGATATGGTACATGTATTTTGATATTCCTATTGATTTAGTCCACTTAATTAATGATTCTCTCAATTTTAGCAACTAAATACTTTCTATCTTTGCGATTGATAATTGATAAATATTTTATGAACTTATTTAAGAATTTTAAAAGTTATTTTTAAATGAGTTATACCAGAATTGAATGAATATGTTATATGTGGTCTAAATATGCCTTTTAGAGGCATGTCTTTTGAAAAGTAGTCATTTGAGGGCTTGATATCAATCTATATATATAGTCCTACGAAATTTAGATGAAATATATCAAGAACTATCAGCTCCTACGCTTTTCTAAGAGTTAACATTCTGCTAAAATTATTTGAGAGAGATTTTGTTAAAGTTTTTGAGCTAAAACGTTGTTGAATTAGCGTCATCGATTTGTGCTATCTTGCGATCTTGTTTTTATTCTTCGGTATTTTCCTGATGAGATCTTTTTAAGTTATTATTCTTAATTGTGATTTCATATTATTATCGATTTCTTGGATTTAAGATCGTTAGAAAATTGTTTTCAAATTTAAGAGCATAAAAATCTTTTTAAAATGATTTTATGTGTTTATCTAATTACGTGTTATAATTTGTGCTACGTACAATTGTTATTAATCAAATATAAATTTGCCTTATATTGAATCTATCACATAGTAAATTTCAAAATATTAATTGAATATAACAGTATTGAGGTGATAGAATCTCCTTGTGGGAAAAAACACATTTTTTTTTTATTTGTGAGTTTGAGCAGATTAGATATGATTGGGTTGGTGTCTAGTCAGGTAATTAGGTTTCAATCTTTTTCGGTGAAAAAGGTTGAGGTTTGATCTTTATCCTAAAGTATAAAAAGTTGAGGTTATTATTTTCCTTTAAAAAAAATTAAGTTTTGATTCTTCCTGAAATTGAATTAATTTTGAGTGAATTTTAAAGATTCAATCTTTATTTGGGAAAATGATACTTGTGAGAGCTGTGAGGTTGTGATTCTTCCTATAATAGAATTATGTTAGTCTTTAGTCTGGTAAAAAAATAAGGTTCTTCTTTAACTTGGGAAAATAAAAATTATAAAGGTTGATTCTGAGCTTAGGAAAAGAATCATTGTAAGAGTTTGGTTTCTACCATTAAAAGAAACAGGGGTTTGGAAGTTGTGAATCTCCGTAGAGCTCGGGAGACTAGATTAGGCAATGCTAGCTTGCTGAACTAGGATATATCTTGCTCTGCTGCATTCTTTACTTTAATTATATTCTGTTTAGATTAGCACCTAGAATTGAACATTTTTCTAATGCATAACAAAGATAATGATTGATTTAGGAAAAATTGATTATTTAATAATTAAGTGTTGAAAGATTTATTTGTTTAAATTTTTTTATTACTACCCAATTCACCTCCCTCTTGGGTAATACATTGGGTCAATAACTTATTTATGTGATTGAGATATATTTATTTGGTTTAAAAATTATTTATGTATCTCGAGACGTATTTATGTGGTTAGGACGTATTTATATGTTTCCAGACGTATTTATGTGGCTGACATGTATTTATGTGATTGAGACGTATTTATGTGGTTTGAAACGTATTTATATGTTTGAAACGTATTTATGTGTTTCGAGATATATTTATACGGTTAAAACGTATTTATGTGTTTGAGACGTATTTACGTGGTTAAGAGGTATTTATGTATTTTCAGACGTATTCCAGAAAATTCGTTATTTGAAGTTTCGGTTGTATTGACATTTTAAAGAAAAGTTTACGAGAGTATGAAATTAAATTGTGATTTTAATGTGAATACTGTAAATGATTATTTTTAGTCTCATGGGACAGTTTACGAAGAATTTGAGCTATCTATTGGTTATGATGTTTGTTGCAAATATGTTGGCCTAAAATATTGGATAGAATTGATTAATGTTAATTATGGGATATGGCAATGAACTTGAAATGTCATGCCGAGTGAGAAATATTATTAAGATTATGGACTTGTTGGCACAAAGATAGGTCCAATCCAAATGAGACTACCATGATATTTTAAAATATATTTGTTGGTTGTGTATATATATATATATATATATATATATATATATATATATATATATATATATATATTGCTACTTTTATCAGAGTTGCGTTGCAGAGGTATTTAGTAATATAAGATTTTTTGGCAATTGGTTAACTGTATTAGGAATTAACGACTAAAGTGCACCACGTTATGTAATATGGGTCATCACAAATGCGGAAATGGCGATGGGTAGTATGAATTTTTGGGAGTTGTGGATTGATGATGACTTTCAGTTACAGGACCTTACATAGAGAACAATTGTTCAGGAACCGAGTGTGACTAACACGACCGTGCGATGCAATTTTGAATTATTACTATTTTAAACAAAATTTCGAGGATAAAATTTATTTAAGGAGGATAGATTGTAATACCCCGAGAAATTTATATTTTGAAAATATTATTTTATACAAGTTTAATTGTTGGCGCAATGATTTACCCAAGAAGGGGGTGAATTGGGTAGTTATAAAAATTAAACTAAATTCTTATCTTTCAACACTTAAATATTTAAATAATTGATTTAATCCTAAATTAATTATTATCTTTATATAGCAGCGGATAAGTGTATAACTCTAGGTGCACACCCAAACAATAAGACATAAAGAAAATCAACAATGCAGTACACCACGATATATCCTAGTTCACCAAGCTACTTTTACCTAATCCAGTCCTCCAAGCCCCATGGAGATTCGCGCCCACTAAACCACTTGATTCCTTTAAAGAAGTAGGAACCAAACCATTACGCAACGATTATTTTATAAGCTCATAATCAACCTTTACAAAAAAAAAAAAATCACAGGCGCAGGAATAACATTATCTTTTTACCAGGCTCAAGACTAACATAATTTTTTCACAGGTTAAGGATCAAATCTAATTCTTTTATACTTTAGACTAATAAGAAAACCTCACTAAAAACATTCCAAGTATCATTTTCTCAGGTAAGGATAAAATTTTTACAATTCACTCACAATTAATTCTAGTCAGGAAGAATCACGCTTAGCTCTTTGCAAGAAAAAATAGTAACCTAACCTTTTTGTATCTTAGGTAAATATTAAACCTCAATCTATTTTTCGGAAGAGAATGAAACCTTTGCTACCCCTGACTAGATACTTCCAACAGTATCTAATCGGCACAAACTCACCAATTACAAAAATCGATAAGTTTCTTCCCACTCGGAACTTCTACCACCTCAAATCAATTTAACTCAATTAATGTCCCGAATTTACTAGTGATATAATTTTACGAGAGAAAATAAAATCTGATTATAAAAATAATACGGGTAGCACAAAATTGAGCACGTAATCAGATTATCACACAAATCATTTTCAAAGAATTTTTATACTTTTAAAATTAAAAAACGATTTCATAAGATCTTATATCCAAGCAAGCAGTAATAATATATAATCACAATAAAGAAAAAAAAAAATTGGAACGATCTCACCAGGAAAACACCGAAAGATTGAGAACGAATCGTAAGACAGGTTAGATCGGTGATGCCAAATCACTTAGCGCTTTAACTCAATAAATTCAAACACAAAAGGATCTCATAATGTTCATTCAATAAAATATCAAAATGATAACCCTTAGAAAACTCAGGAACTGAAAGTTCTTGATAGAATGATGTGTAGATTTATAAAAAACGCAGGTCTCTTTAAACTGATTTGAAATAGACTCTCTAATGGTTTGTTACCACAAGATATGACAAGTAAATGCACATATAGATCCCATATATCATATCATTTAATTCTGGTCAATTTCACTTGATTATGACTTTAAAATCTTTCAATTAAGTCCTCAAAACAAATCTCAATCTTAAATCAAGTAGAAAGAAAGTATTAAATATACTTAATCGAAAAACACTCTAAATAAGTGTATCATATCTATAGGGATATTAAAATAAGTAGATCACATCATTAATATATCCAAATCCCAACAATATCTCACTCAGATATCCCAAAAACGGCTACTTAATGGCTAGTTTTTGAATAATTCCTCGAAATTCTCAAAATTTGAAACTACCTAGTCGGTTGAGTGACCAATGCACCATCGGTCGACCGATCGTTTCAGATTGTAGCCCAAGACATTTCTCAAACATGATCGGTTGATCGATCCCCCATGGGTCGGTTGACCGATCGATTTAGGATGCAATCTCAGACCATTTTTGGACCCAGGTCGGTTGAGCGATCATCGATGGTCAGTCGATCGGTCAATTCAGGGAGTTTGGTATTCAATCATCGGTTGATGGATCTCCCTTGGTTTATTGCCCAATCGATTCAGAGACTTCTCCAATTCCCAGCCTACACTTATCGGTTGACTGATCCTTCTTAGTCGGATGATGATCAATACTGGAACATTTTTTCCTTAATTCATTTCAACTCCAATCTTTGACATTTTTTTACCCTTTAACCGATTTCTTTTCTCAGTTAATATAATTAACACTATTAATTAATTTTAAATACTAATCTTTCTTAGGTTAATTTCTTTTTCAATTTCACATTGGAACAAATATGTGAACTAATTAGGATTATAATAAAAAACACACTAAAATATAAATAATTTAATTTGTGTCGTATGTGATCCTAATCGGGATACATTGAGAGTAAAATGAATTTGAGTTATTTAAACCTAAATTCTTTATAATCTTTAATCTCTTAATGTCTGTCTCTTTATCTGTCTCTTTGCATCCTTAGCAATTACTTCATAATAACATCATCAATGAAACTTTTAAACTGAAACACTCAATAAACTCGTTAGTTCTACCAAAAATATCAACACTTAATTGGCTATCAAAATCTTGGGATCAAAATTAATATTTTTGGGTTGTTTTGTATATTATGAAAATTTATGGTTTAAATAATATTTAATAATCTTTGGGGGTTAAACGTTAATTTTAAATTGACTTTTAAAAAGTTTTGGAACTATTGTATTATTTAAAATATATTTTTAAGAGTTTTAGTATATAATTAATATTTTTATTTTTATTTTAAGGGAGATATTTGTATAAATAATAAAAAATAATAATATGTGTTGTCTGCATATAATGAAGACAGCACATATTATCAAACACACACACACACACACACACACACACACACATATATATACACACACACACACACACACGATTAACATGTGTATAGGTTATAATAATAAAAAGAAGAATGATTGTTGGCCAATGATCTACCCAAGAAGGGGGTGAATTGAGTAGTTATAAAAATTAAATCAAATTATCAACTTTTAACACTTAAATAATCAAATAATTAATTTTAATCAATTAATCAATTTATCCTAAATCGATTATTATCTTTATAATGTATCGGATAAGTGTTAATATCTAAGTGCACACCCAAACAACAGGAAATAAAAAAAAAAAAAAAATGCAGTACACTACGATATATCCTGGTTCACCAAGCTATTCATGGCTAATCCAGTCCTCTGAACCCAATGGAGATTCGCACCCACTAAACTCAAGATTCTTTTCCCAAGTAGGAACCAAACATTTACATTGATTCTTTTCACAAGCTCAGAATCAACCTTTACAATCCATTTTCACAGACTCATGAATAACTTTATCTTTTTCTCAGGCTCAAGATTAACATAATCCTTTCATAGGTTAAGGATCAAACCTAATTCTTTTATACCTTAGGCTTAGAATCAAACCTCACAATCACTCCAAGTATCTTTTTTTCTAGGTAAGGATGGAATCTTTACAAATTCACTCCAAATCTAATTCTATTCAGGAAAAATTAACACTTATCTCTTTTCACGGGAAAAGAATAACCTAACCTTTTTGTACTTAGGTAACGATCAAACATCAATCTCTTTACCGAAAAATATTGAAACCCAGCTACTCCTGACTAGATACGCTCAACAGTATCTAATCCGCACACAACTCACCAATTACACAAATTGATAAGTATTTTTCCCACTCGAAACTTCTACCACCTGAATTTAATTTAACTCAATTAATGTCCTTGAAATTACTAGTGATAGAATTAAAAGTGAGGAAATAAAATATGATTAAAAGATAATATGGGTAGCATATAAGCACATAATCAGATTATCACAAAATCGTTTTAAAATATTTTTATACTTTTAACGTTCAAAAACGATTTCTCAAAATATCAAATACCAAGCATGCAATAATAATAATAATCTTAATAAATAATAAGGTTGGAACGATCTCACTAGGAAGACACCGAAGATTGTAAGTAGTATCTCTAGACAGCTTAGATCTGTGACGCTAAATTAAATAGCGCTTTAATTTAAGAATTTCAAGAACAAAATAATCTCCCAATGATCTTTTAGTATAATATCAGAATGATAACTTTCAGAAAGCTTCGAAACTGATCGTTCTTGATAGAAGTGATATATCGAACTCCAAAAACGTAGGTTTATTTAATCAATTTTGAAATAGGCCATCTAATGGCTAGTTTCCCAAAGATATGACATTTAAATGCACCTATAGACCCCATATATCAATATTCTTTAATCCTAGTATATTTGACTTTGAAATATCTTTTAATTCTTTCAATTAAGTCCTCAAAATAAATCTCAATTATAAATCAAGTAGATAGAAAGAATTAAACATACTCAATTGAGAAACACTTACCAAAGTGTACTATATCTATAGGGATAATTAAATACTAATGATATATCTATAATATACTCAAATCCCCAGAATATCTCCAAGATATTAGCTAGCAACTGCCTAGTAACAACTACTAAAAGATATGATCAACAAAAGTCTCGAAATCTGAAACAGTCCCATCGGTTGACTGACTAACACCCATCAGTCGTTCGATCGTTTCAGGTTTTAGCCCAAGCCAATTTTTAAAACATGGTCGATTGACCGATCCCCCATAGGTCGGTTGACCAATCGATTCAGGTTGCTCCCCAAGCTATTTCTCAACTATGGTCGATTAACCGATCCCTCATGGTTAGTCAATCGATCGATGCAGAGAGTTCATCAGTTGACCATCGGTTGACCGATCGATTCAAAGACTTCTCTAAATACCAACACATTTTCATCAATTGACCAAACCTTTTGTGGTCAATTGATCGATCACTGCTCGATCAACACTCCTCAATTATATTCCAACTTCAAACTTCAAAATTTTGAATCTTTTAACCGATTTGTTTTCTTAGTGAACTAATATTGACAATATTAATCAATTTTAAACACTAATATTGCTTAGGTCAATATTTCTTCCTCAATTTCATATTGGAGCACATAATTGAACTTAATTAGGACTTTAATTCAAACACACATAAATATAAATCAATTTTGTGTCATGTGTGATCCTAATCGGGAAACATTAGGAGTAGAATTGAATTGAGTTATTTTCACTTAAATTATTCGGAATCTTCAATCTCTTAATATCCATCTCTTTATCAGTCTCTGGAGCATCCTTCTCAATTTTTTCATGATAACATCATTAATGGAACTTATATACTGAAACACTCAACAAATCCGTTAATTCCACAAAAAATATCAATATTTAATTGTCCATCAAAATCTTAGGATCAACAATGATAAAAACTAATTCGAGAGGGAGGGGTATAAGGTTCAGGATATTGGGGATCAACAATGAATTATATAAATGCATATATAGAAGAAAAGTTATATATATTGGAATTTTTTTAGAAAGAAGAATATTTCGACTCGGATTTCGGTTTCGAATTTCAGGTAGAACTTAACTCTTTTAATATATGTCTTTAATCTATCTATTATGTGATTTACGTTATTATTATTGTTGGATTATAATTATGAATTTTCATGAAATAATTATGATTATGTGAAAATTATGTGTGATACATGCCTATGTGTTTATTTGTTGTATTAATTAGATACACGTATTAGAAGGACTAAAATTCTACTGAGTATTGGCTCACAATCCCACAATTTTTATTTTAGGGTCGATGAAAATGGAACTACACCAGAAATTATAATTATATTTGAATCTCTTTATAATAATTGTATTTATTATTTACTGTTGTAAAATTAACTCAATAATTCGATAATTATAATTATCGCCATAGTTTGTAAAATTACTTAGATTATTATAAAATGGAACGGTGATTATTCAGTTTTAGTATTAGTTATTTAAAGAGAGGAATCGCGTGACGGCTCTAAAAAACGAGGTCGTTATAATTTTGCTTAGCAATCGGGGCATATAATTGTAGTTTTGCTCTAACTTCAATTGGTTAACATATTGATGACAACATTACAATGGTAAATCTATTTATGTGTTCCAAATAAACGATGAAAACCATCATCGAATTGGCTTTTTACTCTCTATTGAAGGTAAAAGACCAAAATTCACCAACTCTATATATACGACACTCAAAACGAGGTTCAAAATAGAATTCACTCAATTGTCAGTGATAACGCACATCATCTATTAGATGTAGAGATTATTGATGGATTGGTCGATATATTTAACCAATACAATCCTCTTATATACAATTTTAGAATGGCTCGCAAAATACTAGATGAAGCAAATGTTCCTAAGCTTAAATTATGATTACTTGACACTTGAAGTAATGTTGGACGCTACCATAGCTGAACAACAAATTCTGAAGTTGCGACTCTTATTGTTGGTGACTTTGACATGGAAAATACAAAACGTGACATCATTTCAACAGTCAAATCGAAGAATTACAACGAATAAGTGACCTTCACCCAATCTTCATGTCCATGCAATACCCTCTTCATTTTCCTTGTGGGGAGGATGGATTCCAAACATGTATTAAGAAACGATTAACAAATCAATCAAAACTATTAATTAGACAAAATGTCAGCATAAGAGAATATTATACATAATAACTCCAACAAAGACTAGAAGAAAGGAAAACCCTATTACAGGGAGGACGCCTATTTCAACAATAGATTATTGATGTATACATATGCATTAAAAAGACAAGATTAGGTTGGATTTTCCTAAACCACCCCAAACTCTAAACTAACCTCTACTATGGTTTGATGGATTCTTAAGTCGTGGCTATACGAATACTTCTTTAATTGAAAAACATGTTATACTACCATCTACATTTACTAGAGGACCACGGTATATGATACAAAACTATCAAGATGCCATGGAAATTTGTCGACACCTGGGTTTCCCAGATCTTTTTTATCACATTTATATGTAATCCAAAGTAATCTGAAGTTCAACACTTCCTATCAGCTATACTAGGCCAAAAAATCAAAGATCAACCTGATATTGTCGATCCGGTTTTCAAGATAAAGCTAGATAAAATGTTAAATGATTTCAAAAAAGGAAAAGTTGTTTGATCGAATAATGTACAATAAGTAAGTCAAATTACAAATGTTTATGTCGTATTTCTTTTCCGTTTTATAAAAACTTTCATCTCAATAATAACTTGCTCATTGTTTATTTTTTAATAGTCGTCTACACAATCGATTTCCAAAAGCGTGGACTACCACAATCACATATCTTGCTATTCTTGCTACCAAATTATATTGGCCAAAATCCTAGATAGAGCAAATGATGAAGTCATGAAATAAAGGACATGCACAAAGCACAATCTGAAATCATTCAATAATGGTACTACAATAGACAATGAAAGATTCCTGATAGGTGTAATTTATTTATTTTTCCCAAGTCAATTTTGGTAGTTTTTGAGTATTTTTATAGCGTTTTATTATGTTTTAATATGTATTTATTTATTTTGTCTAAATTAAGTATTTGGGATGAAAAATGACTAAAACGGTTCATAAACGATCAAAGCGATAGAAGAACGGTGGAGAAAAAGAACAAAACGACCAAATCCAGAACCTGTATCCACTACTGCAGTGGTTAAAATGCAGGGAGCTCTACCGTTGCAGTGGTCAAAAGCACCGTTGCAGCGGTCACCCGCCAGAATCCTACCGGCCTATCCACCGCTGCAGCGGTCAGCGCCAGATATTTTAGATATTTTAAAGATATTTTGAGATATTTTGAATCCTATAAATATCGTCATTTCTCCCCCAACACCAAAAGTAGACGTTTCTGGAAGTCTTGAGAGCTCCACGACCATTCGACTAATAAAAGATCACAACACGAAGAAAGAGGAAGCCTTCTCAGAGCGATTTTAGCGATGGATCTTCGGATAACGGCTAATCTTCTCGTTTCTCTATTTCTATATTACAATTGGTTGAATGTTTTAATATGTATATAAGGATACGACCAAGTGTATCTAAACATATATTGTCTAGGGACTGATGTACTTTATGAAAACGTTGTTTGAATAAAATCGATGTTTTGTTAATGGTTGTTCCGATTTATCCGATTGTGTTTGCCGTTATTCCTTATTTATATGCTTGTTTAGATATACTGAAAATATGGGGTTTAACACTCGAAAGAGATAACCTCGGATTCGGACTAGGGTTTAAACACAACGCGACGATCTAAAAACCCAGGAGGGAGTTAGAAAGTGTGCAATCCGTGACGTTAGGCCGAGACTCATGTGACCAAGTGTCATATAGATGCTCGAGGGGGACTTCGACGTTAACGCGAAGTTACGTATTCATTCACTTTATACTCCGGAGAGGTAGTGAATGAGATTTCGATATCGAGATTGTCGAATAGGATAAACGCCGTTAATGTAAACTAGATTGAAACGAACACGTTTAAGTGAATAAAGTTAATCCCTAGGCAATAATTTTCCATAAACGTCATACCACTATATTAGTATAATTAGATTAATTAACTTAGTATTAGTAAGTTTATTAGAAAAACTATATTTTTATCGCCTAAATAAAGTTAGGTTATGACAATTAAGGTACTCAACGATAATCTACACCAATCCCTGTGGATACGATAAACCCTACTCTTCCCAATCTATTCTAAAACTTGACCTATACACTTGCGGTGAAAGTAGAGAAATATTCATGCGCTTCCAAGTTTTTGGCGCCGTTGCTGTAATTGACTTTTAGATTGTTGTTGATATTGTGAGTAAATAACTTGATTTTAATTTAGGCATTTCTTTTGTTTATAATTTTGTTTGTAGTTTTGTTTTTTATTTATCATGCAGGGTACTTGATGATGCTAGATAAACAAGTATTGATGCATTTCTTTCAATAGGATTCCGAGCCATTTTATTGTGCTTGGGATCAATACAAGGAGTTGTTGTTCTGGTTTCTGAATCATGGTTCCCGAGGGAGTGTCAACTTCTGAATTTCCTCGAAGGGTTACAAACCGCAATCAGAATGTGGGTGGAAGGAGTAAAGAGTACCACCTCTTTCTACGAACTAACTGCGGATGAAGCCTTTTGGTCATTGGAGGAATTAGCGGCCTTTGATTATCAGAGTTGGAATTATTCACCAAGTCACCAAAGTTTGGGGGATTGTTTCAATACTACGGAGCCATGGATTGATATCTCAGTCTAAGATGTGGAGTCTTTCCCCACCTTGGAATAAATATTTGTTATAGTTATGGGGGAAGACTCAGGATTTTTGGAGGGCGACAAATGACCGGCTAAATGAGCACGAGAATCGTCTCGACAATATTGAGACGGTCTGTGCCGAAATCGATGCGATCGTAATGACTCTTCAGACATAAATCGGTCAGCTTATGTGCTTAATTGAGGCCGATTTAGAAATGGTGGCACTAAGAGATGAAAAAGCCATATTTAATTGTGAAAGCCACTGGGAGAAACCGAAAACGAGCGGAAGGAGCTTGGGAGAGTTCAACTATGATTATTCAAATGAGATGGGAACCCAAGCATGGATCGACAATTGTGATTCTTTACCATTGGAGATCTACATTGTGATTCCACCACCGATCCAAGACGATCACATCTACGAGGATCCGATGTGGCTTACTTGTCTTTCGCTGCCAAAAGCAATGCTCTTTCATGTCCCCCAAGTACATAAGCCAGTGGAGAGTCTTGTTGAAAGCATGAGCCGAACAATGCCAAATCTCGCCAGTCTTGAGGGCGTTCTAAACCAAAATCCATATGTGGTGTTGTATGACACTTACTATGGGCGGAAACCGCTATTTGACGGACACATCTCCATGTCTGGCCAAGGACAATAAACCACACGCTTCTTGGGAGGCAACCAAAGTAAAAAATAAATTAGATTCGTTACTACCGACTTGATTCGAAGGTGATATTGTCTCGCCTCCCAAGTACGTGTTCTAAACCCCTTTGTTAGCATGCTTTATTTCAAGGGAAAAGTACAATTTAGACCCTCTAACTATTGATACATTTCTAAGTGGTTCCTCTAAATTTTAACGTTTCATTTTAAACCCTTTATGTATCATAACGTTTCAAAATAGTCCCTCCTTTAGAGATTCTGTTAAAACTAACAGAATCTCAGGGCCAAAATGATCTTTTCACGTTTTTAAAATTTTTTAATTATTTTTAATTAATTTTTTTTAATCTCTCTCTCTCTCTTCCTCCCCTTTCTCTCTCACTCTCTCTCCCGCCACCTCCCTCTCCCTCATTCCCTCTCCCCGCCACCTTCCTTTCCCTCTCTCTCTCCCTCTTTGTCCCTTTTTTCTCTGTCCCTCTCACCCCACCCCCTGCAACAGGGGGTAATTCCACCCCCTGTTTCAGGGGGTGAAAAATAACCCCCTGTTATAGGGGGTGGGGTGAGAGGGAGAGAGGAGAAGGGGAGGAAGAGGGAGAGGGAGAGGGAGGTGGTAGGGAGAGAGAAAGAGGGAGAGGGAGGTGGCGGGAGAGAGAGAGAGAGAGGAAGGGGAGGGAGAGAGAGAGAGAGATTAAAAAAAATTAATTAAAAATGATTAAAAAATAAAAAAAAACGTGAAAATACCATTTTGCCCCTAAATTCCGTTAGTTTTAACTGATTTTCTAACGGAATGACCATTTTGAAATGTTATGATACGTAGAGGGTTTGAAATGAAACGTTTAAACTTAGAAGGACCACTTAGAAATGTGTCAATAGTTAGAGGGTCTAAATTGTATTTTTCCCTTATTTCAAATGTTGAGATTGATGATTGGGATATTCTGGACACTTTTTGTTTTAAGTTCGGGGGTGATGTGTAGTATGTTATTATGTTTTATTGTTATTAGTTATGTTTTATTGTTTCAAAGTGTGCATGTTTGTCTAGTGTAGAAAGTGTTTATGTTTGTGTTGTTGTTGCATGTTGAGTTTTGCATTCATCTGGGCCATTACCCAATAATGATATTACCCTCTGGTTGTTTGTCGAGGTCAAGGGTAATGCTCATTAATGTGTGTTCTGTGTGCTTGGCATGTCATTTTGGTAATAGTTATTGTGGATTCTAATTTGCACGAGTACATAGACTTAATGCATAGTTATTCAATTGATTTGAGGACAATTATCCATTAGCCAAACTCATGACAATTTAAGGATTCTAGAACCTGATTGAGGGGAAACTTGAGGTGAAATCCTAGGCGTGGTAGTTCAGGAGACATGATTTAGGCTTTCATTTGATTCGCTTGAGCCTTTGAAGCTTGCCTTGTAAAATGTTTATCCCTCATTACCCTGTCAAAGCCAATTTTCCATTTCAATTCTGAACATGTAACAAATACCCTGGCCGATAAAACTTCTTTTAAAACCTATATTGCTGAACCGAAGGCACAATTTGAGTGAATCAAGTTAGCATTCGTTATGCTACTTCCAGTGAGCGGTTGGGTTTAAGGCGAACTTTTAATTGGTTCGGTATTTGAGTGCTCACTTGTCATTTTTCTTTCGTTTTAACCACACCCATGAAATTGTAATAATCAAATAAGTTTGGGGGTGTGGTTCATGTTAAAAAAAATGTAAATATAGTTAAATTTCAATTTCTTTTGACAAGTGAGTATGTCGATCTTAAATGTTTGTTCAAAGATGGTTTTAAAATTATCTATAGGGGTTTGAGTGTGAGTATACCAAGCGTTGTGCCTTGGGTATCGTTAAGTTAACAGCGTTAACCTGTTTCATATTCCCAATATACTTTTGGCCATGTTCCAAACCGAACCAAGACCTTTTGATCTTTATAAATTGCTTAGCCTACATTAGTGGAGAGTAGAACCCAGTTAGGCATATGGATATCCTAATCATTTATGGTTAAATTCATGAGCTTAGTTGGTGGATAATTGATAGGTGTAATTTACCTATCTATTTCCAAACTAAACTTGTTAGTTTTCGAGTATGTTTATTACGTATTATTATGTTTTAATACGTTTTTACTCTTTTTGTTATAAATCAGGTGTATGGGGTGAAAATGCATGAAAACGGATCAATAACGATCAAATCAGATCAAGAACGATGGAACAACGGTGAGAAAACAAGCATAAGGAAAAAATTCATATCTGCAGCCCACTGCCGCGGCGTCCAAACCAGCGCCACGACGGTCAAAATGCGGAGAAAGAGCCTAACTTTCTATAAATCCACTGTTGCAACGGTGATATTCACTGCCATAGCGGTGAAACAACAGAAAGGCCTCCGCGCCCACCACTGCGGTGAAGACATTGTCGATATGCCCACCACTGCGGCGGTGATCCCACTACCGTGGCAGTCACTCTGCACCAGATTTATGATATTTTTTAGATATATTTTGTTCCCTATTTCTTCTCCTATTCTTTTCCATTCAGCCATTAGACCTCATAAGATATTAGAGGCATATTTTGAGAGAATTTTGGGGAGCTCATTCAAATCTGAAGGAGAAGAACACAAAGCGAAGAAGAAGAAGCGATCTCGAAACAGTTTTATCGTCAAATCTTCGGACTATGGCTAGTTCTCTTCATTTCTTTCTTCATTTCTTAATTTCAGTTTATTGTTTGAGCATCTTTAGCTCGTTATTCATTGTATATACAGTTATGGTCATTAGCTAAATATGGATTGTCTTAGGGATTAATAATATTTATGAAAATGTTGTTCGTTTGAGTTTATGTTTCGTTAATGGTTGTTCTTCGCTATTTTGATTGTGTTTATTGGTTTGTCATGATTATATGCTTATTTAGAAATAGTGAGAAATCAGGGTTTGACACTCGGGAGAGTTAACCCCAAATTCGGACTAGGGTAAACACAACGCGACGATCTAATAACCCGGGAGGGAGTTAGAGAGTGTGCAATCAATGATTGGGGCGAGACTCAAGTGACGTAGTGTCGTTAAGATGTTGAGGGGGACTTCTTCGTTGACACGAAGTCTCATATTCCCTCATCTTATACTTGGGAGAGATGGCTAGTGAGTTTACGATATAGAGATTGTCGAATAGGTCGAACGCCGTTGTTGTAAATTAAACAAGACCAAACATGTTTTTATAAACAAAGTTAATTCCTAGGAAATCTTTTTCCTAAACATCTCAATTTAATAATATAGTTTAATTAGATAAATTAGTATTTTAGTATTAATTATTATTAATTATAAACATATTTTTGCCGCCTAGATAAAATTAGTTTATGATAATTACGATAATCGATAATAATCTCAACCAATCCCTGTGGACACGATACCCTCACTCCCCTGATCTATACTAAAACTTGACCCGTACACTTGCGGTGAAAATAGCAACGTAATATTCCTCCACCAACTTTTTGTTACCGTTGTCGGGGATTGGTGTTTAGATTATTATAGATATTGTGAGTAAATGACCTGATTTTATTTTAAGCATTTCTTTTGTTTATAATTTTTGTTTTGTAGTTTTGTTTTTATTTCTTATGCAGGGTACTTGAAGATGTTAGATGAACAAGTATTGATTCATTTCTTTCAACAGAATTCTGAGCCGTTTTATAGTGCTTGGGATCGATACAAGGAATTGCTACTTTGGTTTCCGAACCAAGATTTCCCGATGGAATGTCAACTCTTGAATTTCCTCAACGGGTTACAAGCCGCAACCAGAAATTGGGTGGAAGGAGGAAATGCTAGCACCTCTTTCTATGACCTAACCGTAGACGAAGCTATTTGGTCGTTGGAGGAAATGGCGGCCTATGATTATCAAAGTTATAACTATTCACCAAGTCACCAAAGCTTGAGGGATAGTTTCAACACTACGGCACCATGGATTGACATTCTGGATCAAGATAAGAAGTCTTACCCTGCTTTAGAAGACATGTTCCCTACAGTTATGGGGAAAACTCAAAGATTCTTGAGGGAGACGCATGACCGGATGAGCGAGCATAAGGATTATTTTGATTATATCGAGACGGTCTGCGCCGACATCGATGCGACGATAACTTCTTTGCAGATGCAAATCGGTCAGCTCATCTGTTGGATTGAGACCGAGTCAGACACGGTGGCCTTAGGAGGTACACGAGTCATATCATGTAATAGCTACCGTGAGGAACCAGAAACGAGTGGGAAGAGCTTGGGAGAATTCATTGATGAAGTTGAAGAAGATAGAAACTAAGAAAGGATTGGCGAAAAAATTCACCTATTAATCATTGTGAATTTTCACTGTTTAAATTCCAGCTCGTGACGCCGCAGTCGATCCAAGAAGATCACATCTACGAGGATCCGATGTGGCTCACTTGTCCTTCACCGCTGTTAGCAACGTCCTTTCATGCCCAACAAGTACATGAATCGAGAGGTGTAATGTTGAAAGACCGAGCCATTCAAAGCAATATCTCGCCAATCTTGAGGGTGTATTAAACCAAGACACGTACGTGGTGTTATTTGACACGTACTATATGTGGAAGCCATTTTTTGACGAGCACTTCAACGTGTTAGGCTGATGACCATAAACCAAGCGCTTCTTGGGAGGCAACCCAAGTTTAAAAATAAGTTAGATCCATATCCGTCGACTTGATTCTAAGGCGAGATTCTCTCGCCTCCTAGGTACGTGTTTTAAACCTCCGTCTTCATTATCAGGTTATATGATGTCATTGGGATCGCTGACGGGTCATTTTGGGCATTGCCTATGTTAAGTTGGTGGTGATGTGTAGTATATTTATTATATGTTAGTATTATTAGTTATGTTTTACTGTTTTTATTGTGTGCATGTTTGTTTAGGGTAGTTTTTGTTATGTGTTGAGTTTTGACGCCATCTAGGCCATTACTCGATGATGAGTCTATCCCCTGATTGTTTAATGAGGTCGGGCGTAAAGCTCATTCATTTGTGTTCTATGTGCTTGACGTATCGTCTTAGTAAAAGTTATTGTAGATCCTAAATGCACGTGCACATAAACTTATTGTATAACTGTCTAATTGATTTGAAAATGATTATCCTTCACCTCATGACAATAGGGATTTTAGAACTTGATTTGGGGGAAATTCGAGGTAAAATCCTAGGCGAGGTAGTTTGGGAAATATGATTTAGGCATTCGTTTTTATCGCTTGAGCCTTTGAAGCCTACCTTGTTAAAAGTTTATCCCCCATTACCCTATCGAAGCCTAAATACCAATTCAATTCTGAACACATAAACAAATATACTGGCCAATTAATCTTTTTCCAAGCTTTTATCGTTGAATTAAAGGCACAATTTGACTGAATCAAGTTAGCATTCGTATATGCCACTTGAAGTGAGCGGTTGGGTTTAGGGCGAACTTCTGATTGGTTAGGTATTCCAGTACTCACTTATCGATTTTCTTTTGTTTTAACTACACCCGTGAAATTCTAATAATCAAATAAGTTTGGGGGTGTGGTAAGTTTGAAAAAAAAAACTACGTACATATAGTACAACTTCTGTTTCTTTTTGACAATTGAGTATGTCGGTCTTAAATGTATTATTCAAGGTTGTTTCAAATTTAACTATGGGGTTTCAAGTATGAGTGTGCCAAGCGATGTGCCTTGGGTAACGTTAAGTTAACAACGTCAACTCATTTTCTCTTCCAATTTACCCTTGGCCATGTTCCTTAACCGAACCAAGACCTATTGATCTTTTTGAATCTCCGAGCCTACATTAGTAGAGAATAGAACCCAGGTCAAGCATATGGATTTCCTATACCTTAATGGTTTAAGTCATGAATTTTATTGAGGGATAATTCAATCTAATCAACGGATAGTTGTATATTTGAGTTTTAACACACACTCTGACAGGATCTAGAATGATGCTTACTATTATTGAACATTGAAATTCTAGAATACCACATGGTGTGATTTATGCTTGAACTTGATAAGATTGGGGTGCAATGAGGGAAAATTTGTTTTCCCGGTAGTTGATAATCAAAACTTGCACATTTTTGTTTTTCGTGTTTTTCATTTTTAGTTTTTAATTTCGTAAGTAGTTGTTACATTTTCTCGTATTGTGTGGGTGTTTTACTCGAGGACTAGCAAAATTCCAATAATCCAATCTGGTCTTGGATAGTTATATTATTGAGTCTAGTATATACATGTTGGAAGGATCTAGAATCGCGTTTGCCATTATTTAATGTCGAAATTCTAGAACATCACATGGTGCATTTTACCATTTGAACTCGATATGATTGGGGCTTGTTGAGGGAAAAATGTTCTCGTCGATAGCTGAATTCAAAACTCTCATATAGTTATGTTTAGATTGTTTATGTTTAGGTTGTATGTGTTAGTTAATTTAGTTGTGCTTTTTATTTTAGTGTGAGTGTTTTGCTCGAAGATTAGCAAAATTCTAAGTTTGGGGGGTATTTGATAGGTGTAATTTATCTATTTATTCTCAAGCCGGTTTTGGTAGTTTTTGAGTATTTTTATAGCGTTTTGTTATATTTTAATACGTTTTTATTTACTTTGTCTTAAATTAGGTATTTGGGGGTGAAAAGGGACTATAATGATCCATAAACGATCAAAGCGGTGGAAGAACGATAAAGAAAAAGAGCAAAATGGCCAAATCCAGAACCTACATCCACCGCTGCAGCGGTGAAAATACAGAGAGTTTGTTGAAGCTCCACCGCTGTAGTGGTCAAAATGCAAAGAGCTCCACCACTGCAACGGTCAAAAGCACCGCTGAATCCTATCGACCTATCCACCGCTGCATCAGTGATCCCTCCACTACAGCAGTTGGCGCTAGATATTTTAGATATTTTTGAGATATTTTGAATCCTATAAATATCGTCCCTTCTCCCTGATACCAAATGTAGATGTTTTCGGGAGTCTTGAGAGCTCCAAGGTCATTCAACCAATAGAAGATCACAACGCGAAGAAGGAGGAAGCATTCTCGGAGCGGTTTTAGCGATGGATCTTTGGATAAGAGCTAGTCTCCTCGTTTATCTCTTTCTCTCTTAGAATTGGTTGAATGTTTGTATATGTTGAGCTCATTTTTAGTTGTATATAGGACTATAGCCATGTGTAGCTAAACATATATTATCTAGGGACTGATGTACTTCATGAAAACGTTGTTTGAATAAAATTGATGTTTTGTTAATGGTTGTTCATGTTTATCTGATTGTGTTTGCTGTTATTCCTTGTTTATATGCTTGTTTCGATGTACTGAGAATACGGGGTTTGACACTTGAGAGAGGTAACCCCGGATTCGGACTAGGGTTTAAACATAACGTGATGATCTAATAACCCGGGAGAGAGTTAGAAAGTGTGCAATATGTGACGTTGGGGCGAGAATCATGTGACCAAGTGTCGTATAAATGCTCGAAAGGGACTTCGGCGTTGACGCAAAGTCACATATTCATTCACTTTACACTTGGGAGAGGTAGTTAATGAGATTTTGATACCGAGATTGTCGGGTAGGATGAACGTCGTTAATGTATACTAGATTTAAATGAACACGTTTAAGTGAACAAAGTTAATCTCTATGCAATAATTTCCCATAAACGTCATACTACTATATTAGTATAATTAGTTTAATTAACTTAGTATTAGTAAGTTTATTATGAAAACTACATTTTTATAACTTAAATAAAGTTAAGTTATGACAATTACGGTACTCAATGATAATCTACATCAATCCCTGTGGATACGACAATCCCTACTATTCCCAATCTATACTAAAACTTGACTCATACACTTGCAGTGAAAGTAGCGGCGTATTTACACCCTACCAATTCCCTATGTACAACTGAAGATACGATGGTAGAATAGTTTAAAAGAATGGCATAGTTTTAAATAATCTAAATGTGGTACCATAATGGTACAACAGATCTATTACAATCAAGTATCTCTTCAAATATGTCACCAAAGGCCCAAATAGGGCAGTACTCATATTTTAAAATAATACCTAAGAAACTGTTACTTTGAAGGTTTCTCAAAATCACGATAGTATTGATGAAGTGAAACATTACTTAGATTGCCCCTACATTTCAAGCATTGAGGCATATTAGAAAATATTCGACTTTGATATCCATCACCACTCTCCAGGTGTGGAATGATTTTGCATCCATCTACTAGATGAAAACCATGTCATTTTTTGAGAAAATAAAAACATATAACATGTTGTCAACCGTGATAGTGTGGATATGACTATGTTTACTGGTTTCATGCAAATTTTGTGTACACAAATGCACATCAACTTACTGTACGGCGAAGCATTTTTTACACACTCGCGTATTGACTACTTTCAAGTGTACGAGGTCAAAGTTTTAGTATGGTGTGATCGTTAAGATCGGGTATCGTATCCACAGGGATTGGTTGTCGTTATTATCGAGTACCGTGTTTATCAAGGCCTAACTTTATCTAGGCTAAAAAAACATGTAATTTAACTAATTAATACTAATACTAATATAACCTAAATTAACTAAACTAATATAATGAGATGTTTTAGGGAAAATAATTGTCTAGGGATTAACTCGGTTTACAAATACGTATTCGATCTCGATTGACTTATGGTAGCGCGTGAATACGCCACTACTTTCACTCGTAAGTATATGAGGTCAAGTTTTAGTATAGATCAGGAGAGTTAAAGTTATCGTGTCCACAGGGATTGGTTATGACTATTATTGAGTACTGCGTTTGTCATGACTTAACTTTATCTACGTGAAAATAAATGTGTTTAAAATTAATAATACTAATACTACGTTAATTTGTCTAACTAAATTAACCATACTAATACTATTATTAGATGTTTAGGGAAAGTATTGCCTAGGGATTAACTTCTGTTTACAAAAACGTGTTTGGTCTCGTTGTAGTTTACGTTAATGGCATTCAACTTATCTGACAATCTCAGTTTGTAAACTCCCATTTCCCCTCTCCCGAGTGTAAGACAGGAGAATACGCGACTTCATGTCAACGAAGAAGTCCCCCTCAATGTCTTAACAACCCTAGGTCGCGTGAGTCTTGCCCCAACATCATTGATTGCGCACGATCCAACTCCTGACTGGGTTATTGGATCGTCGCGTTGTATTTACCTTATCGATAATCTCAATTCTAAAACTCTCCCGCCACCTCTCTCGAGTGTAAGATGGGGGAATACATGACTTCGAGTCAATGAAGAAATCCCCATCAACGTCTTAACGACCCTAGGTCACGTAAGTCTTGCCCCAACGTCATCGATTGGAAAAAATCCAACTCCCTCACGGGTTATTGGATCGTGGCGTTCATTTATTCTAGTCCAAATCTAGGATTTGTCATATCCCGTATTCTCATAACATCATTCTAGGCATGATAAAAAAACAATACGGTATACACAATCAAAATAATGAAGAACATCCACAAACGAAACACAAACTCAATAAAACAACATTTTTATAAATTACATTAATCCCTAGATAAAAACCCGTTTAGCTCATGGCCATAGTCAGTTATACAATGACAACTAAGCTAAACATGCTCAAACAACGATCCTAAGTTAAGAAATAAAATAAGGAACAAGAGAAACTTAGCCTAGTCCGAAGTTTTATCGCTAAAAACGTTTCAAGATCGCTTCCCCTTCTTGGCAACGTGATCTTCTCCTTAGGATTTGAATGAGCACTACCAAAACCTCTCTCTAAAATATACTATCCCTAATGGAGCTCTCATTGCAGGAGGTGAGGAGATGAAGGAGGTACAAATAGGGAGAATATCTAACAAAATATCTAACTCTGTGCAGAGGTAACCACCTAGGCGGTGGGATTCACTGCCTAGGCAGTGAGTAAGTCTGTTCTTGATCGCTTAGGCGATGGAGTCGGCAGTGGATTCAGGACCATACTGTAGTTTCACCATCGCGGTGGTGGATGTTCAGTAAGATCAACACCTTCCCTGCATTTTCACCACCGCGGTAGTGGTCTGGGTGCCGCGGCGGTGGGCTTCGTCTTAGAATTTTGCCTCCGAGCTTGTTTTTCCACCGTTCTCGATCTAATATCATTGTTTAGCATCCATTTTTATACCATTTCACCCCACATACCTGATTTAGTACAAAAAGAATAAAAACACATTAAAATATATTAAAACGTAATAAACGTACTAAAAAACTAACAATTTCAGTTTGGAAATATATAGGTAATTTACACCTATCAAATATCCCCAAACACAGAATTTTGCTAGTTCTCGTGCAAAACAGCCACATAATAAAAGAAAATATAAAAACTAAAAATGAAAAATGAAAAAACACGAAAAACAAATAAGTGCAAGTTTTGAGTATCATCTACTGGCCAAACGAACTATCTCTCATCGGCCCCCAATCCTATCGAGTTTAGGCATAAAAACACACCATGTAGTGTTCTAGAATTTCAATATTTATAATAGTAAGCACCGTTATAAATCCTACTAAAGTCTGTGTGTGTTTAAAACTCAAATATATAACTGTCTGTTAATCGGATTGGATTATCTACCATATAAGCGCATGACAGAAAAAACCCGAAGGTATAGGGAATCCATAGGCTTAACCCGGGATCTATTCTCCACTAATGTAGGCTCGGAAATTCAAAAAGATCAATAGGTCTTGGTTCGGTTTAGGACAAATGGCCAAGGGTAATTTTGAAAGAGAAAACGGACCAACGTTGTTAACTTGACGTTACCCAAGGCACATCGCTTGGCACTCTCACACTTGAAACCCCATAGTTGAATTGGAAACAACCCTGAACATACGTTAAGAACGACGCACTCACTTGTCAAAAATAAAAAAAAATAAACCATATATACTTAGTTTTTTTTAACAACAAACACACCCCCAAACTTGTTTGATTTATACAATTTAAGGGGGTGTGTGTGAAATACAAACGAAAAATGACAAGTGAGTACTCGAATACCGAACCAATTAATAGCTCGCTCAAAGCCCAACTTCTCACATCAAGTAGCATAAAGAATGCTAACTTGATTAGCTCAAATTGTGCCTTTGGTTTAGTGATAAAGGACTGGAAGAAATTCAATTGGCTATGGTATTGGTTAAGTGTTCAAAATTAAAACGATATTTAGGCTTCGACAGGGTAACGAGGGGTAATGATTTAACAAGGTAGGCTTAAAAAGGCTCAAGAGAGAAAATTAATGCCAAAATCATGTCTTCCGAACTATCTTGCCTAGGATTTCGCCTCTAATTTCCCCCGAATCAAGTTCTAGAAACCCTAATGTCATGAATTTAGGTGACAGATAATCGTTTTCAAATCAATTAGACAATTTTATATTGAGTTAACGCTCTCATGCAAGAAGGATCTATAATAACTATTACTAAAATATAACGTTGAGCACACAGAACATACATGCATGAGTTTTATGCTCAACCTCAATAAACAACTAGGGAACAGAGTCATCATTGGGTAATTGCCCAGATGACGTCAAAACTCAGCACATAACACAAAAACTATCCTAAATAGACATGCACATGTAGAAACAATAAAACATACTAACTAAAACATAAATAAACATACTACACATCACACCCGACTCAAACAGGAAATGCCCAAAACAACCTAGTTAGCGATCTCAATGACATGATAACACATTATAATGAAGACTAGGGTTTAGAACACGTACCTGGGAGGCGAGAGAATCTCACCTTCAAATCAAATCAGTTGCGATGGATCTAATTTATTTTTTCCTTGGGTTGTCTCCCAAGAAGCGCTTGGTTTAAGGTTGTCAGCCCGACATGCCGAAGTGTTCGTCAAAGAGCGGTTTCCACCCATAGTAAGTATCGTACAACACCACATATAGGTCTTGATTGTCAACACCCTCAAGCTTGGCAAGATTTGGCATTCGGCTTGGGCTTTCAACGGCATACCTCACCAGCTCATGTACTTGGTAGGCATGAAAGAACGTTGCTAGTGGCGGCGAAGGACATGTTAGCCACATCGGATCCTCATAAATGTCATCATCTAGAATCGATGGTGGCATCACAATTTGGATCTCCAATGGTAACGAATCACAATCGTCGATCCATGCTTGGCTTCCCCTCTCATTCGAATAAACATAGTTGAACTCTCCCAAGCTCCTTCCACTCATTTTTGGCTCCTCACAGTGGCTTTCATAATTAGATTCTGCTTGTTCGCCTCTCAGTGCCACCGTGGCTGACTCGGCCTCAATCAAGCAGACTAGCTAATCAATTTGCATCTGCAAAGACATTATGGACGTATCAATTTAAGTGCAAATTGTCTCAATATTATCGAGACTATCCATGTGGTCATTTAGCCGGTCATTTGTTTTCCTCCAAAACTTTTGAGTTTTCCCAATAAAATCAACGAGTATTTCCTCTAGGCCGGGTGAAGACTCAACGTACTGGTCTGGGGTATCAATCCATGGCGCCGTAGAATTGAAACTCTGATAATCAAAATCCTCCATGTCTTCCAACAAGCAATGGGCTTCGTTCACGGTTAGTTGGTCGAAAGAGGTGGTACCAAGTCCTCATTCTACCCACATTCTAGTTGTGGCTTGTAACCCGGTGAGGAAATGAAAAAGTTTACACTCCGTCGGGAGGCTATGGTTCGAAAACCGGAGTAACAATTCCTTGTATCTATTCTAAGCACTATAAAACGGCTCGGAATTTCGTTGAAAGAATTGTATCAATACTCGTTGATCTAATATCGTCGAGTACCCTGCAAGAGAAAAGAAAAAAT
The DNA here is from genome assembly GCA_016647705.1 of Eucommia ulmoides. Taxonomy (NCBI): domain Eukaryota; kingdom Viridiplantae; phylum Streptophyta; class Magnoliopsida; order Garryales; family Eucommiaceae; genus Eucommia; species Eucommia ulmoides. Next base: position 32,299,758 of record CM028327.1, on the reverse strand, counting down.
AAAAACTACAAAGAAAAAATCGTACACAAAAGAAATGCCTAAACTAAAATTTGGTCATTTATTCACAATATCAATAATAATCAAATCCACTAATCCTCGGTAATTGCACCAAAAACTTGTACGACGGAGCATTTGTTACGCACTCGTGTATTGACCACTCGCAAGTGTACGAGGTCAAAGTTTTAGTATAATGTAATCTTGAAAGATCGAGTATCGTATCCACAAGGATTGGGGTCATTATTATCGAGTACCATAATTGTCATGACCTAACTTTATCTAGGCAACTAAAAATGTAAATAATTAATTAATATTAATACTAATATGTTTTAGGGGAAATAATTATCTAGGGATTAACGTTTTTATAAATACGTGTTCGATCTCGATTGACTCACGTTTACAGTGTTCGACCTATTTGACAATCTCGGTTCTAAAACTTCCCCGCCACCTCTCTTGAGTGTAAGACGAGGGAATACATGACTTCGAGTCAACGAAGAAGTCCCCCTCAACATCTTCACGACCCTAGGTCACGTGAGTCTTGCCCCCTAACGTCATCAATTGTGCACAATCCAACTTCCTCACGGGTTATTGGATCGTGGCATTCGTTTATTCTAGTCCGAATTCAGGATTTGTCAAACCCCGTATTCTTATAACATTATTCTAAGCATGATAAAACAAACAATACGGCATACACAATCAAAATAACGAAGAACATCTGCAAACAAAACACAAACTCAACAAAACAATATTTTCATAAATATATTAATCTCTAGACAAAAACCCGTTTAGCTCATTGACATAGTCGTTTATACAATGAAAATTAAGCTAAACATGCTCAAACAACAATCCTAAGTTAAGAAACAAAAGTAGGAACAAGAGAAACTTAGCCTAGTCCAAATATTTATCTCTAAAAATGTTTCGAGATCGCTCCCCCTTCTTGGCAACGTGATCTTCTCCTTACGATTTGAATGAGCATTCCAAAAACCTCTCTCTAAAATATATTATCCCTAATGGAGCTCTTATTCCCGGAGGTGAGCAGAGGAAGAGGGTATAAATAGGAAAAATATCTAACAAAATATCTAAATTTGTGTAGAGGTGACCGCCTAGGCGGTGAGTAAGTCAGTTCATTGATTGCCTAGGCAGTGAAGTTGGCAGTGGGCTTCTTCTCAGAATTTTGCCTCCGAGTTTATTTTTCCACCGTTCTCGATCCGATATTATCGTTTTGCATCCATTTTCATACCGTTTCAACACACACACCTGATTTAGTACAAAAAGAATAAAAATACATTAAAAATATATTAAAACGTAATAAACGTACTCGAAAACTAACAACGTTCGAATTGGAAATAGATAGGTAATTTACACCTATCAACTTACGTTTACAGTATTCGACCTATTGGACAATCTTTGTTCGTAAACTCCCTTGCCACTTCTCTAGAGTATAAGACGAGGGAATACATGACTTCGTGTTAATGAAGAAGTTTCCCTCAATGTATTAACGATCCTAGGTCGCGTGAGTCTCGCCCCAATATCATTGATTACACACAATCCAACTCCCGACCGGGTTATTGGATCATCGCGTTGTGTTTACCCTATCGACAATCTCAGTTCTAAAACTCCACTGCCACCTCTTCCGAGTGTAAGACGGGGGAATACATGACTTTGAGTCAATGAAGAAGTCCCCCTCAATGTCTTAACAACCCTAGGTTATGTGAGTCTTGCCCCCAACGTCATCGATTGGCGTTATGTTTACTTTAGTTCAAATCCGGGGCTACCTCTCCCGATTGTCAAACTCTGTATTCTCAATATATCTATCTAAGCATAATAAACATAACAATATAATAAATACAATCAAACTTCGAGGAACAAATATAAACGCAGCACCGAAATCATTCGAAACACATATTTATAAATATATTGTTAATCCTTATACAATCCATGTTTAACTAACGGCCATAACCGTATTTACAACAAAGCACGAGCTAAATATGCTCACAAATTCCTAAGTTAAAGGAATAAAGGAAGAAATTGAAGAACTTAGCCTAGTCTGAAGTTTAGCTGCTAAGAACCGTTCAACGATCGCTCCACCGTCTTCCTCCACCTCGAGATGTGAGCTCCCCCTTTAAAACTCCTCTACCTCACCCTAAATATGTTCTAAGGGTGGTATCATGCAAGAGAGGCTGAAAATGAGAAAGAATGAGAGATTAAATAGGGAAAATATGTAAAAAATATAAAAAAATATCTTAAGTCTGTGCAGAGGTCACTGCCGCGGTAGTGAATAGGTTGGTTAGTTGATCGCCTAGGCGGTGAAAAAGGCGGTGGATTAGGTTGACATTTCACCGCCTAGGCGATAAGGTTCCAGCAGAATTTAGTTATTCTCTGCATTTTCACCGCCCCGGTAGAGGTCTAGATGTCGCAGCGGTGGGCTTTTTTCAGAGTATTGCCGTCTTGCTTGCTTTTCCACCATTCTTCGACCGTTCTTGGTTCGATATCATCGTTTACACTCCAATTTCCTATCTTTTTGCCCCTACACACTTGATTTATACAAAAAGTACAAAAACTAATTAAAACATAATAAAAATAACTATAAAAATACTCTAAAACTAACAAAACCAATTTGGAAATATGTAGGTAGATCACACTTATCAACTACTCCCAAACTTGAAATTTTGCTAGTCCTCGAGTAAAACACACACACGAAAATGAAAAACACAACCAAATGAAATAACAAACAATCTAAATATAAAGACATGCGAGTTTTACATTCTTCTAATGACCAAGTCATTTTCTCTCAACAACTGCCAGTCATATCAAGTTCAGGAGATAAAACACATAATGTGGTTCTAGAATTTTGACATGCAATAATGGTGAACGCCATTCTAGATCCTGTAAACGTGTTAGTGAGAGACTCTATAATATAACTATACAACGACCAGATTGGATTATCCCCTAATGAAACTCATGACTTAGACCGTATAGGACTAGGATTTCCATATGCATGATTGGGGTTCACTCTCCACTAATATAGGCTTGGAAGTTCATAAATATCATTAGGGCATGGTTCGGTTATGGAATATTTGGCCAAGGGTATTTCGGAATAGAAAATGGGTTAACGTTGTTAACTTAACGTTACCCAAGGCTCAACACTTGGCACATTCACTCTCGAACCCTCATAGAAAAATTGGAAACAATTCTAAACTAACATTTAAGAACGTAGTACTCACTTGTCAAAAAGAAACATAATTTTTTTTTTTTACAGCCACACCCCTAAACTTATTCGATTACTATGATTTCACGGGTGTGGTTAAAATGAAAGAAAAAGACAAGTGAGTACTTGAATACCGAACCAATCTGAAGTTCACCCTAAACCCAAACGCTCACATCAAGAAGCATTTGTAACTGCTAACTTGATTCACTCAAATGTGCCTTTAAATTCAACGATATAGGTTTGGGAAAAGATCAACTGGCCAGGGTATTTGTTCATGTATTCAGAATTGAAACATTATTTTGGGCTTCGACAGGGTAACGAGAGATAAACATATTACATGGTAGGCTTAAAAAGGCTCAAGCGACAAAAAGAATGCCTAAATCACATCTCCTGAACTACCTTGCCTAGGATTTCACCTCATGCTTCCCCTCAATCAGGTTCTAGAATCCTTAAAGTGTCATGAGTTTAGCTAATCGATAATTAGCCTCTAATCAATTAAATAGAAATACATTGATTCTATATGCTCGTGCAAATTAGGATCTACAATAATTTTCATCGAAAAACATTGTCAAGCACACAGAACACATATGCATGGGTATTACCTTTGACATTGAAAATAATCAGGGGTAATCTTATCATCGGGCAACAGCCCAGATGAACGCAAAACTCAACATACACACAACAATAACAACAACAACAAACAAACACAAACTAACCTAAACAAACATGCAATACGGTAAAAATAAAACAATATAAACTAACAATACTAAATACTACACATCACTTCTGAACTTAAAACGGATAGTGTTTTCAGCTGCTCAATCATCAATCTCAACATATAGAAAATTAAAGTATGCTGACGAAGGGGGTTTAGAACATGTACCTGGGAGGCGAGAGAATCTCGCTTCTGAATCAAGTCGGATGAGATGGATTTAATTTATTTGACCTTGGGTTGCCTTCCAAGAAGCATGTGGTTTAATGTCCTTGGCCAGACATATTCAGAACGCCCTCAAGCTTGCGAGGTTTTGCTTTATTCGGCTCGATCTTTCAACGACACGCCTCACTGGCTTATGTGCGTGGCCACACACAATAAAACGGCTTAGAATCCCATCAAAAAGAATACATCAATACCTGGTGATCTAACATCTCTAAGTACCTTGTATAAGAAATAAAAACAGAACTACAAAACAAAAATTATATACAAAGGAAATGCCTAAAGTAAAATCGGGTCATTTACTTACAATATTGACAATACCTCTATCCAATCCCTGGCAACGGCGCCAAAAACTTGGTGGCAATTGCCAGAAACTGCAAACAACCAATCTCCGGCAACGGCGCCAAAAACTTGTATGGCGAAGCATTTTTTACATGCTCGCGTATTGACTACTCGCAAGTATACGAGGTCAAAATTTTAGTATAGTGTGATCGTTAAGATCGGGTATCATATCCACAGGGATTGGTTGTCCTTATTATCAAGTATCGTGTTTGTCATGACCTAACTTTATCTAGGCTAAAAAACAAATGAAATTTAACTAATTAATACTAATACTAATATAACCTAAATTAACTATACTAATATAATGCGATGTTAGGGGAAAGAATTATCTAGGGATTAACTCAGTTTACAAATACGTGTTCGATCTCAATTGACTTACGTTTACGGTGTTCGACCTATTTGACAATCTCAGTTCGTAAAATCTCCAGCGACCTCTCCTAAGTGTAAGACGAGAGAATACATGACTTCGTGTCAATGAAAAAGTCTCCATCAATGTCTTAACGACCCTAGCTCACGTGAGTCTCGCCGCAACATCATTGATTGTACACAATCCAACTCCCAACTGGGTTATTAGATCGTTGCGTTGTGTTTACCCTATTGACAATCTCAGTTCTAAAACTCCACCGCAACTTCTCCCAAGTGAAAAATGAGAGAATACATGACTTTGAGTCAACGAAGAAGTCCTCATCAATGTCTTAACGACCTTAGGTCATGTGAGTCTTGCCCCAACGTCATCGATTAGCGTTATATTTACTTTAGTCCGAATCCGGGGTTACCTCTCCCGATTATCAAACCCCGTATTCTCGATATATCTATCTAAGCATAATAAACATAACAATATGATAAACACAATCAAACTTCGAAGAACAAACATAAACGCAACACCGAAATCATTTGAAACACATATTTATAAATATATTGTTAATCCTTACACAATCCATGTTTAACTAACGGCCATAATTGTATTTACAATAAAGCACGAGCTAAACATGCTCACAAATTCCTAAGTTAAAGGAATAAAGGAAGAAATTGAAGAACTTAGCCTAGTCCGAAGTTTAGCCGCTAAGAACCGTTCAACGATCACTCCATCGTCTTCCTCCACCTTGGGATGTGAGCTTCCCCTCTAAAACTCCTTTACCTCACCCTAGATATGTTCTAAGGGTGGTAGCATGCAAGAGAGGTTGAAAATGAGAGAGAACGAGAGCTTAAATAGGGAAAATATCTCAAAAATATCCAAAAAATATCTTAAGTCTGTGTAGAGGTCACCACCGTGGCGATGAGTAGGTCAGTTAGTTGATCGCCTAGGCGGTGGATTAGGTTGATATCCTATATTTTCACTGCCTAGGCGATGAGGTTCCAGCAGAATTTGGTCATTCTCTACATTTTCACCGCCATAGCAGAGCTCTGGACGCCGCGGCGGTGGGCTTCTTTCAGAATATTGTCGCCTTGCTCGTTTTTCCACCGTTCTTCGACCATTCTTGGTTCGATCTTATCATTTACGCTCTAGTTTCCTATCTTTTTGCCCCATACACCTGATTTATACAAAAAATATAAAAACTAATTAAAACATAATAAAAATAACTATAAAAATATTCTAAAACTAACAAAACCGGTTTGAAAATACGTAGGTAGATCACACCTATCACTTACCTACGTTGAATTTCCCACACAATGGGTATGGAATTAAATGATCAAAACAACATGCTCACAGTTTTATATTTCGATTCACATTACAAATACTTTAATGTGTGATATTAAACCATGCATTAATCTTGCTGAACTACTGTTGAGAATAGATCTTACTATCTGGGATGAAGTACTAGATGCATAGATACTGCTTTCATGAGGCAGTAGATTAAACATTGAAAAACATTATGCGTCATGATAATCCAGATCGTGAGAAAAAACATTTTGGGGGCATAGTAGTTGTTCTAGGCAGAGATTTTAGACAAATCCCACCAATTGTAAAAAAAAAAAAAAAAAAGAGATAAAAAAGATAATATATTATTTAAGTTTTGTTAATTAGCTCCTACCTATGGGAAAAATGTGAAATTCATACCATTCGCACAAACATGCGATTATTAAATGGAGCTACCTTTAACAACAATACAAATGAGTTTCCTTCCTTTATTACAGGGGACGAAACTACCACATTGCCTGACAATAGAGTTATTGTACCAAAAGACATAACAGTCAATAAGGATGGAAATTCAATAACTATTATTATTAAAGATGTCTATGCTTCTTTACACCAATAATTTACATACCCATCTTAATTTCAAGAAAGGGTCATCTCAACTCTAACAAATGATGTCGTAGATTCAATCAATGATGAAATGATAACCACATTTATCAACTAATAACATTCGTATATGAGTGTTGATAACATTTACAAGGAATTTTGTACCCAGTTGAGTTTCTCAATAGTTTAAAGTTTTGTGGACTACCAAACTATGTCTTGCGTTTGAAGGTTGGCCTCCTCGTTATGCTGCTATGCAGCCTACATTAGATTATAGGCCTTTGTAATGATACGTGTCTTATCATTACACATTTATCATCTCATATTGTTCAAGTTGAAATAATAAGCGTCACAAATTAATATTGACTCAGAAATTTTCATACCTCGCATTGTCTTGGCACCTTCTGACAGTAAATGGCCTTCTGTACTTAATAAAAGATAATTCTTTCTTTTTGTTTGCTTTCGCAATGACCATCAACAAAATTCAAGGACAATCATTGCACCCATGTAGACCTTTATCTATTGAAACTAGTTTTTAGCCATGGCCAGCTATGCGTTGCCATTTATCGTAGAACGAATAGAAATGGTCTTCGAATACTAGACCTAAATGAAGAAGTTCCGACCACCATCATTGTTGAAAATATTGTCTACAAGGAAATCTTCAACAACTTAATAGACATAAGTTTACATTGAGTTCCTCTGATTATATCTATTTTACTTATAATAATTACGCATTGTAATCATTTCACTCTAACATGCAAATAATATTTCAACATAAATTATCAATAACAATATACAACATAGGTTATAATACAATTAACCAACTTTAAAAAATACCTGAAAAATGAAGTACCGCTTTCTGAATGAGTTAAGTGAGTCTAGCGATAATTGGACAATTATTGCTCAATCTAGCATAATATGAGAGGCATATTTCAAAAACAACAATGAACTACTATGTTTGGAGATGATCTTGATCAATGAAGAGGTAAATGAATTTATCCAACTATTTTATAACATATTTCTAGTACTTCCATAAATGTTTTAATAATTTTTCTTATTGCAGGGGAATGACATTCACGATTATGTACGGAAGACATTGATCGATAAATTGTCTTTTTCTGCAGGAACAAAATGTTTACATTATTACCAATTTTAAGATAACAAAAGTCAATTCTAATTATAGGTCAATTTTAAATACTCAAAGAAAAATTCTCCTCACAAATTCAGTCAGTCATTTCACCAATGATAGCAACATCATACCAAGCACAAGTTCAACTTTTCAGGTTACAAATAAATAATAAGCCGAATAGATTCAATGCTACAATTAACTGGTAATAATATCCAACCACTATAAAAAAAAATATAATCACACAACTGACACCCTTTTCAAATATTTACACTACACACTATTTGTTCTTTATTTACAAATGTTGTAGGAAAAGTTGTTCCATTAGGCAAAAGTTAGATTGTCTAGCACATCTAGACAAAATGTTGACTTAGAACTGTCCAAGTATATTTTTTAACTCTAAACCCAACAAAACAAAATTGATATTATCGTATTTAACAAAATATTACCCACTAATGATCAAACATTCTTATAGTTTAAGTTTTTTACAGATGAAAAAAAAAAATCGACTTACATTATGGTGGAGTGTCGTATACATCATTGATCAAAATATGTTGCTACCAAATGTCAAACCATACATCATGGTTATAACATCGACCACTGTGAAGACATTCCAAGGTAATTAATTAAAATTTCATTAAAATTCATGTATGTGTATATATATTTAAAACTAAGATTAAAAAAAACAAAAAAAAAAATCATTTGATCTAATTATTTTTTGTCATCTATCTCAAAGGTGATTGCTTATTATCATCAACTAGTGCAAGTAAAATATATATCAACCTCGATATCCTAGAAATATACTTTTTCCGGGACAGGGTCACAACTAAATAAACATATGCACATCATTCAACTACATTTTTGTCGCCTGCACATGTAATTACTAAATATCTTATTCTAATATGATCCTCAAAATGAAATAATATTACTCATACATCACTAGAAACTATCCAACTATTGCCTATAACAAAACAAACAAACAAACAAAAAAAAAGAGTTACGATCGAAGAAGAAATAAAGAAAAATCGAAAAGCAATTTAAGAGATCAAAACTCTAACATGGAATCCTGAAATAAAGGTTAAAATATGTCTAAAATTAAAAATGAATTTTCCACTAATGGAATACTCTTATAAATAACACAATGTCAAAATTACAGAAAGTTATATGCATATGCATAGCCAATATCAAAGAAATTTGTGTAAACTATGGTTGGTGTTAGGGTTAATTACACTTTATCCCCTGTGGTTAGGCCATTTTGTACTTGTCCCCCTGTAATGTTTTCTTCACCACTTACCTCACATATGGTTATGAACTACAGTGCAACGGTTAAAAATTAACAGAACCAAGGGTATTTTTGTCATTTCACTTCAAAAGTAAAGGTAATTTAGTCATTTTATTCCAAATAATTCACAAGGATCCATTTAAAAAATCATCCAAAATTTAAGGGTAAAAAGTGTAGTTTTGTTTTTCTTGTTCACTTCATTGTTGCAGAGATTTTCTAGGTTGTTCACTTCATTGTTCTGGAGATCCTCCATCATTTCTATATCTTTCTCTCTCTCTCTTTCTAACTCTCTACAATCTCTTTCTCTCTCTCTGCGCCTTTTGTAAACTTAAAGGGTCAACATGTATTTGTTCAGTTAATCCAACTTCTCATTTCCTGGTTCATTTCTTCATCTCCGATCAAAACTCCCCGTCCTTTTTCTTCGGCGATCTCGTCAGCCAATGCCACCACCAGTCCTTTTACACGAAACGGTGGTTGTCTATGCAAGACAAGAATTTGGCCTCAACCTATACTTCTAAATCGTACTGGCGGTTATCCGTGACCTATGATTCGCCGACCAGAACACAGCCGTCCGCTCATGACGGCAATTGCACCAAAAGAACCCAGAAGCTGATTCCAACTCCAATTTGAGATAAAATTCATAGCAAAATCTGATATAAAATCCATAGTATAATCCCTAGCAATTTAAACCCAGAAGTTGATTGTAATTGCAGCTTTTCAGGACAAATTTTAGGAATTTTTAGGGCAATGTAAAATTTGTTCGTTTTTTCATTCTCGTTTTCCTTCCCTCTCTATTTTTCTTTCTTTTTACTTACTTGAAGAAATGTTTATCTTCGTTTACGACCTTGTGACACTGCCATGGCTACTGCGACCCTTCTCTCTCTCTGAAACCACATATCACAGAAATACCCACTCTTTGTCTATAATTCCCACCCACACACAGCAGCATCGTCGCCTCCACCCACACCACCGCAGTCCCTTCTCGCCGTCACCACCAGGTGCGAGCATCTATCGCAATTGGAATTCGCCGGAGATAGAGCAGTGGTAGGGTGGGTCGTCGGGATTGGATGAAGAAGATGAAATAGAAAAAATACATAATAGCCCCTTAAGTTTTTGAATATATATAAACAGTCCTGATTAAAATATCTTAAGAGTATAAATGTCATTCAACACTACTTAACAGATTTTTGTTGACTTTTGACATTGACTGTTAGAGTCAACGAAAAATTTAACTATTGCACTTTAGTCCACAACCACAGGGGGTAAGTGATGAAAAAAATACCTCAGAGGGATAAGTAAAAATTAGACAAACTACAGGGGGTAAAATATAATTAACCCTTGGTGTTACAACTCTTGCAAAACGGTGCACAAAAAGGTAAACCAAAACAGTAATTCTTTTTTGTGCAACAACAACATAGAGGCAAACAATCCTACCCCTAGTAAAAATATAATATTTTAACATGTTTCACTTCTAACATAAAGTAAATGCAATAACTAGACTGCAATTGAATAGGTACGAAGTCCAAATGAATGTAAGTGACCCATCTCTAATTTTGTTCGACCGTGATTGTGAAATGCAGAAAAACTGCAATGGATTTGTACTACATTGACATAATTAATCATCCTTAAAATTGCTTCAATTTTTAACTTTTTTATATTGGTCATTACAACCATCCAAAATATTCTCAATAGAAAATTGATCCCAAAGAAATACCGAATTTAATGCAGCTTACAATAGGAAAACCTAACGTATTTTACATTCGTGCTGATGATTAGAACCAAAAGAATGGGTGGGAAAATTATACAAAAGGAAAATATTTCAACACCACACTGAAAGATAAGAAATCCAAAAGGAAAGTGAAGATAGTTTTACATCATCCCGAAGCATCCATATAAATTTTATTGATTTAACAAAATATCAATTGCCAAACAAAACCTTTACAATTTACTATACTCATGATATATTTTCTTCTACAACAGGATCCTCTGGATTCACAAGATTCATAAGATTTCAATGTCGACACAAATAATCAAGTAATTTCAACAAAAATAAGAAAATTGTCTCTATTTGTTGCATCAAGTCAAGAGGAGAAAGACAAAGGAAAATCACCCATAAATATTGAAGACCAAACCAATGAAGATCCAATTGCAGAGGAACACATCATCAATGCTAATCGTACAATTAAGAGGCTTACTTATGATTAAATCGACTCTTCTTAAATAATAATTTTGAAATATTTTACTATCTACTACACAAAATTACAACCAATAAACAATGTATGATTTCTTTTATATTCATAAATTATTTTCATACTTTTAATAATAAAATGCATTTAACTCTCCCAATTTAATATATACACATGCCACTATTTCATAAAAAATAAAAATTAAATCAATAATTGTAATCTATTTCCACTAAAACTTAAAATAACATGTTCAATTATAAAAAAATATCAAAGAAACTTCACTTAACAGAATAAATAATTGTACTAAAGGTATATTCAAAATAAATTAGTTGAATAAAAAAAACTAACAAAAAAATACAAACTAAAATCCAATATCCAGCGCATTACGCAGGTAGAAAATTAGTTATTACTAAATTCAATGTTTATATATTATTTCTATATTTTTCTAATTTTAATGTCAATAATTTCTATATATTATATTACGTACGTTATATTTCTTATTTTTATTATTTTTTTAATTTAATTTTTGTAAATGTAATATTTCAATATTATTACTAAATTTAATGTTCATATTCTGTAAATTTAATATTTTAATATTATTACTAAATTTAATGTTCATTATTTTTTTATACTAAATTTTCTCTTTTATAGTATTTGTATAATTTAATTTTCATAAATTCCATATTTCAATATTATTACTAAATTTAATGTCCATATATTATTTCTGTAATTTTCATAAATTAAGTAATTAAGTATTATAAATAAATTTAATTTTCATATATTATTTCTATAATTTCTATCAATTTATCTTTTAGTATTATTACTAAATTTAATGTCTATATATTATTTCTATAATTGTGCATGATTTCATATATTATATTTTCTCTTTATATTATTTCTTTAATTTAATCTATGTAAATTTATTGTGCATATATTCTTTCTAATTTTTTAAATTTAATTTCCTAAATTTTCGTATATATATATATATATACCCAGAGTCCTGATCCTCGGGGAGTGGTACCTGCAGAAGGCTCGGGCAACGATTTGTCCCAGCGAAGCCCCTTTGACGTGAGAATTAGAATTCAAAGAGAAGAGATACAGAAATGCATCAAGTAAATAAAGGAACCCAAAGCATTTGCATGTAAAATAAAGCATACCTCGGGCTTACATAACCCTTGGTATATATAAGCATTGGAGATAATTAGTCAGGCCTAAACACGGTTAATTAGGTGAAACCATGTGTTTAGCCGATAATCCAAAGTGTTTAGGAGATAATTGTTAGGCCTGGGCTTTTGGGCCCATTTGGTGAAGTCCGTTAGCCTCTATTAGGTCTGTGGTAGTGAGCTAGTGGAGGAGAGTGGAGATTTGTAGAGTCTTGGAGAAGAAGCGAGCTGGAATAAGGAGCCGGTCAAGGTTAACGAGTTGAGTCCCTAAAGTTAGTTGTCTAGGGCACGGCGTAGAGTTCAGGGCGGCACGTCGCTGCGGGACACCTTGCTCATCCCTAGGTGCAAAAGAGATTCTAAGGAGAATCCGTGGTCGACGTATATTCCAGCGTGGCGCTACGAATTCTGAAATGCATCCATGTCACTATGAGGACGGACACGTGGTTGGATCTCAAGTGTTGACTCAGTGGTGCCCAAAAATATCCTCATATATATATATACATACATATATATATATTCTTTAAATTAAGTTTTATAAATTTACCATTTTAATATTATACTAAATTTAATATCCTATCCTATATATTATTTCTAAAATTTTCATCAATTTAATTTTCATAATTTCTATGTATATTATATTTCTTCTTATAAATTATTTTTTTAATTTAATTTCTATAAGTTTTGTGTTTCAATATTATTACTAAATTTAATATCCTATTTATTATTTTTAATTTTTTTGTAAATTTAATTCTCATAATTTATTTATATTTTATTTTATTTTTTATATTATTTTTAATTTAATATCCTACATATTATTTCTATTTTTTTTAATTTAATTTTCATAATTTTTGTATATTTATTTCCTCTTATAGATTAATTTTTTAATTAATTTTTTTATCAATTTTAGGTTTTAGTATTATTACTTAATTTAATATCCTAATTATTATTTTTAAAATTTTTGTAAATTTAATTTTTTATAATTTATGTATATTATATTTTCTCTTTTAAATTATTTTTAAATTTAATTTTTATAAATTTCATGTTTCGTTATAAATACTTAAGTTAACAACAATATATTATTTCTATAATTTTTGAAAATTTAATGTCTAAAATTTTTACCTATTATATTTTTTTTAAATTTAATTTTTTTAAATTTAATATGTTGGTGTTATTACTAAATTTAATGTTCATAATTTATGTATATTATATTTTCTCTTTTATATTATTTTTATAATTTAGTTTCCATAAGATTAATGTTTTAATATTATTAGTAAATTTAATATTTTAGTATTATGAGTAAAATTTATATATAGAAAAAACATATACTCTCTCCTCAATTATTCAACAACTACAACAACTAAGCCTTAGTCCTACTTAAGTAGGGTTAGCTACATGAATTCATTTATGCCATAATGAACAATCCCCCTCAATTAGGTTCAATGTCATCAAATCAATGCTAATAGTCTCGTCCTAAGTCTTCTTAGATATACCTCTCCCTCTAGTAGCCCCCCACATTTGAACTAAATCGCATTTTCTTACTGGTGCTTCTATGGGTCTTCTATGCACATGTCTAAACCACCGTAACCGATTTTCTCTTATCTTCTCTTTGATGGCTTCTATTCCTAAATTCTTTCTAATAGTTTCATTCTTAATTTTATCTATTCTCGTCTTCTCACTCATCCACCATAATATCCTCATTTCTATTACACTAATTTTTTAGACATGTTTTGTTTTTACTGCCTAACATTCTGAACCATACAGAAGCGTCGATCTTATTGCAGTTTTGTAGAATTTTTCTTTGAGTTTCAATGGTATCCTACAATCACATATCACTCCAATTGTACTTCTCCACTTCAACCATCCTGCCTTGACTCTATGAGTTATATCCTCCTTATATTTGTCATTACTCTAAATCATTGAACCTAAATGTCTAAAATGATCCACCTTTGGAACCTCCTCAATTATAAGAAACAATATATATTATCTGCTAAATCAAGTATGTTGATTCTAGTATTTTGATGGACAATTAAACGTTGATATTTTTTGTGGAACTAACGGTTTGTTTAAGTGTTTCAGTTTATTAGTTCCGAATGATAAAGATTTTATGATACAGATGATGAAGAAATTAAGAGGTTAAAGAATTTGAAAAACTTAGGGAAAATAACTTAGGTTTAAATTTCAACTTTTAATATTCCAATTAGGATCACACACGACACAAAGATTTTTAAATGATTTTTATAAATATGTGTGTTTTTAGTAGGATCCTAATTAGTTAAATTATTTGCTCTTATGTGTAATTGAAAAAGAAATATTTATAATTGATTAAAATTGGAGTTAAGTATTTAGTGGAGCTAATTAAGAAAAGAAAATAGTTAAAGGAGCGAAAACTTAAATGAGAATGTATTAAAAACGAGTTTAGAAAAGAGATTCAGCATGCATAAGTCGACCGGACATAACAAATGAAACTCTTTGTATCTCCCAGTTTACAGGTAAGTCGACCGGTGAAGAGAAATGAAACTCTCTGAATCTCTAAGTCGACAGGTAGGTCGACCGGTAAAGGAAAATAGAACTCTTTGAATCTCTAAGTCGATAGATAGGTCGACCGATGGGCACAGAATCTTTGGCTTGGCTACATCCTGAATCAAGTGATCGACTGATGGCGCAATTTCAAGATATTGAGGATTCCAAATTCATATCTAAAAGTAGCCATTTTTTGTTGAGATTTGTGAGAGATTTTAGGGATTTTATGATATTTAAAATATGCTACACCTATTATTTAATTCCTATTGATTTGGTTAATTAAGTTTTAATGTTTCTCAATTTGGTACATAAATTGTTTCTATTCTATTTAATTGAGATTGAAAAATATTTGGGGGACTTAATTGAGAGATTTAAAAGCTATAATTAAGTGAATTGAACAAAAAATAAGTCATAATAATATAAGGGGTCTAAGAGAGCATTTAAGTATCATGACATATGGGAACTAGCCTTTAGAGATGTGATTTATATCTCATATATATAGACCTACGTTTTTCATATCATTAAGAGGGGCTAAGAGAGATCAAGAGATCATATTGAGCTTTTCTAAGAGATATTATACTGAGTTTTTGTGAGAGCTATTCTAAGAGACAATCTTGATAATCATTGGTTGTTGATCATTGGTTGTTGATCATTGCTATTACCGAATCTGAAGCAACTACGCTCTAATTATTTTTTTTGATAGATTCCAAGTGAGATTTTTCCAATTACTTTCTATATTGTATTGCTTGTTTAATTTTTGAAAATTGATCTTTAGAAATTGTTTCTGATCTTTATTGAAGAAAATATTTTATAAATAATTTCTTAAATCTAATTATGTGTTAAATTACGTGCTACCCATCTTTTGTTAAAAATCAGATTTTTGAGTATCTTACATTTCCATCACTAGTTTTGGGATATTCATCGAGTTTTAATTTATCTGGTGTGGTAGAAGCTCCGAGTGAGAAAAATCACATGTCAATTTTTATTGGTAAGTTGAGTGATGGATTAAATACTATTGGGTGTATTTAATCAAAGGGTAACTGATTTCAGTCTCTTCCTGTAAAGAGATTGAGGTAGTAATTCTTCCTGAATAGAATTGATTTGTGTAAATTTTGTAACGGTTTAATCCTTACTGGGTAAAATGATATTTGGAGTGTTGGTGAGGTTTTGATTCTTTTGCCTTTGTGTTAAAAAGAATTAAGTTATTCTTGAGCCTGTAAAAAATAGAAGTTCTTCCTTAACCTGTGAAAAGGAATTTGTAAAGGTTGATTCTAAGCCTGTAAAAGAATCGTTGTAAGGGTTTGGTTCCTGCCTTTAAAGAGATCTTGAGTATTAGTGGGTACGACTCTCCGTGGGGGTTCAGAGGACTAGATTAGCCAAGAGTAGCTTGGTGAACCAATATAAATTTCTAATGTGCTACAATCTTTAATTTGTTTATTATTGTTGTTTGGTGTACACCTAGTTAATTTGATAATTCCCCTGTGATATAAAGATAATAATTAATTTAGGATTAAAATTAATTATTTGATTTAATAAAATATTTTATCTCTAATATTTTTAATTACCCAATTCACCCCTTCCCTTGGGTATTCCACTGGGCCAACAAGGTATAAGTTATATAAGGTAAATTATAAATTGTATTTCTTGATCCTAAGATTTTGATGGATAATTAAACGTTAATGTTTTTTGTGGAACTGATGGTTTGATTAAGCGTTTCAGTTTATTAGTTCCAAATGACTTGGTCCCAGATACCGCAGTTAGAAACGAATCCACTACTGACGTTAGGCAGAGTCAGAAGAGGTAGTGAGTTTTATTTTAATGGCTGTCAGGCTAACTATTGGAAGTGAGTGGTTGAAATATTTTTGTAATCTTGTTACAAAATAGACGGCTTCGCGGAAAAACTAAAATTTTATATTGAAAAAATATATTATTATTGTTTTATCAGAATGGCACAGCAAAATCGTAGTAGTGGAGTGGTTTGTGTTCGGCTCTATTTCTCCTCGGGAGAAATCTCGTGGCAGCCTTGGGAAATTAGGTCGTTACACATGTCATTTGTTAGGACATGCTTTGGTTTCTTAGTCAAGTAAGAATCAGAATTCAATAGCCTTATCCACTGCTGGGACTGAATATATGGCATCTGGTAGCTGTTGTGCTCAAATTTTATATATTAAGCAACAGTTAAATGACATTGGAATTTTCATGGAGAAGGTCTCGATCTTTTGTGATAGTAAAATTATTATTTGTCTAAGTAATAATCCTACACAGCACTCATGAACTAAGCACATAGAGATTAGACTTCACTTTATTCGTGATCACATTCAAAAAAGGGACATTGTTATTGAGTATAATGATACCTCTGACCAGTTTGCTGATGTTTTTACCAAACCACTAGCAGAAGATCAATTTGTGAAAATCATTGGCAGTTTGGGTATGCCTAGGCATAATGACGTTTACCTAGAGTAGAATTCTTGTGTGTTTTTCCCTTTGGTAGAGGCGTAAAATACGCCGATACTTACACTCACAAGTATACAAGGTCTAAGTTTTAATATAGTGTGATCGTTAAGATAGGGTTATCGTATCCACAGGGATTGATGTCGTTACTATCGAATACCGCGTTTGTCGTAACCTAACTTTATTTAGGTGAAAACAAATGTAATGAATTAATTAAACTAATATTAATATAACCTAAATTAACTACACTAATATGCTAATACATTTTAGGGTGAAGAATTGCCTAGGGATTAACGTGTTTACAAATACGTGTTCGATTCCGATTTACTCACTTTTACGTTGTTCGACCTATTTGACAATCTCGGTACGTAAACTCCACCGCCACCTCACCCGATTGTAAGACGGGGGAATACATGACTTCAAGCCAACGAAGAAGTCCCCCTCAACGTCTTAACGACCCTAGGTCACATGAGTCTCGCCCAGCGTCATTGATTGCACACAATCCAACTCCCTCCCGAGTTATTAGATCGTCGCATTGTATTTACCATATCGACAATCTCCATTCTAAAACTCTCTCGCTACCTCTCCTGAGTGTAAGACGATGGATATAACACAACTTCGAGTCAACGAAGAAGTCCCCCTCAACGTCTTAACGACCCTAGGTAGCGTGTGTCTTTCCCCACGTCATCGATTGTCCACGATTCAAACCCCGACCGGGTTATAGAATCGTGGCGTTTGTTTACCTTAATCCGAATCCGGAGTTTATCAAAACTCCGTATTCTCCATTTATCTTTCTAAGCATAATAAACAAACAATATGATAAATACAATCAAACTACGAAGAACAATCACAAACGAAACACCGAAATCATCCAAACAACGTATTTATAAATAAATGTTAATCCCTACTACAATCTATATTTAACTCGAGGCCATAGTCGTATATACAATAAAATAATGAGATAAACATGCTCACATGATCCTAAGATAAAGAAATAAGGAAAAACAATCGAAGAACTTAGTCTCGTCCGAAGATAAACCGCTAAGAACGCTCTATGATCGATTCGTCGTCTTCTCCACTTTGGGATGTGAGCTCCACCTCTAAAACTCCTAAATATACCCTTAGATATAGCCTAAGGGGCTCAAAAGGCCAAGGGGTCAGGAGAGAGACCGGCCAAGGGGGAGAAGATGGGGTATTTATAGTCAAAATATTCTAAAAATATCTCAAGACTGTGCAGGGGAAATCCGCCTAGGCGAAGAAAACTGCGCCTAGGTGGAGTCAGGTCAGTTCGATCTGATTGCCTAGGCGGTGGACTGGGAGAACATTCTGTTGGATTTTCGCCTAGGAGAAGAAAACTTCGCCTAGGCGAGCGGCTGTCAGTAGCCCATCTTCATCTTCTGCTGGATTTCTGCCTAGGCGATAGAAATTTCGCCTAGGCGGTCGTTCATCAGTCACATTTTTCTCTTTTCTCAGCTTCACCACCTAGGAGGTGGTCTGGACGCTGAGGCGATGGGCCTGTTTCATCTTTTAGCCACCGAGCTTGTTTATCCACCATAACTTCAAACCGCTTTGGTTCGATCTGATCATTTTTGCTCCAGTTTCCTATCTTTTTACCCCCACACACCTGATTTAGTACAAAAAGAGAAAAACTAATTAAAACACATAAAAATAACTATAAACATACTCGAAAACTAACAAATTCGAATTGGAAAAATATGTAGGTAATTTACACCTATCACCCTCCCTAATTTTTTTTTTTTAGATAACAAATGGGGAGAATTAGTTGATGTTTTATTGAATATCTTAAGGGAAGTTTATTTGTATATTTGTGCTTTGTTGATTTTTTTTTTTTAATGTCTTCATTCTTATGCTTAAATGAGTTATAAAACCCGTCATCGGATTCAGGGGGAGTGTGGTTATGTTATTATTTTGAAGAAAACATCAAAATTTATTGTCATCATCAAAAAGGGGGAGATTATTGATCTTAAGATTTTGATGGACAATTAAACGTTAATGTTTTTGGTAGAACTAACAGTTTAATTAACTGTTTCAGTTTATTAGTTCTAAATGATGAAGATATGAAGATAAAGATAATGAAGGATTATGAGATTGAAGAATTTGAAGAACTTAGGAAAAACAATTCATGTTAAATTTAAACTCTTAATATCCCAATTAGGATCACATATGACACAAAAAGATTTTTAAATGATTTTTATAAATATGTGTGTTTTTAATAGGATCCTAATTAGATAAATTATTTGTTCCTATGTGTAATTGAAAAGAAAATATTTATAATTGATTAAAATTAAATTTAAGTATTTAGTGGAGTTTATCAAGAAAAGAAATTGGTTAAGGAGGGTGAAAACGTCAATGAGAATGAGTAAAAATGAGTTTAGAAGAGGTTTCAGCATCTATAAGTTGATAGGTAAGTCGACCAGAACAAAAAAGGAAAACTCTCTATATCTCTCGGTCGATAGGTAGGTCTACTTGTGCTTAAATATGAACTCTCTGTATCTATAAGTCGACAAAGCGGTCGACTTGTGAAGAGAAATGAAACTCTTTGAATCTCTAAGTCGACAGATAGGTCGACCGATGGACACAGAATCTTTGGCTTGGCTACATCCTGAATCGAATAGTCGACTGTTGATCTTGGTTGGTCAACTTATGTGTCTGTTTCAGGATATTATGGAATTTCAAATTTTAATCTGAAAGTAGCCATTACTAGCCGTTTTTTAGTGAGGATTCATGAATAATTTTAGCGATTTAATATTATTTGAGATATGCAACACATATTATGTTATCCCTACAGATTTGGTTCATTAAATTTGAATATTTCTCAATTTGGTACTTATAATTGTTTCTATTCTATTTAATTATGATTGAAAAATATTTGGAGGACTTAATTGAGAAGTTTAAAAGCTATAATTAAGTGAATTGAAGCATAATGAAGTCTTAATGATATAAGGGGTCTATAAGAGCAATTAAATGTCATAACAAATGGAAACTAGCCATTAGAGAGCTGGTTTTAATCTCATTTATATAGATTTGCGTTTTTCATATCATTAAGAGAGATCAAGAGAAATCAAGAGATCATATTGAGCTTTTTCTAAGAAAAATCATATTGAGATTTGTGAAAGCTTTTCTAAGAGACATTCTTGAGAATCATTTGCTGAGAATCATTGCTGCTACCGATTCTGAAGTAATATCGCTCTAATTATTTTTTCGGTGGATTCCGGGTGAGATCTTTCCAAATTACTTTCTGTTTAGTATTAGTTGATTAATTTTTGGAATTTGATCTTTAGAAATTAATTTCTTATTTTTATTGAAAAATATTTTTTAAACAATTTCTTGAATCAATTTGATTACGTGCTCAATTACGTGCTACCCATTTTTGTTTAAAATAATATTTTGAATATCTTACTTTTCTATTACTAGTTTTGGGATATTAATTGAGTTTTAATTTATTTAAGGTGGTAAAAGTTTCGATTGAGAAAAATCACTTGTCAATTTTTAATTGGTAAGTTGAGTGGCGGATTAAATATTGTTGAGAGTATTTAATCTAAGGGTAGCTGATTTCAGTCTCTTCCTGTAAAGAGATTGAGGAAGTAATTCTTCCTAAATTAAATTATTTTGTATGAATTTTTTAACGGTTCAATTCTTACCGGGTAAAAAGATATTTGGAGTGTTTGTGAGGTTTTGATTCTTTTGCCTTTGTATTAAAAAGAATTAGGTTATTCTTGAGCCTGCAAAAAGTAGAAATTATTCCTAAGCCTATGAAAAAGAATTTGTAAAAGTTGAATCTGAACCTGTAAAAGAATCTTTGTGAGGGTTTGGTTCCTACCTTTAAAGGGATCTTGAGTTTAGTGGGTACGACTCTCCGTGGGCTCGGAGGACTGGATTAGCCAAGAGTAGCTTGGTAAACTAGTATAAATTTCTGATATGCTGCTATCTTTACATTATTTATATTTGTTGTTTGGTGTGCACCTGGTTGATTTTATATTTCCACTGTGATTTAAAGATAATAATTAATTTAGAATTAAAATTAATTATTTAAGTTATTAAAGTTTTTTTTTTTTTTTTTGATATTTTTTAATTACCTAATTCATTCCTCCTCTTGGGTATTTCACTGGGCCAACAATTGGTATCAGAGCTGGTTTAACTCGACACACTTAGCTAACAAAGATCACATGATACACATAATAGGCACACTAGCTGAGGGTCAGTCTGTGCACCGACCACCTTTGTTAGTAGGTGAAAGTTATTCATTCTGGAAAGACAGAATGATAGCCTTCCTTTAGGTTACAAATTATGATGTGTGGCTAACAATTGAGGATGGTCCATTCATTCCAATGGAAAGTGGAGTTGAGAAGAAAAAACAGCAGCTAACTGCTTCTGATAAGCAGAAATTCTCCATAAACTCTCAGGCTATTAACATTCTGTTTTTCTCTTTAGATGCTAATGAATATTCTAGAGTTTCAGGTTGTAAATCTGCAAAAGAGATGTGGGATAAGCTACAAATTACCCACGAAGGGACAAGTCAAGTGAAGCAATCGAAAATCAACGCTCTTATGAGAAAATTTGAGTTGTTCAGAATGGAAAAAAATAAATCGATTCATGAGATGTATACTCGCTTCAACAACATTTGCAATAACTTGAGTCAACTTGGAAAGCCATACTCCATGGAGGATAGAGTACGAAAGGTTCTAAGACCCTTAACAAAAATATAGGAGTCAATGGTAACGGCAATTGAGGAAGCCAATGATATTGGCAAATACGAAATTGATGATCTCATAGCCAACTTGATGACTCATGAATCAATGATTAGAGGATATGAGGATGATACCAGAAATAACAAGAGGAAATTCTTAACACTAAAAGCTCAGAAAATTGAAGAAGAGGATGACAGTAATGATGAAAGTCTTAACAGTGAACAAGATAAAGATATAGTGCTTCTCACAAAGAATTTTAGAAGAACGACTCGTCGCACATTCTACGGGAGAAGAAACCTCAAGATGACTAAAATAGAATGTTACAACTGTTACAAGACCGATCACTTTCAAAATGATTGTCCCAAACCGAAAAAGGATAAAGAAAAGGAAAAGAATAAGAAAACAAAGAAAAGTAAGAAGAAATCCATGAAGGTTACTTGGGATGATACTGATTCAAGTAGCTCAGAAAAATCAGATAGTGAAGATATGTCCCTGTTCGCATTGATGGCCACTAGTGGTGAGGTTATTCTAAAAGTTTCAATAAGTAAGGACAAATGGTTCCTGGATAGTGGTTGTTCTTGACACATGACGGGAGACAAAGGAAAATTTATATCTTGGACAACTAAAGATGGAGGTCATGTGACTTTTGGAGATAACGCAAAGGGTAAAATTATCGGTATATGTAATATCGGTAATGGTACTACTATTATTAAAGATATATTACTAGTTGATGAACTTAAACTTAATTTGCTTAGTATTAGTCAACTATATAACAAGGGCTATAATGTTATATTTTATCATGATAGGTGCATTATTAAGAATAGTCATGATAGTAGTATCTTGTTAGTTGCCTCATGTTTTAAGAATGTTTATACTTACTCATTTGATGATTTTAATTCTCAAAATTTATCTTGTTTGAATGTTTTATCTAAAAATAGTTGGTTATGGCATAGAAGACTTGGGCATGCTAGTATGGAGTTAATCTCTAACTTATTTTAGAAGAGTCTCGTACGTGACCTACCTGATTTGAAATTTATGAAAGATAAAGTATGTGATGTGTGTCAATTAGGCAAGTAGATTAGATCATCATTTAAGAAAAAGATGCACACGTCCATGTCTAGATGTCTTAAATTATTACATCTTGATTTACTTGGGCCTAACTCTGTTGCTAGTTTCAGTGGTAAGTTTTATGCGTTTGTTATAGTTGATGATTATTCCAGACTTACCTGGGTATTTTTTATTACTAAGAAAAGTGAGGTTGCTTCTATTCTTGCTAAATTTTGTAAACGTGTTTAAAATGAGAAGCAATGTTCCATTATTAACATTCGAAGTGACAGAGGAAGAAAGTTTAAGAATGATGATGTGGTAAGTTATTGTAATAAGCATGGTTATGCTCATAACTTTTCTGCACCAAGATCACCGCAACAAAATGGTGTAGTGAAAAGAAAGAACAGGACGCTTCAAGAGATGGCCAGAACGATGCTTAATGAAAATCGGTTACCAACCTACTTCTGGGCCGAAGCAGTAAGTAGAGCTTGCCACGTAGTGAATCGAGTCTCGATTCGTAGAGGGTTTAACAAAACCCCATATGAAATCTGGAATGGTAAAACTCCTAATATTTTCTATTTTAAAGTATTTAGATGTAAGTGTTTTATTTTGAATGACAAAGATAATCTTAGTAAATTTGATGCTAAATCAGATCATGGGATTTTCCTTGGATATGCTACTAACAGTAAGACTTATAGAGTTTATAATAAACGTACGTTAGTAGTAGAAAAAACTATGCATGTTATTTTTTAGGAAGCTGATCCATTCTTGTCGAGAAAGATTTTGGATGATGATGATACAGGTATTTCAAATAATCAAAACCAATGTGATAATGTACGTAAGGAGTCCCAACAAGATAAGGAACCTAAGAAAAATGATTCGACTTTCCCAAGAGTTATAAAGACAGTACCGGGACATTCGATAAAAAAATCATTGGTAATTTCGAAAGAGGTGTAAGCACTCGCTCTTCTCTTAGCGATGTAATTAATCTTGCTCTCTTATCTTAAATTGAGCCTAAAAATATAGAAGAGGCATTAACTGGTGAATCTTGAATTTTCGCAATGCAAGATGAGTTAGTTCAATTTAAGCAAAACAAAATATGATGTCTTGTTCTGAGACTGGATTTTCATCCAGTTATTAGTACGAAATAGGTTTTTAGAAATAAAAATGATGAATCTGGTATGGTAATTAGAAACAAAGTAAGATTAGTAGCATAGGGCTATAATCAAGAGTAAGGAATTGATTATGATGAAATCTATACTCTTGTTGCTAGACTAGAAGTAATTAGAATGGTACTCGCTTTTACATGTTCACGTAATTTTAAGTTATATCAAATGGATGTAAAAAGTGCATTTCTAAATAGCTTTCTAACAGAAGAAATTTATGTGGAACAACGATTTGAAAGTGATAAATTTCCCAATCACATATTTAAACTTCGCAAGGCTTTGTATGAGCTCAAATAAGCTCCTAGAACTTAGTATGAGAGACTTAGCCGATAATTGATCAAAAATGATTTTCGAAAGGGTATTTGTGATATAACATTGTTTGTGAAGCAAACTGATTCTGATATCCTATTAGTACAAGTGTATGTTGATGATATTATTTTTGGATCCACTAATGAGGATCTTTGCCAAGAGTTTGCTAAGATAATGCAGGTTGAATTTAAAATGAGCGTGATGGGAGAGTTGAATTTCTTTCTTGGATTGCAAATTAAGCAAATCAAAGAAGGAATATTTATAAACCAATCTAAATACACCAAGGAGTTGTTAAAGAAATATGGTTTGGAAGGCGCTAAAGAGTATAAAACTCTCATGGCAACGGCTACGAAGATAGACAAAGACGATACATGCAAAAGTGTTAATGAAAAAATGTATCGAGGTATGATTGGTAGTCTGTTGTATTTAACTGCTAGTAAACCTGACATTATATATAGTGTTTGTCTTTGTGCTAGATTTCAGTTTTATCCTAAAGAATCGCACTTGACTACGGTTAAGCAAATTTTTCGATACTTAAAGGGGACGATTGACCTAGAATTATGGTATCTTAGGGGGAGTGATTTTAAATTGGTAAGTTACTCCGACACTGATTTTGCTGGTTGTAAAGTTGAGTGAAAAAGCACAAGTGGGTCATGTTGTAACGACCCAGTTTCCTAGGGCCGTTACACGATTTCTCCTCTTGGAGAAATTAAAATTAAAACCGATTGACCAAATTTTTATTCTATAAAATCCAATAAATTTTAAAATATGATGACGATAATTTTAGTTGTCGATTTTTCAGTGGTAACTAATGAATATAATAATTACGATTTTAAATACAATCGAATAACCAATAATTTATTCCGAATAATCTGAAAAATTTTACAAATAATGGTGTCAATCACAAATGTCAAATTGATCGGTTCAATTTTTACACCAGTAAATAATAAATTCAACTATTACAAATTAAATAGAAATTTAGCTGAAATTCCTATCGCCGCATTATTTTTAAATACCCAAATAAATTTCTAGCACTGGTCAATTTAATACTAACGTTTAAATTTGCAATTTAATATATAATTGCGGCGATAATTATAATTATCAATTTAAATTTTACAATACGACGACAATAATTATATTCAATTTATCGAGTCAGTTTTTACGAAGGTAAATAATATATATCCAGAATATAATTCACGTTTAGTATATATTATATATATACTAATATGTGTTACTTTACTTACTTAACAGGTAAGTCGTCTTCGTCAGCATTATTATTATTATAATTATTATATGTGTCAATGAGCGGTTAACATGCATATATGTATATATCTTGATATTTTGACACATTTCAAACCCTTTTTATTTATTTATTTATTTTTGTCTTCTCTTTTGTTTTCACGTGAGGCACACAACACCCATATGGCACAATTGAATAAAATTCTTACACTTAATATAAGATTAAATATTTTATTACAAATTACATTAACACCCCCATATATTATATAATATTATTATTAGACCCAAAAATTACACTTTCAACCCCAAAAATTATCATATATATATTTATACCAAAATTTGCAAAACAATCCCAAAATTATTAAATTCATTAAAAATAATATTTCAAAAATATAAATTTTTGAGGTATTACAATCTATCCCCCTTAAATAAATTTTGTCCTCGAAATTTCGTTCAAAACAATAATAATTCAGAATCGCACCGTACTAGTTACTTTCAATTAAACAATTATAATCAAAAGTCACCACCACGCTCCCGCTGTACTACTCTGATAAAAATAATGATAAATAATAATATAGTTTTAAAATATCACAGTAGTTTCACTAAATTGGGTCTATCTCAATTCCAACAGGTCTATGACCTCGATAATTTTTCCATAACCAACATTTATCAATTTTCATCTAACTTTTCAAGCCAACATATCATAACCAACATCATAACTAATAGATAGCCCAAATTCCTTATGGACTGTCCCGTGAGAATAAAAATAATAAATTCCAATATTCACATTAAACTTCCAATAATCCCGTAAACTTTTCATAAAATTAAACAATTCAAATTTCAAGTAATAAATTTTTTCGCAATACATCAAAAACACATAAGTATTTCTTAAGCACATAAATACATCTCAAAATACCTAAATACATCAAAATCATATAAATACCCCTCACAACACATAAATATCACCAAACCACATAAATACGTATCATATTACATAAACACGTTTCCACTACACAAATGTGTATAGAAACTGAATATATATGAATCACATAAATACATGTCAATCCAGCAAATACATCTCGAAATACATAAATATATTCCAAACTATATAATTATCTAAAAACACGTAAATATGTCACCAACACGTAATCATGTTTTAACCACACAAATACGTGTCAAACTATAAAACCAAATACATATGAAATCACATAATTACGTCTCCAAAGTCACGTAACCTAACGAGTTCAATACGGAATTCAATACTCACGTAAAAGATATATAAAAAATATTACATAAGCGCCAACTCGCATTTCTACAACACCAATTAAGCTCAAAAATTCAAATTAATATTTCAAAATAATAATTGGCTCCCAATAGTTCCACAATGACCCAACGCTCCGCTTCTACCAATCGTTAGTAATGGACCAATATCTATCTGAATTATTTTTATCGGAGTAGCACAGCAGGAGCATGATGGTGACTTTAGGTTATAATTGTTTAACCAATAGTGACTAGTACGGTGCGATTCTGAATTATTATTGTTTTGAACGAAATTTCGAGGACGAAATTTATTTAAGATGGGTAGATTGTAATACCCAAAAAATTATATGTTTGAAATATTATTTTTACTGAGTTTAATAGTTTTGGGATTTTTTTGCAAATTTTGGTATAAATATATATGATAATTTTTAGGGTTGAAAGTGGATTTTATTATCCGACTATGCCATAATTGTCTTCTCGTTAGGAGGATATGTCCTGCGAGATGTGAATTACCTGTCAGGCAAGACTTGCAGGGTGGATATATGTTGTTACCTATCAGGCAAGTCCTGCAAGGTGGATATTTGTTGTTACCTGTCAGGCAAGTCCTGTAGGGTGGATATTTATTGTTACCTATCAGATAAATCCTACAGGGTGGATATATGTGGACCTGTCGGGAGTAAAAATCCTGCAGGTGGTTGCCCCTACTGGTGGCCGCAATTTAAGTGTCGTCACTTTCACCGCAAGCATACGGGTCAAGTTTTAGTATAATAGACCTTTAAAGGTCAGGTATCGTATCCACAGGGATTGGTTGAGATTACAATTGAGTACCGCGATTGTCATAATCTAATTTTATTTAGGCGACTAAAAATGGTATTTAATTTATACTAATCAAGTTAACTATACTATAAACACTATATTGAGATTGTTTAGGGGAGTAGATTGCCTAGGGATTAACTTTATTTACTTAAATGCATTTGGTTTCGTTTTAGTTAACATTAACGGCGTTCGGCATATCCGACAATCTCGATTCGTAAACTCCCTCGCCACCTCTCCCAAGTGTAAGATGGGGGAATACGTGACTTTGTGTCAATGCCAAAGTCCTCCTCAATATCTTAACAACTCTAGGTCACTTGAGTCTCACCCCAACGTCATCGATTGCATACTTTCTGACACCCTCCCGGGTCGTTAGATTGTCGTGTTGTGTTTACCCTAGTCCGAATACGGGGTTACCTCTCCCGAGTGTCAATCCCCATATTCTCAATATATCTAAACAAGCATATAATCATAGAAACACGGCAACACAATCAAATTATAAGGAATGACCAATAACGAAACACAAATTCAACAAAAACTACATTTTTTTGAATAATATGTTAATCCCTTTTACAATCCATGTTTAACTTATGGTTATAACCGGTTATACATTAAAAACCGAGCTAAACATGCTCAACATCCACCAAAGTTAAGAAAATAAAGAGAGAAATAGAAGAACTCAACCATAGTTCGAAGATTTAGTGCTAAAACCATCCAACGATCACTTCTCCTTTATTGCAACGCGTTCTTCTCCTTTGAAATTGATTGAGCATACCTCGAAACACTCTCAAAATCATAGGAACCCTAAGGGGTCTCCTATGGCTGAGGCTTGCAAAGGAGAGGAAATGAGAGAGTTTAAATAGGGTTTAAAATATCTAATAAAATATCTAAACTGTGCAAAGTTGGCCGCCGCGGCGGTGGAGTACGCCGGTTTAAGGGTCGCCTAGGCAAGGAAGAAGGCGGTGGACTTGGTGACATCCTGTATTGTTAACGCAGCGGCGGTGGACGTTTAGCAAGAATTGGTGCACTCTGCATTTTCACCGCCTAGGCGGTAGTCTGGATGCCTAGGCGGTAGGCTGCTGTTTTCAGAATCTTGCCTCCTTGCTTATTTTTCCACCGTTCTCCAACCGTTTTTTGTTCGAATTGATCGTTTGCACTCCGATTTCATACATTTTCACCCATACACCTGTTTTAATACAAAAAGAATAAAAACATATTAAAACTTAATAAAAATGTACTAAACGTACTCAAAAACTAATAATTTCAGTTTGGAAATATATAAGTAATTTACACCTATCAAATACTCCCAAACTCGGAATTTTGCTAGTCCTCGAGCAAAACACCCACACAATATAAGAAAATATAAAAATTAATTACAAAATTGAAAACTAAAAACAAAAAACACGTAAAACAAAAATTGTGTAAGTTTTGCTAATCATCTACCAACCGGAAGATTTTTCCTCATCGGCCCCCAATCCTATCAAGTTCAAGTATAAATCACACCATGTGGTGTTCTAGAATTTTAACGTTCAAAAATAGTAAGCACCATTCTGGATCATGTTTAAGTGTGTGTGTGATTAAACTCAAATATACAACTATCCATTAATTAGATGAGATTATCCCTCAATATAGTTCATAACTAAAACCTTTAAGGTATAGGGAATCCATACGTTTGACCCAGGATCTACTCTCCACTAATGTAGGCTCAAAGGTTCAAAAATATCAATAGGGCTTGGATCGGTTTTGAGAAAATGGCCAAGGGTAAATGTGAATAGAAAATGGGTTAACGTCATTAACTTAATGTTACCCAAGGCACATCGCTTGGCATTCTCACACTAAAAACCCCATAGTTTAAATAGAAACAAACCTTGAACATACGTTTAAGAACGTCTTACTCACTTGTCATGTCAAAAAGAAACATAATTTAAATTATTATTATTTTCCACATAACACACTCCCAAACGCGTTCGAATATTTAAATTTTAGGAGTGTGCAAAAAGGATTAAGTAACACACCCCCAAACTCATTCGAATTTCTACAATTTTAGGAGTGTGCAAAAATATAAACGACGTATGACAAGCGAGTACTCGAATACTGAACCAATTTAGAAGTTCGCCCTAAACCCAACCGCTCACATCAAGTAGCGAAATACTAACTCAATTCACTCACGTTGTGCCTTCAGTTTAGCGATAAAGGTTTGAAAAAAGTTCAATAGGCTAGAGTATTTGATAAATGTTCAGAAATTAAATTGGCATTTTGGCTTCGACAGGGTAACGAGGGATAATGATATTGTATAGTAGGCTTCAAAAGGCTCAAGCGATCAAATAAATGCATAAATCATATCTCCTAAACCACTTTGCCTAGGATTTCGACTTGAATTTTCCCCAATATCAAGTTATAGAATCTCTATTGTCATGAAATTGATTGATAGATAATTGGTTTCAAGTCAATTAGATAGTTTTATATTGAGTTTACGTGCTCGTGCATTTAGAATCTACAATAACTTTTACTAAGATGATACGTTAAGCACACAGAATACACATGAATGAGCTTTACGCTAGACCTCAATAAACAATCAGGAGATAGACTCATTATCGGGTAAAGGCCCAGATGACATCAAAACTCAGCACAAAATAACAACTAAACTAAACAACTAATCCTAAACAAGCATGCATACGATAAAACAGTAAAACTTAACGAATAATATAAACACATACTAAAACATACTACACATCACCACCAACTTAACATAGGCATTACCAAAAATGACCCGTCAGCGATCCCAATGACAGTATATAGCATGATATTGAAGATGAGAGTTTAGAACACGTACCTGGGAGACGAGAGAATCTCGCCTCCGTTTCAAATCGACGGAGATGGATTTAACTTATTTTAGGACTTGGGTTGCTGATAGGTGTGAATTACCTACATATTTTCAAGCCGAATTTGTTAGTTTTCGAGTACGTTTATTATGTTTTTAATACGTTTTAATATATTTTTATTCTTTTTGTATTAAAATAAGTGTATGGGTGAAAAGGTATGAAATCGAAGTGCAAACGATCAATTCGAACCAAAAACAGTCGAAGAACGGTGGAAAAACAAGGAAGGAGGCAAGATTCTGAAAAGAAGCCCATCGCCACGGTGTCCAAACCACCGCCGTAGCGGTGAAAATGTAGAGAGACCCCATTCGTCACGGCGGTGAACGGCATAATGTTTTCCTATTCCACCGCCGTGACGAACCTTTAATCAACATACCCACCGCCTAGGCGGTCAACTCTATACAGTTTAGATATTTTATTAGATATTTTGAGCTCTATTTAAACCCTCTCATTTCCTTTCCTTTGAAGCCCCGACCATTGGAGACCCCGTAGGGTTCCTATGATTTTGAGAGTGTTTTGGGGTATGCTCAATCAATTTCAAAGGAGAAGAATGCGTTGCAATAAAGGAGAAGTGATTGTTGGATGGTTTTAGCGCCGAATCTTCGGACTATGGCTAAGTTCTTTCGTTTCTCTCTTTATTTTCTTAACTTTGGTAGATGTTGAGCATGTTTAGCTCGGTTTTTATTGTATAACCGATTAACACCATGAGTTAAACATGGATTGTAATAGGGATTAACATATTATTTATGAAAATATAATTTTGGTTGAATTTGTGGTTCGTTTATGGTTGTTCTTTATAATTTTGATTGTATTGCCATGTTTTCTATAATTATATGCTAATTTAGATATATTAAGAATACAGAATTTGAAACTCGAGAGAGGTAACCCTAGATTCAAAGTAGGGTAAACACAATACGACAATCTAACGACCAGGGAGGGCGTTAGAAAGTGTGCAATTAATGAGGTTGGGGTGAGACTCACGTGACCTAGAGTCATTAAGATGTTGAGGGAAACTTCGGCATTGACACAAAATCACGTATTACCCCGTCTTACACTCGGGAGAGGTGGCGAGGGAGTTTATGAACCGAGATTGTCAGATACGCCGAACGCCATTAATATCAACTAAAACGAAACCAAACGCATTTAAGTAAATAAAGTTAATCCCTAGGCAATCTACTCCCCTAAATAATCTCAATATAGTATTTATAGTATAGTTAACTTAATTAGTATTTTAGTTTAGTATTAGTATAAATTATATTCCATTTTTGTCGCCTGGATAAAATTAGGTTATGATAATCGCGGTACTCGATAGTAATCTCAACCAATCTCTGTGGATACGATACCCAACCTTTAAAGGTCCATTATACTAAAACTTGATACGTACGCTTACAGCGAAAGTGGCAACGCTTAATTAGCGGCCACCAAGTTTTTGGCACTGTTGCCGGGGATTGATTGTTGTCATATTCAGCTTCTGGCAATGTCAACCAAGTTTTTGGCACCATTGCCAGGGATTGTCTTGTTGATTGTTATCGATATTGTGAGTAAATAACTTGATTTTAATTTAGGCATTTTTTTAGTATATATAATTTTTTTTTTGTAGTTTTGTTTTTGTTTTCCTATAGGATGCTTGAAGATGTTAGATCGACAGGTACTCTTGTGTTCCTTTCATTTCAAAATCTCGCCAGTCTTGAGGGCATATGTCGGGCTGAAGACATTAAACCAAGCGCTTCTTGGGAGGCAACCCAAGGCAAGAGTAAATTAAATCCATCTCTGTCGACTTGAAACGGAGGCGAGATTCTCTTGCCTGCCTGGTATGTGTTCTAAACCTCTGTCTTCATTATCATGCTATTAACTGTCATTGGGATCGCTAATAGAGTTGTTGTGATCATTGCCTGTTTAAGTCGGGTGTGATGTGTTAGTATAGTATTATATGTTCAGTTGTAGTTTATGTTTTGTTTTTCGTGTGCATACTTGTTTAGGATTAGTTTGTTTAGTTTAGTTGTTGTTTTGTGCTGAGTTTTGACGTCTTCTGGGCCTTTACCCAATGATGATTATGTCCCCTGATTGTTTATTAAGGTCGAGCATAACACTCATTCATGTGTGTTCTGTGGGCTTAACGTATCGTCTTAGTAAAAGTTATTGTAGATCCTAAATGTACGTGCACGTAAACTCAATATAGCATTATCTAATTGATTTGAAACCGATTATCCTTCACTCAATTTCATGACAATTGGGATTCTAGAACTTGATTTGGGGGAAATTCGAGGCGAAATTCTAGGTGAGGTGGTTTAGGAGATATGATTTAGGCATTCATTTGATTGCTTGGGCCTTTTTGAAGCCTACTATGCAATATCATTATCCCTCATTACCCTATCGAAGCCAAAATGCCAATTCAATTTCTGAACATTTATCAACTACCCTAGCCGATTGAATTTTTTTCAAACCTATGTTGCTAAACCGAAGGCATAATGTGAGTGAATCAAGTTAGCATTTCGCTACTTGATGTGAGCGGTTGGGTTTAGGGAGAAATTCTAAATTGGTTCGGTATTCGAGTACTCGCTTGTCGTTTTTCGTTCATATTTTTGCACACTCCTAAAATTGTAGAAATTCGAATGAGTTTGGGGATATGTTACTGAATCCTTTTTGCACACTCCTAAAATTTAAATATTCGAACAAGTTTAGGGGTGTGTTATGTTAAAAAAAAAAAATAAGTTTCTTTTTTACATGACAAGTGAGTACGACATTCTTAAACGTATGTTCAGGGTTGTTTCAATTATATCTATGGGGTTTCGAGAGTGAGAAAGAGTCAAGTATGTGCCTCAGTTATTGTTACATTAATGACGATTAACTTGTTTTGTATTTCCGATGTACCCCGGGGCTATTATTCCAAAATCAAACCAAGCCCTAATGATCTTCATAAACCTCCAAGCCTACATTAGTGGAGAATAGATCTCGGGTCGGGCGTATGGATTCCCTATAGCTAAAAAGTTTTAGTCATGAACTATAATGAAAGGTAATCCCATCTAATCAATGGATAGTTGTATATTTGAGTTTAATCACACTAAACATGATCTAGAATGGCGCTTACTATTTTTGAACGTTGAAATTCTAAAACACCACATGGTATGATTTATGCTTGAACTTGATAGGATTGGGGCCGATGAGGGAAAATCTTTCAGCCGGTAGATGATATTCAAAACTTGCACATTTTTGTTTTTTAGTGTTTTTTCATTTTTAGTTTTCAATTTTGTAATTAGTATTTATATTTTCTTGTATTGTGTGGGTGTTTTACTCGAGGACTAGTAAAATTCCGAATTTGGGGGTATTTGATAGGTGTATATTATCTATATATTTCTAAACCGAATTTGTTAGTTTTCGAGTACGTTTATTATGTTTTTAATATGTTTTAATATATTTTTATTCTTTTTATATTAAAACAGGTGTATGGGTAAAAAGGTATGAAATCGAAGCGCAAACGATCAATTCGGACAAAAAACGGTTGGAGAACGGTAGAAAAACAAGCAAGGAGGCAAGATTCTGAAAAGAAGCCCCCCGCCGCGACGATGAACATGCAGAGAGACCCCATTCTTGCTGAATACCCAGTGCCGTGGCACTGAAATAGGATAATATTTTTCTATTCCACCGCCTTCTCCACCGCCGCGGCGAACTTTTAACCGATATACCCACCGCCTAGGTGGTGAATCCCACCACCTTGGCGGTCAGTGCTGTACAGTTTAGATATTTTATTAGATATTTTGAGCTCTATTAAAACCTTTTCCTATCATCTCCTTTGAAGCCCCGGCTATAGGAGACCCTTTAGGGTTCCTATGATTTTGAGAGTGTTTCGGGGTGTGCTCAATCAATTCCGAAGGAGAAGAACGTGTTACAATAAAGGAAAAACGATCATTGGATGGTTTTAGAGCCGAATCTTGGGACTATGGCTAAGTTCTTCCGTTTCTCTCTTTATTTTCTTAACTTTGGTGGATGTTGAGTATGTTTAGCTCGATTTTTAATGTATAATCGGTTAAGACCATGAGTTAAACATGGATTATAATAGGGATTAAAATATTATTCATGAAAATGTAGTTTTGGTTGAATTTGTGTTTCGTTTATGGTTATTCTTTATAATTTTGATTGTGTTACCGTGTTTTCTATGATTAGATGCTAGTTTAGATATATTGAGAATACGGGGTTTGACACTCGAGAGAGGTAACCCAGAAATTCGGACTAGGATAAACACAACACGACAATCTAATGACCTGGGAGGGCGTTAGAAAGTGTGCAATCAATGACGTTGGAGTGAGACTCACATGACCTATAGTTGTTAAGACATTGAGGGGATTTCTACATTGACACGAAGTCATGTATTTCACCGTCTTACACTCAGGAGAGGTGGCGAGGGAGTTTACGAACCAAGATTGTCGGAAATGCCGAACGCCGTTAATGTTAACTAAAACAAAACCAAATGCATTTATAAATAAAGTTAATCCCTAGACAATCTACTCCCCTAAACAATCTCAATATAGTATTTATAGTATAGTTAACTTAATTAGTATTTTTGTTTAGTATTAGTATAAATTAAATTCCATTTTTGTCGCCTAGATAAAATTAGGTTATGATAATCATGGTACTCGATAGTAATCTCAACCAATCCCTGTGGATACGATATCTAACCTTTAAAGGTTCATTATACTAAAACTTGATCCGTACGCTTGCGGTGAAAGTGGCAACGCTTAATTAGCGGCCACCAGTTGCCTCCCAAAAAGCACGTGGTCTAATGTCCTCGGCCTGACACATGCCCTCAAGATTGGCAAGATGTTGTAATGAAAAGAACGCAAGAGTACCTGTCGATCTAACATCTTCAAGCACCCTGCAGGAAAACAAAAACAAAACTACAAAGAAAAATTATAAACACTAAAAAAAATACCTAAATTAAAATCAATTTATTTACTTACAATATCGATAATAATACTTCTTCCAATCCCTGGAAACGGTGCCAAAAACTTGGTGGCTGCAATTTATGCGTCGTCACTTTCACCGCAAGCGTACGGGTCAAGTTTTAGTATAATGGACCTTTAAAGGTTGGGTATTGTATCCACAGGGATTAGTTGAGATTACTATCAAATACCGCGATTGTCATAACTTAATTTTATCTAGACAACTAAAAATGGTATTTAATTTATAATAATACTAAAATAAAATACTAATTAAGTTAATTATATTGTAAATACTATATTGAGATTGTTTAGGGGAGTAGATTGCCTAGGGATTAACTTTATTTACTAAAATGCGTTTGGTTTCGTTTTAGTTAACATTAACAGTTTTCGGTGTATCGGACAATCTCAGTTCGTAAACTTCCTCGTCACCTCTCCCGAGTATAAGACGGGGGAATATGTGACTTCGTGTCAATGCCGAAGTCCCCTCCAACGTCATCGATTGCACACTTTTTAACGTCTTCCCAGGTCATTAGATTGTCGTGTTGTGTTTACCCTAATCCGAATCCGGGGTTATCTCTCCCGAATGTCAAACCCCGTATTTTCAAATATATCTAAACTAGCATATAATCAAAGAAATACGGTAACACAATCAAAATTATAAGGAACGACCAATAACGAAACACAAATTCTACCAAAACTACATTTTTATAATATTATGTTAATCCCTATTACAATCCATGTTTAACTCATGGTTATAATCGGTTATACATTAAAAATCGAGCTAAACATGCTCAACATCTACCAAAGTTAAGAAAATAAAGAGAGAAACGGAAGAATTTAGCCATAGTCTGAAGATTCGACGCTAAAACCATCCAACGATCGCTTCTCCTTTATTGCAACGCGTTCTTCTCCTTTGGAATTGATTGAGCACACTCCGAAACACTCTCAAAATCATAGGAACCCTAAGGGGTCTCCTATGGCCGGGGCTTGCAAAGGAGATGAGAAGAGAGGGTTTAAACAAGGCTCAAAATATCTAATAAAATATCTAAATTGTACAGAGCTGACCACCGCGGGAATGGGATTTATCGCCGCGGCGATAGACTATATCGATTTAAGGGTCACCTAGGCGGTGGAGGAGGTGGTGGACATGGTGACATCTTGTATTGTCAGCGTCGCGGCGGTGGACGTTCAATAAGAATTGGTGCACTCTGCATTTTTACCGCCTAGGCGGTGGGCTACTATTTTTAGAATCTTGCCTCGTTGCTAGTTTTTCCACCGTTCTCCAACTATTTTTGGTCCAAATTGATCTTTTGCGCTCCAATTTCATACATTTTCACCCATACACCTATTTTAATTAAAAAAAAAAAAAGAATAAAAACATATTAAAATTTATTAAAAATGTACTAAACGTACTAAAAAACTAACAATTTTGGTTTGGAAATATATAAGTAATTTACACCTATCACCTACCATTGGGGATATTAAATGGCCCTGACACTGATAGTCACTTTAGATGACAGAGTTGTACAGGTTACAGTACCGTCGTAACTCCCGATCATGAGGTGAAACGATCCTATGGCTAGTAGAAAATATGAGTACGGTATTTTGTTATATGACGAAATGTTGGATTGGTTGATTTAAATATATTATCTTATTGCAATGATGACAGTGGAAATTTATTTCGGCATGGTGTGCGGTTATACGATATTATATTTGGAAAAGTGGTATTTGATAATTATGTTTGATCCACAAAATATTTTTATATTAAGAAGACAGTACACCGATAAAATATTTGGTCTCAGATACCGCAGTTAGAGACGGATCCACTACTGGCGCTAGGCAAAGTCAGAAGAGGTAGTGAGTTTTATTTTAATGGCTGTCAGGGTAACTGTTGGAAGTAAGTGGTTGAAATATTTTTGTAATCTTGTTACAAAATAAATGGTTTCGTGGAAAAGCTAAAATTTTAAATTGGAAAAATATATTATTATTGTTTTATTAGAGTGGCGCAGTGGAATTGTGGTAGTGTAGTGGTTTGTGTTTCGCTCTATTTTTCCTCGGAGAAACCTAGTGGCAGCCTTGGGAAATCGGGTCATTACACATGTCATTTGTTAAGACATGCTTTGGTTTCTTGGTCAAGTAAGAAACAGAATTCAATAGCCTTATCCACTGCTGAGGCTGAATATACGGCATCTGGTAACTGTTGTGCTCAAATTTTATATATTAAGCAACAGTTAAATAACTTTGGAATTTGCTTGGAAGAGGTCCCGATATTTTGTGATAATAAAAGTGTTATTTGTCTAAGTAAGAATCCTACACAGCACTCACGAACTAAGAACATAGAGATTAGACATCACTTTATTCGTGATCACATTCAGAAAAGGGACATTATTATTGAGTATATTGATATCTCTGACCAGTTTGTTGATGTTTTTACCAAACCACTAGCAAAAGATCAGTTTGTGAAAATCATTCATGGTTTGGGTATGACTAGGCATAATGATGTTTACCTAGAGTAGAATTCTTGTGTTTCTCCCTCCCTAATTTTTTTTTTTTTTTTGAGATGACAAAGGGGGAGAATTAGTTGATGTTTTATTGAATATCTTAAGGGGAGTTTATTTTTATATTTGTGCTTTGCTGATTATTTTTTTAATATTTTCATTCTTATGCTTAAATGAGTAATAAAACCCGTCCTCGGATTCAGGGGGAGTGTGGTTATATTATTGTTTTGAAGAAAACATCAAAATTTAATGTTATCATAAAAAATGGGGAGATTATTGATCTTAAAATTTTGATGGACAATTAAACGTTGATATTTTTTGTGAAACTAACGATTTGATTAAGTGTTTCAGTTTATTGGTTACAAATGATGAAGATATGATGATAAAGATGATGAAAGATTAAGAGGTTAAAGAATTTGAAGAACTTAGGGAAAACAATTCATGTTAAATTTCAACTCTTAATATCCTAATTAAGATCACATACGACACAAAAAGATTTTTAAATGATTTTTATAAATATGTGTGTTTTTAATAGGATCTTAATTAGGTAAATTATTTGTTCCTATGTGTAATTGAAAAGCAAATATTTATAATTGATTAAAATTAAATTTAAGTATTTAGTGGAGCTTATCAAGAAAATAATTTGGTTAAAGATGGTGAAAACGTCAATGAGAATGAGTTCAAAATGAGTTTAGAAGAGGTTTCAACATCTATAAGTCGATAGGTAAGTCGACCGAAACAAATAAGAAAAACTCTTTGTATCTCTCGGTCGACAGGTAGGTCGACCTGTGCTTAAATATGAACTCTCTGTATCTATAAGTTGACAGAGCGATCAACTTGTGAAGAGAAATGAAACTCTTTGAATCTCTAAGTCGACAGATAGGTCGACCGATGGACACAAAATCTTTGGCTTGGCTACATCCTGAATCGAGCGGTTGACTGTTGATCTTGGTTGGTCGACTTATGTGTCTGTTTTAGGATATTATGGAATTCCGAATTTTAATCTGAAAGTAGTCGTTACTAGCTATTTTTTGGTTAGGATTCATGAGTGATTTTAGCGATTTAATATTATTTGAGATATGCAACACATATTATGTTATCCCTATAGATTTGGTTAATTAAGTTTGAATATTTCTCAATTTGGTACTTAAAATTGTTTCTATTCTATTTAATTATGATTGATAAATATTTGGTGGATTTAATTGAGAAGTTTAAAAGCTATAATTAAGTGAATTGAAGCAAAATGAAGTCTTAATGATATAAGGAGTCTATAAAAGCAATTAAGTGTCATAACAAATGGGAACTAGCCGTTAGAGAGCTGGTTTTAATCTCATTTATATAGACCTGCGTTTTTCATATCATTAAGAGAGATCAAGAGAAATCAAGAGATTATATTGAGCTTTTTCTAAGAAAAATCATATTGAGATTTGTGAAAGCTTTTCTAAGAGACATTCTTGAGAATCATTTGCTGAGAATCATTGCTGCTACCGAATCTGAAGTAATATCGCTCTAATTATTTTTTCGGTGGATTCCGGGTGAGATCTTTCCAAATTACTTTCTGTTTAGTATTACTTGATTAATTTTTGGAATTTGATCTTTAGAAATTAATTTCTTATTTTTATTGAAAAATATTTTTTAAACAATTTCTTGAATCAATCTGATTACGTGCTCAATTACGTGCTATCCATTTTTATTTAAAATAAGATTTTGAATATTTCACTTTTCTATCACTAGTTTTGGAATATTAATCTAGTTTTAATTTATCTGGGGTGGTAAAAGTTTCAAATGAGAAAAATCACTTGTCAAATTTTAATTGGTAAGTTGAGTGGGGGATTAAATATTGTTGGGAGTATTTAATCTAAGGATAGCTGGTTTCAGTCTCTTCCTGTAAAAAGATTGAGGTAGTTATTCTTCCTGAATTGAATTATTTTGTGTGAATTTTGTAACGGTTCAATCTTTACCGGGTAAAAGGATATTTGGAGTGTTTGTGAGGTTTTGATTCTTTTGTCTTTGTGTTAAAAAGAATTAAGTTATTCTTGAGCCTGTAAAAAGTAGAGGTTATTCCTAAACCTGTGAAAAGAAATTTGTAAAGGTTAATTCAGAGCTTGTAAAAGAATCGTTGTGAGGGTTTGGTCCCTACCTTTAAAGGGATCTTGAGTATTAGTGGATGCGACTCTCCGTAGGGCTCAGAGGACTAGATTAGCCAAGAGTAGCTTGGTGAACCAATATAAATTTCTAGTATGCTACAATATTTAATTTGTTTATTATTGTTGTTTGGTGTGCACTTAGTTAATTTGATAATTCTGTTGTGATATAAAGATAATAATTAATTTATGATTAAAATTAATTATTTGATTTATTAAAATATTTTCTCTCTGATATTTTTAATTACCCAATTTACCCTTCCTTTTGGGTATTCTACTGGACCAACAAGGTATAAGTCATATAAGGTTAAATATAAATTGTATTTCTTGATCTTAAGATTTTGATAGACAATTAAACGTTGATGTTTTTTATGAAACTAATGATTTGATTAAGTGTTTCAGTTTATTAATTCCAAATGATTTGGTCTCGGATACCGCAGTTAAAGACGGATCCACTACTGATGCTAGGCAGAGTCAGAAGAGATAGTGAGTTTTATTTTAATGGCTGTCAAACTAACTGTTGGATTAATACCTATTATTAAGACAATAATGCATCAATTTAATAATACAAAATTATTAATTTTACAAAAATTAAATTGAAGAAATGATATTAAAGAGGAAATATAATGTACGAAAATTATTGATATTAAATTTATACGAAGTTATAGAAATAATATATGTACATTAATTTTAGTGGTAATACTGAAACATTAAATTTATAAAAATTAAATTAAAGAAAAAATATAATGCACAAAAGTTTTGGACATTAAATTTACAAAATTCATAGAAATAATATATAGGCATTAAACTTAGTAATAATACTTAAATATTAAATTTATATAAATTAAATTAAAGAAATAATATAAAATAAGAAATATAATTTATGAAAATTGTGAGCATTGAATTTATATAAATTATAAAAATAATATATGAATATTAAATTCAGTAATAATACTGAAACATATAATTTATAAAAATTATCGATATTAAATTTATAAAAATTATGAAAATGATATATGGACATTAAGTCCATCATTATTTCGATGGCTCAAAAATAAAATATGAAATAATTTATAAACCAAACCCTCTAATGAAACACAACTCAAATGGGACCTCTCTCTAATCTCCTAACTCTAATAAAATCAACGGTCAGGATCATTCATTTCTCTAACCCTAATTGTTAGCCCGACCCCTTCCTTAGTCTCCATATTGCTCCATCCATCAGGCTCCATCTCAATTTGTCTTTATTTCTCTTCCGCCACCATCGTCCTCTTCATCGCCACGATCACTGCCACTCCCTTCCTCGCTTTGTAGTGGTCGCCATTTGCCTCCATGGCCACCAGATCTGAACCCTCTCTCTTGTCAACCCACATCTGCCACCCCCTATCTCTCTCCTTTTCGCCTCTCTGTTGAATCTGGCCAAATCGGACCTTCATTTGAATAGAGCCGACAGCTTTGGCGACGGAGAAAAAGAGACATATGGTGCTGACGGTACAACAACAGCGTGGGAAGGGGTGTTGAATTACAGAGGATTTGATTGATCAATTAAAGAGTAAGTTGCAGAGGTTTTCGTTGATCGTTAATCCAGACTTCCTATGGATCTACATTTGTTTTGACAAGATTTGGGTTTCAAACATAGGCATCGCCGGTGATTCCACTCGCAACGATAATGGAGTTCTATCCGTTCAACTTTCTTCATTGGCGTAGCCGTCGATTCGTCCCCGTCCAACACCCTAAAGCCACAGGGTAGTGTCTCTTTCTCTATATATATCTCTTCCGTTTGTATCCATGAATACCCAAATTGAAACTCAGTGTAAATATAAGTTCGCTTCGTATAGAAATGTCGTCGATTTGTTTGTGTCTAACTTTGAATTATGCGTATCTTACAACGATTTCTGTAGACCTACCGCATTTTTTTCCCTTATTTGTACATTTCTTTGCAATTATTTTTAGATTTCTTTACAACTATATATCTACCATTATTTAGCCTTATTTCCATGTTTTCTGATTGGTTTTAGGCTTCACTCTTCCTAGACCCGCACCATTTTGTGCAGTATTACTAGGATGAACATATGAACAGGGATGATGCAGTTACATGAGTTCGAGAGAGATAGGAAGTTCTGAGGTAATTTTTTTTTCTGTGTCTGTATTTTTTGTTTCTCGATTAATGTTCTGTGTATGGTAATTTGAAAAAAAGAAAGAATTTATTACTTTTGTTCCCACCTTTCTATTTTGGATTGGTATTTAATCACGGTTGTCCATCCTCCTCCTTCCTACTGACAATGAATCCATTGTTGGATTACTATCATCTGATGAATTGAAATTTGATAATAAATGCTTGATTAATTCAAATTATTGGTATTATCCATGAGTATTACATGATTATTGATGTTCATCCACTTACAGCCGTTCAAGTTGAGTGTTCCCCTGGTCTAGAGATATAGCGCAAACAATTGTTTTTGCTTGCAGATAATTTGTCTGAATTCATCAGTGTTTAGATCTGAACATAAACATATAGGTTGCGTTTTTAATGTTTAGTTTTTTTTTTGTTCAGTTTATGTTTCCAAATTTCTGTTCTTGGTCCAAGTTTTGGGAGAAGAACCCGTTTCCTT
This sequence comes from Eucommia ulmoides, assembly GCA_016647705.1. Classification (NCBI taxonomy): domain Eukaryota; kingdom Viridiplantae; phylum Streptophyta; class Magnoliopsida; order Garryales; family Eucommiaceae; genus Eucommia; species Eucommia ulmoides. The sequence goes on along the minus strand of CM028327.1, from coordinate 32,256,697 downwards.
CCCTTACAAGTTGTATAGGCAATAGTGAAGAACATAGAAGAGTATAATTGTGGCTCTACCGATGCACCCTCAATTTTTACTTTTTTGTGTGGGTCTTTATTTGCTAAACTGTTGCATATACGCTTGAAAAGACTCCATCCAACGTGGAAAAGTTTAGGTAGTGTAGATTTTGGCCCATGAATGGCTCAACAATGTTTAAAAGTTTATTAATCTTTTTTCTTTTTTTTTTTCTTTTTATTCTTATTTTGATGTTTGTCGGTTCTAATTTTAGCAAATGACTTTAGTCTCTTCTTCCTATCTTTTTTTCCATCCTTTCCCTGATGTATGCATAGGGGATGTTCTTAGAATAAAATAAATGTGCATACAGTATTTTTTATCTTCAAATTTAGTGTATGTTCTTTTAAAATATTTTTTTTATCCCTTTGCCTTTCAAAAATCCATATAAATTGAATAGTTGTTTTTTCTTTTTGTTTTAAAATGATTTTTTTTTTTATCCTAAATGGTTAATGTTTTGGTGGTATTTGTTTAGTGTTTTTCTTCCAAGCTAAATTTCAATTTTTGTTCTGTCTATTCCCAAATTTTTGTTCCCTTATTTATGTGTCAGTTCCCATATTTCTGTATTTCTGTTCCTAGATTTTTGATAAGTCAACGATATAGTGTGGATTAGGAGCAATAAGTATACGTCAACCATTTTTGTTTTAGAATATGAAATGGTGATTATGATCTGTTTAACTTGCGATTTCTATTCTATGATTCTTTTTTTTTTTTTTTTTGGATTGCTTGCCATAGATTTAGTTAGTTTTTTGTTTTATAATTCTTTTATTTTCTGATTGTTTATTTTCTATGAGGTTTTTTTTTTTACTGATCCATATGCCCAATAAGTTTTTATATTTTTTGTTTTCACATGTTTAAATAAAAAAAGTTAAAGTTGACTTTTGTTGGTGAAGACAAAATTGGAGTCATAGAGAAAACAATTTAAGTTTCTTTCCCATTTTAAATTATAAAATTCTTTTTTTATTTTTATTTGTTTGATTTTTTTAATTTCAATCTTTTCGTATGGAACATATTTTGATTTTTGAATTATTAATGATTTAGTTGATGTAGCATTAAAGTAATGAGATTTGGATAGACATCAAACATTTTTCACTTCGATTTATTTCAATTTAACTTATGCTTAATTGTGGTATTATTTGAATAGTTGATTATCTAAGGCCCCGTTTGGTTAGTGTTCCCAACCAAACTCAACCCAACCCAATCCAAAAATTTTGGGTTTGATTTTTGGGAACGCGTTTGGCAAACACAAAACTCAACCCAACCCAACCCAAAAAATAGGAATTGATTCTCAAAATCCTAAATAAACCAGAAACAAAAAAAAGTTGTTTCTTTTTGCACCAAAAACACTCAACCCAAAGTTCTCAACTTCCGACTTCATCTGCCGGCCGACCACCACCATCCGCCGCCGCCGGCCACATCCGGCGACTTTTCGCTGCCACCGGCCACCGCTGGTGGCGGCGGTGGCCGTCCGGCCATCTCGCAGCCGCCGCCGCCCGTCCGGCCACCGCCGCCGCCGTCCGACCGCCACCAAACAAAAAAAAAAAAATCAAAAAAAAAAATAAAATAGTTTTAGGATAAAATTGTTACCAAACACATTCTGTTCTCAGCACAAAACAAAAATTGTCGTTACCAAACGTAATTCTGTTCCCAAAATTCTCAACCCAATCGAATTCAACTCAATCCAACTCATTCCAGTTGGGTTCAGAAAAGTGGAAACACTAACCAAACGCCACCTAAGTTATTGAATATTGATTGTACTGTATTTATAACTAGCATATAACTCATGCCTGAAAATAAGGATGTAAATCCAAAATAATAATAATAATAATATCTTTAAATTTTGACATAATCTCCTCTACTTTTAGGGCATTCTACACCTATTTCAATTAAACATAAATAATAACTAACTTATTAAGACTAAAACTTGTACAGACAAAAAAAAAAATATCTTTAAATGTTTTGACATAATTTTTCCTATTTATAGGGTATTCTACACCTATTTCAATTAAACATAAATAATAACTAACAAATTAAGACTAAAATTTGTACTGATCTAAATAATTTCCCAATAAATAAATAAGAAAAAGAAAGATTATGCATTCTTTACATTATAGTCAAATGTTCATCTCACTTCTTAATAAATCAAAAAATTTCAATACAAATTTAAAGACAATAATTTGAGACAATCACATTGATACTTTAACGTAAGTAGTGATTTGTAATATAATTTGTACACAATCCAAAAATTTAAAGACAATAATTTGAGAAAATCACATTGATACTTTAACGTAAGTAGTAGTTTGTAATATAATTTGTACACAATCCAACCCAAGAAACAATGATATAAAATTAAGAAGATCAAAACAACACAAACACATTAAAGCATTACGCACCTTAATCGTCCAACTTTTGATGGTAAAGTTTCATACATCGAGGGAAAAAAAAACTTCCATTAAAATGATAAACATTATTATTTTCCACACATCTTCCTAATACATTGATAATTACAACTTCAATAAAATAGTCTTACTCGAAAAAAATAAAAATTTTTGCAAATAAAAAAAATCCTAATTCAACTACATTTATGAAAACTGGGAACAAAAACAAAAATATTTTACGCAAAGAAATTTGGAACATAAATAAAAATATGGAAACAAAGATAAAATGTTTATATTTTATTATTTGCCTTTCTACAAATAGAACATTAACACTTTTGTATTCCAGATTCCTGCTTATGTTCCAAGTTTTCTAGGAACATTAGAAAACAACTGCCTAAAAGAACAGGATAAAACAAATACTACCAAGTCGAAAATTGAGGAGGCATTTGTGGTGATTGTTTTTTTCCTCAAATTTATGTTGTTGTTTTTTCTCCCTCAAACATGGAACAGGAACATAAATACAAAAACAAAAAATACGTTTTTGTTTTGTTCCTAGATTTTTAGAACAAATCTATTTCTGTTCTTCTCCCAAATTAGGGACCAAATCAAATTAGATCCATAAACAAAACCAAATCAAAATTCCTAAAATAAATTAATCCAGTTGTTTTAGGCTTTTCTGTTTTCGATATGCATTTCGATGGCATTTATATAGAACAAAAAAAATTGCTATTTTTTGGAAAAAAACAAAAAACAAAAGAGAGAACAATCTAGTACCTATCAGATTGGACACAAACAAAAACTAAAACAATCTAATACCTATCAACTGTCCAAATATAAACACAAACAGAAACTAAATAGAAACAGAATTTAGAAATGAACACAATCAAAAGCATAAACAAAAATAAACTCAATTGAGATGAATGACAACATAAACAATATAAGAAATGACAATAATCTGAAAATAGGGTACATACCTCGCATGAACGAAATCATACCAATTATCGGGTACAAAATGTACAATTAACATAAAATTATAACTAATCTTAGAAATAAAACAAAAATAATAAAAATAAAAATATGGGAATCAAAATGGATATTAGAAATAAAATCAATGAAATAGAACTCAGAGCTTAAATGTAAATCAGTAAAACGAAAGAAAATGGATGGTGATTTTTGTGGTGTGGCTAATTTCGTTTGCAAGACATGGATGGAAGTGGACAACGTGTGGATGGCAATGAATGATGTGTGTGGCGGTGGGGGGTGGGAGGGCTCACCTAGTGCTTGCGACTGTGGGTGTACATTACAGACAGTATAGATACTAGCTCTTAAAATGAGGATCCATTCAGATTCTTATGGAAGTTTGAAGGAAATGTTTCTCTTCAGTGTAATTACTGTTAGAGAAGTTTTTAGGGACCAGATTCAATGGTCAAGGCACATTTGTTAAAATTTTTAGGTCTTGGATTTTGTATTTAAAAGTCTTAGTGCAATGTCTTATAATGGAGGAAATTAAACTTAAAAAAAAATTAATATATTACCTAATAAAGTTTCCGGTCTATTGCCTACTCATGTGTCGATTGATTAACATATCTGCCCTCTTTTATTATATAGATAGATGATTGGATTGGATTGGATATAGAAATATATTATAAACATTTTGGTTTACAACGATTTGAATCAATTAACGTTAGTTGCAATGAGTAAAATCTTGTTATCATCCATTGACCATCTCTAATTTGCTATTAATAATTTATTGGGCCAAGCCCAATTAAATGAGGACACATGTGCTTGCCCAAGCCCGTGGTTACAAGGTTTGACGAGCATATAAGACGATCCATCAGTTCTAATTAGTTCCATGTATGTATGCAAACCCTAGTTTTTTTTCTCCGCCTAATTAGTATGCGGGAGATTTCTAGGGCCGCGATTGGTCGTTCGGTAGTGCCGCCGCTGTCGTCGCTTCATTTCAGGGGTTCATGCATATCTCCAGAGTTTGCTCTATTAGCGAGGCTTGTTTGTCGCTTGACTATTTACATTTTGACCTCTCCTCGCTGAGGAAATGGCGACAGTCTTACCAAATTGCATGTTCGGCGGTCAATCTCTCTCTCTCTCTCTCTCTCTCTCTCTCGTGTGTTCTATATGTTGCTTTCAATCATGTTCTTCGTTTCAAATCTCTAATCAATATTTTAAGTTATTTTCAAAGGTCACTAGCAATCTATATGTAAAATCTGAATGTAGTTGTGGGACATTCTGATGTCTGCCCCTTAAGCAGGATATCAATTGCTTCCGGGATGAACAATGTCCCTGATATGCAATTATCATCCATCCTTTTCACTTTGTCAGCTATTCCAATATATGCGTTGCTGATCATTTGTGGATGGAACATCGTGTTCTATATACGAAATGCCTAATTGCTATAATTCAATTTCTTATCAGTACTTCAATATCTATTAGATTGAATATGATTATTTTTCCGATATTATTCTGTTATTTATTTTCCTCCTCTTGTATGACAATGTCAGTGATGATAAATCCAAAGGCTTGTTTCTCAAAAACATTCGCAGTGGCCGCCTAAGTGCTTTCGCCTTCGCCAGGCTTGAGAGCTATGCTGCTTGCTTCCCTGGATGTCTGAGACGTTCTACTCTGTTTTTTCTCAATAATTAATGTAAGGCTTATTAGTATTGAATTCATTTAAATTGGCTGTTCACTTTTCTTTTATGGGTCTGGTATTCCTTAATCCATATGTTGATGATGATAAATCCAAAGGCTTGTTTCTCAAGAACATTTGCATTGGTCGCCTAAGTGCTTTCACCTTTGCTGGTCTTGAGAGCATATGCTGCTTGCTTCCTTGGATGTTTGAGACGTTCTACTCTGTTTTTTCTCAATAGTTGATGTGAGGTCTATTAGTATTGAATTCATTTAAACTGGCTGTTCACTTTTCGTTTATGGGTCTGGTATTCCTTAAACCATATGTTGATGATGATAAATCCAAAGACTTGTTTCTCAAGAACATTCGCTGTGGCCGCCTAAGTGCTTTCGCCTTCGCCAGGCGTGAGAGCATATGCTGTTTACTTCCTTGGATGTCAGAGACATTCTACTCTGTGTTTTATAAATAGTTAATTTAAGGTTTATTAATTTTAAATTCAATGAAAATTTTCTTTTATGCATTTGGTATTTCTTAATCCATCTGTTGATGATGATAAATCTTAAGGCTTGTTTCTCAAAGAAGATTTGCAGTGGCCGCCTAAGTGCTTTCGCTTTCACCAGGCTCGAGAGCGTATGCTGCTTTGCTTCCTTGGATGTCTGAGACACCATGCTTTGTTTTGCTTTGACAGTTGATTATAATTATTGTTATTATAAATTCAGTACATCGAAAATGAATTTGTTCTCTCATCTCTTTAAGGATTGAAATTTTCGTAAATCATCGGTTGATGATGATAACAAGTATGATGAATTGGTGACAGTTTATATATTGTATTGAATCTTGTTTAATCGCCCAATGATGGAAACTCTAATACAATGAGCGGTCTGGTTGTCTTCACTTGCTTTTACTCATCACCTTGACACACACTGACTTGCACACACGCACTTCAAATCATTCACATTTATCTTCACGACACTTTATATCTTGGTGGTGTGTAAAAGCTTATGTCATGACCAGTTCAAGCCGTCTATGATTCATTAAAAGCTATGAGATCTGAGGGCATTTGATTTTTTTCATCATTTGCAAATCTCTTCAAATATCATTTTATGTTTAGTTTGTTATAAAGTTACTGCTGGTGCTTTGATATTGTCGGGTTCTTTCTTAGAGCGTGATATGTTATCAATTGTTGATCAAATGGTTTACATTTTGGCCAAGTGTGAATGAAATAGAACATTCCTCTTGGTATACAAAAAAGAATATTATTTGTATCACTTGAAAATTACATTTGAAATGGTGTCCTTTTGTGTGCATCTACATAAATTTGTTTCGTTTGCATATGTTATGTAAATGATACTAGGGTATAGTTTATGATGGTGTTCGATGATGAATATATTTGTGCTTGCACTTTAATGGTGCTTGAAGGTATTTGATGAATTTGCAGTGTCGGAATGCTTCATGCCTATATTATAGTCTGGTTTGTTTTGCAGTTGTTTTACTCCTTCACTCTCACTTTTGAGTCTCTGCTTCACTGATCTGGCGAAGACGCAAACCGAATGAGGTTCCTCTCTCTTGCTCTCGTTTTTTGTGCTGTTTTGTTTTGCTGCCCTATAATATATGGTTGTATACTCATTGATCAGTTATTTCTTCCTCTTTTTGGTTGTACGTATGTGCGCTAATGAAATCAAGCATTATCAGCAAGGTTTTTTTGAAATATTTTGAATATATATATATATATATATATATATATATATATATATAACTTTTGACACACACACACACACACACACACACACACACACACACACACATATATATATATATATTCTGTTAAGATGTTGCCATAAATCCAGAACAAATATATTGGATATGATTGTTGTCGGTCCACTGATAAATCAAGAAGGGTGTGAATTGAGTAGTTATAAAAATATAAACAAATAAATTATTAATCAAACAATTACCAAAACAAATAGGGATAGAGAAATTGAATATATATTTATTTTGGTTCAGTAAGCTATTCTTGTCTATGTTTAGTTTTGAGTTTCGGTAAGGATTTCACAATCCACTTATCCCGATTCTTTTTCTAAGTAGAAACCAAATTTTTATAATTCATTTCACATGCTAAGGACTAATTTAATTTCCAGGTTCAAAATTAAATCTTTATAATTTTCCTTTCACGAATTTTAGGAGAAATTTAACTTTTTTGTACGTTAAGAATCAAACTTATCTATCTTTTTATCAGGTTAAAGATTAACTTTGTCCTTATATAAGCATAATCAAACTTAATCATTTTGTAGACAAAATTAAATCTAACCTTTTTATAGGCTGCTAAGAGTCGTGCATCTGAAAACTGAACCCTCAGTCTACCACCCATCAATTTGGTCTATTGGTTGCCTTTCCAACAATTCATTTTTTAATCGTTGGTAACCAGTTGGTTGATTGAATGTTAATTGCTAAAAACACCATCCTCAATCTCTCAATTGATCAGTTGATCGTTTAGGCCAAAATTTCAATTTTTCACTTCTTGATTTTCCCAGTCGACCAACCATTGTGTTGGTTGGCCGTTTAAGTCTGAAAGCCACTTTTTTTTTATTTCTAAATCAATTCATTTGACCAACCCTCAGACATTTAATTTTAAATTTATCAGTTGTTGGCCCAGTAGAATATCCAAGGGGAGGGTGAATTGGGTAATTAAAAATAATCAGAATAAAATTTGAATAAATCAAAAAATTAATTTTAAATCTAAATTAATTATTATCTTTATAATATAGCGGAATAATATTATCAATCTATGTGCACACTCAAATAACAAAAATAACACAGCAGTAATGAAGCACACAAAAAATTTATACTGATTTACCAAGCTACACTTGACCAATCTAGTCTCCTGAGTTTTACGGAAGTTACACCCACAAAAATCAAGATCTCTTTAAAGGTAAGAACCAAATTCGCGCACTGATTCTTTTACAAGTTCAAAATTAACATTTACAATATCATTTTCTTAAGTTAAGGAAGAACTTCTATTTTTTACAAATTAAAAAATAACCTAATTATTTTTAACACTAAAGTCCAAGAATCAAAACCCCTCACAAACACTCCAACGATCATTTTCACAAGTAAGGATGAAACATTTACAAATCAATCAAAACACAATTCTTATTGAAGAAGAATCACTATCTCAATCTCTTTACAGGAAGAGATTGAAATTCGACTATCCTTGATTAAATACCTCCAATGGTATTTAATCCGTCACAACTCATCAATACAAAAATTGATAAGAAGTAAATCTCCCTTGGAGTTTTTACCACCCTAAATAAATAATAACTCAATTAATATCCCAACTAATAATAGAAATACATGAGATATAAAAATCTGATTTTAACAAGATATGGGTAGCAAATTGGAGCACGTAATCAGATTCAAGAAATTGTTTGTAAAAAGTATTTTCTTAAAAAATCAGAAACAATTTCTAAGACCAATTTCCAAATATAGAATAATAAACAAACAATAATCAATATGGAAAGATCTCACCTGGAATTCACCGAAAAAAAATAATATTACAATGTAACTTTAAATCGGTAGCTGCAATGATCAGCAAATGATTCTCTTAGAAAAGCTCTCACATTCTCAATAAGATATCTCTTAGAAAAGTTCACTGAATTGATAAATTCTAATCTCTCTTGATAATATATGGATTCTCTCTCTTAGAATGATTAATTTTGCTAATCAAATTCACAGGTCCATTTGAAAGAATATGTAATCAGTTTTCTAACGGTTAGTTTACATGTGTCATGATAATTAAAAATTCTTATAGACTCCTTATATTATAAGGATTTCATTTAGGTTCAATTCCATTTAAAAATATCTTTCAAATATCTCAATTAAACCCCTGACGTATTTCTCAATCTTAATAAATAAGTATAGAATCTTTTTCAAGTACAAAATTGAGAAACATTAATATTTAATGAACTATATTAATAGAATTTAATTAATATATGAACCATATTTTAAATATAGAAAATATCTTCGAAATCTCTCTCAAAGTCTAACAAAAACAAGGCTATTTTTGGATATAATCTCGGATTAAACAGTATACTGAAACAACGCGTTCAGTCGACTGCCCAGTCAACTGGGAAATTCAGGATGTAGACAATGTAGTTTATCGGTCGACTGTGCGATCAACTTGTCGATTCAGAGAGTTTTTCCTTCTTTTATCGGTCGACCTATTAGTCGATCCCTTGATTCAGAGAGTTCAGCTCATATTGGTTGGTTGACCTGTCAGTCAACTAAAAGATACAGGATCTTTCAGCTTCTATGTACGGTCCACTCACCAGTCGACTGTTGTCACTGGATCTCTTCTCTGAATACATTTTTAATTCATTTTCTTTTACGATTTCGCACATTTAACCATTTTATTCTCTTAATTAGTTCCACTAATATTCTTATATTCTATTTTAGTCACTCAAAACTATTTCTTCTTATTTCACATAGGAGCTAATAATTTAACTTAATCAAAACACACATAAAGGATAAAATATAATTTGTGACCTGTGTGTTCCTAAATGAGATATTAAGAGTTAAAATTCATTTGGGTTGTTTTCTTTAATTTCTTCAAACTCTGAATTCTTCTTCATCATCTTGACATCTTTATTTAGCATTCACTTAATTTGACGTCTTCATTATTGGAACTTTAAATCACTGAAACACTTCAATTAAACATTAGTTCCACCAAAATATCAATACTTAATTGTTTATCAAAATCTTATGATCAACAATCTCCCTCTTTTTGATGATAACAATTAATTTTGATGTTTTCTTCAAAATAAAATATAACCACACTCTTCCTGAATTCAAGGATGGATTTTTTAACTTATTAAAGCATCATAATGAAGATTTCAATAATGCATAATTTAAAAACACTCAATAAAGTTTTTTTTTAAAAAATTCTCCTCATTACTAATTTATCCCTTTTTACATAAATAAAAAATACTTGATTAAAACACAGTTTTAGAATATTCCCCTTTAATAAAACAAACATCACTAATTTCTCCCTCTTTGTCATCTTCAAAAATAAATTTAGGGAGGGGAAGAGGGGGAACCTACACATGTAACTCACTCTAGGCAAACATAATTATGCCTAACCATACTCAAACCACAAATGATTTTCACAAACTGATCTTTCGCTAGTGGTTTGGTAAAAACATCAGCAAGCTGGTCGAAGATATCAATATACTCAATAATAATATCCCTTTTTTGAATGTGATCACAAATAAAATGATGTCTAATCTCTATGTGTTTAGTTTGTGAGTATTGTGTAGGATTCTTACTTAGACATATAGCACTTTTATTATCATAAAAGATCGAGACCTCCTTCATACAAACTGGAAAATCATTTAACTATTACTTAATATATAAAATTTGAGCACAACAGTTATCCGCTGCCATGTATTCAGCCTCAGTAGTAGATAAGGTTATCGAATTCTGTTTCTTGCTTGACCAAGAAATCAAAGCATGTCTTAACAAATGACATAATCTACTTGTGCTTTATCGCTCAATTTTGCAACTGGTAAAATCAGCGTTGGAGTAACTTACCAATTTAAAATCACTCCTCCTAGAATACCATAATCCTAGGTCAGTTGTCCCCTTTAAATAACGAAAAAATTGCTTAACCGCAGTTAAGTGCGATTCTTTAGGACAAAACTGAAATTTAGTACAAAGATAAACACTATACATAATGTCAGGTCTACTAGCAGTTAAATATAACAGGCCACCAATCATATCTCGATACATTTTTTCATTAACATTTTTGCCTGTATCATCTTTTTCAATTTTTGCAGCTGCAGTTTTGTACTCTTTAGCTTCTTCCAAATCATATTTCTTTAATAGCTCATTGGTGTATTTAGCTTGGTTTATAAATATCCCTTTTTTGATTTGCTTAATTTGCAATCGAAGGAAGAAATTTAGCTCTCCCATCATGCCCATTTCAAATTCAACCTGTATTATCTTAGCAAACTCTTGGCAAAAATCCTCATTAATAGATCTAAAAATGATATCATCAATATATACTTGTACTAATAGGATATCAGAATCAGTTTGCTTTACAAATAGTGTGATATCACAAATACCCATTCGAAAATCATTTTCGATCAAATATCGACTAAGTCTCTCATATCAAGCTCTCAGAACTTGTTTAAACCCATACAAAGTCTTGCGAAGTTTAAATACATGATCGAGAAATTTATCACTTTTAAATCCCAGAGGTTGTTTTACATAAACTTCTTCAATTAGAAAGCCATTTAGAAATGCACTCTTTACATCCATTTGATATAACTTAAAATTACGTGAATATGTAAAGACGAGTAGCATTCTAATTGCTTCCAATCTAGTAACAGGAGTATAAGTTTCATCATAGTCAATTCCTTCTTCTTGATTATAGCTCTGTGCCACTAATCTTACCTTATTTCTTATTACCATACCAAATTCATTCTTTTTATTTCTAAAAACCCATTTAGTACCAATAACTGGATGAAAATTCGGTCTCGGAACAAGACACCACACTTTATTCCACTCAAATTGAACTTATTCATCTTGCATTGCAGAAATCCAAGATTTATTAATTAATGCCTCATTTATATTTTTAGGCTCAATTTAAGATAAAAAAGTAAGATTAATTATATCCTTAAGAGAAGATCGAGTACTTACACCTTTTTCGAAATTACCGATGATTTCTTTAATTGAATGTCTTGGTACTTTTTTTATAACTCTTGGTAAAGTCGAATCCTTCTCCTTAGGTTCATCCTCTTGTTGAGACTCATTTGATACATCATTACCTTGATTTAGGTTATTTAAAATACCTGCATCATCATCATCCAAAACCTTTCTCGATAAGAATGGATCAACTTCTTCAAAAACAATATGTATTGTTTCTTCTACTACTAAAGTACATTTATTATAAATTCTATAAGTCTTACTGTTAGTAGCATATTCAAGGAAAATTTCATAATCAGATTTAACATCAAATTTACCAAGATTATCCTTGTCATTCAAAATGAAACATTTACATCCAAAGACTTTAAAATAGGAAATATTAGGAGTCTTATCATTTTAGATTTTATATGGAGTTTTGTTAAACCCTCTACGAATTGATACTCGGTTTACTACGTGACAAACGGTACTTACTGCTTCGACCCAGAAGTAGGTTGGTAAGCGATTTTCATTTAACATTATTCTGGCTATCTCTTGAAGCGTTCTGTTCTTCCTTTCCAGTACACCATTTTGTTGCGGTGATCTTGGTGCAGAAAAGTTGTGAGCATAACCATGCTCATCACAATAACTTACCACTTCATCATTCTTAAATTCTCTTCCTTTGTTACTACGAATGTTAATAATAGAATATTACTTCTCATTTTAAACACGTTTACAAAATTTAACAAGAACGGAAGCAACCTCACTTTTCTTAGCAAGAAAATATACCTAGGTAAGTCTAGAATAATCATCAACTATGAAAAATGCATAAAACTTACCACCAAAACTAGTAATAGAGTTAGGCTCAAATAAATCAAGATGTAATAATTCAAGACATCTAGGCGTGGACGTGTACATTTTTTTTCTTAAATGATGATCTAACTTGCTTGCCTAATTGACATGCATCACATACTTTATCCTTCACGTATTTCAAATCAGGTAGGCCACGTACAAGACTCTTCTTAGATAAATTAGAAATTAACTCAATACTAGCATGCTCAAGTCTTCTATGCCATAACCAACTATTTTCAGATAAAGAATTCAAACAGAATAATTTTTGAGAATTAAAATCATCAAAAGAATAAGTGTACATATTCTCAAAACGTGATGCAATTAGCAAGATACTACTATCATGACTATTCTTAATAATGCATTTATTATGATCAAATATAACATTATAGCCGTTGTCACATAGTTGACTAATAATAAGCAAATTATGTTTAAATCCATCAACTAGTAACACATTTTTAATCATAGTAGTATCATTACCGATATTACCTACACCGATAATTTTAACCTTTGCGTTGTCTCCGAAAGTCACATGACCTCCATCTTTAGGTGTCAAATATGTAAAATTTCATTTATCTCTCGTCATATGTTGAGAACAACCACTATCCAGGAATCATTTGTCCTTACTTATTGATACTTTTAGAATAACCTACAAGGAGCACCTCAAATAGTTCCTAAGTGGTACTTAGCCTACGTGGATCTGATCTTGTTAGTCGGGACAATTTTAGTTCATTTTGGAATCCAAACTTGTCTACAGTTAGATATTTTAGTAAAACATCTACGAATAGTATGCCCCCACAATGTTACATTTAAAATATTTTACAAGATCCTTGATTTCAGAAAATAATTTATGAAAGCGTTTTTGTTTAAGGTTTTTCTGAAATCCAACACCGGTTTTATAAAAAACTCCACGTGAACTTTCCAAAATCATTTTCAAATTATTTTTACCATCGGTGAATTTGAGAACAATTGATTGTAAATCTATCAATTTAGATTTCAACCCATTGTTTTCATATTCGTAGTCTACCACTTACTCATTTAATGTATTAATTGTACTATGAAGGGCATTTATTTTAGAACACTGGTTTTTATAATCATGTAAAATTTCTTGATAAATATCAAACAATTCATCAAAATTTAAAAGACAAGAACTTGAACAAACAGTTACCTCACCACCAGTGATCATTAATGCAAGCATGAACGTATTCTCACTATCTGATTTTTCTGAGCTACTTGAATCGGTATCATCCCAAGTAGCCTTCATTGATTTCTTCTTGCTCTTCTTAGCTTTCTTTTTTTCTTTATTCTTCTTCTCTTTTTCTTTATCTTTCTTCGGTTCGGGACAATCGTTTTGAAAATGATCGATTTTACGACGGTTGTAACATTCGACTTTGGACATGTTGAGATTTTTTTTTCCACGTAATGTGCGCCGAGTCATTCTTCTAAAATTGTTTATGATAAGTGATACATTCTTCTCTTGCTTACTATCAAGGTTTTCATCAACACTGTCATCATCTTCTTCAATTTTTTGAACTTTTAACGCTAAGAATTTCCTCTTGCCATTTCCGGTATCATCCTGGTAATCTTTAATTGCCGATTCATGAGTTATCAAATTACCAATGAGATCATCAATGTCGTATTTGTCAAGATCCTTGACTTCCTCGATTGCCGTCACCTTTGACTCCTATATTTTTGTCAAGGACCTTTTGTACTCTATCCTCCATGGAATATGGATTTCCGAATTGACTCATATTGTTGCATATATTGTTGAAGTGAGTGCACATCTCATGAATCGATTCATTCTCTTCCATCCTGAACAGCTCAAATTTTCTCATAAATGCATTGATTTTTTATTGCTTCACTTGACTTGTCCCTTCGTGGGTGACTTGTAGCTTATCCCACATCTCATTTGTGGATTTACAACCTGAAACTCTAGAATACTCATTAGCATCTAAAGAACAAAAGAGAATATTGATAGCTTGGGAATTAATAGAGTTTTTGCTTATCGTAAGCAGTGAGTTGTTCCTTCTTCTTCTCAATTCCGTTTTCCATTAGAATGAATGGACCATTATCGATTGTTAGCCACACATCATAATTTGTAGCCTGAAGAAAGGTCATCATCCTGTCTTTCCAAAACGAGTAACTTTCACCTGCAAATAAGGGTGGTCGGTGCATAGACTGCCTCTCAGCTAGTGTGCCTATTATGTGTGTCATATGATCTTTGTAAGTAAAAGAATTCGAGCTAAACCAACTCTGATGTCAATTGTTGGCCAGTAGAATACCCAAGAGGGAGGTGAATTAAGTAATTAAAAATAAGCAGAATAAAACTTGAATAAATCAAATAATTAATTTTAAACCTAAATTAATTATTATCTTTATAATACAGCGAAATAATATTATCAATCTATGTGCACACCCAAATAGCAAAAATAACAAAGTAGTAATGCAACACACAAAAGATTTATACTGGTTTACCAAGCTACTCTTGGCTAATCCAGTCCTCCGAGCTCCACGGAAGTCGCACCCACTAAAACCAAAATAGGAACCAAACCCGCACGCTGATTTTTTTTACAGGCTCAGAATCAACCTTTACAATATCTTTTTCTCAGATTAAGGAAAAACCTCTATTTTTTACAGGTTAAAGGATAACCTAATCATTTTTAACACTAAGGCTCAAGAATCAAAACCTTTCACAAACACTCCAACGATCCTTTCACAGGTAAGGATTGAACATTTACAAATCACTTAAAACACAATTTTTATTCAAGAAGAATCACTACCTCAATCTCTTTACAGGAAGAAATTGAAACCCGACTACCCTTGATTAAATACCCCCAATGGTATTTAACCCGTCACAACTCACCAATACAAAAATTGATAAGAAATAAATCTCACTCGGAGTTTCTACCACCTCAGATAAACAATAACTCAATTAATATCCCAACTAGTGATAGAAATACGTGAGATACAAAAATCTGATTTTAACAAGATATGGGTAGCAAATTGGAGCACGTAATTAGATTCAAAAAATTATTTCTAAAAAACATTTTCTTCAAAATTCAGAAACAATTTCTAAGATCAATTTTCAAATATAGAATAATAAACAAACAATAATTAATATGAAAAGATCTCACCCGGAATCCACCGAAAGAAAATAGTATTGTAACGTAACTTCAAATCGGTAGCAGTAATGATCAGCAAATGATTCTCTTAGAAAAGTTCTCACAATTCTCAATAAGATATCTCTTTGAAAAGTTCACTGAATTGATAAATTCTAATCTGTCTTGATAATATATGGATTCTCTCTCTTAGAATGATTAATTTTGCTAATCAAATTCGAATATCTATTTAAAGGAATATGTAATCAGCCTTCTAACGACTAGTTTACATGTGTCATGACAATTAAAAGTTCTTATAGACCTCTTATATCATAAGAATTTCATTATGGCTCAATTTCATTTAAAAACATCTTTTAAATCTCTCAATTAAACCCCCAAAGTATTTCTTAATCTTAATAAATAAGTATAGAATCTTTTTCAAGTACCAAATTGATAAATATTAATTTTTAATGAACCATATTAATAGGATTTAATTAGTATATGAACCATACCTTAAATATAGATAATATCCCTGAAATCTTTCTCAAATCCTAACAAAAAATGACTATTTTTGGATATAATCTCGGATCAAATAATAACCGAAAATAGTGCGTTCAGTATACTGTCCAGTTGACTGGGAGATCCAGGATGTAGACAATGTAGTTCATTGGTCGATTGTGCAGTCGACTTGTCGATTCATAAAGTTCTTTCTTCTTTCATCGGTCGACTTATCAGTCGACTCCTTGATTCAGAGAGTTCAACCCATATTAGCCGGTCGACCTGTCGGTCGACTAAGAGATACAGGATCTTTCAGCTTCTATGTACGGTCAACTCACCAGTCGACTGCTGTCATTGGATCTCTTCTCTGAATACGTTTTTAACTTATTTTCTATTACGATTTCGTCTCTTTAACCATTTTCTTCTCTTAATTAGCTCCACTAATATTCTTATATTCTATTTTAGTCACTCAAAATTATTTCTTCTTATTTCACATAGGAGCAAATAATTTAACTTAATCAAGACACACATAAAAGATAAAATACATTTTGTGCCATGTGCATGTTCTTATATGATATATTAAGAGTTGAGATTCACTTGGGTTGTTTTCTCTAATTTTTTCAAACTCTTAATTTTTCTTCATCATCTTGACATCTTCATTTAGCATCTATTTAATTTAACGTCTTCATTATTGGAACTTTAAATCACTGAAACACTTCAATTAAACATTAGTTTCACCAAAATATCAATACTTAATTATTCATCAAAATCTTAAGATCAACATTAGTTCTTACCATGAAGCAAATAGTTTAATCAATTTAACAAGTGTCGTGCGTAATCTTAATCGGATTGCATTATGAGTATAAAAGTATTGAGTTGTTTTACATAACAATATAAAAATCTTTTTTTGCTCTAGAAAATCTTTAATGTCTTCATTTGCGACCATCTTGATTCATTTTGTCAAATATCATCTTGAAAATCATTATCAAGTATTATCTTTAAAGTTCACATTTTTCTAATTTGCTCAATCAAAACCTAATTCTTAAATCACTCAATAAAATGATTAGTTCTCTAAAATATCAACGTTAATATATTTATCAAAATATCTAAAGTCAACAATCTCTCCTTTATTTGATAATGACAATTAATTTTAATATTTTCTCAATAAAATATGTAATCACGCTCTCAATGAATATGAGAACGGATTTTTCAATGCATTTAAAATCATAATGATAAAAATATTTTTCAAGAATATGTAATGTAGTTCATAAAATTTTATTCCTCGTTTTTTTTTAAATATAATTATGAATTTATACATGGAAAACTTGAAAAACATTATAACTTGTCATATTAAGAAGTGGGGATGAATGATCAAAACTAGTCATAATTTTCCATAACTTATGTTAAAAAATTTGCTTCTATTTGTTTGATGAGAAATATGAGCTTAACTAAACTCTTCATGATTTTACTATTTTGAGTGTTTACTAAGTTTGCAGGTTAGATTTTTTTATTTATGTTGGTAAAGTTATTTTTTTATTTTTTTTATGGTTTATAAATTACATTGTAGTTTTTGTTCTTATTTTTGTGTTACTGTAATTTTATAGGTTTTATATTATTTTATTTTTTTTCCCGCAAGTTTTACTTATGTAACTATTTTTCTTTTTAGTAATATTTATTTTATTTCAAGGTCTAACCCGAAATAATTGCACAACCTACTATTCTCATTAGTCTAACCTGAAAATAGACCCAACCCGTACACTATTGGGGAACTCATGATTTAAATTAATCAACTCGCGCACTCCAACTCGCCCCAATCTGCATATTATTGGGCAGTCCACGATTCAAACTAACTCAACCCATATTGTCACACCCCACTCTGGACCCCACGTCCAAGGTTATGCGTGATCTTGACTTGATATTACTCCACTAGGAATAAACGCAATATGCACAATACGTATACAACCAACCTAAATTTTTAATATTTATATAACCCAAAATTTTGTGATTACACATATTCATTATTCCATGATAAAATTACAAAGTCCAACCTTTCGATACCAACACTTGCCTTGACTACCTAAAAAACGATATTACCCTTTAACTCATCTAATTCCAGTAGTGGATTCGTCTCTAATTAGAGTACTTGAGATAAAGTATTTTATCAATGTATTATTTTCATAATAGAAAAATAATTTATGGATCAAGTATATTTATTAAAATCATTATTTAAAATAGAATATAACCATACACTAAATAGTATCAAAATCTGACAGTTATAATCAAACTAATCCAGTCATTTTTATATGATAAAATGCCCACACATATTTTCTTACTAATCATATGATCGTTTTACCTCACGATCAAGAGTTATGATGGTACTGTAATCTGTACAATTGCGCAACCTAAGGTTGCTAGTGTCAAGATCATTTAATATTTCAAATGATAGAAACCAACACATGATAAAAATCACCATATCAAACCAATAATCACAATCGTGGTAAAAATAATCATATCATACAAATAATCACAACCACAATATATCAACCACTTGTAGGACATACACTCATGTCAAGTCTAAAAACATCTCGCAAGACATGCCATCTTGTCGGAACCAGAGTATGGCATAATAGGATAATAAAAACCTGTTTCTACATAAAATTTTATTTGATCCATTTAATATCATAAAATTGTTTATTTTAATAAATCTTTTTTTTTTTTACATAATTTACGAAAATATAATTTGACAATTCATATAAAAGATAATATACTCACCTCGATAATTGTGTTACTATTAGGCTATCGTCAAAATAGTAACGTAGTAGGCATCGCCTGAAAACCTAAGAAACGGTAGGACCTAAACTAAATAATCTAATATGAAATGCAATGCGTGAAATATGTGACATTAAAATGCAAATTTTTCCATTCCAATTTTTCTTAATTATATAAAATTTATTAAAAAAAAAAATACTCTATTTTCTCAACCCAATATTAATTTTACAACTAAAATATTATAGTCATATTTATAAAAATTATCAATTGATAATTTAACTATAGAGAAATATATTAACTAGCCATTAACAATATTACTAGGCAATGAAATATAAAAAATATCATTCTAATCAAATTTATAATTTTTGTTTTAAATGAAATTTTTCACCATTTAAATATTTTTATTTGTATACACACACACACACACTTTTATAAATGTATATAATTCACACATATGTATTAACTAAGATAAATAAAAAAAAAAAAAAAAAACGAGAGAGAAAGGAGAGAACTAAAGAGGGAGAAAGAGGGACAAAAAGCAACAAGGGTTAAAAAATGAGTGAATATATATGTGTGTGTGTGTGTGTCCTCTTTTGAAAGATAACAACATACTTGCAATTTATTCTTATTATTTAATATTTATTTATTTTTAAAATATTTACACCAACTATCTTTTAAAAATATATTAATTATACTTTAAAGTTATTAAAAATTATATTTTTAAATAATATAATAACTCCAAAATTTTTAAACGTCAAAATTAAATTATTTAACCCCCCAAAGATATTCAAACAAAATTTTTAAATACCAAAGTAATCTTAAAATTTTAAAGTAAAATTTAAATGACACAATAGATCCTATTAGTTTCTTGATATTCTAAAATGTAATTAAAAATATACCTCATCTAGGGACAGACTATGCCATAGTACTTTCATCAACATAATTGTTTTTGTTTGCAATATTTGATTTTTACGGTCTAGAATCTGTACTAGCTCCTCAACATATGACAAGTCTTCATTTAATTCAATTGGTTGAGAAGTTAACAAGTGCGAAAGGTCTGATACATATGTTTTGAGCATTGATACGTGAAAAACATTGTGCAATCTAGATAACTCTGGCATTAAAGTTAGTTGATACACTGTTGTACCAACCCTTTCTAGAATCTCGTACAACACGATGTCCCTTTGACTTAGTTTTTTCTTTTCCCAAATCTCATTGTGCCTTTCCATGGAGATGTACATAAAAATACATAATCACTAACTTCAAATTTTAATTCACGTCTACGCTTATCGGCATACCTCTTTTGTTTACTTTGGGCAATCTTAAATCTTTCCTGCATCACTTTTATTTTTTTTTGCTATCATTTGAGCTATTTTCGGCATCAACAATTTTTGTTCCCCAACTTCAATCCAACAGACTGGAGTTTTGCATCATCTGCCATACAATGCCTCATATGGTGCCATTTCAATTATCAATCGATAGCTATTGTTATAGGCAAACTCCATCAAGGTCAAATAGTCATCCCAATTACCAAGAAATTCTAAAACGCAACCCTCAACATATCCTCTTGTTGGCCCAGTAGAATACCTAAGAGGGGGGTGAATTGGGTAATTAAAAAATAATCAGAATAAAAATCAATAAATCAAATAATTAATTTTAATCCTAAATTAATTATTATCTTTATAACACAACGAAATTAATCAATCAACTAGGTGTACACACAAACAACAAAAATAGACAAATTAAGAAAGCAGCACACTAGAGATTTATACTGGTTCACCAAACTACTTTTGGCTAATTCAGTCCCCCGAGCTCCACGGAGGTCGCACCTACTAAAACCAAGATTTCTTTAAAGGTAGGAATTAAACCCGCACACCGATTCTTTTACTGACTCAGAATCAACCTTTATAATTTTCTTTTTCAAAGGCTAAAGAATAACCTCTACTTTTTACAGGTTAAAGAATAACCTAATTTTTTTTAACACTTAGGCTTAAGAATCAAAACCTTACAAAAACACTCCAAATATCTTTTTACTCGGTAAGGATTGAACCGTTACAAAATCACTCACAAACCCGCAATTCTTATCCAGGAAGAATCACTACCTCAATCTCTTTACAAGAAGAGACTGAAACCCAACTACTCTTGATTAAATATCCCTAATGATATTTAACTCGTCACAACTCACCAATACAAAAATCGATAAGTAAATCTCACTCGAAACTTCTATCACCTCAGATATATATAAACTCAATTAGTATCCCAATTAGTGATAGAATTATGTGAAATGTATAAATTTGATTTTAACAATATATGGGTAGCAAATTGGAGCACGTAATCAGATTCAAGAAATTGTTTAAAATAATATTTTCTTTAAAAAATCAAAAACAATTTCTAAGATCAATTTCCAAAAAATAATAATAAACAAGTAATAATCAATATGGAAAGATCTCACCCGAAATCCACAGAATTAATGATGAAAACAATGTAGTTTCAATTCCGGTATCAGCACAAATTGATCGCAGTTAATTATCACAATCACTCTTAGAACCGCTTACAGTATAGTTGAATGATAACTCTTATAAATGCTCTCTAAAAAATATAGACTGGTTTTATCTCTTAGAATGAATAAAATGATTAGCTCTCTTAGAAAATTCACAGGTCTATATAAGGGCACATGTAATCAGCCTGCTAACGGCTAATTTACAAGTGCCATGACAATAAAATACTCTTATAGATCCTTCATAACATGAGGACTTCATTTAGATTCAATTTCACTTAATAACAACTTTTAAAACTCTCAATTAAATCCCCAAAGTATTTCTCAATCAAAACAAATAAGTATAGAATCCATTTTATGTACCAAATTGAGAAACTTTAATAATTAATGAACCATATTGAAAGGATTTAATTTGTATATGAATCATATCTCAAATGTTAAGAATATCCCCGAAATCTCTCTCTAATCTTAAACAAAAACGGCTACTTTTGGTTTTAAAATCGGATCAACCAATATCCAAAAGCTCCGCGTTCAGTCGACTGCCCAGTCGATTGAATAATACTAGAAGTAGCCCATGCACTTTATCGGTCGACTCCTCAGTCGACTCGTAGATTCAAAGAGTTTTCCAAACTTCCATCGGTCGACCTCTCTCTTAACTCACAGATTCAGAGAGTTCATATTCTTTCTCTGGTCGGCTCCTCAGTCAACTGCCCTCTCCTGAATCTCTTCTCTGATCTCGTTTGAACTTACTTTCTTTTATAATTTTGTCCATTTATCCATATTTATATTCAAATGAATTCCACTACTACTCTTATATTCTATTTTAGTCATTCAAAAATATTTCTTTTTAATTTACATAGGAACAAATAAATATACTCAATCAAAACACATATAAAAGATTAAATTCATTTTGTGCCGTGTGTGTGTTCCTAAATAGGATATTAAGAGTTTATATTTACCTAGGTTGTTTTCCCTAATATCTTCAAACTCTTAATATTTCTTTTTGATATCTTCATTTAGCATCCATTCTCTTTGACATCTTCATTATTGGAACTTTAAATCACTGAAACACTCGATCAAACATTAGTTCCACCAAAACATCAATACTTAATTGTTCATCAAAATCTTGGGATCAACAACTCCAATGTCTAAATTGTACATTTTGATTGGCCATCAGTTTGAGGATAAAAAACTGTGTTGGATTGAAATTTGGTACCTAGAGCAGCCTAAAGATTAGGCCAGAATTTCGATCTAAATCTTGGATCTCTATCCAACACTATGGAAACTGGTGCACCATGCAACCAGATAATCTTTTTAATATACAATTTTGCATACTTGTCTATGACATACGTGATTTTTACAGCAAAAAATAAGCAGATTTGGTAAATCTGTCAACAATCACCCAAATGGAATTATGTCCCTTTTGAGTACAAGACAATCCCAAGACAAAATCCATCGTAATATGTTCCAATTTCCATTCTAAAATAAGCAAAGGCTGCAATAACCCTCCTAGGCGTTGGTGCTCAATCTTGACTTGCTGATAGATTAGACATCTTGAAACAAATTCTACAATTTCTCGCTTCATTCCATTCCACCAATAATGTTATTGTAAATCCTGATATATTTTAACGCTTTCTGGATCCATTGCATACGCTAAGCTATGTGCTTCTTCTAATATATCTTTTTTCAAATCGGTATTATTAAACACACATAATCTATTTCCAACCATCAAGGTTTTATCATTATCTCCAATGAGATAGTCGATTCTCTGACCATTTTCACTTCATGTAAGGCCCAATTTTTTGCATATGCATATTTTTAATTGCATTTTGTAGCATTTAAAAAAAATATCTGAGTTTAGTGTGGTATTTTAAATTTTACTTTAAAAATGTTTAGGGATCATTTTTATATTTAAAATTTAGTTTTAAGAGTTTTGGGGGTTAATATATTAATTTTAAATTGACTTTTAAAAGTTTTGGAACTATTGTGTTATTTAAAATATAATTTTAAAAGTTTTGAGATATAATTAATACTTTTTTTTAGGGGGGTAGTTTGTAAAAATAGTTTAAAAGAAATTGAAAAAAGAAGAAAAAAAACCTTTGTAATGGCTGTTATAATTTTTTTTTTTATAATTAAAATTGACTTAAGAAATGTGACGTCTAATAAATTTTGTATAATTAAAAAAAATGGGAAGGAAAAAAGTTTCATTTAGTATCACACATTTCATGCATTGCATTTTATAATGAATTTATTTAAATAATTCTTAGTTCAAGCCCTATCGTTATTAAGTTCATAGGCGACGTCGACTATGTCAGTATTACGGCAGCAACGTAATAACATTATAAATATCAAGGTGAGTATACTGTCTTCTATGTATATCAAAGTGGGTATACTGTCTTTTATGTTATAATATTTTTTTTTTACAGTTAAAATTAACTTAAGAAATATGGTGTATAATAAATTTTGTATAATTAAGAAAATTTGGGAATTGAAAAAATTGCATTTAGTGTCACGCATTTCATGCATTGCATTTCATAGTAGATTTATTTAAATAATTCTTAGTTTAGATCTTATCGTTGTTAGATTCACAAGCGACATCGACTACGTATCGAGGTGAACGTATTGTCTTTTATGTAAATTGTCAAATTATATTTTTGTACTAAATTGTGATTATTTTTTTAAATTGATAATCTTATAACGTTAGATTGATCGAGTAAAATGTTAAATGTGGAAATTAGTTTTTATTATTATACTACTATGCTATAGTGTGGTCCTGATAGAAGGGTATGATGTTATTGGTCCTAATAGAAGGCCATGTCCTGTAGGATATTATGTTATAACCTGATAGGAGAACAATTCCAGCAGGTGGTTGATATACATTATTGTTGTTTTTGTTAATGATGATGATGATGATTATCATTATGATATGGTAGTTTATACCACGTGTTAACTCCTACCATTGGAGATATTGAATGACCCTGACACTGACGACTTTAGATTGCGTAGTTGTACAGGGTATGATACCATCATAACTCTCGATCGTAAGATAAAACAATCCTATAACTAGTAGAGAAGTATGTGTGTGGTATTTTCTTATATAAAGTAATTTAACTAGTTGATTTAAATGTAGTTGTTTTGTTTTGATGATATATGTGGAAGTTTAATATTACTCAAGTGTGCGATTATATTTATATTTTGAAAAGTAGTGTTTGATAACTATACTTGATCAATAGATTATTTTTATATTATGAAGACAGTACACTGATATAATATTTTGTCTCAGGTACTCTAGTTAGAGACTGTTCTACTATTGACTTTAGATAAAGTTAGAGGGTGGTGTCGTTTTTGTGGGTTGTCAGGACAAATGTTGATTGAGAAGGGTTCAATTTTTTTAATTTTGGTATGAAATATTTTGAGATATGTGTAATATCTGAATTTTGAGTTTGTAATATTAAAAATTTAAGTTAGTTATGTACATATTGTTTTGGTTGGGTAATATCAGGTCGTGGTCAAGCCTAGTCTCGGGCGTTATTAGGACCTGGGTAGGGTGTCATACTTCATCCCTGATCTTTTCCAATTAGGCATTTGACTTTTGCGCTTTTATAATACGGTCAATTAACATCAGTTTCAAGGTCAAAGTCGCAAACAATGATGTAGTTTGACTTACTGCCAACTGAACTCGCATGGATCTCAACTCAGCATATAGGTTGGTATGAATAATTCGAAGGTGCGCAATCGAACTGCCTATTTCTGACTTAATGTATATGGTACAATATTAGCCTTTTCAGGGTGATAATGGATAGTACAACCAGCTGACATCCTGGCGAAAAGAGTCATTATTTGTGTCACATATTCGAATTTGAGAGAAAAAAATTCTGTTATCTCTCAAATTATAGGCATTGAAGCGATCGAGCGAGAGGATCAAGGTAAACTATTGCACATGCCCCTATCATAATCCTTGATCAATTCCATCAAACTCTTCTGTCTCAAATTTAATTCTTTATGAGGAAACAAATATTTTAACCTCTGTAATCAATGTATATCTTGCAAGTCTCGTCATAATAATAATTTTTTCAGAGTTTTAAGGCACACACAACTACTGTCAGCTCCAAATCATGAGTTGGGTAGTTACGCTCATGATTTTTTAATTGCTAAGAGACATATACAATCAAATAGTCATGTTGCATTAATACAAAATCTAGACCCTGGTGTGAAGCATCACTATATATCACAAAACCGCCACCTTCTATCGGGAGATAAAAGTATTAACGCTAATATTAGTTTATTCTTTAACTCTTGGAAGCTCTATTCACATTTGTCAGTCCACTCAAACTTAATCAATTTTACTATAATAAACAATAAATACAATTATTATAAAATTTAATATAATTTCAGGTGCAACTCCATTTTTTTGGTCGACTCTACAACAAATATTGTGGGGTTATGAATCAAAATTCAGTAGATTTTTTAACCCCTTATACGTGCGTCCAAACACATCCAACAAATAACACATATGTATGTTTCTCACATAATTTTCACGTAATATGTAATCATAAATATTTCATGAAAATTAACAATTATAACAGTAATAACATAAACATTACAATACATGGAGAGATTAAATACATATATTAAAATAGTTACAAATTCTAGCTGAAATCATAAATTGATAATCGACATCACAAAAAACTATTTCTCTTTCATTTTTTCCTATTTTTTATTGCCGAACTCCCTTCAAACCCAACACACACACACACACACACACACACACAACATATATATTAACTTGCCTAATTCCCATGCGACGCATCCCTCTTTTGTTTCCCCCTTTTTTGCGTTGGCCTTAAACCCATGAAACACCTAGCTTTATTATTTTTTTTAAATTATAAATTTGTGTGTTGTGTTGTCTTGGGAGTTGGGACAACACAAACTCATATATATATATATATATATATATATATATATATATATATATATATATTATTTACACAAAGATTCAATATAATTTATATAATATTATGATTAAACCTAAAAATCACACTCATAACCCCAAAAATTAATGAAAATTATTTTATACCTTAAAATTCAAATAATATACAAAATAACCTCCAAAAGTATCAACTTATTTTTTTAAATAAAGTATTATTTTCAAATATACATATTTTCAGGGTATTACAATCAATTTTTCTTAAATAAATTTCGTACTCGAAATTTCGTTTTAATACGAATAATTGATAATCACACGGTCATGTTAGTCACACTCGATTCTAGAATAATTATTTTCTATGTAGGGTTCTGTAATCAAAAGTCATCAACAATCCATATCTTTCAAAATCCATACTATGCATCGTCATTTTCGCATTTGCGGTGACCCATACTTTAATCTCACAAAACACAACATTGTACACTTTAGTCGGTAACTCTTAACATAGACAAACTAATTATAAGAGAATTTTATGTTTCTAAATATTTTCGCTGCGCACTCTAATAATAATAATAATAATAATATATCTTTAAAACACCACGGTAATCTCACTTGGATTAGATCTATCTCGGTACTAACACATCCATGACCTCAAATTTTGTTTTTTCACCTGGCATGACATTACAAGTTCACTACCATATCTTATAATCAACATTGATCAATTTCAGCTAACATTCAAATAAATATATTCACAACTAGCATCATAATCAATAAATAGCCCATATTCCTTGTGGACTGTCCCATGAGACCAAAATCATCAATTCCAATATCCACAATATCAGTTTTTCTTAAATCACAATTTAATTTTTATAATTTCGTAAACTTTTTCCATAAAATTAAATATCAGCACAACTCAGGCTTTAAATAATGGAATTCTTTGAATATAAGAAAATATATAATTGTTGTTAATCCAAAATAATAGATCCAATTCCCATCACATAAATACGTCGCAATCACATAAACACGTCTCAACTACGTAAATACATCTCAAAACACATAAAAACGCTTTAACTACATAACTACGTCTCAATCACATAAATATGTTTCAAAACACATAAATACGTCTTAAAAGTTCAATACTCACGTAACATAACAAGTTGAATACTCACGTAACATGTATATAAAAATATTACATAAAGCCCCACTTGAATTTCTAAAATATCATTTAGGCTCAAAAGTAAAAATTAACGTAAATATATAACCGTTAATAAATAATAAACAAAATTAATAAATTATACTAAAATTATTTGGTTTTAAATATTAGTAAATTTATTATGAGTAATGGATATCATACCCCAACTATAGCGTAGTCGTATAACCTATACTTTGATACCACTTTGTGATGACCCGGTTTCTCAAGACCGTTACTGGGTTTCTCCTAAAGAGAATTAAACTAAAGAAATCTATCACGAATATTCCAACACCATAAATTAATAAATTTTACTATAATAAACAATAAATGCAATATTTAATATAAATTCAAATATAATTTCAAACGCAACTCCATTTTTTTCGTCGACCTTGCAAAAAATACTGTAGGGTTGTGAGCTAAAATTTAGTAGAATTTTTAACCCCTTTAATAAGTGCATCCAAACAAATCCCACAAATAACATATAGGCATGTTTATTGCATAATTTCCATATAATACGTAATCATAAATATTTCGTGAAAATCAACAATTATAATAGTAATAATATAACCCACACAATACATGGAAAGGTTAAGTATATATATTAAAAGAGTTTGAAATTCTACCTGAAATCATAAATTAATAGTCGACATCACAAAACAATATTTCTCCTTCTTCATTTTCTTTCCATTTTTTACTTGCCTAATTCCCATGCCACGTGTCCCCCTTTTGTTTTCCCCCTTTTTGCGTTGGCCTTAAACCCATAAAACACCTAGCTTTAATATTTTTTTAAATTATAAATCTGTGTGTTGTCTTGTCTTGGGAGTTGGTACAACACAAACTCCCTACACGTTATATATATATATATATATATATATATATATATATATATATATATATATATATATATATATATATATATATATATATATATATATATATATTATTTACACAAAGATCCCTAAAATTTATATAATATTATGATGAAACCAAAAAATTACACTCATAACCTCAAAAATTAATAAAAATCATTTTATACCTTAAAATTCAAATAAAATACAAAATAACCTCTAAAAGTATCAACTTTTTTTTTTTTTTTTTTTAAATAAAGTATTATTTTCATATATATATATTTTCGGGGTATTACATCCATACCCAATATCACATCCAAATTGTGAATATATAGATCCACTGATAATTCCTTATTACTAATACGAAGTAAACTATTTTTGTACACATTATTTATCAACATTGACTCACCCATGGGGGTCGAAATAATAATACTGTATGATAGAGGAGTGGAGAATCTTTTTGCATGCATCATGAATGTCGTGGAAACAAATGAATGAGTGGAACCTGAATTAATAAGTGTACATGCATCTTTATCATATAATGACATAATATCTATAACCACATATCAGGTAGCTTGAGTGTCCTGTTGGGTAGTAGCAAATACCCACCCCGAGTTAGAGGTATATCGGTCAATCGTTTACCTTGCCCCTGAATACCGCTAGGGCCAACACTGCTCGAAGAAGGTATAGATGAAGCAGCAGATTTTGGACAATATGGAGACGTGTGACCTGGCTCATGACAATGATAACATGTTAGGCTCTCCATGGGACAGTCTCTAACAAAGTGATGCAGTGATCCACTTTGATAGCATATGGTTGTCCCAACTCGGCCAGACGTTTGGCCCCTACATTTCCCTTGTTGACTTGAACTCTATCCAGGTGCATTCTATTGTCGCTTTGAATAAGGTTGTCACTGGCCTAGGCTCCTAGCTGACTGATTGACTATCGGAGCCTGAATTGAGGTCGAGGTCTAGGTCCCCGAGATGTTCCACTTGGGTATCTGCTAGACGGCTCAAATCTATTTTTTTTGTATTGTTCACAATTCTGGGTGACTTCCTACAAGTCTTTTTCTATTAATTTTGCTGCATTTACGAGTTCAAAATAGCTTTTGATCTGCTGTCCTGTCAATCTTAAATGTATTTGCAAGTCTAGTCCCCTTTGGTATCTTCTACATCTCGGCCCCTCGGTCTTTACCAATTCAGGGGAAAATCGGTTAAAGCATACATTTTAATTTTATACTGCAGAATTAACAAATTCCTCTATCTCAATAGTAAGAATGCTTCTTCCATCTCGAACTGGTAAGACTCAGGAAAATATTTTTCATTGAATAATGCCACAAATTGATCCCAGGTGATCTCATGACCTGGAATTGAAATTAATCGTTTCATTTCCTTCCACTAATGTTCAGCTTCCCCCTTTAGTTGAAAGGTGGCAAGAGGGACACGACTGTCATCAGTGATACCTATCGCCTCGAACACATGCCCTATGCTCCTCAATCAATTTTCAGCATCAGTAGGATGCACAGTTCCCATAAAAATTAGAGGGTCCAACTCCTTGAATCTTTTCAAGAATATAGTTTGAGGATCAATTGCTTTGATTTGGGCCCTTTGCCATTCCATCATCTTTGTCTCCTACTCTGTTAGTTGCGCAACAACCTGCAATATTTGCTCGACAACATCCAAATTTTCTTGCAATCTACCATTTTTTCCATAGGGTCCAGAATTCCTACTACTTTTATTTTCACGTTCCATATTCAAGATTTGAAAATGAAGTTTAATAAATAAAAATGCCAACAATAAATCAAACAATGCATGATACAAAGGTATTATTTCTAAATCAAGTAAAAAATAACTACAACTTATGTTCTACACCAACCTATCAACACCCTATCTAATGGTCCACTATTGACAAGAAAACCTAACAAGTCTACATAACCTATAACCTAAGTTTTGATACAAAAAACTGTCATACCCTACCCCAAACCCTGCGCCGAAGACTAGGTATAACCTCGACTTGATATTACCCCACTAGGAACAATGACATTATGCACAATACGTATATAACCGACTTAAATTTTTAATATTAATATTTAACCCAAAATTCCGTGATTACACATATCCACTATTCCATGATAAAATTACAACAGTCTAACGTTTCTATACCAACACCTACTCTGACTACCTCAAAAACGACACCACCATCTAACTCTGTCTAACGCCAGTAGTGAACCCGTTTATAATTGGAGTACCTGAGATAAAATATTTTATTGATGTACTACGTTCATAATATAAAAATAATTTATAAATCAAGTATATTTTTCAAAATCACTTTCCATAATAAATTCTAACTACACACTAAACAGTATCAAAATCCCACAGTTATCATTAAACTAATCCACTTATTTTTATATAATAAAATACAACACATATTTTTATACTAGCCATAAGATCGTTTCACCTCATGATTGGGAGTTACAATGATACTGTAACACGTATAATTATGCAATCTAAGGTTGCCAGTATCATGACTATTTAATAACTCCAATGGTAGAGGCCAATAAGTGGTGAAAACCACCAAATCATACCAATAATCACAATCGTGGTAAGAACCACGATATTATCCCAATAATCACAACCACAATATATCAACCACCTATAGGATATGCCCTCTTGTCAAGTCCAACAACATCCTGCAGGACATGCCTCTTGGCGGGACCATATTATGACATAGTAGGATAATAAAAAACTAATTTCCACATAAAATTTCAGTTAATCCATTTAATGTTATGAAATTGTCCATTTTAATAAATCTTTTCTTTTTCACAATTTAGTATGAAAATATAATTTGACAACTTATATAGAAGATAATACATTCACCTCGATAGTTGCGCTACTATTAGGTTATCGTTGAAATACTGACGTAGTCAGCATCGCCTAAGAATCTAACAAACGGTAGGACTTAAACTAAGAATTTGTCTAAATAATTTATTATGAAATTCAACGAGTGACATTCAAATATGATTTTCCCATTCCCAACTTTTCTTAATTATATAAAATTTATTAAAATTAAACATTTTATTTTCTCAACCCAATATTAATTTTACAACTAAAATATTATAATTATTTTTATAAAAATTATCAAATGATAATTTAACTGCAGGGAAAAATATTAACTGGCTATTAACAATATTACTAGGCAATGAAGTACCAAAAATATCAATTCTAATCAAATTTACAAATTTCTTTTATACATGTATATAATTCACACATATGTATTAACTAAAACGAACAACAAAAAAGGTAATGAAGGGAACTTACCAAGAGAGAAAGCAGAGAGCTAGAGAGAGAGTAGTAAGGGAGAGAGAGAGAGAGAGAGAGCAAAAAAGGTAAAAAAACGAAAATGAGTGAAAACAAAAACATATATATATATATATATATATATATATATATAGAGAGAGAGAGAGAGAGAGAGAGAGAGAGAGAGAGAGAATATCATCAATTTCTATTTTTTTTTATTGTGCAAACAACACATTTGCACGGGCACGCGCGCGCACACACACACATACACACACACACACACACACACACACATATATATATATATATATATATATATATATGTGTGTGTGTGTGTGTGTGTGTGTATGTGTGTGTGTTATGTGTTGTCCTCTTTTGAAAGAGGACAACATATTTGCAATTCATTATTTATTTTTATTTTTATAATATTTCCACCAACTACCACTTAAAATAAAATAAAAAATATTAATTATACTTTAAAGTTATTAAAAAATATTTTTTTTAAATAATATAATAACCCCAAAATTTTTAAACCTCAAAATTAAATTATTTAACCACTCAAAGTTCTTAAAACTAATTTTTTTTAAATATCAAAATAATCCATAAAATTTTAAAATAAAATTTAAATGATGCAATCAACCCTATTATTTTCTATATATTTTAAAAATACAATTAAAAAATATGCTAATGTAAAAAAATAGGTCTTACACACGTACAATTGGTTTGGTTTGCGGTTTTGGCCCAAACCGCCCCAACCCACCCATTGTCCACCCCTACTAATAGGATATCAAAGTTATTTTGTTTCACAAAAAGTGTTATACCATTTAAACCAGGTCGAAAATCATTCTTAATTAAATACCTACTAAGTCTTTCATACCAACCACGATGAGTTTGTTTGAGTGAATACAAAGTTTCTCATCGTTTAAAAACATTATCAGGTAATTTTTCATTTTCAAAACAGGTGGTTCCCCATTAACTTCTTCAGTTGGAAAACCATTTAAAAAAGTACTCTTGACATCTGTTTGAAATAATTTAAAATTACGAGAACATGCAAAATCCAATGACATTCTAATGGCCTTTAATTGAGCAATAAAAGCATAAGTTTCATCATAATCTGTACCATTTTTTTTTATTATAACCCTATACTACAAATCTTACTTTATTTCTAATTAACATTCCTGTTTAATAATTTTTATTGCAATAAACTTACTTAGTACCAATAACAAGATAAAAGTCAGGTTTAAGAATTAGAGACCATACTTTAATTCTTCTTGCATAGCAGAAATTCATGATTCATTGATTAAAGCCTCATTAATGTTTTTAGGTTTAATTTGAAATAGAAATTCAAGATTAATAACATCTCTAAGGGAGGACTTAACACTTACACCTCTCTCAAAATTACAAATAATCTCCTTTACTAAATGACCTTAAATAGTCCTTATGGCCCGTGGTGTAGTCATCCCTTTATTCGGTGGTAACTTTTCTTGAGGATTTGATGATTCTATCCCAAAATTAGATTCATGATTCTTTTGTTTTGTCACTACACCTGCATCATCATCATCCAAATTCTTTCTTGACACAAATGGATTATACTCTTTAAAGACCACATGCATAGATTCTTCAACAACCAAAGATCTTTATTATAAATGCTATATGCTTTACTATCCCAAGTATACCCAAGAAAAATACCTTTATCAGATTTGGCATCAAACTTTCCCAAATTATCTTTATCATTAAAAAAAAAAAAAAAAAAAACATTTACAACAAAATAAATAAATTGAAATATGATATATTTTAAGTTTTTCCATTCCAAATCTCAAAGGGAGTTTTATTTAAATCTGTTGGGATAAAGACTCGATTAATAACATGACATGCAGTTTTACCACTTCAGCCTTGGAATATTGTTCTTATTTAGCTTAGGTCATTTTCTAAAATGTTTTGTTCTTTCTTTCCACAACAACATTTTTTTGTGAAGTTATTGGTGTAGATAAATTAAAAGAATATCTATACTCATCACAATAACTAATAATTCCATAATTCTTAAATTCTCTGCTTCTATCACTACGAATGTTTACAATACATGATTGTTTCTCATTTTACACAAATTTACAAAACTTAGAAAACATGGATGCAACATCGCTTTTCTTAGATAAAAAGAATATCCAAGTAAATCTAGAATAATCATCAACAATAACAAATGCATAAAATTTTTCGCCTAAGCTAGCAATAGCATTCGAACCAAATAAATATAGATGAAATAATTCAAGACATTTAGATGTAGATATATGCAATTTCTTTTTGAAAGATGATCTAGATGGTTTACTTAACCGCCATGCATCACATACTTTATCCTTAACATATTTAAGAGTAAGTAAACCACGTCCAAGACTTTTCTTAGACAAATTTGAAATTAACTCCATATTTGCTCACCCAAGACGCCTATGCCATAGCCAATTGTTCTCAGATAAAACATTTAAACATGATAGATTTTGAGTAGAGATATATTCAAATGAGCAAGCATAAACATTTTTAACGCGGGATGCCACAAGTAAAATACTACTATCATTACCATTTTTAATAATGCATCTATTATTATCAAAGGTAACATTATAACCCTTATCACATAATTAACTGATATTAAGAAACTTATGTCAAAGGCCATCTACTAACGAAACATCTTCAATAGTAGTAGAGCCATTACCAATACTATCTATACTGATGATGTTACCCTTGATGTTGTCTTCAAAAGTCACATGACCTTTGTCTCTAGGTGTCCTAGACGTAAATTTAGATTTATTTCCCGTCATGTGCCGAGAACTACTATTTAGAAACTATTTTTCCTTTCTTAGTGATGTTTTTAGAATAACCTGTAAGGAGCACCTCAAATAGTTCCCAAGTGGCACCCAATCTAAGTGAGTCCGATCTTATTAGCTAGGTCAATTTTCGTTCCTTCAGAAACCCATACCTATATATCTTTAGATAGTTTATTAAAGAAACTTCTTATGCTATGCGCCAAAATATTACAATTAAAACATCTAACAAGCTCCTTAGTTTCATAAAAGAATTTTTAAAATATCTTTTGTTTAATATTTTTCTAAAAATCAATCCTTGCTTTATAAAAGACTCATCTTGAACTTCTCAAAAATATTTTTAAATTATTTTCACCAGTTGTAAACTCGAGAACAATAGAATTAAGATCCTTAATCTTGGATTTCAACTCATTGTTTTTCTTTTTTAAATTCGATGAAACTATTTTAGAAATTTGACTTTTGAGAGAAATATTTTCTAATTCAAATTTTACCATTAGCTTGTTTAATGTGTTAACTGTATTTTATAGAGCATTTATCTTATAACATTGAAATTTATAATCATTGAGCAATTGTTGATACACATCAAACAATTTATCAAAATTTAAAGGATAAGTACTAGAACATTTATGTACCTTATCTCCAATGACAATCAGAGCAAGTATTAATGAATCGTCATTGCTAGATTTTTCGAAACTGCTTGATTCCAAGTTATTCCATTTAGCTTTTCTGGATTTCTTATTTCCCCTTTTCACTTTCTTTTTTTCCTTTCGTTTCTTCTCCTTCTTTGACTCAGGACTGTTAGATTGAAAATGTCCAATTTTTATGACAATTAAAGCACTTAATACCATTCAAATTGAAATTCTTCCTTCAACGAAAAGTTCATCGGATCATCCTTCTAAAATTATTTGTAATAAGAGCCACATTTCTTTCTTGCTCATTGTCGAGGCTCATACCATTACTGTCATTATTATCTTCAAGTTTTGAGCTTTCAGTGCCACGGATTTCTATTTACTATTACCGACTCCTTATTCGTATCCACAAATAATTTACTTATAGATTATTAGACTATGAATGAGTTCATCGCCTATGTATCTGGTAAAATCCTTAGCTTCTTCGATTGCTGTCACTTTGAGTTACCAAGTTGTGGTTAGTGATCTCAGAATTTTTCACACTTTCTCTTGGATGGTATATGGCTTTCCAAGTGCTCCAAGACTGTTACAAATGTTGGTGAATCTAGTGTACATCTCCTGAATTGATTTCGCATCACCCATTCGGAACAACTTAGATTGATGAACCAAAGCACTGATTTTGAATTCATTTACTTGATTTGTCAGGAAAATAAATTTTTTTGTTCCCTAACAAATGACTTGGGTGCTTAATTGGCCCTTGGTATTTGGAAGTCGACACATTGGGTCCTTAACATTTCATTTTCGTTCCAAATTGGCCCTTTTGTTAGGTCAACAATAACGATCAATGTGTAAATAAGGGTATTTTGGTAATTTCATGTTAAAAATAAAGGTAATTTTGTCCTTTTATTCAAACTAATTTAATAGGATATATTTATAACTTATTATGAATTTAAGGCCCAAATTATTTTTTTCACAACACCTTCTTCCTCTTATCTTTTTTTTTTCATTGTCCATCATTTTCTCCACCGGCAACCGTACTTCTTCGTTGCGACAATTCGGCGACCACCACTAACCCAGCACCGCGACCTCGATTGACCCTAATCTTGATCGACCACCATCCTACTCAGTCCACATTCAACCAAAGCCCTAAACAATCAAAGTATCAATCCACATTCAGATCCAACCCTATATCGCTAAACCTTCGATTGACTATACCAAAACCACCAACCGTCCATCTCCAAATGCACCTCCTGCATTTTCTCGTCTTAGTTTAGCAATTTTCAAAATTTTTATCTTGAATTTAGTGCCAAGAAATTTTGAAGATGCGTATGGTTTATTTTGCAGTAATGAATTCTTCACTAGACGACGATCCCTAGTTCGAATTTCTTGTAATTTGAGAACTAACTCTTCTGTGTAAGCCTATTATGTGTGTTATTGTATCTTATGTTTGTGAATTTCGTTTTTTAAACTTTGGATTCCACCATTCAAAGCTTCCAAATTCAATTTTTTAAATCTCTGCATTTGCAGCATGTGCCTAAGGACTGGACCTATTCATGTATCGACATGCAAAGAGTCTTTGATATCATAGTCAGACAACGAATAAAAAGGAAAATGTTTTTGAAGGATTATCTATTCATAATCATGACTTAGTTCTTGATGAATTTTGTTTTCAAGTTACATGTTTTGTTTATTTTTTTGCTTAAATTTGGTTTTGAAATGACTTGGGTATTGTGATATAGAGAGAGTAGTGGGTTTGTGGGTTTGGGGAGAGAGAGAGGAGATGGGATTTGGGTAGAGAGAGAGAGTAGTGGGTTTGGGGGTTTGGGAATTGAAAATACACATTTGACCCTTAAGTTTTAAATTGAAAATAAAATGATCCCAATTAAAAAATTAAAGGGTATAAATATAATGTAATAATAATTAACAGAAAACTTAATAGAAAGGCCAATTTGGAACGAAAATGAAATGTTAAGAACCCAATACACCGACTTCCAAATACCAAGGGGCCAATTGGGTACCAGAGACATTTGTTAGGGCCCAAAAATGTTATTTTTCCTGATTTGTCCCCTCATGTGTGATTTGCAAGGTATCCCACATTTGCTTTGCTGACTTAAAACTTGATATTCTGTTATACTCATTCACATCACATAATAAAATATTAATAACTTGAGCATTAATAGATAATTTTTTAATATCCTCGGAGTCAAAATTTTCTTTCTTCTTAGCAATACCGTTAGTAGTAGGAATATAAAGACCATTTTCAATAACTAACAAAGCTTTATAGTTAATCACTTGTAAGAAAAGCAGTCATTCTGGCATTACAGAATACATAGTTATCATTTGTAAAAAGTGAAGGAAGCCCATAGATTGCCCTTCAGCTAGTGCGTTCTTGTGATGTGCCATGTAATCATGTTTAGCTAAGATATGAATCCTAATGAGCTAAAACCAGTCCTGATACCAATTGTTAGCTTACAGATCTACCCATGAGGGGGTAAATTGGGTAGTTATAAAAATTTAAACAAACAAATTATTAATCAAACAATCACTAAATTTTCCTATCCAATCATTATCTTGAATTAAAGTAGAAAAGTGTTTATTTTAATGCACAACCATATAGATAGTGATAGAGAAATTGAACGCACAGATTTATCCTAATTTGGCAAGCTACGTTTGTCTAAGTCCAGTCCCCTGAACTCCCGCAGTGATTTCACAATCCACTAACTCTAATTCTTTTTCCAGGTAGGAACCAAACCCTTACAATCATTTTCACATAATATATATATGTGTGTATGTGTGTGTTTTCATTGTTTAGCATTTAAGGTGGCATTTGGTTAGTGTTTTTGTTTTTCTGTTCTTATTTCTAGTAAATTGGGATGTGATAGGAATTTTGTTTCCGTTCTAGAGTATTCCGGAAATAAAAACATGTTTGGTAACTACTATTATCATGAAATTGTTTCTTTTGATTTATGAGAACATAAACAAGAATCACGTTTGGTTGCAATATTTGTCCTTTTTTTTTTTTTTTTTTTTTTTCTTAAAATGTACGGTAGCCAGTCGGCGATATGGTAGTGGGAATAGTTCTATGGGAGTGGTAGGAATCAACATTTTCTTGTTTCTCATATTCTTAAGGAATTCAATAAATTGTCTCAAATAACTCTCAAAATTTCAAAATAAAAACTTATTTACTAAACGCGATTCTATACATTATTCCTAAATTTTTGGGAGCAGAAACAAGAATCAGTGGATAGAAGCAATAACCAAAGGGGGCCTAAAGAAATTGAAAGTTGGAGGTCTTACTTTTTAGTATTTTAAGAGATACATTTATCTTTATAGACGGGTTTGTTAGTGAAAGAAGTTATGGATGAGATTTAAATCTTCAAATTTTATTAGAGAGACCAAGTTTATAGACGCATTAACTTTGACTAAGAAAAATGTAAGAATTTGGAACTTTGTTTCATAAACTTGGTTATAACCATTGAGTCAATGACACCTTACGAATATTATGAACATTAAATTTATGAAAATTACATAAACTAATATGTAGACATTAAATTTAGTAATAATGTTGAAATATTAAATTTATACAAATTAAATTAAAGAAATAATATAAAGAGGAAATATAACGGAAATTATGAACATTAAATTTATGAATATTATAAAAATAATATATGGATATTAAATTTAATAATAATATAAAAATATTAAGCTGACAAAAAATTAAATTAAAAAATAATATACCAAAATTATGAATATTAAACTGACAAACAATTATAAATATAATATAGGGAAAATTACCGGTTGAACCCATTGTTAACCTTAATCTACCAATAAAACCAGCTTATGTTTTACAGAACAGCGCAATCCCTCACCGGATTTATTGTGCACCGATCAGTCCCAAATCCGAGTACCGTACACATTTCGGTGACTGATTTGCCTTCCTGTTGTACGCGAAAACGATTTTCATTTTTCAATCCGATTTTTCAGTTGTGAAAACATATTATAAATACCAAATCATGACGTTTTTCCTAATATACATTGCATTTTGAATTTCAAAATCAAGAAATCGCTGTGGACGTAGAGGGATGATCCAAGCAAAGCAGCTATAGAAAGGCAATTGATGAATCATTCCGAACCGATCAACAATAGGTAACACACATCCTCATTTGATATATGTCAATCGTAGTGATTTTTAGGGACATATTGATTATCAAGTTAGGGTTTTTCAACAGTAACGCGTACAAAGACTTAGTTTTGGTTGATGAAGTTCTTGTTGTCGAACATACGTGTATGAAAATGCTTTACAAGCACATGATAAAGTGATCTTAGTTGTTGATCGATATACATAGGAGTTTTTGGATCGAAATGTAATGTAGTACAATAACACACATGACGTTGTATATATAGTGAGTTACATGTAACATAAGCACAATTGTGTGTTGATGTACATAACTTTATACGTATAGCATGTTACATTCTTGATGGCATGTTACATTTTTTAACAAGAAAAAGGTGTATGTTACATGTAACATAAACATGATTGTGTGTTCATGCACATAACGGCGTATGCATAGCGTGTTACATTCATATAGAGTGTTACATTTTTTTAACAAGGAAGATACATGTTACATGTAACATAAGCATAATTGTGTGCTAATACACATAACGTTTGTACGTATAGCATGTTACATGTAACATAAGCAAAATTGTGTGCTGATAAACATTACGTTTGTACATATAGCGTGTTACATTATTAGGACGTGTTACATTTTAACGGAAAAGAGTTGTGTTACATGTAACATAAGCATAACTGTGTGCTGATACACATAACGTTTGTACGTATATCGTGTTACATTCTTCGGCCGTGTTACATTTTAACAAGAAAGGGGTCTGTTACATGTAACAATAAACATAAATGTGGGTTGATATTACATTGTAACATCATTTTTTTAGGACAAAGGCGTGTTACATGTAACACAGGTACTCCACGATATGGATATATGGTGATATTAGATGTAACATATTTTATTTTGCAAAAAAAGAGGGGGAATCATGTGTTCTGATGGTTAATGGTATGTCAGCAGGGGTCATTTTTCGATTGCATGCATGTGCAATTACGAAGGGGTGAATGTAGTTTTGAGGATTGCCAACAACAACAATATTAGCGATTTGTGTAACAAGATTGTAAGCAAATGGCCAGAATTATCTAAGTCAAAATTTGACTTATCATACGCATTGCATGGCCATTCCAACTGCATGCTTGCTGACTAAAGCGACTTTGAGCAGATGATGTTGCTAACAACGCATCAGAACATTGAGCTGTTGAATATATGCATCCAGATAAGACTGAACGATTCTAGCAGATCGAATGGTGCATCAACGAGTGCCACTGCACTGTTAAACAGTAGAGGAGACAGCGAAGATGAACTTGACTACATAGGTAGTTACGACAACATTTTGTAGCGGAGTAATAATAAGGTATTATTGTCATCTCAGTGGGCTAATGGGATCTAAGATGAGGGTAAAAAATTCAGAGGCAGAACAAGCAAATTCCGGGATGTATTAAAAAAATATGCAATTGAGATTGGATTCAATTTCTATTATTTAAAAAACGACAAAGTGCACGTGACAGCTACATGTACACTTAGAGGGGAAAAGAAATGCCCATGGTTTGTACACGGACGTGTAATGCAGGGAAATGGTATATTCTACATTCAGAATCTGATAAACAAACACACATGTGGGTTTGCTTTCCGCAAAAACAAAAACAAACGAATGAGCTTGGAGATTGTTTTTGGTTGTTTGATCGATGATGTATACACAAACCCGAAAATACGCCCTGTTGATGTAGTTGACAATTTCAAGAGGCAATATGGTATTGAGATCTCGTATCGCAACGCGTGGCTTGGTGTAGAAAAGGCCAGAAACAACATGTTTGGGGATTATTCAACATCGTACGACCAATTACGATGGTGTGTTGATAAATGTAGATAGACGAACCCTGGGAGTCATGTTACACTCGATTATGATGAGGACACGAGACATTTCAGATGCCTGTTTGTCGCATTCAAAGCACGTATTCATGGTTTCCGCTTCTGTTGACCAATGGTGTTCTTTGATGGAACATTTCTTACCGGCTTATATAAAAGGAATTTATTAGCTGCGACGGCAAAAGATGGCAACCAAGGTGATGTCAGTAAATGATTTTTCATATTTAGTGTACAATACGTCATTTTTTCCGCTGACATTAAAAAACTAAAACGAATGTTACATATAACAAATATATCATATGTGTTTATTGATTGAGATTTTTTTGTGATTGGGTTGTTTTTGCAGGAATGTTCCCAACAGCATTTGCAATTGTGGATTCAGAAAATGATGAGAATTGAAATTGGTTTTTATCTGAGTTCAGAAAGATTGTTGCGGCGGATCTTATGATAACGTTTAGTTCAGATCGTCATAATGGTATATTAGAGGGAGTATGAAATGTATTCCCATATTGCCACCATGTATACTGCATATTGCATTTAAAGATAAATCTAAGGACTACAATGGCAGGGAGAAACACCGTACTCAAAGAATTAATGATTCAGAAATTGAACGGGTTGGCGTATGCGCACACACCGGAAGTTTATAAAATGTTGTATGATCAGATAATGTATGAAGGTGGAGAAAAATTTTAGTGATTCATACACAATCTATCTGCAATGAAATTCAGTAACGTTTTTTTTTTCGGGGAAAACGTTACGGTGAGATGACATCAAATATGGAGGAATGTTTCAACTCTTGGATAAGTGAATATCTTCATTTGCCTGCAATATTGTTGATTGAAAAAATTAGAATACGTTAGATGGACCTAATGTCCGATAGGAGACAAGAATAAAAAAATATGGATGGTGATATAACACCGTTTTAGGATAACAAATTGTGCGAGTTGATTAATGAAGGAAGAACATGGAATATCAGCTCATCTGGTGATGGCTGCTATGAGATTCATTCATCCCCATCAGTGCTAGTTGATACGGTGGGACGATCATGCTCGTGTAGACAATGGCAGATAAAGGAGTTCCCTTGCGTACACGGTTGTGCAACGATTAACAAGAGTGGCTTTTCGGCACATGATTACATAGAAGAATACTTCAACGTCAAATTTTACCGTAAGACCTATTCGAGAGGAATATATGCAATCCCAACAATCGAACGAACTATGTGGAATGAGAGCGAAACAATTATATTACCACCATTGTCAAAGAAGCAATCGGGTAGGCCAAAAAAAGTAAGAATACCATCAAGGGGTGAGATAAAAGAAAGAAAGTATGGGAGATGTAGGAAAATGGGGAGACACAACAGGAAGACATGCAAAGACCCATTGGCATAAGACTGAGTGTATCAAGAGATTATGTTTTTGGATTCGAGAGTCGACACTTAAATTTCATTTTTTTTTAACAAAAATAGATTTTGGCATATCTAGTAATTGACATTGTATTCAACAATGGAACAATAAATGTTTTTTTTTGCATTCCATATTTTTTGTAATTGTGTTTTTGGCGAAGTTGTTGATGATTTTTTCAACACGACAATAATGGATTTGTTACATGTAAAATTATCATTTTTTAGTTAAACGTCTTTTTTTTTTTTTTTTTTTTAGTGGCAGATGCTAAATGTAACTAACCTTTCATTTTCATACAAAATAATGTTACATATAACATGGACTCAGCACCAAATGTTACATGTAACAATGTTACATTTTTGTGTTACATATTGTACAGGTCACATAAATAAATGCGTAACACAGGATTACACCCCAAAATTAAACCGCTATTTGATAACTTGTCAGGGAAAGGATATTTTTTTTGTTTTTTTAAATAATGGGTTTGGTATTCACGTCCCATTAGCATAACTAGTCCTCAGTTTTGGAAAGGAGAACCTTCCATATTCCCTAAACGATCGAAACCCTAACGTTCTGCAACGCCATCGCCTATCATTGCCAGTCCCGTAACCTAGATTTTTGTATCAATTAGTTAACAATGGTGTCTACACGGCAAAATATGATGACTAAGAACCCCAATACCGTCAACCTCTCCGACGCAGGTAAGATTGATGCAATTTTTTACGACGATCTCAACTGTTTCGGCGTAGAAATCAGACGATAGGTCTTAGTTTACACGTTTGGACTCATAGTTTACGGCATGCAACCGTATATTGAACATTTAGGAGTGGCAATTTTTAGTTATCATTTGTGCGTGATAGAGTCCTGTTTTGCATATCGCGTTTTGTGATTTCTACAAACGATATTGCGATTTGTTTAGTGCAGTTGTATATGTCCAGTGATTTCGCCATACAAGTACGTTAACATGATCTGGATCGATTTTTTTCATGCACAATTATGTTATTTTAGCTGTACATCATGATTTACTTGGTGTGGTGACAATACGCTAGTCACAAATCTCATATATTTGGTGCGAATCGTTTTTTACCAGATTTTGAAGTAGTACTTCAGTTTTTGTCGATGTTTTTTCAAAATTTCTGCTCACAAATGTT
The DNA here is from genome assembly GCA_016647705.1 of Eucommia ulmoides. Taxonomy (NCBI): domain Eukaryota; kingdom Viridiplantae; phylum Streptophyta; class Magnoliopsida; order Garryales; family Eucommiaceae; genus Eucommia; species Eucommia ulmoides. The sequence continues at coordinate 32,212,998 of CM028327.1, read as the reverse complement.
ACATGTAACATTTCAATTTATTACTGGTTGTGTGCTCAAAATTTTGTCGGTGTTTTATAAGTTGTTCACAGATGTTACATGTAACATTTTCAGTATTCTTATCTTATTGTGTACAAAAAAATTTGATTTAGCTATTGTGAAATGTAACATCAATACATGAAATGTAACATTAATGAACTTTTTCATTTTTGTCGATGTTTCAAATTTTGTTCACAGATGTTACATGTAACATTTTCAGTTTATTGTTGGTTGTGTGCTCAAATTTTGTCGATGTTTTATAAGTTGTTCACGAATGTTACATGTAACATTTTTTAGTATTCTTATCATATTGTGTAAAAATATTTTTATTTAGCTGTTGTGAAAATGTAATATCAATACATGAAATGTAACATTAATATATTTTTTTCATTTTTATCGATGTTTTCAAAATTTGTTGACAGATGTTACCTGTAACATTTTCGGCTATTCTGGCTCTGTATACAAAACGTTTGATCACATGTTGTTGGAAAGAGATTTACAATGCAGGAAATGTAACATTTTTTGTTGTGGGGCTTTATGCATTAATATACATTTCGCAGATGACACATTACCTACTGGTGATGCTTATCACAACAGAGTACCGGTTGTTGATGCTTATGACACACACCGTGGAGATGATATTGAGGATGGTTAAAAAAAAAAAAAAATAAATAAAAAAAAATACGTTTTTACATCATTCTTATTTGCTTTATTTTTAAAATTTGGAACATTTTTTAGTATCTATTGATTTATGTGTCTTCCATTTCAGGGGAACATGTTCCAGATGTTCCAATAACGTCAACAAGCAAACAAGGAGTAGCGACAATTGGCCAAGCCCCATCAGGATTGATCAAATACCGATGTAACCTTTCACGGGTCTCATCAGCCATCAATGAATTACAACTAGGTGATAAACATATATTTTATTTACATCGCACCCCCTTTTGGAACACCATGAAAGCACTGATAAATGATCAAGATGACAAGGTTTCAGCCCGTCGAATCGACAGTCTGATAGTGAATATTATCCGGTGCTATCATCCGGAAAAAAAGACATTCAAATTGGGGTCACGTTTTGTGGAGTTCACAAGCAATGATGTGCAACTTATTTTTGGTTTGCCACGCGGTTAAGTATAACTGCCCGGTAGGTACGCAAAGAAGCAAGATTGTGTATTCTTAGCGCGTCAAGGTTTGAACACGAACAAGGTAAGTGTTGTACAGTTAAAGCAAATGTTACATACTGCCATCAAACACCAAGACGAAGAAAGTGTGAAGGATGTTGTTCTAGTACTGTGTCTTCTTTTGTTGACGACCTGCTTCTTCAGTAATAAGGGGCAGTATGTTCGAGTATCAGACTTGAGCATTGTCGAGGATTTGGATGTTATGGCAACTTACAAATGGACTGACGCCATTCATTCAAATTTGATGTCATCAATTGAATGTGGGTATCAGAGATCGAGCTCTGTAATTGGATGTGTCATTGCTTTGCAGGTAATAACAACCGTGCCAATTTTCAGTAGTAATTGTGCATAATATATAACTTGTTCTACAAAAATGTTTTCATGTTGTTTTCTCAGTTTTGGTTGTGCGAACACTCAAGGTTGATCCCGCCAGTGGCATCAAAGATGGTTGTAGTCCCTCGTTTTTTAAAATGGGATATGATGGTGTTGACATCGGTTGCTTTCGGACTAGATTTGCAGAATTTAACTGCTGATCAGGTGTGTTTTTTTTCCCCTAATTTTCTGAAACGGGACATGACGACATCGATGTCGGCTGACCATGGATTGCACAATTTAACTGCATACCAGGTGGTTTTTTTTTGTTAAATGTAACAGAATTTGTGTTACAATAAAAACAGGGTATAAAATGTTACATGTAACACATTGTTTTTTTTTTTTTTGGGGGGGGGGGGGGGATGTTTTAGTGTATTTCTAATACATAACATTGCTTTTGCACTTTTTTACTGATGAGTTTAGGTTATCCACGGACTAACATCAGAACTAGTGTCGGAGCTCAGGGCAGGTGTTGTACTACTTGTGCATGGTGACATAGAGACTAGTTCATCTAATACCAGTGCTAAGATTAAGGGAGAAGATGAGGTGTCTGTTGCTGACGATATGCCATCCTTTGATTTGTTAATATCGCAGCCATTTGATGAGGACGTTGTTAAATTTTGTGGAGGTTCACAAAATTTAATAGAGCTTGTCAAAAACAATCAGAAACCATTACACAAGGTTGATAAAGTAAGGACGAAGTGCAAGAAGATCAAGAGAAGAATAACAAAAGAGATTCAGCATCTGAAAGGTGAGATAGAGCGGATTGGTGATGAGAAAAACCAACTGCAGGCTGAGATAGAGAGGTTGATGGAAGAGAAAATGAAAACAGACAAGGAGTCGGTAAAAGCTGAAGTTCACAATGTTACGCAACAAAAGAGGATGGTGGAAAAGCTTGAAGAAGCTGTTGTGCATTCGGTAATACAGACAGTAGAGAAAGATAGGGAATAGACTGAAAAAATGTCTGGTCTGAAAAAGTTTTACCGGTGTGAGCTTGAAGACAGAGACAACGTGATTGTCAGGCAAACATCAATCATTACTGCCCACAATTCACCGCCAAGGACGTCAATTCCAGCAAAACTGAAGCTTAGGCGTAATACGCGTTCAAAGGCTGAAACCAAGACACCAACATCGCTTGAAAAAAATGTCAAGAGTCGCGTGAGGACAGGGAAAACTGATGATGACTCAGTCCACAAATACGATGTACCTGTCAAGAAACCGCGACGATTGAAGAAAAAGTATAATGTACCAGTCCCAGATGTTATGAATAGCAATGAGCAAAGTACATTGGCCCACAACGGCGATGAACCTCAAAAATTGCCTCCACGCAACATCGCCGTTGCAAAAATGATTGCAGACGATGATTGGGACAAACTTAATCTGATTATACGGGATGATGGACATGGGTAAGTTTAAGTGTCAAATATGCTATTCTTTGGAACAATGGACATTAGATGTACATAATTTTTGTTTTACTTTTTCATTATTATTGCAGAGCATTTGTTTAGGGAGCAAAATGGGTGTTCGCTCAAGTATCCATCATTGAATTGATTGGCTTGATGTGGAAGACTCAACTCTCAAACATTGTGAGTCACTTATTGTTATAACAGGGGCGAAATGTTACATGTAACATTTCATTTTTGCGATATTACATGTAACTTTCAGGTGTAATGTTACATGTAACATTTTGGGGGTTTGGGAATTCAAAATACACATTTGACCCTTAAGTTTTAAATTGAAAATAAAATGATCCCAGTTAAAAAATTAAAGGGTATAAATATAATGTAATAATAATTAACAGAAAACTTAAAAGAATGGCCAATTTGAAACGAAAATGGAATGTTAAGAACCCAATATATCGACTTCCAAATACCAGGGGCCCAATTGGGTACCCGAGATATTTGTCAGGGCCCAAAAATGTTATTTTTCCTGATTTGTCCCTTCATGTGTGATTTGCAAGGTATCCCACATTTGCTTTACTGACTTAAAACTTGATATTATGTCATACTCATTCATATCACATAATAAAATATTAATAGTTTGAGCATTAATAGATAATTTTTTAATATCCTCGGAGTCATAATTTTCTTTCTTCTTAGCAATACCGTTAGTAGTAGGAATATAAAGACCATTTTCAATAACTAACAAAGCTTTATAGTTAATCACTTGTAAGAAAAGCAGTCATTCTGGCATTACAGAATACATAGTTATCATTTGTAAAAAGTGAAGGAAGCGCATAGATTGCTTTGCAGCTAGTGCGTTCTTGTGATGTGCCATGTAATCATGTTTAGATAAGATGTGAATCCTAATGAGTTAAAACTAGTCCTGATACCAATTGTTAACTTACAGATCCACCCATGAGGGGGTAAATTGGGTAGTTATAAAAATTTAAACAAACAAATTATTTATCAAACAATCACTAAATTTCCCTATCCAATTATTATCTTGAATTAAAGTAGAAAAGTGTTTATTTTAATACACAACCATATAGATAGTGATAGAGAAATTGCACGCATAGATTTATCCTAATTTGGCAAGCAACGCTTGTCTAAGTCTAGTCCCCTGAGCTCCCGCAGTGATTTCGCAATCCACTAACTCTAATTCTTTTTCCAGGTAGGAACCAAACCCTTACAATAATTTTCACATAATATATATGTGTGTGTGTGTGTGTGTTCATTTTTTAGCATTTAAGGTGGCATTTGGTTAGTCTTTTTGTTTTTCTATTCTTATTTCCAGTAAATTGGGATGTGATAGAAATTTTGTTTCTGTTATAGAGTATTCCAAAAATAGAAACATGTTTGGTAACTACTATTATCATGAAATTGTTTCTTTTGATTTATGAGAACATAAACAAGAATCATGTTTGGTTGCAATATTTTTTATTTATTTTTTCTTTTTTTTTTAAATGTACGGTAGCCAGTCGGCGATATGGTAGTAGGAATAGTTCTATGGGAGTGGTAGGAATCAACATTTTTTTGTTTCTCATATTCTTAAGGAATTCCATAAATTATCTCAAATAACTCTCAAAATTTCAAAATAAAAACTTATTTATTAAATGCGATTCTATACATTATTCCTAAATTTTTGGGAGCAGAAACAAGAATCAATGGATAGAAGCAATAACCAAAGGGGGCCTAAAGAAATTGAAAGTTGGAGGTCTTACTTTTTAGTATTTTAAGAGATACATTTATCTTTATAGACAGGTTTGTTAGTGAAAGAAGTTATGGATGAGATTTAAATCTTCAAATTTTATGATAGAGACCACGTTTATAGATGCATTAACTTTGACTAAGAGAAATGTAAGAATTTGGAATTTTGTTTCATAAACTTGGTTTTGACGATTGAGTTAATGACACCTTACAAATATTATGAACATTAAATTTATGAAAATTACATAAACTAATATGTAGACATTAAATTTAGTAATAATGTTGAAATATTAAATTTATACAAATTAAATTAAAGAAATAATATAAAGAGGAAATATAACGGAAATTAAGAACATTAAATTTACGAATATTATAAAAATAATATATGGATATTAAATTTAATAATAATATAAAAATATTAAGATTACAAAAAATTAAATTAAAAAATAATATAAAAGAGAAAATATAATATGCCAAAATTATGAATATTAAACTGACAAACAATTATAAATATAATATATGTACATTAGTAAAATGACAGATCACCCGAATTATTACCCCTAACAAATCTTACCTTGACAAAGTTTTCTGATTCTATTTATACGTTTTGCAATAATAGATCGGATTTGGCCGGACAATATTCTCGCCTTGATAGAGTTCTGGTATCTTCTATTTTTTGTTCTACTTATGTGGGGAAAGGGACTCATTTGTCACGAGAGTCATCTGATCATTGTCCCTTGCTGTTTAACTCTACAAATATGAATTATTTGGGACCTCGGCTGTATAAATTTCAAAGAATGTGGGTTAAAAATGTTTCTTATTTGGATGTTGTTTGTTCTACTTGGACTTCCAAATATTATGATCCTGTGGTGAGGTTAAGTCATAACCTCATGCAAACCCGCCAAGTCCTTAAGTTTTGGAACAAAGCAGTGTGTGGGAATATTGTCACCGAATTAGATACTTGGAGAGATAAGGTGGAAGCGCTTGATTCGATTTTGCAAGTTGGATGGTCTGATTCGACAACTTTGGATCTTAAAAATGCTAAAGATAATTTATCTCGTTGTTTGTTGAACGAGGAAATTTAATGAAAGCAAAAAATTTCGAGAAAAATGGCTTCAGGAGGGAGATAAAAATACATGTTATTTTCATGCTTCTGTTAAAGAGAAACATAAATCTATTAATCTCGCAGCGATAAAAAATGAAGACGGGGATTCTCTTGCGGATCCTTATGTGTTTCATATGGCGGCCGTTGATTTTTATAAAAATCTTTATTCTGCAGGCTCTACTAACATTCAGGAAAATTTGCTTTAGGTGATTCCTCCTCTTGTGTCTGAGTTTGTTAATGAGGGCCTTTTGAGGTAGGTTAAGTAGAAGAGATCAAAGAAGTGGTGTGGAATATTGAAGTTGATAGTGCCCCTGGTCTCGATTCATTTTCTTCGTCTTTCTTCTAATCTGCGTGGGACGTGATTACTAAGGATGTTGTTGAGGCTGCTAATGGATTCTTTATGGGTAGAAAACTTTTGGATACGTTTACTAGCACTCTTCTAGTGCTTATTCCCAAGAAGACTAATCTGTCATCTTTTAATGATGTTTGTCCCATAAGCCTCTGTAACGTGATTTACAACTTTTTTTCAAAGGTTGTAGCTAACAGGTTAGCGCTTATTTTACCTTCTTTGATTTTGACTCAACATGGGTTTGGTAAGGCTAGATCTATTTTTGAAGTGGTGGGTTTAGCCTAAGAATTAACTAAGGATCTTGGTAAAAAAGTTCGCGGTAATAACGTCATTTTTAAGCTTGACATGATGCGAGCATATGATAGACTGGAATGGAAATTTTTTGTTTGAAGTTCTTCATAAATTTGGTTTCCATGAAGCCTTCATTTCAGTGATTAAGGAACGTGTTTCCAACGTCTAATTTTTGGTGCTCTTTCAAGGGGTTTACAAGGGTCGTTTCACTAGCGGGAGAGGCTTATGTCAAGGTGATCCTATTTCTTCTCTTCTTTTTATTTTAGCGGAAGAAGTTTTGAGTCAGACTCTTTCTAAAATGGTTTATGAGGGTTTTATTCTTCCATATATTTAAAGAATGGTTGCCCTATTATCACTCAATTACTTTTTGCCGATAATACTCTATTATTTTGCAATGGATATATCTCTTCTATTCGTAACCTGAAGCAGGTGCTTAACAATTATCAAAAAGTATCGGGTCAAATAATCAATGCCATGACAAGTAATTTTTATACACATAGGAGTTGTTCTACTTCTCGTAATAATCTCATTCACTTGGTGACCTCTTTCCAAATGGGAGATTGCCCTTTTACTTATTTGGGTATTCCGCTTGCTTATGGTCATGTTAAGATCTCTCACTTTGACAATTTAATTGATAAAATTACTTCTCGATTCGAAGGTTGGAAGGCTAATCTTTTATCCTTGGGTGGGAAACTCACTCTTATAAAGCATGTCATAAGCTTTATGCCTCTTCACATTATTGCGGCAACTAATATTCCATTAAAAGTTCTGGATAAAATCGAAGGGCTTATGTCCTGATTTTTCTGGGGCTCGTCGGATAATATTAGGAGACTCCATTGGGTGTCGTGGAAGAATAGATGTCGTCTTACCAAAGCTGATGGTCTTGATTTATGTAGATTACATGACATGAAACAGGCGTTTACTTTAAAGAAGATTTGGACTTTGGTCTTGGGTAAGTCTTTATGGTGTGATTACATGCATAGGAGATATACTAAATGTCACCCCAGTAGGATGTGGCAGTCATGCATCAATACTTCTTTAGCATGGAAATAAATTATGAACAATAAGGAGCTCTTCTGTTCTATGTCCCAATGACTTATTGGAGATGGGCATAATATTTTATTTTGGTATGAGGACTGGGGATGGGGTATTCTTGGAGATTTGTTTGATGCTAACTTTGAGGACATGAGTCTGCATGAGGTTGTAACCTAGAAAGCATGGAGAAATTTGGATTTGTTTGAGGAAGAGATTTATTTTTTAGAAGATATATGTCCGAAATTGACTTCAGAAGATGACCAATTTGTTTGGTTGCCTAACAGGGATGGTTCTTTCTCGATTAAATCTGCTTGGATCAAGTTGGTTCCTCAAGCGCCTGTGTTGCCCTATTATCACGCTCTGTGATCTTTAAAAATTCCAATAAAAAATAAATTTTTAATTGGAAATCATTGAAAGATGTTGTGGTTGTGGATGCGAATATTATTAAGATAGGTATTCCCCTAGTGTCTACTTGTAGGTACTGCTCTTCTAGACATATTGAAAGGGCGACTCATTTATTTTGTACTAGTGAGGTTGCTAGCTTGGTGTGGCGTCATTTCAGGGCTATGTTCAGAGTGGATTGCTTTCATCAATCAACATTAGTTTGTGCCTGGTACTGGTAGTCTTGTTTGCAAAGGGTTTCGGTTTTTAAAATTTTGGGTTGCATGGTCCCTCCTATTATTTTTTTGGAAATCTGAAAGAGCAGGAATGGGGCTATTCATGAAGCTTGGGTGATGTCTAGCTCTCAGATTATTCACCGTCTATTGCACTGGTTGAGGGATCTCTTGAAGTTTATCAAGCCTCTCTCGACTGACTTTTGCTTTGCCCTTAATTCTTTACAAATCATGGGGTGTTCTGGTAGAATGGTGTCTCACGGGATTCCTATCACTTGTGAGTGGCCTCCCCCTTAATTGGGTTGGTTCAAGCTTAATGTTGACGGAGCTTTCAAACATTCCATTGGCACCTCGACTTGTGGAAGCATCATAAGAAATCATATGGGGAGTTTCTGCATGGCTTTTCATAAGGAGTTACAAGTTGTGTCTAGCTTCCAAGCGGAGGTTAATGGCCTCTTTTATGGTCTTCAACTTGTTGTTCAAAATGGTTTCCTACCTCTTGTTGTTGAATCTGACAACAAAGGATTGGTGCAGGTAATTCATAACTTGTGTCTTGATTGGACTTTGTGTTATTCTTGGCATAAGATTCAGTATTGGTTAAGTTCATTTCAGATCGTTATCTCGCACATTTATAGAGAAAGAAATTTGGTTTTTGATTCATTGGCGAACATTAGTGATCATAGTTATATTATTTTTTCTAGTGAGAATTCACTTCCTCGTTCTATGAAAATTTGTTTACAGGATGATAGGTTTGGAATTCCTCACATCAGGTTGTAATGTCTTTCTCATTTGAATAAAGGATTGCAATTTTAATTAAAAAAAAATTGTTTCTATTAAAAAAAAATAAAAATCCCACAAATCTCTCGTAAATTTTTATCCTATTTTTTATCCCAAAAAATCTCCAACAAATCTCATCAAATACTCTCCTCTTAACTATCTATCTATAAATTAGGACGAATTTTTCAAAATGTATTTTCCGCAAGGGCTTGGATTGATTCAAGAAGAATGGTTGAAATTGAATTATATATTTTTTTGGGGGGAGGAATCCAACCTAAAATTTTCACTCCCTACTTACGAAGCGATTGAGTTTAATTATATTTTCTATCCTTTAAATTCATACATGTACTTTATTAGCAATTTTGTTTTTCTATTTACTATCTTTTTATGCTTATAAATTAGAAAGTGACAATTTATATTAATGCGGTTTGATCGAATTGCACTTTACACCTATATAGTATTTACTATGGTTCATACTTAAGTGTAGGGGTTAAATAAGTAACATAACTTTGCAAAATAACTAATTTACCCTTATGCATGACTTGACCCAAGAAAATTAAGAAAAGGAAAAAAGAAAGGCAAACGGATATCATCCGATCTGACACGACCATGGATTATAAATGTCAATTAATATAAGATGATTTATTGATTTTTTTTTTTATTTTTTTTTTAAGTTTGACAATTAACTTTAATGGAAAACGTAACCGGTGTACTTTAATTTGAACCACAAGAGAGTAAGTATTTACAAAAATACCACATGGGTATAAAGTGCAATTTGGTCAAATCACATGAGGCAAAGTATATTTAACTCTATAAACTATGGGTAAGATTGTAAATAATAGAAAAGGTATAGATAATGCATATAAAAGAATAAATCTAAAACAACGGCGGTTAGGTTTGAGATTCAATGAGTCCACACAGATTTTTAATTTTAGTTTAATTAGCTTGGGTATTTTTGGGGTGCCAATAACCTTCCCCATAACAAATTTCATCAACAATAGTAAATGCAACAACTGATAAAAAGATGAGATAAGAGAATGGGTGAAACCTACTCATCGAAGTTGAAACTTTGAGCACATATTATTAGCCAGCTCTGTTGGGTTTAAATTTGCCTGTCTGAAAATTTGTGATCTGTCTCTACCACCAGAATAACTTAAATATCCCACCACCTAATGCTACTACAGTTACTATAGGCACGTGAACATGTCTTAACACTTTCTACCCTTGAAGTTTAAGTCTGATCTTAAAGAAAATTACCACTGACACCCCCATTTTTAAGATGATTATCAGGATAATTTCTTATCTTTTCTCAAATACCACGGGACTCCTTGTTGGAGAAAAATAATAGTCAATTACTTATTTGCCTTTATCTTTTTAATAAAAAATATAATAAAGACAATTATTATTTTGCCCTTACATGTACTTATTTTTTTCCTTTATTTTATTCTTCTCTCTCACACACCCACATGCACTAGTCACTGTCCCTTAAATAAATTATATAATATTAAAAATTAATGTATTAAATTGAAATTAGTCTCTTTAACAAATATGTATTAATATTTGTATTTTTATCTTTATAAATTTGTTGAGTAAAAGAAATCTAGCTACATTTATAAAAATTTAAAATAATTGAATTTTTAAAAAGTAATAAAAACACTCTTGCAATTAATAATAATACACAACAATATATGTAGCTCCACCTTCCAACAAATTGGAAATAGACTAAGAGAAGTTTCATAAATTTACAGAATAGGCAATGATGTCAATTCATTAGTGGAGAGAAGTTTCATAAATTTACAGAATAGGCAATGATGCCAATTCATTAGTGGCTACCTGTCAGCCGCAACACCATAAATGTTCAAATAAATTCCCCCAACCCAACATCCAATGACTTAAACATAGACTCATCTTATATCATTATAAAACTATGTTGCCAGATGGTTGTCTGGTTAGCGGGGAAAAGTGTTCTTTTTTCAATATTTTTGGAAAGTATTTTAGAAATTAAATTTTGTATTAATTATGAATACATTAGGCCGACACTACAACACAATTGGTCTATCGGGACACGAAAAAGTATTGCAATTGAACCCCTATTGCTACACTTAGACTTTTGGGGACACTTGAAATGGTGCTTCGTAAGAAGCCGTCCCAATAGGTTATAAAAACACTATATATTGCCCATTTTGTTTGAAGTTATTAAGGCAATAATAAGTGTCCTATAAGATAGTTATTAGGACACCATGTATTGCCTCTATAACATTTTATATTTTTTAAAATATATGTATTAGGGCACAACAAAGTATTGTGAAAAATATCTATTAAGACACAAAAATGTGTCGTAAAATTGTCAAAAAGAACCAACATATAAGGACACTATTTACCGTCTCAATATAAACTATTGCGACAGTACATGATGCCCTAATAATTATCTTATCGGAAACTTTTTAGTGTTCCAATAGACTTTTTATTCATTTTATCAGGCAATTTTTAGTGTCTCAAAAGGTTTCTAATTTTTTTTTTATAATTTAAAATTATTTTAAAATATCAAAATACTCTAAATGCAAACAATAAAAACTAAAAATTCATAACAGTACAAAATACATAAATAACTCAAATTTCGCATTAAAAAAGAGGAATTAGAAACCCTAGAGATATACAAAATGGGAAAAACCAATCTAACTAAAGAAAACCATCATCTAACAATGAGGAAAAAATCATAAAGCATTACCCATTAACCAAAAAAAAAATGTCAACTTACTTTTGTTCCCCAATGCAAGATTCATAAATTAAAAACTTCATACAACCAAAATAAGATTCATAAAATAAAAACTTTTCCAACATAACACATCTCTAAAGTTTGATGCTTTATAACATACTATACGTTCATCTTCATCCATGCATTTAATCTTCATCCAAAGAAACCTATATAAACAAAACATATACATAAATAATTAATAAGTTGTAGCTCTTAATAAATATTCAACAAAATTCATAATATTCAAAACAAACATACCAAATACAATGGTCATGCGATAGGTGCTGCAATGGCATCACCAATTGTTACGAAAAGTCCATAAGGTCTACTTCATCCCATTTGACCGGGACTTGGACATTTACTTCACACCAATTGGGTCCCAACTTTTCTCCGTCTACTTGTGCTGATAAGTCTATACTATGGACATAACCTTTCGCCACAATTTTCGTTGTGTTTGTTATACTCTTCAACAACACTAATGCTCCACTTTACATGGTCCATTTCAATAATGAAAAACAAAACAAAAAATAATGTAATGTTAAAACAAAAAATAACAATTCCCAAAAAAATAATTTTCACAGAAATTTCAGTACAATTCAATGGATAAATTTATGGGAACAATTCAATTGATAAATTTCTAGAAATAGTTCCAGAAATTTGGGAACAGTTCCCAAAAATTTCAAAATCCTACAGGATACAGAGCAGAGGATGAAAGAGTGATCATAATAAAGAAAATAAAATGTTGCAATACCAACAAATTGATTAGGAATCAGCACTTAATTCACATTAAAGTTTTCATTGCCGAAAAACAAGGTCAAAAGTATGGGGAGAGAACCAAGGGTAAACTATCTATTTGGCACAAAATATATTTATCCAAACTACAACTCATGTGATTACAATCATTTCATTCTAAGATCCTAGAGTATGATCAATGTTACTAAGAAAATGGAATAGAAAACGAAAGTGATTTAAAATCAGCGAGGAATTGGTTTCTATCCACATCATAGCTATAAATTTTATTAAGATATTCAAATATAGATGAAAAACTAGAATACTAACATAGAGTACGTCATCTATAATTGTTGGTGTATAAAACTGGTACACACCTCGAGTATGGTCTAATCAGATGACAGGTGGGTCATTTTGCTGAGGTGGAGTCGTCGATTGAAAAGTCCTCGCGTGAATTGTGTTGGGTCCTGGGAGGATTGGTCTGTTGTGTCTAGAGTCATGTTCCTCAGGGGGTGTACCTCCAGAAGGCTTAGACCGGGGTTTGTCCTGGTGAAGCCCCTCTGGTATGGTAATCAGGGCTCAGAGAGAGAAGGTACAGAATATAGAAAGTAAGCAAATGAACTCGCGCGTAATGTAAGTATATTCAAGAATACCTCGGGCTTACATAGCCCCCGATATACATAAGCGTTGGAGATGATTAGTCGGGCCTAAACATGGTTAATTAATCGAAACCCTGTGTTTAGCCTATAATTCAAGGTGTTTAGGAGATAATCGTTGGGCTTGGGCTTTTGGGCCCATTTGGCGAAGCCCGGTGACCTTTGTTAGGCCTGTGATAGTAAGCTGGTAGAGAAGCGCAGAGATCCATGGAGTCTTAGAGAAAAAAATAAGGTAAAAAGAGGAGCCGATCGAGGTGAACGGCTGAGTCCCTAAAATTGGTCGCCGAGGGCACGGTGCAGAGTTCAGAGCGGCACGTCCCTGCGAGGCTCATTGCTCCTCCCTGGGTGCAAATGAGATTCCAAGGAGGATCTGTAGTCGACGTATGCTCCAGCGTGGAGTTGTGGATTCTGGAATACGTCTCTGTCATTGCAAGGGTTGACACATGGCTGAGTCCCAAGTGTTGACTCAGAGGTGCCCAAAAATACCCTCATCAGTTGCCTCTAGCCCTGTGCGGTGAGGGAAGCGAGGCGGTCAAGGATATCAATTCCTGGCTGAAACGGGCATCCTGGAGACTTCGAAGTGCGAGAAACACCTCTGATCGACATTATTTCAAGAGTTAGTTTTCTCTTAAGGAGCTTATTCGAAATAGGCCTCCATACGGTCGGGGTCTGGGGTCAAGCAGCATGGCAGGGAAATCCCAAATTTTTTCGATCTTTAGGACGACAATTTTTCAAGAGTTGAACTTTCTTAGAGGAGCTAATTTGAAATAGGCTCACATATGATCAGGGTCCGAGGTCAGGTAGCACTACAGGGCGACCCCGATTTTTATTTTTTATTTTTCGATTTCATGGCGACAAATTTTCAAGAGTTGAACTTTTTTATAGGAGTTATTTTGAAATACGCTCCCATATAGCCGAGGTCCAGCGTCAAGTAGCACGGCAGGGCGGCCCCGAATTTTTTCGATTTTCTGGGTGACACACATTCACCGTGAACAAGCTTTGAGCACGGACCGACGTTCAGCGTGGAAAAAATAAAGGTCAACCACAGGGTGACGGGCACGTGGTGAGTGGCTGGGAGCTCACCAACCGCCGCCATGCAAAGGGCGATGGCCCAGCCAGGCTGACCAGCGCCCAACTGGGGGCTGAGCTGTCCCTAGCGCTTACTCAAGCTGGGCGTTGGTAACCCCATCCCCCAAAGTGGGTACTGGGACCAGCACCCACAGTGGGCACTGGTGACACCAGCACCCTGGGGAATACGCCCCCAAAGTGGGGCACAACCCCAAGGGGGCAAGCCCCTTGGCTTGCCCCTTCCGACCTTTTTTTTTTTTTTTGAGAGTGGAGAGAGTAGCATAGGAGGGAGAGCAAGGAGGGAAGAGAAAAGTATATTTCAAACACTTGGATTATTTTGGAATTTTAAGAGTTTTACTTTACCTTTCACTTTGCACCTCTTGGAGTTTGAGCTCTATTCATCTTGCACCTCTAAAATTCCGTGGGGAATATTTTAAACACTTGAAAGAAATTTTTTTCCTCACACAATTTTGGACACTTGGAGAGTTTTCTCTCCCTGCACAAGATTAGACACTTGGAGGGCGGAACTAGGTGCCCGTCGCCGTTTGAACCATACCGGCCGGGAGTAGCGCGACAAGGAGGTACTGATCGCTACCTGGACCCTGCCGGCTAGGGGTAGCACGGTAGGGTGGTGCCTATCAAACCCAATGGTTCCAACTACGGGACAATGAGGTTGAACCCCTAGACGGTGCCATGCACAAGGACGCCGAAGCGAACAGTGCTGACGAGGGGGCTCCCGAGGAGAGCGAGATTGACTCTTCTTCTTCTCGCACAGACGCCCCTTGCAACGAGGGCAGAGATGATTGAGCTCAGACCACCACTTTTTCAACACCTAGGGTATTGTAGACTTATTTGTACTTATTCCTATTTTTCTGCACACTAACATGTAAGGTTCAAAGCGGCATAGTCAGGGTACTTCAGAGTCTACTCTTTTTTCTCGATGTTTTTGCCCAGTCGCTTTTCTGCTTGATCCTATTTTCGGAGTTGTAAAATTTTGAAAATTTCTCGCGTTTCTGCCCATGACCATAAACCACTAGCCCCCCAGTCCAAGACACGAGCTGATTGCAAGGAAATCGTGTTGTGGACTTAGGAGTAGGGTTTCCCAAGGTGCCTGATCCTCTCGGTCCACAGGGGCGCAACACGGTGGTTAGACCCCTGTGTCTGGTAATCGGGGAGTTCTCCATAGTTAGGCTCATTCAAGAACCCTTTCAAGTTATCTCCATTTAGTCCATACAGGAGCATCTTCCGTTTTAGAACGTCGGACTCATAGTCGACTAGTATGGAGAAGTACTTAACTGCAGGCCCTCAGACCCAATCAATGCCCCGCCCTTAGTAGATGACCTAAGTCTATCCCCGGGTATGGACTATTGACTTCCGGAGAGGGTATGGTTGTCACCTTCGATGCTGAGCACTAGGATGAGACTTGCAGAGAGTTACTTGCGATACCGAGAGTCGGGACGTTCGGTAGAGAATTATCCACGACTCAGGGGGTCAGAATGCAACTGTGGAGAATCATTTGCAACTCCGAGAGCCGAGATAGGACTTAGGGGGTCAGAATGCAACTGTGGAGAACCACTTGTGAAGTCGAAAGCCAAGATAGGACTCAGGGGGTCGGAATGCAATCGTGGAGAATCACTCGCGACGCCAAGAGCCGGGATACAGCTCAGGGGGTAGGAATGAAGCCGTGGAGAATCACTCGCGACCTTGAGAGCCAAGATGCGACTCAGGGGGTCGAAATGTAATTGTGGAGAACTACTCATGATGCCCAGAGTCGGGATGCAACTCAGGGGGTTGGAATGTCGCTGACCGGAGAAAACGCAAGGCACATTGCACAAAACATATTCTTTATTTGGATAAGCAAAACTACAACACTTTGTACAAAGTGGAAGTTGATCACAAAAGTAGATCGTCCATACAGAAGTTGTACTTCAGCTAGTCAGCATTCTGCAGGTGCCTGAGCGGCAAATTTTTTTATGTTTCAAAATCGTATGTGCCCGGATATGTGACCCTAGTAACTCTATATGTCTTCAGAGTTGAATCCGCCGTGGATGTGGTTGATTTTACCATCCACGCATTGGTGATTCTCTTTTGCCTCAGCCCTCCGGGGCAATGGACAATTACGGTTTCCCCTTCTTCTTTGGGCACGGGGCTCCATGTGGTTCATCTCCGTCAGGCTGCTCCTGATTTTCTCTCCGGACGTAGTTCTAGAGATAGCCTCTTTGGATAAGAGTTTCAATCTCCTGTCAGAGCTGGAAAGAGTTTTATGTGGAGTGACCTCGGTCTTGGTAGAACTCACAATATTGGGTCATCGAGCTCCCGACCGGCCTTCTCCTTAGGGGCAGCGGAGGAGGGAATAAATCTTGCCCTGAGTTTTCTGCGAAGACAATGGCCACTGAGGCCTTGAGCGAGGTAAACTCTGGTTGGTCATGCCTTGTAGGAGGAAGTGGCCTCTTGTTTCCGGGCAAGGGTCGAAACTTACCTTCAGCTTGTAATCTTCTCGAGCCTTAGGCTTGATTCGAACCTTCATTTCCTGATTCCCTCAGCTTGTTTGTTTCTGCCTGCCCTCTCCTGGTTGCAGCACGGAGGTCAGCACCATGGAATCTAGTCCCACTGTCTAGAGCTTGATCGAGTATGAGAGTAGGGTTAGAGCAGAGATCGTAGGATAATCTCTGATGTCGGAGCCTGTCAACAAAGGCATTTAGCGCAACAGCGTCAAGAAGGTCATCGCATAAATTTGCTTCTCAGTTGAAACGCTCAACGTAATCACCCAGAGATTCAGTAGGCTCTTGCCGAAGAGTGAGGATATTAGCTATAGTCCTTGACCTCCACCGGCCATAACTGAAATGAGTCAGGAACAACTGCTCAAGTTCCCTGAAGGTGGAGATGGATGCTGGCCTCAAACTCTGGAACCACGATCTTGCAACACCTATAAGGGTGATAAGAAAAGCTCTGCACTGCAAAGCTATAAAGGCCACCTGCATATCCATATGAGACTTGAACATAGACAGGTGGTCAACGAGATCTAAGGTCCCATCATACGGACTCATCTAGGGTTGGGTGAAGTGCCTCGACGCTACTTCTTCCAGAACCTCATCCACAAAAGGAGAATTCACCTCCGAAATAATACCCGGTCCTACCCGGCCTCCTTACACCTCTTGGAGACGGGCTTCTATGTTGGCCAAGCAGTGCTCTACAGCCTCCCCTGCTTAAGGCTCTCTCTAGATTCGACCGTCCGCAGCTCGGGCAGTAGGGTGATGGGAGAAAAGTGAGTAAGAATAAACCTTACGATCACGCCGACCTCTATGATCAGACCTGGCAGGCCGATGAATAGCATGACTATTAGGGGACACCGACATATCCCTTGGCACAAATTTGTGTGACAGAGGAGGTGGGGATCTTGGCATTACGGGGTGGGCTCTTTCATGTCCTGCAAACTCAGGGTTACGAGGCGGAGAGCGGCCCTCAGGCTTCTGCCCATTCCGAGTGTCCATAAAAATATCGCAATTTTGAGGTGGCTCCTCAAGCGTTACAGGCTGGAGGGCTAGTCCACCCTGAACATGGGGCAGTGGCAAGCGCGCGAAGAGGAGTTGTATATGTACGCCGAAGGATTCTACTATCTTTTGAAGTATATGACTACTCGCAAGTGTACGAGGTCAAAGTTTTAGTATAATGTGATCATTAAGATCGGGTTATTGTATCAACAGGGATTGGAGTTGTTATTATCGAGTACCGTGTTTGTCATGACCTAACTTTATCTAGGTGAAAAATAAATGTATTTAATTAATTAAAATAATACTAATATAACCTAAATTAACTACACTAATATGTTAATATGTTTTAGGGTAAAGAATTGCCTAGGGATTAACGTGTTTACAAATACATGTTCGATCTCGATTTACTCACATTTACGGTGTTCGACCTATTTGACAACCTTGGTACGTAAACTCCACCGCCACCTCTCCCGAGTGTAAGACGGGGGAATACATGACTTCGAGTCAACGGAGAAGTCCCCCTCAATGTCTTAACAACCCTAGGTCACATGAGTCTCGCCCAGCGTCATTGATTGCACACAATCCAACTCCCTCCCAAGTTATTAGATTATTGCGTTGTATTTACCCAATCGACAATCTCCGTTCTAAAATTCTCTCGCCACCTCTCCCAAGTATAAGACGAGGGATATAACACAACTTTGTGTCAACGAAGAAGTCCACCTCAACGTCTTAACGACCCTAGGTTGCGTGAGTTTTACCCCAACATCATCGATTGTCCATGATTCAAACCCCGATCGGGTTATAGAATCGTGGCGTTTGTTTACCCTAATCTGAATCCGAGGTTTGTCAAAATCCCGTATTCTCTATTTACCATTCTAAGCATAATAAACAAACAATATGATAAACACAATCAAACTACGAAGAACAAACATAAACGCAACACTGAAATCATCTAAACAAACATATTTATAAATATACCATTAATCCCTACTACAATCCATATTTAACTCGTGGTCATAGCCGCATAAACATATAAATCGAGCTAAACATGCTCACATGATCCTAAGATAAAGAAATAAGGAAAAACAATCGAAGAACTTAGTCTCGTCCGAAGATAAACCGCTAAGAACGCTCAACGATCGATTCGCCGTCTTCTCCACTTCGAGATGTGAGATCCACCTCTAAAACTCCTAAACCTAGGCTTAAATATATTCTAAGGTGCTAAAAAAACCAATAGAGCATGGAGAAGGGGGAGGAGAGGGAGTATTTACAGCCAAAATATCCTAAAACTATCTAAAAATATCTCAAGATTGTGCAGGGGATTTTCACCTAGGCGGAGTTTGGTCGGTTCAGCTAATCGCCTAGGCGGTGAAGTAGGCGGTGAATGTGAAAGAACATTCTGTTGGATTTTCGCCTAGGCGGTGGATTTTTCTACCTAGGCGATCGGCTATCAGTAGCCCATCTTCATTTTCTGCTGAATTTCCACCTAGGCGAAGAAATCTTCGCATAGGCGGTAGTCCCTCAGTAACATTTTGATCTTTTCTCAGCTTCTTCACCACCTAGGCGGTGGGCCTGTTTCATATTTTAGCCTCCGAGCTTGTTTATCCACCATAACTTTCGACTCGCATTGGTTCGATCTTATTGTTTTTGCTCCAGTTTCCTATATTTATGCCCCACACACCTAATTTATACAAAAAGTAAGAAAACTAATTAAAGCACAATAAAATACTATATAAACACTCAAAAACTAACGTAATTCGGTTTGGAAATACGTAGGTGGATCACACCTATCAGTATACTTGACTTGAACTCTTGCATTTAACATTCAAGGAGATCAAACTAGGATGTGTCCACAGCTCCTAAGGTTTGTCCCGCAGTTCCAAGTAGCAAGGTGGATGCTCCTGCCTGACCATGGGGGGAAATTATCCTCATTGGTGGGAGCTGGCGGGTATGCGCTTGGATTTTTCGATATATCTTCTCCTTCTTCTGTTTTGTATCTATCTAACTAGATCTTGTGATCACTCAAGCTCAACTGAGTAAAGAGCAGTGATCAGGAGAAGGCTTTTTCCTTGGTTCCCACAGACGGTGCCAAACTGTTGGTGCATAAAATTGGTACACACCTTGAGTATGGTCTAGTCAGATGACAGGTGGGCTCTCTTGCTGAGGTAGAGTCATCGGTTGAAAAGTCCTCGCGTGAGCTGTGCTGGGTCCTAGAAGGACTGGCCTGCTGTGTCTAGAGTCCTGTTCCTCAGGGAGTGTACCTGCAGAAGGCTCAGACCGAGGTTTATCTCGGTGAAGCCCCTCCAGCGTGGTAATCAGTACTCAGAGAGAAAAGGTACAGAATATAGAAAGTAAGCAAATGAACTCACGTGTAATGTAAGTGTATTCAAGTGTACGTCGGGCTTACATAGCCCCTGATATACATAGGCGTTGGAGATAATTAGTCAGGCCTAAACACGGTTAATTAATTGAAACCCTGTGTTTAGCCGATAATCCGAGGCGTTTAGGAGATAATCGTTGGGCTTCGGTTTTTGGGCCCATTTGGCGAAGCCCGCGGGCCTTTGTCAGGCCAATGGCGGTGAGCTAGTGGAGGAGGACGGAGATCCGTGGAGTTCTAGAGAAGAAACAAGGTAAAAGGGGAGTCGATCGAGGTGAATGGCTGAATCCCTGAAACTGGTCACCGAGGGCACGACGCAGAGCTCAAAGTGGCACGTCCCTGCAGGGCTCCTCGCTCCTCCCTAGGTACAAATGAAATTCCAGGAAGGATCTGTAGTCGACATATGCTCCAGCGTGGAGTTGTGGATTCCGGAATACGTCTTTGTCATTGTAAGGGTTGACACATGGCTATGTCCCAAGTGTTGACTCAGAGGTGCCCAAAAATACCCTTATCAATAATACATTATCATTTTAAGTTACCACTGAAACTTTTAAAATTAGAAGTGTTACCAAACGATACTTCTGTCGAGGGCTCCAAAATTTTGGAAACAGTTTTTTTAACACAATTTAAATCAAGATATTCAACTAACAAGTGCATGTGTAAATATTATAAATATGTATCTAAATCTGAAAAATAACAAGAACTCATGATCACATATTAATTTGGAAGAACTGAGCATATTTTTTTAGGATGAAAAATATAGAATGTTAAAATATATAGTAGTATGAAGTTTATAAAAACCAAATATGTATATAATCCGAATTGATCTCCTCTCCACAGTTGGTGTTGAATGCTCTTGATGTTCTACCGGTGTGGTGGGAATGCTAGCCACATTAGTAGAATTACTTGAAAGTGGGTCAGAGCCCGTTGATACTCATGAGAAAACTTACTGTTTAGATTAGTGATATGACAAAACTTAGAACATTAAATGCAATGCAAAAAACTCAAGAAGAACTTTTAAATTTAAGCTTAGGAGAGAGACTTGATTATTATAAGGATCTTTCTAAAATTGCTAATGTTGAACTAGGAATAATAAGTCTAATTAATAAAAAGAAATACTATAACTTAGAGGATATGGAAGAATTATTTGAAGAAGTTATAAATGATGAAAAATTTGATAAAAAACCTAATAGTATTGGATTACCAAAATATCGTGATGTATACTTACCAGAATCATCTTTATTTGGATATCATGCTATAAATTGGCTTCAAGTTTATAAACAAGAAACGAGTGAAAAACTTTTTTTAATAAATTACGCTTTAAGCCAAACAAATCTTTTTAAAGAAATCAAAGACCTTATAAAATGGAAAGTACTTAAAGATTTGCATGATCACTACACAAATAATGCAAAAAATGATTCAGATAATGAAGCTGAACCCTCAGGAACTTATGATAAAGAAGACTCTATTTTTGATTATTATGATTCTGCCCAAAACGAAACTGATTAAAAATGTTTATTGAAAAAATTGATGAAAACATTGAACTACCTAAAGGACTTGCGATCATAACAAATAATCAAGAAAAAATAATGAATGCTGTTAATAATAATAAAATATTAATAGAAAACTTAAAAATTGAAAGAATTAGAATAAGAGAATTCCCTATGCCGTCTTATAGACGAGCTTATGTTTTGAACACCGAAGATAATGAAACTGCATCCGTAAACAGCGATGAGGATATAGAAATACTAGAAGAATTAAATGTCTTAATGAACACTGAAGCAAGTACTAGTGGTGTTAGACAACCAGTCGACCCAACTACTTCCGGTCAAAGTACACAAACAACTCGGCCTGTCCAACCAGAAACTACTAGCGATACAACGCCACCTCCTCGAACCAGAGTAACTGACTTTTTAAATGACCCTTCACTCTTTACTCCCCCTTCTGTCAATGAAACATTTCCTGAAAACACAAACTCAAACCCGGCATTTAGAGATTCTAGAAGAGGAATAGCGAGTGCCAAAAGAGAATTGCTTAGACAAAAATTTGAATTACCTAAAACAGAAAATATTTCAGAAAATGGAATTTATTTAAATTTAGATAATTATATGGGAAACTTTCCCCTGATGGAAGAAATAATTAATAAATGGGTAAAATCTCTTTACACTGTAATTATATTTAAAAATGCTCTTCACCATGAAGAAATTACTGAAGATCCTTTTTCAAAATGGATACCTATGACGTTTTTAGGAAATGTTAGTAATTGGTGGAGTAATTTAAGAATTGCTCTTAAAAATAAAATACGAACTGGAGTTTTAACCACGAATCTTGATGCTGCAAGTACAGATGGTGATGTTGTAAAAGTAATAGGAAGATTTGAGAATGCTATTAGAAAAGAATTTTTGGGACAATTCTGGGATAAAAATGCCGAAGATATTACAAGAAGAAATAGAATAAACGCTATAAATCATTTGATAAATATGAGAATTTGTAATATGTGCTACTTTGAAGCATACACTAATGAATTTGCAAAACATTATTACAAAGCTGATTTTAACTCCTATGAACAACAAGTCTATCTAGACATGTATTTTTCTAAATTACCCTCACAATATGCTAGAGAATTAATAACAAGCTATAAATCAATACCAAATTGGCAAATGGAAGATTCTTTAGGAACAAGAATGGAATATGCCCAAAGACAAATAGGTATGTGGTGTTCTGCGGCTAAAAATGCTGAATTATATAGAAACGATCATCAACTTGGACTCTGCTGTGATAACCAATGTGAAGCTCCTAAACAATTCGGATGTTCTGATATCTTTCCTAGGCAAAATAAAAAATTATTTAAAAGAAATAAATACAAGCTAAACAGGAGATTTAAAAGAAATTTTAAACCAAAGACTCCTTTTAAATCAAAAAGATTTTTTAAGAAAAAATTTAATAAAAAACCTAGACCAGAAATAAAAACTGCTCAGGCAAAAACTAAGACTTGTAGGTGCTGGGCATGCAAAGAAATAGGACATTATGCGAATGAATGTCCAAATATTAAAAACAGACAAAATGCTAAGATAAAAGTGTTTTTAGAACAAAACGAGTCTGATATTAGTGAAATAAATGATATTTCTGACATAGATACTGAGGAAGAATTTTTCTATCTCGAAGAAACAAGTGATGATGAATCAGGAAGTGAGTACGAGTGCTGATCCTGATATGCATATAGATACTGATGAAAATAAAGGTGATTACAAGGCTGAAATAATAATCAATCAAAAGCTACTTAAACATGTTGGATCTTTTGGAAGTAATGAGTTATTTCGAAAAAAAAATTTAGAAAAATTTAATAGAAAAAATATCTACTACTATGGAGAATGTCAATTCGAAGCTGCTCTTAATATAGAAGAATCAAAAGGAAAGATTAATATTCCGCTTATTAGTAGAAATATGATTAATAGACAATTGGAAAAATTAGGAAAAGATAAAGATAAAATAGGGTATATACACGTTGGTGGAATACAAATTGTTTTTAAATCCTGCTTCAGAAACGGAATTAACTTCCCAATAAAAGCCGTTGTTCTGGACAATAGAATAATTAATCGAACAGATGCCCTACTAGGACTTGTTCATGGAAACCTTAGTCAAGGAATACTAGGAATAAAGATATATCCAAAGTATGCTGTTAGTCTACACGAACCAAGAATAAATGAAATATTTAGCCTAGCTCATGAAAGTGCTAGAAAAGACTTTATGGAAGAAGGAAGATTTCCTTACTCCATAACCTACCATGTTGGTTATTTTCTCAGTAATAGTCACTGTAGTGATAAATTTGCAAAACATAAATTTATCGAAATTGATAAAGTTTTTGAACCTTTTGCTAATATTTATAAACCAGACTTAATAACAGAAAATGATTTGCCTACTGATTGGAAATTAAATATTAATAAAAAACCTGATTTTAATATAGCCAGATTATCTGACTATGGAAAATCTAGAAGAATATTACCTGATCTTGATAATACTAATTACTTTGGAAAAATTAAAAGAATTTCTTCTTTAAAGATAACTGATGGAGAAATAGGAGAATGTTCTATAGATAGACGAATGATTGAAAAGAAAGTTGATGTTCCTATCTATAAGATTAAAGTAAAATATTTCAATGGAAATGATTTAAAAGAGGTAGAAGCCCTAATTGATACTGGAGCATCTGTTAGTCATATATCCCCTTCTAAGATATCTGATGAAATACCTAAAAATGCTCTAAAGGAAGTTTATGTCTACAAAGATCTTAATGGATTTAAACATACGATAACATATACTGCTGAAATCCCTTTAATTATTGGAAATAAAGAATTACTATTCCCTATACATTTAGACAAAGATGAAAAAATTGAACTGTTACTAGGAAATAACTTTCTTGATCACTGCTATCCTTATAGAATTACTTATAATTCAATCATGCTTACCATAGCAAATGAAGAAATACATGCTGCAAGAATTATATGAGAAACCCAATATTCTTCGAAATTGGAATTGTTATTGATAGTAATATCATTTACATACCATGTCTGTTAGACACTGGTGCCGATATATGCTTAATGAATAAAAATTTATTACCCCATAAAATGTGGAAAAAGACTAAAAAATTAACTATAAAAGCCAAAGGGTTTGAAGGAAGACTTTTAGACCTAAATATTGTTACTACAAATATTATCATACTATTTGGAGACCGATATATTAAAATCCCGCTAATATATCAACAAAACACAATGGGCGTATTAATGATACTCGGAAATAATTTTTTAAGCTTTTTTAAGAAAACTTGCTTTACTCCAAAAATTGTTGAATTCTTAACCCCCTGCTCCCACTGGATAAAAATACCACGCCTTAACAATATAAACATCGTTTATCCGCGAAAACGTGGTGATGTCTATCTCTGTGCAAACGATATTTTTGAAAAGCTTACAAAGAATTTTGGTGAAAATCCGACTGCTTTATGGGAAATAGATAAAACATACGCTGTTATAGAATTAACAAATCCTACTGATATAATTCGAGTAAGACCAATGAGATATTCTGAGATTGATATCAAAGAATTTGATGAACAAATCCAGGAATTGCTAAACTTAAAATTAATACAAGAAAGTAAAAGTCCCCACTCTAGTCCTGCCTTTATGGTTAGAAACCATTCTGAAATTAAACGAAGAAAAGCCAGAATGGTGGTTAACTATAAAAAGCTCAACGAAAAATCTAAATTTGATGGATATTTCTTACCTCATAAAGAAAGTTTAATTAACAGAACCAAAGGGAAAAAGATGTTTTCCAAATTTGACTGTAAAAGTGGATTTTGGCAAATAAAACTAACAAAAGAATCTGTTCCGCTAACTGCTTTCAGTACACCTAATGGTCATTATGAGTGGCTAGTTATGCCATTCGGTTTAAAAAATGCTCCTCAAATATTCCAAAGAAGAATGGATAAAGTATTTGGAAAGATGTCTGATTTCTGTATTGTATACGTTGATGATATACTTATATTCTCAGAAAATGAAAAAGATCATTTAAAACATCTTAATATTTTCGCAGACCAATGCCAAGAAAGAGGAATTTTGTTATCCAAAAAGAAAGCTGCCAAGAAAGAGGAATTTTGTTATCCAAAAAGAAAGCTGAAATAGGAAAAAATAAAATAAAATTTTTAGGACTAATAATTGATGCTACAGGAATTGAAATGCAACCCCATATCTGTGAAAAGATTACTGCTTTCCCCGATATTCTGAAGATAAAAAACAAGTTCAAAGATTTCTAGGTGTATTAAATTATGCTGAAACATTTATTGAAGGATTAGCAAAGCATAGACAACCTTTTCAAAGACTACTTAAAAAAGGTGTTAAATTTGAATGGACACAAGAACTTTCAAACAAAATAAAAGAAATTAAAAATCTTACTGCTTATTTACCAAGATTAACTTTACCATCTGATGAAGATGACCTGATTCTTGAAACTGATGCATCCAATGCCTATTGGGGTGCTATTTTGAAAACCACTACTGGAAAAATTTGTAGATATACCAGTGGAACATTTACTGAAACACAACAACGCTACCACAATAATTTAAAAGAATTGCTTGCTATAAAAAAGGGAATAGAAAAGTTTAGATATTTTCTTATCCCAAAAACGTTCACTGTTGTTACTGATAATACTCAAGCTAGAGGATTTATATTTAACAAATTACCAACTAGTCCTGAATATAATAAAAAGAATGGGTGGCAAACTTTTTTCCAACACTATAATTTTGATGTTATTCATCGAAGTGGTAAACAAAATATTCTTGCTGACTTCCTCTCC
Organism: Eucommia ulmoides; assembly: GCA_016647705.1. Classification (NCBI taxonomy): domain Eukaryota; kingdom Viridiplantae; phylum Streptophyta; class Magnoliopsida; order Garryales; family Eucommiaceae; genus Eucommia; species Eucommia ulmoides. Next base: position 32,186,692 of record CM028327.1, on the reverse strand, counting down.
AGGGAAGGCCATGAAAGCTGAAGAAATTCCAGAGATCTCAATCGAGATACCCTTAAGTGCTGTTGAAACAATGGAGAAATATTGTTCGCAAGGACATTATTTTCTCAGTGCTGTTGAGGAATTGATCCATTTGCATAAAAGCAAAAGTGCTAAAAAGGAAAAAGAGAAGGAAGGCCAAGCCTCCAGTGCTCTAAAGAACGATGATAAAAAGAATGAATGTTCGTCCAGTACTCTAAAAACGGATGACTCATCCAGTGCTACAAAACCCACTGACTTTAAAAATCCGATAAGCCAAGTTGTTGATAACCTGCAAAAAATTACCCTTATCCGTTCTCCTGACCAATATATTGACCAAATGAAAAAAGCTCAGGAAACCCTTACGGTTCCTAGCTCTCCTGTTCAAAAACTTGTCCCTTTTATAAAACCTCCATCAAATCCTGTTGTCCCAGAGCAAAGATTTGTTGAAGTTGCTTCTTCCTCTTCGAAAGCCAAAAGTAACATGCTCAAGTGTTTAAATGAAAACTTTTATCAAAATTACATTAACAACCTCAAAATTGCTTATAAAATCCGAGTAACTGAGGATTCTGCTATCTATCCCTTTCATGAAGGAAAATATCCTAGAATGGCCTGCTTACCCGAAACTCCTGCTAACGAAATAGAAAATATGTTTGAATTTGGATATTTAGATTTTGTTATCTCGGACCCAAAGACTAGTGCTGAAAAAGGATTGCCAAAGAGGGTGCAAGAAGCCATCAAAAGCTTCCGTGACCAAAGGAACCAGCATACTATTCTGATAAAATGCTTTAGTGCTGCCCCCGAAAAAGGACATGATGCTTATCATATAGTCCAGCTATCAAAAAATCGTGCTAATCTGATACCCGAATATAACCATAATCAAGTGTTTAAAGAAGCACCTGAACTCCTTGAAGATGGACAACTCGAACATTTTATTGCTACAAAGAGAGCTTTAGGGTTTTATGTCCTGGAGAAGAAACTAAAGAAATTCATCGAATGGGATAAAGGGTATGTTTACCCTATGAGTACTGATAATCTTTTAATATTAACTACTGAGTGTAGTCAATTCTATGGTGCGGCAAAAGCCTCTGCTATAAAATGGATGGAAATGATACAAAAGGTAAAATTCTCAGCAAGCCCTACTGTTAAAAAATTAACTTGCCAAATGCTCAAACATCCAGAAGGAACTTGTGACTACTGCAAAGAAACTGTTGAAAAGAAGATAGCTTGGGCTGACATCAATGGTGAAAGCGATAAAGAAGTGCTAGTACTGTAGAACGTCTCAATGTAGACATCCGTGAAATTATGTGATGTGATAAAAGAATCTGATCAGACAAAAAGAAGTGCATGTCGAAAACTGTTTATTCACGAAAAGAGTTACTGTGTTTGTCCAGAAGTGACCGCGCTACTATGCTGCTACTGTGCTGAAACTGTGTAATCACATGAAATATTACTGTTTTTGTTTGAAACTGTTTACTTTTGAAAAAAGAGAAACACTCGTGATATTTTGTCGGAAGGATTTTATGTATAAAAAGGGGTTCAGACTCTTGAAGAGGGCAGAGTTGAACAACCTACCTAAGAATTCCCTGTAAGAATGTGTGTGTAAATTCCTCACCAGAGGAAAGTTTGTAATATATTATGAAATAAAGTGTTTAGTGTTTCAAAAATATGTGTTACGTTTTCCTTAGCATATTTACCCATATCCCTTGCGAGGATATTATCCTATCTTTTATTAGAACTAAGATCTAGGCTTGGTATTGTGTCTGGAGTCCTTCAGCCCTGTTTGCCGGAGTTAGGCGTTTTTTGGGTACCATGGATTGACACTGGAATACTGAAGCGGCCTTTGGAGGCTACGGTCGTGAGTTCTAAAAGAAGACGTGGTGGACCCTCTACAGGTATAAAGTAAATCTTGGTAAGGAAGAGGTATACATATCACGAAACCTAAAGCTTTTATCATAATATTTACAGACCAGTACTCTAGTTTTAAACAGAAATCTCCTTTTACCAGAACTCTCTCATCATGAACAAAAAGAATTTGTGAAGAAATTTATACCTGCTTTTGAAAGTATTGAATTAGGAAAGTTTGAAGATGTTAAAAAATTTCATGAAGAAATTGAAGCCTTACTACATGCTTATCTTACTTTTGTTGCTGAAAAACCTGTAATACAACTATCTTCAAATGTTGATATAGCCTATGCACAAATACAAAGAGATAATAATGAAAGAAAGAGTGATGATAGAAAAATAGAAATTTTGCTTAGAATTAGAAAATACTTGTGTGAAGTTATAGAAACTGATAATCCCACAAAAAGAGAATTATGAATGACCAAGTTTTTCTAGATAAATTCATGCTTGCTTTTGACGAATTAATCATTGCTATGAAAGATGATGTTTATGACTTTTATGATCAAATAACATCTGCCATAAAAGGAATGGAAAGAATGATGGATTTAAGATATGCATATTCCGAAATTCCCTCTAGTAATTCAGCGTATAAAGACTTACGACTAAGTAATTGGAGAAAAGTTAATTTACTTTATGCTATTCGTCAATATTTAAAAGATTTAATAGCTAGTAATTATGGAGATTATTGCCCCGATGGAGAATTACGTGTTAAAAAGGAATTAGTTATTGAATTTACTTCTCTTGACTATACTGTTGAAAGTGATTCCGTTGTCGGCTCCTCTGACCCCCAAGTGGTATCAACAGTATAGCCAAGAGAAGTAAATTCAACAACTAATTCCTTTTTAACACGTAATTCTCCATCGGGGCAATAATCTCCATAATTACTAGCTATTAAATCTTTTAAATATTGACGAATAGCATAAAGTAAATTAACTTTTCTCCAATTACTTAGTCGTAAGTCTTTATACGCTGAATTACTAGAGGGAATTTCGGAATATGCATATCTTAAATCCATCATTCTTTCCATTCCTTTTATGGCAGATGTTATTTGATCATAAAAGTCATAAACATCATCTTTCATAGCAATGATTAATTCGTCAAAAGCAAGCATGAATTTATCTAGAAAAACTTGGTCATTCATAATTCTCTTTTTGTGGGATTATCAGTTTCTATAACTTCACACAAGTATTTTCTAATTCTAAGCAAAATTTCTATTTTTCTATCATCACTCTTTCTTTCATTATTATCTCTTTGTATTTGTGCATAGGCTATATCAATATTTGAAAATAGTTGTATTACAGGTTTTTCAGCAACAAAAGTAAGATAAGCACGTAGTAAGACTTCAATTTCTTCATGAAATTTTTTAACATCTTCAAACTTTCCTAATTCAATACTTTCAAAAGCAGGTATAAATTTCTTCACAAATTCTTTTTTGTTCATGATGAGAGAGTTCTGGTAAAAGGAGATTTCTGTTTAAAACTAGAGTACTGGTCTGTAAATATTATGATAAAAGCTTTAGGTTTCGTGATATGTATACCTCTTCCTTACCAAGCTTTACTTTATACCTGTAGAGGGTCCACCACGTCTTCTTTTAGAACTCACGACCGTAGCCTCCAAAGGCCGCTTCAGTATTCCAGTGTCAATCCATGGTACCCAAAAAACGTCTAACTCCGGCAAACAGGGCTGAAGGACTCCAGACACAATACCAAGCCTAGATCTTAGTTCTAATAAAAGATAGGATAATATCCTCACAAGGGATATGGGTAAATATACTAAGGAAAACGTAACACATATTTTTGAAACACTAAACACTTTATTTCATAATATATTACAAACTTTCCTCTGGTGAGGAATTTACACACACATTCTTACAGGGAATTCTTAGGTAGGTTGTTCAACTCTGCCCTCTTCAAGAGTCTGAACCCCTTTTTATACATAAAATCCTTCCGACAAAATATCACGAGTGTTTCTCTTTTTTCAAAAGTAAACAGTTTCAAACAAAAACAGTAATATTTCATGTGATTACACAGTTTCAGCACAGTAGCAGCATAGTAGCGCCGTCACTTCTGGACAAACACAGTAACTCTTTTCGTGAATAAACAGTTTCCGACATGCGCTTCTTTTTGTCTGATCAGATTCTTTTATCACATCACATAATTTCACGGATGTCTACATTGAGACGTTCTACAGTACTAGCACTTCTTCATCGCTTTCACCATTGATGTCAGCCCAAGCTATCTTCTTTTCAATAGTTTCTTTGCAGTAGTCACAAGTTCCTTCTGGATGTTTGAGCATTTGGCAAGTTAATTTTTTAACAGTAGGGCTTGCTGAGAATTTTACCTTTTGTATCATTTCCATCCATTTTATAGCAGAGGCTTTTGCCGCACCATAGAATTGACTACACTCAGTAGTTAATATTAAAAGATTATCAGTACTCATAGGGTAAACATACCCTTTATCCCATTCGATGAATTTCTTTAGTTTCTTCTCCAGGACATAAAACCCTAAAGCTCTCTTTGTAGCAATAAAATGTTCGAGTTGTCCATCTTCAAGGAGTTCAGGTGCTTCTTTAAACACTTGATTATGGTTATATTCGGGTATCAGATTAGTACGATTTTTTGATAGCTGGACTATATGATAAGCATCATGTCCTTTTTCGGGGGCAGCACTAAAGCATTTTATCAGAATAGTATGCTGGTTCCTTTGGTCACGGAAGCTTTTGATGGCTTCTTGCACCCTCTTTGGCAATCCTTTTTCAGCACTAGTCTTTGGGTCCGAGATAACAAAATCTAAATATCCAAATTCAAACATATTTTCTATTTCGTTAGCAGGAGTTTCGGGTAAACAGGCCATTCTAGGATATTTTCCTTCATGAAAGGGATAGATAGCAGAATCCTCAGTTACTCGGATTTTATAAGCAATTTTGAGGTTGTTAATGTAATTTTGATAAAAGTTTTCATTTAAACACTTGAGCATGTTACTTTTGGCTTTCGAAGAGGAAGAAGCAACTTCAACAAATCTTTTCTCTGGGACAACAGGATTTGATGGAGGTTTTATAAAAGGGACAAGTTTTTGAACAGGAGAGCTAGGAACCGTAAGGGTTTCCTGAGCTTTTTTCATTTGGTCAATATATTGGTTAGGAGAACGGATAAGGGTAATTTTTTGCAGGTTATCAACAACTTGGCTTATCGGATTTTTAAAGTCAGTGGGTTTTGTAGCACTGGATGAGTCATCCGTTTTTAGAGTACTGGATGAACAGTCATTCTTTTTATCATCATTCTTTAGAGCACTGGAGGCTTGGCCTTCCTTCTCTTTTTCCTTTTTAGCACTTTTGCTTTTATGCAAATGGATCAATTCCTCAACAGCACTGAGAAAATAATGTCCTTGCGAACAATATTTCTCCATTGTTTCAACAGCACTTAAGGGTATCTCGATTGAGATCTCTGGAATTTCTTCAGCTTTCATGGCCTTCCCTGGAGAGGAAGTCAGCAAGAATATTTTGTTTACCACTTCGATGAATAACATCAAAATTATAGTGTTGGAAAAAAGTTTGCCACCCATTCTTTTTATTATATTCAGGACTAGTTGGTAATTTGTTAAATATAAATCCTCTAGCTTGAGTATTATTAGAAACAACAGTGAACGTTTTTGGGATAAGAAAATATCTAAACTTTTCTATTCCCTTTTTTATAGCAAGCAATTCTTTTAAATTACTGTGGTAGCGTTGTTGTGTTTCAGTAAATGTTCCACTGGTATATCTACAAATTTTTCCAGTAGTGGTTTTCAAAATAGCACCCCAATAGGCATTGGATGCATCAGTTTCAAGAATCAGGTCATCTTCATCAGATGGTAAAGTTAATCTTGGAAAATAAGCAGTAAGATTTTTAATTTCTTTTATTTTGTTTGAAAGTTCTTGTGTCCATTCAAATTTAACACCTTTTTTAAGTAGTCTTTGAAAAGGTTGTCTATGCTTTGCTAATCCTTCAATAAATGTTTCAGCATAATTTAATACACCTAGAAATCTTTGAACTTATTTTTTATCTTCCAGAATATCGGGGAAAACAGTAATCTTTTCACAGATATGGGGTTGCATTTCAATTCCTGTAGCATCAATTATTAGTCCTAAAAATTCTATTTTATTTTTTCCTATTTCAGCTTTCTTTTTGGATAACAAAATTCCTCTTTCTTGGCATTGGTCTGCGAAAATATTAAGATGTTTTAAATGATCTTTTTCATTTTCTGAGAATATAAGTATATCATCAACGTATACAATACAGAAATCAGACATCTTTCCAAATACTTTATCCATTCTTCTTTGGAATATTTGAGGAGCATTTTTTAAACCGAATGGCATAACTAGCCACTCATAATGACCATTAGGTGTACTGAAAGCAGTTAGCGGAACAGATTCTTTTGTTAGTTTTATTTGCCAAAATCCACTTTTACAGTCAAATTTGGAAAAAATCTTTTTCCCTTTGGTTCTGTTAATTAAACTTTCTTTATGAGGTAAGAAATATCCATCAAATTTAGATTTTTCGTTGAGCTTTTTATAGTTAACCACCATTCTGGCTTTTCTTCGTTTAATTTCAGAATGGTTTCTAACCATAAAGGCAGGACTAGAGTGGGGACTTTTACTTTCTTGTATTAATTTTAAGTTTAGCAATTCCTGGATTTGTTCATCAAATTCTTTGATATCAATCTCAGAATATCTCATTGGTCTTACTCGGATTATATCAGTAGGATTTGTTAATTCTATAACAGCGTATGTTTTATCTATTTCCCATAAAGCAGTCGGATTTTCACCAAACTTTTTTGTAAGCTTTTCAAAAATATCGTTTGCACAGAGATAGACATCACCACGTTTTCGCGGATAAACGATGTTTATATTGTTAAGGCGTGGTATTTTTATCCAGTGGGAGCAGGGGGTTAAGAATTCAACAATTTTTGGAGTAAAGCAAGTTTTCTTAAAAAAGCTTAAAAAATTATTTCCGAGTATCATTAATACGCCCATTGTGTTTTGTTGATATATTAGCGGGATTTTAATATATCGGTCTCCAAATAGTATGATAATATTTGTAGTAACAATATTTAGGTCTAAAAGTCTTCCTTCAAACCCTTTGGCTTTTATAGTTAATTTTTTAGTCTTTTTCCACATTTTATGGGGTAATAAATTTTTATTCATTAAGCATATATCAGCACCAGTGTCTAACAGACAAGGTATGTAAATGATATTACTATCAATAACAATTCCAATTTCGAAGAATATTGGGTTTCTCATATAATTCTTGCAGCATGTATTTCTTCATTTGCTATGGTAAGCATGATTGAATTATAAGTAATTCTATAAGGATAGCAGTGATCAAGAAAGTTATTTCCTAGTAACAGTTCCATTTTTTCATCTTTGTCTAAATGTATAGGGAATAGTAATTCTTTATTTCCAATAATTAAAGGGATTTCAGCAGTATATGTTATCGTATGTTTAAATCCATTAAGATCTTTGTAGACATAAACTTCCTTTAGAGCATTTTTAGGTATTTCATCAGATATCTTAGAAGGGGATATATAACTAACAGATGCTCCAGTATCAATTAGGGCTTCTACCTCTTTTAAATCATTTCCATTGAAATATTTTACTTTAATCTTATAGATAGGAACATCAACTTTCTTTTCAATCATTCGTCTATCTATAGAACATTCTCCTATTTCTCCTTCAGTTATCTTTAAAGAAGAAATTCTTTTAATTTTTCCAAAGTAATTAGTATTATCAAGATCAAGTAATATTCTTCTAGATTTTCCATAGTCAGATAATCTGGCTATATTAAAATCAGGTTTTTTATTAATATTTAATTTCCAATCAGTAGGCAAATCATTTTCTGTTATTAAGTCTGGTTTATAAATATTAGCAAAAGGTTCAAAAACTTTATCAATTTCGATAAATTCATGTTTTGCAAATTTATCGCTATGGTGACTATTACTGAGAAAATAACCAACATGGTAGGTTATGGAGTAAGGAAATCTTCCTTCTTCCATAAAGTCTTTTCTAGCACTTTCATGAGCTAGGCTAAATATTTCATTTATTCTTGGTTCGTGTAGACTAACAGCATACTTTGGATATATCTTTATTCCTAGTATTCCTTGACTAAGGTTTCCATGAACAAGTCCTAGTAGGGCATCTGTTCGATTAATTATTCTATTGTCCAGAACAGCGGCTTTTATTGGGAAGTTAATTCCGTTTCTGAAGCAGGATTTAAAAACAATTTGTATTCCACCAACGTGTATATACCCTATTTTATCTTTATCTTTTCCTAATTTTTCCAATTGTCTATTAATCATATTTCTACTAATAAGCGGAATATTAATCTTTCCTTTTGATTCTTCTGTATTAAGAGCAGCTTCGAATTGACATTCTCCATAGTAGTAGATATTTTTTCTATTAAATTTTTCTAAAAATGTTTTTCGAAATAACTCATTACTTCCAAAAGATCCAACATGTTTAAGTAGCTTTTGATTGATTATTATTTCAGCCTTGTAATCACCTTTATTTTCATCAGTATCTATATGCATATCAGGATCAGCACTCGTACTCACTTCCTGATTCATCATCACTTGTTTCTTCGAGATAGAAAAATTCTTCCTCAGTATCTATGTCAGAAATATCATTTATTTCACTAATATCATACTCGTTTTGTTCTAAAAACACTTTTATCTTAGCATTTTGTCTGTTTTTAATATTTGGACATTCATTCGCATAATGTCCTATTTCTTTGCATGCCCAGCACCTACAAGTCTTAGTTTTTGCCTGAGCAGTTTTTATTTCTGGTCTAGGTTTTTTATTAAATTTTTTCTTAAAAAATCTTTTTGATTTAAAAGGAGTCTTTGGTTTAAAATTTCTTTTAAATCTCATTTTTAGCTTGTATTTATTTCTTTTAAATAATTTTTTATTTTGCCTAGGAAAGATATCAGAACATCCGAATTGTTTAGGAGCTTCACATTGGTTATCACAGCAGAGTCCAAGTTGATGATCGTTTCTATATAATTCAGCATTTTTAGCCGCAGAACACCACATACCTATTTGTCTTTGGGCATATTCCATTCTTGTTCCTAAAGAATCTTCCATTTGCCAATTTGATATTGATTTATAACTTGTTATTAATTCTCTAGCATATTGTGAGGGTAATTTAGAAAAATACATGTCTAGATAGACTTGTTGTTCATAGGAGTTAAAATCAGCTTTGTAATAATGTTTTGCAAATTCATTAGTGTATGCTTCAAAGTAGCACATATTACAAATTCTCATATTTATCAAATGATTTATAGCGTTTATTCTATTTCTTCTTGTAATATCTTCGGCATTTTTATCCCAGAACTGTCCCAAAAATTCTTTTCTAATAGCATTCTCAAATCTTCCTATTACTTTTACAACATCACCATCTGTACTTGCAGCATCAAGATTCGTGGTTAAAACTCCAGTTCGTATTTTATTTTTAAGAGCAATTCTTAAATTACTCCACCAATTACTAACATTTCCTAAAAAAGTCATAGGTATCCATTTTGAAAAATGATCTTCAGTAATTTCTTCATGGTGAAGAGCATTTTTAAATATAATTACAGTGTAAAAAGATTTTACCCATTTATTAATTATTTCTTCCATCAGGGGAAAGTTTCCCATATAATTATCTAAATTTAAATAAATTCCATTTTCTGAAATATTTTCTGTTTTAGGTAATTCAAATTTTTGTCTAAGCAATTCTCTTTTGGCACTCACTATTCCTCTTCTAGAATCTCTAAATGCAGGGTTTGAGTTTGTGTTTTCAGGAAATGTTTCATTGACAGAAGGGGGAGTAAAGAGTGAAGGGTCATTTAAAAAGTCAGTTACTCTGGTTCGAGGAGGTGGCGTTGTATCGCTAGTAGTTTCTGGTTAGACAAGCTGAGTTGTTTGTGTACTTTAACCGGAAGTAGTTGGGTCGACTGGTTGTCTAACACCACTAGTACTTGCTTCAGTGTTCATTAAGACATTTAATTCTTCTAGTATTTCTATATCCTCATCGCTGTTTACGGATGCAGTTTCATTATCTTCGGTGTTCAAAACATAAGCTCGTCTATAAGACGGCATAGGGAATTCTCTTATTCCAATTCTTTCAATTTTTAAGTTTTCTATTAATATTTTATTATTATTAACAGCATTCATTATTTTTTCTTGATTATTTGTTATGATCGCAAGTCCTTTAGGTAGTTCAATGTTTTCATCAATTTTTTCAATAAACATTTTTAATCAGTTTCGTTTTGGGCAGAATCATAATAATCAAAAATAGAGTCTTCTTTATCATAAGTTCCTGAGGGTTCAGCTTCATTATCTAAATCATTTTTTGCATTATTTGTGTAGTGATCATGCAAATCTTTACGTACTTTCCATTTTATAAGGTCTTTGATTTCTTTAAAAAGATTTGTTTGGCTTAAAGCGTAATTTATTAAAGAAAGTTTTTCACTCGTTTCTTGTTTATAAACTTGAAACCAATTTATAGCATGATATCCAAACAAAGATGATTCTGGTAAGTATACATCACGATATTTTGGTAATCCAATACTATTAGGTTTTTTATCAAATTTTTCATCATTTATAACTTCTTCAAATAATTCTTCCATATCCTCTAAGTTATAGTATTTCTTTTTATTAATTAGACTTATTATTCCTAGTTCAACATTAGCAATTTTAGAAAGATCCTTATAATAATCAAGTCTCTCTCCTAAGCTTAAATTTAAAAGTTCTTCTTGAGTTTTTTGCATTGCATTTAATGTTCTAAGTTTTGTCATATCACTAATCTAAACAGTAAGTTTTCTCATGAGTATCAACGGGCTCTGATACCACTTAAAATTAACTAAGGTGAACTCGTTCCCATCCTGCCTTTTCCTTCTACCTTGATGAACCCAATCACACTTAAATAGAACAACTTGTTTACCTCCAAAATAATGCAATTCAACTATGTCTTTTAAAATACCAAAATAAGTTACATCTCCAGATACAAGATTATTGTCTCTAACACTTGAGAAGCTTGTCGTTGTAGCATTTACAGCCACACCACTGTTTTGGATTTTTCTTTTTCTCTCAATCTCTTGTGTATGAAATCAAAAACTGTTCACAATGAAGCCTTTATACCTTTTTCCAACAACATGAGGACCTTGAGCCAACACTTTAAGTTCTTCTACTGATTTATCTTTTTGAGCAATATACAATTCTTCCACCTATTTTCATATAATACTAATTATTAAGAAAAGAAAAAAAATATTTTAAATAATTTTTATTGTAATATTATTCTTAAAACTTACATGGTTTTGAAACCATAAAGCAAATGTCTCACTATGAATACGTTCAATATCTCATGCATGAAAATGAGGATGTTGTTCTTGAATTAAATTACGATGTCTTCTGCAAAAGAGTGTATCAAGATGTATATAAGGATGGTGTTTTATACAATTGAAAGTAAGAATAATGTAACATTAATGAGGCACTTACATTATGAAAGGATTAACTTTATCGCAATTAAATAGCACATATTGATGTGCTTTTGCCAATGTCAACTTGTCTAAAGGTGTGAAAGGTGTGGCTTCTTCCTTTCCAAATGGACGGCCTGGCATCGAAAACATCGACAACTCTATTGAAGGGTTAGCTCCTTCATCATAATTTCTACTTGATCTATTGAATCTTGTCTCGACATCTTCCAAGTATCTCGAGCAAAATGTCAAGCATTCATCTGCCAAATACCCCTCGGGACAACTTCTATTACAAACATATGACTTAAATGTGGATAAGTATCTGTTATAAAAATGTTTGAATCAATATATATATATATGTGTGTGTGTGTGTGTGTGTGTGTGTGTGTGTGTGTGTATTAATATGGGGAAAAAATGAAAATGAAAAAAATAGCTCTCAATAGGGTACATCCAACGATAATGGACTGGGCCTGCAAGTCTAGCCTTCGTAGCTAAATGAATAGGCAAATAAATCATCATTGGTAATATATCTAAATGTATGTCATACATGACATTCGATATCATTTACGTGCTCTTTCCAATACAGTATGCAATCATTTGGACACGCATCTATTTTCTCGCACCAAAGGCCTGAGTCTTTTATTATCTTTTTCATCTCATAGTACGACTTAGGCAATGTTTCCTCCCTCGAAAGTATCTCTCTTAGAAATTCAAGTAACATAGTAAATGAATCATTTCTCCACTTACTAAGGCACTTCAAATAAAAAAGTCGAATAATAACTGAAAGTTTTGAAAATTTTTTGCACCCGGGATATAATTCTTGTTTTGCATCCCTAAGTAACTTGTAAAACTTACTTGCATCTTCATTAGGTTCCTCTTCATTATATTCTTCCGCTCCATCCATGTTTGTTTCTCCACTTGAAAACCGAAAGACATCATGTAACAACCCATGAATATCATCATGGGTGTCTTGTTCCCTATGTCTTGGAGGCGGATATCTAGCAGATATTGAAGTTTCACCATGGGCCAACCACTGTGTGTAGCTCTTGATAAGCCCATTGCATATTACATGTTCCATTGCCATATCACGTGCAACCCACATGGCATTTCCACATTTCACACCTACGAAGGCTAGACTTGCAGGCCCAGTCCATTCGCTTCTTCCATGTATGCATTGCTCACCCACGATTGGTACATCCAATTCTTATCCATTATATTATCTTTGGCGAAATAACTATACAAAACAAAATTTGTATGGTTAGACCATAAGAACAACTCTATTTTATATTCATTGACTCAATTAATGACACACTTCAAGTCCAATGCATATCATTATCAGCACATAAAAATTTTCCCCAATCAATAGTTAGTTCTACAACTTTTTTCTAGAACGTGAACCTATACTTATACCTAAAATTCAAAAAAAAAAATCACAAGAAACACACATCGTATAAATATCAACAAACATATTAGAGTTGGTCATCTAGCAACTAACCTGTTAAAACCCCAAACTGATTAACAAACAATTCACACAAGCAAATGAAATTAATCATCAACAAATGAAACTGTAATAGTGTCTATTCAAATTTGCATCAAATTCTCTTTCTAAGCAGGAAAAACTCCAATCAACAAAAATTTCTATAAACATAATCAAACATCCGAGAACACTACTAAAAATTCAAAACAACAAAACCTAAAATCACAAACATAATGCATTAGCAAATGAAGGCTCCAACAACCTAAGGAGTTTCTAAATTATTTGAAAACTTGAATCAGCAAAGAGAACAATATAACTCAATAGACATTGCTTCAGTTGTCAAATTATTGGCTCATTTCAAAATATCACTAAACTTCAGTTGCCAGGGGAGTCATATTGAGTATCTAATTTTTCTATCTGATAAGGAAGACGCAACTTAGTGAGGGAAGAAGAACATGGATCGTTGGGGTTTACTACAAACTGATATTTCCTAACCCCTATGAACAGTAAATCACGAGATCATTATTAGGAAGTTATAGCTATAAAAATAAATTGAAGAATCGATGTAAATATACCTGAATTTTGATTGCGAATCACCAAACAATGTGAAAAATATTTTTCAGAAAAATACAATAATTCCTCTAGAACAGAAAACTTCTCCTTGTTCATGAGCTCTATACAGGGTTCTGCCAAAATAGATCGAAGGTGGAGAGAGAGGATAAAAGAATTAAATTAACAAATCGAATTGCAGAATAGATTGGAGCAAAAGGGAAATAAAAAAACTAATCGAAATCGATTACCATCGGTTGAACTCCGATGCAGCTGGAGGGCGATGATGAAGAAGATGCCGCCGGGGTTAGGAAGAAGGCTGAGCAGGTGGAAGAAAGTGAAGACGATTAGGGCTCAATTCTTGAGTGAAGCTCTTAGTATTAGGGCTCCATTCTTACACCAAAAAACTGAGCAGCTGGAAGGAAGTGAAGGCAGTAAAGATTAGGGCTCCATTCTTCCACCAAAAAACTGAGCGGGATGTTCTTTTTTTGTTTGGTGCCAAGGTGGAACAACGTCGTTTTGGCATAAAACGACGTCGTTTCGAAGGATGATTATCAAATTTATTTTTTTCAATTAATTTTATTATATCTTATTATACATATTAGGGCACCATTAATTTACCTCTAATTTAATTTTTTTAATATATGTATTAGGGCACCATTAATTAACCTATAATTAAATTATAATAGGACACATAATTGTGCCCTAATATAGTTTCTGTTTTTAGGGCACTATTTTCTGTCATTTTACATTATACATAAATATTAATTTATTTAATTACTAATTAAATTTTATTGGGACACTACTTTGTGTCCTTTAAATATTTGATTATAGGGGCACAATACATATAGTGTCCTGAAAAGGACATTTAGAGGGCACAATACATATAGTGTCCCGAAAAGGATCTTTAGAGGGCACAATACATATAATGTCCCAACAGAAGTGCCCTTATAGACAGTTTTTGTTATAGTGCGATGTGGATAAATACTTCTTTAACATAGCTCGAAGAGGTGATTAGTTGAGATACGCATAAACTAGCCAGATATACCTTACCATAACATCAAATAAAATAAAACTATTCTCTTTCTTTATACATCTTAAGGAACTGCAAGTAGCACTCTAAGGCCTCATTATTATTTTTACTTCCAAATTGTTGTTCAAGTTATCAAAATTTTAAAACCTAAAATATAAATATATTTGATATTATTCTGTTTTGAAATATTTTTAAAATTTTAAAATTTTAAGAAACAAAAAAAAAAAAAATTCATTCTCGCCCAATTTATTCTCATTTAAAGGGAAAAGATAATATTTTTGAAGTTCTTGAAGACCTCCATCCAAAGCTTTTTACCCTCAAATATAGAGGATTAATATTATTTTTTATTATTCATCAATTTGGTCAAATAAAGCACAATAATTTTGTTTTACAATTATTTTATTTAGTTGTAACTAATCTTGTAGATGTGTTTTTATTTTATTATAATTTAAATTTATTTGCTTAAAAGAAATATGTAAGCACACTCTTTACACTTAAAAGTAAATTTAGAAAGAAAAAAAAAATATATGAGGAATATTGTAGTAACCAAATGCCTTTTTTTTTTTTTAAAGAAAAACATGAGAACTAATATTGTAACCAAGCATACTTCTTTTTGCTTTGTTATCATAGATCATGAAACAATTTATGAATAATTGTAGTTAGCAAAAGCATTTCTATTTCCAAAATTATTGAGAATGAAAATATAATTCTCATCCTTTTTTTTTCCAGTAGAAACGAAAAAAACAGAAATGTAAACCAAGCACCGACTAAATAAAAAAATTTGTATTAATGTTTTGGATTTTTGCCAAAATTATTTCTTATGAATTATCTTCCAACTAATATGCTTATTTGGAACTAACACCAGTTTGAATTTTTTTTTTTAAATAGAACGGACTACATGCCTCTTTTTGCTTTTTTTTTTTTTTTTTTCTTTTTGATAAAACACTATTGACAAAAAAAATAAAAACATTAAAACTCTTAAATTTAAATTGAAATGCGCCTTTTTTCTTTTTTTCTTTTTGATAAAACACTATTGACAAAAAAAATAAAAACATTAAAACTCTTAAATTTAAATTGAAATGCCAAAGTTACCTTTTTATTTAATAAAACCTAAAATAACTCTAATTTTATCCCGTAAACACCTAAAATATTGTAGATCAATTTCTCTCTCTCCCTCTCTCCCGCCCCTCTCCACACACATACACATATAGAGTTCTTTACCTCATTAAAGTTTAAAAGTCGGCTTTTTCCATGACTAGAGCTCATTTACACTTACATACAAATTTAGAGCTAAACGGCTGAGGCAGTTTCGTTTTTTAAATTGTGGTTGAAATTGGCAGAATAAGTTCCGTTTTCAACTTTGTATTATTTTTTTAATACATAGAAGAAATCGGTCATGCAATGGCCAGTTTCATGATGCTTAAGCTGTTGGGCAGCCTAGGCTGCTCAGCGGGGCTCCCTCTCATTTTAATTAAGGGGATAAAGACAGGTAGGGGCAAGCCTCATGCAGTTCATGCAAATGTTGGGGGGAGGGGGGATTCTCCCCCAACCCGAAATTTTTCTTTTTTTCTTTTTAATATATATATATATATATATATATATATATATATATATATATATATATATATATATATATATATATATATATATTTTTAATTATATTTTTTACATTATTTAATTATTATCACCATCTTCCTAAAATAATTGTGAGAAAACAAAAATTGGATTATTCCAAATTCAAAAATATTTTTTTATTGTTTGTCAATTTATGAATTTCTAAATATACACGAACTTTTAGCGTCAAAATAATTTTTTTCCAAAACATCGATTTCGCTTGATTAACTTTTAGAAATTAGAATTGACAAAATAAAGCATGGTAAATTTTTTAAATTTATTTTAATTTGATCAACAACAATAACAACTAAGCTTTCGTCCCACTTATGTAGGGTCAACTACATTAATTTATTTACGCCAAAGTAATTGATCAAGGGTCATCCCCTTCGTCAGATTTAATGACATAAAATCATTTCTAATAGTCTTATATAACGTCTTCTTAGATCTACCTCTCCCTCTAGTAGTCCCCAGCATTTGAATTAAATCACATTTTCTTATTGGTGTTTCTATGGATCTTTTATGTGTTGGAATATTTTTTATTGTCTAACATTAATTGAAATAATTATTTTACAAAAACGGGTTAATGGATAATCTATTATTTAAGTAGTCCAAAGAATCAGTGATAATATTTTGATTTGGGTTATGGCGTCTTTTATGTAAAAGCTCAGTTAAGTGACAAGTGTAGGTTTAGGGTTTTGTTTAAACCCGTTATGGGAGGGCCCAATGAGAAACCCTAATATATATAATTAGGTCCCCTCCCTAGTCTAGATTAAGAGTTTCTTCCTATTGAGAGCCACCACCATAATAATCTAGATTATAGGGAAGAAGACCTAGTTAGTAATCCGCTACAACAGTTCAACATCCTGCAATGGCCAAAGATAGATACGCTTTTGATTATTGTTCTTCATTATTGTATCCTATAATTCATGTATGCTTTAGTTTATTAATTAATTTCGTATTCTTGTGATTATGAGATATAATCAACATGTGGTATCAGAGATTACATACATGATTTAGGATCTACAATTGATTGTTTTACTTTTTATTTTTATTTTCTGTTCATTTACGAAACTGAAACTTGCTGACATGATTTCATGAGATTTTTTTGTTTCAATTAACTGTAAAACATTAGGACTTTTATTCCCATAGAGTCAATCTTTAAATTGATATATTATGCGTGCTATTTGGTTGTGTAATCAGAAAGAATTTCGACATTGAAGTTTCGGCTACGAACCCTAGAAAACTCCTAATACCGAAATTTGAGATCGTGATTTCATGTAATATTTTGCTTCTATTCACTGTAAAACATTAGGGCTTTTATTTCTCTTGATTCAAGTTTTAAATTGATATATTATACATGTTATTTGGTTACACAATCAAAGAGTATTTTGTAGTTGAACTTTCGACAATAAAACCCTAGAAAAACTGACGCTCACTTTTAAAATTGATGAAGATTAATGATTTTTTTTATTCAATTAAACATCATAGATAGGTTTTAAATTAGTATTTGTCTTAAACCCATATACGATTCGGTGAAAATAATGATTAATATCGAGTTTTAGTTTTTTGGCCATGGAGGAGTGAGAAAACCTAAAAACCGCGACTTGTTCTTCATATTTGGGGATGATTTTATAATTTTTCCTTCGAATCATTGCTATAGACATGTTAAAAAAAAAAAACATAAATATACATAAACCCATAAAAAAAAAAAAAAAAAATGGAAAAAAGGCACGTTTTTAGGGTTTTTACACAACCGGGTCAAAACCGGGTCGAGTTGACCCGGTTCAGACTCGGTTGGAGGTTGAAGACAACCTCTAGCACAGGTCCAAGATACCCACGTGCAGGCTAGGCACATGGGGGCGCGTGAGCTATCTCTAGCGACTCGTTTTGGGTCTCGTTTTTTCCTGTACACTTATATTTCTGTCTTCTAATTTTTTGTATGAATTATTTTATTTTTGGAAGATTAAAAATAATTTTTAATTAATTATTACTTATTATGTGATTTAATTAGCTTAAAAAAAATTTAAGCATGTTTTTCTATTGAAAATTTACCAGAAATTATGTTGGTTGATTTGGAATGGGATTTCAGTACTCACTCTCCCTAAATTAAAATTTATTGATGTGTAATCTCCTAATTAGTTTTAAGTCACATAAAAATAATTTAATAATTAGTTTAAAACTATTTTTCTGCAATTGTGGCGCCGTCGGCGTGCCGAAACAACAGTTTCTCGAAAGTTTTGCCCCTTTTTTGTTTTCTGTGGGTAAAATCCTGATCAAACGATAATAGTTAGTTCGTTTTCTTCTTGGATTTGTTGTTGCCATCCCTGCCTTCCGATTGTTTTTTTTTTTTTTCCTATAGTTGGGTTCGCATAATAATTGGTAAACAATCAAGCAGAAGCACTTAATGAGACAATTATGGTATTTCATTGACACCAGTATCAGAGTAGAAATTTGTTAGAAACTGGCAATCCTCATTGCTACTCTTAACCAAGTAGCTCAATAGTAGTTCTCTTGCAAAATTTTAGAAGAACTCAACCTAAGTATTAAAGTCTAGATATTGATATATGTCCACATTCTATAAGTTTGGAGGTATCTTACTTTATGCATACACAATCACCTTATACGCTTCTTATCAGAACTGGAAAAATACTATAAAGTACGAATAAATCCACAAAACAGTTACTAATCAATATGTGAAAATTCTATTTTCTCATTAATTATTATTGGTTATCACTACGTCTCTAGGGATTTGCATTCGCGAGGTAGAAAGCCTGATTTCCCCCTTGTAAATTGCGTTTGTAATTTTCATTACATTATTGTATTTGTTCTTTGTATTTTGGGAAAATCTTATATTTTAGAATCAATTATGTGAAATATATTTGTGGAGTGAAATATTGATCCATCCTAAAATATATGATTTTTATTGTTCATATTTAGATAAATTATTGGCTTCTTATAATTGGTTTATAATGTTTTGATAATATTCATTCATGAGTAATTATGGTGTACTCATTCAAAATCGTAAAGAGTATAGGATGATATAGGTGGTATTATATGGTATTTGGACTTAATTTTTTGCTTGACTGATGATTGTGAGGTCATGCCGATATCAGCCTCTGATCGAACGAATAGTTGTAGATGAATTCAAAATCCTATTTTTACTCGCAAGCTTAGTGGTTTTAGCAAAAAAGGCTAAAACCCGATAACAAGTGAAAAATCATTTTGAGAAAATCAATTGAATACTTAGCATTGGCTTATTATTTGACTAACATTATTATTGTTTTTTTTAGCTTAATGACATTTTTCACCCTTAACATGTACATTTGGTTTCACGAAATTATTCAAAATTTATAAATTGTACATGGATGAAGTAAGCATTATAGGGATAATTCATATATCCCTTTTTTTGACTGGTTATATGATTAATAGACTATGATAAGTTATTGTTCGAGTAAAAAAGGGGTTTGTCTCTATTATTTTAAAGAGCAAACATGAGGGCTGAAAGAAGTCAACTCATGCTTTGAGTTTTATTATCTTGACTCATGAAGAAGTATCACAAAGTCTTCTTTACATCTTAAGTACTTTTCAATTGATCATGAAGATGTGGCCCTAGCTCGGATTAGATGATTGGGTAGTTGCATATTGCTCATAGAATGGGCTATAAAGGGTGTGTTTATTTCATTTTGGGGATATTATTCTTTATTGAATTCTACATCACTTGTGTTACCTAATCCTGAGCTAAGGTTTTCTTTAAGACTGAGTTAGGCCCATTGGGTTTTCTAGTTTAGGACTCTCGTTTTAGGTTGGGCGTGTTGAATTCCACATCGATGTTGGGACTTCACCCGATATTCGTTTGTAGTAGTTTGTCAAAAGTCCACCTTGCACCTGATAAGAACGACGACGTTCATTTGATAAAATTTGAGGGCAGCAACGAGGTAGTAGAGATGTTCAAGTGGTATGGCAGAGGGGATTGAAATTAGGGTTAGGAGTTTTGACACTAAGTACCCCAGAAATTTAACTAGAATCTCACTTGTTCCAAATAGTTTCAATTTAAACGTATTAGATGTCTTATTAACTTTATATGTTCCTTTCTAAAGTGCAATAAACAGAAACTAGTGAGGAGGGTTAATTACACAATTAACCCCTAAAGTTTAGAGGTTGTCTAAATTTGGTTATTTTGATTATTGTCCATATGGTTGTTTTATTCATGTATTTGATGGTTATGAATTTTAAAGTGGATCGACTTCTTATCTTTCTATTTGTTGTCTTTGTGAAATATTTACATGATGAGTGACATGATTGAAATAATTACATCCTTGTTTTGTTTCGGTAACCTTGTTGACCCAGTAGAATACCTAAGAGGGGGGGTGAATTGGATAACTAAAAAATAATCAGAATAAAAATCAATAAATCAAATAATTAATTTTATGCCTAAATTAATTATTATCTTTATAACACAGCGGAATTAATCAATCAACTAGATTCACACACAAACAGCAAAAATAGACAAATTAAGAAAGCAACACACACAAGATTTATACTGGTTCACCAAGCTACTCTTGGCTAATCCAGTCCCCCGAACTCCACGGAGGTCGCACCCACTAAAACCAATATTCCTTTAAAGGTAGGAACCAAACTCGCACACTGATTCTTTAACAGGCTCAAAATCAACCTTTACAATTTTCTTTTCAAAGACTAATGAATAACCTCTACTTTTTACAAGTTAAAGAATAACATAATTCTTTTTAACACTTAGGCTCAAGAATCAAAACCTCACCAAAATACTCCAAATATCCTTTTACCCGGTAAGGATTGAACCATTACAAAATCACTCACAAAAATGCAATTCTTATCTAGGAAGAATCACTACCTCAATCTCTTTACAAGAAGAGACTGAAACTCATCTACCCTTGATTAAATATCCCAAATGATATTTAACCCGTCACAACTCACCAATACAAAAATTGATAAGTAAATCTAACTCGGAGTTTCTACCACCCTAGATATATATAAACTCAATTAATATCCCAACTAGTGATAGAATTATGTGAGATGCAGAAATCTGATTTTAACAATATATGGGTAGCAAATTGGAGCACGTAATCAGATTCAAGAAATTGTTTAAAAGAATATTTCCTTTAAAAAATCAAAAACAATTTCTAATATCAATTTCCAAAATACAATAATAAACAAGTAATAATCAATATGGAAATGTCTCACCCGAAATCCACAGAATTAATGATGAAAACAATATAGCTTCAATTCCGGTATCAGCACAAATTGATTGTAATTGATTATCAGAATCACTCTTAGAACAACTCACAGTATCGTTGAATGATAACTCTTATAAACGCTCTCTTAAAAAGATATAAACTGATTTTTTTCTCTTAGAATGATTAGCTCTCTTAGAAAATTCGCAGGTCTATATAAAGGCACATGTAATCAGCCTCCTAATGGCTAGTTTATAAGTGTCATGACATTAAAATACTCTTATAGACCCTTCATAACATGAGAACTTCATTTAGGTTCAATTTCACTTAATAACAACTTCTAAAACTGTCAATTAAATCTCCAAAGTATTTCTCAATCAAAACAAATAAGTATAAAATCCATTTTAAGTACCAAATTGAAAAATTTTAATAATTAATGAACCATATTGAAAGAATTTAATTAGTATATGAAGCATATCTCAAATGTTAAGAATATCCCCAAAATCTCTATCAAATCTTAACCAAAAATGGCTACTTTTGAATTTAAAATCAGATCAACCAATATCCTGAAACTGCACGTTCAGTTGACTGCCCAGTCGACTGAAGGATACTGGAAGTAGCCCATGCACTTGATCGGTCGACTCCTTAGTCGACTCGCAGATTCAGAGAGTTCATCTTCTTTCTCCGATCGACTCCTCAGTCAACTGCCCCCTCTTGAATCTCTTCTCTGATCTCGTTTTTAACTTACTTTCTTTTATAATTTTGCCCCTTTATCCATATTTATATTCAAATGAACTCCACTAATACTCTTATATTCTATTTTAGTCATTCAAAAATATTTTTTTTAATTCACATGGGAGCAAATAAATATACTCAACCAAAACACATAAAAAATATAAAATTCATTTTGTGTCGTGTGTATGTTCCTAAATGGGATATTAAGAGTTTATATTTATCTGGGTTGTTTTCCCTAATATCTTCAAACTCTTAATACTTCTTCATCATCTTGATATCTTCATTTAGCATTCATTTACTTTGACATCTTCATTATTGAAACTTTAAATCACTGAAACACTTGATCAAACATTAGTTCCACCAAAACATCAATACTTAATTATTCATCAAAATTTTGGGATCAACAACCCTGATGGAAGCTAAATTAAATAGAGCACTATTGAAAAGTGGTTGTAGATATTCAGATGTGTTATATGTATTCAGGATTCTTAGTGGGTTAAGTATGATATTAATAACTAATTTGGTTATTACTACACATTCCATCATTGAAAATGAGATTTTTTTTTTTTCGAATTTGGGCTATGTTTTGGGCAATATATTTGCATTTTGGAATGGAAGAAAAATACTGAGTTATTTTTGTACAATTTCGCATGGGTTTCTTTTTAGATTGTCTGGGTCTTAAAGTGTTTAATGGATCATACATATATTTTGATGGGCCTGTTGGGCCATTAATTATTTATTACTTAACAAATATAATGGAATTACTAATATGGATAAATTATTTATAAACATATGAGAAGACCTTGAATCAAAAATACTATCACTATGACTAAAATATCTTGGTAGGGATCCAGGTTTGGGCTCATTATATAAATATTGATTTTGGATTTGGGCCTATGTAATATTTCAGCCAACTAGACTTTCTTAGTTATAACTTTCGGCGTTTAAGGTTCATATTAAAGAGCCCATAAAAACACTAATTATGATTAATTATAGATATTGATTTTGGGTTTTGGCCTATGTAATATCTCAGCCAACTAGACTTTCTTAATTACAACTATCGGCCTTTGAGGTTCATATTAAGGAGCGCATAAAAATACTAATTATGATTAATTATAGTTTTTCAATTTTCAAGCCCTTAATTTTTTATTCTATATAGAGACTAATTTAATAATTAGTTTCATAGTGCATTAAAATTGTTATTCAAATTCTTACAACTATAATTGATCGTTGATTACTGAAAGTACAGTTTGTAATGTATTTCATTTTATTTTGATCATATACATATATGTCATTAATATGCACTATTGTGGTTGGGTAATATTGTTTAATTTTTTCCATTTTGGAACAGTTGCTTATGAATTATTGAGATTATTTTACCAAAGTGATTTAACCAACATAATTTGTAAATTTTCAAGTTCCTATTTTGTTGATGAAAAAATTTTAGATTAATTTGTACATTCACCTGCCCAAAAGAGGTTATTGTGTAGATTAATTTAATTGTTGGGCAATATTGTTTAATTTTTTTATTTTGGAACGATTGCTTGTTAATTGTTGAGTTTATTTTACCAAAGTGATTTAACCAATATAATTTGTAAGTTTTCGAGTTCCTATTTTGTTGATGGAAAAAAGTTTAAATTAATTTGTGCATTCATCTGCCCAAAGGGGGTTATTGTGCAGATTAATTTAATTATTGTGCAATATAGTTTAATTTTTTCAATTTAGAACGGTTGCTTGTTTTTTTAAAAAAATTATTGAGGTTATTTTACCAAAGTAATTTGACCAACATAATTTACAAGTTTTCAAGTTCCTATTTTTGTTCATGAAAATATTTTAGATTAATTTGTACATTCACCTGCCCAAAAATGATTATTGTATAGATTAATTTAATTGCATGAGGATATTATGTGAGATAAATAATTTGATAAATTTATTTGTCCAAAGATAATGAATTTTGAAAGATTATTTGTTTTATTATATTTTGAAAGAAATATATGGATTTGAAGGTCAATCTGCCCAAAGGGGGTGAATTTTTAAATCTATAAAAAAAAATTATTTTGTTGATCCTCATGATTAAAGAATAATCATGGGGTGGTTTCGGCCGACGGAGAGAGAGAGGGAGGGAGAGAGAATGGGGGGTCAAATTAAAAGAAAAAGAAAAACGAAAAAAATAAATATTAAAGACCAATACGGATTGGGATACCTGTTCTTCCTGGAAAGAAGGTTGAGGAAGAAGGTCTCCAGATCAAATCTGTAGTGGCTATTAGCGAGGAATTGTTCGTGAAAGCATTGCCGGAAAAGGTAGTAATATTCAAGGTTAGAGTTGTCGTGACTATTCGGAACAAGCACAAACCCTTCGCTTTCTCTCTCTAAAGTTGGACCATAGTTTCTGGTAAATATATGTTGAATTGGTTTGTTTGAAGAACACCAAGGTGAAGGTGGCGGCAAAGTCATCTCGACCAACCCACGTGTTTGAATGGGTGAATCAAGTCATTTGTCCAACATTTTTATATACATATTTTTCCAATCAAAATCGCTTAATACCTCTATGTTTTTTCTATTTCTTCCCTTGCATGCATGAACCATCCACCTATAAATACACTGTTGATCCTAAGATTTTAATAAATAATTAAAAGTTGATATTTTTTATGAAACTAACGGTTTGATTAAGTGTTTCAGTTTATTAGTTCTAATGATAAAAATATGATGACAAGTAATGAATGCATGATAAAGAGACTGACAAAGACGATGGACATTAAGAAGCCAAAGATTTTGAAGAATCTAAAGGAAAACAACTCAGGTTAATTTTTACTCTTAATATATCCCGATTAGGATCACACACAACACAAAAAAAAAATTAAATTTATGTGTGTTTTGATAGGATCTTAATCAGTGAAATTATCTACTCCAATGTATAATTGAAAAAGAAATATTGATAATTAATTAAAATTGAATTTAAGAATTTGGTGGAGCTAATTGAGAAAAGAAATCAGTTAAAGGGGCGAAAACGTTGAAGAAAATTAATTAAAAACGAATTTAAAAGAGGTTTATAGCAATGACAAGTTGACAAGTAAATTGACCGGAGCATAGAAGTAGAAGTCTCTAAATCTCCTAGTCGATAGGTAGGTCAACCTATGCTTAAAAGATGAACTCTCTGAATCATCCGATCGACAGATAATAGATTAGCGATCAACCGATGAGCGAAGGAATTTTGGCTTAGCTAGTATCCTGAATCGAGCGGTCGACTTGTGGGTGTTGGTCGGTCGACTGATGAATCTGTTTCAGGTTTAGAGAATTTCAAGGATTCTGATCAAACAGAAGCCGTTACTAACCATTTATGGTTGAGATATGAGAGAAACTTTAGGGATATGATAATATTAAAGATATATCATTGATATTTTATCCTATCCATTTGAGTTTGAGAAATATTTGAGGGACTAATTTGAATGTTTTGAAAACTATAATTAAGTCAAATATAACTAAAATGAAAGATAATGACATATGGGGTCTATAGGTATCATTTATTGACATAACATTTGAAAACTAACCGTTAGAGATCTAGTTTGAGGGCTATTAAAAGAGACCTGCAGATTTCACATTAAAGAGACACAATATTAAGAATTATTCAGTTCTTAAACTTTTCTAAGAGTTATCATTATGATATTATACTAAAAAATATTGTGAGATTATTCTGGAGTTAAAGTTCTTAAGTTAAAACGCTAATTTATTTGGTGTCACTAATATGAGCTGTCTAGCGATCTGTTTTGCAATCCATTAATGTTTTCTTGTTGAGATCATTCCAAACTTATTCTTTGATTGAGTATTTGATTATTATTACTTGCTTGGTGAATTGATCTTTTTGAGAAATCGTTTTTGAACTTTAAAAGTATAAAATCTTTTAAAACGATTTGTGTGTTAATCTAATTACGTGTTTAATTGTGCTACCCGTATTCTTTATTATAATCAGATTTTATTTCCTCACTTTATTTCTATCACTAGTATCAGGATATTAATTGAGTATTAATTAATCTGGGGTGGTAGAAGTTCCGAATGAGAAGAACTTATCAATTTTTGTAATTGGTGAGTTGTGTGTGAATTAAATACTATTGGGAGTATCTAATCAGGAGTAACTTGGTTTCAATCTCTTTTGGTAAAGAGATTGAGGTGTTAATTCTTCCTTTATAGAATTAATTGTGAGTAATTTGTAAAGGTTCCATCTTTACCTAGGAAAATGATAGTTGAAGCGTTTTTTGTGAGATTTTGATTCTTGAGCCTAAGGTATAAAAAGCATTAGGTCATGATTCTCCCTATAATAGAATTAGGTTATTCTTGAGCTTGTAAAAAGTAGAAGTTATTCCTAAGCCTAGAAAAAGAAATTTGTAAAGGTTGATTCTGAGCCTGCGAAAAGAATCATTGTGAGAGTTTGATTCCTACCTATAAAGGAATCTTGAGTTTAGTGGGTGCGAATCTCCGTGGGACTCGAAAAACTTGATTAGCCAAGAGTAGCTTCATGAACCAGGATATATCGGTGTGTACTGCATTATTTATTTTCTTTATTTTATCTTGTTTATTATACTTATCCGCTGCTATAAAGATAATAATTAATTTTAGGCTACATTAATTGTTTGATTTTTTAAGTATTATTTTATTTGGATTAATTTCTCGGATATTTTTTAATTATCCAATTCACCCCCTCTTGGGTAGCTCACTAGGCCAACGTACACAAACCACTCATTCTCAACTCCTACACACTTTGATAAATTCAACAGCTTGAAGATAATTCTAAAATCAACAAATAAATCTCCATTAGAAAAAACATCATCGAATCCCTTGTCTATGTATGTCTCTCTTTCTTTCTCTCTCGATCAATATATATGATCCTCTGTTTTTTTTCTCTCTCTAAAAATTCCCTTATTTAGCTTTCTTGTTCTCTCCAAATTTTTCTCAGCATTCCTAAGGAGAAATTCAACACCCACCCCCACAAAAATAGTAACATTCAACCCAAAAAAAATGCCAAAAAGTTCAAAAGCTATTGCCTGCCCTCCTGGTATCCTCCCCAATCCAATATCCACAAATCCATATCCCCAAAAAATCCTCAATCGCCGCTGAATTTCCGCCGAATGGATCAAACGGAGCTCCAACGTGTTTTCTAGATGTTTGATCGAACCAGACATAGCAAGATCACGAGGATCGATCTCAACTACTCGCGGGAAAATATGGGTATTTTTATCCCGGATGAGCTACGCAACTAATTGAGAAGATCGACGAGAACAAAGATAGGTGTGTCGACATAGAAGAGTTTGGAGCTTTGTACAGGGAGATGACGGAGAAGATGGAGGAATGGGAGGAGGATATGAGGGAGGCGTTCAACTGTGTTTGATCATAATAGATATGGGTTTATCACCGTCGATGAGTTGAATTCGGTGCTCGTGTTGCTAGGGCTGGAACAAAGGAGGACGATGGAGGATTGTCGAAAAATGATCGTGAAAGTGGATACCAATGGGGATGGGATGGTGGATTTAAGTTCAAGAGGATGATGAGAGGGTCTAGGAGATGGAATAGTAGAGAGAGAAAGTGAGAAAGAGTTTTGAAGTGAAGAAGAAAGAAAAAAGAAAAAAAAATCAAAGAAATTATTAAAAAATTAAAAATGTGTAAAAATACTATTTTGCCCTTTATCCCGTTAGATTTAATGGATTTTTTTACAGAATGACAATTTAAAAACGTGTTGATACGTAGAGAGTTTAAAATGAAATGCTCAAATAGAGAGAGACCATTTAGAAAAGTATCAATATCTAGAGGGTTTAAAATGTACTTTTTCTTTGATTCTTATATTGTATTGTTTATGCTTAATTGAGCATTTTGCCTATTACCCGTAATTGATCTAATTGTATTTTTTTGTGAAAGCAAACTTTTTTTTTTTTGTGAACAACAATAACGCCACAGTGAAATTCTAAACTGATTCCTTAATTTAATGGGAGTCTCTGTAATCTCCTTTATTTCGATGATTGTGTCGTATAAGCATTGATTACTATTGCTATAAAGTTTTCTTTATTTTGTTGATTTTCATACTTATAGAATAATTGTTTATTGTAGACTCTGCCCAAATGAGAGTTTATGCTAATGCAATTGATTCTTATATTGTATCGCTTATACTTATTTGAATATTTTGTTTATCTCGTTTAGTGAGAGTTTTTGTATTTTTCTTTAATTCTATGATATGTTGTGACCACTATTGTTATGCGTTTTACAAAATTAAAATTTATATGATGATCATCATTATTGCATATTATATTATTGCATATCATATTATTTGAATTGATTATACTAAATTAAGGTTTAAAACCCATAGCGTTCAAGGAACATGTTATGAATATAAGTGTCATTGAGTCTTTTAATTCTCTGGTTTAGTAGGAGTTTTTGTATTTCTCTTTATTTTGATGATTACATTGTGACCACTATTGTTATGCGTTTCATAAAATTAAAATCTATTTGATGATCATCATTATTGTGTATTATATTGTTGTATATCATGTTATTGAAATTGATTATACAATATGGTATCTTAAGATATTGTGCCTTAAGAATTACAGTTATATACTTTTGGTTGTCACAAATCACTGTTTCGAGATCTCGTGATGTATTGTTAGTGACAGATGACTTGTTAAAGTCAAGTAATTTCATATTGTTGAGAAATTGCAGCAGTTTTATTTTATTGAAAAACTGCAATTAGCAATTTCATTTTGTTGAGAAACTGCAACAGTTTCATTTTGTTGAGAAATTGCAATAGTTTCATTTTGTTGAGAAACTGCAATTAACAATTTCATTTTGTTGAGAAAATGCAATTGCAATTACAATTTCATTTTGTTGAGAAATTGTAATGAGAACCGATAAGAACAATGCATATTGATAATGATCACATGTTGGCATTGGTTTCTTACTACACTACTGGGCTTACGGTCCATATTGATATGGTTATAAGTATTTGTGAGTATGAAATGTCTTATATTTGTTGAGATTAACATATATACTATCATAATCCAATATTAAGATCATGTTAAATTGGATAAGTTTATCAAGATACTACTTATAGACTGTTATTTTTTTAAACAAAAGGTGTGGCCACACCAAAAATAATTTTTTTTTCTTGTTATGAACCAAAGAGTCTTATTTTTAAAATTAAATTTATTCAATTAATATAGTCCAAGTGGGAAAATGTTGGAATATTTTTTATGGGTTAACATTAATTGAATTAATTATTTTACAAAAATGGGTTAATGGATAGTCTATTATTTAAGTAACCCAAATAATCAGTGATCATATTTTGATTTGGATTGTGACGTCTTTTACGTAGAAACTAAGTTAAGTGGTAAGTGTAGGTTTAGGGTTTCGTTGAAGCCCGTTATGGGAGAGCTCGACGGAAAACCCTAGTATATATAACTAGGTCTCCTCCCTAGTCTAGATTAAGGGCTTCTTCCCATTGAGAGCCGCCACTGCAATAATCAAAATCATAAAGAGGAAGACCTAGTTAGTAATCCGCTGTGACAATTCAATCTCCTGCAATGGCTGAGACAAGTACGCTTTCTATTACCGTTCTTTATTGTTGTGTCCTATAACTCATGTATGCTTCAGTTTATTAATTAATTCAGTATTATTGTGATTATGAGATATAATCAACACTATGCACATACTCAAACCATCGTAAACGATTTTCTCTAATTTTCTCTTCGATGAATGTTATTCCTAAATTATCTCTAATAATTTTATTCTTAATTTTATCCATTCTCGTTTTTCCACTCATCCACTGCAACATCCTCATTTCTGTTACTCCAATTTTCAGGACATAATTCGTTTTTACTGCCCAACATTCTGAATCATACAGAAACGTTGGTCTTATAGCAGTTTCGTAGAATTTTTCTTTAAGTTTCAACGGGGATCCTATAATCACAAATCACCCCAACTGCGCTTCTCTACTTTATCCATCATGCACTGACTGTATATGTAATATCCTTCTCGATTTCATAATTTCTCTGAATCATTGATCCTAAATATCTAAAATGATCAACCTTTGTGACCTTCTCATCTCTAATTTTGATCGCACCACCATCTCTCTGGGCATTACTAAAATTGCAATGCATGTATTTCGTCTTACTTCTGCTAACCTTCAAACTTTTAGACTCTAAAATTTCTCTCCATCTTTCTTATTTAGTATTAAGATATATTCTACTTTCGTCAACTAATACTATGTTATCCGCATACAACATACTCCAGGGTACACCATCTTAAATATGTTTTGTGAGCTTATCCATCACTAGAACGAAGAGGTAAAGACTTAAAGATGATTCTTGATGTAAGCCTATATTAATAAAAAAAAAATTAACAAGTATCGTCTCCTCTTGTTACAACATTAGTAACTATACCTTCATACATATCCTTAATTACCTCGATGTACACATTGGATACATGTTTCTTTTCTAGCACCCATCACAAAACTTCTTTGGATACTCGATCATAAGCATTTTCCAAGTCCACAAATTCCATATGTAAATCTTTCTTCTTTTCTCTATATTTTTTCATTAATCTCTTGAGTAAATAGATAGCTTCAATGGTTGATCGGCCGGGCATAAATCCAAATTGATTTTCCATCGTTCCATAATCTTCTCATCTTTCACCAGTACATTTTCATTAGTGTCTTAGATACATCTGATACTTCCAATATCTCTAGTTTTTCATTCACGTCGCCTAGTAAGTTTAAATATATTCTTCTCTCTATCTTTTGTATCTAACTTTTGATACAAATTATCATACGCCTTAAATTTTTATTCCTTAATTATTTTTCTTGCCTCCGTTTTTGCATATTTATACTTCTCTAAACTCTCTTTACTTTGATATTTTTGTCATTCTTTATAAGCTATTTTTTTTGTCCTGAACGACTTTATGGATCTCCTCATTCTACCACCAACTTTCTCTATATCGTGGTCCTCCTCCTTTACAAACTTCTAAAATTTTTATTCCTATCTCTCTAATATGAATCGCCATATCAATCCACATTTTTTTCACATTCTAGTGTCTCTTCCATAACTCATTATTTCTAATTTTATCCTTAAAAAACTCAATCTTTTCACCTCTTAGATATGTCCAACGTATCCTTGTCTATCTACTTATCTTAGACTCCCATTTTTACCCCTAAAACTTCAGATTGGTTACCATTAGCCTATGTTGGGTAGCAATACTTTCTCTAGGTATGACCTTACAATCCTTACATATTAAACGATCACTTGTTCTAGCAAGAACAAAATCTATATGGATATTTCTCTTACCACTCTTAAATGTGATAAGATGCTCATCCATCTCCCTGAAATATGTATTTAAAAAAACTAAATCATACGCCATAACAAAATCTAAAATCATCTCACCTTATGCATTCTTCTCTCCAAATCCATAACCACCATGTACTTTCTTAAAAGTTCCTCTTTCCTTCCCGACATATCCATTCAAGTCTCCCCCAATAAATATTTTTTCTTGGTTAGGTATACTTTGAAAGACTTTGTCCATCTTCTCCCAAAATTCTTGTCTAGCATTTTCTTGTAGTCCAACTTGGGGAGCGTATACACTAATAACGTTAATCATCTCCCCTCCAATTACCAACTTCATAACTATCATCCTATCGCCAATTCTCCTAATATCAACAGCGTTATCCTTTAAATCTCTATCTACCATAATTCCCACCCCATTCATATGTTTGTCCTTCTCCGTATACCATAATTTATATCCCGTACTCTCAATTTCTCTAGATCTCTTTTCAACCCACTTAGTTTCCTGCAAGTATAGAATATTAATTCTATTCCTACTCATCACGTCCACCAATTCTCAAGTCTTACCCGTCAGCATTCTTATATTTCAAGTTACCAACCTAAGCCTATGCTCATGGACTAACTTCTTTATCTACACCTGTTGATCCTAAGATTTTGATGGACAATTAAATGTTGATATTTTTTGTGGAACTAATGAATTTGTTGAGTGTTTCAGTTTATAAGTTCCAGTAAATATATTATCATGAAGAAAATGAATGCTAAAGAGACTGACAAAGATGATGGACGTTAAGAGACCGAAAAAATTAAAGAACCCAGGAAAAATAACCTAGGTTAATTTTTTACTCTTAATGTATCTCGATTAGGATCACACACGACACGAAAATATTTTTTTATAATTATGTGTGCTTTTTAGAGAATCCTAATTAGTTAAATTATTTGCTCCTATGTGTAATTGAAAAAGAAATATTGATAATTGATTAAAATTAAATTTAAGAATTTAGTGGAGCTAACCGAAAAAAGAAATCGGTTAAAGAGGTGAAAATGTCAAAGAATTGAATTGAAATAAATTAAGGAAGAAGTTCCAGCAAGATCGGTCGACTTGTGGAGTGTGATTGGTCAACCTGTGTAAAATACATGAAGTCTCTGAATCGTTAGGGCAACAGATACATCAACTTGTGAAACTTGTTGAATCATCTGGTCAATAAATAGAAAATGGGCGGTCGACCGATGGGCAAATAGATTTTGGCTTGAAAAGTTCTCTGTGACATTCGATCGACAGACCGTGAATTACCGGTCGACCGATGAGCGAGAAACGTTTGGCTAGTGAGTCTGTTTCAGGTTTAGAGGATTTCGATTATTCTGATCAAACAATAGCCGTTACTAGCCGGTTATGGTTAAGATATGAGAGAAATTTTAGGGATATGATAATATTTAAGATATGATACTCCTAGTTGAATATTCCTATAGATATGGTTCAAGTATTTTTTATATCTCTCAATTTGGTACATGTAATTCTTTCTATCTTATCTAATTGAATTTGAGAAAATATTTATGGGACTTAATTGAATATTCTAAAAGATATTATTGAGTGAATTATACTAGGATTTAGTCATAATGATATATGGGGTCTACAAGTATTTTTTAGATACTTATTATTTGAAAACTAGCCGCTGGAAGGCTTATTCTAATTCCTTATATATAGACCTGCGGCTTTCACATAATGAGTGGATAATACACACAATATCAAGAA
This sequence comes from Eucommia ulmoides, assembly GCA_016647705.1. Classification (NCBI taxonomy): domain Eukaryota; kingdom Viridiplantae; phylum Streptophyta; class Magnoliopsida; order Garryales; family Eucommiaceae; genus Eucommia; species Eucommia ulmoides. The sequence continues at coordinate 32,153,604 of CM028327.1, read as the reverse complement.
CTATTCAGTTCCTAAGCTTTTCTAAGAGTCACCATTCTGATATTATTTTGAGAGATCAATTGTGACATTATTGAGAAGTTCTTGAGTTAAAGCGCTATTTGAGTTAGCGTCACCGATCTAAGCTGTTGATAGGTGTGATCTACATACGTATTTCCAAACCAAATTAAGTTAGTTTTTGTGCGTTTATATAGTATTTTATTATGTTTTAATTAGTTTTCATACTTTTGTATAAATCAGGTGTGTGGGACAAAAACATAGGAAACTGGGGCGAAAACGATGAGATCGAACCAAAAGCGGTCGAAGATACGGTGGGAAAATGAGCACGGAGGCCATATTGTGAAACAAGCCCACCGCCTAGGTGTCCAGACCACCGCCTAGGCAGTGAAAATGCTGAGAAGATCAAAATGCTACTGACCACTCACCGCCTAGGTGGTGAACCAGTAGAAAGATTTCCACAACCACCGCCTTCTTCACCGCCTAGACGATCAACCAACCGACATACCCACCGCCTAGGCGGTGACCCTCTGCACAGCCTAGATATTTTTATTAGATATTTTGAGATATTTTGTCTATAAATACCCACTCCTCTCCCCTCCTCTTGTTGCCTCCGGCCATTTGGGCACTTTAAGTCATACTTAGGCTTACGTTTAGGAGTTTTAGAAGTGGAGCTCACATCCCGAAGTGGAGAAGACGGCGAAGCGATCGTTGAGCATTCTTAGCGGCTAATCTTCGGACGAGGCTAAGTTCTTCGATTCTTTTCCTTATTTTTTTAACTTAGGATCATGTGAGCATGTTTAACTCGATTTCATTGTTTATATGGTTATGACCACGAGTTAAATGTGAATTGTATAGGGATTAACACTAAATTTATAAATATGTGTTTGGATGATTTCGGTGATACGTTTATATTTGTTCTTCGTAGTTTGATCATGTTCATCGTATTGTTTGTTTATCATAGTTAGATAGATAAATAGAGAATACAGGGTTTCACAAACCCCGGATTTGGATTAGGGTAAACAAACGCTACGATCTAATAACACGATTGGGGTTAGGATTGTAGACAATTAATGATGTTGGGGCAAGACTCACATGACCTAGGGTCGTTAAGACGTTGAGGAGCACTTCTTCGTTGATTCGAAGTTATGTTGATAGGTGTGAAAAACCTATCTATTTCTAAACCGGATTTGTTAGTTTTCAAGCATTTTAGTTATATTTAATTGTGTTTTAATGTGTTTTAGTATAGAACAGGGAAAGGACGTCAAAGGGCGAGAAACAAGTGAAAACGGTGGAGAAACACTGAACAAAATATGCAAAATAGGGTTTTGGTGAATGAAGATCACCGCTTAGGCAGAAGTTCCACCGCTTAGGAGGAAAAGAGGCAGAATATTGGGTGTTGAAGGGTTGAACCACCGCCTAGGCGATAAAACCACCGCCTAGGCAAGAAAACGACAGAATATCTTACCAGCAACCACCGCCTAAGGGGAAAAACCACCGCTTAGGCGAAGTTACCAACAGAACTGAACCGACTTAAGTCCACCGCCTAAGCGGTGAACCACTGCTTAGGCGGTGACACTCTGCATAGAAATATCTATTTTTAGATATTTTAAAGATATTTTCCAAATCCCTCCTTTTAATCCTTTTCTCCATCAAACCTAAAGAGACCTTAGACATTCCTTAGACGTAGGAGAGGGCTTGGTTGTTCTTGAGAGATCTCTTCCACCTTAGTTAGATTATATTAGTTTAGGAAGTAGATTAGATTAGTTGTAAAGAGTTTTCTTGGCCAATCCTTGAAGAGCAAGAAGAGGAAGTTCATCAACGGAGAAGAGGAAACTCGAGAGGACTGTTCTTTGGCAAAAGTGGACCACTCCACTTTGAGATTTGGCTTTTCTTCCCTTATTTCTATCTTTGTATTTCATGTTTATTGTTGATGATGATGATCTCCTCTTGATTAAATGTTGTATTGGCTAAGAACATGTTAGTGTAATTTAGAGATTAGTTAGGGAAAGGTGTAGTTGTGTAAATACTCGTTTGGTTTAATATACGTTTCTTTAACGGTTGTTGCTTTTAAGTCCGATTGTGTTTATCATGTGATGACAATATTAATATGCATGTAACGGTATTAGGGTTGGATTTGAGAATCTAAGATTTGACACTCGGGAGAAGTAACCCTGGATTCGGACTAGGGTAAACACATCATTACGACCTAACGACCCGGGAGGGCGTTAGTTAGTGTGCAATCGATGACGTTGGGTCAAGACTCACGCGGCCTAGAGTCGTTAAGACGTTGAGGGGGACCTATTTGTCGACACGAAGTCGCGTATTCCCTCATCTTACACTCGGAAGAGGTGGTAGAGGAGTTTACGAACCGAGATTGTCGGATACCTAAACTCCGTTATTGTTAACCGAACGAAATTAAACGTGTATTAAGTGAACGAAATCAATCCCTAATTAATCAACCTAGAACGGATTTCAGAATGTGCATAATTTAAATCCATCATTCTTTCCATACCTTTTATTGCAGAAGTTATTTGGTCATAAAAATCATAAACATCTTCTTTTGTTCCAATAAATAATTCATCAAAAGCAAGTATAAACTTATCTAGAAAAACTTGATCATTCATTATCTTTCTTTTGTAGGGTTATCAATCTCTATAATTTCAAGCAAGTATTTACGAATTTTATTTAGAATTTCTATTTTTCTATCATCACTTCTTCTTTCAATATTATCTTTCTGTATCTGAGTATAAGCTATTTCAATATTAGCAGAAAGGTGTATTAAGGGTTTTTTAGCAACAAAAGTAAGATAAGCATGTTGTAGAGCTTCTATTTTTTCATGAAATTTAATAACATCTACAGACGTTCCTAATTCAATACTAATTGTAACTTAGCTTAGTTTAATTTCAATTCACGTCTTCCGTCGTCATGATAACATGAGACTACGTCAATTGCGGTATTCAATTCAATTATTCACACTTTTCTCTGTAGGAACGATATCTGATCTTCAAAGATCCACTATATTAAAACTTTAGACCTCATATACTTGCGAGTGTAAGTAGGCGTGCGCAAAAACGCCCCAGCTAGACTATCGTGTCACTAAGTATTTTTCACCAAAATTCCCCATAGATAAGGAATTTGGGCTCAAATGCTTAGTCAGAACAAGATCATGGCTTGACGTCGGTTTCTCCTCTCAGTCCTTAACATTTGCAATAAGCTCGATCTCAGGATTGAGAATTAACCTTCTTCATCTGTTCTCGCTCTGCTTGATCTCATTAACACAATGAAACAAAAATAAAAATTAAAAACAAAACAAAAATAAATGTTAGGATTAACACTCGACTACTTAGTCGCAATATCAACTTAGAATTCACACTAATCCCATGTCAACAACGCCAAAACTTGGTGCGTTGACGGAACTAGGATACGATACATTTGTTTTTCCTATTTAAAACTTAAGTTCTGAGCCGATACCGCGTTTCTTTTGCAATATTCAAATAAAATTCAAACTAATCCCCGACAACGGCGCCAAAAACTTGGTAGGCGTTGACGGGAACAGAATTTGACAATATTCAAATAACATTCACATTTTTCCCCGGCAACGGCATCAAAAATTTGGTAGGGGCGTTTTTGCGCACGCCTACTTACGCTCGCAAGTATACGAGGTCTAAAGTTTTAATATAGTGGATCTTTGAAGATCGGATATCGTTCCCACAGAGAAAAGTGTGAATAATTGAATTGAATACCGCAATTGACGTAGTCTCGTGTTATCCTGACTACGGAAGACTTGAATTGAAATTAAATTAAGCTAAGCTACAATTAGTGAGTTAATTCTAACTAGGTTGATTAATTAGGGATTGATTTCGTTCACTTAATACACGTTTGATTTCGTTCGGTTAACAATAACGGAGTTTAGGTATCCGACAATCTCAGTTCGTAAACTCCTCCGCCACCTCTTCCGAGTGTAAGACGAGGGAATACGCGACTTCGTATCGACAAAGAGGTCCCCCTCAACGTCTTAACGACTCTAGACCATGTGAGTCTTGACCCAATATCATCGATTGCACACTAACTAACACCCTCCCGAGTCGTTAGGTCGTAACGATGTGTTTACCCTAATCCGAATCCAGGGTTACCTCTCCCGAGTGTCAAACCCTAGATTCTCAAATCCAACTCTAATACCGTTACAAGCATATTAAGATCATCATCAAATGATAAACACAAGCGGACTTAAAACAACAACCGTTAAAGAAACGTATATTAAACCAAACGAGTATTTACACAACTACATATTTCCCTAACTAATCTCTAAATTACGCTAACATGTTCTTAACCAATACAACATTAAATCAAAAGGAGATCATCATCATCAACAATAAAAATTAAATACAAAGATGGAAACAAGGGAAGAAAAGTCAAATCTCAAAGTGGAGTAGTCCACTTTCGCCAAAGAACAGTCCTCCCGAGCTTCCTCTTCTCCGTTGATGAACTTCCTCTTCTAATTCTTCAAGGATTGGCCAAGAACACCTCCTAAACTAATCTAATCTACTTCCTAAACTAATGTAATCTAACTAAGGTGGAAGAGAGCTCCCAAGAACAACCAAGCCGTTTCCCACGTCTAAGGAGTGTCTGAGGTCTCTTTAGGTTTGGTGGAGAAAAAGGTTAAAAGGAGAGATTTGGAAAATATATAAAAATAGATATTTATGTGCAGAGTATCACCGCCTAAGCGGTGGTTCACCGCTTAAGCGGTGGACTTAAGTCGGTTCAGTTCTGTCGGTAACTTCGCCTAAGCGGTGGTTTTTCCGCTTAGGCGGTGGCTGCTAGCAAGATATTCTGTTGTTTTCTCGCCTAGGCGGTGGTTCAGCCTTTCAGCACCCAACATTCTGCCTCTTTTCCGCCTAAGCGGTGGAACTTCCGCCTAGGCGGTGATCTTCATTCACCGAAACCCTGTTTTGCACATTTTGTTCACCGTTTCTCCACCGTTTTCACTTGTTTCTCGCCCTTTAACGTCCTTTCCCTATTCTATACTAAAACATAATTAAATATAACTAAAATGCTTGAAAACTAACAAATTCGGTTTAGAAATAGATAGGTTTTTCACACCTATCACATGTATTCTCCCATCTTACACTCGAGAGAGATAGCGGTAGAGTTTTAGAACGGAGATTGTCGATAGGGTAAATACAATGCACGATCCAATGACCCAGTCGGAAGTTGGATTGTGTGCAATCAATGACGCTAGGCAAGACTCACGTAACCTAGGGTCGTTAAGACGTTGAGGGGGACTTCTTCATTGACTCGAAGTCATGTATCCCCCCGTCTAACACTCGGGAGAGGTGGCGATAGAATTTACGTACCGAGATTGTCAAATAAGTCGAACACCGTAAACATGAGTAAATCGAGATCGAACACATATTTGTAAACACATTAATCCCTAGGCGATTATTTCCCCTAAAACATATTAGTATATGAGTATAGTTAATTTAGGTTATATTAGTATTAGTTTAATTAATTAATTACATTTGTTTTTAGCTTAGATAAAATTAGGTCATGACAAATACGATACTCGATAGTAACGACATTAATCCTTGTGGATACGATAACCCGATCTTTCACGATCACACTATACTAAAACTTTGACCTCGTACACTTGCGAGTAGTCAATACGAGGAGGATGCGAATCCCTCGCCGTACAGCTGTCTTGCGATACTATATACAATCTATTCGGTGTTTTCTTGGTGAGATCGTTCTAATCTTATTATTTAATTGAGTATTTTATTATTATTATTTGCTTAGTGAATTGATCTTTTTGAGAAATCGTTTTTGAACTTTAAAAGTATAAAAATCTTTTAAAAACAATTTGTGTATTAATCTGATTACGTACTTAATTGTGCTATCCACATTCTTTATTATAATTAGATTTTGTTTCCTCACTTTATTTCTATTACTAGTTTCGGGACATTAATTGAGTATTAATTAATCTGAGGTGGTAGAAGTTCTGAGTGGAAAAAAAAAACTATCAATTTTGTAATTGGTGAGTTGTGTGCGAATTAAATATTATTGGGAATATCTAATCAGGGGTAACTTTGAGTTTCGATCTCTTCCTGTAAAGAGATTGAGGTTTGATCTTTGCCTAAGTACAAAAAAATTAGGTTATTCTTTTCCCATTGAAAAGAACTTAGATGTGATTCTTCTTTATTAGAATCAATTGTGAGTGAATTATAAAGATTTCATCCTTACTTAGGAAAAAGATATTTGGAGTGATTGTGAGGTTTAATTCTTGAGCCTAAGGTATAAAAAAAAATTAGGTTGTGATTCTCCCTGTAATAGAATTAAGTTAGTCTTGAGCCTAAAAAAAGATAAAGTTACTCTTGAACCTAAGAAAAAGAAAAAAAAAAAAAAAAAAACAGATTATTCATGAGCTTTGGAAAAGAAAGTTGCAAAGGTTGATTCTGAACTTGCGAAAAGAATCATTTTTGTAAAGATTTGGTTCTTACATGTTTAAAGGAATCTTAATGATTAGTGGGTGCGAATTTCCGTGAGGCTCGGAGGACTAGATTAGCCAAGAGTAACTTGGTGAATCAGGATATATTGTGCTATGCTACTTTATTTACTTTACTTATATATTGTTATTTGGTGTACACCTAGTTGATAATATATTTCTATTGCTAAAAATAAATAATAATTAATTTAGTATTAAATTAATTATTTTAATTTTTGAAGTATTATTATCTAGATTAAATTTTATCACTACCCAATTCACCCTCTTCATGGGTAGCTCACTGGGCCAACAACACCCATCCACCATAATGTCGCAACCCTTTCTCATCTGACATCGTATTCAAGGAAAAAACACAACGCATCGCTTTCGAGCAATGCCCTAGCCCACCCTCATTATTCACTACATCCAAGTGGTGGAAACGTAACACGTCGCTAGTAGAGAACACCCCAACGTTGAATGTATTTGGATTCATGTCATAAAAGTTCTGATAAAGTTTTTTGCTGGTTGTCAGCTATCTAATGCGACCTTCCTCATTTACCTGAGCTTGGGATCTACTGTGTGTAAAGAATAAAGCATCAAACACCCACAGGCGGAATTTTTTTTAATTTGATCAATGTAGTCCAAAAATAATTTTTATAATATTTTTTTTTATTTTGATCCTTTTGATAAACTTCTTTTTTTTTTTTATTTTGTCCCCGATTCTGCTTTTAAATTGTCATCCAAAAGGGGTCGAAATAAAAAGATTATAAATTTTTTAAATCGTGGTCCAAAACATTTATAAATTTTTTTATTTCGACCTTGAAAATAATTTTTTAGAAATTCATGAAATGAATTCTAATTTATTTTTTTTCACTTTTTAAATCGTCGTCCAAAAAGTTTTTGAATTTTTTAGAAATAATTTCATGAATTTCTAAAAAAATTATATTCAGGGTCAATAAAAAAGTTTATAAATTTTTTAAATTGTCATCCAAAAAATTTACAATCTTTTTTATTTTGACCCTTTTTGGACGATAATTTAAAAAACAAATCGGGGTCAAAATAATATAATTATAAAAAAGATCAAATAAAAAAAAATTATAAAAGTTATTTTTGGACTAAATTGATCAAAATAAAATAAACGTTAATCAAAGTGAAATCAAAATTTTGGAAACCAAAAAATGTGGGTATTTTTAAAAATTCATGAAATTGACAAACAATGAAAAATTGTTTCTAAATTTAGAATAATCTAATTTTTGTTTTCTCCAATCATTTTAGGAGGATGGTGATCATAATTAATGAATTTAGAAAATATAAGAAAAAATATTTAAAAAGCAAAAAAAATATATTAAAAAGATTTTTTTTTTTTTGGAGGGGGGGTTTTGTTCCCCATTTGCGTGGACTACAGGGGGCTTGCCCAATGCCTCTCTTTCTCCCCTTAATTAAAAGGGAGGGCCCTGCTGGACAACCTAGGCTACCCAATAGCTTGAGCATAAAGAAATCAGCCATTGCATGGCCAGTTTCTTCTATGTATTAAAAAAAAAAAAAAAATACAAAGTTGAAACCAAAACTCATTAGGCCGGTTTCAACTAAAATTTAAAAACCAAAACTACCTCGGCCGTTTAATTCTAAATTCATATTAAAGTGTAAATGAGCTCTAGTCAAGAAAATAGCCATCTTTTAAACTTTAACGAGGTAAGAACTCATATATATATATATATATATATCAGTGGTTGGTGGTGATGGTTAGTGGTGATGGTTGGACTATCACGACGAAGCCAGAACCATCGCGCCACCATCACCGGACCTTGTTCACTGTCAGTCCCCATTCCCCACAAGCCCCCTATCTCTCTGTTTGGCCACCACTAGATTGTCAGTACTGGTGGTGGTAGTTGGGCCAAATTTGGCTAGATCCGACCACATTTGGATCAGATCTAGCTATAGAAGTTGACGACCTTCTCTCATTTTATTTTATTTTTGCTCTCTCATCTTCTCTCTCTTTTTCTCTTTCTCTTTCTCTCTTTGTGTTTGGCTATCACTAGATTGTTGATGGTGATGGTGGTCGGGCTAGATCTAGATCAAATCTGATAATGGAAGCTGATAGCAAGACGCGAGAGTTGGCAACTGACAAAACACCCACAATCAAACCGATCAGAGGTCTCCACAATCTCAAAATACCCTGAGAATTTGAACCCTACCTTCACAAACCCTGGTTCGAAACTCACAAAATTACCTACGGTCAAATCGCAACAAAAACACAAAAATCAGCATCAAAGAACCTTAATTTGGTCACGATGCTGATGGATCACAAGAAGAATTGAAAAGAAAATTTGTGGTGGCAAAGAAGAACGCAAACAAAGAAAAAAAAATCTGCGATAGTGAATTGCAAGTGCAAGATCAGCGGTAAGTCTTAGAAGTCTCTTTGTGCTGCATACGAGATTCTTAGAGCTTCTCAGGAAGAATTCTCAGCAATCGGGGTGGAGAAGATTATTAATTTGAGTTGGAGAAATCGAAGAACTCCAATAGAGTTGATTGCGAAAGGACGGAGGAGGCTAAAGAGAAGAAAAATTTGTTGTTTGTTTAAATATTTGCTATTGGTTTACTAAAGTTTGTCGTAATTTGTTTCTATAATACATACTAACTTTTTTAATTTTTCTTGTTGCTTTTGAATAGTTGTAATGTTTTACAGTGTGATTTGTTGTATTTGTTTTTGTACTTATGTGGTTGATTTTGTTTAAAAAATATTATTCATTTGAATTAGATATTTGTTGTGTGATTTTTTAATTATTTAATATGATAGATGGAGACAGTAATGATATTAAATATTGTTGTGGTGAAGGTGGTAATATTGAATATTTGTTGTGATGACGGTGATAATAACAAGTATTTATTGTAATAGTCGTTGTGATAAAGAATATTTGTTAGTGGAGGAGGTGATATTGAATATTTGTTGTGGTGATAGTGATTATAGCATTATTTATTGTAGTGGTGATGGTTATAGTGAATATTTGATGTGGTGGTGGCAAAATAATGAATACTTATTGTGTGGTTAGTGTTTATTTGAAAAAAAAAAAGGGCTATTTTGGTGATAACAAATAATTTATTTTTGAATTGGGAGTTTGATAAAATAAGAATAATTAAAAAAAAAAAAAAAAAAGTAGGGATAAACATGAAAAATTATGGGTTTGGGGCCCAATTTCACTCACCCCAACTAATATTCAAATATTTCAATATTAAAAGGAAAAAAAAAAAAAAAAGACAATTTGGAAACAAATGTATGGGAGAAAAAACCTTTTCGTTTTAAAAAAAATCTAAAAACAAAAAACAAACATTATTTCGGGAAAAAAAAATTGAGAATAAACTTAAAATAAAAACAGAAAACTAAAAACAAAAGGTTATATTTCAGTTTCACAAACAAACAAAAAAACATGAGAATAAAAAATGTACATTTGTTTCAAAAATAGAAACATAATTTTATTCTCGTGTTTCTATTTTTATTTCAAGAATAGAATTACATTTTTGTAAAAATTGGGGAAAAAAAATTTGTTTCGATTTTTGTTTATGGGCTCCCCCCATCATTGAGATGGTGATTAAAAAAACACCATCATGGAATATATATTTTTCACATATCCTATAAACTGAAAATATTTAGATGACATATCATACATAAGACACATCAAAAACATTAATATTTCATACTTTATAAAACTCAGTTGGATACTTTATTTAATACAATGTTTATGTTATGAGCTATATATTTAATATAATTTGTATAAATCTTTTATTTAATTTACTTCTTTTTTATGATTATTTTGGTTTTACAATATAACATGTAAAAACATATAAAAATTATATTTGTTAGCCATAACTAGGGGTTTTCAATAATCCCCACAACTTGGTCAAACATAGAGTTTTTAGAGTTTTTTTTTTTATCCATTTTTTATTTTTATCATTTGTTTTTACTCTGTCTCCATCTCTTCATTGTTCTTCTCCTCTCCACCGTTCCAGATCCAGTCATCCAGCCTCCAGCCTCTTCATTTTTCATTTTCAGCTCTCGACTCATCTACTCTTCCTTCTACTTTTATTGAATTGCATTGGCTTGGGGCTCATATTTACTTTTCGATTTCTTCAATTCCTCATCCAAAAATGGCTATAAATAATGATAACCATGTAGTTTCCTTTCATCAAAGCCCTAGTCTGATTCTAAATCGTCATCTAGATATAGATCCTGTGCCCTGTGACGGTGAGTAACGCTGTCGGTGACAAATAACGACGGTGAGTCTGTAGATCTATTTTTTTCAATTTTCAATTTAATATTTTCCAATTTTTAGTTTATTCCTGTTGCTTGAAGTTCTGTTGTCCGGATAATCATATTAGGGTTTTGATTTTTAGTATTTAATAGGATTTTGAAATTTTGTATTAAGAAAAATCAAATTAGGGTTTTTATCTTTGTTTTCCAAAAAGTCAAATTAGGGTTTTTAGTTATGTTTTTTGAAAAATCAAATAGGTTTTTTAGTTCTGTTTTCTGGAATAGATCAGATATGATTGGGATTTGGGATGAATTTTGTTCTTTAAATCCGGAGCAAATGTGTTTATGTAAAAAAAGAAAATTAGTTTGTTAATTCCATATTTTTTTTATTATTATTATTATTTTAGATTATATTTGATTGATAATTGAATCTGGATTAATAAAAAAATAGATTTATGTTTCTGTTAATTTATTTTACATTAAATTTTAGACTATATAGATTTATTTTAGATTATACTGGATTAATTATTGAATCTGGATTGATAAAAAATAGATTTATGTTTCTGCTCACTTATTTTAGATTATACAATTTTATTTTAGATTATACAGGATTGTACTGGATTGAATCAATAATTGAATGCAATTTATTTTAAAGATTATACTGGATTATACTATAATCTAGTAAAATAAATTTGTATAATCCAGTATAATCCAGTATAATCTTTAAAATACAAATTATACTTGATAATCATTTTCAAATACAATATAATATTTAAAATACAGGATATCTCAACATTATACTGAATAATCATTTTCAAGTACATATTTATTTTAAATTGGATAATCATTATACAAATTTATTTTATACTTGATTATACAGATTATAGTGGATTATACATATTTATTTAATCCTGGATTATATAGATTTATTTTAGATTATACTAGACCATATGGACTCGTGTTAGTAAAATGCCATTTTAAAGAAAATGAATTCACTTTGATTTGTGATAGGTTATGGAACTCTCGAATAATACTTGTGCCATGAGATCTTCAACTCCTATCGAAGAACAAGGTAATGTTGCTATGAATCTAGATAACAACTCAAATCCTACTCCTACTACTGATAAATTGTCACCCCAGTGAAAAAAGGAAAAAAAAAAAAAAAAAAAAGCAGAAGAAAAATTTCTAATAAAGTAGTTGAGAACGGAATACAAGTATCTATTTGTAAGTATTATGGAAAACAATATCATGCAGATCCCAAACAACGTGGGACAAGTAATTTGAAGGCTCATATTCTAAATTGTCCTAAATATCCTTATAGAGAGTTGCCTAAAGGACAAATCCAATTGATTACTCAACCAAAACCGGATGGACAATGTGGGGTTAGTCTTATAGTAACGAGTTTTTTGGTGGATGCCACTAGAAAAGCTCTTGTTGAAATGGTCATTTTAAATGAATTGTAATTTAGGTTTGTTGAGAATTATGGATTTAAAAGGTTTTGTAACATTTTGCAGCCTAAATTTGAAAATATTCCATCTCGTGTTTCGGTGGCTAGAGATGTTAAGATATATAATGTTAAGAGAGAGAATTTGAAGAAAGCATTGCATAGTCATAGAATTTGCCTAACTACCGATACTTGGACTCAAGGTTTTAAATCGCGGTATCGAGTTACGTAACGGTAACGGTCGTGGTGTAACGGTATCGGGAGTATCGGCCTGTCCGTAACGGGAATCGGCCGTAACGGTCGTGAATTTTTTAAAATCACTAGAACATCCCCAAAAACTCAATAAGAATAATTGTTTCACTCATTTAACCTTTAATAAACACATTATAATAGATCTTATGACATTTTAAGGTTATATACAACACAATAAAGATATAAAAAATACGAAAAATCATCGTACTTAACAATCTTGAAAGAATAAGATAATGCACACAATACTTAATAAAAATATATTACACAAATATAATAAAAGAGTAAATTGTACTTGTACATCATATTACAAAAACAATACACTCGTATAAAATTATCAATACCAAAACGAATTGCGCGCAGGCTCTTCATAGTCGGCATCGGCATGATCACCACTCTGATTTTGTTGTGCAGCACCATAACCACCAAAGTAGTTAAAGGTGCAATGATCATAAATGGTGTTGCTAGGGCCACTACCACCGGTACCGCTAGATTCTGCTCTTTCTTCGCAGTGACCGAAAGTAGAACTCGAACTTTCTTGATGTGGAGGAGGGACACCGTATTGGTAAGAAGGTGGTGGTGGATATGAGTATCCGGTAGTAGGAGGTTGTAGGCATCCTAAAGGACCCATACCCACATAATGTGGCGCCGAAACATATTCCGAAGAGGGATAATAAGGGTAAGGATATGGTTGTGGTTGACGCCACTGATGATAATTATCCCCTTAATATCCATATCCGTATCCTCCAACTCCAAGCATACCAAAGCGGTTTTCCATGTCATCATATTCTTCGGAATTTGAGGATTGTGGGTTTGGTCTTCTTCTTGATGATCCAATTGCACTAGAAACAGAATGCCTTCGTGGCTCACTAATATCCCCACGTTCGACATTGTCTGCAAATCCAGCCATTCCTAACTCTCCATGATACGGCGATTGTCTAGTGTCTCCTCCACCTCCACCTCCACCATCATCACCACTAGACTCTCCACTAGGTGGGCTCAAACCACGACCACTATCAGTATCACTTCCATCTCCAGATGGACTATCACTTTGCCAATGTCGAGGTGCTTGGCTACTGGAAGTAGCGACCTCATCATCGCTTACGTCTAACCATCTGGAGTTGTCATGATCATCTAACAATGGTTCTTCTCTCTCTTGAAGCCATGGAGATAGTGGATCATCTTCTTCAAAGATATAATCCAAGTTTATAGGGTTGAAGCTGTCTTCAATTTCACTTTGGCTTAATCTCGTAGCATGTCTAATTTTCAACCTCATATTATAAGCCACGTAAACAAGTTTATTCAGTTTTTGATACTTTAGACGATTTCTCGTCTTTGTATGTATCAAGCTGAATGTGCTCCAATTACGCTCGCAATTAGAAGACGATGTTGTTTGGCTCAACACTTTAACTGCAATCTCTTGAAGTTCAGGGGCAGATGCACCAAAGTGGATCCACCATTCAGCTGTAGAAACAATATGAATTAACACGATACGAAGATTGAAATTCTTATATTAATAGTTAATTGTTCATTGTATTACCTGGATTTGTGCGTGTTACTGCTTTTTGTGCCAATACTGTCCCGAAAGAATGTTCTTTATCACGAAACATCATAATCTATATTTAGAACGTAACAAATCAAAAACCCACAAATAAAACATATAAAACTTAGTAACTTGTTAGTCGCTAGTTGTTACTTAAAAAAAAAAAAAAAAAAAAAAAAAAAGAACTAACTTGATTAATAGCTTGAATTTGTTTATCAATATTCGGCTCCAATCTTTGAATCACTTTTTGAACTCCCTCCATTACCTCTCTATGGTCAGAAAGTTTACAACCATATTGAAATTGAGGATTTAAAAAATAACCTACATGAATTCAAAACAAAAAGCACATTTTGTTAAATGAAGTTTAATTCTAATAAGTAACAAGAGTTTTTAAAATTGAATTTACAATTAATCAATTACTTACCAGCTGCATGCAAATCATGGTGTAATTGGAATTGCCATCTTTTGTCGATCATTTTCCAATATTTTTTGTAGTAACGACAATTTTTTTCAATGGCCATCTTCGCTTTGTCCATAGCTTCATAGACAAATCCCATTGTAGACTTCTCATCTCCATCAACAAGCCTAAGCACCCTCACCAATGGTTCTTGAACTTTTAAAATTTCTGAAGCTTTTATCCAAAAACCATTGTCGTTCACAATTTTTCTAACTTTTTTTCCACAGTCCTCCTTCGCCCATCTTTTGCTTTTCCACTCATCACAATTAAACATATTTTGTAAGGCATTCTTATACCTTACAATGCTTTCCAGCATAATGAAATTAGTGGCAAAACGTGTGATCCCGGGGCGTAATAACTCTTTTCCTTCAGTAAATCTCTTCATAAAATCAATAACCCAACTAGAGTTATAAATGAAGCGTGATATTCTTCTTGCATCATCCAAGACTGTCAGCACATTTGTTTTCTCTCCAATATCTTTCAATATCAAATCAAGGCAATGTGCAGCACAACCTGTCCAATATAAATTTGGTCTTTTTAACATAAGTTTTTTCCCCGCCGCTTTTATTGCAGGCTCATTATCAGTAACGATTTGGACAATATATTTTTCACCAATTTCATCTACCACCTTGTCCATAAGCCCGAAGTAATAATCGGCAATTCTGCTAACAACATCGGTGGCATCCACTGATTTATGAAAAACAGTCCCCCGATTGCTATAAATCAAAAAATTGATAATGTGCTTCCGGGTAGGTCCGCTCCATCCATCACACATGATCGTAACGCCCCTCTCCTCCCAATTTGGTTTATGAGATTCGATCCACTTTCTCAATTCTTCATATTCTCTAGGTAAGAAAACTTCAGTCACCTCGTAAGGAGTAGGGACTTTCACTCCTTTTCCAACCTCCCTTGCAACATCCAACATTGGCTCAAGCCATGGCGAATTAACAACGTTTGTTGGCAAACGTGTGTATAACACAAATTGACTAACTACGACCCCTAATTTTTTCCTCAACCCTTTTATTACCCTTGTTGAGATCTTTTGTTGTTTGGGGGCTTTGCTACGGTGTAGATCAACATCAATCTCGGCCAACCGTGCTTCAGGTAAAGACGAATCAATCCAAATTTTTTTCGAACTCGATTCACGGACAGTAGAAGATCGTCGAAACATATTAGCAATGCGAGTAGTAGTGCTTCCCCGTCTGGTGCTTTCACCAACTCCGCTATTACTCCCGGTCTCATATCGGTTGCCTGCATCCCTCCTATATCTCTCCCTATCTTCTTCTTCTCTATGCAACCTCATACTTTCTTTTCGTGCATAAGCCATATCCGGATCATCCGAGTTATCATCATCACTCAAATCGTAAGGATTATCTTGATCACGTTGAGAAGCTCGAATTTGTTCAATCACTTCTTCTCTTTGTTTTCTTTTATCCATTTTTTTCTCCAAGTTACCTTCAAGATGTTTCATCATAAGCGTTCTAACATCGGCACTAACACTTTGGCATGGAGCTACTTGACCCTTTTTGGCCGCCAAGTGTTGCTTCAATCTAGTTATTCCACCATTTATCTCTCTACCACAAAATTTACATTTTAATTTGTGTCTAGAACCACTAATAGGAATCCCGAATTTCCATCCAATATCATCACTAGGAGGATGTGATCCTTCTTCACCCGACATTGTTAAATTTTAATTTTCTACAATTTACATACACAAATTTAATTCATACTATTTATTAAAATTATAATTGAAGCTAATTAACACTACATTAATCATTATATATATATATATATAATGTGATAAATAATAGTGACAAAAAAAAAAAATTGCTACAAAAATATAAATTAAAAAATTTTAGGACTAAATTGTAATTGTAAAAAAATTAATTAACAATTTTAGGACTAAATTGTAATTGTAAACAAGTTAATTAACAATTTTAGGACTAAATTGTAAACAAAAAAATATTTTTAAACCCCTTAATTATTTCTAAATTACAATTTCTAAATAATTTTAATGCCTAAAATACTAATTTCAGCCCCCACCCAAATCAAACACCCCCAATTGCCGTGAAATCCCTAACACGGTAACACCCGAATGGAGAGAGAGAGAGAGACAAACCGAGCGGAGGCGAGACCGGAGCGGAGGCGAGACGGCGACGGCGACGGCGACGAGCTGCAACGCGAAGGAGAGGAGACGTCGCCAGCGACGCGAGAGCTACGTTCGGCGGCGATGAGCTGTTTCTGTTAGACGAACCAGACGAAATCCTCAACGTTCGACGAAATCCTCAACGTTCGGTAAGTGTTTGGTTATCTTCTACTACTTTTTTCTCTTCCTTCCTCAATTATATGAAGAATCTTGGAAGAAATCTGAAAAGTGTGCGCGAAATCAGGAGTCGGTCGGTCGGTCGGTTGTTCTTTACAGACGGTAACGGCCGTTACGGTCTCCGTAACGGCCGTTAACTGCCCGTATCGGCCCGATACGGGACGATTCAGCCCTAGATGCCGGAATCAGCCGTGTATCGGTATCGGCCTACCCATTTTCCGGTACGAATCGACCGTTACGGTACGTAACGGCCGATATTTAAAACACTGCTTGGACTTCTATACAAAATTTGAATCACATGTGTTTTAGTTGTCATTTTATTGAAGATGATTGGATGTTACATAAAATAATACTGAATTTTTGTCTTGTTGAAGACGATAAAGGGAAAACTGTTGGGAAAAAAATTGAATCTTGTTTGTGTAAGTGGAACATTAATAGTTACTTTACTTTGACAGTTGATAATACTATCTCTAATAGCACAACTATTAAATTCTTCAAAAAAGTAACTAAAGATTGGAAGAGAATTGTGTTGGGGAATGATTTTTTACATATGCATTGTCATGCTCATATCCTTAACTTCATTGTATGTGATGGTTTAAAAGAACTTCATGAATCAATAATTAAAGTTCAAGATGTCGTTAGATATGTGAAGTCATCTCCAAATAGATTTCAAGCTTTCAAAAAAGTGTGAAATAACTTAAAAATTGAATATAAGAATCTGTTATGTCTTAATGTTCCAACTCATTGGAATTCTATATATAAGATGCTAGACAGTGTTGAAAAATTTGAAAAAACTCTTGATAGATTGGAGGATGAAGATCCAAAATATTGTTATTGTTTTTTTAACAAATATATTCGTGAGAGTGGTGGAAGCCCTCAAAATAGTGAAGATTGGAAAAATTATTGGTGTTTTATGAAATTTCTAAGATTATTTTATTCGGCTACAAATTGTTTTTTTGGGTTCCGTATATGTTACTGCTAATATGTTCTTTAATGAAATAATTGTTATTCATAGCAAAATAAACGAACTAATCCAAAACCAATATATTTTGCTATCTAAAATGGCAACTAGTATGAAAGTGAAAGTTGACAAATTTTGGGGGAGTAGTAATAAGATAAATCTTTTGTATTTTGTTGTAATATTAGATCCAAGGAAAAAAATGTCATGGTTTCAGTTTTGTTTCTCTGATATTTGTGATGAAGTGTTTGCTAATAGGTTGATTGGGAAAGTGAAAGATGCGTTGAATCGTTTGTATGATTATTATGCTTCATGTAAATTCTTAAATGTTCAGACTGTTTTTGATAGTAGTAACACTACAAAGAGGACAGTTAATGTGGATATCGATGATCCACATAAACTAATTGCTTTCCCGATTTCAAAATTTTAGAAGGAAGACAATCATTGGGGTATAAAAATGAGTAGAGAATTACTTAGTTAAAAATTCCAAATTTGTAAATGATGAGAAATTTGATATCTTAGATTAGTGGAAGAGTAATAATAGTAGGTTTCGAGTGTTATCTTGATTAGTTAGGTATGGGCTGGCCATAACAGTTTGTACACTTGCTTCAAAATCAATATTTAGTACTGAAATGCGTGCATTTGATCTGTTCCATAGTTCTTTATTTCCAATTGTTGGTAGGAAACCTTGTATATTCTCAAAATTGGCTTTAAGCATTTATACCGATTTCACTTCGAAAGGTAATGGATGATGTCAAGGAGATTCAAGAAGATTTAGATAAGATAAATCATAATTTTTTTTCAATATTTTTTTTAATTAGATATTTGATAATATGAAAATTAGATTGATCTCTTCTTTGATTTTTGAATTTTTTTTTTTTATTTATTTATTTATTTATTTTTAGAGAATTTTGATATAAAATTGATTTGTTGCACTTTATCCCGTAATGTAAGCCGAACTACAGGGGATAAAGTGCTGATGAAGGAGGTAAAGTGTAACAAAAGTCTAACCACAATGGGCAAAGTAGTGACGCGAATACCATAAGGGGACAATGTGCAAAACGACCTCATCACAAAGGGTAAAATGTAATTAATCCATTTTACACTATTTTAATTTTAATTTATTTTTATTGGTAGTTTCTTGAAGATCTACAAATTGAATGGAGAAAAATTGGATTGAAAAAAGAAGACTCATTGTTTCTTGAAGTTTTTGTGAATTTTTTATTTTACTTTGTTTGAGTGACTCATTGTTATTTTTAATTGGGTTTTATTGTACTGGTAATTTGGTATATTTTGAATTTTTAGGATGGTTTTTATTTTTTGAAAGGTTGTTGAAAATTGAACTTAGTGATTTTTATTTTTTGAATATTTTGTTGAAAATATAATGTAAAATGAAAATTGAATATCAAAAATTGGATTAAGAATCCAAATCTGTAAACCTAATCCGAAAAATCCAAACCAAATCCAATCCGAACCACAAATAACCCAGACCAGATTCGAACCACCCGGATCCGAGCGTCTTAACACACCCGAAAATATTGATTTTTTCAGCACAAACGGTAAAAAACGGGTTGTGCATTTTTTTACCTGAATGACTTCAGGTTGGGTCTTAGATCCGGCCCAAATAAACTCAAACCAACATACACCCCTAGCCATATCTGAGCCTACTTGGATCTGTAAACCTGATCCAAAATTCCAACCCGAACCAGATTCGAACCACAAATAACCCAAACCAGATTCGAATCAACTGGATCCGACCGTCCGAAAATACCCAAAAATACTAGTTTTTTCAGCACAAGTAGTCAAAACGGGTTTGCATCTCTGATCTGAAAGACTAAGGGTTGGGTCATAGATCCGACCCAAATAACTTAACCCGAACCGATGTACAACCCTTCCCACATCTGAGCGTACTCGCATCATGTGTCGTATCACCATATTCATATTGTATCAGCAAGAAACACGCATATCTATAGGCAAGTTCCATGTTAGAACCAAAATGAATTATTCAAACTCGACTCATTTGTTTTGGACTAGTTGATGAAACAAGTCCGAACTTTTATTATTGTCCGAAACAAACTTCCTTATCTTGACTAGTTAAAGCCCATGAACAACTGGATACAATGACAAATAAAACATCAAATTTCAGCATCATTTTAAGAAACCACCTTACACAAACAAAGCTGCCACTACTTTCTCTTTCTCATCTATTGTGAACTGTGTATGCAACTCTTCATGTGTGTTTTCTTTAACTGCATTTTTTCCCTTTTCTCTTTTTCAATTTTTCCAGGAGAGGGGACGATTTAGTCTATGTAGATCAGATGTATACTTATTATTGAAACAATTTGATTGCTAACACATCAAAATCATCCTTAATGCTAAGAGAAAAAAACATGCATAAAATTATAATTACAGATGAAAAAGATATAACCTTTGCACACGGCCACATATGACCTCAACGGTTTTCTCTCTTGCGTTGTATTTCTCGAGCCATCGCCCTTAGTTCCTCCGGTGATGGAGGCCTTGGTCCTTCTGGGGGATACACCACATATTGGCGCTTCACCAAAAAAAAAAAAAAGGGACTTTAGACAAGACTAGATGTCATTTCTCAACGATGATCCACAAAAATCAAGAATTAAAGGCAAAACAATGGCAATCATGGTTAAGATAATTAGATTTTGACGTGCACATAAATAACTAATCGAAACGTATCCAAAGCCACATCATCATTTTCCAATTTGTCTTCTTTCTTGGCTAACTATACAAACCCAAATCAAATTATATTTATGACTGAAAACCGATCCAATCACGAGACCATAGAATACCATACCACAATCACCATATGATGTAAAGTCCCGATTCCATTTTCATAATAATCAATATGTTTGGTTGCACAGAACTGGAGGTTCAGAATTGGAATTGAAAATGAACGCATTTGTAAAAATCATAAATTTTACATGTGTTCATTTTGAATTCCAATTCCATGTTTGCCAAACGCTACCTAACTGACAATGTGAATCACCAAATTTAACACGGAAAGATAGCATACTTAAATTTTCGATAGAATTCTTTAAAGTAAGCTACAATTACAACACCCTTCCTTCAAATAGATGAGACGTTTATCCATATGAAATCAGTTTTACTACATTAATTCAAGCTTGAAGGGTTATCAACACAATTTAAACAAAAAAGGGCGCCTATTCAGCAATATAAGCACTAAATCATAAAAAGCAATCATTTATGGTGAAACCTGCATTCACCTCGTAGATTTTATACACTATTTGAACAATCAAATACTGCCAAATCAGTTGGTAAAACTAGGGATGTCAATGGTCTAGTTTCATATAAAACCAAAACCAAAACCGTTAGACATATCATACCAAAACCGTCAGTTTTTTTAAACGGTTTTAAAACCGAACTATTTAACTTTATATAAAACCAAAACCAAAATCACGAAACCGTAGACTGTTATTTTTTTATACATAAACAAAAACATAACTAAAGTAGAGTGAGAGAGAGAGAACTCAGAGATGAGAGAATGGAGCAATGGAATGGAAGTCCAAAGTTGGCTAGGTTACAACACACACAAATGAGAAAACCTAACCTTAACATATATATAGAGAGAGAGAGAGAAGAGGGGTTAAACTGTAAATATATATATATATATATATTAGGGATTAAACTGTAAAAACATAAAAAAGTGATTGCAAGAATATATCTAAAATATCAGTTACACGGTTCGGTTACGCTGTTTACTTATGTGGTTATTGTCTCAAAGCCAAAACCAAAATCACTTTGGTTGCTAATTTCAAAACCAAAACCGCAACCAAAACCATTTAGTCGGTTTCAAAACCGAACCATTCGTTCAGTTACCCGGTTCGGTTTTAATTGCCATCCTAGAAAGAACTACTAGTATAGTTTTTTGCACTCCAAAATTAATCATTTACGAAATCAAGCTTTGTTTATACAGAATAAGTGAATCACAGATATCTATATAATTCGTTCCTTTATGATTCGTCCAATCTTAATTTCATTGGATGCATGAGTAACCTTTTGATAAAGAATAAACACTAAGATTGCATCAGAAAATCTCTACACGAATTAAGGAAAAATACTGAAATTAAGCCGATTTCCAGAATTGATATCAAAGGGAGTAGCATTAAAATGACTCTATGCACACATATATGGATAATTTATATAATTAGAGAGATTAGGGAACTTACATTTCCCATGACTTTCTGGAGATTCTTGGTATTGTTGGCGAAGAAGTACATAAGGCCAATCGGAACTGTAACGTACACCGCGAACTTTGCAATCTCCAATACACCCTTCGAAGTTCCAAGCGAAGACATTCTCTTCTCAGAATGTGACAGATCGCAAGCTCTGGTACTGAACGGAACCCTAGAGGGACAACAAACAAGCGAGAGATAGAAAACTAACAAACGAGGAGAGAGAGAGAGACTATTGAGCTGGTTGAGGTTGATTAGACAAATTGGGCTTACAATTAGCCCAACCCACCCAAAAGAAACTTAGGGAAGAAAGCCCATGATTGGCCCCTCACGGCATATTTGGTTGAACGAAGCCAAACGAGCCGTTAAGGGAAAAGGTTTTTTGTTGGTAAGCCCCCTATAATAACTTTATGAAAAATACAATAATATATTAGAATTCCAACTTTATTGTACCATATTAAATCGCTGCAATTTTTTTATGTTCAAAATATTACTGTGATTTTTATGTAGTATATTAATTTTAAAATTTTGATAAAATTAGTCAACTTCTCACATAAGTTACTGTGAGTAAGTTAATTGCATGGAAAATAAATCTAAAATATGTGGAATATTCACTAATAGTAATTTCAACAGTTGTGGCATTTTTTTTGTGGCATTTATTTGCCTAATATGACACATATTTTGAATTAGGTTTAATTAAGTTTGGGAGAGTTTAGTTTATTAATTTTATTTTATTTATCTTAAGTTAGATGAATTGGTTGCAAAATAAAAAATGAAAAATGACACCCCAATCTGCCACAATTGTTGTAGTACCCATCCAAATAATAGTGTGTCATACTACTATTGGTGTATCATATTAAACAAACAAATGGCGCACAAAAAATGACACAATCGTTGAAATTGCTCTTAGTGAACATTCCACATATTTTAGATTTGTTTCCCATGCAATTAACTCACTCACAGTAATTTCTATGAGAAATTAATTAGTTTTATCGAAATTTCAAAATCAATATATTACATAAAAATCATAGTAATATTTTGAACATAAAAACGGATGACTCATTATGGACCCCAAAAGCTCACTGTTTTTCAAGGTTATCCCCATTTACTTTTCTATTTTATCAAAACCTGAATTAAAAAAAAATAGTGTTTTTCCGACAAATATATCTTTCAATTATTCTTTTACTAATAAATATTAACTACTGCAAATAATAATAATAATAATCCCATTACAATCACTGGTAAATATCACTATCACCGTCGCTACTACCATCACAATAAAAATTCGTTGTCACCACCACTACCACCACCACCAAAAACAAATATTTATTATTACCACATCAATAAATATTACATACCATCGCTGCTATCACCGCAACATATATTTATTGCTATTATTGTCAACACCACAACAACCAATTTACAACCACCGCCGCCGCCACCACAACAAATTTCGTCATCACCACCATAACCAATGTTTACTGTCGCCACTATCACTGCCGCCATGACTAAAAAAAAAACATTTATTATTATCGTTGCCAGTGCGACAACAAATATTTCCAGAAGAGATAGGGGAGTAAATGTATATATAGATGCCTTAAGAGCGAAAGTACACTTCCAATGCTTGGATATGATGTAGAGTGTGGCGGTGGATCGGCTATTTTTCGAGTCTCTAGTTCGGTTGACGATCATCACCGGAGCCACTGTTCTTGCCACCATATGGTCGTGGTGGCGCGACGGTGGTAGAATGTTGGTGGTAGATGGCCAAATCTAGGCCGCCGCCACCAAATCTGGTGGTGGCAACCCAAATCTAGCCATCTATGGTCATATAGTGCACAACCACCACCGAATTTGGTGTCGATGACCATGTGTTGGGGGGGGAGGGTGTGAGAGAGAGAAAAAGATGGAGAAGGTGGTTGTTTCGACAAGGTGAGTTCATTGCACGCCAAGGTGGTGGCGCAACGGTGCGTGATGTGGTGGTGGTTATTGTTGTGGTTTGATTGGGGAGGGAGGGTGTAAATTGAACAATTTTCAACAATTCAAATTTTGCACTTATCAAACAAACAAAAAAAATTCAGCACTTAAATTTTCAGCACAATTTTATCAAACAACCTTAGCATGCAATGAATTAAGCAATTAAGTGCTGAAAAATTAAAAAGGTTGTTTGATAAAATTGTGCTGAAAATTTAAGTGTTGAATTTATTTATTTTTTTGTTTGATAAGTGCAAAATTTGAATTGCTGAAAATTATTTAATTTACATAATTGCCCTTGAATCAATATAATACAAAAAATAAAATAAAAATAAATAAATAAAAATAGAGAATAAAACAATAAAATAAAAATACCAATAATATATTAAAAAGTTCAAATAAATAAATTATCATAAGTCAACAATAACATAGAATTCAACAAAAACAATTAAATTCGGGAATTAAACAATTTAATTGCAATTTTCTCTCTCAAGTTAATTATATATGCTTGATCTGCTTGCTTGCTTCCCTTTCTAGTTTCAATTTCTGAAGTAATTATTTCATCATCAGATGATTCATTTACTTCATAACCTTCAGTAAATTAGTCAAAAAAATCATCAGTCACAATTGTTTTCCGAAGATAGTTATGAATAGCTACACAAGCAATAACAATATTTCTTTGCACTCCAAATGTATATGATGGCATCAAATTCAAGATTGGAAAACGCATTTTCAAAACTCCAAAAGCTCGTTCAATTACATTCCGTAATTTGGCATGAGCATGGTTGAAAAGTTCTTCTTTCGTTCTAGGACCGTTGCTCCTAAAGTCAGACAACCAATATCATACATTACGATAGGGCGCCATAAATCCCCTTATATGCATATATGCAGCATCGCATAAATAATAGTTATCTGTATAATTAATATGTAGAAATATTATTCAATCGCATAACTCATAAATATACTAAATTGTATTATACAATTAAATTAATATGAAAAATAATATAAAAAGAACTTACCTGGCAAAGGAAATGGAAAATTGTTCGCTGGATCATTCATAGTTTTTGACAACACTCTTGCGTCATGTGCAACACCTTCCCAACCAGCCCATAAAAATGTAAAAATCATATTGCAAGCACATTTTGATAACACTGTCCTCCCCCTCTTCCTCTAAATAAAACTTGCTTATCAGGAGAAATAACCGCATGAATAAGAGTTCCATCAAGTGCCCCTACAGCACCCTTTAAAAAGAATCGGTTAATTCAAACAAAACACCAAAATCAATTACTAAACAAACAATTTAGATATTTTACCTGAAATATTTGCCTAAGGCGTTGATGGTGTTGATTTGAACTCTCATTGCTTGTTGTCAGGATGATAATTTCTTTAGAAAAATATATCATTTCATCCAATACTTCATGGAAAATTTTATGTATAGTTTGAGTTGAATGGTTGAATCTTCTCTTCACACAACGAATTCTTGAATTGTGACTTAAAATTAAGAGAAATATTGCCATTTTCTCTTTAACAGAAATGTAACGACTATCCTTTAACCATTCTTTGTTTTCGAAGTAGGTACACAACCTTATGAATGGGTCAATCTTCATCCTCAATATTTCGAGACAATGAGAATCATTTCCGTTAACAATTTCTTCTACATATAATTTTCCACTAAGAGAGGAATTGGTATCGGGTCTTCTTCTATTTCTCCTTAATTTTTTCATTACCAAAAGAACTGCAACTTTCTTTGAGACGATATTTGAATTTTTTACTTTCATTCTACAATAAAAATAAAATACTTTAATCACCGGCTAAAAATATTTCATTGAAATAAAAAGTCAAATATCACATATATATAAAACCTTAAAAAAATCAAATACATAATGAGTCACATATTAAAACCACTAAGCGAATACTCAGATACTTATAAATCCAAATACTACATTAACATAAAAATTCATAATTGAAGTTCAACAAAAGATAATTCAAAATCCGTTACATTCAAAGAAATCCTAATTTCTTCGCATTCATTTTTAGCCAATTGATTCTAACTTCTTCGGGTTTTCGAAATAATGTCATCCATTGCTCTCGATATGATTGACTCTCACAAAAGATACTTAGCACAGCAATATATAAAGGGTCATCCATTTGGAGTATTATCATACTATCCAAAGCTCTATTACACTCCTCCATGGTAGGTCCATCCGATTTCTCTAAGCTTTGCAAAACAGCTTGTAGCTGTTTATCGATGTCATCACTTTTTATCTTCTTCTGACGCTTAGCTTTTAAAGATGAAGGTACAGAATCACCCTCTAGGTCAATTTGTACGCGTCTGATAGATTGAGACGTTGATGAGTACTGGACATCATCGGAAGGTAATCCTATCCTAGAAGGACCCCATGATGCTTCCCCTGTCGCTATTATACCATCAAACAACGCCTTCATTTCATCAGCATATTGCAGACCAACATATCGAAATTGTTTAGCTTCGGGATTGTCTTGTAAGGCATCATATTTTAAATTTATAAGTTATTTTTTTATTATGTAATTTAAATATATATTTGATAAATAATATCGTACTTCGTGTTACCTTTAAGTATGCGTTCCATTGCTCGGCACTCCAATTCTTCGTGTTTGTCAATGGATCATCTCTATGACCGGTATTTTTCATTAGTTTGGTCCATGTTTGATATTTTTTGTCACAGCCCACCCCAGACACCCGTCACTGCAGGGCCGGCGTGACGTCGACACGACCTTATTTTAACGTCAAACTCACTAGTAAATGCCAAAGTGCATACAAAGATATACAACCACAATTTAAACATATACAACATCTCTAACTGGGGACACATCCGCCCCTGAGTTATAGTAACAACAATGAAACTCTCACAGGTTCGCCTCAGACAGCTCCTCCCAAAAGCTTTCCATACTACACCATCGCTGGACTCTACCTAGTGCCAGTAGGGGACCGACTCCTAACTGTTGTACCTGCGAGTGTACTGCCTTCTTAGTAAAATATTTTTACAATAATAATACATTCTAAATATTACCACAATTAAACATGGATCAAGCGTAGGTATGTAAATAACACGTAACTAGTAAAAATTTCTCCATAATATAAACAGTGGAAATAAACCCATAAGCATAAGTTTCATCCAAATCCATCTAATATAAAATCATACCAATCACCAGGGTAAATAATAAATTACTCAATATAAGTAAAACACCACATCTCAAACACACACACACACTGGCCAGCCCTAGTGATCGTTTTAACCTCACGATCGAGAGTTTGCAACGGTACTTACCATCCGTAGGATATGCCTTCCTACGAACACCCATCACTCCGCCGAAGCGGATAATCACTGCGCAGAATAAACGTCTAACATCACTCTGCCGAAGCAGATAAACATCACTCCGCCGAAGCGGATAACATTACTCTACCAAAACAGATAAATACTATGGCATCGTCAAATCAAATACAACATCATCGAATCACAACTCTTTTTTAAAGAAAACGTCTGATTTTATTAAAACCACTTTTCCACCCTTTATTTTTAGAAAACCAGACATTTCTAGGAAACAAATGTTTTATATTCTCTTTTAAAAACACCGTCTGATTTCACCAAAATCCAACGAAAATTCATTTTCAACTTCCTTTTTGAAAACTATCGAAATCCAATTTACCAACTTATTCAAATTCTGCTTGATCCATATTATTTATAAATTCATACAGTTTAAATAATCACATGTTTCATCATATATATTTATAGAAAAATAGTTTTGCAAGAAGACAGTACACTCACCTTGTGATCCGCTCCCAAAAGATTTTACCGCCTATACTCTAACGTTACTCCAGTGCCGGCGAACCTATTAGTGACAAGGTCTAAATTAATATTTTAGGTAGAAATGACCCAATTATGCAAATGCAGCCCCTATGTTCCATATTTTTTCATTCCCCACATTTTATTATGTAAAATTATTATTTGGTAAAATTTCATTTCGTTAAAAGTTACTGAATTCCCAAATTTACTATTCCAGCTACGAAATTTTCGATGTGCTAATTTAATTTTATGAACTATAATAAATTCAACGAAAAACGTTACCCGTTCCGAATTGTTTATGGGTGACAAGACAGGTTTTGGATTCTATTGGGGTCTTTCTGTAATTTCTCCCTTTTTTTTTTTTTCCTCTTCTCCTTTCTTCTTCCGGTTCCCCGTCCCTGTTCTGTTTCATGTTTTACTGCCGGCCGCCCCCTACACCAGTTACCCTCTCATCTCCGGCCACACGACACCCCACCTCCTTTCCAGCCAAACTGAAGACGCACCCCTCCACACCATTGATGGCCGACACACACAGAGAGCAGCGACACCAAGCGACGGACGACACCCCCACACCGGCCGGAGGCAACACAACACCCACGACGGTCCCTCTCACCGGATGAGCAGAATACCGCCGGCGACTGCGGCGATCACGAATGCACTCACACATACACTCCATACACAGCCGCAACCCACCCCTACTCATCGACAACACTGACTGACGGCAACACTCGCACACACATGCCGGTGGTGCACACATGCACGCTGGATCCAAAACAGAGGAGTTCGCACACATATAATTGCTCATAAATGAACCCATACTCGCCGTCGACGGAACACATACACACCCCTTCACGATCGCCGATCACACCGCCG
This sequence comes from Eucommia ulmoides, assembly GCA_016647705.1. Classification (NCBI taxonomy): domain Eukaryota; kingdom Viridiplantae; phylum Streptophyta; class Magnoliopsida; order Garryales; family Eucommiaceae; genus Eucommia; species Eucommia ulmoides. The sequence continues at coordinate 32,125,015 of CM028327.1, read as the reverse complement.
AACCCATTCTCTCGAGCTCCAGTTCCTCTCTCTCCTCCCTGTTTTTTTTCAAATTTCTTCTTCTTCTTGGGTTCTAGAATGCTCGGTGCATGTGATTGTATATATATATGCATGAATTCGATGGTTATCTTGATCCTCCTATCGCCACATCAACTTCTCATTTCAAATTCTTGTTTTTTTTTTTTGATTCCACGGTTGTGTAGGTGGAAGTATGGGGGTGTGTATATATATATATAATACCTTTTTCCCCAAATTACACTAACTCCCCCTCAATTCTCCTTTAGGTTATTATTTAAACTCCTTTTTAAATTTTAATATTCTTAAAATCCCAAATTCACCCCTTACAAGTTTTAAATTGAATAATCAATAACACATACTACCCCGTTATTTCTTAAATGTTCTCAAAATGTGGCTAAAATCATGCACGTGTTAAAGTTAGGGTCTTACATTTTTTCTTCATATAGTCCCATTGATTTTTCATTTGCTTTTGAGTTAAGACAATATTTTTTTTTTCGGCAATCTTCTCTGTTATATTATTCCACGCTTCTTTCCTAAGAGTTCGACTAGATTTCTTGTTATGATTCGCCTCTTCAAGATATAAATCCAGAAAAAGTTTATATTAATCTGGATCTTTCCAATTAGCTCTAGCATCATTAGTCAACATACCTATACCGGTTTGATTGAAAAAACATAATACAAGTGTAAATTAAAAAAACAGAGAAGCTTATTCGCACGCAATGATCAAATTATTATATGTTGATCGACTTGGAGGAATCTGTATTCAAATATATGTAAAATATATGACCGTCACCAACATATCCAAAGAAAAAATTCACACGCACAAGAACACTTGATGAAGGCCATGATTATTAGACAATTTTTGTTCATTGGAGTCCTTGATATTTATGAATTTGTTTGCTTTTAAGCATATAAGTTTTTACAGACCAGTATCAAGATTTCATAATGTGCCAAATCTCAGTTTTGAGCAGCTATGTATCAATCTCACAAACGAGAAGCTACAACAGCACTTTAATCAGGTAACCAAAAGAACACATTCTTAAAGGGATACATTTTGTATTATTTGGATGCATACTTCAACTAATGGGAAGCGCTTGTTAACAACATGTGTTCAAGATGGAGCAAGAAGAGTATACAAGAGAGGAAATCAACTAGAGCTACATAGAATTCGTGGACAACCAGGATGTATTGGATCTAATCGAGAAGGTATATTATTTTTAAAGATTGTTTATGTCCAATTTGATGAAGACTGTTTTTGTTCTCAGATATCAATGAGCCGAGGAAACTGGAAATAGGCCCTGTTTCTGTTCTTGACTCAAATAGGCCATATTTCTGTTCTTGATTACAGTTTTTGATTAGAGAACCGAAACTGGAATTTAAGATCAGGTAATCCTTCACCCATAATCATAAACATTACAAAAACCAAAACGAAAATCAATGTGTACTGGTTTGAAATCAAAATCAAAGAACAGAAATCTCATATATCAAGCAAAAATTTCAGATTTCGAAATAGAAAAACATATATATGAAGAAACCCTAAACCTTAAACTATAGATTCGAAGAACATACCTTGTTGCTTTGCCTATTCGCCGCCTTTCTTCTAAACTCGTCGCCGCCGCTGTCGCTCCTCTTCTAAGCTCGTCACCGCCGCTGCCGCTCCTCTTCTAAGCTCTCCGCCGTCGCTCTTCTTCGAAGCTCGCCGACGTCGCCTCTCTTCTCAGACCGCCGAAATAGCCTTCTGCACAGCGACGAAAACGAGATCGATCAAATGATAATCAGCAGAAGAACCCTAGTTCCCTAAGGGCAAAACGGTCAATTCCACTTTTTTTTAATTTAAAAAATTCTGAGCGCATTCTGTAAAAAAAAATAAGCAAGGGGGGTTTTACTGAATTTTTAACTTAATATTTTACTTAATTTTTAAGTAAACTTAATTAATTAAGTAATTTTTTATTACAATTGTCAAACACACTTAATTCATTAAGCACTTAATTTAATCAGTTTTAAGTACTTAATTTTTTTATCAAACAAGCCCTAAACAAATCATATCAAGCCTAATTTAACAAATCCGACATTAATCCAACCATATTTAAACCTATTTAGCTAATTAATTATAATTCATTCATCCACCCACTAACCAAATATTTTGGCCTTGTATGCCCGTGCCAAAATGACACAAATGATAGGAGTGTATTTTAGCTTCAAAATGACCGAAAAATCAGATGACACAAGAAATAGACAACCGTTGGAGTTGCTCTAAGTACCCCAAACAAAATGCCGGGGGTTGTAAATCGGTCAGATCGGTTGGATAGGGATGAGTTCTTTAGGCCGACCGAATGATTTTGGGGAGGTCGAGATCCGACCCAACCCGAAGGCTCTACGCCGAACACCCGTCGGGTTCAGGGTTCGGATTTCGGGCGGCATTCAAGTGGGAAAAACCAACAGTTCAGAACAAAGGAGGAAATCGGCGAAGCACATAGGGTTTAGATCTAAACTCTAAACACAAATCTAAACCCCAAATTTACAAATCCAAACAATTAAACAATATTTTTATAGATTTAAAGTTTAATAAATGAAAAAATGGAGATCAAACCTTAACACGGCAGCGGCGGAGAGGCGACGAAGCACACACACGGATGAACTTACGCAGCGGCGGAGCATGTAGAAGAAGTCGAACTGATGAAGCATGGAGAACTGACACTGCGGAGTGGTGGAGCGGCGGTGAACTGAGATAGATCAGAGGAACACATGAGGAGAGGAGACTCAGAGAGAGAGAGAGGAGCGGCGCAGATGTAAAAATGAGAGGGGTAGGTTTTTTTGTTTTTTTTTTTTCCTCTGTAATATGTCAAGTTTGCGGGGTTGTCAATTACTGAAACATAATATATTCCTTCGGGTAAATTACTAAAACGTGATTAGAATCCGAACATTAATGGGAGGGAATATTCCCAATTTTTAGAATCAAAATTACTAGTTGAAAAATGATGTTGGCACTCCACAAGCGTTCAAATACACTCCAATTATATTTTTCTACTTAACGTGTACGGTGTACTACATATTTGTGGAGTGCGAATAGTGTTTTCCTTTATAATTTGGTATAACTAGCGCCGTCATTGTCAGGACCAAAATTCGCAGGCTTAGAGAATTGGACAAGAGTTTATGTTTTTGGCCTTAAAAAATCTGGGAATTAATACTCAGAATTGCTGTATTGAGACAGAGAGAGAAGCATAGAAATGGTTATTACCACCACGTTCGCCGGTTGGCGGTGCTGTCGGTAGCGATTGCGGTATTCACGTTGTCGGAGGCCCAATCGCCACCGTCGTGCACTCCCATATTGGTCGCCTGCGCCAACGACCTGTAACCCACACCGGGAAGCCGTGGCGGAGCTCGATTTGATTCCATCAAACAAGAATTTCATTATACGTAATATATACATATCATTTCAAGGGGGAAATCAATAGAGTTTCATAAACAATCTGTCGACAACAACAACAGTAAAAAAAAAAAAAAAAAAGCTTCATGCCCGAATCCGATCAAGAACCGTAAAGCAGAATCTTGAATTTCCGGAGTCCCAGAAGAATCCGACCTTATCGCCGGCAGTCAATCCTCTTCTGTTCACGAAATCTGGCTTCCAATTCCGACCGAAGATATAGCAATCATTGGAAGCCCCCTTCTTGAAGCTCATTTCATGCAGAGTCTGAGTATCGTCGTCCCATACATGGACTCTCACTCCTTCAGCACTTCTAGCGCGAGCAATTGCAGGTGCGCGCCAAAACGGCAGTATATTTTCCGACACCGTTTTGTGCCCCAGCATCAGTCGGTAGAGGCTGTTGGTGTCGCTCACCGTCAGCTCCTTAATCTTCCACCGGTGATCGGAGAGTTCCAATCTTATCGGCAACCCGAAACACCGGTCTTCACGATCCTCCTCCGGGCTAAATCTTCTCTTTGTAATCTGGATATGGCTCTGTTCTTGATTTTTCTCGAGAAAGAAATGGAATGTCGGGATCGGGTTTCCGTTCGTGGAATGCCCAGGTTCATCGTTTCGCGTGATTTGTTTAGGAGAGGAGAAACGCCTTCGTTTAGGGATTTTCGGGAGAAACACGGGTCGCCGGAAAAGTGATTCTGACGAGATATTACTGAACTCTTCTACTCTCTCGTCGTTATTTGCGGTGTTCGTTTCATGATTTCGGCAGTCAAATGTGGTACTTTGGAAGAACAAATGTCGGCGTGTGGTGTTGTTGGTTCGCCGGAAAATTGATTCGGACGAGATACCGGTGACATCCTTCACTGGGGTTTTCTCCTTATTGATTATTTCTGGAGTTTTAGAATCAATGGAGACGCCAAAAAGGGTTAGGGTAGAATTAGAGGAGGAATCAGGGTCTGAATTTTCCATCATAAATCGAATGAATTTGAACAGAGGGTGAAGAGTAATGGAATTTCAAGAATCGAACAACCAAAAATCAAAGCAGGAGATTCAGAACAAAAAACTTTAGTCGTTTTAGGAAAGGAATAGGATGTCAGTTTATGTAGAAATATAAATCCATATCGTCGTAGGGTTTAGGATTCTTGGAGAAAAAGGTGATGGGTTTTAGGGGTTTTCCTAATCCTTTTGCTATAAGGATTTCTAAAATTAATTAAAAAAAAAAAACTAACCAACGGTCATAGTAATTGAAGGATGAATCAAGAAGTGGGTTTCTTGTTAGTGTTTCGAAAACCAACAGAATTTGTGAAGAGAGTCTCTGTTTTATGTTTCAGAGTTTGGGAGGAGGAGCCTGTGAGTGATTGGTTTAAATTACACTTTGTACCCCTTGAAATTATATAATATTTCAATTTTTTATTTTTTTTATTTTTTGCGGGATTCTTAGTATATAACATTCAACTTTTTATTTTTTATTTTTTTTATTTAATATATATTATGATTTATTTTTTAATCGTTATCAATTTAATTTTGACTTCCATCGTCGATCACTAGTGTTTAGTAGACATTCAGCCTCCTGTCAATGATCATTTCGGGCCACTGCATCCAATACAATTCTTTTTAAATGATTTCTAAAATTTATTTAGTTTCACTCAACATGTGCAAGAATAAAAACATGAGTTATAAATTACAGTAAAAAAAAATGGTCATATTTGTGCAAATATAAATAACTAAAAAATTGATTATTTTGAAATTATTATCAATTTAATTTCAATCTCCATCTATGGTAATTAGTGTTCAATAGACATTCAACCTTGGTCACTAGAATTGTAAATGAACTCAACGTTTCTGTTGATTCTAAAATTTTGATGAACAATTAAGTATTGATATTTTGATAGAACTAATATTTTAATTGAGTGTTTCAGTGATCTAAGTTCCAATGATGAAAATGATGTCAAATTGAATAGATACTAAATGAAGATATCAAGATGATAAAGATGTATTAAGAGTTTGAAGAAATTAGGAAAAACAACTCAGGTAAATATTAACTCTTAATATCTCATTTAGGAATACACACATAACACACAATGAGTTTTATCTTTTATGTGTTTTTTTGTTCAGTATAATTATTTGCTCCAATGTGATTTAAAAAGAAATATTTTTGAATGACTAAAAGAGAATATAAGAATATTAGTGGAGCTTATTTAAATAAGCTCCACTAATATTCTTTTAGATCTTGTGCTTTCTATGATAAATCATATTTGAGATGTTATTATTGCAATAGGGTTGGGCATTTTAAAATATCATGTCCGTTTCATAACCCTAAGTTTATGTCTAATAAGGACGGGTCCAAAATGAAATGGATACCGAAGAAAATTGTTGAAATGTCTTATGTAGAATTATAAAATGTCGGAAGCGGACCTGAAGAAACATTTAAAGAGTTTATATCAAAGTCAAAACAGGAAGTTAGCAAAGATCCACAAGCGAAGTGTGCAAAGAGAAAAGATGCACCAAAGACAAGAGGTGAAGTTGTAAAGGAACTACAAAAGATATGTACTAAGAGAAAATTCGTACCAAAACCAAGATTGAATATCATCAGAAAACCACAAGCGATACGTGCAAATAGAATCATCAATGAGTCAAATGGCAAAAATTAAAGGAAGAGAGGATACGATCTAGCCAAGAAGAATTGAGCACATAAATCAATTATGAGCTCAAATAAGGTAACAAGTAAAGTCACCCCAAATGCTAGAAAATGTACTCCTAACCCTCTGCATTTTAAATTCATTAAATTTGTTAAAGAGGGAGGTGCCCAACTTACCAAATAAGTAAGTTGGTGATTGTTTCTAAGACCTATTTTCAATTATGTGTTCCTTTGTTGTCTTAGAAACAGTGTAGGGTGATTATGAGAATCACATTTAGTTAGGGGGTATTAACATGTTTTTATGTTTTTATATCAAGTAGTAATCATGTGTTAATTATAAAACATGTTATGTGATTTAGAGGATTATTTGAGTATTTGTGATCTTACTAAATAATATTAATTATTTGTTGAATATGATTTTTAGTAGGATTATTTGTATAATGAGCTATCATTCATGCTATTTACTTTTATACAAATAAGTTGGATTGAGCCGAGTTTCTATGCTTCCTAATGCATGATAATATGTTCTTATGTTGCATGTCTACTAATTTATAAACGAGTATTAATTCTAAAAGAGAAATGAGATTTTATGAGAGAAATATGCATTTATTCGTATTTATGCATGAACTAGTTCTATGATTGATAAAATGCTTGAGAAATGCTTTCTATCTTAGTGTGTTAAAGAACATATGTTTTGTTTTTATAGAAGGAAGACACTGTTTTGGTATCATGAGTAAGACATGTGGACTTAACTGATAATTATATGATTGCATGCTACATTATTGAAAGATTTTGATTGCCTCAAATTTATTCACCTAAACATGAATTGACTTGTTTATAATTATATATGGGAAAAAGTGTTTATAAGAGAGGTAATATTATGTCATGCTTATATTGAAAGACGAGTTTTGTTGAAAAATCAAAAGAGTTAATATACTTGTAAAAAAATAATATCATGCTATATTGCTGAAATATTATGATTATTCACTTATGCATGTATTATTCATTTACAATTTGATAGAGGAAGATTGCATGCTCAGAAAGATGTTTTTGGTATGAATCTTGTTGGATTGAGTAGACTTGATATTTATTTATAAAAATTATTCACATAGTGTTGATGTTTTGTGCTTAAAAGTTGAATTTATGAGTTGATTCAATATGTTTTTAAAAGAGTTACATATATATCTGGATTTAATTACTTTAGGTTTACTCTTTCAAGTATATTATATGATTGCCTAGAGTAATGTTTAGTATGTTTCCCCCCTCCCTAAATTTGTTTTTGAAGATGACAAATGGGGAGAATTAGATGATGTTTTATTAACGGAGAAAAATTAGTTGATGTGTGATTAAGGAGGAGTTTTATTAATGAGTTTATTATGCTTTATTGATTAGGCCGATGTGATCACGTGCTTTGGCGTTCTTTACGAGTATATTATCGATGTACACTTCTATTATCAGGATAATCTCTTCCTTGAACATCTTATTCACGAGCCTTTGATATGTAGCCCCGGCATTGCGAAGGCCGAAGGGCATCACCTTATAACAATAGGTGCCTCTGTCTCTAATGAATAATAAGGTCTTTCTGTTGTCGGGAGGAAACATGGAGATTTGATTATACTTGGCGTAAGCATCCAAGAAACTTAAGAGTTCGTGCCCCGCCATAGCATCTATGACCAAGTCTATTTTTGGCAAAGGGAAAAAATCTTTGGGGCACGCCTTATTGATGTCTTTAAAGTCCATGCATAGACACTATTTGTTCTTGGCCTTGGGTACGAGAACGACATTGGAGAGCCAATCAGGAAATTCCACCTCTTCCACCACGACAGATTTCACTAACTTGTTCAATTCTTGCTTGATGAGCTTTTGACGCTCTGCGTGGATTTTTTTTTTTCTTTTGCCTCATAGTGGGATGGTGAGGATCAACATGGAGACGATGTATGGTGATGCTGGGGTCAATCCCGGGAAGCTCATTGTGGGACCATGCGAATACATATAATTTCTCCTAAGGAGATCGGGTAATTCTTCTTGCTGGGCCATGCTACGTTTGGCACCAATTTTGACAGTTCTCCCATCAATGGTGGGGTGGACAGGTACTTCTAGTAGGTCTTCATGAGGCCGTGGATGGGGTTCCTCATCTCGGGGATCGTCGATAGGCACAACTCTGGGATCAGTCAAGGCTATGAGCTCAACCCCCCTATTCTCAGCCCCGGCCGTTAATTTCTATTTCTTCTTCTCGAGTGCCCTTCTGGCATAAGACCTAGTGGCTTCTTGGTCTCTATATACCTCTACCACCTCTATTTCTGTAGGAAATTTCATTGATTGATGGTAAGGGATGATACGGCTTTTAACGCTGCCAAGGTGGGTTGCCTAACGATTGCGTTGTAAAGAGAAGGTTGGTCCATGATGAGGAATTTGACCCAAACCGAAGGTTAGTCTATGATGAGGAATTTAACCCAAACTGTGCCCGTGGTGGGTGCAACACCAACCGTGAAGGGAAGAGAGACCCACCAAATGGAGTTTACCACTTTCTCACCGAATTCGACAAGGGGGGAAGTTGTGGGCCTCATGAAGCTTGAACTCACGTTCATTTTGTCAAAAGCCCATTTGAAAATGATATCTGCGGAACTCCAATCGTTGATCAGAATTCATCCTATTTTGTAGTGGTTGACTAGGGATGAGATTACCAAGGTATCATCATGAGGGATATGAATCCCTCGGAGGTCAGCTTCATTGAAAGAGATGATGTTGTGTGAGGCAGCATCAACTGTGCTCACTTCGTATACGTCCTCGTTGGCTTTTCTCTTTGCTATACCTTCGAACCTTTTCCAAGAAGAGGTGGTCTCCCCACCGAGGCCGAGGCTGCCATCTATCACATTTATTTCACTATCTATACGCATCTCATCATCAAAGTCTTCAACTTCTCTCATCGACGGGGGTTAGCCACAGTTTCTTTTCTCGGCTGACCCCTATGCTCATCTCGGCGACTGCTTTCCTCGAAGCATGCGTTCTCTTTACGGACGTAATGACCAAGGTATTTTCTTTTTATGAGGGCCTCGATCTCTTCTCAGAGCTGGAACTATTCGTCTGTTGAGTGACCTCAGTCACGGTGGAACTCATAGTATTTGGAAATGGATTTCCCCATGGGTTTTCCTTTTTGAGGGGGAGCTAGCGAGAAGAATTCTTTTCCGACACTTTTAGCAAAAAATATTGTTATGGACGCAGATAGGGGTGTTATCCCTGGGCGAGTCCCTGGGGGTAGAGGACGTCTCCGGCCCCCGGGAAGGGGTCCTGATCGTCATTTGGCCTATAGCCTTCGCGATCCTTGCACCATGCTCGATCCTTCCTCTGCATGGTTCTTTTTCTTCTGAGTCCTTTTTTGTTCTCATCATGATATCTCTAAGATCAAATTCATTGAATCTTGTACCCTGAGCCAAGGCAGCAGCTAGGTTCGATAAGGGCCGGGAGCACAGGTCGTAGAATAGTCTTCGATGCCTCAGCTTGTTAACAAAAGCGTTTAGGGCCACAGTATCCGGAATGCCCCCACAACTCAAACTTTTCCTATGGAATCTGGGGCCAAAGTCACCCAAGGTTTCTAATATTTCCTGCTAGAGGGTGAGAATATGGGTTGCCGTTTTTGGCATTCTCCGAGAACAGTCGAACTAGGCTAAGAAAAGCTGTTCCTGTTGAGTAAATGATAAGACCGAGGCTGGGGCCAATTCCCGAAACTTGGTATTGGCCATTCTTGTGAGACTGAGAAGAAATGATTTACATCTTACAACCATAGCGCCCGTATGCATATCCATGAAAGCAATGAAAACATAGAGGTGATCAACGAGGTCGGTAGCCCCAGCGTAGGGGGTTATTTGCGGGCTAGGAAATCTATATAGGACCACCTCGAATACTATATCATCAACAAATGAGGATCTTATACCTGAAGGGAGTCCAATAGCTCCCCTAGGGCCCCATATCTAGACAAGTGTTGCCTCCATCTCGGTGACGCACCTTTCAAATACAGCTTCTCCCCTAGGCGGGACTACCACATGACTAGCAGCTGCTCTCGACCCTTGTCTTTTGGTAGGAGGAGAATGGGAGTTAACTTCTTAAGCATGCGAACTCTGCGATCAGCATGGGTGACATTAATGTAGGTTCTTCTTGGCTGGTGATCATGCTGATCACGACGATCCTCTATCTGGTGAGCCTGCGAGGGCAAAGATGCGAAATCGGAAGTGGCCGACAGGGCCAAATTCTATTCCCTTGCTCGTCGATCGCGCGGATGAGGTTGTCCTTTTGAGACATTCCCTTTAGAGTGGATGACACAGTCCGATCCTTGGTAGTGATCCTCATCTCCTATATACTAGAGAGTCAGTCCCCGCTGGCATAGGGTCGGGGGCAGGTGGTGCTCATTTCCTCCTTTATTCCAGAGAATCGGTCCCCCCTAATCCAGGGTCGGTGATAGGCAAGAGAGAATAGTTTCGAGATAAGATTGGAATTGGAACAACTGACGTTCAAAGTTATCAAGCCGTATCGTATTTGCAACTCCGATAGCTGGCCCGACAAGAGCTCTTGTAGGTAGAGCCGATGGGCCCACTTGGTTAATGAGGGTGCATTTCCTTATTCTTTCGAGATGGGAACGATAGTTCAAGCATCAAGCTTGGGGATTCTTGACATTTCTCTATCCGAGTTCCTATCCACTGTGTTATTCGGGTCTCTTGGCCATAAAGACTGACCAGACCTTGTATTCATCTAACCTCTATCCAAGACGGGAGTAGATGATTGGAGAAAGGCTTTTAGTAGCACTTCCCACAACATAGCACCAAACTATTGATGTCGAATTTTGGATGACTTCAACGGTATGGTTTGGTCAGTACTAGTGGAGTTGGAAAGGTCTGGAATAGATATCTTCAATCCCTGGAATTTCTTATCCGCAGAGAGATCCTTGCCCAAGAAGAGACGGGCCTGAATCGAGACGGACCCAAAAGGCTTCTAGGTTGAGAAGAGGATGGAGAGAACACCTTGAGACTTGAGGAAAAGTAAATTGAGCTTGAGATGGGGCAGTTCCGATATAGAGAGCACCTGGAAACCTACACAAAAAAGACTTGTCGGGATGATCCCGACGTGTCCCCTCCGGCGTAAGAATCAGCGTACGAGGGGAAAATTTATAAAGAAATTGCCGAGAAGAGAGAACAAAGTTCATCTGCTTTTGGGTAATTGTATGCCCTCCGATTTATAAGCAAGGGGATGATTAGCTTGAGGGCTTAAGAAAGGACTAATGCCTAATTAATATCATATCAATGTCCCATCTTGGCATGTAGCCAATGAGAGGGTGCCAAAGAGCCTCTTATATTGGCCATGTTGGAAGATATTTGAAGATATTTTGGATATTTAGAGATATTTATGGTTAGGGAAGTGAGCCATGGATATATTTGACGATATTTGTGGAGATATTTAAGGATATTTGGGGTTGAGAAAATGAGCCAGCCCATAAATCGATGAAAACACTATCTTGTTGTAGCCGAGATAAGGAGTCTAATCCCTTCCATTTCTGGATAGTCAGAGACGGGGGTTATGCAAAGATTTACGCCCTGCCCTTCAAGGGTAGCCAGAGATGAGAAGAGGGGCTTTGCTTAAGGAGCTCTACGGAGTTGATTTCCGAGATGGGCAATGCCGCTGTGGAGAATGCCGAGATGGGGAAGGATTTCCCATCCTGGCGGTGACTCGCCTGCCCCTCCTGGAGAGTGTTGAGGCCTTTAAGATGGCTAACATGGATGGAGATGTCCATCTGCTCGGTACGATCTTCATACTTAATTTTTGGTATGACTTGATCTTCATGGGAAATTGCAGACACATAGCGGTCTTCAATTGGTTGCGTTGGGGTGACCTTTTTCTATACTCATCACTATCTAACACCAGTAGTGGACCCATCTCTAATTGAGGTACATGAGACCAAATATTTTATATATGTACTGTCTTTATAATATAAAAATAATTTATGAATTAAGCATAATTATCAAACACCAATTTTCAAAATATAATGTAAATATAACCGCACACTAAGCCGAAATAAAATTCCACAACTATCATCACAATAAAACAAATACATTTAAATTAACTAATATAATTAGTTTGATATATAATAAAATACTGCACACATATTTGCCTAACCATAAGATCGTTTCACTTCTCGATCGAGAATTATAACAGTACTGTAACCTGTGCAACTGTGCAATCTATGATTACCATCAGTGTCAAGGTCATTCAATATCTCCAATGGTAGAAGCCAACACGTGGTATAAACTACTATATCATGATGATAATCATCATCGTCAACAACAACAACAACAACAACAACTAACAACAATTTGCAAGATTTACCTTCCTGTCAGGTTACAACATAACAACATCCTGTGGGACATGCCCTCTTGTCAGGATCACATTATGGCATGGTTGGATAATAAAATCATTTTTCGCATTTAAAAATTTACTTAATCTGCATCACGTTGTAAAATAATTTATTTTAATAAACATTTTCTTTTCACATTTTAGTACAAAAATATAATTTGAAAATTTATATAGAATACAGTATACTCACCTAAAAAATTATACTACTATTAGGTTATCGTTGCAATATAGACATTGTTGGCGTTGCCTGTGAACCTCAATCCTAAAAACAATAACAGGATTGAAAGAGAAACCAAAAATGAAACAAAGATTATGCTTATATCTATCTATCTATCTATCTATCGTTGTCCTAAAGAGGACAACACATGTATTATTTTTTATTCGTTATTTACATTAATAACCCCTTAGAATAAATAAAATGTTATTTATATTTCAAAATTATTAAAAACAAGGTTTTTAAGTAATATAACATACCTAAAATTATTAAAATTATATTTTAATTACATGATAATCTTTTAACTTTTGAAAATTAAAATTAACATTTAACCTCCAAAGTTTTTTTTTTTTTTGGTTAAAAAACTAAATTTTAAATATCAAAATGATCCTTAGAAATTTTTAATGTAAATTTAAAAATCAAACACTAGACCAATTTTTTTTTTTCTAAACGTTCAAAAATGCAAAAATTGGGCCTTACAACATATGTCATCCATTCTACGATTGTCCCCACCTAACCAACTAAAGTTCCTTAACAGTACAAAGTATGGTGGTTGGTCCCGAGCATATGTCCTAATTACTTTGCTCTTTGCCATTTGCGATTGGGGGACAACTAATGTAGGAAAAATCTATTTCCTAATGACCTCCACTTAAAGATCAACACGTGGAAGAGTGACCCCTGCCGAGGTTCACATCATCCCTTTGAATGACCCCATGGCATCCGTCTATGTGGCCCACTCCGTTCACCGACTTGCAACTAGGGGCCTATTGACCCGTTGACTTTCTCTTTGGCTGACCACTGAGTTCATTATACCAACCTTGTATGACCATTCATGGTGTGACCCAAGTCATCTTGGCGAACACTGCCTAGCAACTAGAGTTGAGAGGTCCTCCACCAAGGCTTCTAGGCTGGCTTCTGACCAGCGACCTCATAACAACAACCTCCTATGCTACGAGTAATAGCTTCGTCATCTTATAGCTTGGGCTCTCTCTTATTCATCTAGGCCAACCCACAGGCTCCTCCTTGGGAGCTAAGGGACAAGGCCCAATAGCCTAATCTCCTCACGCACCTTCTCATTGACTACACGTTGAGTTATTTTAATGAATTGCTCTTGGAGCCCTAATTTCTCGACATTTATTGTTCTCCTCGCCTATAAATAGTTTGGCGTTCGATGCCCTTGGTAATACCCAACTACCGACTTGAAGTATATAACTATTTTTTTCATGAGTTCTTACTCTCACATTGGAAAGACTTCGCTGGGCATAGCGTAACAGATCTTTGTATAGGTACGAGGTTAAACTTTAGAATTGTTAACCATTGAACATTGACCGAGGATCGCCCAGAGAATAACGAGCTATGTACTCAAGACCTCTGCGTCAATAAGAACTCACCACGTGTATGCTGACGAGAGAGAAAGAAAAAAAAGAGAGAGAGATTTGAAAATTAGAGCCCTAGTAGCTGACGTGCTCAAACGCGAGGAAAATATATGGATGGAATTAAGTTATACATCTTTATTAATTAAGGATGCATTTGCTTGGGAGGAGAGTGGATGGAAAAAAAAAAAAAAAAAAACTTGTTGGGTTAGATGAAAAATGAAAAGAAAAATAAAATAGGATGAAAAAAATATAATTTTCGAGACAACTATTTTTTAGAGAAAAATAAATAAAATTACAATTATATTCTTAATAATATATTTTTTAATTTATTTTTGTAATATATAAAGGTAAAATTATATTAAAGTAAATTATTTTTTTTCTTTTTTCTTTTACAATTTTTTTTCTTTATTTGTACACCCTTACCAAATCGACACGTGGGCATTCTCCTAGTCGCCAAAGACCAAAGTGACACCAAATAAATACACGTGTCAACAAACAAGAACTTCCGAGGAACTACACTCTATTGAGCTGGCTTTTTTTTGGTAGGGTCCACGTTTAACTACTGCAGGCACTAGGCAGGCGGGCACGTACTAAACATTTTAAATCATTCAATAATTTAATTATATTTTATATCTTTTCTATTTCATATAAATATTTTATTTAATTTATTTACTTATAAATTTTAAAAAACAATACAATATCTCCAATCTCAAAAAATTTCTAAAATTGGATAAAACTCTAGTGGGCTAACATTCCCCCAAAAAACAATTAATTTTACGTTTATGAAATAGTGCATTTTACAGAAAATATATAGAATATTATTATTTTGAAGAAAAAACACAATTCAGAAATACATTTAATGATTTAATTGAAAGATCCTTTAATAATCACCCCATGCTGTGATTTTCATACCGTGTACCATTTGAATTTGTCTTTTATTCCACTTGTTCGATTTTTATTTTTATTTTTTAATATTTGTGGTCACATTGTGTAGCGAAGAAGAAAGTATGATCGTGTATCACATTTTATTAAAAATTCTAAAATTTAATAATCTATTGTTTAGATAATAACAAGATGTAAATTGTTCTTTAATGATAAATTAAATGTATTATTAATCCAAGGTTTTAGCGTGCTTGTTTAATGGAAGGTTCAATGTTTTTCTTTTTTTTTTTTTTTAGTAAGGTGTGTCTATACTAATTTATACGTATCTTAACTAATCATCTCATCGGATAATTTTAAAGGATATTCTCCCATATCGACCTGGTGCATTTACGATTAAATTTGAGATTTAATACCTAAAATACTGTTCTTCAAAAAGTCAAATCCTAGTTGATAAGGAAAAGTAGCACATTTCCTCACCAACCAGATTAACATCTCTTGAGTAGGTCTAATGTCAAAATCCACTCCTAACCATTTACCCGAGATAAAAAAAATAAAAAATTTTTATCATTCATTATTAATCACATTAATTACAATATGTAATTAATCCTTGTAAATTGTTTTAAGCAATTTACAAAATGTAAATTGTTTTTTTAATGATAAATTAAATATATTATTAATTCAAACTTCGTTATCCCAAAATAATGAAAATAAAAAATTATCATTCATTATAAATTACATTAATTGCAATATAGAGTTTATGCTTGACATTTTCTTATTTTGACTAACTAGGGCATAACCCGTGCCTGAAGGCACGGGTGAAAAAAAAAATTAAGCAGCAAAATGTTATAATCTCCTCTGTTTGTACAACACTTTATACTTGTTTTCTTAAAAATCAAATAACCAAATATCTACAATAAAGGTAAAAAATAGTTACCGCCAATCCAAATCTCATTATAATTTATTTTTAAAAAAAAACAATCGAGTTCCACAGTTACATAATTGTATGGCACAACACAACACCAAGTGCAACTGGAATCAATATGAAATCGAAATGGATAAACAACTGCAATCGATATGAAATCAGAAAATTCCATCAAAGAACGGATAAGGTAATGGTGAAATTATCAAAATCTGACTGACATTCGATTCCTATGACGACCTAAATTGGGATCCAAATTCAGTGAATAAACTAAAGATATCCAAATAAAGTTAATGATCCACCAAATCGTGGCCAAATCTAGGAAATAAAAATATTACAAAAAATAAATTTGGCCAAATGCAAGAAATAAAAATATTCCTAAAATTGCTGGTAAAAAGACAATAAAAAACTCATGAACTTATTTTAAGCAACATCTTGGTCCAAATACAAACACCATAAAACATTGACAATAATTAGATACACAACACCTTCAATTTGCTTCCGTGAACAAAATCTCAAAGCCATTCTTCATCTACAAATGGATGAAAGGAGATGTTAGTGTTATCCATTTCAATTCATAATTGGAACTCAAAAAATAATCCAAAGAGATGTATACTTGAAGGAGCTGAAACGTAACTCTTAAAGTTAGAACCATACCCACACCTTCAATTCGCTTCCGTCAATAAATTCTCAAAGCCATTCTTCAACTGCAATTGGTCGAAAGGCGTTAATGCTATCCATTTCAATTCATAATTGGAACTCAAAAAATAATCCAAAGAGATCTATACTTCAAGGAACTTGAATGTAACTCTTAAAGTTAGAACCATACTCACACCTTCAATTCGCTTCCGTCGACAAATTCTCAAAGTCATTCTTCAACTGCATTTGGACGAAAAGTGTTAGTGCTATCATCAACTCTTATTTTTGTAATAAACACGGCATAAACAAACATGATTAATAAGAAATTTAAAATATAGACATAATCCCATTTGTTTATACGACACTCTAATATTTGAAAATTAGACATAATCCCCTTTATTTATTTAACATTCCAAACTATCAACTCATATTTTTAAACAACACAATATTAATAAACACAACTAACAATCACGCAAACAATAACTAACACAATGAACTTTAACAATATGACAAATAATCATATACATTTTAAATTTAGTAATGATAAGTCCATCACCCAGGACTATTGGAACTTATAAATTTCTACGTGCTAAACTCAAAGTCATTCTTCCACTGCAATTGGACGAAAGGCATTAGTACTATCATCAACTACTGTTTTTGTAATGAATACGGTATAAACAAACATGATTAATAAGAAATTTAAAATATAGACGTAATCCCCTTTATTTATACGACACTCTAATATTTGAAAATTGGACATAATCCCCTTTATTTATTTGATATTTCAAACTATCAACTCATATTTTCAAACAACACAACATTAATAAACACAACAACTAACAATCATTCAAACAATAACTAACACAATGAACTTTAACAATATGACAAATAATAACAATTAATCATATACATTATAAATTTAGTAATGATAAGTCCACCACCTAGGACTACTGGAACTTACCTTAATCACCGAAAGTATACTTCTATATCATAGTTTTGCAAACTGCTAACCGATCTGTTGCAACATTAACTCCAGTCACAGAAACTGAACATGCAAGAATGTTGAACATCAGACAAAGCCTAATACTTAAAGAAATAATGAAGTAAAAATTAATTAGGAAGGACACTTTAAACCCTCGTCAATCAACATTGGAGAGAGAAAGGGGATGAAAATAGTGAGATTCAACTCCTCAGTATTGGCTCAGGAAAAAAAAAAATTTACCTTTATGAATTTTAACAGTACTATAAATGTTTATATGCATGCTAAAAAAAAAAAAAAATTACTTGTAATGTAAAATGAAACTGGATTCAAAGTAGTTGTCACAACTTATAAAAAAAAATAGTACTTGAGCATTTCATGGCCTAAAATCGGATTCAAGAGAAGAATCAATTCTTACAGCTAATAAAGAATTATTTTTTGTGCGTTAATTAGGATCAATACGTTGTGGTTGAGGGAGTGAAAGTGTTAAATTTTAGTGTATCGATAGTATCCGATTGCATTCCATTTTTATTATATAAAAAAGATTAATTATACTTTGCACCCCTATAGTTAGACCAAATTACACTTTACACATTAAAAAATGCTTTTGTACCTTTTTTTTTAAACTATAAAATGAGACACCAATAAGATGGGAAATGCATACCGAAACCTTTGAGTCATAACGATTCTCCCTTTGCAAGGCAAAAATATATCACCGAATGAGGGGCAATCCAGGATGGTCTAATGAATTCTTCTACCCCCCAAGTCACTGCAAATTCATGAAAATTCTTACTTAAGAAAGATGCACAAAATCAATTTCAGATGGTAGCCTAGTGGTGGACCTACCACCTTCGCACACAACTCAATCCCAAAAAGATTACTATTTTTTAAAGAATATAAACAATCAATAATACAACAATAATAACAAACAATTTTGACAATAGAAAGTTGAAATTGATCCTAAATAAACAATATTCCAACACAACATCCATTGCACGTGGAACTTTTTTGGTTCGAGTGCGATTAAGTGATTAATAGATAAGGTGACTATGTCTTCGCCGAAGCAATTACATGATTGAGAAAATAAATTAAAATGTGTTAGAAATTATACATTTAATTGAATACCTGTTGTCTGAATCCACTGATTTGTAGTCCTCTTGGTTAATTGTACAATGACTCGAGCCAGTATATCTCAATCCTGTATAGTCAAATTCAAATCAATGTTTTGGTCTCATAAATCAAAAAATAAGGTAAATTATTTGTTTATTGGCATTGGTACCTTTATGATATTTAAGACAAATTATAACAGGACTTCAGGATAAACGATGTTCGTTGTTGACAGAGATCCCCGATCAGGTAGTAGGACACTCAATCGATCAAATGACGTACATCTCGATAGAGCAACGTAAAGTCGACCATGACTGAACACCGGCATGGTCAAGTCAACTCCAACATATTTTACAGACTGTCCCTGGGATTTATTGATGGTCATGGCATATGCCAAACGAACCGGGAATTGGCGTCTCGTCATTTTGAACGGAAATTCAGTAGTCGAAGGTGTCAAAGAAATTCTTGGAATGAACGCAGTATTTCCATCTTTTTCCCCAGTTAAAATTCTTGCCTCAATTACACGCGAGACACATCTTACAACCATCAATCTTGTGCCATTGCAAAGCCCCTCATTCGGTGCGATATTTCGCAGCAACATAATTGGACAACCAACTTTAAGATCTAGCTTAAAAGGGGGCAATCCAGGGGGGTCTAATGAATTCAAATACTCATTAGGATAACGATTTGTAATTTGAGGATCAGCTCTATCTTCTTCGGACATTTTATCCGCTGCCAAGTACGTAATGGTATCGCCAGGAAACATTTCTAAAGCCTTCGAATTTACTACGCTAACATCATCATTTCGTGGAGAAAGAATGGTTCGCTCAGTAAGAAAAGTAGGAGTGACAATACTTGACGTATTAAGTCCTGGATAAACAGATGATATTAACTCATCGATATTACGACAACAGTATATGTTTGATGGCAACTGTACACTTTCATGAGGATTCTTTCCAATCTGAAATTTGAAACATAAACATCCAATTTAGTTACTTCGAAAAAGTAATTAAGTATTCACAAATTGTAAAACTCGATAGCGACAACTGTAGTTTACCTGAAGTAGAAATTCAGAGAATTCCGTATTTCGATTGTTTGTGCTACTTAAGCGCATGTTTAATTCCAGTGTCAAGACAGTAATATGCTTCCAAAGGTTGGAACGTCGCAATGTCGAAGCAACAATTTGCTGGAGGACTCCTTTTGGTATAACAGGTAGGATTTGCCTGAAATCTCCCCCAAGTACTACAGTTATACCCCCGAATGGCTTCTTGTTATCTCGAATATCTTGCAACGTTCGATCGACAGTTTCAACGCAGTATCTATGTTGCATTGGAACTTCATCCCAAATAATAAGTTTGGTCTCCCTGAACAACTCAGAATGCAACGACTGTTTACTGAAACCACATACTGAATTATCCAGTATGTCCAATGGGATGCGGAATGTAGAATGTGCCGTTCGGCCTCCTTCTAGTAATAGCGATGCTATACCAGACGATGCAACTGTAATAACAATATGACCAAGAGAACGACATTTTGTTGCAATTGTATTATAAAGAAATGTTTTTCCAGTACCAGCACCACCATTGAGGAAGAACATAGTTCCTCTGTTTGCAAACACGGAAGAAATTATTGATTCATAAGCACTACGTTGTCCATCATTAAGGCGATCGATGTTAGTCTCAACATCCAATCTTTGCGCCTTATGTTGTAATTGTATGTGTTCCCATATTAGCCTATTTCCTACAACTGTATTCCAATCCATTACAGGTAGTGGCATTGGCGGAAAATCAATTAAACTTTTGCCACATTCTTGCAATAGTTGATTCAAAAGATACAAACCATAATCTTTAATCTGGTCTTCAGTTGGGTCAGAAATTTTGTATGATATATGTAGTTTATGTGGTATATCATCACATAAATACAATGAAAATCGATCCCATAATTCATGTGGATTTATCGGTGCACAATATGTTAGAAGTACACAGAACAATGTCCTTAACTGATGACCAGTTCTAATGATGGACGCTTCTTGAAGACATTGTATCCACTCACCATCATCTTCTAAGAGTCCCATTGCCACACATGCAGCCTTAAATGTCACATGTTCAAAGTTATTCACGGTACGTAGGCACTTGAATGACTTTGGTCCTTTGGTAACTGTTAACAGTAAACGTAGATAAAATCGTTCACCCGAATTAGGAGGCACAAAGTACATTCTACCAATAGCAAACCCTTTTTGTCTTGGTTTCCATCTTTTTTCATTTTTCACCCAAACAAAGTATTGGGGAAACTCCTGATAAGTATATGCATGCGCCTCCTCATGTGCTGCGCAATAGGAAAAATAACCCGTAAGAGTTGATACTTGTGATTGTGCCCTGGAAACAATAGTTTCCATACTTTCATTAGGATTAAAAAGAACTCGATGCATTCCAGGCAAATGGATTTCCAATCGTACAACATTTGGACTCTCGTCATGCAAAGGGAAACTAAAAAGTCTCCAGGCCGCTTCCGATGGCCCTATGTATTTTGCATCAAGATATTGCTTGATTTCATCTATTTCTCCCAAAGTCAATGTTGTTCGATCCCCACCTTTGTAGATATACTTGTGAATATATTTCACACATCGAATTCCAGCGCAAACCTCAACATTAATATGACAATCGAATATTCTTGAAAGGTGCGGATTGTAAGGAACGACATCTCTATTATCAACTTGGTGTCCCCTAACAATATAAACTTTACCATTATTACGACGACGGTAAATGGGATAACCATCTTGATCCATTGTTGTTTCATTTGCCCAAACCCTTGGATACCTCTTCGTACATTTGCCATTTTCCATGCAAATAGATTTTGGATTTCGAATGCCGCATGGCCCATGAACCATACATTTTTTTACAGTCTGAAAAAGCTCTGGTTCTTCTACTTGATCTGGAAATTCTGCACACACTATTCGATCCACTTGATCACATGTTCGAATTTTATGTGGCCCGTCAAGAAAAATAAACAAGTGCATGTGTGGCAATCCTCTTTTTTGATACTCAATTGTGAAAACATGGGCAACCTTTTTCCCAAAAACTTGTGTTTTTTCAATATCTTTCATCAAAGCATTCCTCTTTTGTTGGAAAACACGGGCAATTAAGTCTGGGCGATCACTTGGCTTTTGATTTTGAAGTAAGGCTGAAGTCACTTCATTCCAATGAGGATTTGCAGTCATAGTTAGAAAAACATCTGGATGATGGTTGTGACGCGTTATAGCCATTGAATCTTGAAATATTTCAAACATATGCCTTGGTCCACCGATGAATGAAGAAGGTAAAACTATTCGCCTACCTATTTGATCAGGTCCTAACCCGTCAAATGATACGTCGGTAAGGTTTTGATATAGTTCAGCACGTAGATTTGACTGATTTAGTCTATAGTAATTCAATCGATTTTGCTCTGTTGCAGCCCAAGCATCAACCAAGAATTCTTGGAATAAATTTCCACCCCTTAGAATCGATGAGTACTCAGTCGGTCGTTCAAACAATCGATAACTATAAAATTGCATCTGAGTTAACCGATCATCTGTATGTTGACCATTTAACACATCCCACTGTCTAAAACCAGGTTCCCATCCAAGCTCACCAAAAGGAAAGAATAGAACATAATGCAACGGTAAATATGCAGGATGACATTCATTAATTCTCAATAATTCGTTACCTGCCCTTAAGTGTAGAACAATGTCTCTCATACCGCCAAAATGAGTTCCGTCCCCTGGTAATATGACTGCAATCTCATCCGTTGTAGGCAAATTGTACCGTCGTCGATCTGCACTTGAATTGTATTGAAGAATTGCAGGCAACGTTTGAAAATTCAAATCCAGTTGATTTAGAATTGCGTGAGCCTGCCGAAACTTATGCGTGAATGCATTGTATTGCAACAAACTATCTTGAATAATTTGTAGAACATCACTTCTCAAAGAAGGATTTCTGCGACATCTAATACTATGAGCGTGCGCTGGATCATAAATATACAATTAGGCGTAAATAGGATCATGTCCGTCTTCAGGAATTAATGATCCTGTTCGATGGCGTAGTTCACCATGAATAGTAAATGATGTTGGACCTCTTCCAGTAAATACTCTTTGATCCAATCTAGCTCCAAGGCTTGTAAAAGCATTTGTTGCATTATACTCTCGAATGTGACGACGGAATGATATAGATCTTTCATCTATCCCATCAAATAAAGCTTTGATTTGTAGAGGTGGCATTGTGAGCAAAGGTAATCTAACCTTACCTTGTAAGCAACATGTTCTAAATAAAGGACGTGTTGTTGTTGATTTGGACAATCTTTCGTCTATCCAATGCAAAGCAGAACAATAAGTGCATACGACATCCATTTTACCTAGACAATGACGATTCGACGTTGTATTATCCAAATGACTAATTGGTATATTTTGCAAGTCATCATTGGCTTGGCTTTCATCAAAACATTCACCCGCAGATGTTGGCCTACACCAAAAGAGAAAATAATTCTTAATCCTAACAACTTAAATGATCTAGGAAGAGAGGATAATTTTACCATATATGATCGGAATCTAAGACATTTGGTTGCAATTCCACTCTATTACGTTTTCTTCCCGTTCGTTGTGCAGGAGCAACGTTCGATATGTTCTGAGTGGTTATCGTCAAATAATTATTAACATAGTCAAAGTAAATGTAATGCCCATTAATTTAGATAATTAACTGGATCACACCTGTTCATCTTGCAAAATTGTCTCTTCATCGATAATGGGCATAGGAGATAAGTTTGTATTTGTAGCATGTTCAGTATCCACAGTCATGGGTCGTTGCAGCTCTTCAGTCATAAATCCACCATTTGTACGACACAAAAACTGATGACTAATTCTCTCACGTTGTCTTCTCGCACGTTGTGCTAGTGCAGCTTTTGATACGATCTATAGCAATACAAATATCATTTGTTCGAATTTAACTATAGCAAGATATAGTTAAAGATTAGGCGACACACCTGTTCATCTTGAATCATTTCGGCATCCACCATTGGTGTATCAGTTAGATCATTATTAATGTCCACGACCGTTAGCGGTTGTGGAACATGTATGATGGATGGGCCAGTTGCAAGCTCAGTATGACATTCTCTCTCTCTCTCCCTTCGAGCTCGTTGTGCGATGGCAGCTTTTGATATGTTCTATGATCATTGGCCATGCAATTAAGTTGGTGAAAAATTGTTTTACGATTCAGTCAAACGAACGAAAGAAAGATTACAAACCTGTTGACATTGCACAGCGGAGTGTATGCGTACTCTCTTTTTATGAGCTTGTTCGACTCTTTCTCGTTCCCTTCTCTTTTTTTGGGCCAAGGAGGCGGTTGATATGTTCTAGAGATATGAAAAAAAACGAACGACATGTTTAATTTTTCATCTATGTTGAAGTGTATTTACATTAGAGAACGATCATGAAAACTATAGATTTACATTATTGACGTAATAATGGTGTATGAAATTAGATTTAAACATATTCAATCAATAAAAGCTGTAAAGGTAGTTTGATAACTAAAATATTCATACCAAATTAGGAGGAACGTTCTCTTTTCCTTTCTCCTTTCCTTTGCAGTTTGCAACTTTATTTTGCATGGCTATTCCGTTATCCTTAAAAGAATGAACCGTAGAATCGCAAAAATATAAAAAAAAGATTTAAAGTAATTATATATTTTTAATAGTGTTTGATTTCTTTTAGAATAGAAAGCTATAATATATAAGATAGATGATAAAAAAAACAACTTCAAACAAACTTTCAAGGAAAAAAAAATTAATTGACCATCACCGTCTTCTGTTCTATTTCTATTCCAAAATTGATTTCAATTTCAAACCCAAAACTAATTCAATTTAGGGCGACGGTGAAGGTTTCGGAGATCGATCGACGGTGATAGGGCTAGGTCGGTTGGGGGATTCAACAACCACCAGTGAACCACAATCGACCCTCGCCGTGCAGACAATCGACCATCACCGTTGCTATTCCAAAATTGATTTCAATTTGAAGCATAATTTTCTAAAATTGATTTCAATTTCAAACCAAAAAGTAATTCAATTTAGGGTAACGGTGAAGGTTTCGGCGATTGATCGACGGTGGTAGGGCTAGGTCGGTTGGGGGATTCAACAACCACCAATGAACCACAATCGACCCTCGTCGTGCAGACAATCGACCACAATTTATTTCAATTTCAAACCCAAAACTAATTCAACATAGGACGACGGTGAAGGTTTCGGCGATCGATCGACGGTAGTAGGGCTAGGTCGATTGGGAGATTCAACCACCACCAATGAACTACAATTGACCCTCACCGTGCAGACAATCGACCATCACCTTCGTTTGTTCTATTTTTGTTCCAATATTCAAACCCAAAACTAATTCAAATTCAGTTCTATTCCAATCAGGATTTAAACAGTGATTTGAAAACCCAAAATCGGGAGATTGAAAACCCAAAATCTGTTCCAAAACTAATACTCAAATACAAACCTAATTCTTCAATCTCAATCAATCGCAGTGTTCTGTTCCAAGGGAGATTGAAAACCCAAAATCTGTTCCAAAACTAATACTCAAATACAAACTAATTCAACAACCAGATCAGTTGGGAGATTAAAACCCAAAATCAACGGTGCTAGGGCTAGATTCACAACCAAATCGATTCTCAAATAGAAGAATAGAGCGAGAGATGTACCTAGATCGGTTAGTTTAGGCGATGGAACTGGCGACTCTTCAATCTCAATCGATCGTCGTGTTCTGTTCCAAAATTGATTTGGAAACCCAAAATCAACGGTGCTAGGGCTAGATTCAACAACCAAATCGGTTCCCAAATAGAAGAATAGAGCGAGAGATGTACCTAGATCGGTTGGTTCAAGTGATGGAACTGGCCACGGCGGCGGTCTTCGACGTGGCGGAGAAATGGCGGACGGCGACGATCTCAGTAGTGTCTGATGGCGACGGAACGGAGCACCGGTTTGTAGAGAGAGAGAGAGAGAGCGCGAGTGAGAGAGAGCGGAGCACAGGTCTGTAGAGAAAGAGCATGACTGATAAGGAGAACCGGTTTGGAGAGAGAGAGCGCGAAAAATGTCTGTAGAGTGAGCTAAAGGCCAATTAATTATGAACGCTAATTTTTGTCTTCATCAAAAACCAAAAAGTAAACACTACATCACTTTGTTGTAAATTAATAATTAACAATAAAATTGTCTATTATCTCATATATGCTGGATCGAAAACGCAAATAGATATTATCAAACTATACAAATATTGATGGATAATTTTGACTTTTTAAAGTTTGATAATTTACTTTAACAAAAATTGCAACACTTGCACTTCAATTTAAAACATGCATACATAAGTGATTACAAAAATAACACATAAAATGTAATTATTTTGATAATTTAAGTGCCAACATCCTTAAAAAAAAAAAAAAAAAAGAAGAAAAAAATAACCAAAAAATCAAGGTGGAGATAATGGTAAAAGTCTCCTCTCTCAATCTTAACGTGATAGGATCCGAGGCAACCTATTTTAAAAAAGTAAAAAAAATAATAATTGCTTTTTACCCGCTCTCACTTTGATCTTGTTTCATTTTTAACCCTTCAACTCTAAAGAAAACTACACATCACCTCCTTCAACTCTTTGAAACTCGCATTTTCGTGCACAAAAAAAAATATCAAAAAATTGAGAGGAAAGCAAAACTATTTGTGTGAATTTTATAAATCACAAATTATATGTTTTATTGGTGTATGAAATTAGATTTAAACTAATTTAAGTTTAAAAGTGGAAAAAAATTACCGAAAATCAATAGATCAAAGCTGCGGATTCAGTCAACAAAAAAAAATTACACTTAAGATCTTCACCTGCCAAAAGAAAATAAAATTCAAATTAAGTTTGAAGTCCTAATTATGCCAAAACATCATAGTTAAAAATACAAAACTAAATCAGTTTCTCGCGAGGCGCACCGTCACTGGGAGTCCGACTCGTAAACGGAGAAACAAATGATTTAATCTTGCAAATGGGAAAGGGAAAATGAAGGGAAAACAATTATTTCACCCATTGATTTCATCTCAATTGAAGAATTAAATAATTCAATTGTTTTGGAGAAGCAACAGTTATTAAAGAATTCAATTGTTTTGTCCCTGCAAATGAGAAAGGGAAAGTGCAAGCAAATGGCTAGTGGAGTCTGCTTTGTAATTTCTCAATTATAGTCCAAGTTGGAGCTTATGCGAAGGAGTAGGGAACAAACGGCGAAGGAGGTGGCCGGATTTGGACATTTCAAACAAAGTGAAACTCAAATCTGGCCAAATCGGACCTCGATCTGGCGAAATCGAACCAATTGGAATCGTAATTTTCAGATGGAAGGCAACGGCGATGGTTCGTGGAGGTGATGAATGATAGATTGAGTAGATCTAATAAAGGTCCAAAATCAACCAATTAAACAGAGCAAATTTGGGAATGCTTTTATAAAAAAGTCGATTGACAATTTAATTTTTAGACCTATTAATATTCTAACCAGATAATATCCGTAATGTTAAATAACATTAAAATTTAATTTTCAAATATCAGGAGTCAAAATGACATAAATGGAAAGTCGTTTAATCACCGAAAAATTTCAGAAGGTTTGCATAAAATTTTAACTCTCATTTCATCTTTCCAAAAGCATAAATGAAAATGGTGGAGTTTTGGGTAGTAAATACTCACGATTTTTCAATATGTTACGGATTTTAAGATAATTGAATGATGTTCTCTTTTACATTTGATTTATTGAAATTGTAAATATTAACAAAATAATGTTAACTCTCATGGGTATTTAATCAATTTGCTAACATTAATTCCCATAATCATTTAATTAGTTTGTTAACATTAACAAATTGTTAAAGAAAATGGACATTTGTGCTTAAGAAATCCCTTCCATAACTGTTGACTTGGAAGGATATAATGGTTTGTCCCCTTAAATCAGGTCGCTTTAAGCTGGACTGGATAGATACATCTTACTGAAAATTAAGAAGGAAAAAAAAAATCCATGTCTATCAACTAAAAGTGGAAGTTAACCCTTTGGAGGGCTTAGAAAACTTATAAAAACTTATTTGAACTCTCCTTAATTTACTAATATTAATATACATATATTCAATAAACATACCTGAAAACAATAATGTCTTTTATTAATGAGTCTATACATTCAATGACGAATATAAATGATTTGGAAACTTTATTTTGTTTCCTAAAACAATGCCTAAAAAAATTGAATGCATGTATGCATTTATTTCCTATAAACAATGCATGTATGCATTTAAAATTTCAATTTTATGTTAAAATCCATGCTATTACTGTCAAAATAATCAAATAGTACCGTAATGTTTCGTGTGTAAATTTTGAGAAGTTATTAATATAAATTAATTTTTTTTCTAAACCAGCACATTGAGCGGGTCTAAAACTATTTATATATGTACCATAATGCTTGATATATAAATTAATAATTCAAAAATCAAAACATAGTTCCACAAAAAAATATGTACCATTTGTCTATTTGAGTTTGGCAATTAGAAGCATTCCACAAAATAATTCAACTCACACAATTTAATTAAAAAAAATAGATAATTAATGAACATGAACATGCACACACTCACATTACCTCCCATGAACAACACTTTAAGCTAATTATTACCTAATAGTATAGTGATCGCAATTGACCTAACAGTTTTCGTCATATGAGTCGAAATAGCTAAAGAGCTTTGTAACTAACAATGCAGACATTAGTGAATATTGTTCAATGCTTACCCAATGTAATAAGTTTCGTTGTCATTGTTACATCTTTCGCCACAGTTTGGTTGCCATTCTTCTACTCTTCATTCCCTATATTCAAATTAACAGTAAAAGTCAAGAACAATTGAACTGTCAAAAGTATTGGTGGTTGGGTGCTGTATTTTTAAATAGGTCATTCAATAACCGAAGTTGCTTTTTCGTTCAAGAATGTCTAAACAACCTTTAAGCACGAAACGCTTCTTTAGCAGGGGCAAAAAATCCTTCAACAACATGTCAGAGACAAATTAAAAATAAGATATGAAATCTAAAACAACCTTTAAACACCAAACGCTTCTTTAGCAGGGGCAAAAAATCCTTCAACAACATGTCAAAAACAAATTAAAATTAAGATATGAAATCTAAAACTTGTATAAAAAAATTGATATAATTACTAATACCACAGTGTTAAACCGGAAATAAAATCAAACCAATAAATACTTACTGCTCAACTTCATCATCTCCATTTCCTCCTTGTTGCAGACAGAGTGAACAATAGCAATAGTGTGCTACCACAGTGTTAAACCGAAATAAAATCAAACCAATAAATACTTACTGCCCAACTTCATCATCTCCATTTCCTCCTTGTTGCAGACAGAGTGAACAATAGCAATAGTGTAGGAACTGGATCTGTATGGTGACAGTACCAAAAGTTTCAGATGCAGAAGAAATTGAGAATTTCCTAACCGGCCTCGCCGTTATAGCCTGCGCTGTGGCGATCGATTGCCGTAGCCTTCACCACTACGATTGCTGTCGCCATCGTGGCTACAATCGAAGCACCACTGCTACGTCGACGTTGCCAGCCTATCTTTACCGTTCCATCACCGCCGCAGCTACGGTATGTCTCAAGTGGCCAGATTAGGGCTTGATTTGGTTCGAAATGGCCAACTCGAACCAAATCAAGCCCTAATCTGGCCACTTGAGACATACCGTAGCTGCGGCGGCGATGGCTTCACGGGGCGGTGATAGAACGGCGCGGATCGGCGCTGGCGACGGCGACTGTAGAAGCGACAACTATCGCGATGGTGAACCACAGCCGTCCAGTCCCACGAAGATCTGAACCGTCTTCGTCGATGGAAATAGAAGAAGAGAGAAACATAGAAAGAGACGTACCTAAATGCAAATGGCAATAGAGAAATTGTTCCGGCTACAGGTGGCGATGGCACTGGCAGGGCTGATGGTGGCACAGCGACAGTCGCGACGGCGATTGGGGTAAGGAAGAGGAAGAGAGAGAGAGAGAGAGAGAGAGAGAGAGAAGCGAGAGCCTGAGTAAGAGAGAGAACCAACGTTAGAAATATGTGGTCAGCCACCTGTAGCCGGAACAATTTCTCCATCTAGGTAGTCTGATCTCAGCCATTGGATCAAAAGTGATCATAGGGTCTAAAATGTCTCTTACTTTTAGTTAATCTTAGCCCTTGGATGGCAGATCCAATGGTCTTAATTCTTTCCCTCCAAAAATGTATTTTGAGACATTTTCAAACAACAACCTGATTTATATTATAGATTTTAGTTAATCTTAGCTCTTGGATGGCAGATCCAATGGTCTTAATTCTTTCCCTCCAAAAATGTATTTTGAGACATTTTCAAACAACAACCTGATTTATATTATAGATATCAAATTTAGATATTAAATGTCTCCTATATTGTTTATCACGACTTTTGTTTTTTTTTTTTTTAAATGGAAACAGTAAGCAAGATAAAAAGGCCCTATAAAAGAGATTCTCACACCAGATAGTAGTCGTTTCGATTGTGGTTTATCTGCTCAGCCGCCGCCTTCTTCTACTCTCGCTCTCCCCGCCCCACCCCAGCCCACCCGCCACCCGATGGATCCCAATCGTACCCCACCTCCGGCGGCGTCCACCAGAGCCATCACCGGAACCATCAGTGGTGGCGGAGGAGGTGGTAGTGGTAAAATCATTCTAGGGAAGTACCAACTGAGCCGCCTATTGGGACGTGGCAGTTTCGGCAAAGTCTACCACGCCCAATCTGTTGATGGCCACAAGACCGTTGCCGTAAAAGTGATCGAGAAACCACCCTTCAAGTTCGACGCCATGGAGTCCCAAATAATCCGGGAAGTCTCTGCCATGCGCCGCCTCAAGCACCACCCCAACATCCTCAAGCTCCACGAGGTCATGGCGACGAAGACCAAGATCTACCTCGTCATGGAGCTCGCCCGTGGCGGCGAGCTATTTGCCAAGCTCTCGCGTAAAGGCCGATTCTCGGAATCCACCGCTCGCCGATACTTCCAGCAGCTGATCTCCGCCCTCCGTTTCTGCCACCAAAACGGCATCGCCCACCGCGACCTCAAGCCCCAAAACCTACTCATCGACGAATCTGGCAATCTCAAGGTCTCCGACTTCGGCCTCTCCGCCCTCCCGGAGCAGCAAAGGAACGGGCTTCTCCAGACGACTTGCGGAACTCCGGCGTATCTTGCTCCGGAGGTGGCTTCCCGGAAAGGCTACGACGGCTCCAAAGCCGATGCATGGTCCTGCGGAGTCATTCTCTTCTTCTTCCTCGCTGGGACTCTCCCTTTCGACGACGGCAATCTACGCAAGATGTACAGAATGATGAGTAAACGTGAATTTCAATTTCCCTATTGGATTTCGAAGCCAGCAAGAAATATAATTTACAGATTGCTAGACCCAAATCCGAACTCGAGGATGGGTCTAGATGAATTGATGAACAATCGATGGTTCAAAAAATCGTTGAAATCGGATTCCAATCGTGGTTTTGGATATGATTTCGGTGATCAAATCGCCGATGTAGAGTGTAAGTCGATGAACGCTGTTAATGCGTTTGACATAATTTCTTTATCGTCGGGATTAAATTTATCCGGGCTTTTCGAGGTGGGTTTAAATAAGGTGAAGAGATTTACGGCGGTGGCGAAGGTGGTGGAGATTGAGGAGAAATTGGTTGGGATCGGTGGGGAAATGGGGTACAGAGTAGAGAGAGAAAATAAAGGTCGGAGGATTGGGTTGGTGAAAGGGAGGATTGTTCTGGTGGTGGAGTTTATGGAGGCGGCGCCGGAGTTGTTGTTGGGGGAAGTCAGGGTGGTTCACGGCGGCGTTGGCGATGAGGAATTTCGGTGGGAAGAGTTAGAAAATGGGCTTAAGGACGTCGTCGTTTCGTGGCACGATGGCCGGGATTGACGGCGGTGGAGTCTTGTCGGAGAAGCCCACGCGGTGGTGAGATCGTCGTGCTCCAACCTGCTTACTCTTAGGCTGAAAATCTATTTATTTTCCTTTTTATTTTTTTTAGCGGTCCGATAGCAATTTTTGTTTTTGTTTTTTTAGTTATTTTTTATTTTTCTTTTTAGACCTATGCATGATTATTCTGACAATAAGTAATTGAGCTTTTTTTTATTTTTTATTTTTTATTTTTTTTAAATAAAATTTTTGAGAGTTGTTTACATGTTTATTACATTTAAAAAATAAATAAATACTGAAATAATATAATTTTAAACTTATTTATATAACTAATACTATCCGGGATCTGATCCCCGAGTACTGGAACTCGGGATTTCGAACCCTAGGTTCAAAAAAATAGTTTGTCGTATACCCGGTGTTTGAAACACCGGGTATAGAATTTTTTTTTTTTATAAAAAACTTTATACTCGGGGATGTGATCCCCGGGTACCAAAAAAATAAAAAATAAAAAAAAATAAAATTATCTGTCCCTTTTTTCAAATAACAAAGAGAGGAGAGAGAGAGAGACTAGAGAGAGAGAGAGAGCAGAGGATCACACGAAAATTGAAAGCTCAATATTTTTTACACTTTAAACCCCTAAAGTTTAATCATTATTTTATTTTAAATATTTTGTTTTTTACTTTTTTTTTTTAATTTCGTTTTTATAAAAAATAAAATAAAAATTTGTTTGTTAATTTTAATTTCTTTAATTGTTGTAATTTAAAATTAAAAATGAGGTTAAACGGTCAACCGAATGAGTCAAACGTTTGATTGGTTAAAACAGCGAGATAAAAAGTTTTAAAAACTAATTCAGTAAATAGACCGACTTGGAAAATCAGTCGACCGTTGAAAATAGTGGGTTTAAATTATATGTCTTGATCTAACTTGTCAACCAAACACGACATCCTATGCGACCAAATTGAATTTTTACTTGAATTTAATTGAAAATAAAAAAATATTTTTACTTTATTAATAATAAAAAAAAATAATAATAATAAAATGAAAAACAAATAAAAAAATCCATCATATAAAGTAATAATTGAATTTCACTTTATTGTTGAATTGATTGTTGAAGTACAAATATTTTGAAATGAAAATATATTTTTATTACCTTCCATTCCAATTTTTTTTTATTTCAAAATAAAAAATAAAAAAAATGAATAATTACTACAAAAATTATTTATTTTTGAAGTAATTATTCATTTTTATTTTTTATTTTTGAAGTAATAATTTTTTTTTTTTAAAAAGTGAGATTAAACGGCCGATCGAATAAGTTAGACGTTTAATAGGTTAAAGCAACAAATAAGTCAAATTACAACAATCAAATAAATTAATAAAAAAAAAGAATAATTACTTCAAAACTATTTTGGAATAGTTCTATTTTTTTTATTACCTTCCATTCCAAAAAAAATTACTTCAAAATAAAAAATAAAAAAAATGAATAATTACTTCAAAAATTATTTATTTTTGAAGTAATAAATAATTTATTACTTCAAAAAAAAAAAAAATGAATAATTAATTCAAAAATTATTTATTACTTAAAAAATAAATAATTTTTGAAGTAATTATTCATTTTTTTTTGAAGTAAACAAATTTTGGAATGGAAGGTAATAAAAATTTTTCTATTTATTTTTTTGTTGGATTCTGGGTGATATCTTTTCAATTACTTTCTATTGTGCATTGCTTGTTTAATTTTTGGAAATTGATTTTTAGAAATTGTTTTTGATTCTTGATTGAAGAAAATATTTTATAAACAATTTCTTGAATCTAATTACATGCTAAATTATTTGCTACCCATATTTTGTTTAAAATTAGATTTTCAATCTCACATTTTTCTATCACTAGATTTGGGATATTAATCGAGTTTTAATTTATCTGGGGTGGTAGAAACTCCGAGTGAGATTAATTGCTTATCAATTTGTATTAGTGAGTAGTGTGACGCATTAAATACTGTTTGGGATATTTAATCAAAGGGTAGCTGATTTTCAGTATTTTTCTGTAAAGAGATTGAGGTAGTAATTCTACCTGGATGGAATTAAGTTTGAGTGAATTTTGTAATAGTTCAATCCTTACCGGGTAAAATGACATTTGGAGTGTTGGTGATGTTTTGATTATTTTGCCTTTGTGTTAAAAAATTTGGTTGCTTTTAACTATAAAAAGTAGAAGTTCTTTCTTAGCATGTGAAAATGATTTTGTAAAAGTTGATTATGAGCTTGTAAAAGAATCGTTGTGAGAGTTTGGTTCCTACCTTTAAAGAGATCTTGAGTATTAGTGGGTGCGACTCTCCGTGGGACTCGGGGGATTGGAATAACCAAGAGTAGTTTGGTGAACTAGTATAAATCTCTGGTGTGTTGCAATCTTTAATTTGTTTATTATTGTTATTTGGTGTGCACCTAGTTGATTATATAATTCCGCTGTGATATAAAGATAATAATTAATTTAGGATTAAAATTAATTATTTGATTTATTAAGTATTTTATTCTGATAATTTTTAATTACCCAATTCATCCTCCTCTTGGGTATTCCACTAGGCCAACAATTGGTATCAGAGCTGGTTTAACTCGACATTTTTAGCTAACAAAGATCACATGGCGCACATAATAGGTACACTAGCTGAGGGGCAGTCTGTGCACCGACCATCTTTGTTTGCAGATGAAAGTTACTCGTTTTGGAAAAACATGATGATAGTCTTCTTTCAGGCTACAAATTACGATGTGTAGCTAACAATCGAGGATGGTCCGTTTATTCTAATGGAAAACGGAGTTGAGAAGAAGAAGGAACAACTAATTGCTTCTGATAAGCAGAAACTCTCTATAAACTTTTAGGCTATTAATATTCTATTTTGCTCTTTAGATGCTAACGAATATTTTAGAGTTTCAAGTTATAAATCTGCAAATAAGATGTGGGATAAACTACAAGTTACCCACGAAGGGACAAGTCAAGTGAAGTAGTAAAAAATCAACGCTCTTATGAGAAAATTTGAGTTGTTTAGAATGGAGGAAAATGAATCGATTCATGAGATGTATACTCGCTTCAACAATATTTGCAATAACTTGAGCCAACTTGGAAAGCCATACACCATGGAGGATAGAGTACGAAAAGTCCTAAGGTCCTTAACAAAAATATGAGAGTCAAAGGTGATGGCAATCAAAGAAGCCAAGGATTATGGCAAATACAAAATTGATGATCTCATAGGCAACTTGATGACTCATGAATCGACGATTAAAGAATATGAGGATGATACCGAAAATAGTAAGAGAAAATTCTTAGCACTAAAAGCTCAAAAAATTGAAGAAGAGGATGACAGTGATGATGAAAATCTTGACAGTGAGTAAGAGAAAAATGTAGCACTTCTCACAAATAATTTTAGAAGAATGACTCGGCTCATATTCCGTGGAAGAAGAAACCTCAACATGTCTAAAGTGGAATGTTACAACTGTCACAAGACCGGTCACTTTCGAAACGATTGTCCCGAATCGAAGAAGGACAAAGAAAAGGAAAAGAAGAAGAAAGAAAAGAAGAAAGTAAAGAAGAGTAAAAAGAAATCTATGAAGGTTACTTGGGATGATACTGATTCAAGTAGCTCAAAAAATTTAGATAGTGAAGACACGTCCATGCTTGCATTAATGGCTACTGGTGGTGAGGTAACTGAATGTTTAAGTTCTTGTCCTTTAAATTTTGATGAATTATTTGATATTTATCAAGAACTTTTATATAATTATAAAAACCAGTGTTCTAAAATAAGTGCCCTTCAAAGTACAATTAATGCATTAAACAAGTAAGTGGTGGACTACGAATCTGAAAATAATGAATTGAAATATAAATTGATAGATTTGCAATCAATTGTTCTCAAATTCACCGGCGGTGAAAATAACTTGAAAATGCTTTTGGGAAGTTTATGTAGAGTTTTTGATAAAGTCGGTATTGGATTTCAAAAAAATCTTAAATAAAAACGTTTTCATAAATTCTTTTCTGAAACCAAGGATCTTGTTAGATGTTTTAAATGTAATGTTGTGAGGCATACTATTCCTAGATGTTTTGCTAAAATATCTAACTGTAGACAAGTTTGGGTTCCAAAAGGAACTAAAATTATCCCGACTAACAAAATCAGACCCACTTAGGCTGGGTACCACTTAGGAACTATTTGAGGTGCTCCTTGCAGGTTATTCTAAAAGTATCAATAAGCAAGGACAAAAGTTTCCTGGATAGTGGTTGTTCTCGACACATGACGGGAGATAAATGAAAAGTTACATCTTTGACACCTAAAGATGGAGGTCATGTGACTTTCGGAGACAATGCAAATGATAAAATTATCGGTATAGGAAATATCGATAATGGAACTATTATTATTAAAGATGTATTATTAGTTGATGAATTTAAACATAATTAGCTTAGTATTAGTCAACTATGTGATAATAGCTATAATGTTATATTTGATCATGATAGATGTATTATTAAGAATAGTTATGATAGTAGTATCTTTCTAATTGCATCACGTTTTGAGAATATTTATACTTGCTCATTTGATGATTTTGATTCTCAAAATTTATCCTGTTTGAATGCTTTATCTGAAAATAGTTGGTTATGGCATAGAAGATTTGGGCATGCTAGTATGGAGTTAATTTTTAACTTATCTAAGAAGAGTCTTGTACATGGCCTACCTGATTTAAATTTTTTGAAAGATAAAGTATATGACGCATGTCAATTAAGCAAATAAGTTAGATCATCATTTAAGAAAAAGATGCACACGTCCACGTCTAGATGTCTTGAATTATTGCATCTTGATTTGTTTGGGCCTAACTTTGTTGCTAGTTTTGGTGGTAAATTTTATGCATTTGTTATAGTTGATGATTATTCCAAACTTACCTGGGTATTTTTTCTTGCTAAGAAAAGTGAAATTGCTTCTGTTCTTGCTAAATTTTGTAAACGTGTTCAAAATAAGAAACAATACTCCATTATTAACATTTGTAGTGACAGAGGAAGAGAATTTAAGAATGATGATATGGTAAGTTATTGTGATGAGCATGGTTATGCTCACAACTTTTCTGCACCAAGATCACCCAACAAAATGGTGTAGTGGAAAGAAAGAACAAGACGCTTCAAGAGATGGCTAGAACGATGCTTAATGAAAATTGCTTACCAACCTACTTCTGGATCGAAGCAGTAAGTACTGCTTGTCATGTAGTAAATCGAGTATCAATTCATAGAGGGTTTAACAAAACTCCATATAAAATCTGGAATGGTAAGACTCTTAATATTTCCTATTTTAAAGTCTTTGGATGCAAGTGTTTTATTTTGAATGACAAGAATAATCTTGGTAAATTTGATGCTAAATCTGATTATGGGATTTTTCTTGGATATGCTACTAACAACAAGACTTATAGAGTTTATAATAAACATATATTAGTAGTAGAAGAAACAATGCATGTTATTTTTGAGGAAGGTGATCCATTCTTGTCGAGAAAGGTTTTGGATGATGATGATGCAAGTATTTTAAATAGTCAAAACTGAGGTGATAATGTACCTGAGGAGTCCCAACAAGAGGAGGAACCTAAGAAAAATTATTTGACTTTTCCAAGAGCTATAAAGATAGTACTAGGACATTCAATTAAATAAATCATCGGTAATTTCGAAAGAGGTATAAGTACTCGTTCTTCTCTTAGGGATATAATTAATCTTGCTTTCTTATCTCAAATTAAGCCTAAAAATATAGATGAGGCGTTAATTAATGAATCTTGGATTTCCACAATGCAAGATGAGTTAGTTCAATTTGAACGGAACAAAGTATGGTGTCTTATTTCAAGACTGGATTTTCATCCAGTTATTGGTACTAAATGGGTTTTTAGAATAAAAAAGATGAATCTGGTATGATAATTAGAAACAAAGTAAGATTAGTGGCACAAGTCTATAATCAAGAGGAAGAAATTGATTATGATGAAACCTATACTCCTGTTGCTAGACTAGAAGCAATCAGAATGCTACTCTCTTTTGCATGTTCACGTAATTTTAAGTTATATCAAATGGATGTAAATAGTGCATTTCTAAATGACTTTCTTGTTGAAGAAGTTTATGTGGAACAACCCTCGGGATTTGAAAGTGATAAATTGTCCGATCATGTATTTAAACTTCGCAAGGCTTTGTATGGGTTCAAACAAGCTCCTAGAGCTTGGTATGAGAGACTTAGCCAATATTTGATCGAAAACGATTTTCAAAGGAGTATTTGTGATATGACATTATTTGTAAAATAAACTGATTCCGATATCCTATTAGTACAAGTTTATGTTGATGACATTATTTTTGGATCTACTAATGAGGATCTTTGCCAAGAGTTTGCTAAGATAATGCAAGTTGAATTGGAAATGAGCATGATAGGAGAGCTGAATTTCTTTTTTGGATTGCAAATTAAGCAAACCAAAGAGGGAATATTTATAAACCAAGCTAAATATACCAAGGAGCTGTTAAAGAAATATGGCTTGGAAGGCGCTAAAGAGTACAAAACTCCCATGACAACGACTACGAAGATAGAAAAAAATGATACGGGTAAAAGCGTTAATGAAAAAATGTATCGAGGTATGATTGGTAGTTTGTTGTATTTAACTGCTAGTAGATCTGACATTATGTATAATGTTTGTCTTTATGCTAGATTTCAGTCTTGTCCTAAAGAATCACACTTGACTGCAGTTAAGCGAATTTTTCGATACTTAAAGGGGACGACTAGCCTAGGATTATGGTATCCTAGGAGTAGTGATTCTAAATTGGTAAGTTACTCTGACGCTGATTTTGCCGGTTGCAAAGTTGAGCGAAAAAGCACAAGTGGGTCATGTTATTTGTTAGGACATCCTATGATTTCTTGGTCAAGTAAGAAACAAAATTCAATAGTCTTATCCACTACTGAGGTTGAATATATGGCAGCTGGTAACTATTGTGCTCAAATTTTATATATTAAGCAACAGTTAAATGACTTTGGAGTTTGTATGGAGGAAGTCCCGATCTTTTGTGATAGTAAAAGTACTATTTGTCTAAGTAAGAATCCTACACAGCACTCACGAACTAAACATATAGAGATTAGACATCACTTTATTCGTGATCACATTCAGAAAAGAAATATTGTTATTGAGTATATTGATACCTCTGATCAGCTTGCTGATGTTTTTAACAAACCACTAGCGGAAGATCAGTTTGTGAAAATCATTCACGGTTTGGGTATGGCTAGACATAATGATGTTTGCCTAGTGTAGAATTATCATGTGCTTTCCCCTTCCCTAAATTTTGTTTTTGAAGATGACAAAGAGGGAGAATTAGTTGATATTTTATTAAAGGGAAGTTTTTATTTTTAAATTTGTGCTTTATTGATTATGTTTTATAATATCTTCATTATTATGTTTCAAAGAGTTATAAAACTCGTTCTTGGATTCAGGGGGAGTGTGATTATATTATTGTTTTGAAGAAAATATCAAAATGAATTGTCAACATAAAAAATGGCGAGATTGTTGATCCTAAGATTTTGATGGACAATTAAATGTTGATGTTTTATGTGGGACTAATGGTTTGTTCAAGTGTTTCAGTTTATTAGTTCCAGTAATGAAGATGCGGTGACAAATTATGAATGGATGTTAAATAATTATGACAAAGACGATGAAGAATTATGAATTTGAAGAAATTAGGGAAAACAACTTAGGTGAATTTCAACTTTTAATATCCCAATTAGGAACACACACGGCACAAAAGGTTTTATTGTTTATGTATGGTTTGAGAAGATGAAATTATTTGCTCCTATATGTATTTGAAAAGAAATATTTATAATTGACTTAAATGGAATTTAAGAAGTTAGTGGAGCTTATTTAGAAAAGAAAATAGTTAAAGGAGCGAAAACGTAAATAAGAATGAGTTTAAAACGAGTTTAGAAAAGAGATTCAACATGCATAAGTCGACTGGTAGGTCGACCGGACAAAACAGGTGAAACCCTCCGTATCTCTAAGTCGACAGGTAAGTCGACCGGTCAAGAGAAATGAAACTCTTTGTATCTCTAAGTCGACAGGTAGGTCGACCAGTGAATAAAAATGGAACTCTCTGAATCTCCAAGTCGACAGATCGGTCGACCGATGAATGCAACAACTTTGGCTTGGCTACATCTTGAATCGAGCGGTCAACTGGTCGGTCGACTGAGGGCACAGTTTCAGGATATTGTGGATTCCGATTTCATATAAAAAAATAACCGTTTTTGGTTAGGATTTGTGAGAGATTTTAGGGATTTTGTGATATTTAAGATATGCTTCATCTATTATTTAATTCCTATTGATTTGGTTCATTAAGTTTGATTGTTTCTCAATTTGGTACAAAAAATTGTTTCCATTCTATTTAATTGAGATTGAGAAATATTTAGGGGACTTAATTAAGAGATTTAAAGCTATAATTAAGTGAATTGAACCAAAATGAAGTCATAATGATATAAGGGGTCTGAGAGAGCATTTGAGTGTCATGATACATGGGAAATAGCCGTTAGATAGGTGATTTATATCCCATATATATAGACCTGCGTTTTTTATATATGATTAGAAAGTGAGAGTAATTAAGAGATCATATTGAGCTGTTCTAAGAGATATCATTATGAGAGTTTGTGAGAGATATTCTAAGAGACGATCTTGAGAAGCTTTTGCTATTAATCACTGCTGCTACCGGATCTAAAGTAACTACATTCTATTTATTTTTTCGTGGATTCCGGGTGAGATATTTCTAATTACTTTCTATCGTGCATTGTTTGTTTACTTTTTGGAAATTGATCTTTAAAAATTGTTTTTGATTATTTATTGAAGAAAATATTTTATAAACAATTTATTGAATCTAATTACGTGCTAAATTATTTTCTATCCATCTTTTGTTTAAAATTAGATTTTTAATCTCACACTTTTCTATCACTAGAT
This sequence comes from Eucommia ulmoides, assembly GCA_016647705.1. Classification (NCBI taxonomy): domain Eukaryota; kingdom Viridiplantae; phylum Streptophyta; class Magnoliopsida; order Garryales; family Eucommiaceae; genus Eucommia; species Eucommia ulmoides. The sequence goes on along the minus strand of CM028327.1, from coordinate 32,084,500 downwards.
TTGAGATATTAATTGAGTTTTAATTTATCTGGGGTGATAGAAGCTCCGAGTGAGATTAATTGCTTATCAATTTGTATGGTGAGTAGTGTGATGAATTAAATACTGTTGGGGTATTTAATCAAAGGGTAACCGGTTTTCAGTCTCTTCATGTAAAGAGATTGAGGTAGTAATTCTTCCTGGATAGAATTGAGTTTGAGTGAATTTGGTAACGGTTCAATTCTTACTGGGTAAAAGGATATTTGGAGTGTTGGTGAGGTTTTGATTCTTTTGCCTTTGTGTTAAAAAGAATTAAATTATTCTTTAACCTGTAAAAAGTAGAGGTTATTCCTTAGCGTGCGAAAAGGATTTTATAAAGGTTGATTCTGAGCCTGTAAAAGAATCATTGTGAGGGTTTGGTTTCTACTTTTAAAGGGATCTTTAGTATTAGTGGGTGCGACTCTCCGTGGGGATCGGAGGACTGGATTAGCCAAGACTAGCTTGGTGAACCAGTATAAATCTCTAGTGTACTGCAATCTTTAATTTGTTTATTATTATTGTTTGGTGTGCACCTAGTTGATTATATAATTCCGCTGTGATATAAAGCTAATAATTAATTTATGATTAAAATTAATTATTTGATTTATTAAGTATTTTATTCTGATAATTTTTAATTACCTAATTTACCCCCCATCTTGGGTATTCCACTGAGCCAATAATATATATGAACTTCTTTAATAAGGAAACATGTAAAGACCTAGAACCCTGAACCCCAAACCCTAAAACGTTGAACCAAAAACCATTGAGTCCTAAATCTTGACTCCTAATTTCAACATAAAATATTACATTTGTACTAATTATGGTTTAATTGAATGATCGTACAATTTAATTAGTAAGTAGGATACAAATTTGAATCAACATAAATATGAGGGGCTAAATTGTTAAAAGTTAATCTCTTGAAATATTATTAAATTTATTATCTTTTGATATCAAAATTTAATATGTAAATTGTAAATTGAAGAGTTTAGTTGGATGATTGAACTATTAGAACAAAAATTTATGTAATATTCTCGATTGCAGAAATATTAGGGGGTAATTTGTAAAAATATAAGTTATTCAATTGTTATTAAATTTATACGTCTTTATATCAATATTGAACAATTAATTTCATATTCAATTATTGAATTGTATGATTAAATAAACAGAACATAAATCGAATAAATATTTTCTATTTTGCCATCGTTATAAATTAGGATAATTTCACTATATCAAAATTCAATATGTAATTTATAAATTGAACAATTCAAGTGGACGATCAAATAAGCAGTTTAACATAAATTGAATAATTATTAACTATTATATTAACATTTTCAATTGGGAAATATGTTTAAACCCTGAACCTTGAATCCTAAACCCATAACCCTGAACCCTAAACTTTGAATCCCAATTTTATGGTCATTTCTTCATTTGTTGGACAAGAACATATTATTTGTAGTAATTAGGGTGTATTTGAATGATGAAGAAGTAATTTATAAATTAATATTTAGTATTGTTGGATGTGTCATTTGATAATTATCCAATCAAATTACTTAATTTGTCAATTAACGTGATCCATTACAATATAAATTGAGATATTTTCTTAAATCATGAAATATTAGAAACATTAACGGGTAATTCGTAAAATAATTGGGATTAATTTGAGAAAACTAAGATTATAAAATATTAATGTCACCTATGGTAAAGGATATTGGTGCTTAATATAATTACTTGAACTCATTTTAATAGAAGTTGAATATTCTTAAATCTAAACCCCACAATCGTAGTAATTACAACGTTATTGAAAAAGAATTTACAAATTAAATTATTATATTATGGGATGTGTCATGTGATAATTTTGCAATTGAATGACGTAACGTGTCAATTAATAAAATCAATCACATTATAAATGGGGATAATTTCGTAAATCAAGTCTTATTAGAAACATTAGGGTTTAAATTGAAATAACAAAAATATAAGGTTATTTTATGTAGATAAAATAAGAAGATATTAATGTCACATATATTAAAGAAGATAGGTGGTTAATGTAATTAATTGAACGCGAATGAAATAGAATTTCAAGCTTATTCGTGAAGCTTCTTCTTAACTCCGAACCCATACAATTGTTCTTCTCTTCCTCCTCTTAACCTCAACCTATGGTTTCATTCATCATTCATCTCTTTTTCAAACCAAAATTTCCAAACCTAAGTCAATGGCTCCTACTACACGTGCTAGATCAATGAAGAAACACAAGGTAGACTCTTGAATGGATGGATCTACAAAGGGGAATGCTTTGTAGGCGATGACGCCTGTTGGAAGAAAGGATGGTGTGGCAGCTAGCTTGGTGGATGGTGGGAATGATAAGTGCGGTAAAGATTGTAAGGTTCAATCATCTTCCCTAGGAGACAAATTTCATCAAGGAAGACCGAAGAAGAGGGTCGTAGTGAAAGGGGATGGTATATTGTCCCAAAATGAAGCTGACCTGGTTGATGGTGCGACGACTACATGTGGTAAGGAGGGTGAGGTTCAATAGTCTGCCCTAGGAGATAACTCTCTTCGAAGAAGGTTGAAGAAGAGGGTCGCGGTGAAAAGAGATGGTATTTTGTCCCAAAATGAAGTCGACTTGGTTGATGGTGCGACGACTACATGTGGTAATGAGGGTGAGGTTTAATCGTCTGCCCTAGTAGACAACTCCTTTTGAAGAAGGCCGAAAAAGAGGGTAGTGGTGAAAGGGAAATGTATATTATCCCAAAATGAAGCCGACATGGTCAATGGTGCGATAACTACGTGTGGTAAGGAGGGTGAGGTTCAATCGTTTTCCCTAGGAGATAACTTCCTTCGAAGAAGGCCGAAGGAGAGGATCATGGTGAAAGGGAATGGTATGTTGTCCCAAAATAAAGCCGACCTAGTTGATGGTGCAACTACTATGTGTAGTAAGGAGGGTGAGGTTCAATCGTCTTCCCTAGGAGACAACTCCCTTGGGAGAGGGTTGAACAAGATGGTCGTGACCAAGGGGCATGGTAAGTTCTTCGAAAATGAAGCTTCTAGGCAACAATATGTTCATATATTTGCTTTACGACCTTGAAAAACAAAAGGGACCTAAAATTTGAAAAGGGTCCCTTTAAAAGTCTATTGTTTAGGTATTTGGAAGGCCAAGGCATTAGGACTTGAAGTAGATTCCTGTTTTTCATTTGTGAAATGTTTATTTGTGTATTTTATAGCAATATGAAAGTGATTGAACATGTAAATCCAAAAGATATTTGCATAACGTCGTTTGTTCTAGGGAAGGTAATTCGTTTGAATTATGCCATTTTGAATGAAATCTTGGAGATCCCTAACAAACCTAGGAAGTACTATTTTTACTTTGAATTAGATTTTCATGGTGACCTATACCACGAGACCAAAGACATGTATAGGGCATTAATATCAAGTGCATTTGAATGTGGCTGTCTAATTTCTACTAAGCTTAGACTGCACGTACGCCTCCTTCCCCAATACGTAAAAGATACTTTAATGCCTAGGGGAGGACACCACAATTTTGTAAAGTACACTGACTGTATGATGTTGTATGATTTTATATACCGTACTAGTTTTTTAATCCCTTACTTGATCTTGAAACAAATGGCCAAAGCTGTTAGCGATGAAGGGAAGGCATTCATCCTGCCATTCCCAAGATTATTAACAAGAATATTCAAATATTTTGGTCTGTCTCTAGAGGAAGAGAAGTGTTGTTCCCCTAAGAGTTGCATTGATGAAGGGATGTTGTGAAATATGAAAATTGAAGACGAGGATGTGGAGATAATCAATAATAAGACATGGCCTGATCTAGAAGGGGAGGATGAGGTACGTTCCGCACTCTGTCCCCCACGATCTAAAACTAAAACCCGTCGTACACGACATGGTAATAGTGATTTAGCCTACTGGGTGGGGAGATTGGAAATGATCATCCAGGATGGGTTTGCACGAATGCTAGCACGACTTTCGGACAATATTTTTCACATCGATCGAAAAATAGTGGATATTGATAATCGTATCACTTTAGCGCTACTAGATGTTAAAAGTTGTACGTCTGACAAGGCGGCATAAGATTAATGATAACAACTCACAAGTCTTGAACTGTTTAAAGTTATCTTATGTTTTCTCATTAAGTGTTATTTAATGAATTATTTTTTGGGATTTATTTATGTTCGTCTTCTCCAACATACATGTAGCAATTGCACATTGTGATTCGGTAGAAAATCTAGTGCTTCTTTTGAAGGTAGAGTATGTGTGTCGTGAATGCATAAATTTTCCCTAAGTTGGCAATTCAGCTGTGTAGCCGTATCTTTTCTCATGCTGTTTCCCTTACAATTCAAGCTCAATAAATAATTTTTCAATTCTTAATTTCTACTGTTTCTTATACTGTTTTGCTAAATCTGAAGTCCATGTAAGTTCTTCACTATTTGACAATCCAATTTCCTAACCTATAAAACAAAACGTTATCAGCTTGAAAGTATGTTGGTTTTTGTCACCGACTCATAGGATAGGTTTAACTGTAATTCCCTACATTTGAATTTTTTCTATTTTTATTTAATTGATTTTTTTTGGTATCACTGATTTTCTTAATCTGATATATAATTATATTTTTAAGGATAAATGGATGTTACTGCTCTTCTTTCGCTTGCCAATTTGTCTCTTAAAAATAAAGTGTTGTGCGTTTTGTGTACAATCTCGTGGTTCATGTTTATGTTTATGATGTCCGATCTTGTCATATTGCTTATGGGGATGATAACATTATTTTAACTTACTGTTCTTTACGTTGATTGTAAATTTTCTGAGATCACCTGTTCATTTGGTTCTAGGTGGTGCTACTCATTTCTTGTGATTATTCATTGATGAATCTTCTAATTTTATTTTTGAAATCGCAAGTTTATTCTTCGTGATTGCCGTTTAATAGATGGCATGCTGGTGTTTTTTATTCCAAATTTGCATCGTCGTTTCTTTCGTTTACCTGATGCCAGATCTTTACTAGCCTCCTTTCTTGCTGGAACAGGCTTGTGGAGTTACTAGAATTGTATATGGATTTGGTTAGGTCATCGGGTGTTTGAAAATAGGTCGATAAAAATAGCACACATTTGCTTATTATGAATTTTGAAGTCGGTTCATTTTATTTTTTGGGGGAACCAAAAATTTGAATCATGGATGGATAATTATCTTATTTTGGGCAACAAAATTAAATTTTGTTGTCTATGTGACTTGTAAATTATTATAGTTAATGTCTTTATTTTCTTTTGCCTTCAACTTTGTATCAGATATGTTTAAGTTTAGGCATTTTATTTTCAATCTCTATTGCAAAGTGTCCTATTGGTAGAGAGCTACTGGTGTTCTTGTGCCATTGGCAGTGAGCGTCATAGGTACACTGCAATACCCCCGTATGACTTAGAGTGGGTTAAGATATGGTGGCACCAAGCATGACAAGAAATTTAACTTAGAATTTTTAAACAATATTAGGGTGTTGAGTGAGAAATGTACTAATCTTAATTAAAATCTATTGAAAATAATCCAATGCAGGATTGTCGGCACTGATAAACTCTCGTGGCAAATCGAAGTCATTATCAACATGATTCGTTGTCACACCCACCCCCTACACGTTCGGATGAATCTCTACACCATTATTTGCATGTTCTGGACTTACCGTGTGAGCTAAATCACCATTCCTTCTTTGAGGAGTGATGTTAAGATCTATATGCAACCCTTTCATTCCTTGATTTTTTGGGTGAAGCTTAAGACATTTTGGCCTCGTGTGATGTAAGACCCTAGTTTTGCATATGCATAATTTTTAGTTGTATTTTAGAACATTTAGAAAGTACCAGGGTGAAATATGTCATTTAATAGTTGTTTTAAAAATTTTAGGGATTAATATGTTAATATTAATTTTAGTTTTTTAAAAAAATTAGTGGCCAATTATCATTTTTAAAATATTAATTTTAAATTTTAGGTTTAAATAATAACTTAAAGATAATTGAGGGAGATTAACGTAATTTGAAAAAAAATAAAATAAAATAATATATAAAAATAATAATAACAATAATTAAAATAAATAAATAAAATAAAATAAAATGAGATCTTATCCATGTGGATAAGACCTCAAAAAAAAAAAAAAAAAAAAAAAAAACAATAACAAAACAAACAATTGGAAGAAGTGGCGGTGGCATGGGTTTAGTGTATATATATATATATATATATATATATTAAAATAAAATATATCACACGTTCGATTTATGAGACTAGTTATGCGGACAGATACACGTTTATATTTATATGTGAAAAATATATATGTAGATTTGAGAAATATACTAGATATAGAAATATTTAATTCGCAAAGAATACCGTTTAAAATAAAAATTATAAATTTTACTAAAACAACAATTTTTAGTACTTCGTCGACTAATAAAATTTTTAACAGTCGATTAATATTTTTCTACAAATTAAATTATTGACAAGAAATTTTGTAATTGTTAATATAGTAATTTTCGTACTGTTAATATTGACAAAGAAAATTAGGCGTGTAGCGATTTTGTATAATCAAAATTTGGAGAATGAAAAATGGTGCATTTTAGGGTCACGCATTGCATATTAGGTTTATTTAAATATATTATTAATTTAGACTTTATCGTTGTTAGGTTCACAGGCGACGCCACCCGCGTAGTCCGAAAATCGAGGTGAGTGTACTGTCTTCTATATAAATTAACAAATTATATTTTTGTATAAAATGTGAAAAAAAATATTTATTAAAATGGACGGTGTTATAACGTTATGTGGATCAAGTAGATTTTCAAATGTGGAAATAGTTTTGTTATCTGACTTTGCCATAGTTGTCTTCTCGTCAGGAGGGCATGTCCTGTGAGATATGGATTACCTGTCAGGAAAGACCTACAAGGTGGATATTTGTTATTACTTGTCAGGCAAGTCCTGCAGGGTGGATATTTCTTGTCACATATCAGGCAAGTCCTGCAGGATAGATATACGTGGACCTGTCAGGAGTGTAAATCCTGCGAGTGGTTGCCCCTATCATTGAGGATATTAAATGGCCCTAGAACTGATAGTCACTTTAGATGGCACAGTTGTACAGGTTACGGTACCATCGTAACTCCCGATCGTGAGGTGAAATGATCCTATGTTTAGTAGAAAATATGAGTGCGTTATTTTATTATATGTTGAAATATTTGGACTAGTTCATTTAAATATGTTATCTTATTGTGATGATGACAGTGGAATTTCATTCCGGCCTGGTGTGCGATTATATTATATTATATTTGGAAAAGTGGTATTTGATCCATGAAATATTTTTATATTATGAAGACAGTACACCGATAAAATATTTGATTTCAGGTGCCGCAATTAGGAGTAGGTCTACTACTGGTACTAGGTAGAGTCAGGAGGTGGTGTTATTTTGGAAGAGTTGGTTGGGCAAGTGTGAACCTTAGAAGATTCAGTTTTCTTTTTGTAGTTTTGTTTGTTGTGAATATTTGGGACAAGTGTATTCCGAAATCTTGAAATGAATAAATATATTTTTGGAGATTTTTTTTTATAGCAGTGCGTATATATATGTATATTTTTTGATTGGTCGGGTAACGTCAAGTCGATGTTACGCCCGTCCTCGGGCGATGGGGGCTCGGGGTGGGGGTGTGACATTTTGGTATTAGAGCTTAAGTTATAGGTTCTGTAGACGTGTCAGGTTGTTTAACCAGTACTGGACCATGAGGTAGGGTGTCGATAAGTGGGTTCACTACATGGGTGGTAGTTATTTTATTGCATTAGATAGTACATTGGCGTCGTGCATTATTGTTTGTCTTGTTGAACCTCCCTTAACATCTAGTAAATTAGTAATAGATAAATAGGAGAGCCTGATCACTGGTTGAAGCTGTCGCATTCTTTTCCTAGTATCGTTTTCCGTTAACAGGAATAACTATAAAGTTGGCAATTAGTTGTGCGATGAAATTGTGGTACTGCTTGGTGAATTGGGTGTTGTTGTTGGTAGTGGTGATGGATGGATTATGATTGTGGGGGTACTAGTGGTTTTATATGTTAAATTATAACTGATAAGTAATCATAATCGTATTACTTGACATTTGGATTCATTGTAGATAGTACTTAATATTTCAGTTGTTAAATCAATAGTATGACAGAGCACACTTAATTCGCCCAATGCTAAGTTATTAATTAGATGGCACAACACATTGTGCTACCATTTGATATACATGGATTCTATCCTAGCGTACAACATCTAAGGGTGTGTATAAAACTTTTTTCCAGGCAATACTAAGGCAATCTTGTGATTTTATTAGAGGAGGAGTTCATATTATTGAGGAAGGGGAAGATGACCGTTCTGCAGTATGAAATCAAATTTGATACCATGTCTTGATTTGCTCCTGATTTGGTGAAAACTGAAGAAGCAAGATGTAGAAGATTCCAAAAAGGACTCGATCTAGAAATATGTTTCAGGTTGACGGGCAGACAGATCTAAAGTTATGCGAAATTGGTAAACACAATGAAATTAATAGAAAAGAATGTACGGGAAGCAGCCAAGAACCATGAGTCCATATTGATAGATAGTGCATATAAAGATTGTCCGTTTCGTATTGGTGATAGGGGATTGTCGGTGGATCTATTACCCATGAGTATCCACGATTTTGATGTGATACTGGGTATGAATTTACAATTCGGTTATCATGCCACAGTAGATGATTTTAAAAAAGAAGTTATTTTAAATGTGACATATATCTCAGTGATCGGGGATTTTTCCGATGTATTTCTTGAAGAATTATCAAGGTTGCCAGTGGATAGGGAAATTGAATTCACTATCGAGTTACTTCCAAGAACTTCTCCTACATCAATTCTACCCTATCGTATGGCACCTACTGAGCTAAAGGAACTGAAAATTCAGTTACAAGATCTGTTAGATCGAGAGTTTATCAGACTTAGTGTTTCTCCGTGGCGAGCCCTAGTGTTACTCGTGAAAAAAAATGATGACACGCTAAGGATGTGTATTGGTCACAAGCAATTGAATAAGGTGACGATTCGTAATAAATACCCGTTGCCTAGAATTGATTATCTGTTCGACCAATTGTAGAAGGCCAAGGTATTTTCCAAAATAGATCTTCGATTAGGATATTATCAGCTGAAAGTCAAAGACACTGATGTGTCGAAGACAGCGTTTTGTACGAGGTATGTGCATTATGAATTTCTAGTTATACCGTTTAGGTTGATGAATGCTCTTGCTGCCTTTATGAATTTGACGAATCAGATCTTCTAGCTTTATATAGATCAGTTTATTATCGTGTTCATTGATGATATATTGATCTATTCCCAAAATAAAGAAGAACATGCAGAGTATCTCAAGATTGTGTTGCATATTTTGCGAGAGAAGCGATTGTATGCAAAATTATGTAAATGTGAGTTTTGGTTGGACAAAGTTGTATTCTTGGGGCATGTTATTTCAGGGGATGGTATTCAAGTTGATCCAAAGAAAGTCGAAACTGTTGTTCAATAGGAAAGGTCGAAAAACGTGACTGAGGTTCGAAGCTTCTTGGGATTGGCGGGTTATTATCGTCGGTTTGTGCAAGAATTTTCTGTTATAGTTGCCCCGTTAACTCAATTGACCCGCAAGGAATCTAAATTCAAGTAGACTGATAAATGTGAACAAAGTTTCCAGGAGCTGAAAAGTAGATTGATATCTGCGCCAATACTTTCTCTACCGACAGAAGGTGGTCGCTTTGTAATCTACAGTAATGCTTCACACCTGGGGCTAGGGTGTGTACTGATACAACATGGTAACGTGATTGCATATTCCTTTCAACAATTAAAGAACCATGAGCGTAATTACCCCGCGCATGATTTGGAGTTAGTGGCAATTGTGTTTGCCTTGAAGCTCTTGAGACATTATTTGTATGACGAGACTTACGAGGAATACACTGACCACCAGAGTTTGAAATATTTGTTTATTAAAAAAGAACTAAATCTGAGACAGAGACGTTGGATAGAGTTAATCAAAGATTATGACTGCACTATCTACTATAATCCTATAAAGACCAATGTTGTAGCAGATACGCTGAGTTGGAAATTGGCAGGTTCAATTTCACATCTTAAAGTTGTTCATACTAATCTATATGTCGAGTTGAGATCTCTGCGAGTTCAGTTGGTGATTGGTCAGACGGCAACATTGCTTGCTACTTTAGCTTTGAGACTGACATTAATTGACCGTGTTATAGAAGCGCAAAAGTTGGATGCTCAATTGGGAAAAATCAGAGATGAAGTGAAGAATGGTCAAAGGGCTGACTATCGTGTTAGGGAGAATGATGAAGTCTTGATGTTTGAGAATAGACTGTGTGTACCTAATAATGCCAATTTGAAGAAAGATAGTTTGGAAGAAGCACACAGCTTAGCATATGCAATGCACCCAGGTGGTACCAAAATATATCGAATTTGCGAGAACACTATTGGTGGAATGGAATGAAATGGGAAATTTTACTGAATTTGTGGTCAGGTGTCTCATTTGTCAGCAAGTCAAGATTGAGCACCAATGTCTAGGTGGGTTATTACATCCTCTACCTATCTCAAAGTGGAAATGGGAACATATTACGATGGATTTCATTTCGGCATACCCCACACTCAAGAGAGACATAATTCCATCTAGATGATTGTTGAAAGTCTTACCAATTCTGCTCATTTTCTAACCGTGAAAATGACGTATTCCCTGGATAAGTATGAAAAATTGTATATTGACGAGATTTTCCGATTGCATGGTGCGCCGGTTTCTATAGTGTTGGATAGGGATTCGAGATTTACATCAAAATTCTGAACGAGTCTTCAATCAGCCATGGGTACCAAATTAAAATTCAGCACAACCTTCCATCCATATACTGACAGCCAATCAGAGCGTAGGATTTAGACATTGGAGGATATGTTGAGGGGTTATGTTCTATAATTTTCTAGTAGATGGGATGATCATTTAACGTTAATAGAGTTTGCCTATAACAATAGTTACCATTCAGCAATCGAGATGGCACCGTATGAAGAATTGTATGGCAGGAGATGTAGAACTCCAATCGGTTGGACTGAAGTAGGACAACAAAAATTATTGATGCTGATATAGCCTAGATGATGGCGGACAAGGTAAAAGCGATTCAGGAAAGACTGAAGACTGCTCAGAGTTGGAAAAAGAGTTATGCTGACAAGTGTAGGCGAGAGTTGGAATTTGAAGTGGGTGATCATGTGTTTTTGTGTATATCTCCGTGGAAGGGCTTAATGAGATTTGGGAAAAGGGGGAAGCTAAGTCCGAGGTATATCGGGCCATACGAGATTCTAGAATGGGTTGGCATGACGACATATCGACTAGCCCTACTGCCAGAATTGTCCAGATTACACGATGTTTTTCACGTGTCGATGCAAAGGAAATATGTACCAGATCCTTTGCATATGTTGACTTCTCAACCAATCGAGTTAAAATAAAATTTGACATAATTCGAAGAGCCAGTCCAGATTCTAAACCGTAAATATCAAGTATTGTGGACGAAAACGATTCTATTGGTGAAAGTGCTATGGCGTAGTCACTCGGAAGAGGAAGCGACGTGGGAGCAAGAATATGAGATGAGGAATAAATATCCGTATTTATTCGTTCAAGGTAACTAAAATTTCGGGACAAAATTTCTTTTAGGGGGGAAGGGTCGTGAGACCCTAGATTTGCATATGCCTAATTTTTAGTTGTATTTTAGAACATTTAGAAAGTACCGGGGTGAAATATGTCATTTAGTAGTTGTTTTAAAATTTTGGGGATTAATATGTTAATATTAATTTTAGTTTTGAAAAAAAATTAGGGGCCAATTATCATTTTGAAAATATTAATTTTAGATTTTAAGTTTAAATAATAACTTAAAGATAATTGAAGGAGATTAAAAAAAATAAAATAAATAATATATAAAAAAATAATAATAATTAAAATGAATAAATAAAATAAAATAAAATGACATCTTATCCATGTGGATAAGATCTCAACAAAAAAAAAAAAAAAAAAAAAACAAAACAAAACAAACAATTGGAAGAAGTGGCAGTGGCATGGGTTTAGTGTATATATATATATATATATATGTTAAAAAACAAACAAACAAACAAACAGTTCAGCCGAAACAGAAAAAAGGAAGAGGAAAAAAAAAGGAAGAAGAAAAAGAACAGGAACACAGGTAATCTTTAATTTTTTTTTCTTCCTTTATATATATATATATATATATATATATATATATATATGTTAAAATAAAATATACCACACGTTAGATTTTTGGGACTAGCTATGAGGACAGATACACATGTATATTTATATATGAAAAATATATACGTGGATTTGAGAAATATACTTGGTATACAAATATTTAATTCGCAAAGCATACCGTTTAAAATAAAAATTGTAAATTTTACGAAAACGACAATTTTTCATATTTCGTTGACTAATAAAATTTTTAATAGTCGATTAATATTTTTCTATAAATTAAATTATTGACGCGAAAGTTTTGTAATCGTTACTATAATAATTTTCTTACTGTTAATATTGATATAGAAAATTGGGCGTGTAGTAATTTCGTATAATCAAAATTTGGAGAATGAAAAATAGTGCATTTTAAGGCCACGCATTGTATATTAGGTTTATTTTAATAAATTATTAATTTAAGCCTTATCGTTGTTAGGTTCACGGGCGACGCCACCTGCGTAGTCTTTTGACGACAGTATTTTTGTAGCGCGAAAATTGAGGTGAGTGTACTGTCTTTTATATAAATTGATAAATTATATTTTTGTATAAAATGTTGAAAAAAATTATTTATTAAAATGGACGGTGTTATAACGTTATGTGGATCAAGTAGATTTTTAAATGTGGAAAGTAGTTTTGTTATCTGACTATGACAGAGTTGTCTTTTCGTCGGGAGGGTATATCCTGTAAGATGTGGATTACCTGTCAGGCAAGACCTGCATGGTGGATATTTGTTGTTACCTATCACGCAAGACCTGCAAGGTGGATATTTGTTATTACCTGTCAGGCAAGTCCTACAGGGTGGATATGTTGTTACCTGTCAGACAAGTTTTGCAAGGTGGATATATGTGGACCTATCAGGAGTACAAATCCTGCAGGTGGCTGCCCCTACCATTGGGGATATTAAATGGCCCTGGCACTGATAGTCACTTTAGATGGCACAGTTGTACAAGTTACGGTACCGTCGTAACTTCGGATCGTAAGGTGAAACGATCCTATGACTAGTAGAAAATATGAGTGTGGTATTTTATTATATGTCGAAATATTTAGACTGGTTGATTGAAATATATTATCTCATTGTGATGATGACAGTGGAATTTCATTCTGGCTTGGTGTGCGATAATATTATATTATATTTGAAAAAGTGGTATTTGATAATTATACTTGATCCATGAAATATTTTTATATTATGAAGACAGTACACTGATAAAATATTTGATTTCAGTTACCGCAGCTAGAAGTGGGTCCACTACTGGCACTAGGTAGAGTCAGGAGGTGGTGTCATTTTGGAAGGGTTGGCTGGGCAGGTGTGAACCGTGGAAGGTTCAGTTTTCTTTTTATAGTTTTATTGTGAATATTTGGGACACGTGTGTTTCAGAATTTTGAAGTGAATAAATATATTTTTGGAGAATTTTTTTTTATAGCAGTGCATATAAATATGTATATTTGTTGATTGGTCGGGTAATGTCAAGTCGACGTCATGCCCGACCTCGGGCAATGGGGGTTTGGGGTGGGGGGTGTGACTTGTGGCCTTCCATCCTATAAGTGTACAATATCAAGTAATGACTTGATGTCCAAATTATAAAGAAATGCACGCACACATAAATAGAAAAGTTAAGAAATTTACCAACAATATCCACGAGCGGTGTGATTTTGATTTTCTTGTCCAACTCTTTCCAACGCGTGGAGCACCTTTCGTCGCCACAATATCTGGATCTTCTACACCGAAGTGGGTGCTTGAATCTTCTACACAAGTGGATGGGTGTTGTTGCTTATCCCATGCTGATTTAGCTTCTTTAGTTAAGAACAAAATTCCAAAACAAGCAACCTCAGTTGCTTTGCAACTCTGTGATGCATAGTAACCTAGAAAATCATGTCTTGTCTTCTGTGAAATTGTCCTTGGAAGAGTGTTCAACTCTGGAAGGCAATTTGATATTGCCCCCATTGTCCATCGTTGTAAGTAAACCGTTTTGGGGATTTTCTTTAGATGTTCGACCTTCAGGACGTCAATTATGTGGGAGCATGTTATCCTAAATGACTCAACTTTCAATCACGTACATATGAAATGTTTCTCCGCTTGGTATGATATGACCTGCCACCTCTTTTCTGGCCTCGAATACTTGCCCATATATTAACTTTCTAAGTCGTCGTGTTCTATTCTTTGCATGATAAAAGACTTAGTCTCGTTTTGAATCTGCTCGCGGACCATGTTAAATATAGTACACGTGAAGACTTTAGAGGCATGATTCTCAAGCGGAAGTAAGGAAGTAACGAGAACAAGTGCTGTATTAATTGTTTTATGATCCATCCTTACTTCGTTGTGATGAATCCTGGCTAATGCGTGATCGTAACTGCGAACAAACTCGTACAATTGTAATCGCCGCGTGAGGAACGCATTGAAAAATGAATTCATACCCTCGAAACATTGAGTGCTTTTCATGCCAGCTAAGAAAGGATCCCATAGATATGTTTTGTCCCATTGATGCTTCAAACCAATGTTTTAAAAACCGGACCAGACATTGAACCGGAAAAATTACCGGGTCACGGGTCACCAGTTCAACCGGTAGGCGAACTGTGGTTGAACCGTGACGTCATTATTACTTAATTAATAATTTAATATATATATATATATATATATAAATACAAAAAAAATAGAAAGATATATATATTTAAAGAAAAAATAAAAGTAAAATATAATTATTACCAACTTCTGTTAAAGCACAAAACTCAAATCATATTTTATTAACTTATTTAATTTAATACTATTTTTTGGATAATTATTTATTTTAATACTATTTGATATTCGATGACAGCTATAATTTCCCTCAAACCTCTCACTGACTCTTCAGAAACAATTAGGCTCACAGTTCACACCCCTCTCCCTTCTCTCTCTCTACTCTTTGTCATAACTTGAAAGTCGATAAAAACCCATCTCAAATCCTCACCAGCGCTGGTCATTCCTATGTCGTCTTCCCTTGCCGTCTGCTGTCGTCTTCTTCGGAGGCAACACCGCAATAGACATTGAGAGAGAGATCAAAACTCAAAAAACAGAGAGATCAAAGTTGATAGAGAAATCAGAGCTGTTGATCTATTAAACGACGTACGAGGGAGAGAAGCGCTGCGTTGCTGTTGAGAATTTAGTTTTTTTTTTTTTTTTTTTTTTTTTTTTTTTTTTTTTTTTGGGGAAGCAACTTATACAAATGAGGAATGTAAAAAAATCGGCTAGTTCTCCATGACTCGTTCCGGTCCGGCGATTCAATCGGTTTGAACCGCCCGGTTCAACAGTTTTTAGGCTAAAACGGTTTTGAGGGGTTAATCGGACCGGAAACTAGCCCGGGTGGCGGTTGAACCGGTTGAACCGGCCGGTCCGGTCTGGTTTTTAAAACATTGCTTCAAACTGTAGGTGTCATACACCCATTTGTTTGACTGTAGATCATATTTCTCAACCATGGCCAGCCATTCCTTCTCAAATTGTTCACGACTTCTAGTTAGTGCCATGTACCGCTTGAAGTCCAGGACGAAGTCGGGCAAAAAGACTTTTGACATAGCATTACAATGTAAATGCTAGCTATACAGTCAATGATGTGAGTTTGGTAAGACAACTTTAATTGCCTTCCTCATCGCTTTGTTACCATTAGTCACTACCACTCCGGGGTGTTTTTTATTCATAGCTATCAACAACGTCTCCAGAACCCATATGTATGTTTCAACCATCTCGTCCGCCAATAATGCACACACAAAAATTGTTGTATGATAATGATGATTCACCCCTGCTAATATGATAAATGGTTTCGCGTATGCATTGGTTCGATATGTAGTGTCGAAAGCAATAATGTCCCTAAGGTATCCATAATCCGATCGACTAATCGAATCACTCCAAAATAGTCGACTTAATCGGCTTTTGTGGTCAACGTCGTAGCGGTAGTAGAATGACAGATCGCTGTCATATTTTGCACACAGATAAGCCAATGTCGACTCAGTGTCACCATGTATTACAAATCGACGTTGTGCTTCACTCAAGTTGTTGTCCAGGTCCTTCTTGGTGAAACCCACATTGTTATATGAGCCGACTTGTTGTACTAACACATCTATGATATTTTTGTTTGTAACCCCGATGCATCGCAGGGATTGCACTAGTACTTCACTATCTTTGTTGAAGTGGCGGTAAGAACGTAAGAATTAAACAAGTCTTGGCTTAGCAAGGTCGTGATTATGTTCTATCACGAATGTTGAGACAACATAATTACTTGTACTTGCAGTGTATCGGATGCGTAGATGCGCACCGCATCCCACATATGTTAGAGCCCCTGGTTGACATTTTTGGATCTCTAATTTTAAATATTTTTCCTCTTTGCGACCATGCCTTAATCATACCCAATTACGAACTAAAATCTTGTTGTCACTCTAAATACGCCTTATGTCTCACCGTATGCTAAAATGACTGATTTGGCGTACATATCGTAGAATGTTTCTGCATCCTCCGGTGTTGCAAACGTCTTCGATGCTATATTTATTTGCGATAGGGTATGCAGCTCATCGTCGCAATCCTTATGTTGTGTTTGTGGAAGTACATCCACACCATCATGTAGGTCTGGTAGGCTTTCTGATAACGTATTGAATGAGTGGGTGTTGATACCACTAACGTATCTTTCATCCACCACAAATTGAGAAGATTCATGTCCATCGTACTCGGGTTCACTGGTTTCTATCATCTTTACCTTCCCTTTATCAGCGATTTCCTTGTTAGCCATTGGATTATTACACTTGCATGTTTCAAGGACAAGTTACATGTTAGTTTACAAGGTATTTTTTCACATCGCAAGTCTGTTCTATAAAAGTTGTAAGTTTGCCTAAGAACTTGTAACTTTTATGGAACGATCTTACAACTACGCCAAATGCCTTGGTGTACCATTTCTCTCTCTTCGTTGCGAGTTCCTTATATAAAAGTAACATTTTTTAGATAAATTTGCAACTTTTACACCAATGAATACAAACGAATGAATGTGCATTGGGCTACACTTTCTCTATCCTGGTTACAAGCTCATTCCATAACCGGCGGATGTTAGGATCCAAACTTGCAATATTAGGGTAAAAAGTGGGAAAAATCAAGCTGTTGAATGGTGGTTAAATTTATGGAAATTTGTTCCAAGTTCATTTCAAACTTTTCTAGGCAACTATGTAAGCAGTTTTTTAAATAATGGGTAATTACATACAATCAATACATAAATAATGTCATTGGACCCGAAATAATGGGTATTACTACTAATAGGTTTTGCAAGATTTTATTATAAAAAGATTAAGATGTGAACAAAATTATATTTAGTGTCTTCAGAAGCTATTTGGATTTACACTTGGAGCTTTGAAATTTATTATCTGAACCCCAAAACCCTAAAATTTGAAAACTAATTTCAAGCAAATTTCTTAAATTTTTTAACCAAGGAATTCGTACTAATTATCGTCTAACCGAGCCCGTGTGACCATATATACTACCATGTGCAGGACGAGATTGACATTACTTGGTAACATATACCTGGAGAAATTGAACACTACTGCTGCTAGATGAGGATGACGGTATTACCTGTGACAGTGTTTTGATTATATTATCTCGAAGTAGCAAGTGCTGGACTTGGAAATGCCATTGAATTGTGGAGAGCACATGAAGTGCATTTATATAACTAGTAGTCCATTTATAAGAAGTGCATTATTTGAAATGGAAGATGATAGGTTCTTTCCATTAATGCTAGATGTTGTGAATCAAATATCACTTGCACTGTCCATATCAGTGAATCTGTGATACAATGGGAATAAATATAGAAAAAACCACTAACTACAGATCTTTATGATGAAGTAGTAGTCCATTTATAGCAAGTGCATAGATTCGTCACACCGAGTAGGTCATTTTCACTAATACTTGAGTCCCAAATTATGATTAGACTCACAACCACTAAATTACATCTCAAGTGTAGTCAATTCATGAAAAATTATTTGCAAACAAAGATCCCTTCATGTTTCAACCATTAAAGTGAATGAAGAAGGAACAAACTATCCTGCTGATAGAGAGTAGTTTTAATCCCGAGCGGAACACAATACATAAATGAAAGTTCATATGCCTAGACAAACCAGAGAGAACGAAACATGGTTTGTAGCATAAACTTAATATTTCAACATATCAAAATCAATACATTATCATAAGCATTTCTTCACCACACCAACCATTTCAAAACACCCCCCACATACCCACATACACACACAAAAAAAAGAAGAAAAAAAAGATCATATATTTAAATGGTTGGACTTGCATGGTTACCATTTGGATTATTACCATTCGCATAGTTACCATTATAATGGTTACCATTCCCATGGTCATCACCGTCATGGTTACCATTTTCAAGGCGGTTTCCTAGTATACGCCGCATATTTTTATTTTCAGCTTGTAGTCGGTCACTCTCCAATTCCAAATCTACAGCGAGCATGGGCATTTGTAGTAGTCATTGCGTCCCTCATTTCATATCTTCCTTAGTGAACCATAAGCCAGTTTGGGCCGATCCCAGCCTCCATCTCAAGTTTATCACTTCTTCTTCAAGTTGTCTATAGTCTCCAACGAACCGGTGGGCCGCTCGCTCAAAATGGTCAGCCATTTATTTATGGAAGTATAAGCCACTCTCTCAAAATGCTAGACTTACCTCTAAAGACTATGGAGTTAAGTGGACTTAGATCAAGTGGAGTGAAGTGGACATATTAAATTGGGGTATATTTAAGGGCACGAGTACTTTCCATTTGTAGAAAGACCTAATGCTCACCAACTTGGAAGATGTTGGCGAGCATTAAATAATGCAATAAATGAGGGGAAATTCTCTCTTAGTTATACCGGAGGTTCATGATGTGAATACAAACCCGAACAAAGGGGATTCATTTATGGTGATTCATTTAGTTGGCTCGAAGATCAATTAACCTGTACCAGTGTTCGGTACCATGAGTTTGTACACTGCATGATGTCGATATGTAGGTGAGAAATGATGTACATTTAATAACGTTATTAATCCTAAATTCTGGATAAATGAAATGCTCTTGCACACCAACAGTTAAAGGACTTCAGTTTAATGAATGCCTGAAACAAGATAGGTACATGACGTCAATTAATAGATGAGTTCAATATGAAAAGTATAATTCGTATTTTACTTTCTATATATCCACAAGTATTTGAATCTCCATATCTATTAACATATTACATATTTATAAGTTGGTTGAACCGCAAGAGAAATATTTGAAGTTATAGATAGACTTGTAGACAATTTATTTTTGCTATTTACATATTTGGTTGTGGAAGTTTATCGAGGGTCTTGTTGAAACCTATGTAGGATTGCAGTACTTGTATTGGGTATGACTTTATAAAACACTTTCAAGTAATATTTTGAATTTATTTTTCAATTATTACTATAATTTTATGTAACACATTTGTCCTCTAATGGGGCATAGATTTTTATGTTAAACATATTGGACTATGAGGAAATAAGCATAAGAACAATGGTTACAAAATACAAACCATTGTTTCATTTCCAATAAGAAATTATAAATTATAAAATCTTTATAACTACGAACATTAATTCCATCACCTAACCCCATGCATGAAGCTTAATCTCGTAATATTATTTAAAGATCACGATAATCTATATTTTGTTATCTTTAATTTATATAATTCATACATCATCTCCTCATACTTATATTAATTGTACTCACTCTAATAAATTGTCCAACTAGTTTAATGTTTTCTTTTGATTAAAAAAAAATGTCTATTATTTTTAAATAAATATGACATATTAAATTAGACAAAATAAATATATTTTTTTAATTTTTTTCTATTTTTATTTTTTTAATCATTATTAGCTACTATATTGTTTAAAAGCTAACATTAAAAACAAACAAAATAAATAAATAAATGAAGTTGCTATCCAATGACATTAATAAATCTCATTATTTACTTTTCTTGATCATTATAGTATCCTTGACTTCCACTATCATCAAGAATAATTGATTGTGTCATCCATGGCCAGTTCTCATGTCTATATCTATATAAGAAGTCAAAATTACAATTTTCCCCTATATAATTGACCAAGTGAGACCTAATTTTTTGAACTTTTTCATTATGCTGAAGGGACAAATAATACACTCAAAAATAAGTGATTACAATGAAAATATGCTAAAAAAACAATTGGCATTTCAATCCAAAATAAATATTACAGTAATATTTAACAAGGGATTTTTATATTTACAATAAACCTATCCAAAATCTCAATACACTGTAAGTTGCAAAAGATTTTTTGTTACATTGATTTCAAATACCTATTTGAATACATTGGTAGTGCGGCCATTTGGAAGCATGACCGCATCAGAACAATCTATACATTCACTAGTTCTTTCAGCCAGACGCCCACTATCATTGACATCAAAATCCTTTATCGAATTTTGATCATAAGTGGAATATTTCAAGACCGTGTGACCACTCATCCTATGTAGTGTTGAACATTACATAACAGTCGATGTGCACAACAACAACAACAACAACAACAACAACAATAATAATAATAAAACAAAAACAAGTAAATAGAGATGTTAAGGCAATTTACCCACAAAAACTGCAATGTATCTTTCGTCGACAAAAGGGGATATGTTTCCCAATATCGTGATTATAGTGTCTAATAAATTTTCAAACCACAAACCTCTTTACCTCCGGATCGTATTGGACCCGTAGACAGGTACCACACCCGATACCTAATTGTAACCTGGACCTTCTGTTCCTAGCTCGAGCATATACCAACCTTTGGCCTACGATATTTTTTTGTTTATCGCGTTTATAGTAGTTTTTTCATACGCAAAAGCCAGCAGCAATAGCGTAGTTAGAGTAAAATATTTCGGCATGACGAATCGACAGAAACGTTATCTCAATAATTTGAATGTCAGACAATTCATCCAACCTCTGATTTGAGGCCGATGCATTTTCTCTCTCCTCGTTTGTAACCTTTTTCACTTTCTGGTGGTTGAGAGAGACTTCATCATACTCGTTGGAATCCACCTTCATTTCACTTAATTCAATCAAGGGTGCTTTCCGTTTAGCAAGCATTGTTTTACTCTATTACTACATAGTTTAGACATAAGTCACATATATAACATTTCGTAAAGACCGAATACTTATCAATAACCCACTAGAAGATGCTTAAAAATTAAAGTTTTTGAACTAAAAGAAGCGAAACAGAGTGATTGAGGAGTTCTACATAAACATTTAATGTTTCTTTTAATTTATTTTTTTAAGCCAATTAGTTTATTTCAAGGGTCTCCCAAAAATAAAAAAAATAAAAAAAGTAAATAAAAACAATTGAAAGGAAAAAGGGTTTTAGTCTTTAAGAACATTTCTCAATGGGAAAAGAAAGAGAAAAAATTTAAACATTTAATTATCAACCCGACGTACACACCATGCATGCATGCATTTTGCCGGTGGGAGAAGACTTTCCTTTTCGGTGCCACCAGACTAGAAAACAATGATATTAGGTAAAAGTCTTAGAGTAAGAGATACCTTGATATTGTGGAAGGAGAACTTCTTTAAGGGGCCTACTAGTAAGAACTTCATCCTCTATGTCCCTCTATGTTTAGCAAGGATTTTTCGTTTAGCAAGTATGCTTCACTCAAGATTTGATATTTATAGAACCATTTGATGGTACTGGGTAGTTAGAATATTAAAGGAAGCACTTAAATCAAATCAACCGATGTCAAATCCAACCATAATAGTACTTGTTGCTCCCCATTTGGGGTTTAAGTGTAATCATTAGACTTAGGCTACCATTAAATAGAAATAGATTTGAAATTACCATAATACCCCTATAAGATTTTATTTATTTTTGGTAATATATAGGGGTAAACTACTAAATTACATGAGTATATTTTGTCTTTTTTTATTTTTTCTTTTAGACATTATTTTCACTCATTTTATATTCATCCAACCAAACATACTAATCAAAATGACATGTGTGAGGTTTTATATAATTTTAACCAAACTCCAAATCAAACATACTCCAAAAACTAGTTCAACCAAACTCCCAAACATGCATAAAAATCAATTGCCAATACAGTTGCACTAAAACAACATAATATTGTACATTGTTAATACATTTCCTTAAAATAAAAATACATTGCCAAAATAAGAGTTAGCCAACTCATGATCAAACAAACCTACATATACTTTTCCCTTTTTTGATATGCTTTGATCCTTCTAATCGAACCTGGAATCACTTGTTTAGCTCTATCACGTATTGGTTGATCATGCCACATAAAAAAACCACAACCTTCTCTTCTCTACAATAAAAACACAATATGTCACTTTCAGAACTCATCATTCCCAATTCAATTTTCTATAAATTGGTAAAATAGTAAGAGAAAATTTTCAATGCAATTTTTTCCATCAGTTCCAAAAACAAAAAAATTACAAATTCGACACCAGTATATCCAATCGAAAAATCAAATTTTCAATTTTTTTTTTGGATTGTTGATTGGTCGGTCAAAAAATGGTAATATACTTAAAAAATAATATCTACTTACTCCATATTTTTCGCAGTCATAAAATCTCCGAGATGGGTTCTCCTTCGTCAATAAAGTACGCAAATAAGCTCTCTTCCGACACCAACAAAAAGTCAACATTGTTCTTCTCTAATTTGTTACCATTGTTCTCCCGCCATTGATATGGTATTCTTCAACCATGCTTCAAAATGAGAAACAATAGCTTATATGCTTGTCTTTTAACAGAGATAGATGTGAGGTAGGTGAGAAGTTAATGAAATAACTAAATGGTAGGAATTGAAGCTACATTTCCCTCCTCACACAATTACAATTAACTTTAAGCCATTGAAATTGATGCCTATTTTGTTTGAATTTGTTTATGAGTGTGGGTGAAAAGTGTAATTAATCTATTCTTGCATCTTTTATGAAAAGTATAAGGCCTTTGGTGCCTATTTTCATAATTAATTGGTGCCTATTTTGTTTTAATTGGGGTGGAAAATATAATTAATCCATTATAGCATCTTTTATGAAAAGTGTAACTGATCAGTGCCTATTTTGTTTTAATTTGTTTATGAGTGTGGGTTCAAAGTTAATTAATCCATTATTGTATCTTTTATGAAAAATGTAATTAATCAGTGCCTATTTTGTTTTAATTTGTTTATGAGTGTGGGTTGAAAGTGTAATTAATTCATTCTTCCATCTTTTATGAAAAATATAATTAATTGGTGCCTATTTTATTTTAATTTATTTGAGTGTGGGTTGCAAGCGTAATTAAGGCCTTTATAACCTTTTGGTTGGAAAGTGCAATTAATTGGTGCCTATTTTGTTTTAATTTGTTTACGAGTATGGGTTGAAAGTGTAATTAAGGCCTTTATGACTCTTTGGTTGGAAAATGTAATTAATGCCTTCAATTTGTTTAAGCCAGGCTACAATATAGCAGATGTACCGATACAGCCGCACAAGTTACAAGTTCATGTTGAAGTGGTTACAAGTTTTCTAAAACGTTACAAGTTATACGTTACAAGTTTGTCACAAAAAGTTACACGTTCATCTAAAACCCTACGACTTCTTCAACACAAACTTGTAAACTGTACCGTTACATCCGCTATATTGAAGTATGTTTAAAAGTTTTGAGTGGAAATTGCAATTGATCTATTTATGTTGTTGGGATGAGGAATAAACATTTTCGTGTCGTGGTTCGTGTCTTGTCATGTCATGGTCTGACATGAGCAGGACACAGTAAGTTAAGTGTCATAAAACTTGAAAACGAATAGGACACAAAAATTATCGTGCCTATGTAACACGATAAATTTATCATGTTACACAATAACAGGAAACCTAATGGGTTAACACAACCCAATAAGACGTTATCTGTTTACCTATGACCTATCGTGTCGATGTAACATGATAAATTTATTGTGTTACACAATAACAGGAAACCTAACGAGTTGATACGACCCAATAAGACGTTACCTGTTTACCCATAACCTACCTATCAGAAGTTAATAAATTATTTTTTTTTGTTTTTTTGTTTTTAAATAAAGGAAGAATTTCATTAATAAGGAAATTAAAACCCCCAAGAAATACACAAGAAAAGATACACAAGGGCTAAAGCAACCATACAAAAACAAAACATCTTCAAACGAAGAGAAGAAAACAACAGACCTAATAAGACTGCCTACATAACAACCTAACCAGCATGTATTCACTAGTCATGTAATAATTATAAAAAAAAACTAACAATGAAGTCAGCAATCAGAACTTCCAGACCTGATAAAAAATCGAAAACCTGAAAGAGAAAAACATAGTAGAATTCAAAAGCAAACCAAAATATTGTTTCCACTCGGTGAGATGGAAATGCAGTAGCCATACGACCAAAACACAAAAACTTCAAACAATGAGTACAAGCAAAACACAAAAACCTCAAACAACGAATAAATCAAACAACAGAGCAAACAAGTGCCTGCATAAGAATACCAAACCTAGATCCTAAAAACAACAGTCGAAGGAACTAGTCATTACAATTTAATAACTTGTTAACACAGTTTATACACGTTAACAACCTACCCCATACAAGTTAATGATTTTTTTTTTGGGTTAAAGGTGTATTGTATTATAAGAGGAATTAAAGACCCCTATAGATATACAAGTAATAGCTACAAGTATAACCAATCCAATCAAAGATAAACAACAAACAACCCCAACAAACAGCAACAACAGCAGCATGGACAAAGCAGCATCCAACCCAAGCAACAGAAGCATGGACAAAACAACAAACAACAAAATACCAGCTCTGAAATACCTCAACAGCAGCTTAAAAAAACAATACAATGTAGCAAAACAAACAAAAAATAAATATTCACCGAATATGAAATGATCACAAAAAATATTCAACTTTTACTTTCATGAACACCACCACTCAGTGGAAATGCTTTAGATACAGGAAACGTACGACTCAGGCCCAACGGTCTTGCTTTTGGCATCGGTAATATGTGTCTTTGCTCATTCTATGGGAGAACGAAAAATTTTGTCGCCCGACCACTGATCAGTTCTGATCTCGAGATTGTAGGCTCCATTTTTAGGGTAACATAGATCCCACACTCTCAAGATCAGAACCGATAAATGGTTGAGCATTAAAATGTTTTGTTCTCCCATCGAATGAGCAAAGACATGTGTTATCGGTGTCAAAAGCAAGGCCGCTCGACTCGAGAATGCCCCGACAGTCCTAATCGAACTTCACTCAAGGTGGAGGCACTGTGTGGTCCCGCAACCTTTCAAAATGACAATGGTTGGCAGCACTTGATCCCGGATTACCTTTGATCACTTTGTTTGACCGATTTTTTCACTTTATGCACCACTTGATCCTGGAATAAATTTTCGTCGGACAAGACCAAATCCTATGCAAGTCGAACCCTAGATGCAGTAGAGACGAACTAAAACATGAAGTAAATTGAGAACATATTTAGTAACGTATTCATTATAGGACAGGCAAGGTTAAAGGGAAAACGACCATGCAGCCTACCTAAGGATACAGTACAGCGGCTTACATCAATTTGATTACGTACATTCCACAATCAAATTTGAAACAAGTATAAAAGAAAAACAAGAATATAAAAATATATATATAAAACTTAGGAATACTAGTTCGTTCCAATGAATTGTTGAATGATTACATGTTTGGCTGTTGTGGTGCCCAATTTGCGACTTCAATTGGGAAACTCCTCATGTCGACATTTTTCTTATTTGTATCCAAATGTTCTACACACATCTCATGGAGGTATTTCACATACATACATGTACGACGTGACAAACATCAATAAAGTGATCAACATACTGCTTTAAAACTAAAAGCACAGATTTAAACCATATCAATTTCTTACCAAATGTCTAGTGCTATCTTGGTGACCATTGGATGTTCTTTGGCACATCGACAAATCAAGAACAAAGACTTTCATTTCCACAAAATCCACAACCACAAGAAACCAATTTGCCTGATTCACATTGATAGACAAATATATCTAACAAGCAGTGGGTATTGATATCATTAAATTAAAATCACAAAACAAGTCATAAAAAAAGTACGTATGGGGTTTATTTTTCCATACCATACGACACGCAACAAAATCATCGGTGTAACGATGTTCTCCCATCCAAGCAGTAACTATAGACTTCACATTTGGGTTACCCGGTGTTAGCAGCTTTGTCTGTAACGCAAACATTACTAAAAAAACATATTACATATAAAAATTCATTCACTTTCTGAGGTACTGATAGGTGTGATTTACCTACATATTTCCAAACCGAATTAAGTTAGTTTTCGAACATTTATATAGTATTTTATTACTTTTTAATTAGTTTTATTTTGTATAAATCAGGTGTGTGGGGAAAAAAGATAGAAAACTGGAGCAAAAATGATGAGATCGAATCAAAAACAGTCAAAGAACGGTGGAAAAACAAGTTCGGAGGCAAAATTGTGAAAGAAGCCCACTGCTGCGGCGGTGAAAATTTCTGAGAAGACACATTTGCTACTGACGAACCACCACCTAGGCAGTGAACCAACATAATGTTTTTCAAATCCACCACTGTCCTCACTGTTGCGATGATCAACTAATCGACCTACCCACCGCCGCAGCACTGAATCCCACGGCCGCGGCGGTGACCCTCTGCATAGCCTAGATATTTTATTTAGATATTTTGCTTATAAATACCCCTCTCCTTCCTCCTCCTTTGATCCCCCCATACATTTGGGCACCTTAGGCCATATTTAGGCTAGGGTTTAGGAGTTTTAGAGGTGAAGCTTACATCCCGAAGTGGAGAAGACGGCGAATCGATCGTTGAGCGTTCTTAGCGGTTTATCTTCGGATGAGATTAAGTTCTTCGGTTGTTTTTCCTTATTTATTTATCTTAGGATTATGTGAGCATGTTTAACTTATTATTTCATTGTAAATACTGCTATGGACATAGCTAAACATGGATTGTAGTAACGATTAACAATAAATTTATAAATACGTTGTTTGGATGATTTCGGTATTTCGTTTGTGATTGTTCTTCATAGATTGATTGTATTTATTGTATTGTTTGTTTATTATGCTTAGTTAGATAAATGGAGAATACAGAATTTTGATAAACCTCGAATTCGGATTTGGGTAAACAAACGCTACGATTCTATAACCCGGTCAGGGTTTGAATTGTGGACAATCGATGACGTTGGGGCAAGTCTCACGCGACCTAGGGTCATTAAGACGTTGAGAGGGACTTCTTCGTTGACTCGAAGTTGCATTATATCTCTCATTTTACACTCGGGAGAGGTGGCGAGGGAGTTTTAGAACGGAGATTGTCGATAGGGTAAATACAACACACGATCCAATGACCCGGTTGGGAGTTGGATTGTGTGTAATCAATGATGCTAGGCGAGACTCACATGACCTAGGGTCGTTAAGATGTTGAGGGGTACTTATTCATTGACTCGAAGTCATATATTCTCCCGTCTTATACTCGGGAGGGGTGGCGGTGGAGTTTACATACCGAGATTGTCAAATAGGTTGAATACCGAAGACGTGAGAAAATCGAAATCGAATACGTATTTGTAAACACGTTAATCCCTAGGCAATTATTTACCCTAAAACATATTAGTATATTAATGTAGTTAATTTAGATTATATAGTATTAGTTTAATTAATTGATTAATTACATTTGTTTTTTGTCTAGATATAATTAGGTCACGATAAATGTGGTATTTGATAGTAATGACACCAATCCCTGTGGATACGATAACCCGATCTTTCATGATCACACAATACTAAAACTTTGACCTCGTACACTTACGAGTAGTCAGATACGCCGAGGATGCAGAATTCTCCGCGCGTACCAGGTACTCATTTAGAAAAATCTCCAACTAAGAGTGATGTTCATAGAGCTTACCCCGACTTATGTGGGGAAATACCAAGACAGCTAATTGAGACTGGCATGGTGTCTAACCTTTTGGTCATATGTAAGCTTTGTAGCAACACAATTAATCAGCTACATTAACATTATCAATCAAATCAATACTAATGACATTGATACCATAATTATAGGGACAATGGTCCATGATGAAAGATTTACCTCTCCATTGATCCATGCTCTCGGTGCAAGCATTGCAAAATCTGACCGGGTAGCAAAAATACTTACAATATCAACCAACGTTTCGCTGTAATATATGACGGAACACCAATGTAAGTTACAAAAAACCAACATATATGATGATTTAACAACCCGTTAAAATATGAATAACGTAGCATACCGTTGATTCACTTTGGGATTCAAAATGAACTTTTGCACACTTTCTTCCCCAGGATTGAGTCGTATCAATAAATTTACTTTACTACTAATAACAGCCTACATAGATAACGTAAAACAAATTCATTTACTTATGTTGCATTAGACGAGGAAAGCAAGAGTAAAAAAAAAAAAAAAAAACCCATACAAAACATAATAAAAGTGTATTACTCACCAAAGACCTCGTCGCCATTCGCACAGCAGCATCATTTTTTGGCATAGACTCATTTTTTTTGTCAGCCTAATTAAAGGCTTATTTTGCTTCTTCCGTGCACTGCTTGACTCTAAGGAACGTGTAACATTTAGATTTTCTAAAGGCAGTACCGTATTCGGCATGTCTTTAACGTTCAACGACACCATATCTTTATTTTGATTGTCCGGTACTGCATGCATTTGCTCCCTGACTAGGGCATCCAGGGACATCAACACCCCCGTCGCAGTTGTATCCCGATCATCGACCTATTCGTTATCTTTTGCAACATGCCCTAGTAGCTTGTTGAATGCATGTATCAAGTTGATTTCAACTGCAGTGGAGGTGCCCCACGTCAATGATTCAACATTTCCCTTCGAGGCCTTTATTGAAATCAAAGCCTTTGGGTAACGTGCTTCCCCAACACGTTCAATAGGGTTAGTCTTCATGTCGTCTTTGCCAACTTGAACAATTGTAGATAGTGGGATGTCCCATATTTCTGGTTGCATGGACTGCTCTCCCGCAACCGATGGCTCCCCATGCAACAACGGTGTATGGAGCACGGATGACATTCGTGAAATGAATACAACGAACGTTATTTTAAGGTTGGTCATATCTTTTCGAATTACACCTAACTCAGCCTGCACCTCTTTAATGTCCAACCCTTGGACGTCTAAAATATTTCGGATGTCATCAAGATCACATTTCACCATATCTTCATCCTTCTCCTCTTTACTCTTATCCTTCCTTTCTGAATTGTTCACAATTTCCTCCATCATTTGTAGCTCGACAACCGACACAATACAAATCTAAAGAAAATAAAAAAAAATGTCAATAGAAACAATAATGACCATCATGAAAATGAAAACAAATTAATAGACAAATAATTACAGGCTACAAAAAAGTACCTCATCCGTATCAAACGCTCTTAATTCTTTTACGTGATCAATACTTTACTTTATCTTGTCCTTACCGCAAGCAGTTATCCGTGGTAAGGTCATATTATCTAGGGAATAAAGAAAAACATCCTCAACAGGTGTGAAATTTTCAAAGTAAAAAATCTGTTCAAGAGAACAAGTTAATTGGAATAAACATGAATAAGCCACAAATAATATATCAATACTAGAACAATATGGTTTACCATCAAGAGTGGAAGGCATCCAGATGACTCTGACGTCGCACTTTTTGCCCTCTTCTTCAAAACATTACAAAGAAAACAAAAGGTGAACGTCTCCCAATTCTTGTTGGCGATTTTATCCACAAGGTTCAGGGCATGCAAATATGATAGCGGTACCTTTGTGTTGCTAGTTGGACAAAGGAAACCCCCAATCAACCACAACAGGAACTTCACACGGAATTCTACCCCATCCGTCTGCATTTTACAAAGTTCACCCCTAAGGACCTTTAGTGGTACACATTGAGCCCCCAAACTGAGCAGACTCTTCAATTCCTTAATGTCATCAACCTACCCATCTTTCTTGACAAACCTCATAATTTATTCCAAGGATGTCGTGCACATCCTTCAAAGTTCTCTCCAATTTTCTGCCATGCATTGTTAGAGAGCAAGAAATATGATCAAATCTTTCCACTAACCACCTCAAAAACATCAAACACGGTTAACTAAAATTTATCCCAAGGACCCCTCCAAACCCCATTTCAACAACAGCTTCCCTCTGCAGCTCATTAAGAGACTCAATTACACCCAATATCGAGTGCATAGCTATCCTTATACTAATGGGGGCCTTCAAAGATAAACAATTCAAATTTTAGAAACATCATATATTTATTATGAATCATCACAGGTAAATTCATTAGAACTTGTAACTATTAACCCTAAACTTTTCATCCCAACCTTGTAACACTGAACAAAAAAGTTATCCAATTATTCAAACCATTTCAATCTAGGAGAAATCAAACTATACTGATAGAATACTTGTAACAAATTGAAACATTAGTCAAATAACTTGTAACTATTAAGTATTAACTCTAAACTTGTAAACTAAGATGGAAAACTTCTAACACTGCAGAATGAAATTGTAACATTCACAAAAGAACTTGTAACATGCTTCCAATGCAATTACAATTCATGAACATAGAAAAATTAAACAAGTAACAATGAACAAAAATAAAAATAAAAAAATACAAATTCGGTAACTTACAAACAATTCTATATCACAATTGCTTAAACCAACTATAAATAACCGACCTTATAACATTTACCTTTTACCACTGGTGAAACACCAGAGACATTATCTTCATTATTTTTGTCACCGTGTTTGGCGACATTACAATTGTCTTTCGGGTTACAAAATTAAAAAGATCTCATGAAGTAGTAGACACATATCAAAATAGTATACAAATGCATTGGTTAATTTTAGGGTTAATAGCACTTTATCCCCTATGGTTTGGCCAATTTGCACTTTACCCCCTGTGGTTTGGAAATCGCCACTTACTCCCTTGTGGTCAGATATTTATTGCACTTACCCCTATATCCGAGAGGTAAGTAATTTGAAAATCTAACCACATGGGAGGTAAGTGGTGATTTTCAAACCATAGGAGGGTAAGTTCAAATCAGTCAAACCACAGGAGGTTTAATTAACCCCCAATTTTAACATAAATACTTACCTTGTACCCTTTATTGTTGTCCCATCACCGGGGACTTTAGCTTCCTCCGCCGGAGTACGTATGTCGACATTTCGATTGGCGCAACAATATTAACAAGACCTCAACATGCAGCAGACACATGTCTAAATAAAATAAGGACCCTCCTATAATACATTGGTTGTATTGGATACAACGCGCAAGTTATAAGTTTGCCTTAAAAAAGTTACAAGTTCGTTTAAAAAGATTACAAGTGTATTTAAAAAGTTACAAGTTACAGGTTACAAGTTTTTCCCAAAAAGTTACAAGTTTGTCTAAAACCTTGCGACTTCTTCAAGGTGAACTTGTGAGCTGTATGGTACAACCGTTGTAGGTTAACCTTGTCCATAAATTAAATACAAACGCAGCAATTAATTTCCAGACAAATACTTACACAGCTAAATTTAGTGCATTAAGTTTGCACTTCAAACCTCTTTTCCTTCTTTTCTTATTATCCATCTCCTTTACTTTAATCAAAAATAAAAATTTATCAACAAATTAAAACTACTACACTTCACAAATATCATAAATAATGAATGAAACAAGAAACCTAAATAGGTAAATATTCATAACCACATACCCTAAACTAACAAATTGTATCATATTATTTAAACATTAAATGCCTATGAAATCAATAAAGCCAAAGGGGGAGAAAGAAAGAAACAACCATTGGTGTCCCAATTTGGTTTAGAAATCAATTTTGAAATTAAAAAATAAAATAACAATTTCAAAACCACATTTAGTATAAAAATAGAAAAACGTAAGACATCTATTTACAAATATAGGGTTTTCAAACCGAGTTGGGACACTGGAGCGATGTAGGGTAAGACATCTATTTTCAAACTACAAACGAAGACTGAGCGATAGAGGGAATAGAAAAACAATCCTGATGTTCTTCACGAGAGATGAGGATGTTCTTGACAACGAAAACAATAGCCAACGGACACCGATTGAGAGCAAGAACCCAACGCTAAGAGAGAGAAATACTAGCCAATGGGACACCGATTGAGAGTAATAACCCATCGTCGAGAGAGAGAAGCACTAGCCAACGGGACACCGATTGAGAGCAAGAACCCATCGCCAAAAGAGAGAAACACTAGCCACCGGAACACCGATTGAGAGCAAGAACCCACCGCTGAGAGACAGAAACACTAGCCAACGGGACACAAATTGAGAGCAAGAACCCTCCACCGAAAGAGAGAGAGAGCAGAGGGAAGTTGAGAAGATAAAAGACTAGGCTAGAATAAAGAAGCATGAAATATAAGGTAACCGGCAAGAGAAATGTGCAACCGGAAACCATTTCTCTATTTTTTAAGGTGGTTTTGGATTTTAGATAGTGGTTTTGACTTTTGGATAAATGGAGGACTAAGATTGAATCTCAACCTATCGAATGGTGGCGGTTTTAGCTATATTCCATACAACTATACCCGAAGCTGTAGGTTAGCAAGGTCCTTAATATTTTTGTTTCTTTTTTGTTTGATTTTTTTATTTGTAAAAAGATATTTAAAAATTATTCAAGAAAAACAAAAAAATAAAAAAATTTAAATTTAGAGAAATTAGTAGATTGTACTTAAAACAAGTTACTTATATATTTTTTTTCTTATTTTTTTTTCTTTTTATATTTTAATGTTTTTTATAACTTTTTAGTTATTCAATTGAATCTAGGGTTTTTTGGTATGGCCTCCATATACATTAAATAAAATTATCTCTATTTTACTTTTTAAACGAAAAATTGAATTATGAAAATGTATATATTTTTATGAGGGAAACACCTGTCAATTATTTTTATTTTGTTAATAATAAATATTAATCACCACAATAAACTTTCATTATCACTGCTACGGCCACAACAGCCGTTCATACCATCACATCACCGAACACATCTGCTATTGCATCAAACTAATCACCATTGCCGCCACCGCCACCACCACAACAAACATTTCTATCACCACCCCCACCACAACAAATATTTGCTTTCACTACTGCCACCACTACAACTAACATTCCTATAATCACTACCACCATAAAAAAAGTATTTACTATGACCTTAGTGAAAACGAAATTTACTGCACATTAACTATTCTAGAAAATATTTTTGCTAGATAGTATAAATAGTTGTTGCACAATAATTTACGGATACTCATTAGTCAGACATTATGCTCTCTATTTTTCTACTCAATGAAAACGACTATCAGTCCATATTTAACATAAATTAAGATGAGAACATGTATTATTACACATTAAAAAAAAGTTTATTGTGTAGCAACAACTGTTTTGAAAAATATTTTTGCTAGATAGTATAAATATTTATTGTGATGTAATCTATATATACCAATTAATCGCACATTATGATATATGTTTCTCTACCCCGATGAAAACGACCATTTGTTCATAGTCAATGTAGATGAAAACGTGCGTTGTTACACGTTAAAAAAAAAATTAATGACGCAACAACTATTTTAGAAAATACATTTTTTAGATACTTGAAAAGGGAAAATTGGATAAGACACAAAACAACGCTACATGTCCCTAAGCACATGACAAACATGAGAAGTTTCAATGAGCTCCTGGTCAGTCGACGCTACCCACTTGACTTCCACATTATCCAGGGTGGCACTCTTCCTTGAAACCGACTAGGGGTTCAACTCAACCTGACTTTCTCTTTATTTCTCAGTCAGGACTATGCCCTCGGCAGAGAGACCTGATGCTACTTCTAATCAAAAGTAGTTAAAACTACCTCCACCTATCTAAGGAAGGAGCTATTACCTCCCTTAAGTAAAGGCCCCACGATCCATGCCTCCATAATCCTCTCCACCTTAACAGTGACAAGGTGAGATCATCATCACCATTAATGGTGATGGACTGAGAGTCAGGGAAGACTTGCTAAATAAGTTTTCGTCTACTTATAAATACCATAATGGTGAGTTAACCAGGTATGCAATCTTTTTTCTAGCTACAACTATGCCAAATTCTATTGAGAAGGCCTCAATTAATTCTTACACCAGGGGTGCGATGCTGGCAAGCCCACCTGTGGTGCATTATTTTGAAGGAACCTAAGCTGAGGGAAAGAGAGTTAAGCTAGAAGATATTTTGACTTTTTAAATCTCAGAGTGACGTGTCCGATGAACTATTTTTGGACCTCATTCGATTAGCGTCATTTGTGGGAACAACAAATAGTTGTTCTCACAAATTTCATCAACTACAATTAATAGTTACCCTGAGATCTGGGATCATGACGAATGAAAACGAGAGTGAAAGAGAACCAATCCATACAGTTGTTCATGAAGCTGGCCTTTTAGGAGAGTTACCTACACTCCTAATGTAATTAATGAGAGAAATCTAAGATTGCTCTAAAAAAAACCACTTTCATAGGGAACACTTTTGCATTTAGCGTATGCAATACACCTTTAAACCCTAGGTCACCCCTAATGGACAAGTTTTAATCTCGTAAAAGGTTTACACTGATGATACCTACAAATATCAATACCTCTTATAATAATCTATTATGCACAATAGGTAACATTCATAAATATTTTATTAGTGGAGTATATGTTTATCGAAAGATTTAACTATTATTTCTTTTAGAAAACACTCAATTTTATTTCACGTCTTACTTTCTTCAAGCGACTTAATCGCAAGTATAAGTAATCTCAATACTCAGAATTAACAACTAATGAATCTCAACCTTAAAAAAAAAACCTAAATATTTTCTCTATTTTTTTATGTATTTATTTTTTTATTTATTTAGCGATTGATATGTGCAATGTTAGTCCCACCGAGCTTTCTAAGATATCCATGTAATGCATGTTGTCACGGTTCATTAGGTGTAAAGACATCCTAAAAGACTTAATTACTAGAACATCCTAGGCTTCGGAATTAACCGATCAATCACTTCCCAACACTAGACTCTCACATTTTGATGAGAACACTCATTGCTCGATGAGGCAAAAGGCCCTGTTACATAGTGAGAACCTATATTTGAGCTAAAATAAATTTTATTTGGTGATTTTACACAATTTGTTTTGGATAGAGAAAAACACAAGTTCTTTTTTCAGTTGTTATTCAACAAATTGCTAATATGAACTAAGATTATTACACTTCAAGTTAAGGTGAATCAACAATAGTACAACTTGGAACTCACTTAGGTGTAACCTTCATATCATAACAATTTCATCACTGAGGATTCATATGCGTCCACTTAAAAAAAACAATTCTTGAATATGACGAGCATATTTTTTTTGAACTACAACAAGATAACCCTTTCCCACACCTAGTTATAACATTATCCTCAATATAAAGAACAATAAGAATTTTAGTAAAGGAACGGGATAACCTAATGTTGAGAGTGGTTTGGACTTAGTGTAGAAATTTCTTGAATTGCTTGGAAACCTGTTAAATATGCATATATAGAAACAAAAGCTGCAACATTAGACATTTTGTGTGTGTCCTTTATTTCCATAATAATTTTATTTTACTGTTATATATATATTATTAATTTTTTTTTTTTTATATATATTTTTTATTTCAGTTGGTTACCTCTCACTTAGCATTAAGTTTTGCTTCTTCAGTTAAACATAAGACTTTCTCAAACCCTCTTATGATAATGGAGTAACCCATTCCTTATCTTTTATTTAGTTACCCTCCAATCAGTCAAAGATGAGTTGCAAGTGACACTCAAGTTTATCAACTTCTTTCCCAGATCGAATCCCATCTTTTTTCTATGGGACTAACTTGGTTGTCTTTTTATTAATCCCCCCAATAGATGTTGAATTTCGTCAACCCACTGAATATGACAAGAATAATCCACAATCAAGGTTGCTGATCAGTCTACCGTGTCAAGAATGTAAACAATAAATTTCAAATGCGGCATCATGGTCACTATGGATGTTTCAATTGAAAAAAGATGATCTAAATGTATTTCTAAAGGTTGGACCTTATCTTCCTCATGATTTTCTACCATGACCTATTCCATGTACATATTCTTAATTCCTACATTCACCCATTGACCTTCACTCTCAAATCCCACTTGCTTCTCTGCCTCACTAAACGGTGATGGTTAAGCCAAACACCATTGAAGCTCAAGATCATATTGTTGGGGTTCCTGACTAGTCTCGCTCAACTATGGTCCTCTAAATGTCTCTTCAATATCACTCTCACACTCTAGACCACTCTCCTCAATACCCACCCGATTGTCAACATGTTTCCAACTCCTAAGGGTCTTGTTCAATTGAACGTGCCCATTAGTCTCACTTATTTTTGCAATGAAGTATTGATCCCTAGAATTATGAATTGGTTCGCCAGGAAGCTCCCCCTCATTCTCTTTATTCAACGCTTCCACGAGTTGCCTGGTTTGGGCCTCTAGCCTAGCTATAGCATGGGATTGAGAATGAGACATTTGTTGTTGAGATTGAAGAAAGTTATTTAATGTAAATATCAATTCATCAATCTGTGGGTCCCTAGTGGGTTGAGAGTATTGATTAGACGGTTAAGTTTGGGGTTCATTAAAGTACGGTCCCGAAGATTCACTATAATATTGTTGATCCTACCCATATTTGTTTGAATATTGATTATACTTATCTGATGGATAATATAGATCAAGATAAACATTATCATAAGAACACATGGGATATCTCCAATTAAAAGGACACTGGGTGGTAAGATTATCAGAAGTCTGACATACAATACATGAATACGAATTGGGTTGCGATTTTGAGGGGTTAGATTGACCAAATTTCTTAATTAAAGTGGCTAGCCTCTCAAAGACATCATCCATCTACCCTAGTCCCAATTGTTTTTAAGAATTTATATTTATATATATATTTTTTAGAAGAGACAATACACAAGAAGCTAGGAAAAAAAAAAAAAAAAGAGTTACAAATTAGAACATATAGCTTGGTTTCCACAGATAGCAGTGATAATTGAATTCAAAAATTGGGTTACAAAATTCCAATGTGTAGAGATAAAGTATTACTTGCACGGTAACAACGAAAATAAAATAAAATATGGATTTACACAAATGTATGAAAAATAAGAAAAAATTGATAATTAACATTGCCAATTCCTGGCAACAACGCCAAAAATTGATCGCTCAAATATAATTTACCCAAATTTAAGTGCAAAATATATTTTAGGAATTGGAATTGGTTTGTAATTATTATTTTTATCTTGTTTTTTGGTTGAATTTAATAAAATTGGTTTTGGATTTTTTTATTATGAAAATAGAAAAATAATTAAATTAAAATATGAAGTGATAAATGACCAGGTTGAGGGAATGTATTTGTTTTTCGATTAGCCTAATTCGTTTGACTTCTTTATCTATTTTTATTCTGTGTATCATGAAGTAATTTAACTACAAGAAAAATTATAACAAAAGTTGAATAATTTAATCGGTATGAACTATCTTTGCGATTTTGTTCCAATCTATAATGAATCAATCTCTAAGCATAATTCATCCTATTAAATACATCGATTAATCGACCATTTAATCATTATGGACTATTTTCGGGATTCGATTTCTACTAATCTACGATAACTTAATCCCTAAGTATAATCCATCTTATTAAACAGTATCGATTCCAATAAATACGGATTGTATAACGATTGGATCTAAACCACATGTATTAGATCTAATCCAAAAGCATCAATAAATTATTTATAACATTTATAAAATGATAAAAACAAGAATCGATTCTGTTGGCCTAGAAGAATACCCAAGAAGAGGGGTGAATTGGGTAATTAAAAAATATTATCAGAATATGCTTGAATAAATCAAATAATTAATTTTATACCTAAATTAATTATTATATTTATACCACAGTGGAATTAAAATAAATCTAAGTGCACACCCAAACAACAAAAATAAACAAATTAAGAAAGCAGTACACAAGAGATTTATACTAGTTCACCAAGTTACTCTTGGCTAATCTAGTCGCCCGAACTCCACGGAGGTCACATCCACTAAAACCAAGATTCCTTTAAAGTAGGAACCAAACCCGCATATCAATTTTTTTACAGGCTCAGAATCAACCTTTACAATTTCCTTTTCCAAGGCTAAAGAATAACCTCTACTTTTTATAGGTTAAAGAATAACCTAATTCTTTTTAACACTAAGACTCACGAATCAAAACCTCACCAAAACACTCCAAATATCATTTTACCTGGTAAGGATTGAACCGTTACAAAATCACTCAAAAACACAATTCTTATTCAGGAAGAATCACTACCTCAATCTCTTTACAGGATGAGACTAAAACCCTGCTACCCTTAATTAAATATCCCTAATGATATTTAATTCATCCCAACTCACCAATACAAAAATTGATAAGTAAACTCACTCGAAACTTCTACCACCCCAGATAAATAAAAACTCAATTAATTTCCTAACTACTAATAGAAATATGTAAGATACATAAATCTAATTTTAACAAGAATATGGGTGGCAAATTGGAGCACTTAATCATATTCAATAAATTATTTGAAAGAATATTTTCTTCAAAAATCAAAAATAATTTCTAAGATCAATTTCCAAAATAAAATAATAAACAATAAATAATATGGAAAGATCTCACCCGAAATCCACAGAAATAATGATTAGAATAATATAGCTTCAAATCCGGTATCAGTAAGAATAGATCGCAGTTGATTATCAAAATCACTCTTAGAATAGCTCACAGTATCGTAGAATGATAACTCTTATAAAAGCTCTCTCAAAATGATATAAACTGTTTTTCTTTCTTAGAATAATTTTTTTTTCTTAGAATGATTAGTTTTCATAGAAAATTCACAGGTCTATATAAAGGCACATGTAATCGGCCTCCTAACAGCTAGTTTACAAGTGCCATGATAATAAAATACTCTTATAGACCCCTTATAACATAAGAACTTCATTTAGGTTCAATTTCACTTAATAATAACTTTTAAAACTCTCAATTAAATCCCCAAAATATTTCTCAATCAAAATAAATAAGTGTAGAATCCATTTTAATTACCAAATTGAGAAACATTAATATTTAATTAACCATATTGAAAGGATTTAATTAGTATATGAACCATATCTTAAATATAGAGAATGTCCCTTAAATCTCTCTCAAATCCTAACAAAAAATGGCTACTTTTGGATTTAAACTCGGATCAAACTATATCCTGAAACAACACATTCGGTAGACTGCCCAACTCAGCTTGCAGCCAAACCATCGCCGCAGCCAGCATTGGTCGACCGCTCGGTCGACTCACAGATTCAGAGAGTTTGTGATGCTTCCACGGGTCGACCGCTCGGTCAACTCGTAGATTCAGAGAGTTCAAATATTTTCATAGGTCGACTGGTCGGTCGACTCTTCAAATCAGGATTTTCATCTTTTTTCTCAGGTCGACTCCTCAATCGACTGCCTCCTTTTGAATCACTTCTCTGATCTCGTTTTTAACCTACTTTCTTTTATGATTTTTTCCCTTTATCCATTTTTATAATTAAATAAGCTCCACTAATACTCTTATATTCTATTTTAGTCATTCAAACATATTTCTTTTTAATTCACATAGGAGCAAATAAATATACTTAGCAAAAACACACATAAAAGATAAGATTCATTTTGTGCCATGTGTGTGTTTCTAAATAGGATATTAAGAGTTAATATTTACTTGAGTTGTTTTCCCTAATTTCTTCAAACTCTTAATACTTCTTCATTATCTTGATATCTTCATTAAGCATCCATTCCACTTGACATCTTCATTTAGTATCTATTCCATTTGACATCTTCATTTAGTATCCATTCAATTTGACATCTTCATTATTGGAACTTTAAATCACTGAAACACTTGATCAAACATTAGTTCCACCAAAATATCAATACTTAATTGTTCATCAAAATCTTGGGATCAACAGATTCCAATAACAAGGTAAGATGAATTCCTTGTTATATAATCTTATACATAGGTAAAATAGAACAAGAAATTAAAAATAGATTATCAAAATCTTAAAACAAATATAGCCTAACCCGGATTTGTCTTTAGTCGTTCATGGATTATTCTTGTAAAAGATGTTCAACCAAAAATCCCATTGAAGAATTACTAGTAGAATTTGAATAAAAAAATAAAAATAAGAAGATGAAAAAAAAAACTTCTGTCTAGCCTACTGCCTACCTCATTTGAAAAGAATAGGAAAAAAAAAAAAAAAAAATTAACCACAAAAAAAATTTAATATAAAAACAAGAGAAAAATAAATTAGGCCCTGACTCACCCTCCGTGGACGAACCTTGCTGAGGAACCCTTAGGTTTTCGGGGTATTGGATTCTCACCAATGTTTGCATTACTCAAGTCGACATTCTCGCTTCCGCTTCGTCTACCACTGCTCGCGTAGGTGCTTCCCCCTAAGGCAGAATGCTCCCCTACTGATGTAGTTTTACATCCCACAGCTTCGGCAGATCGCTTAGCCCCGTTCATCTTCAGCGCAAGAGCGCTCAATCAATAAGCTATTACGTACTCTTTCAAGGGTAGATGCTTCTAGGCGAACCTCCTGGCTATCTCTACACCCCTACCTCATTTATCACTGAGCAATCATTTAAGGGCCTTAGCTGGTTGATCCGAGTTGTTTCTCTCTCGACGATGAAGCTTATCCCCCATCGTCTCGCTGGCCTATCTTGACCCCTATTATTTTGAGGTCATATCTAGTTTTCTGAGTTTGCCTCGATTTGGTACCACTCACGCAGCCCGTACCCATCTTTTCTGAACTTGCCTTTTTCCCATAATGGCCATTTCTCCGAGCTGTGATTGCCAGAACATTCCAAGCAAAGGCTTAGATTGTGACATAGGAGCCTTTCGCATACGACCTGGTGGTTTGTGGGTCACAGGTCACGAGTCACAGGTCGAACATGGTTTTTGGGGTTGCAATGGTTTTTCTCCATTTTTTATCAGTTTTTACTTTTTTCCTCATCTATTTTTTCTGCGTTTCTTTATTTCTAACTTTTACTTATAAAAATAATAAATTATATTTTTACTAATAAAAAACTAATTAAAAGAGTCACGAAATAATAGATTTAGGGGGAAAATTTGGTACAAAATTAAGAATGATCACGCTCTCAAATTGTCTGGTATTTAACTCAACAAGCTAATCAAAGTCAACTGCCTAGGTTGTCGCACATTCCTCAAGGGTACATGCCACCTATCAACGAGCTCATTGCGGATAAAGGACGAAGAATTTAGCCTGAACAATTCAAAGAGGAGGACCGTTGCCAAGTGCAGCGTGATATTTGCAGAGAATTTGAAAGG
The DNA here is from genome assembly GCA_016647705.1 of Eucommia ulmoides. NCBI lineage: Eukaryota > Viridiplantae > Streptophyta > Magnoliopsida > Garryales > Eucommiaceae > Eucommia > Eucommia ulmoides. Next base: position 32,042,759 of record CM028327.1, on the reverse strand, counting down.
ATATAAAGAAGAGAGACAAGATGCGTAGGGAAAGCTAGATCACTCGACGATATCTCGAGGCCCTGTCATCCAAGAAGACCCCCAGTGTGCACTCATGACTGGGACCCCAAGCATCTTCAGCCCAGATGGGCGATAGGCTAAATTGAGCACCTGCACGGAAAAATAAGATACGCCTTACCCGGGTTACAAGAAAGGCCTATGATAAATCTCGCAATGCTCCACCACCTATGGTAGAGGCTTCGTTAACATCTTGGTTGAGGGACTAACGAAGTGACTTAGATTGACAGACTGATAAGGACCTGCATGAGTAGATCAAGATCTTCAATGAAAAACTCAGGAAGATTGGGAAGAAGGAGCCTAACGTCTACAAGATAGTAAAGATGAATGCTTCTTTTTTTATTATTCGGGTGCTATGGGACAAAGTCTTAACTAACTTCAAGATGCTATCTCAAATAGGGATGTACCACAGAAATTTTGACCCAATAGAGAATCTCAACACCTACCACGCTCATATGAACTTGCACAGAGCGTCAGACTCGATGAAATGCCAAGCCTTCCAAGTAACCCTCACCGAAGCGATGCGAAAATGGTATACGGTGTTGAAACTAAGGAGTTTTTACTCCTTTGAATCTTTTAGCCTTGCTTTCATGCACAGGTTTGTGAGCAGTAAGCAACGGGCTAAAAAATTATCGTATCCCAAGTGAATAAGGTAAATGGAGGATGAAAGACGGAAAGCTTACATTAATAGATTATGTCGTGAGTTTGACTAAGTGGAAGAGCTCAATGATGGGATGACAGTGACTGCTCTGATGGAGGGGGTACGGATATGTCCGTTCTTGAATGACATGGCCCATACTCTATCAAAGACTTTGATAACAACTTTCACCCTCTCCACCGAGTTCATTACTACGGAGGATGTATATCGAGCCTGGGCCGAAGAGGAGAAAGACACTAAATAAAAAAGGAAGGGTGAAGAGCCCAACTACAGTAAGACCGATCGAGATGATTCCCGATTGAAGAAAAGAAGAAACGAAACAGATATGAGTGGTTTCGATAAGAAGTCTGGGAGGAACAAGTTTCTTTTGTTCTACACCAACTTTACATCCCTTAATACCCTATTAGGGACAATCCTGATACAAATCATGGACAAGAAGTTGATCAAGTGGCCTTAGTCAATGAAGAGCCAAGGAAAAGCAACCAACTCAGATAAGTGGCGTGACTTCCATTGGGACCACGGTCACACCACTGATAGTTGCTATGATTTGAAGAACAAGATTGAGCAATTGATCCATAGGGGCCACCTCAAGAGGTTCACAACCAAATAATATTAGGGAAAACGAAGTCCTCACAAAGAGAGAGAAAGACTTAAAGTTCGAGGGAACATCCACATAATCCACGGTGTATTCGCTTTGGAGGACTGTCCAAGTCCGAGCACAATGTGCATGCTTGGCAAGATAAATGCCCAGCTGAGAATACATGTTCCAAGTGTCTAAGAAGCCCCTCGTAAAGATAGGGTCTATTATTTTCACCGAGGTAAACTTGCACGGGGTTTACACACCTACAATGATACATTGGTAGTTACCCTACAGATCACCAATTATAATGTGGGGCAAGTATTGGTTAACAAAAACAACTCAGTAGAGATACTATACTTACCAGTATTCAACAGTTTGGACATTGACCGTGACCAGCTAAAATCGATGATAATTCCCCTATTCGGTGTCAGTGGAGAAAAAGTGAAACCCCTTAGCTAGATTATGCTTCAAATCATGGTAGGCATGGAGCCGAAGAACTCGATTGTCGATGCGTGGTTCATGGTAGTGGACTGTCTATTTGTGTGCAATACTATTATCAAAAGGCCACGCTTTAATGCTTTAAAGGCTATCACGTGAACGTATCACCTAATGCTGATGTTCCTGACGAAGAATGGGATTTACTAGGTACAAGAGAGTCAGAAGATAGATTAAAAATACTTTGTGACTGATATGGAGCTTCCTAAATAGCAATCAAATGATAAGGAGGTCGACGAAGATTTTTTATCTAGCCATATGATGGAGCGTCCTGGGAAAAGAGACATTTGAGACCCCAAGGTCGAGCAACCAAGCCAATCACGACCTTATCTTAGCAAATAGTTGGAGGATGTCTGAATATACCCAACTAATTTAGACCAAAGTATCCTGATTGGGAATGTCTTCTGAGGGGATAAAAGGGAGCAGTTGATCGAGCTACTCAGAGCCAGCCAATACATGTTCGCCTGGTTGTATGCGAATCTAGATGGGATAGACCTGAGTATCTAAATGCATTGGTTATACACCGATCTAGCATACTCACCATTTTAACAAAAGTGATGAAAGTTTGGGCCAGAAAGACAAGTTGTGATTGAAGAAGAGACTAAGAAGCTATTTAATGTGAACACGATTGAAGAAATCATCTTTCCCCTCTAACTAGCAAACGTACCCCTAGTAAAGAAAATAACAAAAAAGTAGCATATGTGTGTGGACTTTGTCAACCTAAACAAGGCCTTATCGAAAGACTATTTTCTACTCCCTGAAGATTGTCACGATCAGGGAGGGTACTGCCAGCTACAAGTCGTTTTGCTTCCTCGACGTCTTCTCAAGATACAACCAGATTAGCATGTCTCTGCCTGATAAGCGAAAAACAACCTTTATCACTAACAAGGACCTCTATTTCCACAAGGTGATGCCAATTTGGCTGAAAAATACTAGAGCAACATATTAAAGGTTGGTGAACAAAATGTTCATTGACCTACTCCGAAAGACTAAGGAGATATACATTATCAACATGCTGGTCAAGAGTAATGTGACCAGCGACCATCTGGTTGACCTACAGGAGTGTTTCGACGTGCTCAAGAAGTATGGGATAAAGTTAAACCCGAGCAAGTGTGTTTTCGAGGTTTGTACTAAGAAGTTCCTCGGCTATCTAGTAACAAGAAGTGGAATTGTAACAAGTCAAGAGTAGTTTAAGGTTATCCTGATCATGACATCACCAAGGATGATCAATGAGGTACGAAGCCTGACAAGGCATGTAGCATCTTTAAATCATTTAATCTCTTCGGCATTGGATAAATTCCTACCCTTATTCAAGACCCTACGGGGTAATAAAAGTTTTTAATAAACCAACGAGTGTAAGGAAGATTTCTAGGAACTCAAGAAGTGCATCTCAGAGCCATCGATTCTCATCACTTCAAAGTTGGGTTAGGAAATGATAGTTTATTTGGCGGTGTCAAATACCACCTTGAGCTCGGCGTTTGTGGTAGAAGAACAAAGAATTTAGAGGCCTGTTGGTAGCGCTCAAAATACGCCGCTACTTACTCTCGCAAGTATACGAGGTCTAAGTTTTAATATAGTGGATCTTAAAGATCAGATATCGTTCCCACAGAAAAAAGTGTGAATAATTGAATACCGAAATTTACGTAGTCTCATGTTATCTTGACGATGAAAGACATGATTTATAATTAAACTAAGTTAAACTATAATTAGTGAGTTAATCTTAACTAAGTTGATTAATTAGGGATTGATTTCGTTCACTTAATACATGTTTGATTTCGTTTAGTTAACAATAACGGAGTTTAGGTATCCGACAATCTCGGTTCATAAACTCCTCCGCCACCGCTTCCGAGTGTAAGATGAGGGAATACGCGACTTCGTGTCCACGAAGAGGTCCCCCTAAATGTCTTAACTACTCTAGGCTGCTTGAGTCTTGACCCAACGTCATCGATTACACACTAACTAACACCCTCCCGGGTTGTTAGGTCGTAACGATGTGTTTACCCTAGTCTGAATTCAGGATTACCTCTCCCGAGTGTCAAACTCTAGATTCTCAAATCCAACCCTATTACCATTACAAGAATACTAATATCGTCATCAAATGATAAGCACAATCGGACTTAAAAGCAACAACCGTTAAAGAAACATATATTAAACCAAACGAGTATCTACACAACTACATCTTTTCCAAAATAATCTCTAATTAAACTAACATGTTCTTAGACAATAAAACATTAAATCAAAAGAAGATCATCAATATCAACAACAAACATTAAGTACAAAGATGGAAACAAGGGAAGTAAGATCAAATCTCAAAGTGGAGTAGTTCACTTTCGCCAAAAAACAATCCTCCTGAGCTTCCTCTTCTCCATTGATGAACTTCCTCTTCTAGCTCTTCAAGGATTGACCAAGAACACTCTCTACAACTAATCTAATCTACTCCCTAAATTATTTAAACCTAACTAAGGTGGAAGGAGCTCTCCAAATCTCAACCGGGGCCTCTCTCACGTCTAAGCGTTCTTGGGGATTGGTGGAGAAAAGGGTCTAATAGGCAAGGTTTGGAAAATATATTCAAAATATCTAAAAATAGATATTTCTGTGCAGAGTATCACCGCCTAAGCGGTGGTTCACCGCATAGGCGGTGGCTTAAGTCAGTTAAGTTTCTGTTGGATCTTCGCCTAGGCAGTGGTTTCTCCGCCTAGGCAGTAGCTGCTAGCATATCAATCTGATGTTTTCTTTCCTAGGCGGTGGTCTTCATTCTCTAAAACCCTATTTTTCACATTTTGTTCATCGTTTCTCCACTGTTTTCAATTGTTTATTGCCCTTTAACGTCCCTTCACCTGTTTGACACTAAAACAAACTAAAACACAATTAAATATAACTAAAACGCTTGAAAACTAACAAATTCAGTTTAGAAATAGATAGTTTTTTCACACCTATCAATACCCTCAAACTTAGAATTTTGCTAGTTCTCGAGCAAAATACTAACACTAAACTAAACTAACTAATAAAATAACCAACTAAAAAATGAAAAACTAAACTAACACGAAAGAAGTATATGCATGTAAATATAACGTTCAATCGAAAGGACCAATTTGTTCATCTCTCAACATCCCTAAATCTGATCAAGTTCCGGAAGTAACCCACACCAAGTGGTGTTCTATAATTTCAACGATCAATATCAATAAAAACCATTCTAGATCCATTTGAAGTTTGTGTGTGAGAACTCAAATGTATAACTAGTCAAATATCGGATTTGATTATTCAATCGTTAAGCTCATATCTTAAACCGTTGAAGGATTCAGGAAAACCATACGCTTGATTGGAGTCTACTATCCACTAATGTAGACTCAGATATTTATAGAAATCAATAGGGCTTGGTTTGGCTTTGGAGAACGACCACGGGTATCATAGGAATAAAAAAATAGTAAATCGGTTTAATTGATCGATACCCAAGGTAAAAGCGCTTGTCGTTATCCTCTTTCATGACCCCCACATTCTTAGAATACAACTCTGAATAAGATATGAAGATATTTGTATTCATTTGTCGAAAGAAAAGAAAATGAAAACGATATTCATGTTTTTTTCTTTCAAAAACGTATTCCTAAATTAATTCAACTTATTATAGTTTTAGGAAAGTGCAAAAAGCAGTTAGAGAAACACTCCCCCAAACTTATTCGAATTTATAAAAATTTAGGAATATGTAAAAAGAAATATTAGAAACACACCACCAAACTCATTTTAGGAGCGTGCAAAAAGAAATTCGAAAGTGACAAGTGAATACACTAATATCGAATCAATAAAAATTTATCAGAAACCCGACCGCTCACTTGATTTCTCTCAATTTTAAAAATTAGGCTTAGCAACAATGGTTTAAGAAAAACTTAAATGAAAAGAGTATTTGAACGTTTTCAGAATTGATTACGTTATCGGTTTCGACAGGGGAAATAGGGAATGAAAATTTTCAGGTTAGCTACAACGGTTCAAGCGAAAAAATGACGGCCTAAATCACGTCTCCAGAATTACCTTACCTAGGATTCCGCCTCAAGTTTCCCCCAAATCAAGTTCTAGTTTCCTCATTTTCTATCATGAGCTTAATATTGAATAATCAGCGTCTAATCGTTCAGATAATTATATATTGAGTTCAAATGTCGTGCGATTTTATGATCGAGATAATATTTACCCAATCAATATGTTAAGCACACAAAACACACAAGGAGGGTATTACCCCCGACCTCAATATGCAATTAGGGGATAATTCTCATCATCGGGTCTTGGCCCAAATGAACTCAACATCTAAACATGCAAATACAACTTTATACATACACAATACTAAACTAAATCTAATGCTAACATACATAAATTAATCTACCACTACTTATGTAAAAACAAAAATTAAACTAACTAAACTAAAAATTTAAAAACTAAAACATTCATTAAAATAATAAAATACATACATAAACATAAATTTGTACATCAAAATTTTTTGCATTCTGTTAAAAAAAAAAATAATAATGGTTCATCATTTTTTACAAAAAATCAAAATGGATGAACATCCACTAAACTAACATTCATTCCATCCCAATACATGCTTGAACAAAAGAAGTATCCATTGTCAGTGAACCCACTAACATATAGCATTAATGTATACAAAATGGGTTAAACACATACCTAGGGAATAAGACTTATTCCCTACTGTTTATCTGACAGGAAATTCCTCTCTACCACTATCATGTGGGAATGAAAATTGTGGCGGTTGCAAAAAGTATGGCGGCAATGCCGAAGCGGTCGCACATAAACCTATGGATTTGATCTGGCGCACACACTAATCCCAACGTTTCAACAAAATATGAACAATGTAGCATGCAATTTTGTTTCACACAATTTAACAATCCATAGAAACTAAGTTATCCCCAAAAATCAAACCGAAATCCCAAAGTGATAAAGAAAATTACGAAAATGGGGTTGAAAATTGATTTGAGGTGGATGATTTGGGGGTGGAAAACACAAATTTTGTAATGGAATGATGATTTTTGAGTATTGGAACGGTTTGGGAGTGAGGTTTTAGAGAGAAGGTGGAGGGATTTGGGGAAGAAGGCTTGCGATTTCAATTTTTGAACGAGCGGGTTGTTTTAATTGCAGGAGGTCCACTGCTTAGGTGGTGGAGCCCTTTCTTTTAAAAGAAACCTTTTGACGAAATCCCGCCTAGGCGGTGGTTTTTCCGCCTAAGAGAAATTACATCAGTGTGAAAACTATTTTGTTCTGCTGCTAATCCACCTAGGCGGTGGAGCGTATTTTCAGAATTTGTTGCATATTGTATTTTTACCGCCTAAGTGGTGGGCCGTTTTTGCTGAAAAACACACAACCTGTATTTTTACCGCCTAAGCGGTGGTTCACCGCTTAGGCGGTGGGCCTGCAGCTCCTACTTTCATGTCTTTCTCAAATTTACAAAATACGGCTCCACCCTGTACGTTTTCACTTCGCTTGTTCAACGTGTTTAAACTTAAAATACTTCCCCAAGCGTCCACACTCCTAAATTCACTTCCGAACACATTCCGAAGCCATGCCGGCTTCCAAAAAGAACAAATAATCAAATAAATAATAACAAAAATCGGGTAATCTGATACCTTAAGTTTCATTTCAAAAAAAAAAAAAAATAGCGCTTGAGTTACCGTCCCCAGCTAGACTTTCGTGTTGCTAAGTATTTTTCACCAAAATTCCCCATAGACAAGGAATTTGGGTTCAAATGCTCAGTCGGATCAAGATCATGACTTTAAAGTCGGTTTTTCCTCTCAGTCCTTATCATTTTCAATAAGCTCAATCTCGGGATTGAGAATTAAAAATTCTAATCTTCTTCATCGTTTCTCGCACCGCTTGATCTCATTAACACAATGGAACAAAAATAAAAATTAAAAACAAAACAAAAATAAATGTCAGGATTAACACTCGACCACTTAGTCGCAATATCAACTTAAAATTCACACTGATCCCAGGCAACAGCGCCAAAAACTTAGTACGTTGACGGGACTAGAATACGATATATTTGCTTTTCCTATTTAAAACTTAAGTCTTGAGCCATTTCCGCGTATCTTTGGCAATATTCAATAAAATTCACACTAATCCCCGGCAACGGCGCCAAAAACTTGGTAGGGGCATGAAATACACAGCTACTTACTCTCGCAAGTATATGAGATCTAAGTTTTAATATAGTGGATCTTGAAGATCGGATATCGTTCCCACAGAGAAAAGTGTGAATAATTGAATACCGCTAAATAAGCGTTGCCACTTGTACTGCAAGCGTGCGGATCAAGTTTTAGTATAATGGACCTTTCGGTCGGGTATTGTATCCACAAGGATTGGTGTTGTTACTATCGAGTATCGCGATTGTCATAACCTAACTTTATCTAGGTGACAAAAATAGAATTTAATTTAACACTAATACTAAACCAAAATACTAATTAAGTTACTATACTATAAATACTAATTTGATATTGTTTAGGGGAGTAGATTTCTTAGGGAATAAATTTATTTACTTAAATGCGTTTGATTTCATTTTAGTTAACATTAACGGCGTTCGACGTATCCGACAATCTCGGTTCGTAAACTCCCTCGCCACCTCTTCCGTGTGTAAGACGGGGGAATATGTGACTTCGTGTTAACGTAGAAGTCCCCCTCAACATCTTAACGACTCTAGGTCATGTGAGTCTCGCCCCAACGTCATCGATTGCACACTTTCTAACGCCTTCCCGGGTCATTAAATTGTCGTGTTGTGTTAACCCTAATTCGAATCCGGGGTTACCTCTTTCGAGTGTCAAATTCCGTATTCTCAATACATCTAAACTAGCATATAATCATAGAAAACACGGCAACACAATCAACATACGAAGAACAACCAAGAACGAAACACAAATTCAACCAAAACTACATTTTCATAAATAATAAGTTAATCCCTATTACAATCCATGTTTAACTCATGGCCCTAACCATTTCTACTATGTAAAATAAGCTAAACATGCTCAATAATTACCAAAATAAAGAAAACAAAGAGAGAAAACGAGAGACTTAGCCGATATCCGAAGATTTGCCGCTAGAAACGTCGACCGATCGCTTCCCTCTTCATCCTCCATCTCGGGTTGAGAGCTCTTCCTCAAAAATCCCTAATCCTACTCCTAAAATATGGCCTAAGGCCTTAAGGGCTGAAGAGGAGGGAAGAGAGGAGGAGAGAAGGGATTAAAATTGGCCAAAAGATTTCAAAATATCTAATAAATATTAAGGCTGTGCTGTAGGATTTTCACCTCGGCGAAGTTAAGTCGGTTAAATTTCTGCCAAAATTTGGCCTAGGCGAAGAAAACTTCGCCTAGGCGAATTTACTGCAGGTTTGCAATTTTGTTTTGGCTGTAACTTCTTCCTCCGAACTCTGATTGAGGTGATTCAAAAATATATGAAAATATAAGAAAAATATATACAACTTCCATGTTTTGAGTATTTCCAAAATCGGATTGAATCATAGTCCAAAATAGCCTTGAAGTTACAGCACCTGTATCGACTTTGCAGGTTTGGTGACCGCCTAGGCAAAGAAGTAGGCGGTGGACTTGAAAATGTTTCTACTGGGGTTTCCACCTAGGCGGAGGAATTTCCTACCTAGGCGGTGGGCTGTCAGTAGCCTTTTGTCATTCTCAGCATCTTCACTACCTAAGCAGAGGTCTGAACGCCTAGGCGGTGGGCTTCCTTCATATTTTTGCCTCCTTGCTTGTTTATCCACCGTAACTTCGACTCGTCTTCAGTTCGATCTCATCGTTTTCGCTCCAGTTTCCTATCTTTTTGCTCCACACACCTGATTTATACAAAAAGTATACAAACATATAAAAATAACTATTAACGTACTGAAAAACTAACAAATTCAGATTGGAAATACGTAGGTAATTTACGCCTATCAAATACCCCCAAACTCTGAATTTTGCTAGTCCTTGAGAAAAACACCGATACAATACGAGAAAGTATACAAACTAATTACGAAATTAAAAACTACAATCAAAAAACATTAAAAACAGAAATGTGTAAGTTTTGATTATCATCTACCGGCCGAAATATTTTTCCCTCATCGACCCCTAATCCTATCAAGTTCAAGCATAAATAACACCATGTGGTGTTCTAAAATTTCAACGTTTAAAAATAGTAAGTGCCATTCTTGATCCTGTTTAAGTGTGTGTGATTAAACTCAATTATACTACTATCCATTGATTAGATGGGATTAACCCTAAATAAAAATCATGACTAAAACCTTTAAGGTATAGGCAATCCATACGCCTGACCTGGGATCTATTCTCCACTAATGTAGGCTCGGAGGTTCATGAAGATCATTAGGGCTTGGTTCGGTTTTGGAATAATGGCCAAGGATTTTTTTGGAATAGAGAACAGGTTAACGTTGTTAACTTAACGTTACCCGAGGCACATCGCTTGGCATTCTCACACTCGAAACCCCATAGTTTAATTAGAAACAACCCTGAACAAATATTTAAGAACGTCGTACTCACTTGTCATGTCAAAAAGAAACTATTTTTTTTTAACACACCCCCAAACTCATTCGAATTTCTACAATTTTAAGAGTGTGCAAAAATGATTAAGTAACACACCCCAAAACATATTCAAATTCTTATAACCTTAGGAATGTGCAATCATTACGAACGATAAACGACAAACGAGTACTCGAATACCGAACCAATTAAAATTTTGGCTTAAACCCAACCGCTCACATCAAGTAGCGAAATGCTAACTTGATTCACTCAAATTATGCCTTTAGTTTAGCGATGTAGGTTTGGAAAAAGTTCAATCGGCTATGGTATTTGTTAAGTATTCAGAATTGAAATGATTTTTATGCTTCGACAGGGTAACGAAGGGTAATAATTCATCAAGGTGAGCTTAAAAGGCTCAAGAAATCAAATGAATGCCTAAATCATATCTCCTAAACAACCTCGCCTAGGATTTCGCCTCGAATTTCCCCCAAATCAAGTTCTAGAATCCCTATTGTCATAAAATTGAGTGAAGGATAATCGGTTTCAAATCAATTAGATAGTACTATACTGACTTTACGTGCTCGTGCATTTAGAATCCATAATAACTTTTACTAAGACGATACGTCAAGCACACAGAACACATATGAATGAGCTTTACGCTTGACCTCAAAACAATCAGGGGATAGAGTCATCATCGGGTATAGGCCCAGATGACGTCAAAACGTAGCACAAAACAACATCTAAACTAAACAAACTAATCCTAAACAAGCATGCAAACGTATAAAAACGGTAAAACATGCTAAAAAACATATACACATACTAAAACATACTACACATCACCACCAACTCAACACAGGTGGTGTCCAAACAAGCCGTCAGCGATCCCAATGACAGTATATAGCATGATATTGAAGACAGGGGTTTAGAACACGTATCTGGGAGGCGAGAGGATCTCGCCTCCGACTCAAATTGACGGAGATGTATCTAACTTATTTGTGACCTTGGGTTGCCTCCCAAGAAGCGCTTGGTTTAATGTCCTCGGCCCGACACATGCCCTCAAAACTGCCGAGATTTTCAATGATCGAACCGCAAGAGCACCTGTCGATCTAACATCTTCAAGCATCCTGCCGGAAACAAAAACAAAACTACAAATGAAAATTATATACAAAAATGCCTAGATTAAAATCAAGTTATTTACTCCCAATATCGATAGCAATCAATAAGACAATCCCCGGCAACGGCGCCAAAAACTTGGTAGCGTGCAAAATACGCCGCTACTTACTCTCGCAAGTATACGAGGTCTAAGTTTTAATATAGTGGATCTTGAAGACCAGATATTGTTCCCACAGAGAAAAGTGTGAATAATTGAATACCGCAATTTACATAGTCTCATGTTATCTTGACGATGAAAGACATGATTTAAAATTAAATTAAGCTAAACTACAATTAGTGAGTTAATCTTAACTAAGTTGATTAATTAGGGATTGATTTTTTTCACTTAATACATGTTTGATTTCGTTTAGTTAACAATAACGGAGTTTAGGTATCCGACAATCTCGGTTCGTAAATTCCTCCGCTACCTCGTCCGAGTGTAAGATGAGGGAATACGTGACTTCATGTCGATGAAGAGGTCCCCTTAAATGTATTAACAACTCTAGGCCACGTGAGTCTTGACCCAACTTCATCGATTGCACACTAACTAACACCCTTCCGGGTCATTAGGTCGTAACGATGTGTTTACCCTAGTCTGAATCCAGGGTTACCTCTCCCGAGTGTCAAATCCTAGATTCTCAAATCCAATCCTAATACCATTACAAGCATACTAAGATCGTCATCAAATGATAAACACAATCGGACTTAAAAGCAACAACCGTTAAAGAAACATATATTAAACCAAACAAGTATTTACACAACTACATCTTTCCCTAAATAATCTCTAATTAAACTAACATGTTCTTAGCCAATACAACATTAAATCAAGAGGAGATCATCAATATAAACGATAAACATTAAGTACAAATATGGAAACAAGTGAAGGAAGATTAAATCTCAAAGTGGAGTAGTCCACTTTTGCCAAAGAACAATCCTCTTGAGCTTCCTCTTCTCCATTGATGAACTTCCTCTTCTAGCTTTTCAAGGATTGGCCAAGAACACTCTCTACAACTAATCTAATCTACTCCCTAAATTATCTAAACCTAAATAAGGTGGAAGGAGCTCTCCAAATCTCAACTGGGGCCTCTCTCATATCTAAGCGTTCTTGGGGGTTGGTGGAGAAAAGGGTTTAATAGGCAAGGTTTGGAAAATATCTTCAAAATATCTGAAAGCAGATATTTCTACCCAGAGTGTCACTGCTTAGGCGGTGGCTTAAGTCGGTTAAGTTTCTGTATCTTCGCCTAGGCGGTAGTTTCTGGCATATCAATCTGATGTTTTCTCGCCTAGGCTGTGATTTTCTCGCCTAGGTAGTGGTTCATCCCTTCAGCACTCCAACATTCTGCCTCTTTTCCGCCTAGGCGGTGGTCTTCATTCACTGAAACCCTGTTTTTCACATTTTGTTTACCGTTTTTCCATCGTTTTCACTTGTTTATCGCCCTTTAACGTCCCTTCACCTATTTTACACTAAAACAAACTAAAACACAATTAAATATAACTAAAACGCTTGAAAACTAACAAATTCGGTTTAGAAATAGATAGGTTTTTCACACCTATCACCTGTGTACTATGTTAACCACGCCCTGAACAAAATGGAGTCTCATTATCCTTGACTAGTTTTGATAGCCTATTGTTGATAATATTCAAGAGAAAATTTAGATATTATTTCCAAGCTCACCCAATGGCTGTAATAAAAAATCAACCACTGAGGGTTGAGGGTTATTCTTCACTGACTGGAAACTTCTAGGCTACTACTGAAGTGGTAGATCAAACTTGAGGGGTTTTATATCGAGTATCACCCAAGAACGTTAACGAACTTCATATCAAAATTCATTTTCCCAGAGGAAAAAGTGCCTCCTACAGAAGCAATCATCTTGAGTTTAGACCACCAAGCTACTGATGCTTGGATAACTCACATTAACAGACCATCAAACCAGAGCGATTTGGGGGTTGGGTTGGTAATCTGAACCTCCCAGAGTGATATCTTGGAGTATGTGTTAAGGGTTGGTTTAAATCGACAAATAACAAGGCAGAATGGGAAGAGCTCATCCCCTCTATGAGGATCTTAAAAAAATTCGAGGCGACTGAGCTTGAACTTTACCGCTACTCCCTCTTGGTACCAGCCAAGTACGGAGAATACTCAGCCAAAGAGACCGCAATGATGGCGTATTTAAGCAAAGCCAAGCTACTCATGCAAGGTTTCTAAAAAGTCACCATTAAACAAGTAAATAGGGAGGAGAACATTCATGTTCGCTTGTCATATTTTTCTGCAACAATAATTGATTCAACTACTCTGAATGTTCACAACGCTTATGTGAACATTCATGTTCTCTTGTTATATTTGTATGCAATGTTTGAGTTTTAGATGCATTATCACATTTGAGATATTTTCAGATTTTTGTATATATAAATGAATGTTTGTGGCACACCCCTCCCCGGGGCCCCCATCGCCCGAGGTCGGACGTGACGTTGACTTGATGTTGCCTGACTGATCAACAAATATACATCTATATATATCTATATACATGCACCTCTAATTTCTTTTTCCAATAAATATAATATATTTACTCACTTCAAAATTTGAGAATATATATGTCCCAAATATTCACAACAAAACCACAAAAAGAAAACAGAACCTTCTACGGTTCACACCTGTCTAGCCAACCTTCCAAAATGACCCCACTTCCTGACTCTACCTAGTGCCAATAGTGGACCCACTTCTAGTTGCAGCACCTGAAATAAAATATTTTATTAGTGTACTGTCTTCATAATATAATAGCATTTCATAGATCAAGTGCAATTATCAAATACCACTTTTTCAAATATAATATCACATAACAGCACACCATGTTGAAATAAATTTTCACCGTCATTATTGCAATAAGATAATATATTTAAATCAACCAATCCAACATTTTGACATATAATAAAATACTGCAATCATATTTCCTACTAGCCATCGGATCGTTTCACCTCTCGATCGGGAGTTACGACGGTATCGTAATCTGTACAACTGTGTCATCTAAAATGACTGTCAATGCTAGGGCCATTTAATATCCCCAATGGTATGGGCAACCACCCACAGGATTTGAACTCCTGACAAGTCCACATATATATACCCTGCAAGACTTGCTTGACAGGTAACAACAAATATCTACCTTACAAGACTTGCCTGACAAGTAACAACAAATATCCACCATGTAAGACTTGTCTGATTGGTAACAACATATATTCACCCAGAAGGTCTTGCCTGACAGGTAATTCATATCTCACAGGATATATCTTCCTAATGAGAAGACAACTATGACATAGTCGGATAATAAAATCCACTTTCCACTTTTAAAAATTTACTTGATCCACATAAGTTATAGAACTATTTATTTTAATAAATATGTTTTTTTCATAATTTATACAAAAATATAATTTTTCAATTTACATAGAAGACAGTACGCTTACCTCGATTTTTGCGCTACATGAAAACACTGTCGTCGAAATACTACACGGGCGACGCCGTCTGAACTTAACAACAATAGGGCCTAAATTAATATTTTATTTAAAATAAACCTAATATGCAATGCGTGGCCCTAAAATGTATTATTTTCCATTCTCCAAATTTTAATTATACAAAATTACTACACACCCCATTTTCTATGTCAATATTAATTGTATGAAAATTCTCGTATTAATAATTTAAATGTGTAGACAAATATTAACTGACTCTTAAAAATTCTATTAGTTGATAAAATACTAAAAATTGTCCTTTTTAGTAAAATTTACAGTTATTATTTTTAAATTGCAATCTTCGCAAATTAAATATTTCTATACAGACTGTATTTGTCGAACCCACTGTATATATATTTTTTCATAATTATACATATACATTTGTTAGTATTTTTGTTCACCCACTTCAGTCCAACAGATTAGAGTTCTGCATCTCCTGGCATACAAGGCTTCATATGGTGCCATCTTGATTGCCGAATGATAGCTATTGTTATAAGCAAACTCTATCAACGTCAAATGATCGTCTCAGCTACCAATAAATTCTAGCACACAACCCCTTAACATATCTTCCAACGTCTGAATTGTACGCTCTGATTGGCCGTCAGTCTGAGGATGGAAGGTTGTGCTGAATTTTAACTTGGTACCCATAGCAGCTTGAAGACTTGGCCAGAACTTTGAAGTAAATCTCAAATCTCTATCTGACACTATGAAAATCGGCGCACCATGCAATCAGATAATCTCGTCAATATACAATTTTGCTTACTTATTCAGAAAGTACGTGGTTTTCACGGCTAGAAAATTAGCAGACTTGGTAAGTCTATCAACAATTACCCAAATGGAGTTTTGAACCTTTTGAGTGTGGGGTAATCCCGAAACAAAATCCATCGTGATATGTTCCTATTTCTACTCTGGAATAGGTAGAGGCTGCAATAACCCACCTAAACATTGGTGCTCGATCTTGACTTGCTGACAAACGAGATACTTGGCAATAAATTTGGAAATTTCTCATTTAATTCCATTCCACCAATAGTGTTCTTGCAAATCCCGATACATTTTTGTATTGCCTGGGTGCATTACATATGCTGAGTTGTGCGCTTCCTCCAGAATATCTTCCTTCAGATTGGCGTTATTAGGTACACACAATCTAATTTCAAACATCAAGGCTTCATCGTTATCCCGGATGCGATAGTCGGCTCTATGACCATTCATTACTTTATCTCTGATCTTCCCTAATTGGGTATCTAACTTTTGCGCTTCTATAATACGGTCGATCAATGTCGGTCTCAAAGTCAAAGTTGCAAGCAACGCTGCCGTCTGAACAACCACCAAATGGACCCGTAGAGATCTCAGCTCAGCATATAGGTTAGTATGAACAAATGAACAACTTGAAGATGTACAATTGAACCTGCCAATTTTCGACTCAGCGCATCTGCTACAACATTGGCCTTTTTTAGGATGATAGTGGATAGTGCAGTTATAATCCTTGATTAACTCTATCCAACATCTCTACCTCATATTTAATTCCTTCTAAGTAAATAAATATTTCACACTTTGGTGATCTGTGTATATCTCGCAAGTCTCGCCATACAAATAATGTCTTTAGAACTTCAAGGCAAACACAATTGTCACCAACTCCAAATCATGTGTCGGGTAGTTACGCTCATGATTCTTTAATTGCCGAGAGACATATGAAATCATGTGACCATGTTGCATTAGCTCACATCCTCGCCCCTGGTGTAAAGCATCACTGTAGATCACAAAGCCACCGTCTTCAGTTAGGAGAGAAAATATTGGCACAGATATCAGTCTATTTTTCAGCTCTTGGAAACTCTTTTCACATTGGTCGGTCCACTCGAATTTAGATTCCTTGTGGGTTAATCGAGTCAACAGGGAAGCTATAACAAAAAAACACCTATACAAACCGACAATAATAACCCGCCAATCCCAAGAAGCTACGAATCTCGGTCACACTTTTCGGCCTTTCCCATTAGACAACTGCTTTGACTTTCTTTGGGTCAACTTGAATATAATCCCCTGAGATAATATGCCTCAAGAATACAACTCTATCCAACCAAAACTCACATTTACTGAATTTTGCATACAACTGCTTTTCTCGCTAAGTCTGCAACACAATCTTGAGATGCTTTGCATGTTCTTCTTTATTATGGGAATAGATCAATATATCATCAATGAATATGATAATAAACTGATTTAAGTAAGGCTAGAAGATCCAATTCATCAAATCCGTAAAGGCAGTAGGGGCATTTTTTAATCCAAACGGCATAACTATAAATTCATAATGGTCATACCCCGTATAAAACGCTTTTCAACATATCACTGTCTTGGACTTTTAGCTGATGATATCTTGATCGAAGATCTATTTTGAAAAATAGTCTAGCCTTCTGCAATTGATAGAATAGATCATCAATTCTAGGTAACGGGTATTTATTACGAACCGTCACCTTATTCAACTGCCTGTAATCAATACACATCCTTAGCGTGTCATCCTTCTTCTTTACGAATAACACTAGGTCTCTCCCCACCGAGAAACACTAGGTCTGATAAACCCGCGGTCCAACAGATCTTGCAACTGAATCTTTAGTTCCTTTAGTTCGATAGGCACCATACGATATGGTAAAATTGATATAGAAAAAGTTCCTGAAAGTAACTCAATAGTGAATTCAATTTCTCTATCTACTGGCAACCCTGACAATTCTTCTAGAAATACATCGAAAAATTCCTTAACCACTAGAATATCTGCCATCTGTACCTCACTCCAACTGGTGTCAATCACATGCGTGGGATATTCCTGGCATCCATTTTTTAATAATTTCTTGGCCTCTAGGACTGAAATCAAACTGACAAGGGTAATGATTCTATCCCCCGAAAATACGAACTTCGGGTCGCCTGCGACTCGAAAAACAACTTCCTTTTTAAAACAATCCACTATGGCATGATAACCGGATAGCAGACTATCTTTAGCACCAATACGAAGCGAACTGTCTTTATACGCACTATCTATCAACACGAACTCACCCATAGGAGTAGAGATAATAATATTATGTGACAGACAAGTAGGAAATTTGTCTACATACATTATAAAGGTCGCTGAAACAAATGGATGAGTAGAATCGGGATCAATAAGTATACATGCGTCTCTATCATATAAAGGCATGATACTTATAACCACATCCAGGGTAGCATGGGTATCCTGCTTGGTAGTAGCAAATACACGACCTTGAGTCGGAGGTCTACCAGCCGATCCTCTATCACGCCCCTGAACACTGCTAGGGCCAACACTACCCATACTACTTGTAGAAGGTGTAGATGTAACAACAGATTTCGAATAATTCGGAGATATGTGGTTCATAACAACGGAAACAAATTGGGCCTCCCATGGAACAATCCCTAGCGAAATAATCCGATGATCCACATTAATAACATACAAGTATCCCGGCTCGACTAACCATCTGGCTCCTACCCTGTCCTTACTGGCCGAAATTCTGTCCGGATACATTCTACTGTCACCCGGAGTATGATTATCCTAGACCTCAGCTCCTAGTGGATTGGTTGGTTGTTGGGGCCAGAGAAAGTGGCGGTCAAACTACATCTCCTCGAGAAGTACCATCTGGATATCTGATAGGTGACTCGAATCTACTCTTTTTGTACTGCTCACGGTTCTCAGCAGCTTCCCGTACATCCTACTCTATTAGGTTTGCCGTGTTTACCAATTCCGTATAACTTTTGATCTGTCTGCCCGTCAACTTGGAACGTATTTCTAGATCAAATTCTTTCTGGATTCGTCTACGTCTTGCCTCTTTTGTTGTTCCCAAATCAGGAACGAATTGGGACAGGGCATCGACTTTGATTTCATACTGCAAAATGGTCATCTTCCCTTGTTTTAGTGATATGAATTCCTCCTCCATCTGGAACCGATAGGATTCAAGAAAATATTTTTTATTAAACACCGCAACGAATCGATCCCAACAAATTTTCTCGCTTGGAACTTAAATTAACCTCTTCATTTCTTCTCCCCAATGTTTGGCCTCTCTTTTCAATTGGAAAGTGGGAAGAGGAACTCGGCTATCATTGGTAATTCTCATTGCCTCGAGTACTTGCCTTACACTCCTCAACCAATTTTTAGCATCAGCAGAACCCACAGTTCCTGTAAAAGCTGGGGGGGTTTAATTATTTGAATATTTTCAGGAGTACCGCTTGAGAAGTAGCTATGTCGATTTGGCCCTTCTGATATTCCATCATCTTCGTCAGCTGCTCTGTCAGTTGCGTAGCAGCCCGTAAAAGTCGCTCGACTACATCCAAGCTTTCTTGCATCCTATCCCTCTTCTTTTGGGGCCTAGTATTCCCAATACTTTCATTTTCACACTCCATACTCAAGATCTGACATAAAATTTAATAAGCAACTGGGCCAACCAGGCAAACGATAGTGCAAGACGCAAATGTATTATTCAATTCAATAAAATAACTACCACTCACATGCCAAACTCAACTATCGACACCTTATCTCATGGTTCACTATTGACTAGACAATCTAGCACGTCTACATAACCTATAACCTAAGCTCTGATACCAAAAACTGTCAAACCCCTCCCCGGGCCCCCCATCGCCCGAGGTCAGGCATGACGTTGACTTGACGTTACCTGACCGATCAACAAATATACATACATATATATATATATATATATATACATGCACCTCTAAATATTTTTTTTTCAATAAATATAATATATTTACTTAAAAATTTGGGAATACACATGTCCCAAATATTCATAACAAAACCACAAAAAGAAAACTGAAACTTCCACAGTTCACATCTGTCTAACCAACCTTCCAAAATGATCCCACCTCCTTACTCTACCTAATTCCAATAAAGGACTTACTCATATTTATGGCACCTGAAACAAAATATTTTATCGGTGTACTTGTCTTCATAATATAAAAGCATTTCATCGATCAAGCATAATTATCAAATACCACTTTTCTAAATATAATATCACATAACCGCATATTATGCGTAAATAAATTTTCACTGTCATTATTACAATAAGATAATATATTTAAACCAACCAATTCAATATTTTGACATATAACAAAATATCACACTCATAGTTTCTACTAGCCATAGAATCATTTCACCTCATGATCGGGAGTTACAACAGTACCGTAACCTGTACAACTGTGTCATCTAAAGTGACTATCAGTGCCAAGGCCATTTAATATCCCCAATGGTAGGGGCAGCCACCCGCAGGATTTGCACTACTGACTGGTCCACATATATATACCTTGTAGGACTTGCTTGATAGGTAACAACAAATATCCACCCTGCAGGATTTGCCTGAAAAGTAACAACAAATATCCACCCTATTGGACTTTCCTGATAGGTAACAACATATATCCACCCAGTAGGTCTTTCCTGACAGGTAATCCATATCTCGTAGGACATGCCCTCTTGACGAGAAGACAACTATGGCATAGTCGGATAATAAAATCCACTTTTCACCTTTAAAAATTTACTTGATCCACATAACTTATAGAACCGTCCATATTAATAAATATTTTTTCAACAATTCATACAAAAATATAATTTTTTAATTTACATAGAAGACAGTACACTCACTTGGATTTCTGTGCTACCCAAAAACACTATCGCCAAAATACTACATGGGCGGCGGCGCTTGTGAACCTAACAGCGATAGAGCCTAAATTAATAATTTATTTAAAATAAACCTAATATACAATGCGTGGCCCCAAAATGCATCATTTTTCATTCTCCAAATTTTGATTATACAAAATTACTACACACCTAATTTCCTATGACAATATTAATTATACGAAAATTATTATAGTAACTGTTGATCCTAAGATTTTGATGAACAATTAAATGTTGATGTTTTGGTGGAACTAATATTTTAATTGAGTGTTTTAGTGATCTAAGTTCCAATGATGAAGATGACAAGTTAAATGGATGCTAAATGATGAAATTGAAGATATTGAAGACAAGTTAAATGGATGCTAAAAGATGAAGTTGAAGATATTGAAGATTTAAGAGTTTGAAGAAATTAGGAAAAACGACCCAGGTAAATATCAACTCTTAATATCCCATTTAGGAACACACACGGCACAAAATGTATTTTATCTTTTATGTGTATTTTGATAAGATGAATTTATTTACTCCTGTGTGTATTTGAAAAGAAATATTTATAAATGGTTAAAATAGAATTTGAGAAAGTTAGTGGAGCTAATTGAGAAAAGAAATTAGTTAAAGGGGCAAAAATGTAAAAGAGAAAGAGTATAAAATGAGATCAGAGAAAAGATTGAAAAGGGAAAAGTCGACTGGCATATGGTGACTGAACTCTCTGAATCTACGAGTTGACCGAGTGGTCAACTGGTGGAAGCTTGACAAACTCTCTGAATCTGCAAGTCGACCGTGCGGTCGACTGATGAACACGACAGGCTACTTCCAGAATCTTCCAGTCGACTGGGCAGTCGACTAAGTGCTCTGTTTCAGGATAATGTTTAATCCGAAATCATATCTAAAAGTAACCATTTTTTGTTAAGATTTGAGAGAGATTTAAGGGATTTGGTGATATTTAAGATATAGTTCATATATTAATTAAATCCTATTGATTTAGTTCATTAAATATTAATCTTTCTCAATTTGGTACTTGAAATAGTTTCTATGCTTATTAATTGAGATTGAGAAATACTTTGGAGATTTAATTGAGAGTTCTAAAAGTTGTTATTAAGTGATATTGAACCTAAATAAAGTCTTTATGTTATAAGGGGTCTATAAGAGCATTTTATTGTCATGACACTTGTAAACTAACCGTTGGAAGACTGATTACATATCCTTATATATAGACCCGCGAATTAATGATTTAACTAAGCAGAAAATGAGAAAAATCATATCATATTATATTGAGAGCTTTTATAAGAGTTATCCATCTGAAATATTGTGAGCTTTTCTGAGAGACGATCTTGAAAATCAACTGCTATTAATTTGTGCTGCTACCGGATCTGAAGTTACATTGTTTTATCTATTATTTCTGTGGATTCCGAGTGAGATCTTTCTATTTATATTCTTTCATTGCATTATTTGATTATTGTTTGAAAATTGATCTTAGAAATTATTTATGATTTTTGAAGAAAATATTTTTATAAACAATTTCTTAAATCTGATTACGTGCTCCAATTTGCTACCCATATCTTGTTAAAATCAGATTTCTGTATCTCACATTTTTCTATCACTAGTTGAGATATTAATTGTATTATTATTTATCTGGGGTAGTAGAAGCTCCTGAGTGAAACTGATTTCTTATCAATTTGTGTCTTGGTGAGTTGTGATAGATTAAATATCATTGGGGATATTTAATCAAGGGTAGCCAAGTTTGAGTCTCCTCCTATACAGAGATTGAGGTAGTGAAAAGGATAATTGGAGTGTTGTGTGAGGTTTTGATTCTTGAGCCGTAGTGATAAAAAAAAAAAAAAAAAAAAAGGTTAATCTTTAGCTTGTAAAAATATAGGTTATTCTTGAGCCTGTAAAAAGTAAAACTTATTCCTTAGCCTTAGAAAAGGAAATACTAAAAGTTGATTCTGAGCCTATTAAAGAATCGGTGTACAGGTTTGGTTCCTACCTTTAAAGGGATCTTGAGAATTAGTGGGTGCGAATCTCTGTGGGGTTCGGAGGATTGGACTAGTCAAAAGTAGCTTTGTGAACCAGGATATAGCTTGGTGTGCTGCATTATTACTTTGTTATTTTTTTTGTTTGGGTGTGCACTTAGTTAATTGCTTTATTCCGTTGTGATATAAAGATAATAATTAATTTAGTCATAAAATTAATTATTTGATTTATTAAATTTTATTCTGATTATTTTTTAATTACTCAATTCACCCCTCATCTTAGGTATTTTACTGGACCAACAGTAATAATTACAAAAATTCTCGTATTAATAATTTAAATTTGTAGAAAAATATTAATCGACTATTAAAAATTCTATTAGTCGACGAAATACTAAAAATTGTCGTTTTTTGTAAAATTTACATTTTTTATTTTGAAATTGCATTCTTTGCAAATTAAATATTTCTATACTGACTGTATTTCTCGAACCCACTGTATATATATATATATATATATATATATATATATATATATATATATATATATACATGCACCTCTAATTTTTTTCCCAATAAATATAATAAATTGACTCACTTCAAAATTTGGGAATACATATGTCCCAAATATTCACAACAAAACCACAAAAAGAAAACTGAACCTTCCACGGTTCATACTTGTCTAGCAAACCTTCCAAAATGACCCCACCTCCTCACTATACCTAGTGCCAGTAAAGGACCTACTCCTAGCTGCGGCACCTGAAACAAAATATTTATCGGTGTACTGTCTTCATAATATAAAAGCATTTCATGGATCAAGTATAATTATCAAATACTACTTTTCCAAATATAATATCATATAACCGCACATCATGCCGAAATAAATATTCACTGCCATTATTACAATAAAATAATATATTTAAATCAACCAATTCAATATTTTGACATATAAAAAAATACCGCACTCATATTTCCTATTAACCATATAATCGTTTTACCTCACGATCAGAAGTTACGACGGTACCGTAACCTATACAACTGTGCCATCTAAAGTGACTATTAGTGCCAGGGCCATTTAATATCTCCAATGGTAGGGGCAGCCACCCGCAGGATTTGCACTCCTGATAGATCCACATATATATACCCTGCAGGACTAACTTGACAGGTTACAACAAATATCCACCCTACAGGACTTACCTAACAAATAACCACAAATATCCATCCTGCAGAACTTGTCTGACATGTAACAACATATATCCACCCAGCAGGTCTTACCTAACAGGTAATCCACATCTCGCAGAACATGCCCTCCTGACGAGAAGACAACTATGCCATAATCGGATAATAAAATCCACTTTCCACCTTTTAAAATTTACTTGATCCACATAAGTTATAGAACTGTCCATTTTAATAAATATTTTTTTCAATAATTTATACAAAAATATAATTTTTCAATTTACATAGAAGACAATATACTCACCTGGATTTCCGCGCTAGCCAAAAATATTGTCGCCAAAATACTATATGGGCAATGTCGCCTGTGAACCTAACAACGATAGGGCCTAAATTAATAATTTATTTAAAATAAACCTAATATACAATGCGTGACCCTAAAATACATCATTTTTCGTTCTCCAATTTTGATTATACAAAATTACTACACCCCCCATTTCCTATGTCAATATGAACTGTACGAAAATTATTATAGTAACGATTACAAAAATTCTCATACTAATAATTTAAATTTGTAGAAAAATATCAATTGACTATTAAAAATTCTCTTAGTCGACGAAATACTAAAAATTGTCCTTTTTAGTAAAATTTATAGTTTTTATTTTTAAATTGCATTCTTCGCAAATTAAATATTTCTATACTGACTGTATTTCTCGAACCCACTGTATATATATTTTGTCATAATTATATATGTACATTTGTTGGTATTGATAGTCCCATAAATTAGACATGATAAATATTTTATTTTAATAATATATATATATATACACACACACAAATAAGGAAATACTACCTAAGCCGAGAGCTTCTACTCTTTCTGTGGTTTTTTTTTTTTTTTTTTTTTTTTTTGCTCAGTCGAAACACCAAGCCTGATATATTACATTCATATATTATACAAATATGTGTGTGGTTGTTGAACCCAATAGCTTCTTTTTTTTAAGACTTGACACGTGTCACCCTCATGCACCATATATATATATGCCAAAATGAGTTTTGGTTTCCTTCCATGGGAAGGAAACCATTCCAAACTTTTTATTCATTTTTTTTTTTTTGTCTTTATCCTAACTCAGTGAATTGGATTTTATTTTTCAAATTATATTAATCGCCCCCCCCCCCCAAAAAAATTATTTTTAAGTTATTATTTAAGCCCAAAATCTAAAATTAATGTTTTAAAAATAATAACTAACCCGCAAAATTTTTAAAATAAATATTAAATGACATAATGCACCCCATTATTTTCTAAATGTTCTAAAATACAACTAAAAATTGTACACATGCAAAATATTGGATCTTACAGTTTGCATTAATTATAAATATTCACACTGTTGTGTACTGTTGTGAACGTTCACACTATATCAAAATAATAACTCATGTCACACCAAATTTAATCAGATTATCAATGTGAACATTCACACTGCTTTTGTACTGTTGTAAATGTTCAAAATGCTATGTACTGCTTTCATGTACATTTCTTGCAGGTAATATTTAATAAAATGTATAAATAATTAATAAATAAATCTCATCCAAAATAAACAATAACAACAAATTGAAACAAATTACTACAGTGCGTAACAAGAATATATCAGTTGTACTAGGGATCCATTGCATGTTCCAATTGGCCCAATGATAAGGGTAAGAGCTAAAAGATTCAAAGTAGCAGTTAAGTGATTAATTCAAAATATTTGGCTTAGTCTACAAAAGTGAAGCCCAAATTAGGCTCGCGAGTGGGAAGAAGTATGAATTTGAATGGGCCTAGGCATTAGGGGACACAAATTTCAACTTATTTATTTTAATATTTTAATTCTTTTAATTTTGTTTTAGGTTGATTTGTAAGACATATATACCAACTAGTCTTTTCCTTTTTAAACTAGGAGTGTAACGCAAGTTAGGAAGCTTCCTTACTATCTTGTTTTGTCTCAGACACGAGGGTTTCCTTTTCTTTTATGTGTTGCGGTGAATTTTCACAAGACAAATAGGGTTTTCTTGTTATTTGGCTATCCACCCTAGCTAAGTTTTACTTGTTCTCTTGGTCACCTATATTAAGAAGCATTGCAGCCTTGAGAAAACATAACTTTGATATTAATTAATATAATTGAGAGGGTTTTTTTCTTAAGTTATTCGAAGAACTTTTCGAACATATCAAGATTTCTTATAGTGCTCAATCTCTATATCTTTGGTTAATGAATATTTATAATCATTGGGTCAAGATCATTACATATACCTTTTGGTTTGTGTTTTATTCATAAACTTTAGGTAGAGGTAATCTATCCAAAATTTTTGTATTTTTATTTTGTCATAAATCTGAGTTTAGTTTGATCATTCGCAAAGAAACCCTAAGTTGGTTTTAGGTTTTTACTAATTCCTAGTTCGGCTCGTATCATTTCGTAATCAGAGCAAGATTCTAAATCAGGTTTTATCTATCATTTTCTTTTTTATTCATTGACATGTATTCATTCCTAAATTTTTTTCTTAATCGAATTATATCATCAAATTTGGTCCGACTTTGCTTAAAGTAATGTTTTTTTTTTGTTATAATCACATCTGGTCCAATTTCATTTAAATTTAATGTACACCTTCATACTTTGTTTAAAGGTTGTTGGTTATCATCTTTTCAAAAAAAAAAAAAAAACATAAACGAAAATAGAAATAGGAAAAAAAAAAAAAAAAAAGGAAGGAAATTCAATAGCCCAAAATTTGAGATTTATTTCTTCTTTTTCTATTCCATAAACATCCTTGTATTCTTCTTGTTCGCGTTGCTTTCTTTCCTAAAATTTCATTCTTATTAAATTGATTTGTTAAGTTTTGATTGTCACGTGAAATTTCTGATTGAGGTTAGTTAATTTCAATAAATGATTAAAAGAGTGAACTAAAAAATGGAAAAATGCAAGAGAGTGTGAGGTCATAAGAAGGTAAAAGCAAAATTTGAGTGAAACACGAGTGTAAGTACCATCAATCTTGAGGGAAACACATGAGGGAGTGTTTGTGAGGTTTACTAACTTTGTTTCGTAGGTCATTAAACATGTCTCAAGACACAAATAAAGGCTCATTCGCTGAACCACCGGAAGTGATAGATTTCAAACTCTTTTAAAACGTCTTGGAGAAAAAGTTTGATCGACTAGAATTATGGTTTGGTGAAGTGAATGAGAGATTAGATAAAGTTGAGGCTAATTCACAAAGGAGGTAGCCACCTAGAGCTCCTAATGTGTAACAAATATAGAGGAATCTGCCTAGATTTGAATATGAAGATGATTATGGGGATAACCTAGATGAAGAGGATCGCATATCTAATGCGAGCTTAGGAATATTTGGGTGTGGATATAGGAATAGATGAGTAAGGTATGTGGAGAGGATTGATAATAAATTGGGAAGCATCAAGATGAACATTCTATCTTTCCAAGGAAAAAATAATCATGAAACTTATTTGGAGTGGGAGAATAAAATGAAATTGGTGTTTGATTGTCACAACTACACTAAGTTAAAGAAGGTAAAGTTGGCTACCATAAAATTCACCAATTAAGCTATTGTATGGTGGGATCATCTTACCTTGAGTGAGAGAAAGAATGATGAAAGACCTATCCTGTCATAGGATGAGATGAAAGTTACTATAAGGAGGCAATTCATTCCAATATAAAGCCTTGTTCTAGAAGTTGCAAAGTCTTATACAAGGGTATAGAAGTGTGGAAGACTAGTACAATGAGATGGAGAAAGCCATGATTTAAGCCAATGTGGATAAGGATCGAGAAGCTACTATGGCTAGGTTTCTAATCGGGCTAAATTGTGATATTACAAATGTTGTTGAGCTGGTGCATTATGTTGAGTTGAATGACATAGTACACGTGGCCATTAAAGTGGAACAACAATTGAAGCGTAAGGGTTCCACACCAAGTTGGGCAACAATTGGGTTCTTTTTCTTGGAAACAGAATTGGAGCAAGAGAGATGAGAAGCCTACGTTTTAGCCCAAGGTCGAACCCTCCAAAATTTACAATGTTGGAAGTACACCGAACCAAGGTAAGACCGATTCTCAACCTTCTAAAAATAGAAAAATTAAATACTTTAAGTGTTTAGGAATAAGTCATATTGCATCTCAATGTCCAAACAAGAAGTGATCATTATTAGGAATGATAAAAGTATTGAGATCGAAGATGAGACTGATGATAATTTGATTCTACCTTTAAAGGATGCGTGTGATATTGAATATCTGATTGATAGAGAGCTTTTTGTTGCAAGAAGATCTCTTAGTGTGCAAGTTAAAAAATATGATATGATACAATATGAGAACATCTTTCAGACTAGATGTCATGTCAATGATAAGATATGTAGCATGATATTGATAGGGGAGTTGTGCTAATGTCCACCAACAAACAATAATAGTCTTTTTCTTCTAGCAACCACTCTTAAGTCAGTTAAAAATTGAATATGCCAACTTTAAAACATCCTAAGTCATATAATTTACAATGGTTGAATGATTGTGGAAAAATTAAAGTGAATAAATAGGTGCCTGTATCATTCTCGATCAGAAGGTATAAAGATATGGTCTTGTGTGATGTGGTGCCAATGCATGCATAACATATTCTTTTGGGAAGACCATGGCAATTTGATTGGCAAGTAATTCATAATGATTATACCAATACATACTCCTTTGTATTTAATAAGAAGCTAATTCCTCGTGTACCATCAACGCCAAGGCAAGTGTATGATGATCAAGTGAGGTTAAAAAGAAATAGTAGCAAGAAAAAAGAGAGTGACGTAAAAAAAAAAAAAAAAAAAAAAAAAAGTGAGAGAGAGAAAATTTTAGAAAGTGACGAAAAGAAATGAGAAAGCAAGTGAGTTTTTATGCTAGAGAGAATAACATAAAAATAAAAATAAAAAAGCTTTGTTCTCAAACTATCATTTTATTGTACTTTTGTACAAAGATGTATGTTTTACCACTAATGATCCTAAATCCTCTTTGCCTAGTGTTATTATTTCTCTTTTACAGGATATTGATGATATGTTTCTTGAAGAAGTGCGCAATGGTTTGCCACCAATAAGGAGAATTGAGCATTAAATTGATTTATTACCAAGAGCATCCATTTCAAACAGACCCACATATAGAAGTAATCCCAAGGATACAAAGGAACTTCAAAGGAAAGTTAATGAGATTATGAAGAAAGGGCATGTACATGAATGCAAGAGTCCCTGTGCGGTTCCCGTAATGCTTGTACCTAAGAAAGATGGTACGTGAAGGATGTGTGTAGATTGTCACACCATCAACAATATCACGGTAAAATATCGACATCTTATTCCTAGATTAGATGATATTCTTGATAAGTTGCACGGTTCTTGTGCTTTTAAAATTTTTATCTTAAAAGTGGATATCATCAAATTAGGTGAGGGAAGGTGATGAGCTGAAAACCACATTCAAAATAGAATATGGCTTATATGAGTGGTTGGTTATGCCTTTTGCATTAACCAATGCACCTAGTACCTTCATAGATCAATGAACCATATTTTGCATGTTTTTATTGTGAAATTTGTGGTTGTATACTTTGATGACATTTTAATTTATAGCAAAAACTTAGATGAGTAAGTTGAATATTTAAAATTTGTTTTAGATGTTAAAAAGAAAAGTTGTTTACTAACCTAAAAAATTGTGCCTTTTGCATGGATAAGCTTGTATTTATTGGTTTTGTTGTTAGTGCTAAGTGAATTGAGATAGATTAAGAGAAGTTTAAGGCAATTAAGGAGTAATTGAAACCTACAAGTGCAGGACAGGTGAGAAATTTTCTTGGGTTAGCTAGTTTTTATTGGAGGTACGTGAAAGATTTTAGTAACCTAGTAGCGCCTTTAACTAAAGGTATTGAAAATAATATGGGTTTTAAGTAGGGTGATGATAAAAAAAAAAAAGGTATTTAATTTAATTAAGGAAAGATTGACTAATGTATCTTTGCTTGTTTTGCCTAATTTTACAAAACCTTTTGGGATTGAATGTGATGCTACAGGAATAGGTATTGGAGCTGTTCCAGTGCAAGAAGAACGTCCCATTGCCTACTTTAGTAAAAAAATTAAGTTGTGCAGCCTTGAATTACCCTACGTACGACAAAGAGATGTATGCGTTGATTAAGGTATTAAAGACTTGGAAGCACTATCTTTGGCCAAAAGAATTTGTGATGCACACGAATCATGAATCTTCGAAAGATTTGAAGGGTCAACAGAAGCTAAACAATTGACATGCCAAGTGGGTGGAGTTCATTGAAATGTTTCCTTATGTGATCAAGCACAAGCAAGATAAGGAAAACGTTGTGGCTAATGCATTATCTCAGAGGTATGCATTACACACTACCTTAGATGCAAAATTGTTTGGTTTTGAATACATTAAGGATTTGTATGTTGATAATTCTAATTTTGGTAAAGTACTCAATGCATGTGAGAAAGTGACATTTAACAAGTTTTTTTTAGTCATAAATTATTTTTTGTTTAAAGAAAATACATTATGTCTGCCTAAATGTTCATTGCGTGACTTTCTTCTTAGACAAGCTCACGGGGGTAGTTTAATGGGGCATTGTGGTATATATAAGACTTTAGATGTCATGAACATTTCTTCTACCCTCATATGAAACGTGAAGTGGAGAGAATTTGTGAAAAGTGTATTGTTTGTAGGCAAGTTAAGTCTAAGGTTAAGCCTCATGGTTTGTATACTCCTTTGCCATACCTAGTGAACCTTGGATTTACATTTCTATGGATTTTGTGTTAGGTTTACCTAGGTAAAAAAAAGGGTCGAGATTGTATATATGTGGTTGTAGATAGGTTTTCTAAGATGGATCATTTTATTCTATGTCATAAAACCAATGATGCATTACATATTAGTGA
The DNA here is from genome assembly GCA_016647705.1 of Eucommia ulmoides. NCBI lineage: Eukaryota > Viridiplantae > Streptophyta > Magnoliopsida > Garryales > Eucommiaceae > Eucommia > Eucommia ulmoides. The sequence continues at coordinate 32,012,094 of CM028327.1, read as the reverse complement.
TTTGTTTTTCATGAAAATAGTTAGGTTGCATGGCATGCCTAAGACTATTGTTTCAAATTGAAATGATAAGTTCTTAAGTTATTTTTGGAAAACTTTGTGGGATAAACTCGGAACTAAACTTCTATTTTTTACTGTTTGTCACCCACAAACTGATGGTAAAATCGAAGCAGTTAATAGGACTTTTTCTACTTTTTGCGTGCTATAATACAAAAAAACTTGGAAACATAGGAAGATTGTTTGTCGCATGTAGAGTTTGCATATAATAAAAGTGTTCATTCTACAACTATGTTTTCACCGTTTGAAATTGTGTATGGTTTTAATCCATTAACTCTTTTACGTATGCATGAGCGTATCAACCTAGATGGGAAGAAGAAGGCTGGTTTTGTTAAGAAAATCCACTAAAAGTCCCGACAAAACATTGGGAGAAGAACTGAGATATATGCCAACCAAGCTAATTAGGAGCACAAGAAGGTTGTATTTGAACTTGATGATTGGGTTTGGTTGCATATGAGAAATGAAATGTTTCTCCCAACAAATGCGTTATGAGCTACATCTAATAAGTGCTAATTTTAATGTAACTGGCTTATTTCTATGTGATGTAGGTGAAGACTTGAGAACAAATCTTTTTTCAAGAGAGAGGGAATGATGAGATATCAGCTGCACCAAGGGTTCCATTACTTGTTCCAGTCGGCCAACAAGGGTAAGAGCTAAAAGATTCAAAGAAACACTTAATTGATTAATTCAAGAGATTTGAGTTGAGTCTATAATAGTGAAGTCCAAATTAAGCCCAAATGACGATCAGGATCTAGTCCACCTCATCAAGGCCCGCAAGTGGGAAGAGTCATGAACATGAATAGGCCTAGGCATGAGGGGACAAGAATTGTAGCTTATTTATTTTAATATTTTAAGTCTTTTAATTCTATTTTAGGCTGATTTTTAAGGCATAAATACCAACTAGTCTTTCCTTTTTAAACTAGCAGTGTAAGGTAAGTTATGAAGATTCCTTATTCTTTTGTTTTGTCTTAGACACTAGGGTTTCTTTTTCCTTTATGTGTGGCCACGGATTTTCACAAGACAAGTAGGATTTTCTTTTTCTTTGGCCGCCCATCATAACTAGGCTTTACATGTTCTCTTGGCAGCCTATTTAAGAGGCACTGTAGCCTTAAGAAACCACAACTTTGATATTGATTAATATAATTGTTAGGATCTTTCTCTTAAGTTATTCAGAAAACTTTTTTGAACTTATCAAGATTTCTTGTGGTGTTCAATCTCTATATCTTTAGTTAGTGATTGTTCATAATCATTGGGTCAAGATCATTACTTATACCTTTTGGTTCGCATTTTATTCATAAATGTTGGGCCAAGATAATGTATCCTAAATTTCTATATTTTTATTTCGTTATAAATATGAGTTTAGTTCGATCATTCGTGAAGAAACCCTAAGTTGATTTTGGGTCTCACTAATTCTTGGTGAGGTTCACATCATTCATTCCAGATAATATTTAACAAAAATGTAAAAAGAAAGAATAAACAAATCTCCACCAAAATCAACAAGAACAACAAATTGAAACAAATTACTATGGCGAGTCTTTAATCACTGTCATTTTTTCCCAAGGCAGTCACAAATCTTTAAATTCTGTTGCATTTGTTCATCTAGTGTTCTCCACTAAACGGAGCATCACTGCCTCTAGGCTACCCCACTACGACTTCGTTGTGTTCAGTTTAATGCCTTACGTCTTAATGGCACGAGATGCATAGGATCGTCACCCTCGAGCTCCTCTCCAATACGCGAATCGATCTATTGAAGCACATTAGGGTTTGGGTGAAAGAATGTATGCTTTGTCGGTTGGTGGAGAGAGCAAGCGGTTTCTCAAAATAATTAGGAATAGATTTTTCTTCGTTATATACACAACGGTAGAAATGTCCATCCACTATTTTCTGTTAACCATCGAGAACTATCTGCTAAGAGGTTTCTGAAATGGCTTTAAATTACAAGACTGTTTAAAATGATTTTTTTCTTATATTAAATCTTAAAATGGTTAAACAATAAATAACCCAAAATTATTATCCTAATTATCAAATATAACTAAAAAGTTAAGGAATTTTCTCCCAAAACATCTTTTTTAGAAAAAATAACTTTTCTACCCCCATAGAAATAAAATATGTTCATAACTCCTATTTTAAAATAAAAGTTGGCACATACTTCTATTCATATTTTTTAATGACAAAATTACCCTTACACGTATTTCAAACCCTATTTCTTTTCAGTTTTGGTATTCTCTCTCTCCTATCTCAATCACCGCTCTCACTCTTATCTCTCTCTCAAATAAATTTGTGCCATTGTCGTTCGTTGCTACCACTGTCATTGCTGTTCGTTATTGTCGTTCGTCATTGCCGTTGATGCCCGTCGTTGTTTGTTGCTCTCCGCTATTACTCGTCGTTCGTAACTGTCATTGTTCGTCGTTCATCGCCTCCGTTTGCTGCTCATGGTCGTTGCCGCCACACTTCCGTTCGTCATTCGTCACTGCTACGCCATTGTTGTTGCCGTTGATGCTCTCCATTGTTGTTCATCGTTTGTCCTCTCGTTTACTGCTCGTAGTCATCGCATCTCGTTGCTTAGATCTACTTAGATCTGGCAAAATCTTAGTGGATCTACTTAGATCTAACCAAATCTTAGCCAGATTCTCTTAGATTTTGAGTAGATGTGTAGATCTACTTAGATTTTGAGTAGATATATTTTTCTTTATAAATTTTTTGAATTTCAGGACCTTATTTGCTATTCGGATTCCAAATTTCTTTGATTTCTATGAGATTCATGATTTTTTTGAATCTCGATGAGTTACTTAATTCTTGCACTTGCAGAATTATCTGTAGTTTCTAAATTTTTCAGTTCACAATCTACATTTCTAGTGGTTCTACATTTTTTGGTGGATGTCCACTTGAATTTTTTGGTGGATTTCCACTTAAAAATTTATGTAAAACTTTTCAATGGAATATAACTAAAAAATAAATATTCAGTGGAATTTTTTTTATTTCTTGAGTTTTTGATTTCTGAATTCAATGGATTCGAGTTCGCCATTTGATTTTCAATAGATTTATTCATGAGATTTGGGTAAGGTGATGGGTTTTTTTATGATGATTCAAATTTTGAATGTTTCAGTTCAAGTGGATATTCACTTGATTTTTTAGTTGATATCCACTTGATTTTTTTTTAGTAGATATCCACTTGATTATTAAGTGGATTTATTTTAGTGATTTTTAGGGGTATTTAGAGTATTTTAAAAAAATTATATATTCTGAATAAATAATAAAATTAATTAAAATTCAATTGAAAATTAAAATTCAGTGGATATTACAAAATAAAATTTTGGTAGATATTACAAATTTAATTTTAGTAGTCTTTACAAAGTTTTTTTAATTTTTTTTTTGAATAAAACGTACATAAGATTATTTATTTTATTAAAAATAAAATTTTAGTGGAATTTTAAAAATTATGTGTAATTTGGGTATATACATGAGGGGTAATATTGGAATGATAAATATATTGGTACTTTTGAACTAGTCTAATATCAATAGTATTGTTTTAAAACTTTTACACCACATTTAGTACATGGGGTTCAACTTGGGATTGGAATAAAGTTAGGAATGACCATTTCCATTCCTACGTTTGGTAGGTGGGATTAATTTTCATTCTTATTCTCAAGTAATGACTAATCTCATAACTCATGGGATTAGACAATCCTAAATGAAACTAAGTATTAGGTAATCTGAGATTATCTAATCCCATAGCTTAGAGTGCATTAGGTATTCATTCTTTTGTGAGTGAGAGAGGAAAGCAAATTCGAGCAATGGCAATCTTTTCGAGCGACGAGCAGGGGGAATTAAGCGACGACGATCCTTTCAAGTAACGAGTAGACGAAATTGAGCGACAGTGATCCTTCATCGATTTCACCTTCATGGCCAAGCTATCAAGCTCGAGTCTAGTGAACACGATCCTTCATTCGTGAGCTCGATCATTTCATTCTTCAGAAATCGAAGTCGTTCAGTCTTCATCGATCCAAAGCCTCCATCGATTTCATCTCCAACGCAAGTAATTTATGACAATTTTTCTATTTTATTTGTTTGGATTTCATTTTCTATTTCATCAGTGCTGGTTTCGGTTTGATTTCTTGACATGAATCAGAGATTCATAGTAGCATTTGAATGTTTGCCTACCAACTGTTCGATAAAATGTTTGAGATGATCATAGATTTCAGTTTTCCATTTTTGTTTCCAAATTTCAGTTCCATTTGCATTTGAAGCCTAGATTTATGTCTAGGAGTAGTCAGTCCTCTTGCAACAATCTCCTAATGTGGCATTTGTTTAGGTTTGTTCTTGTCAGTTCTTTTTTGTTCTCAAAATTTACTCAAAAAATTATACATGTTTCATAATTTTTTTCTCAAAATTTTCTCAACAAATCCTTGTCAGTTCTTGTCATACAAAATGATAAATGTTTAACAACCAAAAGAAGAAATTATTCACTCCTCATTTCAGGAGTGTCTTCACAATGGACTTCACATTCAACTTCTTCAAATCTGTATATGACTGTCCACATCCCACAAACATCACCGGATCCCCCGATATGTAAACCATCAATAGAACTGCTCCAACCTAAACAAATTCAACAATTTCCTAGTCAGTTCTTTTTTGTTCTTAAAATTTATTGGGGTTCTCTTCGTTCTACTTTTTTGTCCTTATTGGAAATATATCAAAGAATAACATAAGAATTGATATTGTCCAAGTAAATGATATCATGTGTTTTTCTGTAAGGAGCCACAGTAAGTTTATACAGGAACACAATGATGTTCTAGTGTCAACTGAAAACTAAATCAGCCCTGACACAATAGCTCAATTTTCTGGCCATTGCTATTGATTAATTGCTTAAGTGAAGCTAAATCAACTTTACTGCTCAAAGTTTATGCAATCTAATTTGATTATTTTAGTTAAATTAATATCAAATTTCAGTTATTTCCACCTCTACCCTCTTCTCCCCTTATCCACGAAAGGTACTTTCCCCCTGAACTTTCAGTTTTGATCATAAGGGGGTTACAAATGTTTTGATATTATGGCCAACAAAATTTCAGATTCATATATGTTACATTTGATGAAATATGCTTTGCCAATGCTTTAGCTGATGGGTTTAATTTCATCTTCTATTTTTAATATAGTACTTTGTTCTCTTAAATTTTCCTTTCAAGTATCCCTCTACATTCTGCACTTTGTTAGGTAGTATTTTGCATCCAGTTTGTGATTTTTACAGTTGTGGCTCGTCTAAGTTTAGCAAGTAAAAGGGAAATGATGTGGAGAAAAAAATTCAGACCTTCGGACTTATTTTGGAACATTCCTGATGATGAAAAGTGAGAATTTGTCCAAAGTATATTGAAAGGTGATCTCTGAAAATTTCTGATTTTTTTTTTCAAGACTTGCGGTATTAGTATGTGTACGGAGTGTTTTGAATTATGGACTTATCAGTTTATTTTGTATGTTGATTTTATTTGGTTTATGTTTGATGATTGTTTCATTTGGTTTATGTTTGATGTTGGTTTATTTATATTTGAATATTCTCTATTTCACTTTCATTTTTATTTATCAGTTATTCCAATACCATGTTTAATGCATTTTGTAATCAAACGTAGAAATGGTAATGGTTATTCAAATATCACGTTTAATCTTGTTTGTCACCAAACATATGAATGGTAATGGGCATTCCATTCCAATACCATATTTATTCTAATATTACACTCATTTCATTCTATTCCAGTGTATCAAAAATAGCGTTAGGATTTTTGTAAAAGAAACCCAAATTTTAATACATTAAAATACAGGTTTTAAAATTTTAGTTAAAACTTATAACAAAATCGTCACGAAATAAGGCTTTAATTGAAACATGGGATTAGAGAGTAACATGGAAACCATTTGCAGGTTTAAAAGATCCAACAAATTAGTGATGAGATAATTTGATAGTTATGTACTCAAATCAAATTCTTTGCATTGCCCTTAATGCTAACTAAAATATTGTTGGAGAATCGCGGGTGGTCTAGTGGTAATGCTCATCCTCCCAGGCAGGTGGTCTAGGGTTCGATTCTCATGGGTGCGTGATTGGGTGTGTGAGTTAAAAATAAAAAATAAAAAAATATATTGTTGTATTTGGTACACGAGATTGCAATAGCAATAGGAATAGTCATTTTATTCCTATGTTTCTCAGCCTGCTCCGCTGACAGGCTAGCTTCTGGGCTATGCTTCCCTCATCTGCTGCCATCTTTCCCTCCCACTATACACCTTGCTCAAATCTTCCCCAAGCGGATGAGCACTCGCCTTTCTTCCCCGCGCTGGCTCTTCCCCTGGTCATTTCATTGCTTTGGTACTAGCTCTCTGGCTCTACCACTGCAATTGGCTAGGACAGTTCCCTCACGGGCGAATTCCAACATTGGATTAAATCTCATTTTCATTACTAAGAATTCTGTAATTCCACAAAACATGAGATTACTCAATACCAAGATAAGCTTGGTATTATTTAATCCCAATTATGTGGGATTATGTTTTAATCATTCATCGGCCAGTAAACAAGATGAAATGCTAACCGAATTGTTGAATTGAAATGAAATTTAATTAAATTAATTGTTATACAGTTTGAAATTTTAATTAAATTACTATTTCATTATTTGATGTTATTCCAATACAACATGTAATTCTTTTTATCATCAAACATAGTAATAGTAATGATTATTCCATTTTATTACTATGTTAATTCTAATCCTATTATCATTTTATTTCATTTTATTTCATTCCAACGTACCAAATGCAGTGTTAATGTTAACTAAAATATAGGTCAAAATTAAAAAATAAATTATTAAGGACTAAAAATAAATTGATCTAAAATTATGACAAAAAAAATAAAAATAAAAATGGAGAAATATATAATAAATTTTATAATTATTATTGTGTTCAGTTTTGTGAGGCCGAAAACACCGTATAACGTGGATACAGTATTTACTCTACAGAACTATGGGAATTTTTTTCCCATGAACTATTACCTAATTATAATACAGTGAAATTCAAGAATTCACGGACAACCAAACGGATCCTTCACAGTGAAATCTGAAAATAAATGGGTTCATTATACTTTAACCCTTATGGTTTAGTCGTTTTGCACTTTACTCTCTGTGATATTTTCGTCATCACTTTGTCCCTTATAGTTAGGTTTTATTGCATTTTACAATTTGATATAGGTATGACCATAGGGAGATAAAGTGCAGACGAGAGAGGTAAAATGCAACAAATGCCTAACTACAGGGGATAAAGTGGTAACGCAACTACAAGAGGACAAAATGCAAAATGGTCTAAAGTGTAATTAAACCAAAATAAAAACACCAAGATGGTGGTACTCAAGTGTTTTGGTCAACAAATACAAAAAACTGGAAACAAGAAACGTCTGTTTCTGTTCCCTTCCCAAGCTTATAGAACAAATTTTAGGGAAGATTAACAGAGTTATTCCCAGATTTCTATTTCTACTCCATGTTTTCAAGGAACAGAAAATGAAATATGAGGTCCTGGAAACAAGAAACGTTTGTTTCTGTTGCCTTCCCAAGCTTATAGAACAAATTTTAGGGAAGATTAACAGAGTTATTCCCAGATTTCTATTTATGATCCATGTTTTCAAGGAATGGAAAATGAAATATGAGGTCCAGGACTCATCCACCTGCTAATAGAGCTGCAAAATGATGTATGGAAGAGCAACTGCATCCGCTAAAGATAAGAAGCAGATTCATGCACTTTGTAAGTAATATTTCAAAATTTTGAATTTTGAAATAACATTTACAATTTTTTTTTTTGGATAATTCTTTTGGATGAATAATTTGATTGTATAATTCTTTTGGATGAATAATTTGATTATATAATTTCATAATTATCTTATTTGGACATGCAAGTATTTGTATGTAAAATTTTGAAATCCATTGACTTGTAATACTACAAAATATGGAAATAGACATAATAATATAAATTTTATTTTAGTAATTTGATAATGTAATTTTTATAATATAATTTATGTACCTATTTAGTAATACAATTTTAATTATTGTAGAGACCCAATGAGCATAACTTACCCTCAAAAGATGTCTTGAAAGATGAGGATTGTCTTATAAAACTCAAGATAAGATAACACAAGTGATGTGGGATTCAACACGCCCCATTGCTCACAGCAGCACAAGGCGAACTTTGTCAAACTACTACGAACGTAGATCGGGAGACCAATATCGATGTAGGATTCAACATGCCCTTTCACATGCAGGATGGACTCTGCCAAACATTGCTAATGGATATCAAGGAGGGCCAACATTGATGTGGGATTCAATAAGCTCAACATCAGACAAAAGAGTCTGACCATAATATCATGTAGAAACCCAATAGGCCTAACTCAAGTCTGACCATAATATCATGTAGAAACCCAATAGGCCTAACTCACTCTCAAGACATGCCTTGAAAAAGAAGGATTGCCCAAGGCTTTATATATAGCCCAAGGTCATATAACACAAGTAATGTAAGATTCAACACACCCCTCGCGCATAGGATGGACTTTGCCAAACTACTCCGAACAAATATCTTGGGGGGAGGAGGTGAGACAACATCGATGTGGGATTCAACATGTCCCCCCTCATGCACAAGGTAGACTTTGTCAACCACTGTGAATGAATATTGGGTGGAAGGGGGGCAATATTGATGTGGAATTTAACACGCCCAACATCAGACAAATGACCTGACTTTGGGACCATGTAGGAACCCAATGAGGCCTAACTCACTCTTAAAGGACACCTTGATAGAGAAAGATTGTCACAGTCTTTATAAGTAGCTCAGGATTAGAAAACACACGTGATGTGAGATTTATCATGCTTCCTCACGCATAGGGTGGACTTTGTCAAACTACTATGAACAGATATCGGGGGAACTAATATTAATGTGGGATTCAACACGCCCACCTACGCGTAGGGTAGACTTTACTAAACCATTGCGAACGGATATCGAGGGTCCAATATTGATGTGGGATTTAACATACCCAACATTAGACAAAAGTCTTGGATATGATATCATGTAGAAATCCAATGGGCTTAACTCACACTCAAAAGACGGCTTGAGAGAGGATGATTACTCTATGCTTTATATATAACTGAGGAACATGTAACACAAGTAATATAGGATTCAGCATGGCCCCTTACATGCAGGGTGGACTTTGCCAAGCTACTGTGAACGGATATCGTGGGGCCTTGCAATAATGTGGCATTCAATAATTATATATATGGAAAGTAGAGAGAAAGATAAATGAGATTGGGCACCCCACCCTTTCTTCTTTCTCACTATTCTTCTATATTCTCTCTCTCTCTTTGTGTGTGTGTAAGAGTGAGAGAGAGAGCAGCGAATCTGCAAATCCACGACAAATGGGAGAGGTTAGGGGGATAGGTGGGATGAGGAGGAGTTGGGAGGGAGACTGGCGGGGCAGGGATGGGATGGCAAAGGCAGAGAGAGAGAGAGAGAAAGAGAAGAAAAAAAAACAAACTAAAGAGAGGGAATAGATAAAGGAATTTGGGTGCCGACAGTCACGCAAGTAGTGGCATTCGTTAGTGATGGAGGAAGAAAATGGGATAAATGAAATCTCACTTTTGGTGGGACTTGGGAAGAAAATACCTATTTCGAAAGGATTTCGAAATTCTCTTCATCCTTCTTTGAAATTCCAGTGTATTTTACAAATTCCTCTTACTACCATCCAAACAAAGGATTTTAAAGAAAAAAAAAAAAAAAAGTAAAATTATTTTTTCAAATGAAATTCTTCTTCCAAACTCTTGGCCTAAAAACACCCTTAAAAATCACTGCTCAATACATAAAAATCAAGATCAAATTCTATTAGGTTGCATTTGGGTAAGGGAAATAAATCTGTAGAATTTATAAATGATGGAATTTTAGATTTACAAATTTTGAAATCTCATTATTTACAAATTACTTCTTTAGATTTTTTAATATCAAGTTTATTTCAGGGGCTTCAACATGTCATCCAGTTGGACCTCCTTCCGCTTGTTATCGAGTGTGATTCAAAGAGTTTGGTTATGGTTGTTTGTAAGAATTGTCCTGACTGGTCCGTTTATCACATTTGGCTCTCTATCCAAAGGTGGTTTCGTTCTATCGATATTAGCATTTCTCATGTGTTTCGTGAATGCAATTATGTGGCAGATGTCTTACCTAATATTCTCGCTCCTAGCAATATTAGGTGGCATTTAGTAACCGTTTCTGTTTCCATTCCAGCAGTGGGATGGGAATGGAATGTGATAGGATGAGAATTTTGTTTTCTTCTTGGGAGTAGAATCGCGTTTGGTAATGATAATATTTTTTTTTTTTGGGAAGAGAATTGTGTTTGGTAACGATTTTATCCTAAAATCATTTTTTTTTTTTTTTCTTTCTGTTTTGGCCGGACGGCAGTGGCGCTGTCGCCCGCAGACGGCGGTGGCTCCGGCGCCGTCGCCGGCAGACAGCGGTGGCTCCAGCGTCGGCGATGGTCGGACAGCTGTGATGGGTGGGTGACAGTGGCCGGAAAGTTTTCTAGCCGGACGGCGACCGGCGGCGGTTGCCGGAGATGACCGGCGGTTGCGGCGGCGGACGGTGGTCAGCCGGCAGATAAACAGTGACCATGTGTTTTGGGAATGGAATGAGAATAATGAGAAACAACTTTTTTTTGTTTCTCATTTCTTAAGAAAAAAATGGGCATAATTCTCAAATGGGAATGAAATGAAAACGTAAACAAAAATTACCAAACACTATTCCCAATCAGAATTTCCAAAAATCTGGGAATGGGATGAAATTTTTTGGAATGGAAACGGTTACCAAACGGGGCCTTAGTTTTCGTGATGACCACGAGCTCCCGTCTTCTGTTAGTTCGTGGCTCTGTGATGATAATAGAGGATACCCCATATTAGGATGTAATTCATTTTCTTTTTAATTAAAAAAAAAAAATCCATGAAAAAAAAAATCATAATTCTATAAACAAATATTTGTATGTAGAATTTTAAAAATCTATTAAATTTTAATAATAAAAAATGTGAAAATATAGATAATGATTTAATTTTTATTTAATAATATAATTTTTTTTATTTATTTTAATAATATAATTTTAATAATAGACAAAAAATTTTAAAAATAACAAATTCTCTTGTGAAAGGATTTAAAAATAGCATGTAATTTGAAAAGATTTGTAAATCTATCTTATTCTCCTAATTACAAATAAATAAATTTTATAAATTTCTACCCAAACAAGCAATTTTTTTGAATAAAACTTGTGAAATTTTATGTCCGAATAAAATTCTCCCTTAAATTACCTTATACAAAACGCAACCTTAGCTATCATCAGATAATTACAGAAATGAAAAAAAAAAAAAATTGAGAGACCCAATTAGCATCTCAAAAGTCAAAACAAACAATGCCTTGACATAAACTTGGTACACAATCAAAATTTACACACCAAAATTCTCAAAATTCCATTAAAAATGCAAATTTAAACACCTGCATTGAAAAAAGTTCTCGAGTTTCAACAAAGCCCTGAAAGATCAATTTTTTTCTCCAATTTTCCGAAAACTCACCTCAATTCATCATTAACATAAACTTGCTACAACATTCAAAATTTACACAACAAAATCCTTAAAAATTCAACAAAATATCTGCATTCAACAAAACCAACATCTAAAGATAAATTTTGTTTTCCAATATTTATCGAAAAAAAATAAAATTACCTCCACTCATCATTCAAATCATCGTTACCGTCCAAACAAACCACAGAAGAAAGAGCCGAAACCCATTTCTCCACCCCACTAATCTCCCCGATCGCCTCCTTAGGAACCCCGCGTTTCAATAGAATAAACCCAAGCGAATTAAACGTACATTCATCCGGTTGAACTCCACTTCTAATCATATCCTTAAAAACCGCAAATGCATCTTTAAACCTACTGTCACACACAAATAATCCGATAATGTTGTTATAACTCAACAAATCCTTCAAAATCCCCAACTCCCTCATCTCTCGGGCAATCCGATCACCCTCCACAAATCTCCAATTTCTCTTGTACATACGCAACATCATCGCATAAGAAAATTCATTAGCTGCCCCTTTCTTCTTCATATGCTCGAAAATCTCCTCGGCTTCACCAAACATAGACCTCTCGCTGTATAAATCGAGCATACAATTCGAAGTAAACTCATCAGGCTCCACATCAAATGAACGAAGCATTCTGTAAGCTTCCCGTGCCTCTTCCAAGTAGCCGAATTTCGTGTATAGCTTGATCAACAAATTGTAGATAACCGCGTTTAACTGTAACCCGGATTTAACCATCTTATCCGTGTAGCCAATCGCCCTTTGAACATCCCCAATCTCGATGAAAGCGTTAATCAACACGACGTAAAAAATAACATCGGGTTTAATGTTGAGCTCGATCATCTCTTCGTACACACTTACCGCCATTTCCAACTGACCCAAATTCACAAAGCTTGAGATAACCACACTATAAGGGAAACAATTGTCTAAAAGTCCAGCCTTCTGCATTTTCCGCACGTAAAACATTGCCTTGTGAGGCAAGTCGGCACCAGCCAACGGCCGTATGAGCGAAGTATAGCTACATAAATCGGGACGCAAGTCGTGTTTTTCCATATCATCGAACAAAGAGCACACCTCCTCAAATTTTCCATTCATCCCGTAGGCTTTGATCATCACGTTGAACTCGAGAACAGTCAGCTTATTCACCGTTCGGCAACATCTAAAGACTTTTTCCGCCTCCAAAACGTGGCCGCGTTCACCAAACGCGTCAATATTCGCAGTATAGCACTCAGAACTCATGTTCCCCCTGAGATGGAACTGCTCGAACCATAGCCACGCCTTCTCGAGCAAACCCGCCTCTATATACATCCGAGTGAGGGCCGATTGCGTGAATTCGTCCATCTCAAGACCCTTTTTAGTCATTTCGCAAACCAATTCCTCGGCTTCTCCAACCATACGTCTAATCGAAAAAGCATATAAAAGCGTGCGATAGCTAACGGGGTCCGGCTCAAGAGAAGCCTCCTTCATCTTCCTAAAGTAACTTGCCGCTGTTTCAATGTCATCGTTCTTTGCATGAAGCGAAATGAGGATGTTATACGTCCTCGTATCGGGAAAACACCCTATTTTTTCCATTATTTGAATCAATGAATTGACTTCATCCATCAAACCTTGATTTCCGCAAATATGAATCATCGTGTTGAATGTCACTGTTGTTGGTTGAACCCCTTCTTTTAGCATTTTTTCTAATGTTTCTGATGCCTCTTTCAGTTGTCCGGACTTCCCATATGTATCGATCAACGTGTTATAAGTATGCGAACTAAGACTATGGCTAGAACCATAATCGCCACTGTCTAGCTTCTTCCCATTCGATGACCATGTCTTGAAAAAAGCTTCCGCCTCTTCGAACTGACCTGATTTCTTGTACAATTGAACGACGGTCCCCATCGTGACCTCGTCAGGGACCATTCCTTGTTTGTTCATCAAATTCAGCCATTCCATGGCTTTGTTCTTGAGTCCTCCCTTGCTATAAACGTCGATCAAAGTGCCGTATGTTGAATTTACAGGGGCGATTCCTTTTTCCCTCATTTCGTTCCATAATTTATCAATTTCGTTCCATCGGCAGGATCTTCCTAGTATTCGGATGACAATGTTGTAATGAATCACGTTCAGTTCGTAGCAATTCTGGTTCTTGAACCACTCGAAAATTTGCCAGGCTCTCTCCCAATTGGATTGTTCCTTCAGGATTATGCTCCTTGCTTTGTTATTCAAGGACTTTTCCCAGGGCATTAGGGCGTCGTCTAGATCGGTGGAGGTTTCTAGAGCTTCTAGTATTGCTGGAATGCACCCGCTGTATCTCGTCCATTTCGTCGAACACCTGGTGTGCACTTTTACTGCCGCAGCTACACTTGCTTTCCCCGAACTGAATTTTTCCCCGGAATCCCTCTTATGCTCGATTAGACCATTAAAAGTAGGTTTGCTTACCTTTCCTCCGTTTGCATCACCCGCGAAACCGTTCCGGTTCGAATCGGTGTTAACGAGAACGAGAGGAGTTCCGGTTTTTCTGCCATGGGTTGGTTTTGGTTGTTTATGGATTCTGACAAATTTCTTGACGGCTCCGGTGGGAGTCTTCTCGAGGACTTGGTATTGGTATTTGTGGCCATTGTTGTGCTTTTCAAGGTTAACTGGCTGGGTTTTAATGGAGGAGCAAAGTACGTGGACACGGTTGGCGTCCGAGTGCTGGAACTTGACATACATGGTTGCTGTGGCAATCAAAAGGGATCCATAAGCAAGAATCGCCTTCCTTTTTTTCACCTTTTCCCCCTTGTTTTTTTTGGGGGGGAGGGGGGGGGGGGGGAAATCGAAGGGAATTCAAATAAGGAAAGCGCTAGTGAGTGTGAAAGCAACGAAAAGAAGCTTATGTTTGTTGAGTTCTTTACCATTTAAATAAAAAAATTCTGAAAACTAATAAATAGAAACATATATACCAAACAATTATAAAACACAAAACTGAAATGCGTTTTCAGTTATGCATTTCTCAAAAAAAGAAAAAGAAAAAGTCAGCTTGTGTTTTTTCCCCGACAAACCCTCACCCACACCACCTTTCATTCTTTCATTTTCAATTCCTTCTCTCTCATTCAGTTTCGAATCGCCGCCGCCTATCCTTCCCGTCGGCAACCTCTTCTCCTTCTCCTTGTGCATCGCCATCGCCATCGCCATCGCCCTCTTCTCTCTTCTCCTTCACCGCCGCCTCTTCTTCTCTCTTCTCCTCCTTTGCCAACCACCAAACGCCGTCGCCTGCCACTCCTCTCCTTCTGTGTATCCGCAACTGTTTCTGCTGAGGTGAGAGTTTTTCTGTTGAATCTAGTATTTTTTTTTTCAATTGCAATATATATTTTTGGCTAAATATTAATTGTTTAGGTTTGTGTTTGTGTATAGATTTGTATTTGTGCTTGTGTTTAGGATATAGGATTTGTATTAATTAATTACATTTAGATTTCGATTTTTATTTGTGTAGATCGGTTTTAAATCTTGTTTTTATTATTTTGGATTTTTGGTTTGGACAAACATTGAGAATTAGTAGTTAGATTTTGTTTTTTTATCTATGTAGATCTAGGTTTTAAATCTTGTTTTTTTTTTTTTTTTTTTTAGTTGGGACACACATTGGGGATTAGTAATTAAAAGTTTGAACATCTCGGTTTTATGTAGAAAAGTGTAGGATACATGTTTTAAATTATTTTTTAAAAAATAATCAAGATTATAGATTTCATTTTTTTTTTTTAGTTGTGAGAAAATTGTTGTTACTATTCAGATTTGATTTCAACATTGTTACGTTAATTTTTAATAAGTTAGTTGTTTTCAACCAAAACTTGTGTGTTTAAATTGTTGAATGTTGTAGTTGAATTCAACCCTATATTTAGTTGTTGATATCATGAGTTAAATTCAACTACGTTGATATTTGGTGATAATAATTGAGTCTCGAGGTGATTTTTCTTGATATTTCTCTATTGTTGGTTGAGTTCAGTTTTCAAATCTTTTATTTGGTTTTTTGGATTCTATTCAGAGTTTAGATACTGAAATTATAAGTTGCAATTCTAAAAAAATGCCCATTCTCTTTTCTCTAATTTTTTTTTAGAAAGGAACTTAAAAAATAAATCATTTCTATTGATCCTAAGATTTTGATAGACAATTAAATGTTGATATTTTTTATAGAACTAATGATTTTATTGAGTGTTTCAGTTTATTAGTTCTAGTAATGAAAATGATCATAAAGATATTGTGGCAATGTTAAAGATGATGACAAATATGATAGAAGATTAAGAGTTTGAAGAAATTGAAGAACCTAGGAAAAATAACTCAGATTAAATTCTAACTCTTAATGTATCCCGGTTAAGATCACACACGACATAAATTATTTTTCAAAATTATGTGTATTTTTATAGGATCCTAATTAGTTAAATTATTTGCTCCTATGTGTAATTGAAAAAGAAATGTTGATAAATTGACTAAAATTGAACTTAAGTATTTAGTGGAGCTAACCGAGAAAAAAAATCGGTTAAAAAGACGAAAACGTTGATGAAATTGGATTTAAAACGAATTTAGGAGAAGATTCTAGCATCTATTAGTCGATAGGTAAGTCGACCGGTGATTAATGAATTAAGTTGTTGAATCTCTGGGTCGACAGGTAGGTCGACCTAAGCTTAAAACAAGAAGTTTCTAAATCTCTAGGTTGACAGATGAGTAGACTTGTGATCAAAGAATGAACTTTCTGAATCTCTAAGTCGACAGATAGGTCGACTTATGAAACTCTCTGAATCGCCCAATCGACAGGTGATGGATAGGCAGTCGACCGATAGGCGAAGAGATTTTGGCTTGGCTACATCTTGAATCGGGCGGTCAACCGATGGGTCTTGGCCGGTCGACAGATGGAGCTGTTTTAGGATTTATAGAATTTTGGATTTTATTCAAAAAGTAGTCGTTACTAGCCGTTTTATGGTTAAGATATGTGAGATATCTTAGGGATTTGATATATTTTGAGTTATATAATTAATATTTAATTATCCCTATAGATATGCTTTAAGTAATTTTGATATTTCTCAATTTAATACATATAATTCTTTCAATCTGATCTTATTGAGATTGTGTAAAAGTTTGAGAGACTCAATTGAATATTTTAAGTGAATTATATCAGGAATGAATCATTATGATATAAAGAGTCTATTGATATAATTAAGTGTCATGATTTATGGGAACTAACCGTTATAGGTATTGTTTTAAGAGGTTTTAAGTAGACCTGCGGATTTAATATATATATATATATATATATATATATATATATATAAAGATATCAAGAGAATCCAAATTATTCTGAGTTATTCAACTCTCGTGCTTTCTAAGAGTAATCGTACTGAGAAAATTGTGAGACTTTTTCTGAAAGTTGTTCTTGAGAAATATTTGCTGTAGATTATTACTACTACCGATCTGAAGTTTCACTGCTATTCTAATCATTAATTTTTCAGTGGAATCCTGGTGAGATCTTTCCAAATTACTTACTATTACTTGTTGCTTGTTTATATTATTTATTATTTGAAATTTGATCTTTGAAATTATTTTCTAATTTTTTTATTGATAATTATTTTTGAAACAATTTCTTGAAAAAAATTGATTACGTGCTTAATTGCTTACTACCCATATTTATTTATCAGATTTTGAAATTCTCATTTTTCTATCACTAGTATCGGGACATTAATTGAGTTTGAATTTATCTGGGGTGGTAGAAGCTCTAAGTGGGAAAATCACTTATCAATTGTTTGTAGTTGGTGAGTTGAGTGTCAGATTAGATACTACAAGGAGTGTCTAATCAAGGGTAGTTGGTTTCAATCTCTTTAGGTAAAGAAATTGAGGTTTTGATCTTTACCTAGAGTATAAAAAGATTAGGTGTTAATTCTTCTTTGATTGAATTTGTGAGTGAATTGTTACGGTTTAATCCTTACTGGGTAAAAGGATATTTAGAGCGTATTTGTGTGAGGTTTAATTCTTGAGCCTAAGGTATAAAAAGAATCAAATCGTAATTCTCCCTGTAATAGAATTAAGTTAATCTTCCGCCTGGTAGAAAGATAGATGTTATTCCTTAGCCTATGAAAATAAATTGTAAATGTTGATTCTGAGCCTGTGAAAAGAATCGTTGTGAGGGTTTGATTCCTACCTTTAAAGGAATCTTGAGTTTAGTGGGTGCAACTCTCCGCGGAGCTCGGGGGACTAGATTAGCTAAGAATAACTTCGTGAACCAGTATAAATTTCTATGTGCTGCATTATTTATATTGTTTATATTTTGTTGTTTGGGTATACACCTAGTTTATAATACATGATCTACTGCTATAAAAAATAATAATTAATTTTAGGATAAAATTAATTATTTGATTTTTGAAGTGTTATATATTCTGATATTTTTTAGTACTACCCAATTCACCCCCCTTCTTGGGTAGCTCAATAGGCCAACAATTGGTATCAAAACTGGTTTTAGCTCAATATACTTTACAGTATAGCTAAACAGGATCACATAGAGTGTCTTGATTCTGAAGTTATGTGTACTACTGTTGATTCTACTTCTTCTAATAGTCATTGTTCAGCTCATGAAACTCATATAATTTACAATGATGAGAATGCAGATAAGGCTATTGAGATGCTTATTATGCTTACGAATGTTTTTGGAAAATAGAATTTTAAATTAGAGCAAAAAATTACAACTCTTAAAAATAAGAAGTTTAGTACTGTCAAATCTCTCAAGAAACATAATATGTACAAATATTTTGAAATTGTTGAGTTTAAAAATACTTTATCTGAAATTAGTAAGTTGTGTAAGAAAATTGAGTCTCTTGAAGATGAGACTGAGGTTTTGAAAAATGATTTTGATGATCTTCAACAGAATGAATTTAAAAGGAAAAATCTTGAAACTTTGAATGAGGCATTAAGTATTGAATTGGATAATACAAAGTGTTAGCTTGATAGAGCTCATGTGAAAATCCATTCTGTTGAAAATGAGTGTCAAATTCTTAAGAATGATCTTGAATTTATGCATAAAAAGAATTTTGGTCTACAGGTAAACGTTAGCACCAATGAGTGGTTACTTGAGAAAACTCAAAAAGAGCTTAAGGAAGTAATAGATAAATTCAAGGATGTTGAGAGTACTAAACTTGTTGAAAAACCAATAGTTACTAAAGCTGCTTCTCAAAATCGCAAACAATATTATGCTCCCGTACGAAACATTGACTATCCGAAGAAACGTGCTAATAGTATTAAGTGTTTTTGTTGTGGTAAATTTGGTCATTATGAAAAATCTTGTCATTTATTACATGATTACCCTGTCAGATCCAGAAATAACTGAATACCAAAAAGAAAAAAAATTGGTACAAGTATCAATCGGAGATTTAGACAAAGATACAATGAATATTTCATACCGACGAGGGAACTGAGGTTCAATGTACCTAGAATCTGCACGTGCCAAATAGAAGAGTACTGAAGCAACAAGCTAAAATTGTGAGAGCTGACAAAGCTTATCCACAACAAACGGCAAGATACCAGTACAAGAAAACGTTCATTTACAAAGTTGTGCCAAAGTAGAATGAGGAAAAGCAACCTGAAGCACCAAACAAAGGCAAAGAAATTCTTAACGAATCAATTCAGAAAATTACCACTGCTAAGAAGGAAGAAATTAAGGGGACAAATAAAGTATTGGTGGAATCAAATGATACCAAGTCAGAAATCAATAATTCACCAAAGGTACATACACCAATTGCTTCCAAGGATGATCCAGGTATGTCAAACTTTTTAAAGTTTAAGTTTATTAATTTCGTTAAGGAGACTGAGCCTGTTCATTTTGAAACTTAGAAGTGTGTGATATGTGTGTGTGTGAGAGAGAGAGAGAGAGAGAAAGTAATTAAAATATTTAAAAAAAATATATATGGATCAAAATAAGAGCTTAAATTTACTGAAAGTCAAACAGTTCAGTATCGTCAGTCGACCGATAGTGGATTATTTGTCGACCGACAGTAGCAGGCTGGAAAAAAGAAAGAGGTGTTGCATTCATCTGTCGACCGACTATAAGTGAGCAGTCGACCGATCCTTACGGGATTTAAATACCTTTCGTTCATTAATTTCATTTCATCCAATTCTAAAACCCTTTTTCTCTCTAAAACCCTTCATCTCTTAAGTCTGTTCAATCATAAACTTCACAAAATCAGTTTGTTTTGACTTGGATTTGAAGATATTTGGGTAGGATCTAATGGTCTAGGGATTAGATTCGAGATTTGGTGACTCTTTCCTTCACGAAAAGGTTGGTTCTCTCTCTATTCTCTAGGGTTTTGATTGATTCTCTGTCTAGGCTCAATTTCTTGAGTTATCTCGGTTAATTTGTTTCAAGTTTACATGAAAAATGCCTAAAATCAAGAAGCATGCTCAAAGAGTTACGTATGACAATGAATATTTTCGAAAGGAGGAGGATAAGATTAGATATAATGAGGGGTTTGTCAACCGAATGGTTCTAGGTTGCAAACCTATAGATTTTGTTAGTTTAAAATAGAAAAATATTGATGTTGAAAGGTATTTTAGAAATTTGGGATGGACCAACTTTGTCACCCAAAGGAATGAGTGGATGCCGATATGGGTGAGAATGTTCTATAGTAATCTCACTTACAATAATGTTAAGATGACATCCTATGTTAAAGGAAAAGATCTTTGATTCAATAGGGGATTACTATGTGACATTTTAGAATTACCTAGAGGCGACATACTTGCGTACAATACCCCCATTGGCTGTCAACAAATTTTAATAGAACAACAATTGCACAAAAAATTGACTTGCAGGTTGATAAAACGGGATCATTATCTCTTGAGCATCAGTTTATTCACTTGGTGCTACCTTATACGGTTGTACCTAGAAGAAGAATCCACGCTAATGTGAATGATTTTCATCTCTATTTGATGAATGAGATTATTGAGGGTAGAAAAGTGGATTTGGCTCATATCATGATGGATCATATAAGATATCATGTTCAGAAACCTTCCAGAGTGTTACCCTATGCTGATGCTCTTCAAAATTTATTTGATCATTTTGGAGTTTAAACTCATCCTGATGAAGAAAAATTCATGACAATCACACCCGGATAGATTAATGTGGGTAATGCTTCGTTAATGGGATATGAGTACATAGGAAATAGATGGGTAAATAAGAGAAATTAGAAAAGGCAAAGAGTGCAGGCTGTGAGCGAAGAAGAAGGTAATGAGGAAGAAATGAGTGTTGATCAGAAGATGGATTTTCTTCGAGAACAGATTGATGATCTATGGGTACATGCGGATATGATGGATGATTGGATGGCTGGGTTAGAAAATAAAATGGTCCAAATTAATATGAATATGGAAGTTGGATTTGGGAAAATCAAGGGAAATCTAGAACAAATATTTCAGTTTATACAGTCATCACATCATGGATACCAGCAGCAGTATAGTGCTCAGCCACACTTTACAGGTCAGCCTATGTTTGGAGCACAACAGCACTTTAGAAGACCATCTACTACAGGGCAATCTGGAGCAAGGCCATCTGGGGCAGGACTATCGGGAGCTAGACTGTCAACGCCTTATCATCAGCAAATGACTCCAGGATCAGGTGTTCAACCAAAAGTTCAATATCCTCAACAACCAGCCACTAGTCCAATGAGACTATATTAGCATTTTTCTAGATAGAGTCCTCATTGACTTCATCTTCTTTTCTCTTTTTGAATATGTTATCTATACATGCTCCACAATTAATATTTTGGTTTGTAATAGCAAATCTAGGTTATTTTGGTGAAACTTAACTTTTAGTGTACGTATTTTGCTGGATTAGCTAGATTTAGTCTATTTAGTTAGATTTTTATCTCTAATTATGATCCACATGGTATTTGTTGAAAATAATTTTCATGCTTAAAAGTTGGTTTGTTAAAATATGTTGATTGATTTTATATTAAGTTAATTTATTATCTTAACATAATGATATGTGCCTATAGCAGTGTTTCTTTCTAGTTCCCCTTTTCCCAAATTTTTTTGAGATGACAAATAGGGAGAATTAGTTGATATTTTAATGAATGTCTCAAGGGGGAGCTTGAATTATCTTGTTGAATATCTTAAGGGGGAGTATATTGAAATTTGCTCTTTATTGAAAATCTTATGATTATCTTCTTTACTTTGCTTTAATGAGTTAAAGAACCCGTCTTCAGATTTAGGGGGAGTATGGTTACATTATTATTTTGAAGAAAACATCAAAGTTAATTGTCATCATAAAAAAAAAGATTGTTGATCTTAAGATTTTGATGGACAATTAAATGTTGATGTTTTTTTGGAACTAACGATTTTATTGAGTATTTCAGTTTATTAGTTCTAGTGATAAAAATGATCATGAAGATATTGTGGCAATGCTAAAGATGAAGATTGTTGGCCAAGTGACCTACCCTAGAAGGGGGGTGAATTGGGTAGTATTAAAAAATTATCAGAATAATAATAACACTTTAAAAATTAAACAATTAATTTTATCCTAAAATTAATTATTATCTTTATAGCAGTGGATATGTGTTATCAACTAGGTGCACACCAAACAACAATGTAAGTAAAATAAATAATGCAGTACACCACAATATATCTTGATTCACCAAGCTACTCTTGGCTAATCTAGTCCTCCGAGCCCCACGGAGATTCGTACCCACTAAACTCATGATCCCTTTAAAGACAAGAACCAAACCCTCAAAAAGATTTTTTTTCACAAGCTCAGAATCAACATTTACAAATTCCTTTTCTTAGGCTCAGGAATAACCTCTACTTTTTACAGGCTCAAGAATAACCTAATTCTTTTTATATCTTAGGCTAAAGAGTCAAAACCTCACAGAAACACTTCAACTATCATTTTTCCAGGTAAGAATGAAACCTTTACAAAACCACTCACAAATTCTAAGAAAGAATTAACACCTCAATCTCTTTATCGAAAGAGATTGAAACTCAGCTACCTCTGATTAGATACTCCCAATAGTATCTAATCCATACACAACTCACCAATTACAAGAAATTGATAAGTTTTTTCTACTCGAAGCTTCTACCACCTCAAATCAATTTAAACTCAATTAATGTATAATTACTAGTGATAAAATTAATTGAGAGAACAAAAATATGATTATAAAAATAATACAGGTAGCACAAAATTGAGCACATAATCAGATTATTACATAAATTATTTTAAAAGATTTTTATGCCTTTAAAGTTCAAAAACGATTTCATCAAGATCTTGTCAACCAAGTAAATATAGAAAAATAAATATGCAGTAAAGATTAATAGCTTGAAAAAATCTCACTCAGATAACACCGAAGAATTATAGATTGGAACACTAGACAACTCAACTCGGTGACGTTTACACAATCAATGCTTTAACTCAAGAACTCCTCAATAATTGATCTCACAATTTGATCTCTCAAAATAATATCGGAATGATTACTCTTATAAAGGCTTATGAACTGAATAGTTCTTGATATTGATATATTAGAATCATTGATAAGTGAAAAACGCAGGTATATAAATATGGGAATTGAAACAAGTTCTCCAACGGCTAATTCCCACTTATTATGGCATTTAATTGCTCTTATAGACCCCTTATATTATTATGACTTCATCATGGTCCAAATCACTTAATTGTGGCTTTTAAACTTCTCAATTAAGTCCCTCAAATATTTCTCAATCACAATTAAATAGGATAGAAAGAATTACATGTACCAAATTGAGAAATATTTAAACTTAATGAACCATATCTATAGGGATATCATAATATATATTGCATATCTCAAATAACATCAAATCTCTAAGATATCTCTCATATCTTAACCATAAAACGGTTAGTAATGTATACTATTAGAATAAAATCCGGAATTCCACTAAATCCTGAAACAGACCCATAAGTCGACCGACCAATAGTCATCTGTCAACCGATCAATTCAGGATGTAGCCCAGCCAAAAACTCTTCGCTCATCTGTCGACCGCCCATCTATCACCTGTCGACTGGACGATATAAAAAGTTTCATAAGTCAACCTATCTGTCGACCTAGAGATTCAGAGACTTCTTGTTTTAGGCTTAAGTCGACCTACCTGTCGACCGAGAGATTCAACAACTTCATATTCTATGCATCGGTCGACTTACCTGTCGACTTATCAATGCTGGAATCCTCTCCTTAATTCATTTTAAATTCATTCTCATCAACATTTTTGCCCCTTGAACCTTTTTCTTTTCTCGGTTAGCTCCACTAATACTTCAATTCAATTTTAATCAATTATCAATATTTCTCTTTCAATTACACATAGGAGCAAATAATTTCACTAACTAGGATCCTATCAAAACACACATAAATTTAAAAATATTTGTGTCGTATATGATCCTAATCGGAATACATTAAGAGTTAAAATTAACCTGAGTTGTTTTCCCCTAGATTCTTCAAAATCTTCAGTCTCTTAATGTCCATCGTCTTTGTCAGTCTCTTTAGCATTCATAACTCTCTTTATTCAATTCTTCATGATAAATCGTTAGTTCCATAAAAAACCATCAACATTTAATTGTTCATCAGCAATCTTCCCCTTTTTGATGATGACAATTAACTTTGATACTTTCTTTAAAACAATAATATAATCATACTCCCCCTAAATCCGAGGATATGTTTTTTAACTCATTAAAGCAAAGTAATAATCATAAGATTTTCAACAAAGAACAAATTTCAATATACTCTCCCTTAAGATATTCAACAAGATAACTTAAGCTCCCCCTTTAGATATTCATTAAAACATCAACTAATTCTACCCCTTTGTCATCTCAAAAAAAAAAAAAAAGGGGGAATAAAAAACATCACTACTCTAAGCAAATGACATAAATTTTAATTTTCAGTTACAGATTTAGTGAGTATACTAACAAGCTAATTGAAATTATCAAAATCTTCAATATCATCTTTTAAATATGACTTCGAGTAGATCTTATATAGCATAAAGATATCACATATAAGTATGTAAGTTTTTTTTGATAAACATGCAATAATTCTAAGATAGCAAGAGAATATGTAAACCAACACAGGTCTTAGAATTTCTTACCAACTCATTTAAGTTTATTTTCTTACTCATGGCATGGTCTCCAGAAATCACATGACTTTCATCTTTAGGTGTTAAAGATATAAATTTTTTACTTTATTCTCTATCACGTGTTGAGAACAGTCACCTCCTAGGAACAATTTGTCCTTACAAATAGATGTTTATTTGATAACCTGCAAGAAGCACCTCAAAGAGTTCCTAGGTAGTACCCAATCTAAATGGGTCTGATCTTGTTAGTCAGGACAATTTTAGTTCCCTTGGGAACCCAAACTTGCCTGCATTTAGATATTTTTGAAAAACATTTACGAATAGTATGCCCCATAACATTACATTTAAAATATCTAACAAGATCCTTGGTTTCAGAAAAAAAAATTATGAAAACGTTTTTGCTTAAGATTTTTCTAAAATCCAATACCGACTTTTTCAAAGATACCGCGTGAACTTACCAAAAGTATTTTCAAATTATTCTCATTGCCAGTGAATTTTCAAATTATGGTTAAGATATGTGAAATATCTTAGGGATCTGATATGTTTTGAGTTATTTAACTAATATTTAATTATCCCTATAGATATAGTTTAAGTAGTTTGATATTTCTCAATTTGGTACATACAATTCTTTCAATCTTATCTTATTGAGATTGTGTAAAAATTTGAGGGACTTAATTGAATATTTTAAGAGATATTTTAAGTGAGTTATACTAGGAATAAATCATTATGATATAGAGAGTCTATTGATGTAATTAAGTGTCATGATTTATGGGAACTAACCATTATAGGGATTGTTTTAAGAGGTTTTAAATAGACCTGTAGATTTAATATTAAATATATATATATATATATATATATATATATATATATATATATATATATATATATATATATATATCAAGAGAATCCAAACTATTCTGAGTTATTCAACTCTCGTGCTTTCTAAGAGTAATCGTACTGAGTGAATTGTGAGATCTTTTTTTAGAGTTGTTCTTGAGAAATATTTGTTGTGGATTATTGCTACAATCGATTTGAAGTTTCACTGCTATTCTAATCATTAATTTTTCGGTGGAATCCTTGTGAGATCTTTCTAAATTACTTACTATTACTTGTTGCTTGTTTATATTATTTATTATTTAAAATTTGATATTTGAAATTATTTTCTAATTTATTTATTGAAAATTATTTTTGAAACAATTTCTTGAGAAAAACTGATTACGTGCTTAATTGCTTACTACCCATCTTTATTTATCAGATTTTAAAATTTTCACTTTTCTATCACTTGTATTGGGACATTAATTGAGTTTGAATTTATCTAGGGTGGTAGAAGCTCTGAGTGGGAAAATCACTTATTAATTGTTTGTAATTGGTGAGTTGAGTGTCAGATTAGATACTACTGGGAGTGTCTAATCAAGGGTAACTGGTTTCAATCTCTTTCGGTAAAGAAATTGTGGTATTTGCCTAGAGTATAAAAAGATTAGGTGTTAATTCTTCATTGATTGAATTTGTGAGTAAATTGTTATGGTTTAATCCTTACTGGGTAAAAAGATATTTGAAGCGTATTTGTGTGAGGTTTAATTCTTGAGCTAAAGGTATAAAAAGAATTAGGTCGTGATTCTCCCTGTAATAGAATTAAGTTAATCTTCCGCTTGGTAAAAAGATAGATGTTATTCCTTAGCCTATGAAAATGAATTGTAAATGTTGATTTTGAGCATGTGAAAAGAATCGTTGTGAGGGTTTGATTCCTACCTTTAAAGGAATCTTGAGTTTAGTGGGTGTGACTCTCCACGGAGCTCGGGGGACTAGGTTAGCTAAGAGTAGCTTGGTAAACTAGTATAAAATTTTGTGTGCTGCATTATTTATATTGTTTATATTTTATTGTTTGGATGTGCACCTAGTTAATAATACATAATCGTTGCTATAAAAGATATTAATGAATTTTAGGATAAAATACTTTTTAATACTATCCAATTCACACTCCCTCTTGGGTAGTTCATTGGACCAACAATTTCCACTTTGTCCAATTATTTTTTTTAGAAAAATAATTTCAAGGAAAAAAAAAACTTTCTTTTCCTTTTCTTGTTATTTAAAAAAATAATTTTTTTTTTCGCATGCATAAAACATATTCCCTTATCCTTTCACCGACCAAATAACTCAAATCTTAAAATTCACCGTATCAAAATCCCCGGAACCAAAAACTTGTCGATTGTAAGCGTAATTGAGAGGTGGTCTAAAGGAGGACATTATACTTTGGTTTTCCCTTCTTTAAAATCAAAAACAAAAAAGTCTACTTTTCCTCGGAGGGAGGAAAAAGTTCTTTTTTCCTGGGATGATAAGGCTATTTTCCCATAATTGAAGCCATTCAATCTTCTGGATCTAATCGAATTACATTTGTTATCATTTGTGACTAATGGTGGTTTAGCCTTGTCTATATCAATCAAATAATCAGGAAAATGAATGACCCCACAAACACCACTAAATAAACAATTGACTCGTGATTTTGTTTATCTTCGTGTCGAAACTTGTCTTCTTTACTTTTTATATAATACTACCGTCATAAATCAAGTGAAGGCTAAAAAGTGCATTTAAATAAGTATTTGTGTATATATAACTTAAGATTTAATGAATGATAATTAATTTCAATAGTATTTATTGAGTTTTAATTGGGCAATTTCAATTATTTTTAATAACATGATTGATAATGATAATAATTTATTTATTTTTGTTTTGTACTGATTTGTGAAATTGTAGTTGTTTGAAATGGAGAACGTTACATTATATTTGTATTGGGGTGGTAGGATATTGGAAGAAACTGAATTTCGGGGGTGTCGCATAGTATATCTGCGGTCAAATCGTTGGATGTTTGTCGAGGAATTCTGTTAAACGAATTGATCGGGATGTTACAACCTTAAATCCTTGAGGATGGAGTTGATGGAACTTTGAAGTTAAAGATAAGGTTGTCGATAGTTACGATTGGGCCGACAAATTATAGATACATGTCGTTTTCAATCGATGACGACGCGACATTAGACCACGTGCCTCAATTACTTCTTAATGTACCCTCGTTGCTTGGTGTTGAGGTATATATCGAGGTAGAGCGAGTTTTTTTATCACGCTCTAATATTTTCTTCCCAACTAGGTCCTTTTACTGAATTTTTAAGTCAGAGTTTCAATCCTCATGTTCATCGATTTCAAGTACTTCACCATGCTACCTGTCTCGTTTAAGATTTCTGCGAACTCACAAGTGTTTATCACATCCTCAATAGAAGCCTTACAATCACAATAAATGAAGAAATTTGTAAACATTATTTCCTGCAACATAAAATGGCCTTGGCAAATACTTCGTATGCCAGCACTTGTTTTACGCTCTGATAAAGTGTCGCCGCATACCAAATCTGTCCCAGCAAAACCACTATACCAGTTGCTTGTTCTCGTTCTAATTAACCCCCCTGATACGACGACATGTTGACCAGTTATGTAGCCACACATTCACCAAGTACTTCGCTACAAAACAACCAATTATCAAATTAGGAATGAATAAAAATAATATATATATTCAAAAGAATTCACCTTGATCTTCTTCATAAATTTTATTTATTGTCTTTGGGAATAAAACGAAACAAGATAGATACTACTAAACAAACATTGATTTCAACAATACACGTTACTTATTATGAACTGAGGTTGTTCTTATTTATAGAAAAACTAAGGTGAAAAATCAACAACAAATTGGTAGGAAATTGGTGAAAACATTGTGGGAAAAACTTTGACAAAAAAAAATAAACAGAAAAAAAAAAGAAAAAAAAATTTCGGAGATAATTTTTTTGGCGGGAATTCCGTTAGCGAAAAAGTGGCTGGAGAAAAATAAAGAAGGCGGCAAAAATTGCCTATATATACATCTATACTTTCAAAATTAACATTCTCACACATTCATTCATATTCTCCATTTTCATAACTTAGAAAATCAGTTCAAATGACACAGCAAACGATAAGGGTAAGGGCAAAGACAAGGAAAAAATGAAGATCTATTGCACTGGTGAGCGTTCAGGGATAAAGGACCATGCCAAGTACCAAGATGAGATAGGTATATGGTATGAAATCCAGATACACCGGTTAAAGGTCATACATTAGAGTGAAGACAAACCACGACACCCATTACTATGGTATGACGCCCGAGAGAGGTTGTGTTACCCCCAAGACGTGTGCGGTCCATGGGATGTTATTACATATTGCATTGGTATTCAACAACAACTAGATCTATCTGGCGCATGGTTGAATCCCATCACATAGAAATGAACTTTCTTAGTACACGATGATCCTTTCAACAAACTTTTCAATGGATCAATTGTCGTTACCATGAGAGTTACAACTACACCGAATGGGGTACGGATAGTGAAGAGGCAAAGAATTTACAATAGCCAAAGCTAATGGCAAAAAGGAACTTTTATGAAGCAAGGTCTCATATATAACACCTCAAGATTCTGAAATTACGGTCTTTCGAAATTTTGAAAAACGAACCAAATAACATCGGCAAAATTTGTCATACATTGAAACGAGAAATAAAACAAATAGAAAAATGGATTCATGTCAAACATAGACTGCACCATATTCGGAAGACCAATGCCCAAAATGCAAACGAGTAGACATTGAAGTACTTTACCGATCCCAAATACACCGATGACCTAGAATTGTCCGATTACGAAGACGGAGAGATTCACTACGAATGGTTTAATAAAACTAAGTAATTATCGATGCTAGAAAAGTTCAATGATGAGTAGTATTTTCCAATTTATGTAATGTGTGTGGTTTCTTTTTTTTTTTTTTTTTTGATTACTACTTGTACTTGTCATCATGTTTAATTTTAATTTGATGTCTATCTCAATTAGAACAAGAAATTTTTGGAGCCTTTTTGCATAATCTCTTGCATTGCTTTCGAAAAGGTTTGTTATCTTTTTTTCTTTTTTTTTCTTCTTCTTCTTCCTCATCCAAATTCAACATCATTTCCAAGTCACTTTTTGACAGTCCAGAAAGTACCATCAGATTTGAGTCAAAATCTAAATCATGGTGACTTAAATTCCCTTCTACAAGTTCGTTGTTTGTTGGGTTAGTATCATCGATGTTAGCTAATGTAGACTGTGGGGAATTTGCATTCCAATTAGAATTTGAATATTTTAATTGAAAAAAAAATAACAATAAAAAATTATTTTATTATCAAATGATAAACAAAAATTTAAGAAAAATAATTATTTTTATTTTCAAATAGAGTTAGCTCCCAAATTGAAATGAATACTATTTATAATAGTCTAACTCCAAGCTTTGTATTAGCTAGATTAAAAAAAATAAAAAATAAAAACTAAAAACGTAATCAGTTAGTTTGAGTTAAATAATATTTATACCCTTAAATATTTCAATAGGGTTTATGTTAACACTATTCTAAAACTTAAAGGCTTAATAGTGTAATTTTTTTAATCATGTTCTTGAACGAGAAGTCAAAAACACAAATACGATTTGTGTTTCCCTATAAGAAACGCATATGTGATTTGCGTTTCTCACAAAGAAATGCAAATCATATTTGCGATTTTCCAAAAAAAATGAAAAAATCGTATAAACGTATTTGTGTTCTACGTTTTTTTTTTTTTTTTTTTTTTAAGAAACGCAGATTGGAACTACATTTCTAAAAAACGCATTTCCAATCTGCATTTTATATGGATCCGTATATATGTTTATATATACTAGTTTTTAGAATTTTTTATTTAAAAAACAATTAAATGGTAAAAAACTCTATGTTTATTTTTAAGGTTCCGATTTTGTTCATGGAACAGGGAGCGGTATTTGTCATTTTGCAATGGACTTTTTTTTTTCTTTTTCTTTTTTCAGGGTAAGATGTCACCTCAATGGCACTCCCCATATCAACTTTGACTCTCCATATCGACTTATTGCATCTAAGATTTAATTCTTAAAGTGTTTCTCAGAAAAATAGTTGTCAAGAAAATGAATATCTCCCATTGCTAACTGAGCTAACAATTCTAAGTATTAAATTTGGCTCCATTAACCCCTACAATTTAAATAAGACGCTATTTGAAACATGTGTATTGAATGACTATTTTAATTAGTCTTTTCGTCTAATTTAACTATTAAATTAGATGAAAATAAGAGTAAAATTATAAATTTATTTATTTTTATGTATTTTTTAATGTTTTTTTATGAGGAAAAATTCAAGAAGACTCGAATTAGTGCCATGTGTCCATAGACACGTGTTAGGCACAAGAAACTACAATAGGATTCTAGCTGGTCTACGTAATTGCTAGTTTACAAGAATCTCCTGAACATGCATTCCATACTCAACACGCTTACTTCCTTGTCAACTCGACCGAGAAAGATAAACTTCCCGACCTCTACTTTTTACACTAGTCAGAGTGACACCCCTGGGTTGGAAAGTCTGTTCCACTACTACTCGAAAGCAATTGAGTCTATTGAAATTATCAAAAGTTTTAGGTCCCTAAGCCTTTTAGTTTAAAACAATTGTTTCAATTGGTTTGTAAAGTCACACCCACGCCGGACCCCATGTCCGAGACTAGGCGTGACCTCGACTTAATATTACTCAACCAATAACAAATATACACTAATTACCACTTGACATGGATTTTCAAAAAATAAAAAATTATGAACACAAAATTCAAGGATTATACATATCTAACTATACCATAACAAACCACAACAATCCAAACCCCTCTTTACCAATAAATGCCCTGACAACCTCAAAAGCCACACCACCCTCTAACTTTATCTATCGCCAGTAATGGACCCATCTCTAATTGGAGTACCTGAGACAAAATATTTTATTGGTATATTGTCTTCAGAATATAAAACTAATTTAAGGATCAAATACATCATTCAAAATTTACTTTCTAAACAAAAATATAACAACACACTGAGCAGTATCAAAAACAACTTTCACAAATATTATCAATTGAAGCAACTGAATTTAAATCAATTGATCCACTTATGTTATCGCATGTTTCAAATTTATAGTTTCATGCATGTAATTAGGAAGAAGACCTTATGAAGAAAATATAAATGGTGCAAAATAGACGTCATGAAATTGTGAAGAGTTTTGAAAACCTTGAAGAAAAATAGATGAAAACAATTGTTCACTTATATACTCTTGATGCAACTGGAATTAGGATCACACACGACTCTTAAAATGAGTTAATTTTATGTGTGTCATTATAAGAAGTGGTAAGTTTAAAATCTTAAAATGAGATATTGTATGTGCTCCTTATGTGAAATGAATTTGATAATTGACCTAATTGGAAAGTATATTTTAAAGTGTAAAAAGTTGAGTTTTGAGGTCAATTTGGTTAACCGAGAAAGCAATTGATTAACTAAATCAAACAATGAGTTTTTGAGTTAAAATGAGGTGCTACTAATCCAGTCGGTCAACCGAATAAAATTGGTCAGTCAACCGTTTGAAACAGTAGCTAAATTGGCGAAGGAAGTAAGCACACTAATCCAATCGGTCAACCAAATGATGAAGGTCGGTTAACCATTTGAGTCAGTATATGAATTGGTAGAAAAATATATCATACTGATCCAATTGGTCAACCGATTAGATGTGATCGGTCAACCTATTGGCTGTGTGCCAACAGTTATATTGGGAGCAGGACAGGTAAGTCAACCAACCTGTAAGATTTAGTTAACCGAGTAAGTCTGATGATATTTCAAGTGATTTGGTCTCTTGGTAAAAAAACTCTCCATTTTTTATGATTCCAAGAGAGAGATTTTGGGGATTTAAACTTAATTGAGCTATTAACAACTTATTATGTTATCCCTATTGATATGGTCCACATATTTTGAGATTCTCCTAATTTAAATGGTTTAATACTTCTTATTTTAATGGTTTTAAATTGAGAATAATTTTATGGACTTAAATGAGAGAATTGAAAGTTATTTTTAAGTGAAAGACACCTGAAATTGAAGGTAATCATATGTGGGGTCTTAGAGTGTCATTTTATGACATATCTTTAAAAAATTAGTCGTTAGAGGACTAGTTATTAGTCTATTAATATAGACTTGCAGGAATTGAGTTGAGTACATCAAGAACAATAAATTTGATCTTTTCTAAGACCAAGATTTACGTTGAGATTTTCTTGAGAGATTTTATTCAAGTTCTTGATCTAAAGCACTAGTTGTTTGGTGTCACCGATTTGGGTTCTAATTACGATTCAATCTTTGTCTTCGGTGTTTTTCTGGTGAGATCCTTCCAAGTTATATTATTAGATTTAAAGTTATATCTATTTTGATTACTTGGTTTAGGATTGGTAGA
Organism: Eucommia ulmoides; assembly: GCA_016647705.1. Classification (NCBI taxonomy): domain Eukaryota; kingdom Viridiplantae; phylum Streptophyta; class Magnoliopsida; order Garryales; family Eucommiaceae; genus Eucommia; species Eucommia ulmoides. The sequence continues at coordinate 31,979,038 of CM028327.1, read as the reverse complement.
AAAAACATTTTTGAACTAAAAAGCCAGAAAATCTTTTTAAGCGATTTTTAACATTTATCTGATTACGTGCTAAATTTATGCTACCCATATTATTTATTAATCAAATTTGAATTGCCTCACATTGTATCTATCACGTAGTAATTATTCGGGACATTAATTGATATATTCATATTGAGGTGGTAGAAGCTCCTTGTGGGAAGAAACTTGCATTTTTTTATTTGTGAGTTTGAGTGAATTTGCTACGTTTAGGACGGTGTCTAGTCAGAGTAGCTTGGTTTTGATTTTTTGTTCGTGAAAAAGATTAAGGTTTGATCTTTGTCTTGGTAAAGAGGTTAAATGATTATTTTTCCTTGAAAAGAATTAGGTTTTGATTCATCCTGCAATTAAATTATTTTTAAGTGATTTGTAAAGGTTCATCATTCCCTGTGAAAATGATAAGTGCGAGAGATTTAGGTTTTTCTTTAACTTGATAAAAAGATAGGGTTCATTATTGACCCGTGAAAAGGATAAATTTTAAGGTTTGGTTATGTTCCTATAAAAGAATCGTGAGTTGTAAAGGTTTGGTTCCTACCTGATAAAGGAATCAGGGGTTTTGTGGATTGCGAATCTCCGTGGAGCTTGGGGGACTAGACGTAGGCAAGACTAACTTGACTGAATCAAGATAAATTCTTGTGTGCTGCATTGATTTATTTTTTATCTTGCGCTTAGGTGTGCACTTAGTATTAAATACATATCCATTGCGTATAAAGATAATAATCTATTTAGTAAAATTAATTATTTGTGTTTAAATGAATTAATTCTTTAAATTTGGTACCTACCCAATTTACCCCCCTCTTGGGTAACTCTTTGAGCCAACACTATTGAAAGACTATTTAATAAAATCTATGGGAGAGTCATGTGTGCACTTTATTTTTTTTAATATAGATTTTACCTTCTTGTTGTTTGTAGAAAATTGAAAAACTTGAGATCGTTAAACCTTCACAACAATGTCGAAGGTAAGTTGTGGTAATTTATCTTATTTCATACTGCCGGATTAGTATCATCACGCGTACTATTTGTTATTTTGGTCAAATGGAGCCCCTTGGGAAGAAAACTGATTTGAATGATTTCTGTTGTGTTTCCAATTTTGTAGGATAGAATTTCGGGAATAAATCGGATGTGTTATCAATTTTGATCTTTGCAGATCTATAGCGTTAACACTTTCTTTATTTGTGGTAAGCCTTCATAAAGGTTGTCAAGTATATTTGTTAACCCTAATGTCTATTTACTCTCTAAATGGTATTTAGTTTTTCGATTATCAAATGGTTGCAAGTGAAATGTTAGTAATGACAAGGATCACTCCAATCTTTGTAGTTGTTCAGGAGTTTCAACCAACCTTTGTCGTTGTTTGATTTAAATTTGTTTCTTTTATTAAGTTTGATTGTACGTGCTATTGCTCCATTTAAATTGCTTGAATTGTTAGGGCATTCATTTCTTCTTGAATTTACTTATTTATTGTAATTATAGTCGCTATTTCGAAAAAACTTAGCATATATTCAAATCAAATGAGGATGATTATGTTGTTTTTTAAATGTTCATGGGTGAGCTCTTACCCCTACTGACTGAATGATTGATTTCCTCATTTGTATTGATTAATATATTTTATGCTCTTGAACTGCAATTTGGGAACTTACCAAACAGGATTGTATAGCCAAGCTAAAGATGAATATATATTTTTTTTTCCAGAAATTTGAATCAAATGAAACTGTTGTATTTGATATTCATTTTGCCTAAATTGATTATAAATCACCGTGAGCTATTTATTAGCATCCTAATTCACCGACTATTGGTGCCATTGATATTTAAACAACTGCGATTGAACTATCTCTTATTATTCTATGTGTTAACGTTAATTGTGTGTGTGTTAAATTTACAATACAAATTTAAATTGTATTCCAATGAAGTGCATTCATGCCTTTAGGCACGAGATAAAACTAGTATAAATATATGAGTGTGCTTGTGTTATGTTGCCTGTGACACACACACACACATATATGTCGGTGTGAGTGTATTTTGTGTACTTTAATTTGTAAAATACGTTATAAATTATTTTAAAATATTGTCTCATTAACTAGTATGTTCTATTAATAGTTAGTCACTTTCATAAATAAAAATATTTATTTATAGATTTTCTAATAATATTTTATTTTGTTCAATTAATATTAATTTAAGAAAAGAGGATAATTAATTTTAATTAATTTCATATAATTAGAAAAATTGTTTCGGAGTAGGAATTATTTAATTGTCATGTATTTCATACATTTTATGTATTTCATTTCATATTTAGATAAATTCTTAACTTTAGACCTTGTCGTGTGTTAGGTTTCTAAACAACCCCATCTACATCAGTTTTTCGATAGTGTGTCCGTGGTACAGTTATTGAGATGAGTGTATTGTCTTCTATGCAAATTTTCAAATTATATTTTAGTATAAATTGTAAAAAAGAAAAGATTTATTCGACAATTTTATAACAATGTGTGCATAAAGCAAAATGTTAAATGTCGAAATTATTTATTATTATTATTATCCTATTATAGAATAATACAATCTCAATAGGAGGGCGTATCTCGCGGAATGTTGTTGGTCCTAACATGATGGTATGCCCTGTAGGACATTGTGTTGTGACCCGACAAGAGGGTATTGTCCTGCAGGTGTGTTGTAACCTGATAGGCGTGTGGGTAAGTCCTGTAAGTGGTAGATATATATTGTTGTTATTGTTATTATTGATTATAAGTATGCTATGGTAGTTTATACCACGTGTGTGTTCCTACCATGGGATATATTGAATGAACCTGACACTGGCAACCTTAGATTGCACAGATGTATAGGTTACGGTACCGTTATAATTTCCGATCGTAAGGTAAAGAATCCTATCGTTAGTATGGCAATATATGTGTGGTATTTTATTATATAATAAAAATAAATGGATTAATTGATTTAAATTCAGTTGCTTCAATTGATGATATATGTAGGATTTTTTATACTGCTCAATATGTGGTTATATCCTGATTTGGAAATTGAATTCTGAATAATATACTGGATTCGTAAATTGTTCTTATATTATGAAAACAGTCACCGATAAAATATTTTATCTTAAATACTCCAATTAGAGACGGGTTCACTGTTAGTGTAAGATAGAGTCAAAGGTGGTGTGTCTTTTAAGGCTGTCAGGTCAGTTATTGGTAAGGAAGGGTTTGAACTTTTGTGGTTTGTTATGGTATAGTTGAATATGTATAATCCTTAAATTTTGAGTTGGTAAAATTTTAAAAAACTGTGTCAGTTGTCAATCAGTGGTATATTTTGTTATCCATGCTATATTTATTTTTGGTTGGATAATATCAAGTTAAGGTCACGCCTAGCCTCGGGCATAGGGTCCGGGGTGGAGTATGACATATAAAGGGCCTCAATTGATATCCGAGATTGTGATTAGTCACTAGTTGGACTTGAATGAACATTTAAAATGTTATTCTGCAGTTTTATGGATTTAATTTAATAAATTAAATTTTCAATTTAGTCTCTAAAATTTCTTAAATTGTGAATTTATTTCAGAATCTTTCTTAAGACATCCTAACCATGACTCAAAACCTTAATTGAATCATTATAAGGCTCAAATGACTTTTTACATTTTAGTTTAAAACCTTGGGGTCTTATTTTAACTTCTCAATTTTTAATTTGGTCCCTAAATTTTTTGAGTTCTAAAGTTTAAGCCCAGATTATGAAACTGGCCCTGAAAATTCTAAATAAATATCTTCAATTAGAATTGCAATTGTTAAATATTTATTAAAAATTATCTTAAATTAATAGGATACCAGCAAAACAAAATGTGGTGTTTACAATAAAATAATTTAATTGTCATTTATTTTTAATTATAATTTAAAGGTTAAAGTTAAAAAAATAAAAACAAAAAAGTCTCTCTAGATCTTTTTTTCCCTTTACTTTTATTTTTCTATTTTTTTATTTTTAATAAATATAAAAATCAAGTTTTATGTAAAATTTGAATGAAAAAATAATAATTTCACCTAATTTTTTTATATATATTTAGTTAATTTAAACAAAAAAAGTATTAGTTTTCCAGAGTAGTACAAGTACGAAGGGGTAAAGTATATATTTTTCAAGTACAGGAGAAAAAGAAATGAGAGGAAAGTGGCAATTAACCTTTTTGGTAATGCTTAGTTTCAACAAATACTATGAATTGCCACAAGCCGTCTTAGCTCAGCTGGTAGAGCGCGTGGCTTTTAACCACGTGGTCGTGGGTTCGATTCCCACAGACGGCGTTTCTCAATGCTTTTTTGTCATTTTTCTCTCTATTTTTTTTTCTTTTTTTAATTATTAGTTAGATTGTTATTATTATTTACATTGTTAGAAAGGACGCTATAAGACTATAACACCACTTAATCTAAGTCGGCCATAACACCACTTAATCTTTGTCCCGTTTGTTAACGCAATTAAATACTTAAAATTGAATCATTAAATATTTATCAAATTAGGTCCACTTCATAATAAAATTAAACAATCACTTGAAAAATTATTCAAAATGTAATTCATTTTATTTTTTAGCACTTATCACTTAATACTATAAAATATCTAATTATTACAACCAAAATTTTATATCGATACTGTAAAATCTTACAAAAAGAAAAAGAAAAAGAAAAAGTTATATACACAAATTATAGATGTAGAAAACATTAAATTGAGAAAAAATAGAGAGAGAAAATTGTAAGGAAAGAATATTTTAGAAAAATAAAGTTGTAAAAATTATTTTAGGAATACAAATTTATACAAATATATTTTTTTGAAGTTAAAAGTATTAAACACTTAATAAATTCGGTACTTCAAATTTTTCAGCACTTGAAATTTAAGTGGCTATCAACATGGCCTAACTCTTGATTTCGTTAGACTAGAATTTTATTATGTTATTTTAGTTTACAACTCTATGTTAGTTCCGTAATTTTAGGTGGAGTTTGGTTAGTGTTTTTATTTTTCTGTCCCTATCTCTAATAAATTGAGATGCGATGAGATGAAAATTCTATTTCCGTTTTGAAGTATTCCATAAATAAATACATGTTTGGTAACAACCAATGTCCTGAAATTATTTCTTTTAATTTATGAGAATAGAAACAAAAAACACGTTTGGTTGCAATGTTTGTTTTTTCTTTCTTTAAATGTATAGTAGGGTGGTGGTGGTGGTGGTGGTGTCCTGCGGGGTGGTAGTGGCCAACGGGATGGTGGTGGGAATAATTTTATAGGAGTGAATAGGATTAAATATTTTTTGTTTTTCAGATTCTTATGAAATTCAGGAAATAGTGTCAAATTACTCTCAAAATTTTGAGAATAGAAACGTGTTTACCACACATGTTTTGGTGCAATAACCCTAAAATTTTGAGAGTGAGAATAAGAATTAGGGAACAAAAATAATAACTAAACAGGTCTTAGGGACTAAATTGTTTTCAAACTAAATCAAACATATTTGCTCTTACATGTTGGTAATGTATTTCCCAATTTTTTTTCCCACACGTGGGATACATGCTCATTTCTAGCATGTTACCCTATCACACAAGCTCACAGCAGACTTAAGAATGCTAACTCATAGGCAAACAATCAAAAGAGCACAAAAGATAAAGTGTTCAGAGACTTTTTTGTTGAGGTTGATTCTCTTGTTATAGTAAAACTTAAGATTTTAAAATTTTCGTTTTTCAACTGACTACCAATTGCATGAATAAATAGTAATAACTCAAGTAACTAGAAACTTTTAAACATACATATCATTAGGAAAATAAGAGAAGTTTTCCCTTTTGGGAAGCCCCCAAAGGGATAAACAAACACAAAGCTTTTTTACACGAAGTAAGAGTAGAGTTTTACAAGACCGACCTTAAAATGTTTCTCTTCTAAGTATCAATGGCTAAGGATTTATATATGGGCTCAGAGTATTCTTTGAATGCTCTCTGTTCTCAAACCTCTATTGCTTCTCCACTCATGCTTAGCAAAATGCGCACTCGTAATATTTACAGGAACTTACTCGAAAATAGGCTGCCCCGGTGGATTACCAAAGGAATCAATAAAAGGCAATAGAAAAGGACATGATAGTGATAACATAATGTTTAAGGACCATTTTTTCAAAAAGTGTACAGTAAAAAGCTAAATTATTGTATGCTTTTTACTGTTTACTTTATGAAATCGTCCTGAAAAGTATCTTCTGTTGACGCAAGGGATGATGCATTTTAGAGTCAAATGCTCAAATTGGTCATACTACACATGGACGGTGGCCTTTGGGTACTTTAGTACATAACCAATTTTTGATTTTCATCCAAAATTCATATTTACATAGATTTTATTATGAGAGATTTTTTTTTTTTTTTTTTTTTATTTAGTCTGTGTCTGGGTAGCCTTCACTATCCTGGTGATCCAAGCAGAAATTAGGAACGTATTCTTCGAAATCTTTCTCATCTTCTGTTAGCTCTGGTGAGATGTGTGTGTGAGTATTATATGGAGGGTACTTTTTGTAATATTTTTCTCTCGCTTTAGCAATTCTTGTTTCAGCATCATTTTTCTGTATTGCTGCTTTTCCATAATTCTTCTTCATACTGCAGTTGTATTGGTTTTTTTCTTTTTAGAATTCTGAAATCTACTTCCAGAATATGTCATTTATAGTAAATGTTTTGATGATCGTCTTCTGTAATTAAGTGGAAGGGTCTGAACGCATAATGATGGGGTATGAAATTGATATTGTGGGCAATGTTGTCATAGTTCCATATTTTTATTTGATCTTCAAGGCTAAGGTTTTCACAGATCCATGGTCTTTCTATGGGTTGGCTGAGAGAAGGTGGTTCAGAAATGTTGGAATGATTTTTCTTTTTCGAAGTAATATTTTATGTTTTTCTTGAAAATATGGGTATCCTTCGAAGATTGGTCCAAGGGATTTGATAGCTACTTCTACCATTTTGGTTGGGCTTTTTTGAAAAATATGACTAACACAAGGTGCGAGTTTTCTTCCAAAGAATTTTGTTTGGTTAGGGTTGTGAAAATACATGGCTACTAGGAGTCCATAGTAAAAAAGTCTTTGTGGTGTGGGAGAGATTTTATGGTTCTCGTAGTAAAATGTTATGGTATGGTAATTTAGGAGGTCGAGTTCGAGACGAATGATGGTGTACATGAGTTTGTATTTACATTTGGCATGTTTAAGTGAGATCTCTTGACAATATCGGCTGTTACAGCAACATGTGGTTAATTGGTAGTGATTTTCTCTAACGTATCTGGCTCCTGGAAAAAAAATGTGTTTGGTCCAGCTGTTTCTAACGAATTATTGGATGGCGATTTAGATATCTAGATCAAGGCAATTTTTGTGGTGGATAATGGTTGGTCGGATAAGCTGAGGTAATTGATCAAGAAAGGTATGGGTGAAAAAGAAGGCTCAAGTTTTTAGATTTGTGGTTCGTTCTTTGGTTAAAGAAGAAGGTTGATGAGATGAAGTAGGTTGTTGGGATGTAGATGCTCCTTTAAGGTCACAAATAATTTTTTTAAATAAAGAAACTTTTTCTTTTAAAACCATTTTTGTTTGAGTGAGAAGAGAAATTTCTTCACTTTGTTTATCACTTTTAAGATGAAAGAAATCATTCTGTGACAATAATTCTAGATTTTAAAATTCAAGATTTCTACAATTTTGCATAAGCTAGAGACAACTTTCACATTGATTTTGAAAATTATTAAAAATCTGTGATTGTTCTAAAGGTTTGGAGTCTTTAGAAGACTGCTCCCCATAATCTGCAAAACTTTTAAACCTTTTCAAAGTGATAGGATTAATTTCTATGATATTATTATTCTGTGAAAATTCAATAGCACAAGAGTATATTAAATAATTAATGCCAAATTGTGATTTTACAAAGTGTAGTGATGTTGAAAGATCATAAAAACCTTTGTAAAGTGGTCTTGGATAATTCTCAATTCTTTTTATTACTTATGTCCAGTTGTGAAAAGCTTATGTTTCTAATCCTTTGACCATCACATAATAAGAATACTTCTGATGTGCTTTGAAAGTCTCTGATTTAACAAAATATTTTATGAGTGCATTTCAAATTCTTATTTTAACAACATTTTCGCTTTCTAAAATTTTGAGGTTCCATATATTATCCAAAAGATACTCTTGTTGTTCTATAATCCTATAACTAGTTTTAAACTTCTTACTTTGATTTTGGTAAACTGGAAGCTCTGTCTTTCCATACTTTATCATCCTTCTCTCCATCTATAATGAAATCAAGTCAATATTAAGAATATATTTTCCTAGATAAATAATATGCTAGACTGTTATCTGTTCCTTTAATATGTTCAAATTCCACTTTGTAGTTGTTTCCTGCAATACTATTTACAAAGTTGACCCATATTTTTTGATGTATTATTTTTTCACTACTTTTGCTATAGAATCTTACTATATTTTCACAATATGTTCTAACCATAGATTCTTTATTTAGAAATAGTTGGAAACTGTCTAATACATTAATTACTCCTAATAGTTCATAGTCTAGGCTAATTAGTGCCGTCTCTTTTTCTTTATACTTTCTTGATCCATATCTACATAATCTCTCTTCCTTTTTGTCTGAATATTTGTTAGGTTTACAGTATAAGACTGCTCCCCATCCTTCTTGTGAGGCGTCTGTTTTTACTATTTTATAATTTGTTTCTAAGGGTAATTGTAGTTATGGGAGTTACTTACATTTTTCTTTGATTTTTTGAATTATTTTTATATATTCAGTATTAAATAATTTTTGTCATTAATTCTAGTATAGTTTTACTATATAGTGGTCCTATTATTTTTCCTAAGTCTTTGATATACATTCTAGCATAATTCAAAAGTCCTAAGAAATCTTGAAGCTGCTTAGTTTCTGTTATCTTATTTGGAAATTCTAATATATTTTTTACAATATGTGGTTGTAATTTGATTTTTCTTTTTCCTATTTCTGTTCCCAAGAATCCTATATATTCTTTGAAGAGTTCCATCTTATTTTTACTTATTATTATTCTATTATTCAAAAAATTTGTGAATATTATAAGTAGGTAATCCATGTGTTCTTCTTTATTTTATGAGTAGATCAAGATATCATCTATATATACTAATACAAATTTTTTGTGCTTAAAAAATATGCTATCCATTTTTCTTTGAAATATGCTAGGTGCATTTTTTAATCCAAAAGGTAAAATTAACCATTCAAAATATCCAATGGGACATGAGAAAGTTGTCCAAGGAATACTGTCTTTGTGCATTTTTATTTACCAAAATCCTGATTTACAATCAAATTTGCTAAAAATTATTTTTTGCTGTATGCAATTTATTAACATATTGTTGTCCGGTATCGGGTATTTGTCTTCTACGATGTTATCATTTAGGCATTTATAATTTATGACCATTCTCGTTTTTCCTCATTTCATTTCGGCATGATTTCTTACCATGAATGTTGTACTCCTATGTCTGTTCGAACTATTTCTTATTACTCCTAATTTTTTGAGTTCGGTAATTTGTTTATCAAATTCTTCTATATCTATTGGGTTGTATTTTTTATTGGTTGTTTTTATACTAAGTTCAGGGTTTTTTATTTCTAAGTGTGCTTCAATTTTATTTCTTTCCGAAAATTTTATCGAATTTTCTCCCAAAACCTGTGTTTCCTTCGTTATTTGTATTATTTTGTATAACTATTCCTTTTTACTTAATTACTTTGGAATGTTATTTTTTATGTTAAATTCTTTGAAGTAGTTATAATCTTCAAGTTGTATAAGGAAGTTAGAATGTTCCTAGATTTCTTCTTCAATTTATTTGTTATTTTCTGTATTTGCTATATATTTACTACTTTCTGTGTATTTTGCAATGAAATAATCGGTGGGTGTAACACTTGCCTTTTTAGTTATTATGACAAAATCATTTGTTATTATGATACTACCACTTTGACTTCGAATAAAGTTTAAACCTATTATAAATTTATATCTGTGATTTATTTTTCTTAACTATACTTGTGGTAGTGGATAGTATATGTTGAAGTCATCTTCAATTAAAAATGCTATTTGACTATCTCTGAGACACTTATCATATTGTAATATACTTCCATCCATTTGTTCTGTTATAACTGATTGTTTTAATTTGTGTATTGTCGTTTTTAGGACAAGATCTATGTCTAAATGTGATTTTGTGCTTCTTATGTCAATCATTCCTGTGATGTCTAGAGTTTTTTCAATTTTAAATTTTATTCTGCATACTAAATTTAATAAGTAGGTTGAGGGTTTCAGTGATGTTGTTAAATCGTAGTTCTCATATTAAATTTTACTACTTTAAAGTTCTTGTTCTAATGTGTTTTCTTCTGTTTCGTAACTTTCGTTATAATTGCTTTCATTATCATCACTCTCATTTTTTAGTATTTGTTTTCCTTTTGTCTTTTCTTATTCCAATTTTTCTATTTTTCGTTCATATTTCATTATTTCTCTGTCATGCTGGAATTTGATCTTTTCCATTTCATATTTTAATTTTTCGATTTCTAACTTTAATTGTGCTATTTCTAAATCTTTTTTTGTGAATTTTGGTGAACTTTTTAAATTAGTTTCAATTCCATATTTTTCTTTTATACACATATGACATACTTCTAGATGACATTGTAAACATTTGTATCTTCTATCTCAATTAGGGAATCTTTTACACTTAAAATATTTGATATTATTATCTCCTAAACCATATTTCTAGTTATGCATGTCACATTCCTGTCCAGATTCTATTTCTGTTATGCTCATATAGCAAAATTTATCATTTGATTATGTATTACTACTATATTTTGTGCTACTATTATTTGTATATAATAATTTTATATCTTCTTCACTACTTATTTATATTATTATACTATATTCTATGGAATCATTTGAGTCTATGTTTACTATTTTTTCATTTATATCTTGTATCATATTTGCACGTTCTATATTTTTAAATTTCTGTGGACATCTATTGGCTAAATGTTTTTCATTCCCACATATAAAACATTTGCTCTTTGTGTTATTATTTCTTTTGAATTTTTTGACATGATTAGCTTTTTTGAATTTTTCCTTTTTATAGGTTCTATTTTTTCTAAGATATGTTTTCTTCTTTTTATAAGGTCTGTTGGTTTTGTGATTATCTGTTTTTATATTTCCTTATATATTTTTTATACTTTTATTAAAAAATTTATACTTTTTGTTCAATTTTCTTTCCTCTCCATATATTTGAGGTGCATATATTATTCTTTTACAGAAATCATAATCTGTTTTATTTACCGTTTCTATTATTTTGAAATTTATGCATTGTCTTCTTAGTTGATTAAAGGCAAATATTATCCTAACTCCTATTCTTCCATTTTTATTGTTATTACTATATTTTTCACATTTCTCTTGTATGTGTCTTCCTATTGGTCCTAGTATTTTTCTAAAATATCTATCTCTTATTTCCTCGTTATAGGTTAATCCTGTTTTGCTTGCTTGATAAGCATAATCCTTACTAAATTCTACTATGTATTTCAAATTTGTTATTTTTATTTGGTCTATATTTCCTAATGCTACATCTGCTAGAGAGTATTCACCTGGAGAGTATACATTTATTCTTGCCGTTATTTGTCTAATCTATTGGTAAAGTTATATGGATTATTTCCTAAATCTTTTAATCGCATTATGGCCTCTGGATTATCTCTTTTGTATTCATTATAAAAAATTCACTGTTTCTCCTAATAGTGTTTCTAGATATTCAAACATTCTTTCTGTCTTATTACTATTTTTCCATACTCTAGCTGCATCTTGTTCCCACCTATCGATTATTTATGGCCAAACTTTACCATAAACTTCTCCACTAACCCAAAGAGTCATCCCAAAACAATTACAATTAGAGTCCTCGCATTCAAAGCGTGGTGGGGCCATCAATAGTTTAAAACAATTATATTTATTAAACACAAAAAGTAGTAAATATATAGCAAATATAGAAAATAACAAATACCTTGAAGAAGAAATCTGGGAACATTCTAACTTTCTTATACAGCCTGAACATTATAACTACTTCAAAGAATATAACATCAAAAATAACATTCCAAAGCAATTAAGTAAAAATGAACAATTATACAAAATAATACAAATAGTTGAGGAAACACAGGTTTTGTAAGAAAATCCTATAAAATTTTGGAAAAGAAATAAAATTGAAGCACACTTAGAAATAAAAAAATCTTGAACTTAGTATAAAAACAGCTAATGAAAAATACGACCCAATAGATACAGAAGAATTTGATAAACAAATAACCGAACTAAAAAATTAGGAGTAATAATAAATAGTTCGAGCAGACATAGTAGTACAGCATTCATGGTAAGAAATCATGCCAAAATAAAAAGAAGAAAAACCAAAATGGTCATAAATTATAAATGCCAAAATGATAACACCGTAGAAGACAAATACCCGATATCAGACAAAGATATGTTAATAAAATACATACAGGAAAAGATAATTTTTAGCAAATTTGATTGTAAATCAGGATTTTAGCAAATAAAAATGCATAAAGATAGTATTCTTTGGACAGCTTTCTCATGTCCCAATGGACATTTTGAATGGTTAGTTTTACCTTTTAAATTAAAAAATGCACCTAGCATATTTCAAAGAAAAATGGATAGTATATTTTTGAAGCACATAAAATTTAAATTAGTATATATAGATGATATCTTGGTCTACTCGCAAAATAAAGAAGAATACATGGATCACCTATTTACAATATTCACAGAATATTTGAATAATGGAAAAATAATAAGTAAAAATAAGACGGAGCTCTTCAAAGAATATATAGGATTCTTGGGAACAAAAATAGGAAAAGGAAAAATTAAATTACAACCACATATTGTAAAAAAAATATTAGAATTTCTAGATAAGATAACAGAAACTAAGCAGCTTCAGGCTTTTTTAGGACTTTTGAATTATGCTAGAATGTATATCAAAGACTTAGGAAAAATAGGATCAATATATAGAAAAACTAGACCAGAATGACAAAAATTATTTAATACTGAAGACATAAAAATAATTCAAAAAATCAAAGAAAAATGTAAGCAACTCTCAGAACTAAAATTACCCTTAGAAACAGATTATAAAATAGTAAAAACAGACACCTCACAAGAAGGATAGAGAATAGTCCTATACTGTAAACCAAACAAATATTCGGACAAAAAGGAAGAAAGATTATGTAAATACGGATTAGAAAAGTATAAAGAAAAAGAGACAGCACTAACTAGCCTAGACTATGAACTCTTAGGAGTAATTAATGCATTACACAGTTTCCGACTATTTCTAAATAAAGAATTTACGGTTAGAACAGATTGTGAAAATATAGTAAGATTCTATAACAAAAGTAGTGGAAAAAAAAATACATGAAAAAAGATAGGTCAACTTTGTAAATAATATTGCAGGAAATGGATACCAAGTGGAATTTGAACATATTAAAGGAACAAATAATAGTCTAGCAGATTATTTATCTAGAAACATATATTCTTAATATTGACTTGATTTCATTACAGATGGAGGGAAGGATGATAAAGTATGGAAAGACAGAGCTTCTAGTTTACCAAAATCAAAGTAAGAAATTTAGAGCTAGTTACAGGAATACAGAACAACAATAGTGTCTTTTGGATAATATATGGAATCTCAAAACTTTAGAAAGCGAAAATATTGTTAAAATAAGAATTTTAAATGCACTCACAGAATATTTTGTTAAATCAGAGACTTTCAAAGCACATCAGAAATATAATTATTATATGATATTCAAAGGATTAGAAACAAGAGTTTTTCACAACTGGACAGAAGTAATAAAAAGAATTGAGAATTATCCTAGACCACTTTACAAAAGTTTTTAGGATCTTTCAACAACCTTACACTTTGCAAAATCACAACTTGGCATTAAGTATTTAATATCCTCTTGCACTATTGAATTTTCACAAAATAATAATATCACAGAAACTAATCCTAACACTTAGAAAAGGCTCAAAAATTTTGCAGATTATGGGGAACAGTCTTCTAAAGAATCCAAATCTTTAGAACAATCACAAATTTTTAATAATTTTCAAAATTAATGTGAAAGTTGTCTCCAGCTTACGCAAAATTGTAGAAATCTTGAATTTCAAAATCTAGAATTATTGTCATAGAATGATTTCTTTCATCTTAAAAGTGATAAACAAAGTGAAAAAATTTCTCTTCTCACTCAAACAAAAATGATTTTAAAAGAAAAAGTTTCTTTATTTGAAAAAATTATTTGTGATCTTAAAGGAGCATCTACATCCCAACAACCTACTTCATCTCATCAACCTTCTTCTTTAATCAAAGAACAAACCACAAATCTAAAAAGTCAAGCCTTCTTCTCCACCTGTACCTTTCTTGATCAATTCCCTCAGCTTATCCGACCAACCATTATCCACCACATAAATCGCCTTGATCTAGATATCCAAATCGTCATCCAACAATTCTTTAGAAATAACTAGACCAAACAAACTTTTTTCCAGGAGCCAAATATGTCATAGAAAATCACTACCAACTAACCACATGTTGCCGTAACAACCAATATTGTCAAGAGATTCCACTTAAACATGCTGAATGTAAATACAAACTTATGTACACCATCATTCATCTCGAACTCGACCTCCTAAATAACCATACCATAACATTTTACCACAAGAACCATAAAATCTCTATCATACCACAAAGACTTTTGGATTACGGATTTCTAGAAGCCATGTATTTTCACAACCCTAACCAAACAGAATACTTTGGAAGAAAACTCGCCACTTGTGTTAGTCACCGTTTTCAAGAAAACTCAACCAAAATGGTAGAAGTAGCCATCAAATCCCTTGGACCAATCTTCAAAGGATACCCACATTTTCAAGCAAAACGTAAAATATTACTTCGAAAAAGAAAAACCATTCCAACATTTCTTGAACCACCTTCTCTCAACCAACCCACAGAAAGACCATAGATCTGTGAAAACTTTAACCTTGAAGATCAAATAAAAATATGAAACTATGACAACATTGCCCACAACATCAATTTCATACCCCATCATTATGCTTTCGGACCCTTCCACTTAATTACAGAAGACAATCATCAGAAAATTTACTATGAAGGACATATTCCGGAAGTAGATTTTAGAATTCTAAAAAGAAAAAAACCAATACAACTACAGTATGAAGAAGAATTATAGAAAGCAACAATGCAGAAAAATGATATTGAAACAAGAATTGCTAAAGCGAAAGAAAAATATTACATGAAGTACCCTCCATACAGCACTCATATGGACATTTCACTAGAGCTAACAGAAGACGAGGAAGATTTCGAAGAATACATTCCTAATTTCTGCTTGGATCACCAGGACAGTAAAGGCTACCCAGACACAGACTAAATAAATAAATAAATAAAAAATTCTCGTGTAATAAAATCTTTGTAAATATGAATTTTGAGCGAAAATAAAAAAATTGATTATGTACTAAAGTACCCAAAGGCCACCGTCTATGTGTGGTATGACCAATTTGAACATTTGACTCTGAAATGCATCATCCCTTGCATCAGCAGTAGATGCCTTTCAGAACGATTTCATAAAGTAAGCAGTAAAAAGCATACAATAATTTAGCTTTTTACTGTACACTTTTTGAAAAAAATTGTCCTTAAACATTATCTTATCACTGTCATGTCCTTTTCGATTGCCTTTTACCGATTCCTTCGGTAATCCACTGGGGCAACCTGTTGTCGAGTAAGTGTCTATAAATATTATGAGTGCCTATTTTGCTAAGCATGAGTGGAGAAGCGATAGAGGTCTGAGAACATAGAGCATCCAAAGAATATTCTGAGCCCATATATCAATCCTTAGCCATTTATACTTAGAAGGGAAACATTTTAAGGTTGGTCTTGTAAAACTCTACTCTTACTCTTTGTTAAAAAAACTTTGTGTTTGTTTATCCCTTTGGGGGCTTCCCGAAAGGGAAAACCTCTCTTATTTTCTGGTATTAGAGCCCAAAATATCTCCATATAGTATATGAGAAAGTTTGAATATTTAGATTTAGAACTTCCAACCTATAATAAAATACATAATTTAGAAAATAATTATAAATTGCTCTGTAATTTTTTTTTTTTTTTTAAGGTGATAGTTAGGAAAGGTCCTCGGAGTTTAAGTTTAGTGCAACACCAATTTTTCTGTAGGTCATGTCATAAAACTTAATGAGGGAGTAATAGAATATTGAGTAAGACAGAAGATGAGTATAAATGATAATCAATTTGAATTTATGCCTGACCGGTCAACCAATAAAGTCATATATTTACATACGAGATCAATAGAGAAATATAGAGAAATGAAAAAATGATTTATGTATGGTTTTTGTTGACTTGGCAAAAAGTGTATTATTTGGTGTCCAAAACTATTTGTGGTTGGTACTAGAAAATAAGCAATTGTCCATTGATTCTATTAAGATGTTTAAGGGAGAATATGAAGGTATAGTTATTGGTGTTCAATCCGTAAGAGGTGATACTCATGCCTTCCAAATTAATATAGGTATGCAATAAGGATCGTTTTTAAGTCATTAATCATTTGTTTGAGTGATGAATGAACTGATGAAAAGCATTCAAGATAGGATACAATGAAATATATTGTTTTTAGATGACATAATATTAGCTCATTAAACTAGAAAGGGTCTTCACATTAAGTAGGAACACTTGGGGGAAGCCTTAGAGTTTAAAGGATTATAGATCTACAAAACTAAAACAAAATACATTGAAATTTTTTAATTACTGAGAGATATGATGACAAGGTAAAAAGAAGAGATCATGAGGTCCCCTAGGGATGATAATTTTATATTCTTAGGTTCTACACTCTAGGAGAATCAAAAAAATTGAGAAAGACATTACACATAGATTCAAACAAGATGGTCAAACTGGCAAAGTGTAATTGAGATAATTTGTTATCGTATGATACCATTGAAATTGAAAGAAAATTCTACAAAACTGCACAAGACAGACGATTCTTTATCATATAGATTGTTGAGTTGTAAAGAAAGACACATTTAGAAAGTGTGGGCAGTAGAGATGAAAAAATTAAACGGGATGAAGGGTATGATAAGGGTGGATAAAGTTGGAAGTGAGATTATTAGGGAGAGGTTATCAATAACACCCATTGAAGATAAGTTTAGAGAAAAATGTTTAATGTGGTTTGAACACATGTATAGAAGACCCAAAGACGCACCTATTAGCCCATAGATCTACCTAAGAGGGGGTGTGAATTGGGTATTATAAAAATTTAAACAAATAATTATTAATCAAATAATCACCAATTTTCCTATCCGGTTATTATCTTGAGTTATAGAAGAAACGTGCTTAACTAGATGCATAACCAAACAAGTACGGATAGAGAAAATAAAAATGCATATTTATCTTGGTTTGGCAAGCTACTTTTTCCTATGTCCAGTTCCCTAAGCTCCCTCAAGTATTTCGTAATCTACTAACCCTAATTCCTTTTCCAAGTAGGAACCAAAATCTTACATTCTTTTTTCACAGGTTCAAGACTAGTCCAATTCTTTTTCCGAGGTTCAAAATCAAACATTTACAATGTTTATTTTATCAGGCTCAGGAAGAATCTAATTCTTTTGCAGATTAAGAATAAAACTATCTTTTTACCAGGTTAAAGACTACCCTACTCTTCTTATAGGCATGAATCGAACCTAACTTTTTTATAGGCTAAGAATCAACCAGTATATCTAATCCTCTCACGCTCACCAAAAAAAATAAAAATAAAATCTTCTAGTAGGAACTTCGACCATGTCAATACAATATACACTCAATTAATGTCCCGATAAATTATGTGAGAATACAAATATAATTTTACTCAATTAAAAATACTAAAACAATGTAAATCAAATTTATTTGAAAAAAGAATTGTTTCACAAAATATTTCAAGATATTCAAAGATAAAAAAACGAGTTTTCTGTAAACACATTACTACAAGATCAATCAAAAGATATTAATTAATTAAATCACAATTAATTTGAACAATTAAATAAGAACAATCTCAAAGGGATTTCTTTAAGAAGATCAAACGTAAGACTCAAACCCGGTATAATAAGAACAACGCTTTCTTCGATCAAGAATATTTCACAAAACATTTCTCTCAAATATATTTTCAGCAAAATGATACTCGTTTTTAGAAAAGACTGATTTTAAAAACTCTTGTTCTTAATTCATTATGTAGATTTTAAACTATGTCTATAACGACCATTTTTCAAGACAGAAGACCATAAATGTCATATATAGACCTCATATAATATAATCCTTTATATCTTAAATGTTCGACACAAAAAAAACTTTTTTGAAAAACTCAATTTAGTCCCCCAAAATATTTTGATACCAAATTCCATAAAAATATAAAGCAATTTTCTCGATAAATCTCATAGGATCAAGTAATACAAGAACTAAATATTAAGATCTTCAAAATACATAGATATATGAAATATAGTCAAACCCCTTAAAATCAGATTTTATAATATTCAAAATCTTAAGATTTGGGTTAAAGATCTCGAAAATCTAATTGGTCAAACAATCTGAAAAATACACTATCAGTTGATTAACCATCCTAACAGTTAACCAATTGCCTCTTCAAACGTTATTTTTTCAACCATTAACAACCAGTTGGTCGACCGAACCATCAACCAATAAAAATCTCATCCAGAATCTCCCAGTGGACAGGCCTCCTCGTCGGTCGACCTTCCAGCTCGAAAATCTCTTTTTTTTTTTATTTTCTAAAATATTTTCTTAAACAACATTTTTTTTGAAAAAAATATTTTGACTCTTGAATTTATCACTTCTTACCATAAAACACATAATTCAATTAATTTCATGAGTTTTTTGCATGATCCTAAACGGATTATATTAAGAGCATAAAAGGTATTGAGTTGTTTTTACTTAAAAATACAAAAAATCTTTTCCGCTCCCAAAATCTTCAATATCTTCATTACAATCATCTTGAATCCTTTATCAAATATTATCTTGAAATCCATCATCACATATTACCTTAAAATTCATCATTTTTATGATTTGCTCAGTTGGAACATTAAATCTAAGATCACTGGATAAAATTATTAGTTTCATAAAAAATATCAATACTAACTTTTCCATCAAAATATCCAAGGATAACAATCTCTCCCTTTTTTATCATGACAATTAACTTTGATATTTTCTCTACAAAATATGTAACCACGCTTCCCCTAAATATGAGGACGGGTAATTTTACACATTTAAGATCATAATAAGAAACGTTATTGAATCTAAGGTTTTGATGAGAAATTAAGTATTGATGTTTTTAGTGGAACTAATGGTTTTATCAAGTGTTTCAGATTTATAGCTCCATGCATTTGATCAAGAAGAAGTTTGATAAAGAAAACATAAAGGGTGCAAGATGGACATAATAAAGATATGAAGAGTTTTGAAGACGCTGAAAAAAATAGATGAAAATAATTATTTACTTATATACTCTTAATATAACCAGAATTAGAATCATACACAACACCTAAAATGAGTTAATTTTATATGTGTCATGATAAAAAGTGATAAATTTAAGATCCTAAAATGAAATATTTTTTGTACTCCTTATGTGAATGATTTTGATAATTAACCTAATTGAAAAATGTGTTTTTAAGTATTAAAATATTTTGTTTTCGGGTCAATTCGGTCAATCAAGAAAAATAATCGGTCGACTTATTAAAACAATGTGTTTTACGAGTTAAAATGGAGTCTTACTAATTCCATTGGTCAATTGAGAAAAGTAATCGGTCAACCGTTTGAAAGAGTAGCTGAAACAGATCAGAAAATGAGCACACTGATCCAATCAGTCAACCAATTGAAGAGGGTCAGTCAGCCGAATGAGTCACTAGATGAAATGGAGAGAATTGAAAGCTCACTGATCAATTTGGTCAACCTACTAGGCAAGGTCGATCAACTGAATGGGTATAAGGCCAATTACTAATTTAGCCTTGGCATAGGACAGCCAACCAATTGGAGTACGTTGGTCAACCAACTGCTTCAGTTAGGAATTTGGCTGATTAAGTCTCTTAGTAAAAAAAAACTATCCATTTTTTATGATTCCAAGAGAGTGATTTGGCGGATTTGAATGTATTTCAAATATAAATAACCTATTTAGTAATTCCTATTGATATAGTCCATATATTCTTGTGGTTTTAAATTGAGAATAGTTTTATAGAAGTAAAAGTGAGATTCAAAAGATAGTTTTAATTGGAACATACCTATATTGATAAGATATGATATATGGGGTCTTAGAATGTCATTCAATGACATATCTTTAAAAAAAACTAGTCATTTGAGGGTTGGTTATTGGTTTATTAATAAAGACCTACGAGAATTGAATGAGACATATCAAGAATATGAGTTTGAGTTATTATAAGAGTGAGATTTGTGCTGAGATTTCTATAAGAGATTTTATATAGGAAAAATTACATTTTAAACCCTCTAGGTATTGACATTTTTCTATATCGTCCCTCTCCGTTTGCACGTTTCATTTTAAACCCTCTAAGTGTAAACACATTTTTATTCGGTCATTCTGTCAGAAATTCTATCAAAACTAACCAAATTTTGAGGGTAAAATCGTCATTTTATATTTTTTTCATTTTTAATCCTTTTTTAATAAATTTTTAATATATTTTTTTTCTTTTTTCTTTTTCTTTGGTTTGACTTCTCTCTCCCCTCTCTCTTTCTCTTCTCCCTCCCTCTCTCCCTCTCTCTCTCTCTCCTTATTCTCTCCCTCTCCCTCTCCTTCCCTCCCTTCATCCCTTCCCCTGTTATGGGGGTGTTTTCATCCCCTTCAACAGGGGGTAACCACCCCCTATGAAATGAATGAGAAAGGGAGGGAGATGGAGGAAGAGATAGAGAGGTGATGGGAGAGAAAGAGAGAAATTGAGGAAAAAATAAAAGAAAAAAGAAAATAAAGAAATCATTAAAAAATAAAAAATAAGTAAAAAGATTGTTTTCCCCTATATTATGTTATTTTGGATGGAATTTTTGACGAAAGGACCAAACAAAAACGTGTTGATACCTAGAAAGTTTAAAATGAAACGTGCAAAAGGAGAGGGACTATATAGAAAAGTGTCAATACCTAGAGGGTTTAAAATATGATTTTTCCTGCTATATAACCTTGTGTTTGGGTAAGGGATTTCTAGAAGGGATTTCAATTGGATAAGGGATTTCAAAATCCTCTTTTAGCAAATGCTTTGTTCGGATATTGAGGGGGTGGATTTTACAAATCCCTTGAAGCCTCAAATGAAGGATTTGGAAATCCTTTTGGGAGAGGCTGAATTTGCCAAATCTTTTTTTTATCATCTCCAGCTTCGTTCGTTATCTTCAGCTTCATGGTCATTATCATCTCAGTTTCGTCGTCTTCTTCGTTCGTCGTCTTCAGTTTCATCTTTGTCATTGTCTTTGTCGGTGGTTCGTTGTTCGTCACTGCGATTAGGGTTCCAGTTGAGACTTCGTGGTTCGTCGTCGTCTCAATTTAGGGTTCCAATTTCGAATCTATTTTGAATGAACAATTTCAATTTTGAACACAAATGATTTCGAATAAACGATTTCGATTTCAACACGAACGAACGATTTCGAACAATCACATGAACGATTTCGAACGATCTGATCGATTTTGATTTAGGTTTTTCTTGAATTTGTTCTTGGATTTAGTTGAATTTGTTGAATTTTTTTCTTGGATTTGGGTTTGGTATGGCGTTTGGTGATGGGTTTCTATTTTTATTCCCGTAAATTCTATTATGTTTTGTTTTGTTTTGTTCCCATAATTTGTTGAAATTACACGTTATTATCCAAACAAGGAATTTATAAAATGAATGAATTTCAAAATCCAATATTTTGAAATCTCTTCATTTGACAAATCCTTTGGATTTGTCAAATCCCTTACCCAAACGCAACCTAAGTTCTTGATCTAAGGTGCTTGTTGTTTGGCGTTACCGATTTGAGTTCTAATTGCGGTACTATCATTATCTTCAGTGTTTTCCCAATTAAATCTATATAAACTTGATTACTTGATATTTAAAGTTATATTTATCATGATTGCTTGATTTAGGATTGTTAGAAAATTGTTTTAAACTTAAAAGCCTAAAAATTGCTTAAATGGTTTTTGCTTGATATCTAATTACGTGCTTAATTTGTGCTAGCCACTTTATTATTTATTCAAATTTTATCTATCTCACATGGTATCTATCACGCAGTAACTTTTCGGGCCATTAATTGAGTATATTTATCTTGAGGTGGTAGAATCTCTTTGTGGGAAGAAACTTACAATTTTTTGTATTTGTGAGTTTGAGCGGACTAGACACGTTTGAGATGGTGTCTAGTCAGGGTAGCTGGGTTTCAATCTTTTTCCCTTGAAAAAAATTAGGGTTTGATCTTTGACCTACAAAAATATTAGGTTATTCTTTTCCGTTGAAAATAAATAGGTTTTGATTCTTCCAGTAATAGAATTGTATAATTGTAAAGGTTATTTCTAAGTCTGGGAAAAGAATAAGTGTAAAAGTATAAGGGAGTGGTAGGTTTGATCTTTAGCTTGTTAATGTGTTTTGATTATGCCTATAAGAGAATTAGGTTAATCTTGAGCTTAGTAAAAATATAGTATTGGCCCAAAGATCTACCCAGGAGAGGGTAAATTGGTAGATACTAAAATTTAACAATTAATTCTTTTAAATACAAACAATCAATTTTCCTAAATCAATTATCATCTTGATAGGTAGAGAAAATGTGTTTACTTCTAAATGCACACCCTAACAAAATATATGAAATAATCAATGCAGCACACAACGATATATCTTGGTTTAGTAAACTACTCATACCTACATCCAATCCCCTGAGCTTCACGGAGATTCACAATCCACTCAACCCTTGATTCCTTTACCTGGTAGAAACCAAACCCTTACAATCTCGATTCTTTTCATAGGCTCAGAATCAACCTTTATAATTATCCTTTTTACAGACTCAAGAAGAATCCTATATTTTTACCAGGCTCAAGACTAACCTTACTCTATTATAGAAAGAATCAAAACTAATCATTTTAACAGGCTAAAAATCAAACCTAACATTTTCTTAGGTTTAGAAAGAACCTTTACAATCAGTCAATTATATTACAGGGAGAATCAAAACCTAATTCTTTTCAAGAGAAAATAATAACCTAACCATTTTGCAGGATGAAGATCAAACCCTAATATTTTTCACACAAAAAAAAAATATCGAAACCTTGCTACCCTAACTAGGCACCATCCCAAATGTGTATAATCCGCTCAAACTCACAAATACAAAAAATATAAGTTTCTTTTCATAAGGAGCTTCTACCACTTCAATACAAATATATTCAATTAATGTTTTGAATAATTACTACATGATAGATACAATGTGAGGTAA
The DNA here is from genome assembly GCA_016647705.1 of Eucommia ulmoides. Taxonomy (NCBI): domain Eukaryota; kingdom Viridiplantae; phylum Streptophyta; class Magnoliopsida; order Garryales; family Eucommiaceae; genus Eucommia; species Eucommia ulmoides. The sequence continues at coordinate 31,955,547 of CM028327.1, read as the reverse complement.
TCCAAATATGATTAATATAAAGTAAGTACCATAAATTTAGCACGTAATCAGATAATTAGGCAAAAATTATTTAAAAATAATTTTCAGGCTTTTAAGTTTAAAATGATTTTCTAGCAATCCTATCCCAAGAAATCAAAATAAATATAATTTTAAAGTGAATAATAAAACTTGGATAGATCTCACCGGGAAAACACCGAAGATAATGATGATATCGCAATTAGAACACAAGTCGGTGACACCAAACAGCTAGCGCTTTAGATCAAGAACTTGAATAGAATCTCTCGTAGAAATCTCAACAAAAATATCACTCTTATAATGGCTTAAAACTGATGTTCTTGATGTATTGAACTCCATTACCGCAAGTTTATAATAATAGACCAGTAATTAGCCCTCCAATGGCTAGGTTTTCAAAGATATGTCATAAAATGCCACTCTAAGACCCCATATATGATTACCTTTTATTTCAAGTGTATTTCACTTAAAAATAAATTTCAATTCTCTCATTTAAGTCCATAAAACTATTCTAAATTTAAAACCATGGAAATAGAAAGTATTAAACCATTTAAATTAGAAGAATCACAAAATATATATCAATAAGGATAACATAACATGTTAATACTTCAATTAAATTCAAATCCCCCAAATCCCTCTCTTGAAATCATCGAAAACGGATAGTTTTTTACTAAGAGACTAAATCACCCGAAATCCCAATTGAATCTGTTAGTTGATCGATTCTTACAAGTCGGCTGACCGACCTGTCCTGCTTCTAATATAAATGTTGGAACAAAGCCAGTTGGTTGATCGACCACATCCAATCGGTTGACCGATTGGATCAGTGTGATCCACTTTTCCACTACTTCATCTACTGACTCAAATGGTTGACCGACCATCTTCATTCGATTGACCAATTAGATAAGTGTGCTCACTTCCTTAGCCAATTCGGCTACTATTTCAAACAGTTGATCGACCAATTTCATTCATTTGACCAATTAGATCAGTAGCACCTCATTTTAACTCCAAAACTCATTATTTAATTCAGTTGACCGATTATTTTTCTTGGTTAACCGAATTGACTCGAAAACTTAACTTTTTTATACTTTAAAACATATTTTTCAATTAGGTCAATTATCAAATTCATTTCATATAATGAGAACATACAATATATCATTTTAGGATCTTAAACTTATCACTTTTTATCATGACACACATATAATTAACTTATTTTAAATGTTGTGTGTGATCCTAATTCGGGTTGCATTAAAAGTGTATAAGTAAAGAGTTGTTTCAACTATTTTTCTACAAGGTGTTCAAAACTCTTAATAGCTTCATTGTGTCCATCTTGCACTTTTTATGTTTTCTTCATAAGGTCTACTTTTTAATCACATGCATAGAACTATATATCTGAAACACTCGATAACATTATTCCAAAATCCTGAAAAATTTTCAAATATTAATTTTATAGCTAGAGGTTTAGTAAATATATCAGCAAGTTGGTCAAAAGTATCAACATATTGTATATAAATATCACCCCTCTAAATGTGATCACGGATAAAATGATGACATATTTCATTATGCTTGGTTCGTGACTGTTGTGTAGGATTTTTAATAAGGCATATAACACTTTTACTATCACAGTAGATGAGAAATTTCTTTGTGCAAATACTAAAATCATGAAATTATTATTTAATGTATAGAATTTGTGCACAACAATTATCTGTTGCCATTTATTCAGCATCAATGGTGGATAAGTCTATAGAATTATATTTCTTGCTAGACAAAAAACTAATACATGTCTTAAGAAATTACATGAACCGCATGTGTTTTTACACTGAACTTTGCATCCGACAAATCAGCATTAGAGTAACTAATCAAAGTGAAATTACTCCTAGATCACAAGTCTCTTTTAAATATCAAAATATTTTCTTGACAATAGTTAAATCTTACTCTTTCGGATAAGATAAAAATCTTGTACATAGACAAACACTAAACATAATGTCAGGTCTACTTGTAATAAGATATAATAAATTACCAATCATACTTCAATGCATCTTTTCATTGACATTTTTACCTATATCGTCCTTATTGATTTTTGTAGTTGTTGCTATTAGAGTTTTATAATCTTTTTCACTATCAAAGCCGTATTTCTTTAAGTAACTCTTTAGCATATTTGTCTTGATTGATAAAGATTCTTTCTTTAATTTTCTTGATTTGTAGCCCATTTTTTTTTTAATTCTCCCATCATACTCATTTCAAACTCTACCTACATTATCTTGGCAAACTCTTGGTAAAGATCTTCATTACTAGAATCAAAGATACTATCATTCACATAAATTTGTACCAGTAGGATGTCAGAGTCATTTTGTTTCACAAAATGTGTTACATCACTTAAATCACAATGAAAACTATGCTCAGTTAAATACCTGTTAAGTCTCTTATACCAAACTCGATAAGCTTGTTTGAGTCCATACAAAACATTAAGTAGTTTAAAAACATGAGCAAGTAATTTTTTATTTTAAAAACCAGGTGGTTGTTCCTAAGAAAACGCAGGATGAGACAATTAAGAACGATATGGATTTATTTGAAGCTAACTAAAAAGATGACCCTTGAATGATCTTACAATACAAAAGTATTCATGTAGCTTACCCTACTTAGGTAGGACAAATGCTTTGTTGTTGTTGTTGTTGTTGTTGTTGTTGAGTCTAGTTTATAACTCCAAATTAGTTATATGGACTCTATATTTGTTTATGTAGAAACCCAATGGACCTAGCTCACTCTCAAATGAAGCCTTGTAAGATGAGGATTACATCTACGCTTATATATATCTCAAGATCAAGTGACATAAGCGATATAGGATTCAGCATACCCACTCAAACGCAGGGCGGACTTTACCAAACTACAACGAATAAAAAAATGGGGAAAGGCCGACATTGATGTAGGATTCAACACTTCCCTTTAGACACCGCATTTTGTCCCGCCCAGCCAATGTCAAATAAAGTACAAATTCAGATAGAGTTTAAACTTAGGCTTAAAGGGAATGACTTTCTACCTGACATCACACTATATAATATAAAAAATACACAGAAAACATGATAAAAAAAACTGTTAAATTAGACGAAATTCAGTAAAGTAAAAGTTCCGAGTCAACATCGAAAGTCCCATAATTTAAGGGGGTCTAAAATGACTTTATTAAGGTTTTATTTTCATTAAATCATCTTCAATATAGATAAATAGCCAATCCCCTCAAATTATAGGATATTTCAACAAATTACTCTGATTACCTACCTAGACCCTGAAATATTTACAATCACTGAATCTTGTCGGTTTAGCAAAAAAATATTTATTTCATTTATACATATTATATAAAATTCCATCCAGAAACAATCCAAGAGACCTTGATAAAGGCTTGGAAAGTTCATGAAAAAACCCTAAATCACAAAGGTGATTAAGGAGTTGGGCTCGATTTGGAATTACACCAAATTCAAGTTGTCTTGACAAACCAACCTAGGCCTAGCCATCATTAAAGACCCAAAATATAGGACTTGATGACTAATAAACCTTTCTAGAAGTTGCCTACAAAATATCTAGGAAGGGAACTAAGACACTTAGGATACAACAAACCGTTATCGAAACTAAATCAATTCAGTTCGCCATCTACGTTAGGTATTTAATGAGTTGAATGCACATCCCATCAAGCATTAAATTCTTGGGATGAAATGGATAGGTTACATTCATGGGATGTAGATATTTTGATCAAAATATCTTAGGTTTAATCGAAATCCCTGAATTGTGACTACCCGTTACCGAAACCAAACCAAATTGGTTTGCCACCTAGCCAATGCATTAAATGCATATCCCATCAAGCAATAAATTCTTGGGATAATATGTAAGGGCTAGGTTCAAACAATCAAGATATTTGCACCAAAATATCTTGGGGGTAACTAAGGAACTTGAAAACCAATCTTCGATTACAAGGCAAGTTAACCCGATTCAATCCGAAACTAACCAGATGAGTTCTCACCATGTCATGACTCATCATGGAGAATTAAATGCTATGGTGACACATCAAGACCATGTTCAATGAATTTGGAAAGCATTAATGGCAACTAAACTGAAATAGTAAAACTAACCGGTACTTAGCCCCTAAACTGAATCAAATATGTCACATCGAGCCATTAATGCACCCATGTGCAAGAAATGTGATTGGAGGAGAGGTAATGATTGCTAATCATTACCAAATCTAAGAAAAGATTTGGTAATGATTACTAAATCTTTGAAGATCTTTCCCTCCACCCAAAATTCGTCTAAAACAAAACACAAATAAACCAAGATAGCATGTCCCCAAGGCCAAACATCCTCCAAGGAATAGGCTGGAATTGCCTGCGCAGATATAAATGCTCAAGCTTCCAGCCTATAAATATGGGTTCTTGGTTCTAATATTTTTCAAGCCTTGAAAGCCTAGTTTCTCCCTCTAAAACAAGATCAAAGTCTCGGGTGCTAGGCTTTTTGAGAAAATATATTGAATAACACGTTGTTATTCTGCTGAAATCGGGTCTCGGAGGTTGATCTTGAGGTTCTTGGAGCCAGAACTCAAGATAAAGACGGTCACCGATCGAGGATCAACTAAGAAGATCAATGAGAAAAATGAGGTAATCACCTAAGGAAGACTACATCCTTGAAGTAGGTATGTTTTCATCAAAATCCCTTTTGATCTTGGTTTAATCTTGTGTATGTTGCTTGTGCATAGCATAATCATGTAGCTCATACACTTTAATTTCATGTACATAACACATAAAACCTATAAACACAAAACAAACACTTAATTTTTGTTATAACAACCAAACTATGTCCAAATCATTCCAAGAACATTTAAGAACATTTAGGAACATCAAATCATCCGAGAACATGTTAAGAACATGTGAGGATTCAAACAAAATTACAATTACACTATGAGTTGTGCATACTCTCTACGATTCTCTCAAGAACTTTAAACCGACTCTTTACTAAATGCTAATACTAACTATAACTACTAATAACCTGATTTATTTTATGCTAAACGTCAAGATCATGACTAGGTTGGCTTGTGGGTTTTGCACCTATATATATATATATATATATATTCTATAAATCAGGACATATTTACATTTTGAGACATTTTGAGCCGTAAGATCGGATATCTAATGGTTGAGATTGAATCTGAACACATTTTATATTTAAGACATTTTAGACCCTTGGATCGAATATCTAATGGTCGAAATTGAATGATACTAGAGACATTTTTGGCCATCAGATCAGATTAAATCATAGGCTAAGATATTTTGATTATTTTTTACCATTGGATCGTTTCGATCCAACAGTTGAGATTGAATATTATTTTAAAGTCTCTCACAAGTCACAACAGTCGAGAGTTTCTCTATCTACAAATTAACCTCCAAATCTCTCACAATCCCGCCAAAATCGCCACCAGCCTAATTGCTTTCTCAATCTTATCACCATATCCATTCCCAAAGCTTGACCTCTATGTTCTTTTGTCTTCAGATCCATTCCCAATCCATCACCATTCTATCGCAAATCGTCGGCATCGCTCTCGCTATCTCCATTACCACCGATAAAACCTCCACGTCCAGTCGTCATCATCATCATTTCCTTAATTAATTGCTGCCTTCAGGTACATTCTTACATCCAACTTTCTTAGATTATCTCAGATCCAGATCAAGAATTTAACTCTTATCCCTCCACTATCGCCATCCCGTTCTATCGCCATCGGAGATCAATTTCCATCACCATTCCCTTCCATCCTTTTCATACCAGCTTTCGCTCCTCTTAGCAATGCTCAGCATTCGATTCGCTCTTAGCCTTAGCGGTCGTTCTTGGATGTAACGATGGTACATCACATCGCTAGCATCACTCATTTCTCCCTTCTCTTGGCTTCAATTCACATTTTCTTTGTGAATTTCGGTTATGATTTTATGCATTAGAATTTATGAAACCTCTAATTAGAGTCTCTCACTGGAGCCTCGGATTTGCTTATCAAATAATCTAGGGTTGCTTTTTCAATTGTTGTTTTTTTTCAGTAATTTTTGAAGGTTTTACTCAAATAGATCACATCGCCAGCGTCACTCATTTCTCTCTTCCCCTGGCTTTAATTCACATTTTCTTTATGGATTAAAGTTATGATTTTATGCCTTAGAATGTATGAAACCTCTAATTAGAGTCCCTCGTTGGAGCCTCAAATTTGCTTATCGAAGAATCTAGGGTTACTTTTTCTACCGTTGTTTTTCTCAGTAATGTTTTAAGGTTTTGCTCAAAAAGATATCTTAGTAATCATTATGTTTGTTTCTGTAACCAGATTCATGAAGAATGGTAGATGAATTTGAAGAGGTTGCTAAGCAGTTCTTGTCATACCCCACCCGGGACACCCATCATCCTGGGGCCAGCATAACGTCGACATGACATCATCTGAACGTTAAACCAACTAGCAAACGACAAAGTGCATACATAAATATACAACCACAAATCGTTACCATCTACATCCTCTCTAACTGGGGACACACCCGTCCCTGAATTATAATAACAACAATGAAGCTCTCACAGGTTCGCCTCACACAGCTCCTCCCAAAAATACTGTCATACTACACCATCGCCGGACTCTACCTAATGCCAGTAGGGGACCGACTCCTAACTGTTGTACCTGCGAGTATACTATCTTCTTAATAAAAATATTTTAGATGGATCAAGCATAAAACATATAAATATCACATATCAAATAAAAATCTCATAATATATAAATGTCTCATACCATAAGGAAAACACCTTTTCCCTGTCACCACAAAATCAACGTTTATATGCATATATATATATATATATAGCATCCCAACTAAACAATGAAAATCAACCAGAATAATTCAACTAACCATATGGTATAATGAAATTAGAATATACCAATCCAGTATAAAAGAATATTTATAAATGTACTCATCCCAATCACTATATACGACGAAACACCATATACGACACCACACGACACCAAACTAAACTACACCACACCACAACATACCTTGACTAGCTATGTGATCGTTTTAACCTCATGATCGGGAGTTTGCAACGGTACCGTACCATTCGTAGGATATGTCTTCCTACGAACACCCATCACTCCGCCAAAGCGGTAATCACTACGCAGTATAAACGTCTAACATCACTTTGCCGAAGCAGATAAACATTACTCCGCCGAAGCGGATAACATCACTCTACCGAAGTGGATAACCTCACTCTGCCGAAACAGATAAATACTATGGTATCGTCAAATCAATACCATCACTCTACCGAAGCAGATAAATACTATAGCATCGTCAAATCAATAACGTCATCATCAAATCACAAATCAATAACATCGTCTAATCAATATCGTCAAATCTCAAACATCACCCTCTATTTCCAAAACTGATTTTTAATCCAAGATCATATTTCTCATTTTCTTAAAAAAAACGTCTGATTTCACCAAAAACCATTTTTCCACCCTTTAGTTTTAGAAAACCCGGTATTTTTCACTTTTTTTTAAAACCACCAAATATCAACGAAAAACCATTTTCAACTTCCTTTCGAAACCAACACAATTTATCGAATATTCATTTTCTCAACTCACCCAAAAACCTGCTTGATCCATATCATTTTAAAATCATTTAATTTAACTACAACCATTTTCCATCATATATATATTTATATATAAATAGTTTAGAAAGAAGACAGTACACTCACCTGGCTAACCGTTCCGAACAGCTTTTACAGATTTCCCTCTACCGATACCCCGGTGCCTGCGAACCTATTAGTGATAGGGCCTAAATTAATATTTTATATAAAATAACCTAATCATGCAATGCAGGTCCTAAGTTCCATATTTCCCATAATTTCATTAGGAAAATTTATTATTATCCTCATTCTGTTATGTTAATAATCACCGTACAACGATTATTAAAATTAACGATTCCAAAAATTATCGTAGTGAATACGAAATTTAGTGTTAATAATTTTGATTTGATGGAAATAAAATTACCTATTAGAATATCCACCAACGAAATCGTTACCTAATCCGAAACGCCCGCCGGCCATGAATTGGGTTCTTAGTTTTTATTTTTGGGGTGTTTGTGTAATTTTCTTCTTTTTCCCTTTTCTTCTTCTTCTTTCTTTTCTCTGCTTCGGTTCTCCGTTGCCTGTTTTGTTGTTTTTGTTTTTTTTGTTTTTTTTTTTCCAGCTCCTGGATTTAGTCGACAACCCCTCTCTCTCTCACTCCTCACTCAGCCCACCACCAGCGGCCTCCCTACCTACACAGTCACCGAATGACGGAAACGCCTCACACCTTCGCCGAACAACTACCGTCCGCTCAGCAAACTCACACCACCGCCGGAAGACAGTCTAAACACATCACTCCGACACACACACATCACTAGCGATCACAGGACAACCCACACACCCACACTGTGTTTCTATTTCTGTTTCAAATTCCTACCGCCGACGAGCTCTCTCTCTAACTCTCACTCTCTGCCGGCCAAACTCACCGCCGGCCATACCCCAATAAAATGAATACTAACCACACACCTTCACGTCAACACCGAAATGATGACGATCCTACACATACCCAATCCACCGGACTGTTCTCTCTCTCTCCTCTATTTCTCTTTCTTTCTTTCTTTCTTTTTTTTTTCTATTTTTTCTCCCCTGTTTTGGTTTCAACCAACACACCCACACCCTTACTTATTGCCGACAATACATACACATGCACACCCATCCGACAAACAATAACTACCACACACACCCGCTGGCACTGCACTGAATACACACGCATACTATTACCGTCGCACACACCCGAAAACACACACAAACGGCAATGGAAACGAAACAGAACATACCCATACCCATATACAACGAACACAAAAACAACGATAACACACCCAACTCACGATCACTGGACGATCGACGAAAAATACACACACTTCCATACTGAAGAACCCAGAACGAACAGTACCGACAACATTTACCGGACCGACCAAACCTCCGATCCTCTATCTCTCTTCTCAGTGTTTTTCTAGATTCTTCTTTCTGAGGTGTTTTCATTATGATATGCATAAGCATATATATATCTATATATATATATATATATATATATATATGCGCATGAATCTAGTGGTTGGAGACTTGATATCTCGTTGCCACGTCGCTCCTCACACTCTCTCTCTGTCCTTGGCCGATCTCAGATCCCACACCCAAGGCATATATATATATATATATATATGTGTGTGTGTGTGTGTGTATGTATGTATGCATAAAAAAAAATCTTTTGTTTTAATTACTCTTTTCTCCCCCTAATTTCTTAAAATCTTCTTTTTTATCCAATTTTCATATTTAAGATTTTCTAAATTGTAATTTCACCCCGAAAAGTTTCAATTCAAAAGTTAAATGCCAATCTTGGATAGAATGTTTTCTAACTTTGAAATTTGACCCCTCAACTTTTTGATTTGGATTTTAATTGACCCAATTTCACTCCGAATTTTTCCAATTACTCTAAAATGCAACTCAAATGAAGTATGTGCTACGATTGAGGTCTTACAATTCTTTTCTTTATAGTTCTAATTCTATTACGAATTTCTTAGGCATTTTTATTTTAGTTCTTATGAATAACTATTTTGCTTTTTATTCGTGCTAATTTTAATTAATAGCAACAATGTTATCTTATTTTTGGACCCCAAGAAATGATTGGAAGGTAAAAACATTGGTGATGAAGTGATATTTTGCAATTTCATTGGTCATGATTTCTTTAATTGTTTAAGAAATTTGCTTATCGTTCTAAAATTTGTTTCTGTTTTAGTTTTGTTCTTTACAGATTCTATGTTAAGGTAGTTGATTTTCCCATGCTCAATGTTTTTAAGTGAGTATGTAAATGCATTGGGAATACTTCAGTTTATGTTTTGTTATATTTTTTTAGCTATGGAAGTCTGCATTAGATTTTCTTAGAGAATCTTGTCCAAAATATAGGGTTTGTTCTGTTTAGGGGTTAGCTAATTCCATATGTTGAAAATATTGTATGGTATGATTAAACTTATTAGAACTAATTTCATCAATTTAAAATACTTAGATTATAGTTTTCTATGTTTGAAACAAAATCCCTAATTTTATGAAATTTAGCTAATAATGTCAATGTAAAACAGAATCCCTAATAATGCCAATATGAAACGTAATCCCTAATTTTATGTTTTATGCGAAATATAATCCCTAATTTTATGTCAAATACATTTATTTTTGTGATTTGTCATATCTCATATTTGAATTATGTTTCTGTTTCTGTTCTGCTACCGTATTTGATAACAAACATTTCTGAAATGTTCTCAAATTTATGTTTCTGTTTTTGTTTTGCTGCCATTTGAGTTTGCATAAGTTTTTATTAGAGAATGTTATCCCTAATTTTATGTTTGATTCTATGTATGCGGGTAGATCATTTTCATGTCAAATCTATATGTTTTTGTGATTTGTCATGTCCCAGATTTGAATTATGTTTATGTTTATGTTTCTGTTCTGTTGCCATATTTGAGAATAAACATTTCTGAATTATTCTCAAATTTTTGTAGAATTGAGTCCCTGTCTGAATTTTGTTTATGTTTTTTTGTTGAAAATAGTTCGGGTGAATGTGAGAATTTAGGGTTAATTTTTTTGAAGAAGTATATATATTATTATTTTTCCTATTCGATAGATCCATTAGATTTGATGATTCAAATTTCTTGAAGTGCTAGCAATAAAGATTTCAACGATAGAAATGGGTAGTTATTTTTTCATATGTGCATCGAGAAGTGGAGAAGACAACTGAAAATTTGGAGTGCATGTCATCTAAGCTCGCCTAAACTCTTCTTCACACTTTACTTCACGATATGAAATTCTATTCGGTAACATTTTTGCTCTTTTTCTCTAATTTTGTATCCATCGGCCATGAATAACACCAACACCTTTTGAAGTTGTATTTTCAATAATTAAGAAATTTAGTCTTTTGATTTGTAATTTCACATATGTGGCATATATTCAGTATATATGTAATATTTGCAGGTTTCTAATTTGAGACATCATGAGAATCAATTGTTGTTGAGGTCTTTCACACCGAACAAGAATACAACGCAATGTGTATTTCAAGACTAAGGATGTAATAATTTTGTTGAGTAATTTTTTTTACTGTTTCAAATCTTTCTATTAACATGTTATATTTGTCTAATCATTAATGATTGTTCATTCTTATTTGATTTTGGGCAAATCACCTTTACCCCCAATTACCTTTACCATTCCACCTCTTAACCCCAATCTAATTTTACACCCTCATATTAAGGTGAGAAATTAATATGTTTAAGTGTAAGCTCAAGATAACATTTTCTTACTTATGTATTTAAATGAGATCTAACTATTTGTCATTTTTTTACTTATGCATTTAAATGAGATTTAATTATTTGTCATTTTTTTCTAGGTGGTGATAAAAATTTTTACAAGATTATTAAAAATTGGAGTTATATTTGTAACATTTAATGTAAGTTCCAATTGTTTGGTATGTTCACATGTCGTCGTTAATTTTTGATTTGAGACTCGATGTTTAAGGTAATTTCTCATAACCATGAGTGGATATATTTATTTGATTGTCTTAAATATGATTCTAATTTATTTGTCCAGATGATAATTATTGTGTTTGATTTTCACTAGACAATATACAAACATGTACCACTTCAAATATTGAAGACAAATGGAGAGAATCTACGGCTTGACAAACTATAATTAAGGTATGTTATAGTAGCCTTGGGTGGTAGGATCTAGTGTATATGTAGTTGTTATTTGTCGTATTGTTAAAGTTCATATTGTAGATTATGGTCTTATTGTTGTATGATATGATTGTATTCGTTGTTGTCATACCTAATTGATATTGGTTGTGTTTGTCAATGTTGTGCTATTATAAAACAAGTGCTGAGAATTTTAAATGTCATATAAATCAAATGAGCTATGTCCAAATTTTTTTTACATTAATTATTGATTGTGTTCATTTGAAAATAACTTTCGAACATTGAAGTGTGTCGTATAAACAAATAAATTTATGTCAAAATATTTTTAATTTTTTAAAGGTGAATATTCGATGGGGAGCATGGTTAATTCGTTACCCAAATTAGGCAACACCAATGTTATACAAGTGCATCAAATCTTCAAGGTTCATCTATGCGGAATATGACTGGAATTGGAAGTGGAATAAGTTCGAATAAATATCCATTTGGTTTGTTGTTCGATTTCGGATCAAAAAATGGTGTGAGTGTCAATTCAGGAATACAACCTGTTTGGGAGATGGATAATTTGGGAATTTTCAGAATGCTTCAAAACCAAGTTCATCATCTATTAAAAAAATGAACATCAAAAGTAGAAAGTGTTATGATTGGTCATAAAAATATTTTGGTTTTTTTCCTTTATATAATTTTTAAACTCAACATGGCATCGTCCAAAGGGTTGTTTGCTTTGAAATTTCATTTCCAAAGTACTTGGAGTATATATTAATAGGGTGATTTAATCAATTTTAAATATAAAAAAATTAAAACCCGTGGCTTCAGGTATGGGTTATGCCCGTGTGTGTGTGTGTGTGTGTGTGTGTGTGTGTGTGTGTATACACTACACTGACAGACTCTTGTGGCTAAGAACTGGGGATAAAAGGAGGGTCTCTATTCCTTCGGGGATATGTATGATTCTTCTTTAAAAATCATCCTGTTTTCCTTAGTTACAAGTATGATTGGCATAAATATATGGGATTTCTTTTCAATTTTTAACTAACAACTCACATACCAACACTAACTAAACAAACTAAAAGAGTTCAGTTAAGGTGTTCTTGACAAAATCAAAAAAGTTATGTACATATCATGTTGTGATTTAGGTTTTTCACAACTTAAAACCAACTAATAAATAACAAAGGTTATGATTCAGGTTGTTCACAACTAAAACCAACTATAACCAGGCTAGTTTTAACTAAAACAAACCAGTTTTATAACTAAAACCAAATCAGTTTTCAATTAAACCAACCCAGTCCGCCAGTTTCAATTTAATAAGTTTGAACTACGTTTGACCTGATCATTGGTTAGCACCCAAAGTACGTAGGCAACTCATCATACGGGTTCGGTCACCTTAAACAATAAAAATTATTTTTTACCTTAACTAGTCTAAACTACGTTTGACCTGATCTTTGGTAACCACCCAAAGAACGTTGGCAACCCACGTGCGGGTTCGGCCGCATATCCAAATAATTTAGTCTTAGTTTGCATTTCATATAGCTTGTATATTTATATTCTTGTCTCTTATAAACTACTATCGAGTAGTCACTGCCTAGAATAGTATAGTATAGTATAGTATAACATTATTGTTTTCATTATGACGAAAACAAAAAAATATTTTCGTTTCTAGTCTTGGTTTCATAATAGATAACATTTACTGCTTACATCATGATAAAATACATAAAAAAAAAATTAAAAAAAAAAAAAGGAAAAACTTTAAAAAGATAATTATTTTTGCTTCAGTAAATCAAAGAAAACTGCTTAGATATGTTTAACAGTGAATATCTATTTAGACTAAGGTACCATTTATGAACAGGTGTCTTGGAGTACGTAAAACCTTCCACAAGCATAATTGAGTCTTGAACTTAAAGAACATATCTGGTACATAGACCTTTGGAAGTCAAAATACAAACCATTTTAAAAGAAAAAATAAATTTCTAAAATCCCAGTGATCTAACACACCATTTAACCCATTCTAGGTGGCGACTCTTTTTTTTTAACATAAAATTTTGGCTCAAGAATTTTTTTACAACCAACGCCTAGAAAAGCCCTTGAAAAACCATTTTCAAAATGAATGGATTTGGATGACTTAGAGAGGAAAGAATGAAACTTGTTTTCATCTTCTTATCGATTCTCTACTTCTTTCGCTATCAAAATCCAGGGTGCATCATCCCCCTTATGCGAAGAGTGGACTTTTAACAAACCACTGTGAATGAAAATTGGGGGTCCCAACATTGATGTAGGATTCAACACGCCCCTTGACACGCAGGGTGCACTTTTGAAAAACCACTGCGAATGATATCAGGGGGTACAACATCGATGTGAGATTCAACATACCTAACATCAGACAAGAGTTCTGGCTCTAATCCATGTAGGAACCAATAGGCCTAACTCGGTCTCAAAAAATGCCTTGAAATATAAGGATTACCCCTAAACTTATATATAGTATAGGATTAGGTAACACAAGTAATATAGAATTCAACAATTTAAAAACTAAATCAAACAAATTTGTTATCAAAGAAAATCATATAAAAAAAAAGTTCATTTTGGGGGCATCTAATCTTAATTTAGACTAATCCTTTCAAATTCCTAGCAATAGATGTGTTGTTTCAAATAGGGAGGTTCTTCAAAAATAATAATTTGTTTCATGTTGTCTCTATTTACTCAAAATCAATCGATATAACATCTTAGTGGAAGGTGTTAACCCAAAGAGCTATCCAAGAGGGGGTGAATTAGGTAGTTACAAAAATTTAATAATTAAACACTTAAACACAAATAATTATTTTTGCTAAATTAATTATCATCTCAATATGCAGCGGATATGTGTTTAATACTAAGTGCACACTCAAACACAATATAGATAATAAATCAATACTGCATATAAGAATTTATCCTAGTTCGGTCAAGCTAATCTTGCCTACGTCCAATCCTTTGAGCTCCATAGAGATTCGCAATCCACTAAATCCCTAATTCCTTTACCAAGTAGGAACCAAACCCTTACAACTAACGATTCTTTTACAGGCACATAATCAACCTTTATGGCTTACCCTTTTTACAGTCCAAGGATGAATCCTATCTTTTTACTAGACTAAAGATAAACATAACACTTTTTCACTTATCATTTTCACAAGAAATGATGAAAATTTACAAATCACTCAAAAAACAATTCAATTGCATGACGAATCAAACCCTAATTATTTTCAAGGGAAAAGACCTAACTTTTTTACTAGGATAAAAATAAAACCTTAATCTTTTTTAGAGGAAGAAACCTAGCTACCTTGACTAGATTCCATCTCAAACATGTTTAATCCACTCAAACTCACAAAGACAAAAAATATGAGTTTCTTCCCAGAAGGAGTTTCTACCACCTCAATACAAATATACTCGATTAATGTCCCCAATAATTACTATGTGATAGATACAATGTGAGGAAATTAAAATCTGATTAATAAATAAAGTGGATAGCACAAATTTAGCACGTAATCAGATAAACAGGTATAAATCATTTAAAAAACAATTTCAGGATTTTAAGTTCAAAATAATTTTTCTAACAATCTTGTACCAAGCAATCAAGATAAATAAAACTTTAAAGCAAATTCATAAAGTTTGGATAGATCTCACTGGGAAAACACCGGATGCAATAACAATATAGTAAGTAGAACTTAAATCGATGACACAAAACAAGTGCTTTAGATCAAGAACTTGAATAGAATCTCTTGTAAAAATACCAGCGAAAATCTCACTCTTACAAAAGCTCAAACTGATGGTCTTGATGTATATAATTTAATTCCCATAGATCTCTATTAATAGACCAATAACTAGCCCTTCAACAGTTAGTTTTTCAAAGATATACCATAAAATGACACTATAAGACCCCATATATCATAACATTTCATTATAGGTATGTTCCACTTAAAAATTTCTTACAAATCTCACAGTTAAGTCCATAAAACTATTCCCAATTTAAAACCACAGAAATAAGAAGTATTAAATCATTTAAATTAAGATAATCTCAAAATATATGGACCATATCTATAGGGATTACTA
Organism: Eucommia ulmoides; assembly: GCA_016647705.1. Classification (NCBI taxonomy): domain Eukaryota; kingdom Viridiplantae; phylum Streptophyta; class Magnoliopsida; order Garryales; family Eucommiaceae; genus Eucommia; species Eucommia ulmoides. The sequence goes on along the minus strand of CM028327.1, from coordinate 31,939,681 downwards.
AATAAGTTGTTCATATTTGAAATAAATTAGAATCCCTTAAATCCCTCTCTTGGAATTATCAAAAATGGATATTTTTTACCAAGACACCAAAGTAGCCAAATCCTTAACAGAAGCAGTCGGTTGACCGTCCTGCTCCATTCGGTTAACCGACTGCGCCATGTTGCATTTTAGCCTTTGGCACAACACTAGTTGGTCGACCGACCCTGCCAAGTCGGTGGACTAATTGGATTAGTGTGTTTCAAATTTCCACCATTTCATCTTCTAACTCATTCAGTTGACCGACCCTCTGCATTCGGTTGACCGATTGGATCAATGTGCTCACTTTTTTATTCATTTCAGCTACTGTTTCAAACAATATACCAATTGCTTTTCTCGGTTGACCGAATGGATCAACAAGACTCCGTTTTAATTCCTAAACTCCCTATTTTAATTAGTCAAGTGATTACTTTTCTCAATTAAAAACACATTTTTTCAATTATGTCAATTATCAAAATTATTTCTTTTTACATTATAATATCACATTTTAGGATCTTAAACTTATCACTTCTTATCATGACGCATATAGAATTAACTCATTTTAATTGTCGTATGTGATCTTAATTCGGTTTGCATTAAAAGTATATAAGTAAAGAGTTGTTTTCACATATTTTTCTTCAACGTGTTCAAAACTCTTTATATCTTCATCATGTTCATCTTGCACCCTTTATGTTTTCTTTATCAAACCTTATTCTTAATCAAATGCATAGAACTCTAAATCCAAAACACTTGATAAAACTATTAGTTCCACAAAAAATATTAATATTTAAATGTTCACCAAAACCTTAGGTTTAACATAAGACTTACCCCCCTCCCCACATTATTGTGAGATTCAAATTCCAATTGGTGTGATTGGATCTTGTGTTTAATAAAAAATAAATATACTTAATATGCTAAAATTTCCCAATAATGAAACTTTATTTTATGGCTCTTCAAGATCATTTTATAGTAGAATATCTATTAGATAATCCATATAGAGGCATTGTTAAGTCAAATTCCACAATGGAAAAAATATCGATAGAGAATATGAGGCACTTTTACTAATATATGTGAAACCTACAAAATACTAAGATGTATAAAAATATCTATAAATGCATTAACCTAACAGACCAAGGTCCATAAATACATATGTTGACATCCTCCTTATGTTTAATATGGCAAACCCAATGTCATCTTGAGTGAGGATGAAACTTGATAAAGATATTTGTAGTCTGATTAGCAGACTTGATTGGGTAGATACTAACAATATTCTAACGAATATGATGACGAAAGAAGTGAAAATCAGTCTCTCGATGAATTTAGTGCGCTCATGGAAAACGTCGTTGTAGGATATTTGGATGGTACTTTGATTGTGATAATAAATAATGGTTGCATCGGGAGAGGTAATCCCATGTCATCAAGTAACCATCAGATCCAAAGTAATTCTTGAGTGTCATTAACAAGAACATAGTACTCTTGTTCTGTGTTAGATTGAGCCATAGCCATTTGTTTTTTTGCTATACAGCAAAATGAAAAAGTCTCCAAAAAAGAAGTAATACACTATAGTATAGTATCAATGGGATCTTCGATCCAATCAACATTTCTATAAGCAGGTAAAATTGGAGAGGATTGTGAAAATAAGTTAAGACCATAGAAGAGTGTTCCCTGATTTATTGCAAAATATACAAAAATAGTGAGTAATAAACAATCCATGGTGCAGATAAGAATTTGCTCACTAATTGAAGTGCATAAGAGATATCTAGGCAAGTAACTATAAGGTATACCAGGATACTAACCAATTGACAATATAGAATATCATCAAGAAGAAGAGTCTTGCCTAACAGAGTAAGTCCAGTGTTTAGCTCAATAAGAGTGCCAACAGTCTTTGGATTAGTGATTCCAACTTTGGACAATAGATTGTATGAATAATTTTCGTGAGAAAGAAAGTAACCATCTATGCCGTGAGAGATCTCCAAATGAAAAAAAAAATAAGTCAGAGGATCGATATCTTTCATTTTAAATTAATTTTTAATGAATTTCTAGAGATTTGAGATGGATTGAAGATTATTGTTAGTAATAATAATATCATCAACATATAGTAGTAGTGAGGGAACCAGATATTAAAATCTAGAGACTTATGTATTAGAATAAAAAAAAATTAACTCTATTTAATAAACAGGGTTCCTTAAAGACAAATCTATATGTATTAATGTAAAACAAAATAAATAATAGAACGATTAAATCTCATTTAAATTTTATACCTTCGTCGGTGCTTCAGCTTCTAAGTCGATTAATCTCGATGCATGATTTGAGAAGGCTCTTTTAAGAGTTGCTAGATCTGATCCTGAAATAACAACAAAATTCATTTCTCTAAGAAACAACATGAATGTGTTGCCTCTCATAGTATTTACACGAGAGATTCTACAGTGATAATGTCAATGGAATCTTTAAGAATCTAATTCTAATTTTGAAGATATATGATAGATTTGTTTTTAATCTAGTAGGAAGTAAGAATACAAATAGTAGAATAACAAATGAGAGAACGAGATGGTCGAATTTTTAGTATTAGGGGCGGCCATATAGTGGCCTCCCTTATATAGACATTGATCAGTGTTTCATACCTTATATACCTTCTTTCATTAATTGCACTTTGTTTTCCGAACTTCTAAACAATTCAAAATTACTACTCATTCCTTTTAAATAATTACCCAAACTTTGATATTTTATCATGTGTGACCTAGTAGGCTCATATCAAAAGCTAGATAGTGAAATTAATTAACTAATTAATCAATTAAAATTTAAGCAATTCTAATTTTGCCTTTCTAGATAAATAATTTCTCCACAACATCTCCTATGACTTTGAGTCTCATTTTCCTACATATCACAGTTATATCCATTTGGTAGATATTTCACCAAGAGAATTTCCTCTGTTATGATTTTTGTACTATACGATCTTTCTATCTTTTACTCCCGAAAAGACTAGTCGAGTAAAAATGAAGTAAAAAAAAAATTAATCCAACCATATGTGTATTGATTGATAATATAATTCGTTGTGACACCAATTGGAATTTCATAGAAGTTTTCACACTACTATGTCCATATTTTTGGTTGAATTATATTAGATTTAATCACATAGAACACTTTTCTCTTTGTAGAGATTGAAAAATCATATCTTGCATACTTGTATATTTACATGTGTGTTTTACTATACTCAATGAATACATTTGAAGTTTCATGAATGGAATACAACACTCAATATTATTACAGTATAGCAACTCATACATGTGATACACAGTATCTCAAGTCTGAAGATCACAAGTACAATCACAACTTAGATATCTTATTTTAACATTGAGCAAAGCTACGATGTGGAAAATCTTGGATGATCATGTTCAAGTCCCTTAATACTCTACTAAATTCTCTTGTAGTTGCTCTAGTATCTCATACTAATAGTTAAGTCTCACCATTCGCATAAAAGAAAACATCCCACAAACTAGCCTAGATTGATAAAGATCTGTTTTGACAATCTAATATCAACTAGGAACTTTTTAGGATACAAATTACCAAAATGTCTACGATCTTTACCTTTTAATATCATTAAATAAGTAAGGTATGTTTCAACTTTATATCAGGGTCTATAACGATATTGATATAATTTAGGAATGCTATCACAAATACCTTTTATTAATACTCGAGATTGCAATTTTACGGACAAAAACCACAAAATGTACGTAGTAATAAAATATTGACTACATAGCTTATGTTTAATAATCTCCAACTAGCACTATATCTAATTAGTACAATATCTAATACCCATCCTCTCAAGATACTAATCTAACTTTTTTTAAGTTATTGGCTTAGTTAGTGAATCCGCTAAGTTATCCATTGCGTTTACTCTATTTATGTCGACATTTCTCTCGATGATTTTGTGAATCAAATAGAAGCGTCACTCAATGTGTTTAGATTTTTTTATAAGATTTGAGTTCTCTTGTTTGAGCTATAGTACTATTACAATATAAAGGTATCGATGACTCAATGGTTGGAACCACTCCAAGTTCAATAACAAACTTCTTAATCCATATACCTTTCTTCGCTGCATAAGATGCAACAATGTACACGGCCTCAGTTGTGGATTCGACAGGAGTAGTTTACTTACAACTTCTCTAGCTAACGAAGCTAGCATTTAGGATTAATACATATCCCAAAGTTGACTTTTGGTCATCCAGATCGGATTGGAAATCCAAATCAATATAACCGCCAACTTTTAGTTTCCTTCTCTATATACTAGAAATTTTTCCTTAGTCTTTCTCAAGTACTTGTGGATATATTGTAAAGCCTTTTAGTGTTCCAAATTCGAATCCATTTGATATTTGTTGGTCAATCCAACAACTCAACTAATATCAAGCTTAATACATAGCATTGCATACATGAAACTTTCAATTTCCAAAGCATATGGAATCCTACTCGTAGTATCCCTCTTCTCGGAAGAATGGGAAATCATTTTGCGAGAGAGATGAATTCTATGTTAGACTAGTAGAAAGCCCTTCTTGAAATTCACCTTGTTGAATCGCTTTAATACTTTGTCTATGTACCCAAATTGGGATAAGTCAGTCATGCTTTTATATATATCTCTACAAGCCTTTATACCTAGTACATAGGATGCTTATCTGAAATCCTTCATGAAAAAAATTGAGAAAGCCACACATTTATTGATGATGACATCCTTACATCATTTTCATTGAGTAGTATGTCGTTAACATAGAGTACCAAAAAATGAACAACTTTTTCATCCATTTATTTTTCACACGCAAATCATTACAGTTTGGAGGTAACCAAGCAATTTGATTTTCTCGTCAAAATGGATGTTCCAACTTCTAGAAGTTTGCTTAAGCCCATAAATGGACTATCATAACTTGCATACCTTCAGGATTTTGCCTTCGTCTATGAAGCCCTCCGGTTGACACGTGTAAATCTTTTTCTCTATGTTTCCGTTGTGAAAAATCATCCTTACATTTATCTGCCATGGTTCATCTTTGTGGTATGCAGCAATATACAATAAAATACTAATAAACTTCAAGATGGCAACAGGCAAAAAAGTCTCCTCATAATCAACACCTTGACACTAAGTATATTCGTTCACCACCAGATTTGCCTTGAACACGTCGAATTTATCATTGAAGTCCAACTTTCTATATTCCACACTTGGTTAGTGTATATGAAATCCATTTTAAGATTTCATTCCTATTTACTACTTCTTATTGTTGATGTTGAACATCGCATCTTCGTAGTTAGTAGGTTTGTTATCTCCCACTAACAATAGCTCTTATTTTGTACTTTTGTCCAAGATATTCCAAATATTTATTTAAAAGAAAAGATGTTCTACTCGATCTACGATGAGTTTGTGTACTACATGTATTTACTAATGTTGGATCCATATTTCTAGTTTCCCGGCTTGCTTGGTGTCTAACACTTCTGCCAATTCTATATTGTTCCTAGTGTTGGATTCCTTGAGAAATAATTATTCCTAAGAGTAAGAGATATTTAGAAATAAACATCTTTTGTTCCTATGAGTGATAGAAGTAGTATCCAACAGTTTTCATAAAATACCCCCACAAACTTATAAATGTAAGTCATAAATTCTAACATGTGTACTTTAAGTTTTTTAACAAAAACTTGGTAACCCCAACTGTTAATATACTTGAGACTAGACTTCTGCCCATGCCATATCTCATGCAGTGTCCCCAGCACAAATTTAGTTGGAACCTTATTTAGTAAATGAGTTGTAGTCATTAAGATATATCTCTAAAATAAAATGGGCAAATTAGTGTGACTAATCATCAATATGATCGTATGTAATAAGGTCCAATCTCTCCTTTCCGATATACCATTTAATTGTGGTGTAACAGGAAGAGTCCACTGAGAAAGTATTGTTAGGAAAATAATTTAAAATTAAATATTTTATCATATATAAATTATATTATTTTATTTAATAAAATTATTATTATTAATATATTTATAATGCTTATAATTATGTATTCTAATTACATGTTTATTACTCATTATTATTGTGATTAAATTATAAAATTTATTAAAATGACTTTATCAATTCCATTTTAAATATATATGTTACAATAATATTTATGTATATAATTAGTGATTTTATTAATTATAATATTATGAGTACTTAATATTATAATAAGAGTTATATAATCTATACACTATATGTGTGTGTGTGTGTGTTTGTGAGGATGAAAGAAAGCATAAAGTGATGTACAAGGATATAGAAGAATATAGAGAGATATAAAGAAATAGAAGAATAGAGAGTAAAGAAAATATTTTGATACTATACGTTGATATTATATAAAATAGTAAGTGTGATTCTATTGAGATATAGAAAAAAAAAAAAAAAAAACAGTAATATTTTATTGAAAAAAATAGAGAGAACCTTACTTTTACCATTAAAATGGGTCACCACTTGTAAACCTGTATTGAGAAAACATCACTTATATTTTTACTATTTAAGATCAATATAATGAATGGGGGAATGCAATTAATATTGTTGTATAATAACAATGTCAACAACATAATAAATGGGGAGATACAAATGTTATTGTCCATCAATAATGTTAATAGTAACATAATGAATATGGTGATGCAAATGTTGTTGTACAACAACAATATCAACAACAATATAATGAATGGAATGATGTAAATGTTACTGTACAGTAAATAATTTTCATATACCAATTGGGTTTTTCTCTAAACTTAAATGGCCACATGGGTACAGTAATAAATTAGTAATAGATCTTGGGGCCCACGATAAAATACCCTATTTTATTATATTTTTACATATATACTTGATTTTATACGGGCAATAGGATTCACGATCGATTCAATATAGGGATGTTATATTTGCAGCTTGACTCACTTAATCATTGTATCTTGGTAAGGGCTCGTCATCCAACCCTCTGCAAAGAAGGATCGTATCTCTTCTTAGGACAGTGTTTATATGCCTCGATCCACTAAATTTGTATTTTCTCTCTATTATATTATTTATTTTATTTAATTAATTATTGATGTTCTCGGTTATTTAAAGAGGTTGAAATTGCATATGAAATATATTTATTGTTTAACTTGAATTTATATAATTATGTGAAATTTTCCCAACAATCTAAGATATTTGATTTTGTGAAAAATAGATTTTTCGTGAATATGTTTCTAATATAATTTTTAGTATATTTGATGATCGACATATTTTTAATACTTGTTTTAATTTTATGAAAAACAGAGAGAAATTAAATATGCATTTTTTTTTTTTTATCAGTATCCATATTATATTTATTTTTATTTTATTTTATTTTTCATATTCAAGTAACTTTTGAAAAAATATTGTGTGATATTTTATTATATGAATTGGCATAATATCGATCTATATTTGATTGTGATATTTTATATGCAAATTTATTTTATTGATTAACATTTTAAGTGTATTTGTTGCTAATGACATTAATATTATTTTTTGTCATGAAATAAAGATATTTGAAAATGTGGAGGTTATGTATGTATTATTTAAAGGAAAATGATTTATTTTCAATTTCATCTCACAAATTAATTTATTATTATAGCTTGTTTATATAATAAAAATGAAATGTTTCTATTTAAAAATGTGATATTATTTGTTATAAAATAGAAAAATCCAAATTTCTTAATTACTATTTTAATATACACTATGCATCAAAATAAAATAAATTTTGAGAATCCAAAATATTTATAAACTTGGGTGTTTATATATATTGAATTATGAGAATTTAATTTTCTGAGAGCAAAATATTTTGACCCATTTAATACAATTTATAAAGTAATTACTTTTATATATTTAGTTTTGATTAACTAAATATTTTTATTTTGTGAAGACATACAAAGTTATTTATTTTAAAGTTATTTAAGAAAAACATGAAAGGTTTTTTTTCTTTGAAAAACAAATCATTATATTTTATTAATAATGATAAGTTTCTTACTTAAAAATTGGTTCCTGATAGGTATTAGACTAGTGACCAATTTTTTATTTTAAAACGGTTTCTAGTATGTAATAAGTTAACTGACCATTGCGATTGAGTAATTCCTAATAGTAGGCTATTGGTCTCAAAATTTATGATTCCTACTAGTAAGACTATTGACCACTAAAATAATATTTTAAACAGAGATTTTAATATTGTGATTAAATTTTAATTACGTGATGACATATTGATAATTTTATTATCATTATATAAAATTATTAAATTGCTTGAAACGTAAATTAAATTATTGAAAATTAAATTTTAATTATAGGAATTATCAAGTGATTACAAGAAAAATAAAAAATTCTCTAAAAAAATAATATTTTATATCGATAAATTAGAATTCCAATTATATTTAAGATATAATGGTACCTAGAGAATTTTTATTATTCGATTGTCCCGAAATATAGATGTCCAAATATTATTCCTAGATGTAGATGCTTCAAAAATTGACTAAAATGATGCGAAATTAAATTATATTTTCATAGAGTTATTTTTATAGTTGCGTATTGTGTTGGAAGGAAATATTTGTTGCTTCGACTTATATTCCTATAATGTTTTTATGATGAAAAAAATCAAAAATCTGGTTTATTGATAAATATGTTGCCTCGATATAAAGTGCCTAATTGATTGCTTTGAGAATTTTCAAATTATTTATATAATTTTGAAATTGGGAATATAAACATTATCTCGAAAATTGGTATTTTGATACATGTATCATATTAGTTTACATGGTGAAATATGAGACTGTACACAATTTTGGTTCAATATAAAGTTGTGTTTAATATATTCTAAATATATTTATTTGATAGTATTATTGGAACTGAAAAATTCCAAGCGTTGCTTAAAAAAATTAATGTTCCAAGTGGAAAAATATTTATAGGTACCAAAATCAGAATTAATGGAATAGATAATTTAAAAAAAAAAAAAAAAAAAAAAAATTGAGACTTAATATTCATGCGTTATATTTTCAAAAGGTGGGACAATTATACATTATATTCCCACGAGGTGAGATAATTTGCCTCAAAGACTAGCAGTAGCTAGGTCTTAAAAAAATTCGAGGGGGATAAGTGTTAGCCTGTAAGGAAGTCACTAAGTAACCTAACCTTTGTGATTGGGAACCCCATGAATGAGATTCAATGGGTAGCACAATCCATATTGCGTAACTTATAACACAACACTATATATTTTAAAGAAATCATTTAAAAGATATTTTTACTCATCCCTAAGACACAGTGTTATGTAATGTGATGTTAAGGATGAGTATAACCCTTAACGAGATCAAGGCAAGAAAACTATTGCAGGGTATAGGTCACATATACCCTTGGAGGACTCACCTAAGTGAGTGTTGTCGTGAGGCCGCGACTATAGGATTGGGCTTTCCCGAGTAACCCTCATTAGAATCAATATACATGCACATGGTCATAAAAGCGCAAAACCGCGAACACGATCTAATTCACCATAGTTCTTTCGAATGAAAGTTTGTTACACTAAGTGAAATTAAAGTCCTAAAAACACCTATACAATATTACATTGTCCATTATTTTTTATGATGAGTAATTTTAATGGGTAAGTTTGCTAACCATTTACCATCAAAATTACCACTATGACTTAATTTGTCCACTAAAACCTACCACTACCCTAAATTGTCTAACCACTAATAAGTGATGGCCTAATTTCACCACCAAAAGAGTATTTAACTCCAAAATTAGTCCAAGAAACTCCTATAAATAAGGATCTCATTCTTCACCAAAGAACACACCAAGACTTGCCTACAAAACACAAGTCTTCCACTTTCCTCTCTACTTAAGGACAAGTCCTAAAGTCCTAGCTTAAGAGCAAAATAGGCAAGTTAAATTCTCGAACCTACACTTCTTACTAGAGGGAAGTAAACTGTACCTCAGTATAAATTCTACTTTAAATTCCCTGGAGCATATTTTTTCTCAAAGCAACGGTGACTTATTCTCACAACAGAGGGGCTTCACCGGGAATCCAACTCTCAGTGTCTAAACCTTATTTTGCAGGGACACATCAACAGAGTCAACCTGGTCAACCTGGCGGAGTTCAACCATATTGGCTATGATCTACCAAACCAGATTTTGACATCATCAGTTTAGCGCTGCCTGTGGGAACGACAAACAATTGTACAAACAGTTGTTCTAAATAATCTCATCAATGGTTACTCTAAGATACGGAATCAGGACCAATGAAAATGAAATAAGAGAGGCGAGCTACGTTAGGGAAGTCAGAACAGCCAACAAGACCTCGGAGCTCCACAGCCTGAGAAGACCCCAGCATACACTCGCAACTGGGTCCCCGCGCATCATCAGCGCGAACTGAAGACAGAATGAATGGAACACCTGCACCGAGAAATGAGTCACAAGATGTTCACATGGAAAACAAAGCTCATGACGTGTCTCACAAATTTCCACTGTCTTCAATAGAGGCCTCATCAACATCGCGTTTGAGATATCAACAAAGCAACTTTGATTATCAAACCAACAAAGACCTGCAGAAGCAGGTTAAGGCCATCATTGAAAAACTCGGGCAGATTGGGAAGAAAGAGCCCAATATTTGCGAGCTTGTAAAAATGAATGTTTCTCCCTTTACTACCTGGGTACTACGAGAAAAAGTCACAACAAACTTCAAGATGCCATCTCCGATCGGGACGTACTAAGGAAACTCTGATCCAATAGAGCACCTCGACATAGACCATGCTCACATGGATCCACACAGGGTAACAAATTCAACAAAGTGCCAAACCTTCCAGGTGACTCTGGCTGGAGCAGCCCAAGAGTGGTACAAGGCATTAAAACTAGATAGTTTCAATTCTTTTTAATCTTTTAGCCTTGCCTTTGCACACAAGTTTGAAAGCAGCAAATGGCGGGCTAAAAAATCATCACACCTTATGTCGATAAGGCAGAAGAAGGATGAGACTCTGGAAGCCTACATCCAGAAGTTCTACTATAAATATAATCAAGTAGAAGAACTGAATGATAGGATGATAGTGGCCGCCTTGATGGCAGGGGTATAGATAGGTCCATTCTTGCACGTCATGGCCCACCTACCACTAAAAACATTAGCCGTAACCTTCACCCTCTCTACCGAGTTCATCGCTACGGAAGATGTATATCGGGCCCAGGCTGAAGAAGAAGAAAAAGACGTCAAAGAGAAAAGGAAACTGAAGAGCCAAACTACAACAAACCCAGTCGAGACGACTCCTAGTCAAAGAAGAAAATAAACGAGGCAGAGAGGGACGCATCTGACAAGAAACCCGGGAGAAATAGGTCTCCCCTACGCTTCACTAATTTTACGCCCTTGAATGCTCCGTTGGGGATAATCCTAATGCAAATCAAGGATAAGAAATAGATTAAGTGGCCTCAGGCAATAAAGAGTCGAGTAAAAGCGATCAACTCATATAAGTGGTGTGACTTCCACTAGGACCACGGTCACACCACTGATAGATACTACGACTTGAAGAATGAGATTGAGCAATTGATTCGAAGAGGTCACCTCAAGAGGTTTACGACTGAAGGAGATCAAGACGAATGACGCCCTAGCGAGGATAGAGAAAGACCCGAGGTCCAAAGGAACATCCACATGATCCATAGTGGATTCACCTAAGGAGGACTGACCAAATCTAAGCATAAGGCAGATGCTCTGTGAGGCAAATGTCCAGTCGAGGACTACGTGTTCTAAATTTCTAAGAAGCCCCTCACAAAGAGATAGGCTATTATCTTTACTGAAGAAGACCTACGCGGGGTTCACACCCCCCATAATGATGCTCTGGTGTTCACCCTGTAGATTGTTAACTACAAGGTGGGGCAAGTGTTGGTCGATAGTGGCAGGTTAGTGGAGATAATCTACTTAACTACATTTAACAGGATGAGAATCATCCATGACCAAGTGAAGCTAATGATGATCCCCCTAGTCGACTTTGGAGGGGAAGCAGTGAAGTCGCTCGATCGGATAACGCTTCAAATTACAGTAGGCACGGAGTTAAAGCACTCAACAATCGACACGCGGTTCATAGTAGTGAACTGTCCGTCGACATATAATACTATCATCGGAAGGCCTTGTCTAAATACTTTAAAGGCCATCACTTTAACATACCACCTAATACTGAAGTTCATAACCAAGAATGGGATTGGCGAGGTACGAGAAAGCCACAAGGTAGCTTGGGAGAACTTCGTGACCGAAAATGGAAATCCCCAAATAACAATCAAAGAACGAGAAAGTCGACAAGGACTTCCTGCTAGTAGGGATGGTCATGGGCTTGCAGGCCCGCTAAACCTGCCCAGCCCGACCCTATTTTTTTAGGGCTTGGGCTCAATCTTTGAGCCCATGGACAGGGCTTAGGCTAAAGCTTTGAGGCCGGACTTAATCTAGGGCTGGGCCTAGGCTAGGCTAAAAATTTTGGGGTCAACCCGAGTATTAAATATATATATATATATATATATATATATATATATATATATATATAAATTAACTAATAATTTAGAGAGACATTTTTGGCCATAGATCTATTTCGATCTAACTCCTGGCATCAAATCTAGCCTCTGAACCTTTTTTTTTTTTGTCAAATTAAGTTCTCAAACATGTTTCCCACCCACTTTTAATCCCAGACATGATGATTTCCACTTTCACTCCCAACTAGGCAACTCTCTTTCTCTCTCTTCTATCATGACCCTTCTCTCATATTCTTTCGTTCCATCCCTCAAGGCTCAACATCTCCTAATATTTTTCACCAAGCCACTGTCGGCAGCCTCCCAAAGCCATCCACCCTGCTACTGCCTCCCAGTGCCCTCGTCACTTCTGCCTCCTAACGCCACCTCCATCACTCTATTGTTGTTGTCGTAGAAGCCACAGTGGTCATCGACATCGTCGTCGTGAACCCGAGCTCCCTAAATTAGGTCCCTAATTCTCATTTCCCTTTCATCAATTCACACCTCTTTCCCTCTCTTTCTCATTCCCGAAAGGCCAAAACCCTCCTTGCCTCAGTGTCTCTGCCATCGCCTAGCCGCCACCATTGATGGGTCACTTCATGTCGAAACACCATCAATCGCAGCCGCTAAATCTTAGATCGAGCCCTCAACCAGGCAGCCAGCAAATCTACTACCGTCGACCCCTAAGCCATCAGATTTGCTACCTGACATCACTGGTATGTGAAATTATTCAGATTTCGTTCATATTTCACTGAATGGCTTGATTTTTTTTGGGTAGAAATGAATGGCATGTTATGATTCTGAATTTGTTTCTATTTAATTTTTAAATTAAAAAAAAAAATTATAGGGTTGAGCCAACCCAAGGGCTGGGTTTGGGCCCGAATTATTTTGATAGGGTCGGGCTTGGGAATGCAAACAAAGCCCAATTTTAGGGTCAGGCGGGGCTAGGTCCATGTATATTTTTGTAATACCCTAACAAAAGTCAAGCCCAACCCGGCCCATAACCAACCCTACCGGCCAAGGGACATAGTCGAGCGTCCCGGGAAAGAGAACATCATGGACCCACGGGTCGAACAACCGCGGCAACCTCGGCCTCAACCTGATGAAGAATTGAAGGATGTCCAAGTATACCCGACCGATCCGGATTGAACTATCTAGATCGGGATAGCCCTCTCGGGAGACAAAAAAATGCAATTAGTCGAGTTTCTCAGAGTCAACCACGATATGTTCGCTTGGTCGCATGAGGATCTATCGAAGATAAACCCTAGTATCTCCATAAATCGGCTGTACACTGACCCAGTATACCCAGCAGGCCAATCAAGATACAAACCAAGAACTCCTCCGAAGAACTCAAGACTTGGGAAAGCAACCAATGATCATGTCATCCTGTAGCACGCCTATCCGTACACTGGATAATCCATCAAAACAAATTGGACTAATTGAAGCAGGCAGACATGGCTGGCCGGTCTGGGGGCTCCAAAAAATCAACGACAGTTTGGTTTAGCCACCCATGTCAAATCCGAAAACCATCTAAAATCAACTCGATGCCTACGAATGATCATCCTTCAGTTCCAACTTCACTAAAACCACTACTTCAAGAAGTTCCAAGAGAACGCGGCTTGAGAGATCTCGGACACAAGCTAGACTCCATCCATGATCACTTGGAAACTTTAACCAAAACAGATACGAGGTGCGCGACTTAATAACAAATGGAGAACCTCCTTCTCCGTCAAGATCATGAGAATACCTATTCCCGAGGGCTTCTAGTTTCTTTCTCGGGTAAAACCCTACGACAGAACCACAGATACTATCAAATGCTTGGGCACCTACAAAGCCCACTGGGGATATAATAGAATACTCGCACCATGCACAGAGGTTTTGCTTCTAATAGGTAAATTAAGTTTTGATCATAAAAGGCAGGCCCATGCTGCCAAATGAAAGACCGAGGAGTCAAGCTACAATAAACCTGGTTAGGAAAAGACCAAGTGATAGGTGTAAAATACCTATCTAATTCTAAACTGAATTTGCCAGTTTTTGAGTATTTTATTGTAGTTTGAATACCTTTTTAGTTGTTTTCATTAGTCAGGAGAAGAGACGTCAACAATCGGCAAACCGAGTGAAAAAATAGAGAAAAGGGTAACCAAAAAGATGAAAAAATAAGGTTTCAAAGAATAGTGCAAATCCGCTTAGGCGAAGTATCAACCGCCTAAGCGAAAATTTACCAAAAAGTTGCAAAAGCTGAAGAATTGAATCTGCCTAGGCGAAGTTTCCACCGCTTAGGCAGAAATCTGTCAGAAGGTTGCAAGGGCTGAAGTATTGAATCCGCCTAGGCGAAGTTTCCACCGCCTAGGCGGAAATCCATTAGAACGCTGGAAGTGCTGAACTGCTGGAAGAGCTGCACTACTGTAAATCTGCCTAGGCGAAGTAGCTACCGCCTAGGCGAAAATCCGTCAGAAAGAATAGGGGCCCAAGAAGTTAGTGCTCCGCCTAGGCGAAGAAACCATCTCCTAGGCGGAATTCTAACCGACTTAACCTCTTCCTAGGCGAAGATTCTACTGCCTAGGCGGATTCCGCAGAACAGCCCAAAATATCTGTTTAGATATTTTTGAACCCCTAGGCCTATATATACCCCTTTCCCACGTCTGAAACAGAGAGTTAACAAACCCTAACCCTAGTAGAAATCTCTTGAGCTATATTTTGAAGATCAAGAAGGAGGTTCATCATTCGGACAAAGAAGAATCACTTGTGGATCGATCATTAGCGACAGTGAACCGTTTCACTTCCAAATTTGATCGTTTCTCTCTTGTTTTTATTTTTGTAATCACTTTTTCATATCTAAGAATGTTTAATCTCTCTTATTTTGTATGGTATATGGCTAAGATCTTATAGTATTAGTTAAATGTTACTTAGGTGTAGTTGAAATCATGTAATTGTTAAGTTGAATGAATTAGTGTTACTTTAATGTGTTGTTTGTCTAAATCCAATTATGTTTACCATTATTCTTAATATTATGCTTGTATTGATAAACCGAGAATACGGGGTTTGACACTCGGAAGAGATAACCCTGGATTCGGACTAGGGTAAATACAACGTGACGTTCTAACGACCCGGGAGGGCGTTAGAACGTATGCAATCCATGACGTTAGCTAAAGACTCACGCGACCTAGGGTTGTTAAGGAGTTGAAGGGGACTTCCGCATTGACACGAAGTCGTGTAATCCCCCGTCTTACACTCGGGAGAGGTAGCGGAGGAGTTATCGATACAGAGATTGTCGGACTAGATAGAAAACCATTATAGCTAACTTAATGACTTCGATTATACATTATGTGAAAGAAATCAATGCCTAAGTAATTAGTGTAATTAAAACTAACTTCGTAGTTGTTATTTATCTTATTATATTAATTAGAAAACAAACAAAATTTGATTAGTCGAGATAATATGAAACTATTGAAATCGCAATACTCAACCGAATTACTTGCCTTCCCAGTGGAACGATATCCGATGTTACAAGATCCATTATATTAAAACTAGACCTCGTATACTTGCAAGTAGTCCAATCACCGTGAGGAGGAAAAGGTTGTGAATCCTCGCGCGTGACAAGTTTTTTTGGCGCCGTTGCCGGGGAAGGCAATGTGTTTTTCAATTAAGTTGATATTGTGATCAAGTAGTTGAATGTTAATCACGATAATTATTTTGCTTTTAAATTTTATTCAATTCATTTATTTATTTATTTATCTATTGAATTTGAGCAGTGCTTGCGGCGTAGTCAATGGATTGCTAAACAGAAAGAAGAAAAAACAACCACACTGGTCGGCGGACGTGAGAATATTCCGCAACCACAGGAGCCGCAAGCACTCCAGCCTCCGGAGCATGAGAGGCCACAACGAGTCCTTCGGGACTATTATCGGCCACTCATGTTGGACAATTATTCTGGGATCCAGAGGCAGCCCATCCAAGTTAATAACTTCGAGTTGAAGCCCGCCCTCATCAATATGGTTCAGCAAAACCAATATTGCGGGAACCTTCATGAAGACCCGAACGTAAACTTAGCAACCTTTCTTGAGATTTGTGACACCGTCAAGATCAACGGAGTTGCCAAAGACGTTATAAGGTTGAGGTTATTTCTGTTCCCCTTACGAGACAGTGCAAGTGGATGGTTTCAATCGATTCAACCGGGAAGCATTAACACTTGGGAGGACCTTGCACAAAGGTTCCTCACTAAGTTCTTTCCACCCTCGAAGACTTCACAACTCCGCGGCGAGATTGCATAGTTTCTCTAGAGAGATTTCGAGCTGTTATTTGAGGCATGGGAGAGATTTAAATACTTATTGAGAAGGTGCCCCCAACACGGTTATCAAGATTGGTTTCAAACCCAATTGTTTTATAACGGGTTGGATGGCTAGACAAGAACAATAGTCGATTCAGTCTCAGGGGGATCGTTGTTATCCAAAACCCCTACCGAAACAAATGCATTATTAGAAAAGATGGCGGCTAATAACTATCAATGGTCGAATGAAAGGAACATGGGAAGACGGGTCGCTTCTATCCAAGAATCTGACCACATTTCAACGTTATCTGCCCAAGTCTCCAAGCTCTCGGACCAATTAGTCGTCTTGTCTACGAAAGGAGCTTTGTCAAGTCAAGGGGAGGAGATAGCAGCAAGTAGTTCTCAATCCGGATTGGATAACGAGTTCGAGGAATGCCATTTTCTGAACAACCGTGCCTACACTTTCAGGCCGGCTACCAACATTCTGACTCATTACAATCCTGGACTTCGTAACCATAAGAACTTCTCATATGCGAATAATCAGAACGCTTTGCGGCCACCTCCGGGTTATGAAAATCAAGCTTCGGGATATCCAATGCAATCTAATCGTTCAATGCAACAACCACCTATGCACAATCTGAAGTCAAATTTGGATAAGGTTTTGGGTTCATTTATGAAGGAGACACAGACTATGATGCGTGAGACGCATAATCGGCTGAATAAACATGAATCACGACTGGACTCTATTGATACCACTTATACAAACACTAATGCCACGGTGAAGGCTCTTGAGACTCAAATCGCACAGCTTTCTAGGGCCATTCAAGAACAACAAAAGGGAAAGTTTCCAAGCAACACGGAAACCAACCCTCAAGAATGCAAGGCGATTACGTTGAGGAGCGGAAGAGACGTGGAAGTGAGGAGGCCTATGGAAATCGAGCCGGGAGTAAGTCGTGAGTTTCCGGATGATGAACCAAAAACTAGTACGGAGGAGGAAGTTGAAGCAAAAATCGATGAAGGAAAGGAAAAGCCGAGTGAAAACGTGAACGGGGATAATAACAAGGAGAAAGTTGAGGAGAAAAGAAGAGATGAAAGGGTGATACCGGGTTGAGTAATATTTTCAGAGAATCCACCGATTCTAACAACCCCATTTCCATATCCTCAAAGATTCCAAAAGAGGAAGTTGGATGCCCAATTTGAGAAATTTCTTGAAATCTTCAAGAAAATCCACATCAACATACCTTTTGCGAATGCATTGGAACAAATGCCCAACTATGGCAAGTTCTTGAAGGACATTATGACAAAGAAGAGGAAGTTGGAGGATTATGAAACGGTGAAGTTAACTGAGGAGTGTAGTGCAATACTATAAACAAAGTTACCTACTAAATTGAAGGATCCCGGTAGTTTCACAATTCCGTGTACTGTCGGGAAATCTCATTTTTATAAGGCGCTTTGTGATCTTGGGGAAAGTATCAATTTAATGCCTTCTTCCATGTATCGAAAGTTAGGACTTGGAAGTGCAAAGCCGACAACGATCTCTCTTCAAATGGAGGATCGTTCATTAACCTATCCGAAAGGTATCATTGAGGATGTGCTAGTGAAGGTAGATAAATTCATATTTCCAGTGGATTTCGTTGTGCTTGAAATGGAAGAAGATAGAGAAATCCCGATCATCCTGGGAAGACC
The DNA here is from genome assembly GCA_016647705.1 of Eucommia ulmoides. Classification (NCBI taxonomy): domain Eukaryota; kingdom Viridiplantae; phylum Streptophyta; class Magnoliopsida; order Garryales; family Eucommiaceae; genus Eucommia; species Eucommia ulmoides. The sequence continues at coordinate 31,921,211 of CM028327.1, read as the reverse complement.
TTTTCTTGCAACGGGAAAGGCCTTGATTGATGTGCATAATGGAAATCTAACGTTGAGAGTCAATGATGAAGAGATAAGGTTCAACATCTTTAAAACAATAAACTTTCCAAATGAACCTCTCAATTGCAATCGAGTTGACGTTGTGGACTCTTGCGTGAGGGAGTTCTTTCTTGCAACTATGGAGATGGATTTATTAGAGCATACACTCACCAATTCCTTATCTATGGGGGATCTAGGTGAGGAAGGCTCTACCACGGAATTTGAGGTTGTGGACTACGTGTTGACTTTGGATACTCAATCTAAAGATATAGAAGATCCTATTCATGTGGCGAAGATTAAAGAAGTTGAAGACTCTCCCGAAGAATCAAATCCGCCTCACGGTGGGTTATTACTCAAGCAATTACCAGAGCACCTTCGGTATATCTTTTTGGGAGAGAATTTGACCGATCCGGTTATAATTTCATCAACTCTAACGAAAGAAGAGAAGAGTAAGTTGCTAAGAATGTTGAAGAGACACCGATCCGCTTTTGCGTGGTCTATTTCGGATATCAAAGGAATTAGCCCCTCGGTTTGTATGCATAAGATTTTGATGGAGGATGAGTTCAAACCCTCCATTGAACATCAACGGTGGCTAAATCCAGCTATAAAAAAAGTGGTGAGAGCAGAGGTGTTGAAGCTTTTGAATACGGGAATCATATATGCTATATCCGATAGTGAGTGGGTTAGCCCGGTGCAAGTGGTGCATAAGAAATAAGGTATGACGATAGTTAAGAATGAGAAGGACATCCTTATTCCTACACGAACCATCACGGGATGGCGTGTATGCATTGATTATAGAAGATTGAATAAGGCGACGAGAAAATATCATTTTTCGCTTCCTTTCATTGACCAAATGCTAGATCGATTAGCCGGATACGAGTACTATTGCTTCCTTGATGGCTATTCAGGTTACAATCAAATAGCCATTGCACTGGAGGACCAAGAGAATACTACTTTCACATGCCCGTATGGAACGTTTGCTTATCAACGTATGTCGTTTGGTCTTTGCAATGCACCGGAAACTTTCCAACGGTGTATGATAGCGATATTTTTTGATATGGTGGAGGAGAAAATAGAAATCTTCATGGATGACTTCTCAGTCTTTGGGTCGTCCTTTGATCACTGTCTCTACAATCTGGCGCTTGTTCTCGACCGATGTAAAGAGAAGAATTTGGTTCTAAATTAGGAGAAGTACCATTTTATGGTTAAAGAGGGGATCGTCTTAGGGCATCGAGTCTCTTCTAAGGGGCTTGAGGTGGACCGAGCAAAGATTGAAACGATTGACCGATTAATGTGAAAGGAGTTCGAAGTGTCTTGGGGCATGCCGGCTTTTACCGGCGCTTTATTAAGGACTTCTCGAAGACGGTGAAGCCGTTATGTCACCTTCTTGAGAAGGATGCCTTATTTGAATTCAATGAGGCTTGCATGGAGGCTTTCAAGGCGATAAAAGAGAAATTGATCACGGCTCCAATAATGGTCGCTCGGGATTGGGAAATGCCATTTGAGATAATGTGTGATGCGAGTGACTATGCCGTTGGCGCAGTGTTAGGCCAACGGAAGGAGAAGATCTTCCGATCAATCTATTATGCAAGTAAGACATTGAATGATGCCCAGGAGAATTACACCACGACTGAGAAAAAAATGCTAGCGGTGGTCTTTACTTGTGATAAGTTCCGGTCTTATATTATTGGGTCAAAAGTGATTGTCTACACGGATCACGCGGCTATCCGGTACTTATTTGCAAAGAAAGATGCCAAGCCGAGATTGATAAGGTGGATTCTTTTATTGCAAGAATTTGATGCTGAAATCAGGGACAAAAAGGGGAGTGAGAACGTTGTTGCCGACCATTTGTCGAGGTTGATTCAAGAAGACGTTGGTGAGGAGTCTAACATCACGGAAGTGTTCCCTGACAAACAATTATTTTCAGTGGACAATGCACTTCCGTGGCATACGGACATTGTTAATTATCTTGCTCGTGATGTGTTACCACCTGAGTTGACGGGAGCCCAAAAGAAGAAATTTTTTTTTGATGCTAAGTATTATCTGTGGGACGAGCCATTGCTATTCAACAAATGTGTTGATCAGGTGATCCGGAGGAAGAAATGGCTAGTATTCTCTACCATTGCGATTCATAACCTTGTGGCGGCCATTTTGGTGCGACTCGCACAGCATCGCAAGTACTTCAATCAGGTTTTTACTGGCCTTCTTTGTTTAAAGATTCATATACATTTGTGAAAACCTGTAATAGATGTCAAAGGGTGGGTAACATATCGAGAAGGCATGAATTGTCACTGACGTCAATTCTTGAGCTTGAGTTATTTGATGTGTAGGGCGTAAACTTCATGGGGCCATTTTCGCCGTCATTTGGTAAGGAGTATATTCTGTTAGCGGTGGACTATGTGTCTAAATGGGTTGAGGCCGTAGCAACACCTACAAATGACGTCAAAGTGGTTTTGAAGTTCCTTCAGCACAATGTCATGACACGGTTCGGGACACCTTGAGCCTTAATCAGTGATGAGGGAACCCACTTTTGTAACAAAATGCTAAACGCTTTGTTGGCAAAGTATGGGGTTAGACACAAGGTGGCGCTACCATACCACCCACAGACAAATGGCCAAGCTGAAGTTACAAACCGAGAAATCAAGCTAATTCTGGAGAAAACGGTTTATACTAATCGCAAGGATTGGGCGGTGAAACTTGATGATGCTTTATGGGCTTATCGCACGGCTTTTAAGACACCGATCGGCATGTCGCCGTATCAATTGGTGTTTGAGAAAGCGTGTCATTTGCCCGTTGAATTGGAGCATCATGCATTCTGGGCGATTAAGAAACTCAATTTTGACATAAAAGTTTCTGGTGCGCAACGTCTCCTCCAATTGAATGAAATGGAAGAATCACGGCACGATATTTATGAGAATGCCAAGCTCTACAAAGATAAAATGAAGAGATCGGCATGATAAAATAATAGTCCGAAGGGAGTTCAGTCCGGGCCAACAAGTTTTATTGTTTAACTCAAGGCTGAGACTCTTTCCTGGAAAGTTGAAGTCCCGATGGTCTAGACCGTTCCGGATCAAGCATATTTATCCATTTGGTGCTATCGAGCTAGAAGGCGAAGACGGACGAATTTTCTGAGTCAACGGGGAGCGGATCAAGCATTACTTCAAGGATGAAAAGCGAGTTGTGGAGAACATCTTCCTCGTTGAAGGATAGAGCCGGAATTCATCAATGTCCATGCTAGGGACGTAAAACCAAGCAACATTTTTTTATATGTCATCGAGGGTAACGTATATTCCCAACTTATATATAAATTACTTTTTGGAGATCGTATTGATCTCGTAAATACTATTTTTTTGTGGTGAATTGATTAAGCTAGACACTTAGGATTGATTTGCATGCTAGAACTCATTTGATGAAATAAAAGGAGTAAAGAAACAATGTGAAAACCTGAAGGAATCCAGCTTAAGTCCATACTGGCAAAAATTCGCCTAGGTGGAAAAACCACCGATCAAGCGAAAAATGGACAAAAAGGCTAAGGAAACTTACTGGCATAAATTCGCCTAGGCGAAAATAGGAAGCAAAAGCTTACATGTTTACACTGCCGTAAGTTCGCCCAGGCGGTAAAACCACCGCCTAAGCGAAAAATTGAAGAAAAGCTAATTTTCACACTGGTGTAAACTCGCTAAGGCAAAAAACCCACCGCCTAAGCGAATTTACAACCAAATCAGGGGTTCACACTGGTGTAAACTCGCTTCGGCGGAAAACCCACCGCCTAAGCGAATTTACACGAAATCAGGGGTTTCACACTGGTGTAAACTCGCCTCGGTGGAAAAACCATTGCCTAGGTGGATTTACACCAGAAGGTTTTTAAAAAGAAAAAAGCGCTATTTCCCCTAGGCGGATTTACGCGACCCCTGTTTTTTAAAATGCACAGTCCACTTCGCAAACGGCATTTCCCTCCTAAAAATTTCAAGAAACCTCTCAACTTCACCATCCCAAATTCCTTCCTCTCTCTAAAGATTCATTCTATAGTGCTAAAAACTTGGATTTGCACCAAGAATCTTCGCCCAAAACGTGGAATTTCTCTTCCCATTCTCGAAAATTAGGGTTCGAACGGTGAAACAGTACGAAATTGCCATTCTCCAGTAATTTGATCAAATTTTTCAACAAGTGTCAATGATCCTATTTTTCATTTAGTTGTTGAATTATTTGCTTCATTTTCTCATTTGTTTCAAAAATCATTGGATTTGATTGGAACCCTAAACCCCTTTAAACCCTAAGTTGCAATTTTCATGCTATTTGGGATTGAGGAATGATAAATGGTAAACCCTATCATGTTTTTGTGTTGATATACAATGTGAATCATTTAGTTTGCGCTACATTGCAACAAAAATGTGATTTGGTTATGGTTGGTGGATATCTTGTGAGATTTATATTATTTGGCTTTGATTGGCATATGTTTGATAAAATAGGGCATTGTGTGTTTGCTGACAAGGGTTTGAATTACTTGTTCTATTGTTATTATTATGGTTGGTGTTGTGATTTTGATTTTCAGGGAAAATGGCAAAGCGACGTGCTGCCAAGCAACCAAGAACAGACGAACCTCCGCCTGCTTCGAACTACAATTCTCTCAAATTTGTTTCTAAGCAGGCTAAGGATCAGTATAAAGAACATGAGATTAAGCGTCCAGGCATCTGTCAGAGGGGGTTCAGACTGTTGAATGAACTCCCAGAGGAAATCAGAACTGTTATCGTACAAAGACGGTGGGAACAGTTCTGTGTTCCACCCCCAACAAGAGAATTAGCCCTTGTGCGAGAATTTTATGCAAACATTGCAGAGGCCACAGGGTTTCAAACACGGGTCCAAAACATTCCCGTCCTATTCAGTGCCGATCATCTTAATGAATTCCTAGGATTAACGGGCCCGAAGCCTCAAGAGATCTATCCGACACCGCCACACCGTCTATGAGTGCGGTGATTCAAACCCTGACAATGGGAAATGCTCAATGGACGAACACATGGCAAGGTCAGGCGATCTTCAAGTCTCGATTTCTGAAATCAATCCCAAAGATTTGGCATTTATTTGTCTGCGCTAATCTGCTTCCGACTACCCATGTGTCCGATGTGTCCAAAGAGTGAGCATTTATGCTCTATGGTATTGATAGAGGGACGCCCGTAAATGTCAGCTGGCACACTTATTCGTCTATAATTCATACTGCCAAGACGAAAAATGGTGGCCTTCATTTTCCCTCTTTCCTCACCGTGCTCTTTCAACGAACCGGAGTTCGTATCACGTCCATGAGCCCCTTTCCACCCGTAAAGCCACTGGATCTAGCAATGATTAATAGGGTATGGAAATCCGGACCAGGAGAAGGAGAAGAGGGTCATGAAGAGGAAGAAGCCGGCCCTTTGGAGCCACAGACGCCTACAACCAGCCGCGGCCAAATCATCCAGATTTCACGAGATGTCCGTAGTCTCCAGTCCGATGTGAGCCAACTTCAAGCTAATCTGGCTCGGATGGAGAGCTACATGGAGTCCTACATCCGGCAATAAGATCAAAACCAAAGAGTAATATTCGAACATCTCGGAATCGACATGGCGCGTTATACGCCGGTGCCACCTTCCGAGACTGATGAGCCGCCACCACCATCTCCTCCACAATGAATGGTAGGAGGTTAGACTTGTAAGTCTTCCCTCCTAGGTATGTGTCCACCCCAGTTTTCCATATATATTTGTCTATTCTACTATTGGGTTCGCTGCTAGGCAGTGAGGACACTACCTCGTTCAAGTTTGAGGATATATATGCTATGCAACGCAAGCAAGTAGTTTTTTTTTTTTTTGGGGGGGGGAGGGGGGGGGATATGAAGGATGAAAAATTTTTGATGTAAAAAGGGACAAAAAAAAAAATCTTTTTGTGTACAAATTGTAGTTTATAATGATATTAATGTTAAAAATTTTGAAATTCTTTTTGTTATGCATGTGTAATGTTTAGCTATGCATGTGTAAGGATAATTAGCATAGGTAATGCTAGTTTGTAGAATTAGAGTAGATTTGTTAATGAATATAGTTGTACGTGCATGTTGAGTTTTTGAGTTCGTCCAAACCATGTCCCGATGATGAAACTCACCCCCTAAATTGTATTTTGAGGTCGGGGGTAATGCCATTCACGTGTGTTTTGTGTGCTTAGCATGTCGATTAGGTGAAAATTATTTTGATCCTAAATCGCATGATCACATAAACTCATTATATAACTAGTTGAACGATTTGACGCCGATTATTCAATAATAAATTCATGACAGAAACGAGGAATTTAGAACTTGACTGGGGGAGGCTTGAGGCAAAATTATAGGTAAGGTAATTCCGTAGGCATGATATAGGCCTTCATTTTCATCACTTGAACCATTTGAAATTAACCTGAAAAGTTATTCCCTCGTTCTCCTGTCGAAGCCATAAAAAACAAAAAAAAGTTTTGAACTTGTTTCTATACTTTAACCAAGTAAATCTTTCAAAACCATTGTCGCTAGGAATAAAAGTGAAAATTGAGTGAAAACAAGTAGCATTAGATTATGCTAACTTGAATCGGGCAATCGGGATTTCAATTTAAAATACTTTTGGTTAAGTATAGGAGTATTCACTTGTCAATCCTTTAGATGTATTAACATGCCCCTAAAATTGTATAAATTTGAATAAGTTTGGGGGTATGTGTTAAAAAAAAAAAAAAAAAAAAAAAAAACTATCTATGTGAATATAGTGTTTAAATTCGGTTGTTGTGACAAGTGAATACAATTTTACTAAATCATGTTCAGGGTAATATCTTCAAAGATAAGGGGGTTATGAGATAGATTTAGCGACAAGCGTTTGAACCTCAGGTATCATTATAATTATAACGAGTTCTATTTCTATGATACCCTTGGCCGTTCTCCAAAGCCAAACCAAGCCCTATTGACCTCGGTGAATGTCCGAACCTACATTAGTGGATAGTTGAGCCCAGTCAAGCATATGACTTTCCTAAATGTTTTAACAAGTTTAAGTCATGACCTTATTCATTGAATAATCCAATCCGGCATTTGATTTGTTATATATCCGAGTTCTCACACACACACATTTCAATAGGATCTAAAATGATTTGAACTGATATTGAGTGTTGAAATTCTAGAACACCACGTGGTGTGTGTTATTCCTTAACCGGATCTGATTACGGGTTGTTGAGGGAAGAATAGCATGGTTTCTTTGACTAAACTTACATCTCACAGGTGTGTACTTCTTATTTGTTAATGATTATGTATCTGTAGTTTAGGATGTAGCTAATTAGTGTAGTTAGTGTTATTTAGCATTAGGGTGTTTTGCTCGAGGACTAGCAAAATTTCAAGTTTGGGGGTATTTGATAGGTGTAAAATACCTATCTAATTCTAAACTGAATTTGCCAGTTTTTTAGTATTTTATTGTAGTTTGAATACCTTTTTAGTTGTTTTTATTAGTCAGGAGAAGGGACGTCAACAATCGTCAAACCGGGCGAAAAAGTGGAGAAAAGGGTAGCCAAAAAGATGGGGAAAAAAAAGAGGTTTCAAAGAACAGTGCAAATCCGCCTAGGCGAAGTATCCACCGCTTAGGCGAAAATTCACCAGAAGGTTGCAAAAGCTGAAAAATTGAATCCGCCTAGGCGAAGTTTCCACCGCCTAGGGGAAATCCATCAGAACGCTAGAAGTGCTGAACTGCTGGAAGAGCTGCACTGCTATAAATCCGCCTAGGCAAAATAGCTACCACCTAGGTGAAAATCCGTCAGAAAGAATAGGGGCCCAATAAGTTAGTGCTCCGCCTAGGCGAAAAAACCATCACCTAGGCGGAATTCTAACCGACTTAACCTCCGCCTAGGCGAAGATTCTACCGCCTAGACGGATTCCGCAGAATAGCCCAAAATATCTGTTTAGATATTTTTGAACCCCTAGGCCTATATATACCCCTTTCCCACGTCTGAAACAGAGAGTTAACAAACCATAACCCTAGTAGAAAGCTCTTGAGCTATATTTTGAAGATCAAGAAGGAGGTTCATTATTCGGACAAAGAAGAATCATTTGTGGATCGATCATTAGCGACAGTGAACCGTTTCACTTCCAAATTTGATCGTTTCTCTCTTGTTTTTATCTTTGTAATCACTTTTTCATATCTAAGAATGTTGAATCCCTCTTATTTTGTATGGTATATGGCTAAGATCTTATAGTATTAGTTAAATGTTACTTAGGTGTAGTTGAAATCATGTAATTGTTAAGTTGAATGAATTAGTGTTACTTTAATGTGTTGTTTGTCTAAATCCAATTGTGTTTACCATTATTCTTGATATTATGCTTGTATTGATAAATCGAGAATACGGGGTTTGACACTCGGGAGAGGTAACCCTGGATTCGGACTAGGGTAAATACAACGTGACGTTCTAACGACCCGGGAGAGCGTTAGAACGTATGAAATCCATGACGTTGGTTAAAGACTCACGCGACCTAGGGTCGTTAAGGCGTTGAAGGGGACTTCCTCGTTGACACGAAGTTGTGTAATCCCCTGTCTTACACTCAGGAGAGGTAGCGGAGGAGTTATCGATACAGAGATTATCGGACTAGATAGAAAACCATTATAGCTAACTTAATGACTTCGATTATGCATTATGTGAAAGAAATCAATACCTAAGTAATTAGTGTAATTAAAACTAACTTCATAGTTGTCGTTTATCTTACTATATTAATTAGAAAACAAACAAAATTTGATTATTCGAGATAATATGAAACTATTGAAATCGCAATACTCAACCGAATTACCTGCCTTCCCAGTGGAAAGATATCCGATCTTACAAGATCCATTATATTAAAACTAGATCTCGTATATTTGCGAGTAGTCCAATCACTGCGAGGAGGAAAAGGTTGTGAATCCTCGCGCGTGACACCAATTCAAAGAACAAGAGAAGCAATAAAGAGTGCGGAGGCCCTTAAAAAGTGCTTGGGAGGCCAAGATCCCCTCTCCACTACCTCTTTGTTCAAATATGCTACAAGTAATACAATACGGGATAAGGACATCTAGATCGACTACCCAGCTTGACGGAACGGGCAAGAAGGAGATCGTGACCAGCTCATTGGGATGTACTTATCCGACCAGATAGCTTTGGCCGCTCGACTTGTCTGGCTCGACGATGGACTAAAAAACCCTCCTTGTACTCGAGCACACCCCATACCCCGAGCCTACCCTTGTAAAGGGTCCGACGAGAAGATGAGGTCGTCGGATTACGAACTTAGGTTACGAACCCTCTCTACTTGGTTCAATTTTCTACAATAAAGTTTCTAAATTTTACAAATCGAGTCATTCAACTTACATTACGAATTCCCCGAGTCAGATGATACTTCCTCGGCAACAAAACACGAGTCTGAGGATACCTCTCTGACTATGAATTCCCGGGTCTGAGGATGTCTCCCCAACAGCAAAAGACGGGTCTGAGGATGCCTCCCCGACTACGAATTCCCCGAGTCAGATAATATCTCCCCGATGGCAAAAGAAGGGTCTAAGGATGCCTGGGGACTACGAATTCCCCAGGTCAAAGGATGTCTCCCCGATAGCAAAAGGATTAGAGGATGCCTCCCCGCTGCATATGCCATAGCAAAAAATAGGTCAGATGATGCCTCTCATACTTGCTATAGTGAAAAGTGGGGTCACGGCTACAAATCCCTAACCAGACGACCGCTCGACATGTCTAGCTCAACAACGACTTGAAAAACCCTCTTGGAACAACTCTAATGTTCAGGTATGACCCGATGAATGAGACAACCCAAACAGGAACCCAAGGATGATGAGGTCATCTGACATCACTAAAGTCGATACAAAAATAGCGAAAATGTTTTACTCTTCCATTGGACTCATCAAAAAAAAGAGTGGGGGCCTCTCAAAATGACCACTATGATCTAATTTACCCACTAAAATCTACCACTATCCTAAATGGCCTAACCACTAATAAGTGATAGCCTAATTTCACCACCAAATGAGTATTTTAACTCCAAAATTAGTCCAAGAAATCCCTATAAATTATATTATTTTATTTAATGAAATTATTATTAACAATATATTTATAATGCTTATAATTATGTGTTCTAATTACATGTTCATTACTCATTATTATTGTGATTAAATTATAAATTTTATAAAAATGACTTTATAAATTCTATTATAAATATATATGTTACAATAATATTTATGTGTATAATTAATGATTTTATTAATTATAATATTATGAATACTTAATATTATAATAAGAGTTACATAATCTAGACACTATATATGTGTATAAGGATGAAAGAAAACATAAAGTGATTTAGAGAGATATAGAAGAATATAGAGATATATAGAGAAATAGAAGAATAGATAAAATTAAAGAAAAGATTTTGATATTATATGTTGACATTATATAAAATAGTGAATGTGATTCTATTGAGAGAAAAAAAAAAGTGACATTTTATAATATTTTACATATATACTTGATTTTATACAGGTAATAGGGTTCACGATCGGTTCAATATAGTGATGTCATGCTTGCACTTTGACTCTCTGAATCATTGTATATTGGGAATAACTCGCCATCCAACCCCGTGCATAGAGGGGACATATCTCTTCTTAAGACAGTGTTTACACGCCCCAATTTACCACATATGTATTTTCTCTATATTCTATTATTTATTTTATTTATTTAATTGTTGATATTATTAGTTATTTAAAGAGGTTAAAATTTCATATGAAACATATTTATTATTTCATTTGAATTTATATAATTATGTAAAATTTCCCTCCAACAAGTATACCATCATGAGATAATTCAGAAACTCCATGGATAAGCCTTTCCTGCCTCAAACTAATAAGCTTCCTAATTTTTTTAACTCACATCAATAAAAAAAAAAAAATTATATGTCGCTGATTGAAACAACTAATCTTTGGTTACTCGTTATCACATTAATTTGCCTAGCAACTTTTTATAATGGTGACACTATTATAATTACATATGGGATTCTTTTTCTAAATATAATTTAGTAGAAAAATATTTTTATTATATATTTAAATGTAAATAATTTCGATCCTTTTTTTCATTATCTGAAGAAAATTACATTGAAACCCAAAAATGCAAAAATAATCATGCATGGGGATATTTTACCTAAGAATTGCATAATGCCAAAAAAACACTCCATAGTAGATAAGATTCGGAACGGCCTCTCTCCATCATTCATTCAATACTCCACGGAACAGTTCAATTACTTAAGAGTCATATAAATAAAAAGCACCACCCAATCAAAAGAAGCCATGTAAGTAAATTTAAAATATATGGACACGTGGAATTAAGGCATTGGACCTTCACAAACCTTATATTCGTTTGCCCGTTACTTGAACACTCAATGTATCCAACCGTTAAAGAGCGAAATGGCTCGAAATCAGTACACAGAAAATGGTGGGTGTCCTCTCTGTTCTCTCCACCAGTGCAGTCCCCGGAATCGGGTCTTCAAAACCCGACCCATACGAAATTAGGGTTAGGGTTTTGACTCAGAGAAACATAGCATCGTTTTCGTTGAGATTGGAGACGTATTATGGTGGGATTAGATCGACGAGGTTGAACGCTGAGTTGACGGAGATTGAGCCGGACCTCAATGAAGATCCCGTCGACCGGTGGAGAACCAATAGTGTTCCCCCAGTACGCCCTCTCCAAATTTCAATTTCAATTTTTATTTTTTGTCAACTAATTTCTTATGCAAATTTTACAGTAGCGTGTGTGTGTGTGTGTGTGTGTGTGTGTGAAGTTTTTGATTTATTTTTTTTTTCTTTCTTTGTGGGAATTTATGGAATTTTAGGAAGAGTATCAATATGGAATTTATGATGGGCACCACACATATCATGAAGGTGAAGATAGAGGTATGAAGATAAACTCAAATTTTCGGAAGTTTTTAAGATTAGCTATGGTGGCGTTTGGTAACCGTTTCTGTTTCCATTTCAGTAATGGGATGAGAATTTTGTTTTCTTCTTAGGAGTAGAATTGCGTTTGGTAACGATAATTTTTTTTTTTTTTTTGTTTTGGAAAGAGAATTGTGTTGGGTAACAATACGGTGGCTCCGGCGCCGGCGACGGCCAGATAACGGTGACAGGTGGGTGACAGTAGCCGGCGGCCTGAAAATTTCCGGACGGACAGTGATCGGCGACGGTCGCAAGAGATAGCCGCCGCCGTCGACGGCGGACGGTGGTCGCCGGCAGGTGAACAGTGACTGTGTGTTTTGGGAATAGAATGAGAATAATGAGAAATAACTTTTTTTTGTTTCTCATTTCTTAAGAAAAAAAGTGGGCACAATTCTCAAATGGGAATGAAATGGAAACGGAAACAAAAATTACCAAACGTTATTCCCAAACAGAATTCCCAAAAATCTAGGAATGCGATGGAAATTTCTGGAATGAAAATGGTTACCAAACGGGGCCTATATTTCATACCTTTCAGTAGTTACTTGATGCTAGGTTCTTTTGATTTAGTACGCTTGTAATGCCCCATGCTGTTGATTGAGCTAGTAACTTTTGGACCAAGTACACGTGACCAAAAATGCTTAAGCCAAAGTATTGATACTAGGCCTCCAGACAATTTTTTCTAATATTTCTGATGCGGGATATCACAATATCCTCCATCCTCCACTCAAATGCACGACAGTCTTGTCGTGTTGGTCCAATTTGGCCCCTTTGATTTATGGTGTAGATAGTTTCCCATAAGCGAATACGGAGCAACCCATAAGTAGACACAGGGTATCTAATTTGCCCAATTAGGGCCTGTTTGTTTGTCTAATTTATCCAATTTTATGAATTATCTTATTTAGTTAAATTTATAAACTATATTTTACTCTAACTGCACGAGAAAATGGAATCTGAACTAGAACTAAAATGGTTAGTTAGCTAATTTAAGTGTTTTAAATTCTTATAACTAGACATTGAACTATAACAATTCATAAATTCATAAATTGACTAATTTAAAATTTGTACAATTTGCGAATTGATGGACAACCAAATGGGTTCTTTGCAAAATATGAAGCCCTTTTATCAAATTTAGGCAGTGTTTGGTTTCATGGAAAATGGAGCCTTGGAATTAGAATTAGAAACGAACGATTGTAAAAATATCAAAACTTACATGCATTCATTTCCAAATCCAATTTTACGGTGTGAATTCCATGCTACTAAACGCTGCCTCAATGTTAATGGAGGTGATGACGTTGTGTTGCTTTCCTGGAAATTAAGTCAAGGAATTGGAAATTTTGCAAATGATGGCATATGAAATTTAGGTTGCTTTTTGGATAAAAAATTTGGTAAAACCCTAAAATTTGTAAATGATGGGATTTCAAATTCTAGATTTTGAAATTCCATAATTTACAATTTTTAGTTTGAGTAACTATTTTAGATGAAGAATTTGATTCTGTAATTTCATATTTCTCTTATTTGGAAAAACAAGTATTTATACGCAGAATTTTGAAATTTATTGATTTTTATTAATAAAAAATGTCAAATATACTTAATGATGTAATTTTTATTTTAGTAATTCCACTTACCTCTGTGTCATTTTGCCCAAAGCCACAAACCTCCTCTATCATTTTAGAAATATCAGTAACCCCCTTTGACCAATTTTTTCTTGCAAAAAGATATGAATGTCTTTCTCTTATTTTAAAAAATAAATTTTTATTCTTTTATTTTTATAAAAATTCACTAACACGCTCTATTTTAAAATATATATATATATTTTTATCCCTAATTTTTTAAACAATTATATCTACCTTCCACCCCACCACCCTACACCCCCACCACATCCACCGTCACCACCCTACCAGAATCCTCTTCTACTCGTTCTTCCAGTTTCTTCTTCTTCCTCCTTCTCTCTCTCCCCAAATCCATCGCGGCGAATGATCTGTGGAGAGAGAGAAAGGAGGAGGAGGAGGAGGAAGAACAAGAAATAGGATGGAGGAAGAAAATTCAAGTGGGTTGTGGTGGTTGTTCCAGCAGGGTGGGGGTCAGGGAAACAAGGTATTTTTTTTTTTAATTTATTAAAAATAAAGGGGTAAAAAAATATATTATTTAAAATAGGGATGTTAGTGGAAAAAAAGCAAGGAAGAAAAAAAATAAAAAAATAAATATATATATATATATATATATATATATATATATATATATATATATATATATATATATAACCTTAAATGGATATTTATGTATTTTAATTTTTAATTGTTTAATTATTTTCAAATGGTTAAGGGTAAGTGACCATTACAATAAAAAAAAAAGGGAAAAGTACAATTTAGACCCTCTAACTATTGACATATTTTTAAGTGGTCCCTCTAAATTTAAACGTTTCATTTCAAACCCTCTACGTATCATAACGTTTTAAATTCGTCCCTCCGTTAGAGATTCCGTTAAAACTAACAGAATCTCAAGAGCAAAATGATATTTTCACGTTTTTTAAATTTTTTAATCATTTTTAATTTTTATTTTTTTTATCTCTCTCTCTCTCTCTCCCGCCACCTCCCTCTCCCTCTTCTTCCCCTTCCCCTCTCTCCCTCCCACCCACCCCCTGCAACAGGGGGTGGCACTGTTTCAGGGGGGGTGGAACCACCCCCTGAAATAGGGGTCCCCTTCCCCTCTCTCCCTCCCACCCCACCCCCTGCAACAGGGGGTGTTTTCACCCCTGTTTCAGGGGGTGGGGTGGGAGGGAGAGAGGGGAAGGGGAGGGAGAGGGAGAGGGAGGTGGCGGGGAGAGGGAAGGAGGGAGAGGGAGGTGGTGGGAGACAGAGAAAGAGATAAAAAAAAAATTAAAAAAAAAATAAAAAAAAATTAATTAAAAATGTTTAAAAAATTTTAAAAACGTGAAAAAACCATTTTGCCCCTAAATTCCGTCAGTTTTAACTGATTTTCTAACAGAATGACGAATTTGAAACGTTATGATACGTAGAGAGTTTGAAATGAAAGGTTAAAACTTAGAGGGACCACTTAGAAATGTGTCAATTGTTAGAGGGTTTAAATTGTACGTTTCCCTAAAAAAAATTAGTAATTTTTTACCTATAGGAGAACTAAATAGTCAGGGTTAAGGGTAAAGTAATCATTACTATAAAATTTTCAGTAATTTTTTACCTACAGGAGAACTAATTGGTTTTTGACAAAAACATTATAAGGGGTTGCGTGGTATTTGGTAAATGACATGGGAGGTTTCTGGTTAATGGCAAAAACACAAGGGAGGTAAATAGCAAATACCCTTTTAAGGGTCATCCTTTTTGGGCTCATTCCAAAAGTAACATCATGTTTAGTATTCCTAAATTACCCTTCAATAGTTACAAAATTTACAAAAATGCCAAAACTCCTAAAATTTATATATATAGAATTTCACTTAATTTTGTTTTTTAATAAAAATTTCAATTAATTTTGTTTTTCTTCTAAAATATTTTTTTTGTAAAATATCATAAATACCTTGATTATGGTTCACTTAATTTCATTTCAATTTGTTTTATAATTCCACAAAAATTTGATGCTTAATAAAAAATCACTGAAATTTATTTTTTATTCAAAATATATCTTTTTTAAAATACACTAGAAGAAAATTAAGAAATCTCTATTGAATAACAAATTTGTTCACATCTAAATAAATTCAATGTAAGTTAATATCCACTGAAAAGTAATCTAAGTGGATATCCACCTAAAGTAATCTAGGTGGATATCTACTAAAAATACTCAAAATGAAAATCACTATCAAACCGATCAGAAATTCACACACATACAAGAACAAAATTAATAAATCTCCATTGAAGAAATCTAAGTGAAAATCCACTAAACAAATTAAGTAGAAATACGCTAAAAAATATAAAACGCAAAAATTAATATTATGAATTGAGACATTAAAAAACCAAATCACCATCAATTTAACCATTACCTTACCACATTTTCATGAATAAAATCCATTGAAAATCAAATGGAGAATCACGATTCATTGCAATAAAAAAAAATGAAAAATACAAAAATTTCTACAACACTAAAAATATATCAAAATATAGCTCACTCTTGATGGCATAACCTTGTCTTCAGCCTCTGAATGATATTCCATTGATTGAATCCTGAAATGAATACCACTAGAGCTATGCACAAAACCACACAACACATTTCAATTTTATCCACATAAATCAACAATTCAAAATGTGAAGTATTTCTTTAAAAAAGAAAAAAGAAAAAAAGAACCAATCAATATTTTTTTTTAAAAAAAAAAATCCATTTAAACATGAGCTATGCAAAATTTTAAATTTCACTTAAAAAAAAATTACGCAAGCAATGGACATTCACTAAAAAACTAAATATCCACTAAAAAATAATTAGTGGATATCCACTAACTTTATTTAGTTAGGTTTGATAAACAATCAAATATTTCAAATTTGTCAGAGGATATCCACTCAAAAATTAATCAGTAGATATCTAGTAGAATCAATCAGTGGATATCCACTTACCTCTATTAGCAATGTTTGATGAATAATAACACGAAAATGAGGAAATTAACTTTCCTTATTCAAGCCCGTGACATTTTCCCAAAACGGAAGATCCACTTAAATATAACCGAAATATACACTTAAATTTCACTTAAAATTACACAACCAGTGGACTTCTACTAAATATCAATAGCGGATATCCACTTAACTAAATAATAACACAAACAATTGCACACAATGCATAAAACGACAACTAAATCAGCTAAATGAAATAGTTAGAACTTATTTGAATCTAACTGATTACCTTGAACAATATTAAAATTCTAATTCAATTTCATTTCTCTTCATCCGCCTCTCAAGCAACCAAACAGTTGAAATGCATAATTACCACTGATTGTGTAATTTCACTTAAAATTACGCAATCAGTGCACATCCACTAAAAATCAATCAACTGGTATCCACTAAAAAAATTTAGTGGATATCCACTTAATTAGCTAGGTTTGATGAACAATAACATAAACAATTGCACATAGAAATGCACATACTGAACAATAATATCAATCAGTGGATATCCACTTAATTGGCTATCCTGAACAATATCAAAAATCTAATTCATTCTCTATTCTAAGCAACCAAACAGTTTGAAATGCATAATCATCTCTCAAAATTCAAAGCAAAAAGAAAAAAAAAAAAAATACCTGTAATTGTTCGTCACCGCTACGCTGTTGTCGCATGAACATAAAAACCCATCTCAAATTCATCGCAAAAAAGACCAGAAAACTAATTTTATCTCGACCTAAGCTTGATTAAGCACATATGTGTGTGTGTGTTCGTCTGTGAGAAAGAGAAAATCTTCCATGCGAAGGATAAAAGGAAACATAAAGCACCAAAAAGCACAATCCCAGATAGGAATACCTCAAAAAAGCAGCATCAAATCAGAACATCGACTTAATCGGCATCAAAATCCAAAAACCCAGGAACCCCGCTCATAAATCAACACAGTTCGTCGCAATAAATTCATAATTCCAAAAATATGGTACCGGAAAATGTAGAAGTGCTACAGTGTAGAGATTGAACCGCCGCAGCCAAATGAAGAAAGAGAGAGGAGAAACAGAGAGATATAAAGAGGATAAAGATGACGGCTCATTCGTCACCGCTACGCCATTCGTCGTTTCGTTACTTAGATCTACTCAGATTTGGAGATGACAACCACGAACGACGGCGAAGAACGACGAACGGAAACTTGCGGCGACGACGACCAAGGACAACGACGATGATAGAGACGAGCGGCGACAAATGGAGGAGACAACAATAATGATGGATGAAACGACGATGATGATGGAGACAACGATGCGATGGCGATGGCGGCGAGCTAGGGCGAGAGCGACGGGCGTAGATCTGAGAGAGAGAGAGGGGCGTAGATCTCTGAGAGAGAGAGAGAGAGAGAGAGAGAGAGGGGGGGAGGGGGGGCAACGTGATTTTGAAATAAGAAATTTTAGGGTTTTTGATATATTAAATGAACAGGGGCAAAAAAGGAAAAGAAAAAAGTTTGTCAACTCCACAGGACTTTTTAAGCCAAACTTCTTAAAATAGGAGTTTTGATCATCCTCCAAAAATCATGGGTCTTGAAAAGTTGTCCACCTTAGCAAAAAGACTTTTGGAAGAATTTTCCTAAATTTTTTATACCTATTTTAGTAATGGGAGAAGTGAAATTCTTATTTGGAGGGATTTGGCAAACAACACATATTCAAAGGGATTTGCAAATCCTTTTCAACCTCCTTTCGAATTCCACCTTAAAATTGATATTTTACAATTCCCCTTTAATAGTACCCAAACAAAGGATTTGGAAAAGGAATTTCTGAAATTCTTTTTCCAAATGAAATCCCACCTCTAAATTCCTTACTCAAACGCACCCTAATGTTTTTCAATTCACAAATTTTAGAGGCAGTGCAAAACAGAAGGAAAGTATGTAGTTTTAAACCAAACGGTAACGTTTATGTATGGGAAACACCCGGACATGGTATTCGGAAGATTTGGTTCTCATTTGAATTTTTATTTTCAGGAACATTTTGGGGATCAATTGCTGAAGATTATGCTGCAGTAGATCCTCCTAAAGGATTCCTTGGTATGAAGAACAATTTTGACATATTGGTTATGATTACTTTTTTCTTTTCTAATTTGAATTTGTTTGGTTTTGGAGCAGGGTTTATCTCTTGGATATTCCTTCCAGCTGTTGCTGCTGGGATGTATTTCAATATTCCGGTAATATAGGTGGTGTTTGTTTAGTATTCTCGTTTCCATTTTTATTTTTTTTCGAAACGGGGAACAGGCCAAAATTTTGATTCCAAGATTATTCTTAAAAATGTAAAACGATCTTAGATCACTTTGATTGAGGACCATTCCGGTGATGTACGTGGCGTCTAGTGTTTTTGTTTCCAAAAAAGTTGGAACAAAAATAGAAATGAAAATGTTTTTGTTTTGATCCCAGAATTTTACTCTCAAAATTTGGGAATAGCATAGGATAGAATCAGATCTTTTGTTCATTTTCTTCCTTTATTTTTTGTTCTGTCCCCAGTTCTTTGGAACACAATTACTAATCAAATGGCACCATAGAAACAAATATTCTACTTTTGGAGATTCAATAATGAATAATAGTTCACATCCTGTTAGAAATAAGCAAAGTGATCCTAGTTGGCATATAGGTGGCAGTTAGTATTTTTCTTTTTGGTCCCAAAAACTTGTAACAGAAAAAAATTAAAAAGGAAAAATTATATTATACCTTTTTTTTTTTTGTTCCCACTTTTCTTGTAACAGGAACACTAATCAAAACGTCATACATATTTGAAGATTCAACACTAAGAAAAATTTCAAACGCAATTAGAAAAATGAGAAAAACGACCTTCTTCAATAATTTTTACTCGAGTACCGGATTAGTTTTTATTTTTTTATTAACTTTTTTTTGCGTCTTGTCGTCAGGGGGATTACTTGTTCATCGGGGCAGCTTTATTTACGATCATCTACACTATCTTTGACCTGGATCAACCGAGCGAAGCCCACAACTTCGAACCCCAGATATACAACATGGAGAGGGGAGCTCGAGACAAGTTGATAGCCGATTACAACACCATGGACATATGGGATTTCAATGAGAAATATGGAGACCTTTGGGATTTTACAGTGACAATGGAGGAGATTAAAAAGAGATGATCTTCAGCAAATACACACCAAAAGGTATATACTTTTTTTTTTTTGTCTGTACTAATTATTTGTTTGGTTTGTAACTATAAAACTGTTTTATGTTTTCACTGGCCCGTAAAATTATTTTAAACGTCTTTCCAAATAGATTTCTCTCACACAAAACAATGTTCGATTTAAGAGTGTCATTAAAGAGAAAAATAAAAGAAGGGAAGAGAATATAATTTCATATTCTTTCCATTTGTTGTGGTTGTGTTTAGTTACTTGGAATTGAAGCTGTTAAAATTTAGAATGATATTATATTCATTACAAACAAACCCACCATTTCATTGAACAATTCTATGTATATAAAAAATATATATATATAAACTAGATGTAATTAATGCTAAGGATGTGGTTGGATGCATTTAATGATCTTGGACTGTTGGATGCGTTTAATGATCTTGGACAGTTGAGGAAGTGGTTGGAGCTGAATGCATTTAATGATCTTGGACTGCTAAGGAAGTGGTTGGAAGAATAAGAAGGGATCTTGCATTTAATGATTTCTAACATCCCCCTTTCAAACTCAAGGTGCATTGTGGATATCATCTTGAGTTTGGAATGTAGAGTGTGAAAACGTTGGGGTGGACGTGGCTTAGTGAAAATATATGTTGTTTGATCGCAAAATTGATGGAGTGGAAACAAATGGTATTTTGGAGAATGTGATAACGGATAAAGTGATAATCAGTCTCAATGTGTTTGGTGTGCTCATGAAAAATATAATTGTGAGCGATTTGAATAGCACTTCGGTTGTCACAATTTAGAACAGTAGCTGTGGGAGAGGAGACTTACATGTCATAGAGTAGCCACAAAGATAAATTAGTTTTTGTGTTGCGTCTGCAATAGCTGACACAATGGCACGATACTCAGCTTCAATACTGGAACGAGCACATACAGTTTGTTTCTTACTTCTCCAGGAAATTAGTGAGTTGTCTAAGAAGAAACAATAACTACTGGTAGAGCGTCTGTCAATTGGATCCCCGATCCAGTTGACATCAAAATAAACCTGTAAAGCGGGGTTAGTTTGAGCAGAGAAATGAAGTTTATGACATATGGTTCCTTTGACATACCGATTAATTTGAAGGACAACCGAATAGTGAATGGTTCGAGGAGCGGATAAGAACTAACTTACTTGATAGACGACATAGGCAATGTCTGGACGAGTAACTATGAGATGTACCAAACTTCCAACCAATTGGCGATAAATGATGACTTCCGAAAGAGGAGATCTATCTAGCGAAGTAAGTCTAATATTCGGATCTAGAAGAGTGCTGACACTAGTAGAATCAATGTTGTCAGCCTTGAAAATGAGATCGAAGACATATTTGGCCTAAGAGAGAAAGCATCCATCTAAAATAGATGAAACTTCGAGGCCAAGGAAACAGGTAAGCACACCAAAATCTTTCATCTCGAATTGACTACTAATTTTTTTTTGAGTTCTGAGATACTGCGTATATATATATAAGATAAGATAATGTCATTGTTAGTTTGGCAAAGAAACACGGTGGAATCATGAGCGCTATATGTGAATTCAAACTAGTTGGTGCTGAATTTTGCAAACCAAGCACGTGAACCTTGTTTGAGACCATATAAGGTAGGCGGCATACTTTGTGTAGAGGAGCAAATAGGCCAGAAGGAATAAACATGTAAATGTCCTCCAGGAGATCACCATTAAGGAATGTATTCTTGACATCCATCTGAAAAAGAGTCCATTTGAGAATAGCAGCAACGACAACAAAAGTACGGACATGTGTAAGTCTTGCTACTGAAGGAAATGTCTCCTCGTAGTTTATGTCATATTCTTGATCGAATCCTTTTGCAACAAGTCAAACTTTATAGCGTTCAACGGGGCAATCAAAAAGGGTTTTGATTTTGAAAATCTACTTACTTTTCCTAGGAAGAAGATCAACAAGATCCTAAGTATGAGTTTTGATTAGAGTATGAAATTTTTCGTTTATTGCAAACTGCTAAATAGGGTTAGTACTGGCCTCTTTATAGGATTGAGGTTCATGTAGATTAAGTATGGTAGAAAAACAATGAAATCACGAATATATGAGAGAGTTTGTGTTATCCTGCTAAAACAACAAGGATTCTCTAGGACATACTCACTTGGTGTAACATCTGATGTCATTGGGACAAGTTCGAGGGGTCTGTGCTCAGGAGCTGTACACGGAGTAGAATCCTCAGTGCAAGTCTGTGAAATAATTGCAGTATCTATTGGGGCTCAGCGACATTTGTGCTTAGATGATCAAGAAATAAGTCAATGGATGGGTTAGTGAAATATAGCTGGTTAAGAATAGACATTGGATGAAATTTGGATATTGAGGAAAACATCTTGTGTTCGCAAAAGGTGACATGACAAGAAATACGAAGACAATTAGAAATAGGATCCCAAAATCGGTATCCTTTGTGTTCAATTGTATGTCCTAGGAAGTAACATATTCGAGCTCAAGTTTCCAATTTGGTATGTTCATGAGATTGTAGGTGGGCAAAACAGACACACCCAAAGACTTTTAAGAAGTTGTTATTTGGAGAGACTCCATGCAACTTCTCATAAAAGAAAAGATAACTAATGGTAGGTGAATAGACCCGATGATGGTATAGACAGTGGTTAGAGCAGCTTCTCCCCAGAAGCCTTCTAGACAAGAAGATAAAATGAGCAAAGCATGGACTGTATCTAGGATATGACAATGTTTACGTTCAGCTCGACCATTTTGGGCAGAAGTTCTAGGGCATGATTTATGGGGAAGTGTTCCGTGTTTTCAAAGGGTGGCTAGGAAAGACTGATATTTGTATTCCATGGCATTATTAGATCGAAAGATTTTGAGATTGCGGAAAATTGAGTTTGAACCATGGCAGCAAAATTTGAGTAAATTTGAGATGTTTTAGAACGTTTACGCATGATAAATATCCAGGTATACCGAGAATAATCATCGAAAAATATGATAAAGTATCTAAATCCCCCTACTGTAGGAGAATGTGAGGGTCTCCAAAAATAAGAATGGACTGGGTCGAAGGATATGAGAGAGACTGAGTCACTAATGAGAAAAGGTAAGGTATGTTGTTTAGCTTGTTGACAAGAAAGGCAATCAAGATGCTCAATAGATATAGATCTTAATTTTTCACTAGCGACTAAAGTGTGGATATGTCCAACAACTACATGACCGAACCGAGTGTGCTGAATGCTGAGAGAAGATGGGTTAGTTGTTGATGATGATGGTAGTGGTACTGGTGGTAATGAGGATGATATAGTTGCACTAGTGGTGTGAATTTATTTAGGAGTTGATGTGGATGTTAATGTTGTGGATTGATTTGGAAGTTGTGAATTACTAAGCTATAATAAACGTCTTTTTCTGTCTGAGGATCTTGCACGCGACAACCAATATTTTAGAGAATATTACTTCAAGTCTCAAATCACAAAGTTGTTCAACATATAAGAGGTCTGAAGTGAGTTTTAAAATTAAATACGTGTCAAAAATAGAAAGATGTGAAACATTTTTTTACCAGAGTGACACGCATATGAAAACCATCGACAGTATGAACAATAGGAGTATTTACAACTGACAGTTTGATTAAAAACAATATTGGAAGTATAAATCATACGATTACAACAAGCGGATTTAAAGAACCAAGAATAATTACATGTAATAAGTGAAAGAGCAAGGGAATATGTTGTACCAGAATTGAAAAGAAGATAGATTATGAAAAATATATCGAATAATTAAGAAATATGTGTAGATATAATAGAAACTATACTTAGGGACAAAATTTTGAAAATCCAAATAACCGTTGGAATCAAAGCACCCAAAACACCATCAACCGGTGTGAACCGAAGAAGAACACCACCAAAAATGGCAGAACCGGACCAAAATAATAGTTGTTGAATCGGTCGGCGCGTGAAATCTATGGCGACTCATGAATCTGACGCAGATGCGTTCAGACAGCGCGTGATGATGTGTGTCACGTGGAAAATTTATGTGTGATACGTCGTTTGATTCATCTTTGAAAGAGGAGTTTGGATCTGGTCATGTATTTGTAATTGAAGCTTGAAATCGTTGTTAAAATGATTTTGTTGGCAAATCGGAAAACTTTCTGGACAAACATTTGGGCAACATGTGGAGGATTTCTAGAGCTCCGATAGAGGTGATTTTTGTAACCTCAGAATCGTTTTGGCAAAACATTTCTAGATATATGATCAGAAAAGCAAATGGAGAACTAGAAATTGAAGAAAAATCAAATGAACAACGAAAGCAGAG
This sequence comes from Eucommia ulmoides, assembly GCA_016647705.1. NCBI lineage: Eukaryota > Viridiplantae > Streptophyta > Magnoliopsida > Garryales > Eucommiaceae > Eucommia > Eucommia ulmoides. The sequence continues at coordinate 31,897,193 of CM028327.1, read as the reverse complement.
AAAAATAAATTACAGACAGATATGAAAAGGAAATAGTTTTGGATCTAAGCTCTTGATACCATGTTGAAATTCAGGATGATATTATATTTATTACAAACAAACCCACCATTTCATTGAACAATTATATGTATATATACACAATATAAAACAGATGTAATTAATGCTTAAGAAAGTAGTTGGATGCATTTAATGATCTTGAACGACTAAGGAAGTGGTTGGACATTTCTAACATTTAATGTTCGAAATCATTAAATGTTGGATCCCTTCTTCTTCCAACCACTTCCTTAGCAATCCAAGATCATTAAGTGTCCAACCACTTCCTCAGCAGTCCAAGGTCATTGTACATGCATCCAGCAATCCAAGATCATTAAATGTGTCCAACCACTTCCTCAGCATTAATTACATCTCTTTTATATTGCACTTGGCTTTATGTATAGCTCAGAATCAGATAACACAAACGATGTGGGATTCAACACGCCCTCACGTGCAAAATGGACTTTTGGCAAAACACTGCGAATTGATATCGAAGAAATTGCCCAACATCGATGTGGGATTCAACAATATAAAATCTTCAAACATTCGGTAAAAGCCACTGAATTTGGATTCAAATTGCAGTTTTGGACCTCCAAATTGTCAACAAAAGCATATAAAAATATAACTTAGGAAATCCATGTTGTTCGGGAAAAAAAAATGACGATGGTTTTCAAACTACATTTTAGGACCTACAAACGGTCTACAAAAGCTATTGAGTTTGGATTCAAATTGCAGTTTAGGACCTCCAGATTGTCAACAAAAGCATATAAAAATACAACTTAGGAAATCCATCATGTTCGGAAAAAAAAAATGACGATTGTTTTCAAACTACATTTTAGGACCTACAAACGGTCTACAAAACATGATTTCAAACTACAGTTGAGGACATCCCAACAGCATTTAAAAGATGTGAAAATAGGTGAAAATGCAAATTAAGACCTCCATGTCAAGATCGTTACAAATGAGAATCAGGTTAATTATTACAAATAATGAATTGAGAGTACCTAAAAAAATAACTTATACAGATTTAAAATAGAAAGGCATAGGAAATATTAAAGGACTTTTTTTACCCTTAATACAAAATAAATTTAATAATTCTAATACTCCAAGTGGTCAACAAAAACATGTGATGTTGGATTTGAGTTTAGGACTCTCAAAATGGGCGGCAAGAAACATATGATGTTCGATTTCAAATTGTATTTTAGGATTTCTAAACGTGTCACTAAAAAACATGTGAATTTAGTCTAGGATGTCCAAACGGTCGGCAAAAACAGATGATGTTTGATTTCAAACAACAGTTTAGGACTTCCAAATTGTTAGGAAAAAACCTGTACTCTCTATTTTCTTTTTTTAGATCTACAGTAGTAGGAGCCTTTATGCGCTAAACTCTCTCTTTTACTGTGTATTTTCTTTCTTTCGTTTTTTTTCTTTTTTTTTTTGTCACTTGTTGACGTTTGCCTTTTGGCCTCCTCTTTTTGTCACTTGCTAACATGGTCTACTAGTGAAGGGAGCATAGTTTTGAAAAGTCGTCTTCATTTGATGCTTCTTTTTCTGCCTTTTCCGTTGTGGAATTGTCTTTCAATTGTGGATGGTGGGGGCAGGTCTAAACAAATGCTTAAATATATTTTATGGTTATAACATATTTGATAATCACTTAAAATTAAGTGCTAAAAATTTAAGTGTTAAAAATTAAATATTTAAATTTTAACTGTTGAAAATATCAAAAGGTTATTTGATAAAATTAAAATTTTAAGTGCTGAAAATTTAAGTGTTGATTTTTTTTTATTTGTTTGATAAGTACAAAATTTGAATACTGAAAATTATTTAATTTACATAATTACTCTAAAATCAAGATAATACAAAAAAATTAAAACACCAATAACATATACAAAGTTAATATATATATAAATTGTCACAAGTCAACAATAACATAGAATGTAACAAAACAAATCTGGAATTAAATAATTCAATTGTAATTTTCTCTCTCAAGTTAATCAGATATGCTTGATCTGTTTGCTTGTTTCCCCTTCTAGTTTCAATTTCTGAAATAATTGTTTCATCTGTCACAATTATTTTTCAAAAATAGTTATGAATAACTACACAAGTAATAACAATATTTTTTTTTTCACTCTGTATATGATGCCATCAATTTCAAGATTGAAAAACGCATTTTCAAAACCCTAAAAGCTCGTTCAATTACATTCCGTAATTTAGCATAAGCATAGTTGAAAAGTTTTTTTTTTCGTTTGGAAGACCATTGTTTCTAAAGTCAGACAATCAATATCGTACATTACGATAGGGTACCATAAATCCCCATGTATGCGTATATGCAGTGTCACACCCCACCCCAGACACTCGTTATGCGGGCCCGGCGTGATGACAACACAACAACACACTGAACGCCAACAAACTAGGAAACGACAAAGGACATATACCAAATGGATATAAACAACCACAAATGTCACCAAATACAACCTCTCTAGTTAGGGACACACCCGTCTCTGGAAATAATATTAACAAATATATATATATATATATATATATATATATATATATATATATATATATATATATAATTTTCCAAGAACCTCTAACAGGTTCATTCCAAGAACCTCTAACAGGTTCACCTCAGACAACTCCTCCCAAAGTTACTCCCACGCTATACCAACACCGGACTCTACCTAATACCAGTAGGAGACTGACTCATATGTTGTTGTACCTGCGAGTGTACTGCTTTCTTAGTAAAAACATTTCAAATCATAATACATTTTACAAACATCTAAATGGATCAAACGTAAATATATAAATAGTGAAAATAAATCAATAGATATAAGTTCCACTCAAACTCATTCAGTATATAATACCAATCACCATCTATAAGTAAATCACCAAATATAAGTAAAACACCACATCTCAAAACACCACACCATCACACTACTCACTAGCTAGCCATAGCGATCATTTAACCTCACGATCGGGAGTTGCAACGGTACCATAACCATCTATAGGATATGCCTTCCTAGCGGACCTAACTGCGCAAATCACCGCCTACCAAACGTCTCTGGAGGCCATAATATAAATCACCACATAATATCAATCACCATAATAAATATCCATCTGCTGGACCACCCTCCGGACAGACCATAATATGAATCACCACCTGCCGGACTATACCTCCAGACATGTCATAAACTATGGCATAATCCAATCAAATCACAATCAATATCCATATGTCGAACCACCCTCCGGACATACCATAATATAAATCACCACCTCATCAATATCGTCAAAATCACCAACGTCCACCTCTTTTTCGCAAAACCAACTTTTAAATCCGAAAATCATATTTTTCACTTTTGATTGAAAACCATCTAATTTTAACAGAACCATTTTTCCCCTTTATATTTTTATGAAAACCAAATATTTCCTATCCTCTTTTAAAATCACCAAATTCAACAAAACTCATTTTTCAACTTTCTTTAAAAACCACCATATTTTAACGAAAATTCATTTCCGCTAACTCACCCAAAATCCAACGAAAATTATTTTAAATCCTTCTTTTCAGAAACCAACATAATTCTCCAAAAATTCGTTTTACCAACTCACTCCAAAAATCTGTTTGATCCATATTATTTTGAAATCATCTAATATAAATACAACCATTTTCCATCATATATAGATATAAAAATAGTTTGACAAAAAGACAGTACACTCACCTGATATTCTGTTTTTCAAAAACTCCACCAACTAACCGCTACTGAACTTCCGATAATTGTGAACCCGCTTTCAATCGGTTGTCGACCTCAACACGAATTCCTTGATTTTTGCTTACTGCTGCCCACCGCCTAGGTGAATGAGCTCCTTTACAGTTCTGAGTTATACACTGACGGCCCACCGCCTAGGCGAGAAACTTCCGCCTAGGCAAACTTTCTCTCATTCTGCACACTGATCTACCACCGCCTAGGCGAACGCTCCTCCTCCCTTCAGCTCTGTTTTGTTAATTCCAGCCGGCCACTCTCTCTCTCCTCACTAACTCCGGCAGTCACCACCAGCAATGGCCCACACACACACACAACACACGCAAACCTAATAACCACACATCCATACTCACAAACATCACACTAGAACACCGTTAAACACACACACAGTGGCACACATAACACCCACAAACCTCTCAAACACCCACACCCACACAATCATCACCACCACCATAAGCAACAACAACACACACGGCACATACCTCATCCCCCCAACGGAAATAGAAAAACAGGGACACACACACACACAACAGCACCCCCTACCGGCGAACCAAACTGCTGACCCGACCTCTCTCTCTCTTCCTTCTCTTCCATTCTCTTCGGCTCTCCTCTTTCTTTCCCGTTCCTTCTCTCTCTCTTCTTCGCGATCCTTCTCCGATCTGACATATATATATATATATATATTTGCGCGTGTATATGATCAAAAGGCAGGCCACGCATCCCATTTTTCTCCCTCCATTTCCACCGACTCCCTCTATATATATATAACTAATTTACATTAAACCTCCCCCTCATTTTTATTAAGTTTAATGTTTTTATGTTAATGCTTTGAAGATTTATACTTTGACCCCCTAAACTTTTATATCACAAATTAAATTTCGAAATCCGCCCCCACAGTTTTAGTTAGGATAGAAATTAAATCCATTCTGAATTTTCAATGTTTATGAAAATTTGCAATTTATCCCCTCAAATTCATAATTACCACCATCAACTCCGTTATTTCCGAAGTAATTTTAAATAAAACTTTAAATTAGACGTATACCCAAGATCAGGATCTTACATGCAGCATTACAAAAATAATAGTTATCTGTACAATTAATATGTTGAAATATTATTCAATTACATAACTCATAAATATACTAAATTGTATTATAGAATTAAATTAATGTGAAAAATAATATAAAAAGAACTTACCCGACAAAGAAAATGGAAAATTGTTCGTTGGGTTATTCACAGTTTCTAATAACACTCTTGAGTCATGTGTAACACCTTCCCAACTAGCCCATAAAAATGTAAAAATCATATCGCATTCATATATCGCAAGCACATTTTGATAACATTGTCATCTCCCTCTTCCTCTAAATGGAACTTGCTTATCAGAAAGAATAATCGCATAAATAAGAGTTCCATCAAGTGCCCCTATTACATTCTTAAAAAAGAATCGTTTAATTCAAACAAAACACCAAAATCAACCAATAAACAAACAATTTAGATATTTTACCTGAAATATTTGTTTAAGGCGTTGATGGTGTTGATTTGAACTTTGGTTGCTTGTTGTTGGGATGATCATTTCTTAAAAAAAAAAATATCATTGCATCCAATACTTCAAAGAAAATTTTATGTATTGTTTGAGTTGAATGGTTGAATTTTCTCTTCACACATCGAATTCTTGAATTGTGGCTTAAAATTAAAAGAAATATTGTCATTTTCTATTTAACGACTATCTTTTGTCGTTATTTAGTTTGTAATATCTGTAAACTAAGAATTACTAGAGAAAACCCAATTCCATAATCGTGGTATCACGCCAATTCTTACTTAGATGAGTCCTCCAATAATATATGATCTCTATCTTACAGGAGTTTTCCTGCCTTGATTTTATTAAGGGTTAAACTCATTTCGTATCACATTATATAACACGTCTTAAGGACAAACGAGAGAATATTTTTGATGGTTTGCTAAATATTTCAATATTGTTTTATAAGTCAAGCAGTCTGAATTTTTGCTACTCATTGAACCTTCTTTGTGAGATTCCTAATTAATTACAGATGTTGAATTACTTCACTAGGTGACTTTCTTGAGAGCTAAAGCTTATCCCACTCGACAAATTAAGATCTAGCCATTGCCAGACACAGACATAGGGCAAATTGTCCCATCTCGTGAAAATTTAACATATGAATATCAAGCTTCAATTTTTTTCTATATAAAAAAATATTTATTTAATCAATTCTCATTTGGTACAAATAAATATTTTGAGATTATAATTGAACTTCATTTTTTAAAGCAATGTTTGAAAATTTTTAGTTCCAATAAACCTATCAAATAAATTTATTAGGGACGTTTTAAACACAATTTTATCGAATCAACATTACATATGGTTCCAAATTTCATCACGTAAATTTAAATATGTATCAAAGTAACAATTTTCGACAAAATTTATAACCCTAATTTCGTAATCATGTAAATGATTTGGAATTTTAAAAGCAATAATAGGGACTTTATTCAAGCCAACGTATTTATGGATGCATCATATAAAATCCTAGTTTACAATTGTATAAACCTTCTAGAAATATAATCAAATCTATATATTGAAACAATATTTTCCAACACAATTAGTGGACACAAAAATAATTCCTTATAAATGGAATTCAATTTTGATTATTTTTTTGGTACAACTTTAGGGCATTTATATTTTGGGATAGCCGAATAATTAAATTTTTCTTGGCACCATTATGTCTATATAATAAAATAGGACAAGATATATTTTGTTTAAGATATTTTGTCTACATATTTTAAGGCATGAATTGAGGCATCATTGAGGACTATTTATGGAAACATACATTGAATTCAATATTAATGGATTTTTTTTATTTTTTTTTTAGTTAGATTTATTAATAAAAATCATTTAATTTACATTTAATTATTAGGTATCAATTATAAAAATATAGAAATTAAAGGTAATAGTCTATATTTAAGAAAAATTACACTTTTGGGCCCTAAAGTTTGGAGTGCGTCGTTATATAGTTCTTTAGGTTTACAAAGTTGCACGTTAGTCTCTCAAGTTTGTTTCCAATACGGGTCAATTATAAATTTTGTTAACGAAATCAGATGAAATTCCATTAATATAAGGGTACTTTTGTTAATTTTTTCTTTCTTTAAGTTTAGGTGAATTTTTAAATGAACCGTGAGATTATAGATGTGCCATGTTTGGTCCCTTATATTGTAACTCATCTTCAATTTGACCAACCAAATTTTTTTCTACAAAAATTAGATGGATTCTATTAATTTGAGGGTATTTTCATAATTTTTTTTGCTTCTCTCTCTCTCTTTTTGCAGCCATAAGAAGATATTTGTGCCTCAAATTTATTTTTCACTAATACATCTCATAAGTCATAAGGGTGGACAACAAAAACTTTTGCTTCTATATTTTAATAAAAATTAAATAAAATTCTTAAAAATACAAGATTTATTAAAATTTAAGATTTTTGATCGATTTTTTTATTAAAATATATCGGTAATTTTTTTTTTCATAACTTAATACAAGATATATAAAAATCAAAAGAGATTCACATAAAAATTTAAGAATTTTAATTGAATTTAATTAAATATAGAGGTAAAAAAATTTATTCTCCATTATATATATTTAATACAAGATTTATAAAAAAAATAAACGAGATTTATATAAATATATAACAATTTTAATTGAACATTCATTAAAATATAGGGCATATTTCTGTCAATAATTATGAGATGTATAAGTACATGAACCGGGTTATTGCCAATGTAATCATAAAAAGCTAATTTTTCAGGAATTTTAGACCAGGCTTTTGAGACATTTTGATTTTCCACTAGCCTAGCACTAACTCTTCAATATATCTCTTGTTGGAAATACTCATGATCCCATTGATAAAGAGTAGACCCATATAATTCGATTGGAGTAGTTGCCGACTCATACCACATTGTTTCGGCAACAACAAAAGCTGCAAAAAAGACAACAATGATACTACTGGAAAACACAGTTTCAATATTAGGAAAAAAATAATTTTTTATAACTGCAAAAAGATAGAAGGATGAGAGAAATAACAAAAATATCCCAAAAAGCAATTAATGTCGTCCAATGTTTTGACAAAATATTCAATTGAGCTAATTTGAAGTCAAATTGTAATAGAGGTTGTAATAGATTATTTGTTAGTTTTAATAGAGTTGGTGATAGATTACTTTAATTTTTGTTTTGAAAGAATGAGCGAGAGATTCCAAAGAGTAAGATAATTGGGTAATTTCTTAACAATAGAGTGAAAAATTGTGTTGCTATTATCTAATTTCCACCCGAAAAGTATGAGTACTTTTCGGTTACTTTTGATTCTTCTAATTTATGGTTTTCAATTAGGGGTTACATAAGAACTTCCATTCTTTATTTGTTAATTTTAGAAGTTTGATTTATCGTATGATATTTTTTTTTAATTATTATTTGTAGGATTGAAAATATTTCGTTGTTAGATAAGTTAATTTTAGAAGTGAGATTGTGATAAAAAAAAATTATTTCAATGGGACACCATGGATTTTACTTTTCTCTATTTGGAAGGCAAAAGACAACAGATAAGACACAAAGTTTGGCTGCACAACATGAGGCTGAAGAAAGATAAAAATTATGGAGACATTACTCGACAAACTGGTAGGAGTGCCTTCGGCAGTTCCAAGAATGGATAGATCTTGAAGGTCTCGAAAGTAGATTGATAGCAAAGGATCTTGCAATCGAAAAGAACAGAGGTCTGAAACAACAAAAAATCAATCCACAAAGACAGAAGGATAAAAAAAAAAAGTAAATTTTGGAGTTGCATTGTTAGCGTTCTTATTTTACAATTGTTTTCCTTTTCATGTTGTGGCTGTCAACATTCATATTTTACAATTGTTTTCCTTTTCATGTTGTGGAATCTCCGTGGACACAACCAATGTTGAACATTGCAGTGGAATTGGGGCTCGATTTGAATGGTCCTACATCTTATGTAGTGTCAGAAGTGTTTTTATAAAATGGGTACAGTGAGATGGGGAATTGGATTAAATCCTCTCAAGGAATTTGTAAGGAGAGAGGAGTGGCTATTATGTGCAACAGTGCAATGGATGGAATAGCATAAAAAAGGACCATATCATTAATTCTTTGGTCTATTGCAATCAGGGTACCATTTTCCACAACATCATTGACGCATCTCATGTGCCAAGTCAGAAAGGTGATTATTACTTCGAGTTATTTGAGACCATGGTAGAGGAAATTGGAAAACAATATGTGATTCAAGTAGTCACGGACAATGAGACAGCAATAAAAGAACAGAGGCGTAAGTTGATGCAAAAATGGCAAAAAATATATTGGACAATATGTGTTGCACATTGCATTGACTTAATTCTTGGAAACAAAGGCAAGAAAAAAGTGTGTCAAAATTGATAGAAAAAGCTAAATCGATAACTAGCTTTATCTATGATGTCCCTACGACATATCACATGATGAAAAGGTATAACGTCGACCAAGGATTGCTTTGCCATGCAATAACAAGATTTGCCACAAATTTTCTGGTGTTGGAAAGTTTGGTGACATACAAAAATAGCTTGAGAGCCATGTTTTCATCTGATGAATGGAAAAACTATAAGTTGTCTCACAATAATGCAAGATTTGAGGTGCAAGACTTGAAAATTATTTTTGGAAGAAGGCATGTGATATATTGAAAGTATAGGAACCATTAGTGAAGGTCTTGAGATTAGTTGATGAGGATGAGAAGCCAACTATAGAATTTATATATGAAGCAATTGACAAAGCTAAGTTGGCAATCGAAAAGACTCTCATTAGTGGCAAGATTATTGGAGAGCATTAACAGACGATGGGCGCTCCAATTGCACGATGCCGATAAAATCATGTTTTTTCGTAATTATATTGGCTTAAAGTTGAATTATTGCTTACATTTATTAGTTATATAATTAGCTTTTACATAAATATAGGTTATTTTTAATGTGCAATGTCAATATAGCAATTCTCATACTTAAAACACTGAAAGGGAAATATTGGACTAAACAAAAAATGTTATTAAAAGACGGGATTCAGATTTAGATTCTCAAATTAGAGCAATTAATCAAGTGAATAATAACAAATGTATTCAGAGATTGATTTATAGTACTACTCTAACTTAATAATAATTTTCTTAGATGCTACTACTTCGAGAAAAAAAAGAGACATTCATTACAGATTTGGCACAAAGAACAATCCAATATACGAATCCCGACATAATATATATATATATATACACACACACACACACATACTAGCATATAACATGTGCTTAAAGGCACGGATATAAAACAAAACGACCAAAAAAATAGATTTTTTCACATAATCTCCTCTATTTATATGACATTTTACACATAATTCACCTAAACATCAATAATAACAATGGAACAATAATAATAACTAACAATCAAGACTAAACCTTATTTTTACTTAGTTTGAGAACTATCATCATTACCTTCTTCCGGCTTTTCCGTTTCGTTGGCCACTCTTCAATTGCCGTTTTCGTCAACGTTGGGCATATCATCCAACATATCATCTTCCACGATGTTGATATCTTTCACATCGTCGTCATCACTGTCGCCGGGGATTTTTCAATTCTTGGAACGTGCTCGAGCAAATGAGTGTCAAGCTCTTTCTGTATCGTTTCCTTCAAGTTTTCATCATCGTGTCCCTGTTTAATTTCCTGTCTTTTTTTGCATTTACCACCTCTCCATGTGCTTTTCAACGCTGGCAATGTACTTATTTGTGATTTATTTCTGATCCTGATATAATTCTTCCCTCCTGACAATCTGCTACTCTTGAAACATCTAGTATAGTAGAAGAGAGATATTGTGTGACGAATCGGAAAATTGGAAACAAAACTAAAATCTAGGAACAATTTTGTTCTATTTCCAACAATTGCTCCAAAATGTCGCAGTGGAAAACAAAATTCCAAATAAATCTATTTATGTTTCGGTTTTCAAGGAAATTTAGGAATATAAGCACTAAACAAACGGATACTTGGCGTTTGTCTTTCCTTTTTTAAGGGGTTTTCCATTTGTTCACATCTCAAAAAATTGTTAAAAAAACTGGGATCAAAACAAAGGGCATTTTGGTCATTTTGTGTTCAAATCCGATTTTTACTACTTAACTTATATAGATTAATTACACTTTGAAACCCCACTATTTTTGAAATTATATTTTTTATCTTTAACTTTTTAAGTAAATATATTTATTTTTCATCCTAGTCCACCCTCATAGCCGCCCTCCGCCACCACCAACCACTCCTACCAACCACCACCGCCACATAAATAATATTAATAATTGCACTACTTTGTTGAAGAAATAGTCTTTATTATTAGAACTTGCAATTACCAAAAAAAAATGAAATTATCTCATTAGTAACATTCTTGGCATCAACGTATGTCGGAACAAAAAAAAAAATGTTTATCTTTAACTCAATCAAAAAAAACAAAATAAAATAATTAAACTCCAATATGAAATTCTCAATAGACAAACAAAATACCAAATTCTCAATAGACAAAGAACAAAAAAATACTACTGATGAAGATTTTTGGTGTGTGAAATTACCATTACTTTCATCCCACCTGCCAACCGCCCTTTCCCACTGCCACCACTACCAGCCACCGCCCACCACCGCCACCATGTTTGGAGAAATAGAAATAGAACATGCTTATAGATCCCTTAACCAAACATGTTTCTCTTATACTTCCTAATATCAAGAAGTAAGTAGATATCCGACGGATTTTTTTATTTTTTTATTTTTATATAATCTCATCTGTTTATAAGACACCCTCCAATGTCAAAAAATAATTTTCAAGTGAACACAACCAATGCTTAAAGTACAAAAAAAAAAAAAAATAGACATAATCCCTTTTATTTATATGACATTCCAAAATTGCATTCCAATTTTAAAACAACACAACATTAACAAGCACAAACAAATAGAGCGAAAACATAGAATTATGAACATAGTAGATTTATGTGAACAAAAATACATAAATACGGGAACAAAAAATTGAAAACAGAAAAATCTGGGACAAGAACAGAAACTTGGCTTGGAACAAAAGCACTAAAGAAACACCACTTATTCAATTATGTTATTGGTTTTTGAAATTCTTAGAACTGAAACACTAAGCAAATAACACCTACAAAAAATATAAGGGACAATATCTTGACATATAACCCCCCCACACTTGTCCACAAAAAAAAAAACAAAAAATCCATCCCAACCAAAAAAAAAAAAAAAAACTTCGGTGATTTATTTTTTTAATCATTATGGGGACACCCCCACACTAAAAAAAAAGTGTTTTTTTTTTAATCATAATGTGGGATAGTGGGATGACAATGAACCCCACACTTTTCCCAAAAAAAATGGTGATTTATTTTTTTAATCATTATGGAGACACCCCCACACTAAAAAAAAAGTGTTTTTTTTAATCATAATGTGAGATAGTGGGATGACAATGAACCCCACACTTTTCCCAAAACAATTGACCCATCATTGCTGACTTTTTTTTTTTTTTTAAATTGACCACATAATTGGATTTTTTTTCCTTTTTAAATTTCAAATTGACCACTCAAAATATAAATGTTAGGTAAAAAATATATTTTTAAGCAAAAAAAAATATGCTTCTAAATTTTTAGAACATTATTTTTAACAAAATAATTTAGGGATCAAAAAACATTTCTCCCAAATACTAAAAAATAGCTTCTGATTTCTGATTTTTGTGTCCCCCACTAAATTTCAATAGTGTAAAAAAAAAAAAAAAAACTGGTCAGTTTTGTTCCAAGAAAATTTGTTCCCATAAATTTAGTTACCAGATACATGGGAACATATCATAGAACAAAATGAGAGAAAGCCTAAAAACATATCCCATATTATAAGAATCACAACTCATTTATAAATTCAAAAATAGTTTAAGAAAATTGTTCTCAAAATGTCAAAAACTTGCTTGTTTTCAAACTTGCTTGGATTTTCTTTTTAAATATTTAAGACATATTTGTTTTACAACTTGAAAACTATTTTGTAAATTTTCACGGAAATAATTTTCAATTTTTTTATAAATACTCAAACTAATTCTTGATTTTCATTTAGGATAAGATTCATTTACGACACAATTTCAAAAACAAATTAGAACAGTTTTGGAAACTATGGAAAAAAAATCAAATAAATACTTGAAGAATTGTTTGTTTTTAGAAACAATCAAAAATTATGAAAATATACAGCAACTCCTTTACCTTGACTTAGGAACTTCCAACCTAAGCGAACAGTTTTCTTAAGCACCATTGAACTTTTCAACGTGCTCAACCTCAACTCCTAACTGGGAAAAAATAACCATCATCAATCACCCGTACCAATTCTGTTAGATTCCAAATGAATTCTTTGAAAAGATAACTCACACCTATTGAGTTTCGTTCAAGTCATGAACAAAGGTGTTTTGCTTGAGTGATTTTGACATCAAAGAGAAAGAATAATTATTGTAAACTGCAAACGGAAAAACCAATTCAACAAATTAAGCAGAGCCCTCAATAATCAACGAAGACAAACTCAAATGAATATATATTGGATTGCACATACATAAGACTATAATTTACGCAATAAAAACAGAAGATCTGCAAATGAAGGAATATGAGAGTGTGGATGGTTGAGGACAGGAATCGAACCTGAAGAGTTTTGGTAGCGAACTCAACCCCAATGGTTGAGTTTGATTCCAAACAGAACTCGTTACGGGTTAACCTAGATAGAATGTTCGATTTGCTGACGTTGGAGTCACCTATCAACACGGTCTTAAATGGATAATCGTACTCGTGATCTACCCTATGCGCCATCCTTCAACTGCCAAACACCCTCAAACAACGAATAGATCTAGGAATTCCAATCAAATCCAAACCAATTTCTGTTGATCAACACACACATTCAGATAAACACAAAAACCAAAACGTTTAAGTGCATTTTTGGACTTACCTTAAAGGAGAGATCGGGAAGAAATCGGTGGTGTGAAAATGGTTTAACGAATTACTGGTGAATCGGAATTGTATGGAGAAATTGAAGGGATTGATTTGACGGTTTTCAAACAAAAAATCGAATTGTATGCGGTTATATATAGAGACAAATTCTAAGAGATTACCTCTCTCCCTCTCCGATTTTTTCCGTCGTTGCTCTCACTGTTTCAGATCTAGACGACGGTGGTTGGATTTGAAGGCGGTGAAGGTCGCTGCCGATCTCGCCGCTCACTGCTCCCGATCTCACTGCCGATCTCACTGTCACCGTCGTCGCTGAGAAACTAAGTCTATATTGTGTAATTAGGGGTTTAGGGCGGCTTGGGAGTAAATCAGGAAATAAACTTGTAAAATTAAAAAGAATTTATTGAAAAAAGAAATTGCTTAATGTGAAAGTGAGAGAAATATTAATTAAGGAAGGGTTGCTTAATTTTTAATTAACGAAAATTAGGTGAATCAATGTTATATCAATATTATATTAATTTAATTTTCATTTAATATAATTAAAATTTTCTTTTTGACAAATTTAGTTTCCTAGTCAGCGAATTTATTTGGCCTCGTCAGCAATTTTGTTTGTCCTAATCATATTTTTTTATGCTAGTCATAAGTTTATCCTAGTTAGCTAAAAAATCGTCATATTTTATATAATATATATATATATATATATATATATATATATAGGATATATAAGTTACCTTTTGTTTTATTTAGAATATATAAACTTATTCATTTAGTATATTGGTTATTCATTTTGTAGCGGAGTGATGGATTTTTTATGGTTCATGTGCACCTAAGTTTCAGCGCATAGCTGTGGGGTACTAGTCAAACGACGTCTTCATCAGATTGTGAACGAAATTAGTCTACTTGGAGCTTAATTAATACCAAAGCAACAAATATGTTGATGTATATTAAATTTCAAAAGTTAGTTTTCATCCTTTACAACATGAAATTGAAGATCCGTTATACTATGTGAAAAAATCAACAAGAAATTGATTCTAGTTTTAATCCAATTAATTTAGATTATATTTTTAAGGAGGAAGGTCCATTAAGTCCTTGGTTGGAAGAAAGATAAGCATCATTGTTGGATGGAGACTCAAGATTTCAAACTTAAATTAATGATTCTGATGATAATGAATATAAAAGATTACAACTCTCTCTAGAAGGGGAAAATCTTCTTAGCTTGGGGTATTCAAATCTGACATTGGTCGAAGTGATAAATTATAATTTTTTATTATATTTTTTAATATTCCTAAAATATTCGTTTGTGTTTTATTTTTACTAATTATCTCTCATATAAGAATAATTATACTAAAGTCTGGTCAATTTTATGCTAGTTATTAAAAAAGAGTTAATTTTATTTTGCACCCCTATGATTAAATCTAATTATACTTTATACCCTCTGATATTTTTATCATCACTTACACATCCCTTATGCTTAAGACTTAAATGTAACCGGTTAAAAATTAACAGATCTGAGGGTGTTTTCGTCATTTTACTTCAAAAAAATAAGGGTAAGGATGTCATTTTGTTCCAACTAATTCATTGGGATCTATTTAAAAAAAAAAAAAAAAAAATCTCTAAACTTAAAAGGTTCAAAATGTTGGGTGATTTTTTATGGGCCCCAAAAGCCCACCACTTATTACCTTTATCCTCACTTTTCTAATTTATTTTATGTAAACTCCATTTCAAAAATTATGTTAATTTTATGACAAGAACATCCCTAAATTATTCTTTTTAATTATAAATATTAATTATTACATAAAATATTTACTATCCCATTACCACCACAACAAATATTTATCATCACCACTAATCACCTCTTCATCTCATTGAACCACCCCTCCCGCTCCGACGATGGCGAATGGAGGTATTCCCCTCCCTGCTCCGTGCTCTAGTGACGGTGAACCATGGGTACTTCTTTCTCTCTTCTTTCTCTAATATGTTCCCTCTCTTCTCCAATTTATGTTTCTCGATTTCTCTCTCTCTCTAAAATTTATTGTGTATAGGGCTTTGGATATGTAAATCTGAGCTTCAGATCTACAGATCCGAAGCTTTACTTTTTTATAAAACAAAAATTGTTCAGTTCTGCTCTCAAATTTTTAGAATTGGGTATGATCTTGGCTACAACTTACAAGTGGTCTATGAGAGATTTTGGCTTGTTCTGTAATTCGTATTTTATTAATTTTGATTGAATGTGGCTATATTCTTTTCATTTTCTGTTGTTTAAATTCGTCAAATGTATTATACCACATAAAATTAAGGCAACCGAACGAACAGTAATGAAATAATACGTTAATTGTCTTCTTAATTGCTAAAGCAATTGTCCTTTCGATATCGGTGAATGAAGAATTTGAAAATCTTTTCAAACTAGATGTCATTTATAAATCTCTCTAAGGAGAGATTTCAGATCCGACCGCCGACCACCACCACCTAGCACTAGCCGCGGCCAACCGCTAGCCACTGTCGACCACCGCCGCTTACCACCACTATCGGTGCCGGTCACCGTCGCCGACCACCGCCACCTGCCGCCGCCGACTAGCCCCACCCCCGACCCCCACCGTAGTGATGATGGTTACCCAAACAAAAAAATTATAAAATTACACGATAAAATTTTCTCTTAAAATAGTTATCCAAATAAGGAATTTTTATAAATAATGAGATTTCAAAATTCAGAATTTTAAAATTTATTCATTTACAAATCCCTGGAATTTGCCAAATCCTTTACTCAAATGCAACCTAATTGATGGATTTTTGCTAATTTAGTCCTTTTGACTGTTAAAGTTAAAGGAAAAATTAACAGTTGCATTTAAGTCTTAAGCACATGGGGTATATGTAGTGACGAAAATATAATAGAGTACAAAGTACAATAAGATCTAACTACAGTTGCCCAAAGTTTAATTAACCCTTAAAAAATAAATAAATTGTATCCACTAAATTTAATAATATATTTAAGAAAATAATGCTCAAGGCTTAGCACATGTTAATCTGATTTAAAATATATATATATATATATATATATATATATGATTAAGTGCCTATTGTGATTTTATTATAACATCTCACATTTCACGTGTTGTTTTCTGGTATTCTTGTAATATGCGACTTTGAATTTCCAATTACTCCCCCTTATCATGAATGTCATTGTCCCCCCCCAGTGTCATTGTAAATAACCGAGTTAATTACACTTTACCCTAAAATCAGACTATTTTGTATTTTATCTTTATGTGATTTTCACGTTATCATTTTACTTCCTGTAATTAGGTTTTTGTTATACTTTATCATTCTTGTCAGCACTTTGGTCCCTAGATCTATATCAAGAGGTAAAATTTAATCAAACCTAATTACTGAGGACAAAATGGGTAAAATATAAAATAGCTTAACTAAAGAGGAGTAAAGTGTAATTAAACCCAATCATGCCCTCGTGACATGACATTGGGGTAGGCTCCAAATTCTCACGTGTTTTAAAAGTTGAATAGGAGAAGTACTTAGATAAGAGGATGACTGGATTTGAGGACCAGATTTCATCAGCAATCCCAGTCTCAAAATCTCAATCTTTTATTTAAAAAAGGGTTTAAACTAAGGCCTGTGATATCTTATCTCTACAATTTCTTTTCCCGCCAATTATTTTGTTTTGTACTTCATTTTTTCCACTATACTTGTTAAAGATCTATTTGATTAGCAATAGGAAAATAGAAAGCGATAATTTTATACGATTTTTCTTTTCTTTCCTTTCCTTTTTTTTTTTTTTTTTGTTTTTAAAGAGGGTATGTCTAATTAAATCTTATTGTTGGGAAAAATTCATATAATATAAATTCAAATTAAATAAATACATAAATATTATATGTAATTTCAATATTTTAAAATAACTAAGAACATCAACAAACAAAAAAATAAATAAGACAGAGCATAAAATATAGGTAAATACATATATAATAGTCGAGGCAAGTAGAAATCATCTTAAGAAGAGTTACGTCCCCTCTATCCACAGGATTGAGTGACGAGTCCTTCCCAAGATACAAACAATACAGGAAGTTAAGGTGCAAACAAAACATCTATATGTTAAACCAATCACAAATCCTATTAGTCGTAAATCATCATGTAAAGAATATACGTGAAATATAACAAAATATTATCTCAATAAAATCATACTCATTATTTTATATATATATATATATATATCAACATTACTTCTCTTTATTTTTCTCTATAGTCAACTATATTTTCTCTATATCTCTCTATATATTATTTTATTCTCACAAACCTATATATAGTATATGGATTATGTAACTCTTACGGTTTATTTGGTTGGATGGAATCGAATGAGAAAAAAAATAAAATAGACGAAATAATATAATGGATTTACCAATGGAATCACTATTCAATTACTTTGTTTATTTGTTATTATATGCTTAAAGTAATAGAATGACTAAACTTAATAATCTTTCCATAATACCCTCATATATATTAATTTTGAGGTAAAATTCATTCGTGAATATACCATATAATATAGGGCTTTTTTTTTAGAAGTCCTAAAAGTGAGGATCATCACTTTTTAAGGACCATCCAAAAACAAAAAAAAAAACTTATCGAATATTCATACTGTAATTTTTTCCAAAAACTTATAGAATTAATATATGAAGTCATATATATATATATATATATATATTGACGAGATTAAAAAATCACAAATTAAAAGGTAACACTCCCATTTCAGTTTCCGTTCATCATTTTGCTTCCCTCCAAGAATTATAAACTAGGAAGTATATTTTCTCTCTCTAACTACTTATTTCTTTAAAATTTATACTCTCAATTTTCTCTCTCTAATACATTTCTCTCTTTAATCTGTTTATTAACAATATTCTCTCTCTAGAATTGACTTTCTCGATATTGTATCAATAATGTATAATTTATCTGCATAATTTTATATCTAGTATTTTTTTCTCTTGAAAATTTTATATCTAGACCCGTTCTCTCACTATATTTTTTTAACAATCAATTTATTTACTCTCTCTAAAAAATATATTTATAACTATTTATCTCTCAATAATTTTTTGTATTTGATTTTTTTTTTTTTTTGAAATTGAATAAAATCATTCCGATGGAATGAGTATTATTCCACTCCCAGCCGACTGATTGACTATTGGAG
Source organism: Eucommia ulmoides (assembly GCA_016647705.1). Taxonomy (NCBI): domain Eukaryota; kingdom Viridiplantae; phylum Streptophyta; class Magnoliopsida; order Garryales; family Eucommiaceae; genus Eucommia; species Eucommia ulmoides. The sequence goes on along the minus strand of CM028327.1, from coordinate 31,878,205 downwards.
CATGGGAAAATTGAGGTCAAGGGTTAGATCCCCCAGAAGTGCCACCTAGGTATCTACTAGACGACTCAAATCAACTCTTCTTGTATTGTTCACGATTTTGGGCGGCTTCCTGCATATCTTTATTAGTTTTGATGCATTTATGAGTTCAGGGTAACTTTTGATCTGTCATCCTATCAATCTTGAACGTATTTTTCAATCTAGCCCCCTTTGAAATCTTCTACATCTCGCCTCTTCAGATTTTGCCAAGTTAGGAGAAAATCGGGACAAAGTATCAGATTTAATTTTATACTGCAGAATTAACATCTTCCCCTGTCTAATTAGTATGAATTCTTCTTCCATCTCAAGCTGTGACTATTATTAGTTTTATTCCGTGATTATTTAAGTGTTTATTTTAAAATTTCAGTAATTATTACCAACAATCTTAAAGCATATTTGTTTTTATATTCTAAAATTTTAAAATAAATATTTTTTTGAAAGTGTATAGTTCTAAACAGTAAATTGTTTACTGTTTCTGGAAATTCTTGTTACGTAAATTTCTGAAACGATATTTTATTATAGTAAATTGCTTAGTTAAAATACTCTTGAGACAATATTTGTTTATTGTTCATTTAATTCTATCTGAAATAACTCTTGAATATTGTTTTGTTAATATTTGTATGTATGAACAAGAAATTAATTATTGTTCAAAGTAGTGAATGTTCATGTTTTAAATTTGTTTTGTAAACATTCATGTTCTGAATCTATTCGTAAATATTCATGTACTGAATTTGTTGTATGGACATTCACATTCTGATTTTGTCTTTGATTATTGTGTGAACGTTAACGTCCAATTTCTGGTTCGTGAATGTCCTAATATTTAGTGTCTTCATTGGTGGTAAAATGGGTTTATACATTCATTAAATTGTAGACATACTACTCTGTGATGGCAAGTGAAAACATTACACCGATTGAGACGTCAAATGTGACGTCTCGTGTGACTCAAACCATTATCATTACGGTGCCTACTCCATTACCTAAGATTTAAAAACCTAACAAGTTTGATGGAAATAACTTTAAGAGGTGACAACAAAAAATGATGTTCTACCTTACAACTTTAAGATTGGTTCGTTTTCTCAAAGAAGATGCTCTAGTTTTGACTGAGAATGCTGATGCTCAAACAAAGGTCGTGGTGGAAGCATGGAAGGATTCTGACTATTTGTGTCGAAACTACATCTTAAATGCTCTCAGCAAATCTCTGTATAAAGTATATGGAGGGATTTCAACCTCTAAAGAACCATGGGAATCCTTAGATAAAAAGTACAAAATAGAGGACACCGGTTAAAAAAATTGTAGTTGGAAAGTTCCTTGATTATGTTATGGTGGATTCCAAATCAGTTGTCAATCAAGTTGAAGGTCTTTAAGTAATTATATATGACATTCTCGCTGTAAGAATGTTGTTGAGTTAATCATTTCAAGTAGATTATATCATTGCAAAGTTACCACTGACTTGAAGTGATTCCAAAAATTATCAAGTATAAACGCAAATAGATTAATGTTGAAGATTTGACTGTCAGGTTTAGAATTGAAAAGGACCATTGTTTTGTTGAGAATCCAAACGGTTGTCATTCCACAAACTCAACGACAAATATTGTAGAGATTCACAAGACTAATAAGAAACAAAAGTTTTATAGCCTTGGAACGAGTGAAGGCCTTGGTCCCAAAGGAAAGAAAATGAAAAAATTCAAGTGAAACTGCTTCTCATGTGGAAATGTTAGACACAGTATAATAGGTGTAATTTATCTATCTATTTTCAAACTAAACTTGTTAGTTTTGGAGTATGTTTATTACGTTTTAATACGTTTTTATTCTTTTTGTATAAATCAGATGTGTGGGGGTGAAAATGGATGAAAATGGATTATAAACTATCAGATCGGATCAAAAGTGGTGGAAGAATGGTAGAAAAAGAGAAAAAGGGAAAAATTCAGAACCTACAGCCTACCACCGCAGCGGTGAAACCACTGCCGCGACGGTCAAGATGCAGAGAAGGGCCTAAAGTTTCTGAAAATCCACTGCCGCGGCGGTGAATCAATAGAATGTCTCTACTCCCACCGCTGCATCCACCACCATGACCGTGACCACTGTCGACATAGCTTTCACCGCCGCGGCGGTCACTCTACATAAATTTTAGATATTTATTCCTTATTTCTTTCTCTTTCCTCTCCATTCGACAAGAAGATAGCTCTCTTAGGTTTAGAATAGAATAGAAAGTGTTTTGGGGAGTGCTCAATCAAATCTGAAGGAGAAGAACACGTTACAAAGAATGAGAAGCAATCGTTAAACGGTTTTAGCGCCAAATCTTCGGACAACGGCTAAGTTTCTTTCATTTCTCTCTTTATTTTCTTAACTTCGATAGTTTGTTAAGCATGTTTAGCTCGTTTTTCATTGTATAAATGGTTATGGCCATAAGCTAAACGAATTTTATCTAGGGATTAATAATATTTATGAAAATGTTGTTTGTCTGAGTTGTGTTTCTTTAACGGTTGTTCTTCACTAATTTGATTGTGTTTATCGGTTTGTCATATTTATAGGCTTGTTTAGATATAGTGAGAAATCGGAGTTTGATACTCGGGAGAGGTAATGCCGAATTCGGACTAGGTTAAACACAACGCGACGATCTAATAATCAGGGAGGGAGTTAGAAAATGTGTAATCAATAACGTTGGGGTAAGACTCATGTGACCTAGTGTCGTTAAGACATCGAGGGGGACTTCTTAGTTGACTTGAAGTCGCATATTCACTCATCTTACACTCGGGAGAGGTGGTGAGTGAGTTTACTATACAAAGATTATCGGATAAGTTGAATACCGTTATTGTTAACTAAATGAAACCAAACACATTTTTGTAAACGAAGTTAATCCCTAGATAATCCATTTCCCTAAACATCTCATATTAGTATTATAGTATAATTAGTTTAATTAACTTAGTATTAATATATTTATTTATAAAAACTCATTTTTTTATCGCCTAAATAAAATTAGGTATGATAATTATGGTACTCGACAATAATCTCAACCAATATCTGTAGATACAACAACCCTAACTCTTCCCATTATACTAAAACTTGACCCGTACACTTGCGGTGAAAGTGGCGACGTAATATTCTATCACCACCATACAAGTGAATACCGTGTGAAACGTAATGTAAAGAGGCTCACACATCAAGCTAATGTGAATGAAGTCGAGCATCTTATTTCAGATATTTTTTAGATGAATCTTTCATCAGTGGTGTCTGGAGTCCACCTAGTTGGCAAATCGAAAGAATAGTACATGGACACTTGAGCTACACACCATATCTGTTCAGACAAGAGAATGTTCACTACCTATCAACTGGTAGATCAAAATGAACAACTCTATATAGAAAACTCATCGACTTCCAAAGTTGAAGGATAAGGGAGGATTGTGCTGAAAATAACTTTTAAGAAAGATGTTACTCTCAATAATGTGTTTTATATGTCAGACATGCACAAGAATCTAGTCTTCAGATCTTTGATGAGTAAGAAGATCTTTAGAATGGTCTTTGAGATTAAAAAGGTTGTAATAACCAAAAGTGGAGTGTATGTGGGAAGGGGCTATATGAATGAAGGCTTCTTCAAATTGAATGTAATAATTGTGATTCCAAAAGATAATAAAACTATATATTTCATTTAAATGATTGAGTCGATTGATGTTTGGAATATTAGATTAGGACATGTTAATTATGATACTTTACGTAAATTAATTAGTTTAGATTTATTGTCAAAATGCAAAATTGGTTCAAATCATAAATGTGATACTTATATAGAGTCCAAGCTGACTCGAACTTTTTTCCAATCCATCGAAAGAAGTACTGAACCTCTAGAATTAACTCATACAAATATTTGTGATTTAAAATTTATGCAAACTAGAGGTGGCAAAAAGTATTTCATTACTTTTATAGATAATTGCACTAGATACCGGTATATTTATCTTCAAAAGAGTGAAGTTGAAAATCAACTTAGTAAAAAGATTAAAGTTCTTTAAAGTGATAGAGATGGTGAATATGAATCACCATTTATGGAATTCTATGCTTAACATGGAATAATTCGTCAAACAACTAAACTGTATTCGCCTCGACAAAATGGAGTTGTTGAGATGAAGAATCGAACTTTAAAGAAAATGATGAATTTTATGTTGCTAAATTCTGGTCTAGCCCAGAACATGTGGTGGGAGCATTGCTCACTGCCAATTACGTTCTTAACAAGCTGTCACATAAGAAATTAGACAAAACTCCATATGAATATGAAACGGTAGGACTCCTACTTACAAATTCTTGAAAGTGTGGGGGTGTCTTGTTAAGGTAGTAGTTCCAATTCCTAAAAAGGTTAAAATAAGACCCAAGGTGATTGATTGCATATTCATTGGGTATGCCTATAACAGTAGTGCTTAACGATTTTTAGTTCACAAGTCTAAGATTGAAGATGTACATGAGAATACAATAATGGAATCCAAAAATGCTTTCGTTTATAAAGATATATTTCCTTGTAAGACTCCTCGTGAGTCAAGTTGTTCTACAATTGGTAAAGTCCAAATGAAATATCTTTGGAAGATAATGAACCTAGACATAGTAAAAGGGCTAAGACAACAAAGTTGTTTGGCCCTGACTTTCTTACCTATATGGTAGAAAGTGATCCTAAGAGTTTTAAGGAGGCAATATCAACTCTTGAATCACCATCTTGCAAAACCATACATGGGAACTAGTATATCTTCCATCCAGTTCTAAACCCCTTGGGTGTAAGTGGATCTTCAAAAAGAAGATTAAAGAGATGAATCTATTGATAAATACAAAGTTAGACTTGTTACTAAAAGTTACAAGCAAAGAAAAAGTGTTGATTACTTTGAAACATATTCACCGGTTACTAGAATAACATCCATTAGAATTTTGATAGTCATATTAGCTATACATAATCTTGAAATACATTAAATGGATTTTAAGACAATTTTCCTTAGTGATGAACTAGATGAAGAAATTTACACGGAACAACCTGAAGGGTTTGATGTTTATGGCAAAGAGAAAAAAGTTTGTAGACTTCTTAAGTCTTTCTCTGGATATGTCATTGTATGGCCTTATGTAAATTATATGTTAATTATTAATGACAACAATGATATCATTAAGTCTAACAAAAGTATGTTAACCCATAAGTTTGATATGAAATATTTAGGTGTTGCTAATGTAATTCTAGAAATTAAAATTTCTAAATCTACTGAAGGACTAATATTGTCACAATCTGATTATATTAAGAAAATACTTGATAAATTCAACAAGTATAATACTAGTTTAGCTAAAACACATATTGATGTGAATTATCATTTGACTAAGAATATTGGTGAACGTATCTTTCAGTTAGAGTATGCTCAAATAATAGACAGTCTAATATACTTAATGAATTGTACTAAACCTAATATTGTCTACACGGTGAGCAAAATGAGCAAATATACTAGCAACCCAGGAAACGTTCACGGGAATGCGATAGTTAGGGTTCTTAGATACTTTAGGGATACCCTAAACTATGGATTGCATTACACCAGATATCCAGTTATACTTAAAGGTTACAATAATGCTAATTGGATAATGGATTGTAAAGATACTAAATCCACAAGCGGATACATCTTTACACTTAGAGGAAGAGTTGTCTCATGGAAGTCTTCCAAACAGACGTGTATTGCAAGGTCTACAATAGAATCTGAGTTTATTGCTTTAGACAGAGCAAGTGAAGAAGTAGAATGACTTCTTCAATTTTTAGAAGATATTCCAATGTGGACAAAACTTGTGCTAGCTATCTGTATATGTTGTGATAGCCAATATGCAATTGATAGGGCGCATAGTAGTATGTATAGTGGTAAGTCTTGACACATACGACATAGACAATTACTCTCAAATAAAGTTATCACAATTGACTACGTAAAGTCAAAAGATAACATTGCAGATCCGCTAACTAAAGGGTTAACTAGAAAGTATACTGTTTGTCTAGTGGAATGGATTTAAAGCTTACAACTAAATAGTCACCTTAATGGAAACCCAACCTAGCTGACTAGAGATCCTAAGATCTAGTTTCAAAGGGACAACCTAATTATGTGTGGACTAAGTAATCACTAGAAGACTCTAAGTCTTATACCCATTCCTATGATGAACTGGTGATAAATATAAGTATTAAGGATAAGCTTTACTTTTAATGATTCCTATAGCTTGAAAAATTCAAGTAGGGTATACGGGATACTCTTGATAGGTTAATCATCTATATTAGTAAAGAACAAAGTCGGTTCTATGAGAATGAGAAGGCTAGATTCTCTAAAACACTAATTGAAACACTAGGTTGGCCAAAATGAACACAACCAGAGAATTGATTGTGTCAGGAAGTATCTACATGAATTTTATTGTCTTGATTTACACAAACAACTTAACGGTTTAAGACATCGCGTTCATTGGTTAGCCAAGTAAATCCGATGGTATTTCACAAGAGAATGTTCAAGGCCAAAAGCTACATATCTCAATGAAGTTACTTTCTATTTAAACTCTCTATAGTGTGTCAGCATTGCATATGCACATATATCCAATCAATCTCATTCATATGGGGGATTATTAGAATTTTTTGCTACTTTAACTGATTAATTAAAGTGAGACCTATTAATTAAATTAATAGAGTTAGTATTCTATTGCGTTCCTAATCGTTTGAGGATCGATGTAGTATATGTTGGCCCATAAAAGTCATCCAAGAGAAGGGTGAATTGGGTAGTTAATAAAATTAAACAATTAAGTTCTTTAAACACAAATAATCAATTTACCTAAATCAATTATTATCTTATTACGCAGCAAAAATGTGTTTAATCTGTTTAATACTAAGTGCACACCCAAATACAATATATAAAATAAATCAATGCAACACTCAAGAATTTATCCTAGTTTGGCAAGTTATTCTTACCTGCGTCTAGTCCCTCGAACTCCGCAGAGATTCACAATTCACTAAACCCCTTGATTCCTTTACTAGGTAGAAACCAAACCTTTACAATACCTTAATTCTTTTCACAAGTTCAGAATCAACATTTACAATACCCTGATTCTTTTCATAGGCTAAACATCAACCTAACACTCTCTCACTTATCATTTTTACAGGGTTAGGACGAACCTTTACAATTTACTCTTTAGTTCAATCAAAGAGTGAATCAAAACCTAATTCTTTTTAAGGAAAAAGAATAACCTAACATTTTTAACGGGATAATGATCAAACACTAATTTTTCACAAGAAAAATATCGAAACCTAACTACCTTGACTAGACACCGTCCCAAATGTGTCTAGTCCTCTCAAACTCACAAATAAAAAAAAATGTAAGATTCTTTCCACAAGAAATTTCTATCACCTCAATACAAATATACTCCATCAATAGCCCGAATAATTAGTAGAAGATAAATAAAATGTGAGATAAATAAAATTTAATTAAATAAATAAGTGGGTACCACAAATTAAGCACGTAATCAGATAATCAAGCAAAAATAGTTTAAAATATTTTTAGGCTTTTAAATTCAAAATAACTTTCTAAACAATCTTAAACCAAGTAATCAATATAAACATATCTTTAGAAAGTAAATAACAAGAATTGGAAGAATCTCACCGGAAAATACCGAAGACAATAAATATATCGCAATTAGAACTTAAACCGGTGACGCCAAATAGTAAGGGCTTTAGATCAAGAACTTGAATAAAATCTCTCATAGAAATATCAACAATAATATTACTCTTATAAAAGCTCAAAACTGATATTCTTGATGTGTATGATCTTATTCTCGTAGGTCTTATTAAATGGACCTAGAACTAGCCCTCCAACAACTACTTTTTCAAAGATATATCATAAAATGACACTTTAAGACCTCATATAGCATATCCTATCAATATAGGTACATTTCATTTAAAAATATTCTTTCAAACACTCATTTAGGTCCATAAAATGTTTCCTAATATAAAACCATAAGAATAGGAAATGTTAAATCATTTTAATTAAGATAATGTAAAAATATATGGACCAAATCAATAGAGATCATATAATAGGTCATGCATATTTGAATTTCACTCAAATTCCCTAAATCCCTCTCTTGGAATTATAAAAAATAGATAGTTTTTTTGTACCAAGAGATCAAATCAGTAAAAACATTGACTGAGACAGTCGGTTGACCGGCTATTGCCCTCGGTCGACCGCCTTGTGCCAAGGTTGAAAATAATCGTTGGCCTTATAACCAGTTGGTTGACCGGCCCACCTAGTCAGTTGACCGATTTAATCAGTGACTTTTCCAATTTATTTAATTCAGCCACTATTTCATTTGGGTGACAAACCCGAACCCGTCGGTTGACCAAATAGACTAGAGTCCTTACTTATTCACACATTCTAGCTATTATTTCAAATGGTTGATCGACTGCTTTTCTCGGTTGCCCAATTGGATCAGTAGGACTCCGTTTCTACTCCATTTCTATTCCCAAAACTCACTATTTTGATAAGTCGACCAACCTCTTTTGTTGGTTGACCGAATTGACCCCAAAACACAGTATTTTATATTTTAAAACATATTTTTCACTTAGGTCATTTATCAAAATCATTTTACATAAGGAGCACATAAAATATCTCATTTTGGGATCTTAAACTTATGACTTCTTATCAAGACACACATAAGATTAATTCATTTCAAGTGTCGTGCGTAATCCTAATTCGAGTTGCATTAAAAGTATATAAGTAAAGAGTTGTTTTCGTCTAATTTTCTTCTCCGTCTTCAAAACTTTTCAAATCTTCATCATATCCATCTTGCACCTTTTATGTTTTCTTCAACAAATCTTTTTCTTAATTAAACACATAAAACTATAAATCTGAAACACTCAATAAAACCATTAGTTTCAACAAAAATATCAATATTTAATTTGTTCACCAAAACCTTGGATTCAACAATCTCCTCATTTTTTATGATGACAATTAACTTTTATATTTTCTTCAAAATATAATGTAACCACGCTCCCTCTAAATCCGTGGAAGGGTATTTAAACCCATTTAAGCACAATAATGAAAACATAATCAAGATATTCAACATCAGCTCTCAATAATTAAGATATTCAATATAAGCTCTCAATAATTTCTACATTTAATTTATATAATGCTTAGGCGAACAAATCCCTAAACATCAACTTCGCATTTAACATCAACTTCTCCCTATTCGTCGTCTCAAAAAGTAGGGGCGAATAACCAAAAAATATCACTCTAGGCATATATCGTTATATCTAGCCATTCCTAAATCTCAAATGATTTTCATAAATTGATCTCCAGCTAGAGGTTTGGTAAAAATATCAGCAAACTAATCGAAGGTATCAACATATTCAATAGTACATCCATTTTCTAAATGTGAACACGAATAAAATGATGTTGAATCTCTATGTGCTTAGTTCGTGAGTGCTGAGTCTGATTCTTACTTAAACATATAGCACTTTTATTATCACAATAAATAAGGACCTCTTCCATACATATTCCAAAATCATATAATCCTAGATCACTTGTCCCTTTCAAATATTGAAAGATTCGTTTGACAACTGTTAGATGCAATTCTTTCGGACAATCTAGCAAACAAGCATACACTAAATATTATGTCAGGTCTACTAGCAATAAGATAAAATAAGCTACCAATCATATCTCGATACATTTTCTCAATGACGTTTTGGCCCGTATAGTCTTTTTCTATTTTTGTAACTGTTGTCATGTGAGTTTTGTATTCTTTAGTGCTATCCAAGGCATATTTTTCCAATAACTCTTCTGTGTACTTGGCTTGATTAATGAAAATTCATTCTTTAGTTTACTTAATTTGCAACTCAAGAAAGAAGGTTAATTCTTCCATCATACGCATTTCAAACTCAACATACATAATCTTGGCAAATGCTTAACAAAAATCCTCATTAGTAGATTCGAATATAATATCATCGACATGTATTTGTACTAATAGGATATCATACTCATTCTGCTTGATAAATAATGTAATGTCACTAAGACCCCGTCGAAAATTATTTTCAATCAAATATCGATTAAGTCTCTCATACCAAGCTATCAGAGCTTATTTGGGTCCATATAAAGTCTTCCAAAGTTTAAACACATGATCTGATAATTTATCACTCTCAAACCCCGGTAGTTGTTTGACATAAACTTCTTCTGATAAAAAGTCATTCAAGAATGCACTCTTTATATCCATTTGATATAATTTAAAATTACACGAACATGCAAATGTGAGTTACATTCTAATAACTTCTAGTCTAACCATAGGTGCATATGTTTCATTATAATCAATTCCCTCTTCTTAATTATAACCCTGCACTACCAATCTTACTTTATTTCTAATCACCATACCCTTTTCATTATTTTATTATGATAAACTTATTTAGTACCAATGACATGATGAAAATCAGGTCTAAGAACTAGAGACCACACTTTATTGTGCTCAAATTGAACTAACTCTTCTTGCATCACTGAGATCCAAGACTCATCAATTAACATCTCATTAATATTGTTAGACTAAATTTGAGAGTAAAAAACAATATTAATTATATCACTAAGAAATGATCTTATACTTAAACCTTTTTCGAAATTACCAATAATTTATTTTACCGAGTGTCCCAGAATTGTCTTTATAGCACGTGGTAAAGTCATCTATTCTCTTTTTGACTCCTCATTCTTTGAATTTTGTGGTTCATTTTTCGTCTCAACTCCTTGGTTTTGCGTAGTTAGTGTACCTGTATCATCATCATCCAAAACCTTTCTCGACACAAGTGGATCAAATTTCTCAAATACAACATGCATAGATTATTTCACTATTAAAGTACATTTATTATATATTCTATAAGCTTTACTATCCTAAGCGTACCCGAGAAAAATACCGTAATCAGATTTTACATCAAGTTTACCCAAATTATCCTTATCATTTAAGATAAAACATTTGCAACAAAAAACTTTAAAGTAAGATATATTTGGAGTCTTACCATTTCAAATTTCATAAGGGGTTTAATTAAAACCTCTTCGAATAGAAACTCTGTTAACAACATGGTAAGAAGTACTTACAGCTTTGGCCCAAAAGTATTTAGGAAGTCGATTCTCATTCAGCATCATTTTGGCCATTTCCTGAAGAGTTCTGTTTTTCCTTTCCACAACACCGTTCTGTTGTGGCCGTTCTTAGTGTAGAAAAGTTATGAGCATGTCCATGCTCATCATAATAGCTAATATCTTATCATTCTTAAACTCTTTGTCTCTATTACTACGAATGTTAGTGATGCAACATTGTTTCTCATTTTAAGCACATTTGTAAAATTTAGCAAATATAAAAGCAACTTCACTCTTCTTAACCAAGAAAAACACTCATGTTAATCTAGAATAATTATCCACGATCACAAATGCATAAAATTTACCTCCTAAACTAGCAATGACATTCGGATAAAATAAATCAAGATGTAGTAATTCAAGTCATTTAGACGTGAATATGTGCAGCTTCTTCTTAAATGATGATCTAGATTGCTTACCTAGTTGACATGCATCACATATTTTATCCTTCACATACTTTAATGCAAGTAAGTCATGTACTAGACTCTTCTTAGACAAATTTAAAATTAACTTCATACCAGCATGCCCAAGACGTCTATCCCATAACCAACTATTATCAGATAATGCATTTAAGCATGATAAATTCTAAGAAGAGAAATCATCAAATGAACATGTATAAATATTTTCAAAATGTGATGCAATAAGAAATATGCTACTATCATGCCCATTCTTAATAATGCATCTATTATGGTCAAAAACTACATTATAATCTCTATCACATAATTAACTAATATTAAGCAGATTATGTTTAAGACCGTTTATTAAAAGAACATCTTCAATAGTAGTAGACCCATTATCGATACCTATACCGATCATTTTATCCTTTGCGTTGTCTCCAAATGTCACATGACCTATGTACTTAGGTGTCAAATACGTGAATTTAGATTTGTTACTCGTCATGTGTCGAGAACAACCACTATCCAGGAACCATTTTTCTTTATCTATTGATGCTTTCAGAATAACCTGCAAATTAAGAGCACTTCAAATAGTTCCTAAGTGGTACCTAGTCTAAGTGGATCCAGTCTTGTTAGTAAGGACAATTTTAGTTCCATAAGGAACCCAAACTTGTCTACATTTAGATACTTTTGAAAAATATTTATTAATGGTATGCCCTACAATGTTACATTTAAAATATCTAACAAGATTTCTAATTTCAGAAAAGAATTTTATGAAATCTCTTTTGTTTAAGATTTTTCTAAAATCCAATTCAAGCTTTATCGAAAATCCCTCTCGAACTTCCCAAAAGCATTTTTAAATTATTTTCATCACCCGTGAATTTGAGAACAATTGAATGTAAATCTAAAACTTTGGATTTCAATTCAATGTTTTCGGATTTAAACTTTATCACTTATTTGTTAAGTGTGTTAATTGTACTTTTTAGGGTATTAATTTGAAAATACTAGTTTTTATGAACATGTGTTAGTTCTTGATAAATATCAAATAAATCATCGAAATTCAAATGGTAAGAATTAGAACATTTCGTTACCTCATCTTTAGTGGCCATCAAAACAAGCATAGATGAATCATCACTGCTCAATGTTTCCAAGCTACTCGACTCTAAGTCATCCTAGGTAGCTTTCATTGATTTCTTCTTACTCTTCTTTATCTTTTTCTTTTCTTTTCTCTTTTTCTCTTTTTCTTTCTTTGGTTCAAGACAGTCGGATTAAAAGTGCCCGTTTTTGTGACAGTTGAAGCATTCAACATTATTCATGTTGAAATCTTTCTTTCCATGGAACGTTCCTTAAGTCATCTTTCTAAAAAATTTCATGAGGAACGCCATATCCAATTGATTGAATTAACCCAAAAACACAACATTTTATACTTTAAAACATATTTTTCACCTAAGTCATTTATCAAAAACATTTCACATGAGGATCACATAAAATATTTCATTTTAGGATCTTAAACTTATCACTTCTTATCAAAACACATATAAGATTAATTTATTTTAAGTGTCGTGCGTGATCCTAATTCGGGTTGTATTAAGAGTATATAAGTAAAGAGTTATTTTCGTCTAATTTTCCTCAGCGTCTTCAAAACTCTTCACATCTTCATCATGTCCATCTTGAACCCTTTATGTTTTATTCAAGAAATATTCTTCTTAATCAAACATATGGAACTATAAATTTGAAACACTCAATAAAACTATTAATTCAACCAAAAACATCAATACTTAATTATTTATCAAAACTTTGGATTTAACGGTATATTTATATGCCAAAAATGATTAAGTTTTAAATGCGATTTTAATTATCAAAGTAACCCACTTGAGATTGGTTGAAGACTATAATGGATGAGTATCTCACATCACTTGTGGAGGAAAAACCTAAGCATTATGTCAAGTTATATATAAGTTATAAGTTGTAAATTGTAAGTTATTCCACATTGATTGTATAGAAAAAATTTAAGCTTGTATCAACTCATAAGCTGAAAATAAAGGCAAACTACTAAGCAACAAACATTTAACTCAAATTTGTCCTGGTCGTTGGATCAGGCCCAAGTCAGATTGGATCTTAACCCATCCAGGATAGTTTAAGCTTGAATTAAGTGACAATCAAGTAGTTAATTAACTACTTAACAGTTAATTTTGAATCAACACCAATGAATAGACTTAAATGTTCATTTGTGATGGTTCCCGTGAACGTTCACGTGAACAGATACATTTCTAAAGTTGCATCCATTCAATGGTGTTTTTTCGTTTTCTATAATAGGAGACTTCACATTCATTCCAAAAATCTTATTCACAATATCATCACTTCATATTACCACCAAAGCACAAAATATATAGAATTTTGATAGAATTCAAGCACAAGTTCAGTTTGCCAAAGTTTTTGGTTTCAAGTACTTGTACTTGAAACTTAAAGATCGTTATACCTTAGGAGCTAGACGTCCATTCAACCATTAGGACCAGTGTGGGAGCGCAAATCTGCTTTAAGGGCATCGAGTCAAACTCTAGCCCCGATCAATTTCATTATTACTCATTGTTTGAATATCCAGGTAAGTTTTTATTTAAAACTTAATTCATTGTTTTTATTATGTAAACGTTCGCACATTCTAGCACTGCTACTTCTTATATTTCTATTATGTAAATGTTTACTTTTTTTCTTTGTTGTTTTCTCTATTTCTATTACATAAACATTCATATCATGTTTTTTGTTACATATACACTTTAAATGTTTCACAGAATTTTCATATTTTGATTTTGATGCCGATGCATGATTAGTTAATGTTCATATTAATATGTTTAACTATTATTAGTTTTTCCATGATTATTTAAGTGTTTATTTTAAAATTTCAGTAATTATCACCAACAAGTACTACTCTTAAATCAAGTAGAAATAACTACTACTCACGTACTAAACTAACCTATCAACACCTATCTTACAGTCCACTACTGACAAGACACCCTAACAAGTCTACAGAACCTATAACATATGCTTTGATACCAAAAACTGTTACACTCCACCCCTGTATCATGCCCAAGGCTAGACATAATCTTGACTTGATATTACCCAAGTAGGAACAAATGCAATATGCACAATACGTAAACTACTGACTTAAATATTTTGATATTCTATTTATATAACACAAAATTCAGTGATTACACATATCTACAATTCCATGACAAAACTACAAATGTTCAACCTTTCAATACCAACACCTTCTTTGACTACCTCAAAAGCGACACTACCTCAAAAGCGACACTACCCTTTGACTCTATTGAAGTCAGTAGTGGATCCGTCTCTAATTGAAGTATTTGAGATAAAAGATTTTATTAGTGTACTGTCTTCATAATATAAAAATAATTTATGGATCAAGTACATTTATCATAATCTATTTCTCAAAACAAGATATAACCACACATTGAGTAGTATTAAAATCCCGCAAATAATATCAAAATGAAAGACCTGAATTTAAATCAACAGATCAAATTACTTTTATATATAATAAAATACTACACACATACTGCTCTACTAGCCATAAGATCGTTTACCTCACGATTAGGAATTATGACAATATCGTAACATGTACAGCTGCACAATTTAAGGTTACCAGTGTTAGAATCATTCAATATCTCCAATGGTAAGAACCAACACGTCGTAAAAACTGTCATATCCTACCAATGATCACACCCAATGGTAAAAATTACTAAATATTATACTGATAATCAACAACAATAATATATATATATATATATATATATATATATATATATATATATATATATATATTGCAGGACTTGTTTTCCTGTCAGGCCACAATACACCCGCAGAACATGCCCTCATGTTGGGTCACACAACACAACATCCTATAGGACATGCCCTCCTGTTAGGAGCAACAACATCCCGTAAGACATGCCTTCCTATCGGGACCACACTATGGCATAGTAGGATAATAATAAAAATTACTTTCCACATTCAAAATTTTACTTGATTCATCTAACGTTATAAAACAATCCGTTTTAATAAATATTTTCTTTTTTACAAGTTAGTCGAAAATATAATTTGATAATTTATATAGAAGATAATACACTCACCTCGATAATTGCACTACTATTAGGCTATCGTTGAAATACTAATGTAGTTTACATTGCCTAAGAACCTAACAACGATGAGGCCTAAACTAAAAATTTATCAAAATAATTCTAATATGACATACAAATGCATAAAATGCGTGACACAAAATTACAATTTTTTTCATTCCCAAATTTTCTTACTTATATAAAAAAAAAAATTTAAATTAAACGCTCTATTTTCTTAACCAAATATTAATTATATAAGTAAAATATTATAACTTTGTTTACAATATTTTATCAATTAATATTTACTTACAAAAAATATTAACTAACTATTATAAAAAATATCATTATAATTTTTACTTTAAATTAAACTCTTCATAAGCTAAAAATAAATCTAATATATATATATATATATATATATTTGAGATGACAATGAGGCACACGAGAGAGGGAGAGTATGGTGAGAGAGAGTCCAAAAGAGAGGAAAAAAAAAAAAACAAGAAAAAGACACACATATATAGAGAGAAAATAGAAGAGAGGCTGTGATATCATCTAATTACTATATATTTTCTCTTTTTTTTTTCTTATAATGATGAGGTGTTGCCAGAATGAGGATGTCCAGAATGTTGGGCAGTAAAAATAAGAAACAAATTACCTAAGAAGCCTAAAAGTAATTACCTCTTACCAATAAATGCTAATTAGTATATAATAAACCCATAATTCTCATCCGACAATTTTCACGAATCATTTAATCGCATATTCAAAAATCTCCAATTGCCATATTATAGATTTGCCTTCGCGAGTTTATAAGGATTGAGAGTTTCCATATTCAACAAAATCATTTTATTAAAATCAAAATAACTATTATTATACACATTGTTTTCACAATCTAATTATATATTTGGATTCATCTAAAAGAGATCTACAAAAAGATATCAAATTCACTATTTTTTTCATTAATTTTAGTTTTCACATTAATGTTATATTCAATATGGTACTTTCAGAATTTTTGGTTTTCACATTTTAGGTTACATTCAAATGTTATTTCTAGAATTTTTAGTTTTCACATATTACATTTAATATCAAAATCACATTTATTAATAAGTTATGTTACATGCAACAAGCATATAATTTTTTCTATTATCAACATTAATTAATATTACTTTCTATTATATTGGATGTTATATTTAACATTCACGGACAATACAGAATGTAGTGATGTTAATATGATATATAATATCTCATGTATCTCAATTTAGAATTCTCAAAAAATGATTAATATCAATCACCGAATGTTACATTTAACATTTGGTACCACACGAACTATAAGATGTTACATGTAACATTTACATGAAATATGATTCACATCTCCAAAAAAATTATTAATATCTTATTTTAAAGATGACGATCCCCCCGATGATTATTGTGTAAAAAATTTAATTTTTCAGCAATAGCTTCATGATAAAATCGCATGTTTCATATTCAAAATTTTCAACTATAAGATGCTCGGTCGCCGCCCCTCAAAACAAAGCATCCAAAAAATTGATGTGACAGAAATAAGCATGCTACGGTGATGAGTGAGAAGACAATAATGCATAAAATTAAGAATGAAAATATTATAGAGAATTTAGGAATAGCACCCATCGAAAAGAAAATCATTACATTGGTTTGGACATGTCATAGAAGCACCAATGAGAAAATGCAATTTTGTTCAAGTGGTGGGTGACTACTAGAGGGAAATGTAGGCCTAAAAAGACTTGGGACGATACTATTAGAATTGATTTGATGACATTGAACCTAACTAGGGGAATGGCCATTGATTGGTCATTATGACATAAACGGATTCATGTAGTTGACCCTACTTAAGTGGGACAAAGACTTAATTGTTATTATTGTAACGATGAAGTGTCGCCACTTGGTGCTTTTGGACAGCACATCACATATGTAATTGTTTTTTTTTAATATTTACACAATTTAACCCCTAACATAAATAAATTATTAATTATATCCCAAAATTCTTAAAATTATATTTCAAATAACATAATAATCCCTAAACTTTTAAAAGCCAAATTGAAATTAACATTTAATCCCCAATGTTTTTTTAAAACTAAATTTTTAAATATCATAATAACCCTTAAAAGTTTTAAAGTGAGATTTAAAATAACATACTAAACCTAATTATTTTCTAAATATTCTAAAGGGTAAATTACCTAATAAGCTTAAAATTAATTATCTATTACCAATAAATGCCAATTAGTATATAATAAACCGAGAACTCCCATCTAGTAATTTTCACAAACCATTTGATCCCAAATTCAAAATCTCTTGTTGCCAGATTACTGATTTGCCCTTCGTGAGGTTATAGGCATTGGGAGTTTTCATATTCAATAAAGTCATTTTATTAAAATCAAAATAACTCTTTTTGTACGTTTTTTTTTTCACAATCTAATTATATATTCGAATTCGTCTAAATAAGATCTACAAAATGATATCAAATTCACTATTTTTTTTTATTAGTTTTAGTTTTCACATTGATATTACATTCAATATGGTACTTTCATAATTTTTAGTTTTTACATGTCATGTTACATTCAACATGATACTTTTAGAATTTTCAATTTTCACTTATTACATTTAATATCAAAATCACATTTTATTAGTAAGTCGTGTTACATTTAACATGCATATAATTGTTCTATTATCAACATTGATTATATTATTTTTTATTACATTGGATGTTATATTCAACATTCATGACAAACACAGAATGTAGTAATGTTAATGTTATATATAACATCTACATGCATCTCAATTTAGAACTCCCACAACAAGTTTAATATCACTCACCGAATGTTACATTCAATATTGGTGTCATACGAACTATAAGATGTGACATGTAACATTTACATAAAATACGATTCACATCTCCAAAGAGGACGATCTCCCGATGATTATTGTGTAAAAAAATTATACTTTCAACAATAGATTCATGATAAAATCGCATGTTTCATATTCAAATTTTTTTTATTGGAACTTACCACATTTTTAGGAGTAATAAAAACTGAAAGTAGTATAAAGAATGTAATCATTTATTAATGAGGGGTAAATTAGTCCACAAATTTCTAGAAGTAGTGATCGATGTAAAATAAAACAAATGGTTGTAATCGGTAATTAAAGCCTAAAAAATGGAGTGCTCGGTCACCGCCCCACCCCTATTCTAAAATACAATTAAAAATATGCACATACAAAAATTGAATCTTACAAGGGGGGTTGATAATGGTTATGGTTCACCGCGATGGAGGGAGTGAGTGATTGGGAAGGTTGAGCAATTTTCATAGATAAAGGTGGTGGAGTGATTGCTAGAGAGAGAGAGAGATGGTCAGCGATGGCATGGAATGAGAGAAGATAGGTCGGCGATGGCATAGAAAGAGAGAGAGAGATCAGGTAAGGCAACAACAATGAAACGAATTATAAGGAAATAAGAAAAAATAAAAATAAGTTGAATAAGAAAAATAAAAGAAATAAGAGAAAATAAAAATATAAAGAAACAAAAATAAAAATGGTAAAAAGAAAAAAGATAATGTTATATATATGTGTGTGTTAATTTTTGGATCAATCTGAACCGTTCTTTATCTTTTGAGTTATCAAACGGCTAAGAAATGTTTAGAGAGTCTATGTCCGTCCTGTTTTATATAATAGATAATGTAATTTACAAAGTCACTGTAACATATATATTTATAATGGAATTTACAAAGTCATTTTAATAAATTTACTAATTTAATTACAATAAAAAATCTAATAAACATGTTATTAGGAATTTAAGACAAATAATAATTTTATTAAACAAAATAATGCAATATATATATTTAAATTATTTTTTTAACACAATTTTCTAGTCGTGAAAAAAAATATGTAAATTATTTTGCAAGCCAAACAATCCTAAGTTTCTAAAATTTTTGGGATAGGTGAAATTTAATATGAAATAGATTCTTTTTTCTTATCTTTCTTTTTCATTAGAAAAAACAGAATAATGAATAAAACAGAAACCAACATA
The DNA here is from genome assembly GCA_016647705.1 of Eucommia ulmoides. Lineage (NCBI taxonomy): Eukaryota > Viridiplantae > Streptophyta > Magnoliopsida > Garryales > Eucommiaceae > Eucommia > Eucommia ulmoides. The sequence continues at coordinate 31,858,470 of CM028327.1, read as the reverse complement.
TCAAGTAACGATAACAATGCAAGGTCCCTGTGTGCCACGAAACCGAAAAGAACTTGAGGTCCATATGGCGTCAATTCCTATCACGCAACAAAATTTCCGTTTCACATAGAAAGGTGACTTTACACTTGAAACCTAGATAATGAACGAGCTGTCCTGAGTCATGTGACACCCTTCTGAATGTAGTACCAATTGCTGCATTGATTAGGCAAGCAAAAAGTCGTGGCATGCGGGTCCATATGTAATATTTGTTTGGCATATTTAAATTAAATATGTTTGGTAATAAAATTAAATAATTATTTTAAAAATAAATATCAATTAAAAATTATTCAAAATTTTAAATAATTTTTAATAAATACACTTGATTTTTAGCACTTATTACTTAATATTATATAATATTTAATTATTACAATCAATATTTTATATCAATACTGTAAAATCTATAAAAAAAAATTATATACAAAAAATTATAAATAAAAAAAATAGAGAAAGAAAATTGTAGAGAGATAATATTTTAAAAAAATAAAATTGTAAATTATTTTAGGAATAAAAATTTGTAAAAAAATATTTTTTTTGAAGTTAAAAGTATTAAAAAATAGAATATTTAATAAATTCATTACTTTTAATTTTAGCACTTAAAATTTAAGTGATTATCAAATATGACCTTAGTCTGAAAATTCCGTGTTAACATGATTTGAAATCTTTAACTCGCAATCTTGGGCGCCCAAAAGCAACGGGAGATCAAAAAAATTAGTTAGGTGGTGATTGTTTTTAAGAAGTTTATTAGATATTATAAAAACTTAGGGGCATCTATGTAAATTTTAAAGAATTGTAATTAATTTTCTGTAAAAATATGGGGTAATAGTAATTCTTTTTAAAAGTCGAGAGGAACTGTATTCCTCCGGACCTTTAACAGTTAACTGCTCCAAGTGAAAATATGATGTGATTATAAGTGAATTTTTTTCTCTTTGATATACATTAAAGACAATTTGTGCATATCTCTAGACTAATTTTCATGAGAGGGAAAGATTTTTTAAGATAAAGTATTGTTTGTTTCTTAACTTTTAAAGATACAGGTAGAGTTTATTTCTGTTTTAACTTGGATGATTCTAATGTGGTGAGGAAGAAATATGTATGAGATGGTTTCATACAAAAACAGGTGCAGTGTGTGAGATTCTTGTCTTACATTAATTAATTGGAAATGTAGAAATCACTGTGTTAGACAAAAAGATTATTTTATTTAAATACCATATAGTCTTAAGTTGGAAATATAGAAATCACTATGTTAGACAAAAAGATTATTTTATTTAAATACCATATAGTCTTAAGTTGAAACTGCAGCATAAATATAGTTTCACATTTGCAGGGTAATTTGTTTGATGGTCAATTTAAAAAATTAACATCTATTAATTATATACTGTTAACGTAATAACGGACTTAACCCATTTGGTTTTTGCCCTAACCCCTACTTCCCTTATAAATACTTATGTATAGTGTTGTATTCTTTGTATCTCTTTCGTATAATATGAATTCATGATTTATTCTCCCACTTCTCAATTATTTTAACATGATATCAAGGGCAAGTATTTCCTGAATCTATTCTCAATAAAATTTTCGCAATCCTAATGCTTCTGCGGCCGCCGCCCATATTTTCCTGAGACTTTTGTCGCTACTATAGGTTTCATCCCTTCTCCGGTATTAACAAACATCATACCACCGACTTCGTCTTGCAGAGACGAACATAACGCCACCAAAATCATCGCCATTGGAGACCAGACGAGCTCTCACGCGCCTCCAACAGCCAGCAATACCACAACTCTTTGTCGTCTCGGATTTTGGGCTCTACCGCCTCAACCAGGACTCCAAACTCAGCTCACGATATACCATCAGAACCGTAGACAATTCAAATAAAGCAAACCACAAAGTCGTACTCAGTCGCACACGCTCTCACGATCAGCGCGTAGATTTTATCGGTGCTCTGCTCTCAGATTCACGCGCCTAGTAGGTGCACTCATTGCCACGTCAGCCCTAGTTGCTCCGTCAGCGCCTAGGCAACACTCACCTTAGCGCCTAGGCAGCGCCACGTCAGCAACACCTCATTGCTACGTCAGCATTTGACTGCCACATCAGTGTTAGTCAAACAGTGGACTGCCACGTCACCGGTTTCTTGAGGTGCTTTACTTTGATCGGTTTAGGAATTTTTAGACTGATTTTTTGAATAGTTGGACCTGTTTTGGGGGGGTTTTGGTGTTTTGATTCTGTTTTCGGTCTCCATTTTGTGGTTTGAGACTCACAGAATATACTTTCTATTATATTCGTGTGGTTCCTACACCGATTCACCCGATTTTTACCCTGTTCAACAACGATATCTGTGGGTTCTTCGCTCATTATTAATGTCAAAGAGAGTTCAGGTCCTTACTCCACCATTGTTACACTATCTATTATAGATTTGGCTTCATTCCTACTTCATATCTTTTCTAAAATTGGTACAAACATTTTCCTTGCTCTCTCACTTATTACAGGTAATTGTTTTTTATTCTTTGATTCTGTCTGTTGTAATCACATGACATCTGATTCCAATATTTTTTTCAACCAAATTATCTGCGATGAATATTCCTAGTATTCATACTGCTGATGGTTCTCAAATGCTTGTTACACATATCGGTCAGGTTTCTACTTCCCATTTTTTTATTCCTGACACGTATTTGATTCCAAAACTCACCTTAAATCTCTTGTCTGTTGGGCAACTTTGTGAATTGGGATTTGAAGTCATATGTTCTAATAGTGGTTGACGTGTGCAGGATCCTCAGATAGGAGAAACTTTTGGGATTGGTCGTAAGGTTGGACGCCTATTTGAACTTTGCCTGTTGTAATCATATAACATATGATTCCAATATTTTTTCAATCAAACTATCTACGATGAATATTCCTAGTATTCATACTGCTGATGGTTATCAAATGCTTGTTACACATACCGGTCAGGTTTCTACTTCCCATTTTTTTATTCCAAACACGTATTTGATTCCAAAACTTACCTTAAATCTCTTGTCTGTTGGGCAACTTTGTGAATTGGAATTTGAAGTCATATGTTCTAATAGTGGTTGACGTATGCAGGATCCTCGAACAGGAGAAACTTTTGGGACTGGTCGTAAGGTTAGACGCCTATTTGCACTTACCAGTTTACACCTTCCATTTCCAACTCCACCATCACCACAAACCAAATATCCCTTCATCTACCTGTGCAACCTCACCACCACCGCCAATATCATCTTCCCTATCTTTATCTCCACAACCACCAGTGTTTCTCTCACCATCCCAAATTTGGCATACTCGTTTAGACTACACTTTGTCCAACTTACTCATATCTCTTATTTCTAACGGTCAGTTAAATTCAGTTCAACATGAGTTCTTCAAATGTATTCATTGCCAACTTGCAAAACAACCAGCTCTACCTTTCAAAGAGAGTCAGTCTATTTTCCTTCCACCTTGTGATCTAATTCATTCTGATATTTAGGGACCTTCTTCTCATGCCTCGATGGGTGGTTGTCGTTACTTTGTTATCTTTGTAGATGACTATTGTCATACCCCACCCCAGACACCAGTCATCCTAGGGGCGGCGTGACGTCCACACGACATCACCTGGATATCGAACCAACTAGAAAACAACAATATAGTTTACATAAATATACAATCACATATACAGGCCATATACATCCTCTCATATGGGAAACACACCCGTCCCCAATTATAAGAACAACAAAGATATAAAATACCCTGAACCTCTCATGAGTTCGCCTCAAACAGCTCGTCTCAAAAACTCCCACACAACACCATCGCAGTACTTTACCTAGTGTCAGTAGGGGACCGATTCCTAACTGCTTCACCTGCGAGTGTACTGTCTTCTTAATAAAATATTTTAAATAGATCAAAGCATATAACATATAAATATCATATTTCAAATAAAAATTTCATAATATATATGAATGTATCATACCATCAGGAAAACATCCATTTTCTGGTCACCACAGAATCAACGTCTATATGTGTATAACATTTCAACTAAGTAGTAAAAATCAACCAGAACGTCACAGCAACCATATAATATAATGCAACTGAAATAATAGATATATCATCGTAAATAGATACACCAAGCTAGTAATAAAATAAAGTATATATAAATGCTATATACGACAAAGCACCATACACGACAAAACACCACATATGACACCACATCACACCACACCTGACCATACCACATCACACCACACCTCAGTTAGCCATGTGATCGTTTTAACCTCACGATTGGGAGTTGCAACGGTACCGTACCCCATAGGATATGTCTTCCTAGCGGGATATAACAGCGCTCCGCTGGATTATACCAGACGGGTGAAACAACGCTCCGTTGGACTATGTCAAACGGGTGAAACAACGCTCCGCTGGACTATGCCAGATAGGAGAATATCCACCACCAATCTCCATCTTACCTCAATAACAACAACTCATCTCTACTTCAACAACAACAACTCCGCCCACCATCAACCACATCATCAAGACAATAATATCATCATCACACTACAACTCAATAAATAATCAACACTCTACCGAAGCAGATAAAATCAACAGCATCGTCAAATCAATAACAACGTCGTCAAACTGCAAATCAATAACATCAACCTCTATTTCCAAAATTGATTTAATCCAACTATCATTTTTCCACCCTCTTTTTAAAACCAACGAAATCCACATTTTTAGAAACACTCAAAATATCGCTTGATCCATGTAAGTTAGAAAATTCAGCCAATTTTAAGTAAACACATTTTTCATCATATATTTGAAAATAGGTTCACAAGAAGACAGTACACTCACCTGGTTATCCGCTCCGAAGACTTTTTACCCACTATCCTCTCTCGGTACTCCGGTGCTTGCGAACCTAATAGTGACAAGGCTTAAATTAATATTTTATGTAAAAGTAACCTAATCATACCATGCAACCCTACATCCCGTAATTTCTTATTCCCCACATTTTATTATAAATATTACTATTCCGCTAATATTGCTCCGTTTAAAGTTTATTCTATCGAATTTATTCATATGAACGGTCTCAATATTTATTCTTTTCGATACTAGTAATTAGTTTCATAATCACCCACGAGACAATTAAATATCATTAAATACATATATTAGTAGAGTTCGGAATTCTACCTTTCCCGAATTTTTCGTTTGCCGCGAGATGAGTATTTTGATTTTAATTGGGGGTGGCATGTGAAATTTTTTGCTTTTGCTTTTCTTTTTCTTTCTTCTTCTTCGCGTCTGTTTCTGGTTCAACCCAAACTGCCGACTTTCTCTCACTTTATTCTCAACTCCGACGATCACCCTCTACAACCACGACGGCAAACCAACACCCACACATGAAACACTCGCCACACACACACTGCCCTCATACCCACACAAACCAACCATCGTCGGACCAACCGAACGACGGCACAACACACACACACACACACATACACACACACACACACACATTGTTCTCTCTCTCTCTAACTCACCATCGGCGACACCCAATCACACACACCACCGGAGGAGCCACACACCCTCTGGCCATACTTACTACACACACGCATACACAACAATAACAGAACACACACACAAACATCACCCAACGGAAACAGAAAACACGCACATACATTTGCACCGCACCGTCGACACACACATGACGCTCACATGATCAACACACTCACATCCCCGGCGACCCAACAGCACAGCCGATGACCCACATACATACCTATATGATCGCCGGCCAAACAAAGCACACATACACACACCAAAACACACACACTGATCACACACATACACACAACACACAACACACACAGTAGGCACACACGCACACACAGTAGTGGCTGAATACACACACTCACTGGAGTGACGACCACACCGTCGAACGGACGGAACGTATACTCCGATCACATACGCACAACGAAATATATACAAAACACACACAGTCACACACTCCGTCGATAACTGCAACAATTATCGACCATCGGACGAACGGCCCTGTCAACGCAACACCCACCGTTGATGACGAACAGTGCACCGCCGATGAACTGATGGACCGACCGAACACCCACTGCCAGAACAGCCTCCTCTCTCTCTCATCTGTTTTTTCTTCTTTGATTGCTTCTCGATCCTTCCCGAGAGTGTGGATATATATGATTATATGTATATATGTGTGTTGAAAAGAGGCCAAGCCCCATACCGCCCTTACCTCTCTCTCTCCCGCATTTTCTCTTTGATCTCTATCTTATATATATATATATATATATATATATATATATATATATATATATATATTAATTTAGTTGTAATTACATAAATCTCCCCCTTCATTTTTGTTAAGTTATTTACTAAACCAAATTCCAATTTTAATATTTTGAAAACTACAATTTTAAATCACATAATTAATCTCACTATTCACCCCGTTATTTTCAAATGTACTCAAATACGGCTCAAAATGTGCGTATAAGAAAAATCAAGGTCTTACAACTACTATCAATATACATGGTTGTTTCTTTTAAAACATTAGTCTGAACTATTCCAAATATATTTTGAGTTTTCTTCTATGGTTCAAACCCAATTTTCGAGAAATATCAAAGTTTTTCGCTCATATAATGCAATGGAATACACGGCTAATGCTTTTCTTAACCTGATTCACAAAAATGGCACGTTCTCCCGAACGCAAACATCGACATATTCTTGACACAGTTCATGTTCTTCTCATTTCTTCATATCCTAAGCGTTTTTGGGGTGATGCTACCTTCACAGTCGTCTACACAATAAACCGTGTCCCTTCCGCTACAATCCATAATCAGTCTCTATTTTGAGCGCCTTTTCGGTAAACCTCCTGATTACTCTAAACTCAGAGTCTTTGATTGCGCTTGTTTTATTCTTTTCAAACCACATGAACACAACAAACTGGAACCAAAGGCTCGTCTGTATTGTTTTATTGGATATGGCATCGAACATAAAGGGTATCGGGGTTGGGATCCCATTTCTAAAACCCTTCGTATCTCACAACATGTCATTTTTTGGAAACATCAAATATTTTCTTCCTTACGGTCATTTGACATGTCAACCCTTACCACTACAGATTCTTTACTGATCCATCCATTGACTTATTTCTAGATGATACAGTTCTAGTTACTGTTGAGTCCACTCCAGCACCACCAGTTGAGCCTAGCCTTGCACCTTATGCTGAGTCCATCCCAGAACTACCAGTTGCACCCACTCTAGAACCACTGGCTGATCTCACCCTTCCAACTCCAACGACCATGCATGAGCCTTTTCCTGTGGTCGATAATCCTGTACCACATTCCGTTAACACCTACGTCCCAAATCACCCTCGTCGATCTACCAGAGTAATTCATCATCCACATTACCATTCTGATTTTCATTGTTTTTCCACTATACTTTATCTTCATAAGCCTCAATCCTATAAGGAGGTTAGTACGAACCCTCTTTGGCAGAAAATAATGGACGAAGAACTTCAGGCCCTCGCCAAGACTCATACCTGGGATATCGTTGATCTGCCCCCTAGAAAAATTCTTATTGGGTGCAAATGAGTGTTTAAGATCAAGATACTTTCTGATGGCTCTATTGAACGATATAAAGTCTGACTTGTTGCCAAGGGATTTGCTCAGGAATATGATATTGACTATGAAGAGACATTTGTTTCAATGACGAGGCTAACATATGTCTGTACACTTCTTGCCATTGCCGCCATTCGAAAATGGACTTTCTTTCAAATGGATGTCAAAAATGTATTTCTTAATGGCGATCTTCTTGAGGAAGTATATATGCATACCCCTCTTGGCCTGGTTGCCCTTCAAAATAAAGTTTGTCGCTTTCGTCGTGCCCTATATGGTTTGAAACAAGCTCCACGTGCTTGGTTTGCCAAATTCAACACTACTATTTATCAGTTTGTGTTCACACCTAGTGCTCATGATTCGGCTTTGTTTATTCGTCACACTGCCAATGGTATTATCTTTTTTTTTTACTGTATGTGGACGATATGGTTATTACTAGAGATGATTTACGTGGTATTTCTAACCTCAAAAAGTTCTTCAGTGACCAATTTGAGATGAAGGATCTTGGCGTGCTCACCTATTTTCTTGGCCTTGAAGTCTCATCTAGTTCTGATGGATATTTTCTCTCTCAGGCCAAGTATGCCTCGGATCTCCTTTCCAAGGCTATGATCACTGACTCAACCACTGCCACTACTCCTTTCGAGTCGAATGTCAGACTTGTCCCACTCGATGGTTCACCTCTTCAGGATGTCACTCTATATCGCCAATTGGTTGAAAGTCTTGTATATCTTACTGTCACTCGCCCTGACATTGCCTATGCCGTTCATCAAGTCAACTAGTTCTTGTCCACTCCTTGGACCACCTATTACTCAGCTGTTCTTCACATTCTTCGGTACGTCAAGGGTACTTTATTTCATGGGCTTCATTTCTGAGCTCAATCTGCTCCCATCTTACAAGCTTATTTTGATGCCGATTGGGCTGGAGACCCCTATCGACAAACGTTCAACTACTGGTTATTGTTTCGTTTTGGGCAATTCTCTCATTTCCTGGTATAGTAAGAAACAAATTGTGATTTCTCGCTCCAGTACTGAAGCTGAATATCGTGCTATGGCTGATGTAACTCAAGAATTTCTCTAGTTTTGATAGCTACTTGCTGACATGGACATCCTTTTTCCTATTGCCACTACTTTGCACTGTGACAACATGAGTGCTATTCAAATCGCTCACAATGATATATTCCACGAGTGTACAAAACATATCGAAACTGGTTGCTACTTCATCCGTCATCAAATTCTCCAGAATACGGTTCGTCTATAATCCGTCAGTTCAGCCGATCAGATAACAAACATTTTCACTAAGACTCATCCACCTGGACGCTTTCACTTTTTGATTTCCAAACTCAAGTTCACCTTTCACTTACCGCCTTGAGTTTAAGGAGGGATGTTAATGTAATAATAGACTTAACCCATTTGGCTCATTAGGGTTTTGCCCTAACCCCTCACTTCTCTTATAAATACTTGTGTATAGCGTTGTATTATTTGTATCTCTTTCGTATAATATTAATTCATGATTCATTCTCTTACTTCTCAATTATCTTTAATATATACTATGGTTGAATTTTCTCAAATTGTACGGGGATTATTATATTTCTCTCGAGATGCCCATTGATATTGATTAGATCCATAGTAAAAGAAGATTAGTTATTGATAGTCATGTAGCCTGTAAAATCACGTGACCATCGACAGAAGAAACCACGTGCTCCTTGTGCCATGTTCAACTGTCCAAGCAAACTGCCAGCAACTCGTGCTTTTAATTATTTTTATTTTTTATTTTCATTTTTTGTTAAATTTGACATCAACACTTGTGTAAGTGTTCAATTTACGATAATACCCCCCTCCTTCCTTATTTTTTTTTTTTATGTTGACAATGAAAGCATTGAAGTTGCATGGTCATCGTTCCATGATGAAATGGTCTTTATAGGATAGAATGGGGACATCACAAATGCGTATTTCAATTTTAATTTAAAAATTATTTTATTAAAATTTGAATTCTCTAGACTGATCGATTCTATTTTCTAATAAACTATTTCATATAAGTGGTTAAAATATGCAAATGAAGGCATGCGAATAATAACGTAGATGGTTAGGAAGAAGAAACAAATATGGGTATATAAATTGTAATTATACAGAAAAAATGAAATATAACCTCGGAAAAAAAGGCATTTAATATATCAGCAGAAAAAGAACATATTCAACTTTAATTTCAGGAGTTGCACAATGACTTCTTTACATAATAAATATTTTTTAAAAAAAACAATACCTAAAAACACGCGAGTTTGAACTTATTTACTAGGCTCGAGTATTCCGGAACCACTTTGGTCCCGGTGTTTGCAACACAGGGACCGTTTCTATTTTTTTTTTTTTTTTTTGGTCTTGGCATTCAGAATGCTGGGACTAAAAAAAATAATCCTCCTTGGCTTAGTCCCGGCATTCACAACGCTAGAACTGAGTACCCTTTTTTTTTTTTTGCCAACAGAAAGAGCAGAGAGAGAGGGTCACGAAAAATGAAATGGGTTGAAAACTCAAGTGTTTTTTATATTTTATACACCTAAAGTTTGACCATTATTTCATTTTAAACATTTTTTTTTTGTTTTTTACTTTTTACTCTTTTTTTCAAAATTTGATTTTTTATAATTTTTTTTTTGTTTGTTAATTTTAATTTCTTTAATTGTTGTAATTTAAATTTAAAAGTGAGATCAAAAGATTGATCTAATAAGTCAAACGTTTAACTGATTAAAGTAGTGAGGTAAATAGTTTTGAAAACTAATCCAGTCAGTCGACCGACTTAACAAATCAGTCAACCGTTGAAAATAATGAGTTTAAATTGTATGCTTTGATCTAACCTGTCAACCGAATGGGGCATCCTGTCGACCAAATTGAATTTTTACTTGGAATAGTTCTATTTTTTTTTTTATGTACTTCCATTCCAAAATATTTTTATTTTAAAATAAAAAAATATTTTTACAAAAAATATTTTTGATGTAGAAATATTGTTGAAGTAGATTTCTACTTAAAAAAATCTAGTATAATAAAAAATTATACTAGATTTTTTAAAGCAAAAAATATATTTATCTTTTTTCAATTTAAGCAAAAATATTTTTTTATTTTCAATTGAATTCAAGTAAAAATTCAATTTGATCAACATGATGCCCCATTCGGTTGATAAGTTAGATCAAGACATGCAATTTAAACCCACTATTTTCAATGGTTGACTGATTTGTCAAGTTGGTTGACCGACTTGATTAGTTTTTAGAATTTTCTACCTCATTATTTTAACCAATTAAACGTTTGACTTATTCGATTGACCTTTTGACTTTACTTTTAAATTTAAATTACAACAATCAAAGAAATTAAAATTAAAAAACAAAACAAATGTTTTTTTTTTTAAATGAAATTAAAAAAAGAAGAGTAAAAAGTAAAAAACAAAAAAAATTGTTTAAAATGAAATAATGATCAAACTTTAAGGGTATAAAATGTAAAAAAATACTTGGATTTTCAACCCATTTAATTTTCCGTGACTCTCTCTCTCTCTCTCTCTCTCTCTCTCTCCTCTTTTTGTTGACAAAAAAAAAGAGTACTTAGTTCCGGCATTGTGAGCCCCCAGACTAAGCCAAGAAAGATTATTTTTTTGATCCCGGCGTTCTCCGGTGTTCACAATACCAGGAAACTCGGACCTGGTAAATAAATTCAAACTCGCGTATTGTCAGATTTTTTTTTTTTTAAATATTTATTATGTAAAGAACTCGTTGCACAATAACTCTGTCCCAGGCCGCACCTTCAACAGAAAAAGTATATATTTATAATATATAGTTATGTTAAAAAGAAAATTGCTATTTAAACTCGAATTAATTGTTTTTAATAACCCAATACTTTGATCTTATTTTTTTTGTCCAATCCATTTCTTAGAGATAAACTTTACTATTTTGAAATAGAGTTTAGGAGTTTGGTCATGAGTATCAAGATTGCTATCAACAGAAATTATCTTGGAATCATGGTTGAAACAGATTTAATGGAGACAGTCAATCTCATTCAGAATCCATGTTGGAAAATCATCGCTTCAAAGATTAGATTCATGAATGCAGAAGACTTTTTCTCTTGTGTAACTATATTTTCCAATTTATCTCGAGAGAGACTGATAGATGTGCAGACCTTTTGGCAAAGAAGGGTACTAATGGAGATTGCAAACTCAAAATCATTGAGACGCTAACATGGACATAGAAGACATCCTCTTGAAGGAGATGGACAAAATGACATTTGATCTTTGCTTAGAATAATATTTGTTGTTGTTATTGTTTTGTTTGTTTATCTGTAGTGTTTTATTTTTGTTTGTTGAACTACTAAAAAAGAAAAATTTGAATTAATTTTTTTTTATTTCAACTTAATAAAGCATCAAGTATGCATGAAAAATAGATGAAATTAATTTTTTCATCAAAAAATTATATAAATATAAGAATAAAAATGAAAAATAGAATTAAGAAAGGAAAAAAAGAGAGCGGGAATGTTATTTTTATTTTTTATTTTTCTTAATTGACTTTTTCTTTTTAGTCAAAAATAAAAGGAGTTGAAATGTAAATATCAAACATATAGGAGATAACATAAAATATAGGGGTTAAAGAATAATTAGCCCTTTAAAGTAATAACAAGAAAAATCTCGAGTTATTCGTTTCGACCGGTAAAAGCGTCTACAATTTGTGTGTTCGTAACGAACACCTTTTCTTCACTACTCCCTTCTGAGAAACAGAAATTCAGAGGGAGAAACCGAAATTCTAGAGAGAGAGAGAGAGTGAGATGCTTCAGTTGTACAGTCCACGGCCATGGCTTTCGACTCGAGTTCCGAGAATCAACCATATTTATCCTTCGAAGAGGTAACTCATTGCTATCTTATTCTCCGTTTCTCTGCGTTTCATCCTCAACACGTTTATCAATCTCTCTCTGCATCCACTCAGAACTGCATATAATGTGTGTATTTGTGTGTGCGCGGGCGCGTGATCTCAGCAGTAGAGTTCGCTTATAAATTTACACTCCGCAGTCGAACTAGAATGTGGATTTCATAAATCATGAACGTTTGCGAAAAAAATCATCTCGAGTACGTGAGCAAATGTTGTCAATTATTGATGAACTCAAGCAATCGATGAAATGATGCCTGAGCTTAGTTTTGAAAAATTGCACGTTATGTATTTGTTAAAAGTACTGCTAAGGCTTCTGTTTTGAGAATATGCAAAAAATCATCATCGGCACTTTCACATTAAGGATAGGCAGTTTTGCCTCAATGTTGAACATGAATTATGTTGGAAACTAGACATTCTTTAACCTGATATTACTATGATAATTTCAGAAAGGCAATGACATATCCGTGTTGGTGGATTCGTTCTTCGGCTTTACATACAAGTAACTTGTTACTAAACGACGAAGGTAACTTTTCTGCAGTCAATGTCGGACATAGAATTATTTATTTTATGAACTAGTATCTCATTCTAGTATAATTTTTAGTGTAGAAATAAAATTAGAAACAGAGATTCTCAACTTACTGAATTTTATGTTTCTTTCCATGGCCAAACAAATACAATCTCTAATAGACCAAAGACAGTTATTTGAAGGTGATATATTACTAAGAAACTAAAAAGAAAATTAAAAAGAACAAAAAATAATGTTTTTTGTAAAAAAGGAAAGTGCAAATCCCCAAAATATCCAGTTAAAAATCTTAAATAGGAAAATAAGGCCGGGGTTTAAAATTAAGTCTGCACAAAAGAAAACAAAATTAAGGATGAAAAAGAAAAATGCTCTTTAGCCTAGAAGTATAACTCTCTAATTTCCCCGCAACCCGCCAATCTTAGAATTCCCAAGAACTACTGTAGTACTTCTATTGCCTAACCCACCAACAGGAAATTCAACTTGTGGTAAATAAGAATCACTGTAAGTTGACTTTAGATGAAATTGCTATCAAATCAGTGCGGCATAGGCCAAAAGAGACCTAGTTTCTGTTAGAAGTACCGAACAACAAATCAGACCTGCTTAATATATAAATGATATCATCCTTTTCACTCACCTTTTGGAAACTTAGAATTATCTTAAAGATAGAATTTATATAAATTTATTTAAGGTTCCTTACTGCGTCTCCAAACATAAATGCTATAATGGGACCTCTTTCAGGTAAGCATTGATCAATAGTGGAAGCACTAATAATTAAAGACTTTGACATCGAGGTTCATCAATACCTTCGTGTCCTAAATATCTGGCTCAAATTTATATTTTATTGATGATCAAATCATATATTATCTTGGTGTTCGTTGTTGCAGCAGTTTTTGGTACGGGAATTGATCCTTTCCGGCTGGCCCTTACATGAGTTTGTTGGAAACATCGCAGGCAACGTAACTCTTATGAAAAAAGCGTTGAAATTTATTTTGGGATTATAATAATGCATGGTCATGTAGACATGAGCAATTGGAGAAAGATATGGCCAAAAAACAGAGGACACTAGAAGAGATTTTGGTGGGGGGGGGGGCACGTAGCTCAAGATTCTTTCACCAATAAGGAGATAAAAGTAGTCATTTGGACTGGCTAATTCTAGAGCCTTATTTGAGGTTAAGGGCCATATTTTCATGACTAAGCTATCTTAACCTGTGTGACAACAAGTATGTTTCTTAAATTTCAGGCGATGCAGTACTTTCACAATTGTGATTATTGCTCTTCGTGCTTAATACCATTAGGGTACCACCTCCTAACCTCCAAAAAAATGTTCTTTGATGTAACATTTTCATTTCGCCATGAAAATTATCTTTAGTGATCATTGTTGGGTCATCAATCCAACATGATGAAGAGAATACCAGAGATAGAGACATCATGCTACGAGTTGTTTCGTTTCCTAAATAAACCCGAACATTCATGAATTACTCTCTTCGTGGATAAAATATATGTGTATATAATATATGTACTACATATGGGAACGAATTGGAATTGAGCAGGATTTTTGTTGATTGAAAAGAATCGAATTCTTGGAACGGAACACAATTGGAAGTTGGGTCAAATGAATAAACGGATAAAGCCCTAAGGTTTCAAGGATCTTACTTTCACTTAATTCACGGGGTTCAACAACCAATCGATATTTCATGATCAAGGGTGTAATACTGTCAACATTGCACAGTATTTACTATAATCTATTGCCTTTGTATACTGTGTTAAATAGCATAGTATATTGACATTGCTTCTATTAGTATTATTATATTTTTATTTGGATGTTAATTAACAATTCTTCTACACTTCCTTTCTGATAAGTCTTCTGTCATGTTCTTTCTTATTTACTTTACTATACTTTATTAGGAAAATTGGAGTCCAACGCTCAGAGGGGGAACAAGTTAGATTCTACAATCAATTTGGATGTATTGGACAATTCAAATATGAAACTGTTGGAGATGGATTGTGGAAAAATATCTAAGGTGCGGTATTGAACAATTCAAATATGAAACTGCTGGAGATGTATTGGAAATAGGCAAAACAATTCAAAAGGTTGAAGAACTAGTATTCATTTTGACATATTTGAAACTTCTAAAAGGAGGAGGTATATATATATAAGAGATTTAAATCACATCTAGTTGTCTTTAGAGTTCATATTAGTGAGCATCTACCTACAAGTGTCATTGTGGTAATTTGTCGAAGTGTTAAACTTCCTACTTCTCTAATTTATAAATGCAATGACATGGGGGCAACTGAAAATTGATATTCTAAAATCTTCTCCCTTTATTTCCGAGGTAAAAAGTAGTTTTTAGTGTATATGTGTGCTTTTTTATTTCTCTTTGATGTGAAAGAACATGTGCTCGTAGAAGCCGTACTTTGGCTTCAAAAAGTTCATATGGACGTGCCATTCTACAGTCCTTGCACATCAAGTTAGAAGTGGTCATAAGTATGAACTAATAGGTTCATGAGTGTATTTTTTCTGGTACGAGCAGCTTGTACTTTTTTGTAACTCATGATTTATGTATATCATTTCATGTGCAGGGTCACCTAGCGAAAGTTATGGTAGCAGGGCTTTCATCTTGTTTCCTTTTTAGACTGATCCAACTGAGTTCTGCTAATATATTGATCAATGCTGCACAAGACTTATTTTTCATTCTACCTCGAACATTTGCAACTGCAAGAATGCCTTTTGCATGTGTATCCAGTTCCTTGAATAAACCCACTCCACTTCAATTGGATGTATGTTTGCCTACAATGCAAGATATCAGATGGAACTTTTCAAGGCTGATTTATCTATTCAACGTACAACTTGAGAGAAATGTTGCCACGTAAGCGAAGTAAACATACTCCATATTATTGTTAAACTTTTTTCATGGTACTCCCTTTTGTAATTCTTTTAATGCTTTAAGGAAACATTTTGATGCTATTTAAATATTAAACTGTCAAAGTTAAAAATTGCTGGTATCTTGTTATCCTCTCGTCCTCAGGAAGATAAAGAGACTATTGCCTCATGAGTCATGATCAAATGCATGTGTTGTCATCTGTCTTCATTTTTAGGTTTATGAAATCATTTTTGTGCAGACAATTTCAAATTAGAAATGTAGTCAATCTTCCCTTCTCAGCAACAGTTGTTATCACTACCTAATATGATTCTTTTGGGCAGTCAGTCCTATTATCATGATATAGTATAAAATTCTTGTATACGGCATCAGCTAAAGAATTTGCTGGTGATTCAATGTTTCAAATGATTTTGTTAAAACTTGGCTAACGATCTTACGCACTGATGTTCATTAGTATCATTGATGTATGGAACAACTTTTTAGTCGAACATATCTTAGTAATTATAAAACCTAATGGGCCTAACTCAATCTCAAAAGACGCCTCGAAAGAAGAGGATTGATGATGTGGGATTCAACATGCTCCCTCACGTGTAAGGTGGACTTTGCCAAACTACTGTGAACGGATATCGGGGGGCCCAACATCGATATGGGATTCAACACGCCCCCTCATGTGTAGGGTGAATTTTGCCAAACCATTGCTAACATATATCAGGGGGGTCCTAACATTGATGTGGCATTCAACACGCCCAATTTCAGAAGGTGAACTCGGTAGGTGAACTCGGTAACTTGGGGAATACTTTGACAATATATAGGGAGTGTGGAACCTTATTGTATATAATTATATCATCATAATAAAATAATTCTGTCTTTCTCTCTCTCCGAAATCCTTTTTGGTATCAGTCTATCAGATTCTAAAAAGAGGAAAACAATAGGAGACGCGAGGAAAAGAACACCCTAGCCCCCCTGATGCGAACCTCATCAAAGATTGTGAAACCCGAAACCAACTTAGGGTTTCTTCACGAAAATCGAAACTAAATAAGATTTTGAATGAACTAAAAACACAGAAATTGAAAGATAGATTACCTTGACCCAACGTTTATGAACGAAACGCGAACCAATGGTATAATGATCTTGACCCAATGATTATGATGAATCACGAACCAAAGATATAAGTTTGAATGCCACAAGAAACTCTTGATAAGTTCATAAAAAGTTCTCTGAAGAACTAAAGAGAAAACTCTTACAATTTTATTAATCAAAGTAATGTATTGTTTTCCATGGGATACAAGTCTCTTAAATAGATAAAAGAAAAAACCTTAGCTAGTGAATAGTGTAGTCGTGAACAGTGTCGGTGAACAGTACATGAATAGTAACGGCCAAAATAGAACTAAAAGGAAATCCTAGAGGACTAAGGAATCCTAGAGAAATAAGGAAACCCTATTCCTAATCTAAAAAGGAAATAACTAATTTCTAATCTAAAAAGGAAAAAGGCTAAATTGGCAATCTTGCCTTACAAATTATCAAATAAATAACTAAATTAAAAATAAAACACTAATAAATAAAATAAATATGCTGAGAATTTCGTGGTCCACATGACTTGGTCCATTTGAGTTCATGTCTAAACACATTCACTTGCTTTGATGAGATGGATTAGGCCTTGATTGTCATTTAGGCCTAATTTGGGTTTTATTGTGTTCGATTCAACCCAAAGCTCTTAAATTAGCCCATTAAGCGCTTCTTTGATTTTCTTGGATCTTGCCCTAGTAGTGGGCCCACTCGGGACATGTAATGTGTCCTTTGATGTTGCTTGTTGGTTCTCATCATCCCCCCTCTTTTCAAAAGGATTTGACCTCAAATCTTCACTTACATCAAACGGAGAAAGATCAGAAACATTAAATGTAGCACTAACGTTATACTCACCTAGAAGATCTAACTTGTACGCATTATCATTGATCCTCTGAAGGATTTGAAATGGACCATCCCCTCTAGGATGTAGCTTGGTCCGCCTATGGGCTGTAAATCTTTTTTTTCTCATATGCACCCAAACCCAATCACCCGGTTTAAAGATGACTCGTCTACGACCCTTATTTGCTTTGTTTGCATATTGCTCATTTTTCTTCTCTATGTGTTGTCGTACACTTTCATGGAGTTTCTTCACCATCTCAGCCTTCTTTTGTCCATCCAAACTAGGCCTCTCATTGACTGGCAAAGGCAACAAATCCAAAGGAGTTAGTGGATTAAAACCAACAATCTCAAATGGTGAAAAATCAGTTGTAGAATGAACACTCCGATTATAAGCAAATTCAATGAACGGCAAACAATCCTCCCAATTTTTCAAGTTCTTTTGAATTATAGTATGCAATAAAGTAGATAAAGTTCGATTTATTACCTCGGTTTGTCCATCTGTTTGGGGGTGACAAGTAGTTGAGAACAATAATTTAGTTCCCATCTTTCCCCACAAGACTTTCCAAAAATAGCTAAGGAACTTAACATCACGATCAGATACAATACTCTTAAGAACACCATGGAGACGTACTATCTCTCTAAAAAACAAATCAGCAACGTGGGTCGCATCATCAGTTTTATTACAAGATATGAAATGTGTCATCTTAGAGAACCTATCAACAACCACAAAAATCGAATCTCTACCTTCCCTTGACATAGGCAAGCCTAAAACAAAGTCCATGGAAATATCCATCCAAGGCGCACTAGGTACGGGTAAGAGAGTGTATAATCCATGTGGTAAGACTCTAGATTTGGCTTGCCTACACGTAACACACCTAGCACAAACTCTCTCCACATCACGTTTCATTTTTGGCCAAAAGAAGTGTTTATGTAACACGTCTAAAGTCTTTCTCACACTAAAATGACCTATCAAACCACCCCCATGTGCTTCACGCACGAATAACTTACGCATAGAACTATTAGGCACGCAAAGTTTATTTTCTTTAAACAAGTACCCATCTAATCTATAGAACTTACCAAACGCTGTCTTCTCACATGCACCAAACGCACTAGCAAAATCATCATCATTAGTATACAATTCTTTAACATATTCAAACCCCAGTAGCTTTGCATTTAATGTAGAGACAAGGGCGTACCTTCTGGAGAGTGCATCAGCCACAATATTTTCCTTACCTTGTTTGTATTTGATTATATAAGGGAAGGTTTCAATGAATTCCATCCACTTGACATGCCTTCTATTTAACTTATCTTGTCCCTTCAAGTGCTTTAAGGACTCATGATTGGTATGTATGACAAATTATCTCGGCCATAGGTAATGTTGCCAAGTCTCCAATGCTCTTACCAACGCAAAAAGCTCCTTATCATATGTTGGGTAATTCAATACTGCCCCATTTAGCTTTTCGCTAAAGTATGCTATTGGCCGATTTTCCTGCATCAAAACAGCTCCAATGCCTATTCCTGAAGCATCACACTCAATCTCAAAAGTTTTAGAAAAATTAGGTAATGTTAATAAAGAAGCACCATATAATCGTTCTTTAATCTCATTCAATGCACGCTCTTGCTCCATACCCCATTTAAAATCCACGGATTTTTTGACAATTTCAATGAGTGGTGCGGCTAATGTACTAAAATCTTTAACAAATCGACGATAAAAACTAGCTAAATCATGAAAACTTCTTACCTCCGTGATTGACTTAGGTGTGGGCCATTCTTTGATAGCCTTCACCTTTTCCTCATCCACTGCAATCCCTTCCGAACTAACAACATAGCCAAGAAACACAACTTTGTCCAAGCAAAAAGAACATTTCTTTAAATTTGCATATAATTTTTCTTTTCTCAGAACATCAAGCATATAATGCAAATGATCAATATGCTCATCTAAGCTCTTACTATACACCAAAATATCATCAAAATAGACCACAACAAACTTGCCTATAAACGCACGCAATGTATGATTCATTAACTTCATGAATGTATTTGGTGCATTAGTTAGCCCAAAAGGTATTACCAACCACTCATACAATCCATATTTAGTTTTGAAGACAGTTTTCCATTCATCACCTTCTTTCATCCTAATTTGGTGATACCCACTTTTCAAATCAATTTTAGTGAAAATATATGACCCATGCAACTCATCTAACATGTCATCTAGCCTAGGAATGGGATGTCGATACTTTACCGTAATGTTGTTAATAGCTCGGCAATCAACACACATACGCCAAGTTCCATCCTTCTTAGGCACAAGTAGTATCGGTATTGCGCACGGACTCATGCTCTCTCTTACGTGTCCCTTGGCTAGCAATTCCTCCACTTGCCTTTGAAGTTCCTTCGTCTCCTCTGGATTACTCCTATAGGCTGGTCGGTTAGGAATTGTTGCACTCGACACAAAGTCAATTTGATGCTCAATGCCTTGAATAGGTGGCAATCCACTAGGCACATCGTTAGGGGGCACGTCCTCAAATTCCTGCAACAAAGAAACAACAACACTAGGCAAAGATTGGTCAAATTCGTTAGCACTAAAACACGTCTCTTTATACAATAGTACAAATATAGGCCGGTTTGCATACAAAGCACCCTTGATATCACTCGCCTTAGCATAAAATCTCACTTGTTTCTCTGTTTTTCTCTCATTTTTTTCACTTCTTTTTTGTTTTTCACTCTCTTTTATGTTTCTACTATATTTTTTCTCATATTTTTTTGAACTCTCGGTCTCACAAGTTTTTTTCAATTCATTCTCTCTTTTCAATTTTATTTGATCCTCATACACTTGTTTTGGAGTCAACGGCACAAGAGTAATGGTTTTATTGTCTTTGACGAATGAGTGCCTATTCTTGAACCTGTCATGAGTAACCGTCCCATCAAATTGCCATGGCCTGCCCAACAATATGTGACCCACATGCATTGGAACAACACCACAAAGTACTTCATCCTTGTACTTCCCAATCGAAAAGGAAACTAATACTTGCTTATTTACCCGAACCTCCCCACAATCATTTAACCACTGCAATTTATAAGGCCTAGGGTGTTTCAAGGTATGTAAATTCAGTTTCTCTACTAAAGTAGTGCTAGCCACATTAGTGCAACTTCCCCCATCAATGATTATACTACATACCTTGTTGTTGACGTGGCATCTAGTATGAAATATATTATCCCTTTGTTGTTCCATGTCATCCTCCACAACTTGGGCACTTAGAGCACGCCTTGCCACAAGTGACACTCCCTCCATCGGGTACTCCACATCATCATCACAAGCATCCTCAAGTTGTGGCATCTGGTCATCATCACTCTCACTTTCGGTTTCCATCTCTCCATCAACACGTGCAATCATGGTCCTCTTATTTGGGCATTGTGAGGCTATGTGACCTACTCCCAAACAACGAAAACATTTAATATTACGGTTACGAATTTGGGTTTCGGTTTTACCTTTGTTGGCGATGGGAACATCATCTCTCCTTTTTGGGGGTTCGGTTTTGGACTTTGAAACAACCCCTTCGTCCTTCCTCCCATTCGGCCTCCATGAATTAGAAGAGCTTGAATTTTGAAATGATCGAGTTCCTTTCCTTTTAAGCTGTCGTTCCACTTTTATGGTCATGTGAACCATGTCCTTCAATTCCACGTAATGTTGCAACTCCACCACGTTGGCAATGTCCCGATTCAACCCATTCAAGAACCTTGCCATGGTAGCTTCTCTATCCTTCTCGACATTAGCCCGGGTCATAGAGACCTCCATCTCCTTGTAGTAATCATCCACGCTCCGATAGCCTTGCGTAAGACTTTGTAATTTCTGATACAAGTCCCTATAGTAGTGACTAGGGACAAACTGCCTCCTCATGATGACCTTCATTTCCGCCCACGTCACGATAGGCCTCTCATGGTTCTTTTTCCTGTTTATCACAAGTTGATCCCACCATATTATAGTATAAGTCAATAAACTCAATCACAACAAGTTTTACCTTTTTCTCCTCGGAGTAGTTGTGGCACTCAAAGATCAACTCCACCTTCTTCTCCCACTCCAAGTATGCTTTAGGATCGTTTTTCCCTTGGAATGAGGGTATCTTCACCTTGATGCTTCCCAAGTTATTATCAATCCGCTCCCCATGTCTATCTCCTCTATTCCCATGTCCATTCCCAAATCTGCCCAAGCTTGCATTAGAGGCACGATCGTCTTCATCTAGGTCATCCCCATAATCATCTTCATACTCGAACCGAGGCTGATTCCTCTCTCTTCGTTGCACATTAGGAGCTCTCGGTGACTGCCCCTTTTGTGCGTTAGACTCAACTTTGTCAAGTCGCTCATGCACTTCATCAAACCGCAAGTTCAACTATTGAATCTTTTGCTCCAAGGCCTTGTAGAAAACTTTTGCGTCCATTGTGTCCATCCTTTCATGTGCTTCATCGGACGAGCCTTTGTTTGTTTCTCGAGACATGTTTAGTAACCTGCAAAACAAAGTTAGCAAACCTCACAAACACTTCCTCACGTGTTTGCACTCAAACTATGTCACTCTACTAGTGTATCACTTAAATTCGGCTTTTACCCTCTTATAAGCTCACACTCTCTTACCTTTTTCCACTCTTTAGTTCCCTCTTTTAGTTCTTTATTGAACTTAACCATTCTCAATCAGAAATTTCCTTGTTGTAATCCAAACTCAACAATTTGATTCACTAAGAATGAGATTTTAGGAACGAAACAAAGGGAACAAGAAGAGCACAAAGAAAAATTTATGAAATAGAACAAGAAGAAATTATTCTCAATTTTTGGTGGGGGGGCTGCTGAATTTTCTCTCTTTTTTTTTTTTTTTTTTTTTTCGTTTCTGTTTTTTTTTTTTTTTTCTATTTTTTTTTTGTGAAAAGCAGCAACTTTAAATCGAGATTTGAAGAAGCACAATATTTAAACGAAAAATATGATCAGAATAAAGATACATCGCGGTTTTTTTTTAAGATTGGACCAGATTTGAATTAGAACGAAAAGAAAAAAAACGCAATAGATTTGATGATATAATTTGGTCATGAAAAAAAAAATTATGAAGGAATAGATATGAAAAAACGAAAAAGAAAAAGGATAGATGAAACCTGATTTAGACCTTACTCTAATTACCAAATGATGCGAACCTCACCAAAGATTGTGAGACCCGAAACCAATTTAGGGTTTCTTCGCGAAGATCGAAACTAAATCAGATTTTGAACAAACTAAAAGCATAGAAATTAAAAGATAGATTACCTTGACCCAACATTTATGAATGAAACGCGAACCAATGGTATAATGATCTTGATCCAATGATTATAATGAATCACGAACCAAAGATATAAGTTTGAGCGCCACAAGAAACTCTTGATAAGTTCAAGAAAAGTTCTCTGAAAAACTAAAGAGAACACTCTTACAATATTATTAATCAAAGTAATGTATTGTTTTCCATGGGATACAAGTCTCGTAAATAGATAAAAGAAAAAACCCTAGCTAGTGAATAATGCAGCCGTAAACAGTGTCGATGAACAGTATATGAATAGTGGCGGCCACAATAGAACTAAAAGGAAACCCTAGAGGACTAAAGAATCCTAGAGAAATAAGGAAACCCTATTCCTAATCTAAAAAGGAAATAATTAATTCCTAATCTAAAAAGAAAAATGCTAAATTGGCAATCTTGCCTTACAAATTATCAAATAAATAACTAAATTAAAAATAAAACACTAATAAATAAAATAAATATGCTGAGAATTTCGTGGTCCACATGACTTGGTTCATTTGAGTTCATGTCTAAACACATTCACTTGCTTTGATGAGATGGATTAGGCCTTGATTGTCCGATGAGCCTAATTTGGGCTTAACTATTGTAAACATGGGCCAAGTCTCTTGAATTAGCCCATTAAGTGCTACTTTGATTTTTCTTGGATTTTTCCCTAGTAATAGGCCTAATTGGAACATGTAACTGATCCTCTAATGGTGGTCGTTGATTCTCATCACCCCCGTGCCTCACCACCTTCTGACCACCGCCTTCCCGCAGCGTCGAACTACTGCCATTGCTACATTCTTTGTCCCACGGCAACCTGCCTTCTCCTTCACCTCATGTTAGCCCCTATCTATGGCCATAGTTGCCAAAGTCGCGCTTGGGCGTGCGCCCAAGCGCAAGTCGCCTCAAGTCATAGGACTTGTGCTTCACTCAGGTCTAGGCGATGCATGTACAAGAAGCGATCATTTTTACCGCCTGGGCGAGAGTTGCGACCGTCGCCTAAGGTGCGCCTGTGGTGGACAAGTCGTTTTTTTTCATTGTGGCCTTGACTCTCGAATTAGCCCTAGCGGCCCTAGCCCAAGTCCCTAATAAGTACCCAGATCCCTTTCCTGAGCATAATCGGCCTCACACAATCGAATTAGCCCTAGCATGACACTTCGCCTTCGAATCTCCTTCGATTTCTCCTTCGATTCCATCTCCTCAGTTCGTCGCTCATTGCTGCTATTGCTCCGCCAGTTCGCTGCTCGTGGTTTGCTCTCCTCCGACTGCTCACTTCTCGTCATTTCCTCTCTTCCGACTGATCGTCGTTCGCTCTGCTCAGCGGTAACTGTTTATTTATTTATTTACTTAATTATTTATTTAATTATTTATGTTTAAAAACTTCCATTTGGAGTTCCGGGCTACTTGCGCCTGGTGTCGCTCAGGTTAGCGCCTCGCCTTGTTCCTAGCGCCTCGCCTTGCGCCTAGTGCATAGGCTTCGGGACACCTTGTGCACCTCGGTGCGCCTAGAGCCTTTAACAACTATGTCTATGGCCATCTGTAAAAATTTTAATGGGCCTAACTTACTCTCAAAAGACACCTTGTAAGAGAAAGATTCCCCTTAGCTTTATATATAGCTCAGGATTAGGTAACACAAGCGATGTGGGATTCAACACGCCTCCTCACGTGCTGGGTGGACTTTGACAAACCACTGCAAACGGATATCGGGAGGCCCAACATCAATGTGGGATTCAACACGTCCCCTCATGCGCAGGGTAGACTTTTTGACAAACTACTGCGAATGGATATCGGGAGCCTATCATTGATGTGGGATTTAACACGCCCACTATTAGACAAAAGTTTGGCTTTGATACCAATTTAGAGTTTCTTCGTAAAGGATCGAATTTAAATTTAGATTTGAAAAACGAAGAACACAAGAAAATACAAAAAGTTGATAGATTACCTTGACCCGACATTTATGAATAAAACGCGAACCAAAGGTATAAGAGAATCTTTAACCCAATGATTACAAGAGAATTACGAACCAAAGAGGTTGAACGCCACAAGAAAATTTGATAAGTTCAAAAAAGTTCTTTAAAGAATTCAAGAGAAAACCCTCCCAAAATATAATAATCAATATCAAAAGTAATGTTTTTTTTTTTTTTCATGGGATATAAGTCTCTTAAATAGATAAAAGAAAAAACCCTAGTTAGTGAATAATACTCGTGAACAGTGGCGGTGAACAGTAGACGACCACAATATAATATAAAAGAAAACCCTAATCCTAGAGGAATAAGCAATTCTAGAGAAATAAGGAAACCCTGTTCCTAATTTAAAAAGGAAAGGACTAATTCCTAATCTAAAAATGAAAAGGCTAATTTGGCAATCATGCCTTAGAACTTATCAAATAAATATCCTAAATTAAAATTAAAAGACTAATAAATAAAATAAATATGCTGAATTTCGTGGTCCTCATGCCTTTACCCATTTAAGTTCATGTTTAAGCTCCTTTACTTGCCTTGATGAGATGAATCCTTCACTTGCCTTGATGAGATGAATTAGGCTTTGATTGTCCGATAGGCTTAATTTGGCCTTAACTATTGTAGATATGGGCCAAGTCTCTTGAATTAGCCCATTAAGTGCTGCATTGATTTTTCTTGGGAAAAGTACAATTTAGACCCTCTAACTATTGACACATTTCTAAGTGATCCCTCTAAATTTAAACGTTTCATTTCAAACCCTCTACGTATCATAACGTTTTAAAATGGCTCTTCTGTTAGAAAATCCGTTAAAACTAACGGAATTTAGGGGTAAATTGGTCTTTTTACATTTTAAAAATTTTTTAATCATTTTTAATTAATATTTATTTATTTATTTATTTAATCTCTCTTTCTTCCTCCCCTTCCTCTCTCTCTCTCCCGCCACCTCCCTCTCCCTCCTTCCCTCTCCCCGCCACCTCCCTCTCCCTGTCCCTGTCCCTTTTCCTCCCCTTCCCCTTTCTCCCTCCTACCCCACCCCCGTAACAGGGGGTGCCACCACCCCCACAACAAGGGGTGTTTTCACCTCCTGTTACGGGGGTGGGGTGGGAGGGGAGGAAGAGGGAGAGGGAGGTGGCGGGAGAGAGAGAGAGAGAGAGAGATTTTAAAAAAAAAAAAATTAATTAAAAATGATTAAAAAATTTAAAAAATGTAAAAAGACCATTTTACCCCTAAATTTTGTTAGATTTAACGGATTTTTTAACAGAAGGGCCATTTTGAAACGTTATGATACGTAGAGGGTTTGAAATGAAACGTTTAAACTTAGAGGGATCACTTAGAAATGTGTCAATAGTTAGAAGGTCTAAATTGTACTTTTCCCATTTTTCTTTGATCTTGCCCTAATAATAGGCCCAACTGGAACATGTAACGGATCCGCTGATGGTGCTCATTGATTCTCATCATTCCCCCTTTCTTCAAAAGGATTCGTCCTTGAATCTTCACCATAGTGTTGCTAATAGTTCGACAATCATCGAACATTCGCCAAGTCCCATCCTTCCTAGGCACAAGTAGCACTTGTATTGCACACGGACTCATGCTTTCTCGTATGTGTCATTTCTCCTCCGAATTATGCCCATAGGATTGGTTGGTTAGGAATCATTGCGCCGGTCACAAAATTGATTTGATGCTTGATCCCTCTATTAGGAAGACATTCGTTACGCACATCATTATGAAATATGTCCTTATATTCCTGCAACAAATAAACAACAATACTAGGCAAATATTTGTCAATTTCGTTAGTAGTAAAACAAGCCTCTTTGTACAAGAGTACAAATATAGGCTAGGCTGATTTGTATAAAAAACCCTCTTGACATCACTCACTTTAGCATAAAAACTCACTTGTTTTTCTGTTTTTCCCTCATTTTTTTCACTCTCTTTTCTCTTTTCACATTTCTCTTTCTCATCTTTTTTTGAACTCATCTCAAAAGTTTTTTTCAACTCATTCTCTTTTTTCAATTTCATTTGATTCTCATTTTCTTTTTGTTGTTCCATATCATCTTCTGCAACTTGAGCACTTAGAGCATGTCAAGCCACAAGTATCTCTCCCTCCACCGGATACTCCACTTCATCATCACAAGCATCCTCAAGTAGTGGTATCTGGTCATCATCACTCTCACTTTCGGTTTCCACTTCTCCATCAACATGTACTATCATGGTCTTCTTATTTGGGCATTGTGAAGCCATGTGACCTACTCCCAAACAGCGAAAACATTCAATTTCACGATTACAAGTTTAGGTTTCGATTTTACCTTTGTTGGTATTGGGCACATCATTTCTCATGTTCGGCGGTTCAGTTTGGGACGCAAAAACAACCCCTTCCTCTTTTCACCCATTCAGCCTCCATGAAGTAGAGGAGCTCGGATTTTGAAATTACTGAGTTCCTTTCCTTTTAAGTTGCCATTCCACCTTTGTGGCCATGTGAACCATGTCTTCCAACTCCACGTAATGTTGCAACTCTACCACGTTGGCAATGTCCTAATCCAGTCTATTCAAGAACCTAGCCATGGTAGTTTCTCTATCTTCCTCAACATTAGCCCGGATCATAGCAATCTCCATCTCCTTGTAATAATCATCCACGCTCCGATAGCCTTGGGTAAGACTTTGTAACTTTTGGTACAAATCCCTATAGTAGTGACTAGGGACAAACCTCCTCCTCATTATGGCCTTCATTTCTGCCCACGTCTCAATAGGTCTCTCAAGGTTTCTCTTCCTGTTTATCACAAGTTGATCATACCATATTATAACATAGTCAATAAACTCAATTATAACAAGTTTTACCTTTTTTTCCTCGGAGTAGTTGTGGCACTCAAAGATCAACTCTACCTTCTTCTCTGACTCCAAGTATACTTCAGGGTCGTTTTTTTCTTGGAATGACGGTATCTTCACCTTGATACTTTCCAAGTTATTATCAATCTGCTTCCTATATCTATCTCCTCTATTGCCATATCTACGCTCAAATCTGCCCAAACTCGCATTAGAGATGCGATCCTCTTCATCTAGGTCATCCCCGTCATCACCTTTATATTTATACCAAGGTAGATTCTTCTCTCGTCGTTGTACATTAGGAGCTCTAGGTGGTTGCCGTGAACTAGACTCAACTTTGTGTAGTTGTTCATGCACTTCATCAAATCTCGAGTTCAATTGTTCAAACTTTCGCTCTAAGGCTTTGTACAAAACTTTGACATCCACGACGTCCATCATTTCCGGTGCTTCATTAGATGAGCCTTTGTTTGTTTCTTGAGACATGTTTAATAATCTACAAAACCAAGTTAGCAAACCTCACAAACACTCCGTTACGTGTTTTCCTCAAGATTGATGGCACTCGCACTCCTGTTTCACTCAAATTCGGCTTTTATCCTCTTATGAGCTCACACTCTCTTGTTTTTTTCCACTTTGTGGTTCACTTTTTTAGTTTTTTATTGAACTTCACCAAACTCAATCAAAAATTTCTCGTGGCAATTTAAACATAACAAATCAATTTCACTAAGAATGAGATTTAGGACAAAAGTAAAATGAACAAGAAGAGCAAAAATGATAAGTTTGCGGAATAGAACAAGAAGAAATAAATTTCAAAATTTGGAGCTGATGGATTTTTTTTTTATTCTGTGTTTTTTTTTTGTTTCTATTTCTGTTTTTGTTTTTTCTTTCTTTTTTTATTTTTTATTTTTTATTTTTTTTTGCAGCAACTTAAATCAAGATTGAAGATGCACAGTACCAAAGAAAAAAAAATGAAAATTTGACCAAATATAAATATTTCGGCCAAGAAAGTTCAAGTATGAAGGAAAAGATAACGATGAACGAAGAAGATAAAGGAGGATAGGTGAAACCTAATTTAGACCTTTATCTGATTACCAAATGATGCAAACCTCACCAAGAATTAGTGAGACTTGAAACCAATTTAGGGTTTCTTCGCAAAGGATCGAATCTAAATTCAAATTTGAAAAACGAAGAACACAAGAAAATACAAAAAGTTGATAGATTACCTTGACCTGGCGTTTATGAATGAAACGTGAACCAATGGTATAAGAGAATCCTTGATCCAATGATTATAAGAGAATCACGAACCAAAGAGGTTGAACGCCACAAGAAAACTTGATAAGTGCAGAAAAATTCTTTGAGTAATTCAAGAGAAAACCCTCCCAAAATATATTAATCAATAGTACAAGTAATGTTTTTTTTTTCCCCATGGGATACAAGTCTCCTAAATAGATAAAAGAAAAAACCCTAGTTAGTGAATAGTGCTCGTGAACAGTGGCGGTAAACAGTAGACGGCCACAATATAATATAAAAGAAAACCCTACTCCTAGAGGAATAAGGAATCCAAGAGAAATAAGGAAACTCTACTCCTAATCTAAAAAGGAAATGACTAATTCCTAATCTAAAAATGAAAAGGCTAATTTGGCAATAATGCCTTAGAACGTATCAAATAAATATCCTAAATTAAAATTAAAAAACTAATAAATAAAATAAATTTGCTGAATTTCGTGGTCCTTATGCCTTGGCCCATTTAAGTTCATGTTTAAGCTCCTTCACTTGTCTTGATGAGATGAATTAGGCTTTGATTGTCCGATAGGCCTAATTTGGGCTTAACTATTGTAGATATGGGCCAAGTCTCTTGAATTAGCCCATTAAGTG
This sequence comes from Eucommia ulmoides, assembly GCA_016647705.1. NCBI lineage: Eukaryota > Viridiplantae > Streptophyta > Magnoliopsida > Garryales > Eucommiaceae > Eucommia > Eucommia ulmoides. The sequence continues at coordinate 31,828,697 of CM028327.1, read as the reverse complement.
CTGCATTGATTTTTTTTGATCTTACCCTAATAATAGGCCCAACTGAAAAATGTAACGGATCCTCTGATGGTGCTCATTGATTCTCGTCACAAGGTATGAGGATCACGAAATTCAGCATATTTATTTTATTTATTAGTCTTGACCTAATGATTATAATGAATCACGATTACGAGTTTGGGTTCGGTTTTACCTTTGTTGGTATTGGGCACATTATCTCTCATGTTCGGCCGTTTGGTTTGGGACACAAAAACAGCCCATTCATCTCTCCTCCTATTAGGCCTCCACGAAGTGGAGGAGCCCAGGTTTTGAAATGACCGAGTTCCCTTCCTTTTAAGTTGTCGTTCCACTTTTATTGCCATTTGCACCATCTTCTCCAACTTCACATAATTTTGCAACTCCACCACGTTGGCAATCTCCCAATTTAGCCCATTCAAGAACCTTGCCATGTTAGCTTCTCTATCTTCCTCGACATTAGTCCGGATTATAGCGATCTTCATCTCCTTGTAGTAATCATCTACGCTCCGATATCGTTGAGTAAAACTTTGTAACTTCTGGTACAAATCTCTATAGTAGTGACTAGGGACAAATCTCCTCCTCATTATGGCCTTCATTTCAGCCCACGTCTCAATAAGCCTCTCATGGTAACGCCTTCTATTCATCACAAGTTGATCCCACCATATTATAGTATAATCAACAAATCCAGTTACAACGAGTTTTACCTTTTTATGCTCAGAGTAGTTGTGGCACTCAAAGTTCAATTCCATATTTTTCTCCCACTCCAAGTACGCTTCAGGGTTGTTCTTCCCTTGGAATGATGAAATCTTCATCTTGATGCCTCCAAAGTTATTATCGATCCGCTCCCCTTATCTATCTTTTCTATTGCCATATCCACGTCCAAATCTACCCAAGCTCGCATTAGAGGCGCGATCGTCTTCATCTAGGTCATTCCCATAATCATCTTCATATTTGAACTGAGGCTGATTCCTCTCTCTTCGTTGCACATTAGGAGCTTTCGGTGGCTGCCTCTTTTGTGCACTAGACTCAATTTTGTCTAGTCGCTCATGCACTTCATCAAACCGCAAGTTCAACCGTTAAAACTTTTGCTCCAAGGCTTTGTAAAAAACTTTTACGTCCATGACGTCCATCCTTTCCCGTGCTTCATCGGATGAGCCTTTGTTTGTTTCTCGGGATATGTTTAGTAACCTGCAAAACAAAGTTAACAAACTTCACAAACACTCCCTCACGTGTTTACACTCAAACTATGTCACTCCACTCGTGTATCACTCAAATTCGGCTTTTACCCCCTCTTATGAGCTCACACTTTCTTGCCTTTTTCCATGCTTTAGTTCACTCTTTTAGTTCTTTATTGAACTTAACCAATCTCAATCAGAAATTACCTTGTAACAACCCAAACTCAACAAATTGATTCACTAAGAATGAGATTTTAGGAATGAAAACAAAGCGAACAAGAAGAGTACAAAGAAAAGTTAATGGCATAGAACAAGAAGAAATAAATTTTGAATTTCGGAGTAGCTGGATTTTTTTTTATTTTTTTATTTTTTATACAACAACTTTAAATTGAGATTTGAAGATGCACACTAAGAAAAAACGAATATTAACCAGATTTGATTATATATTTCGGCCAAGAAAATTTTAACGTAGGAATGAACTGATTACAATGAAGGAAAGAAAAAAAATATAAAAATGATAGATGAAACCTGATTTAGACCTTGCTCTGATTACCTATTCTTGAAGCATCACATTCAATCTCAAAAGTTTTTGTGAAGTTAGGTAAAGCAAGCAAAGGTGCAGTAGTCAATTTTTCCTTAATCAAATTAAATGCCTTTTTTTGCTCATCACCCCACTTAAAACCCACATTCTTTTTGATTAATAAAATTGTGAGAGTTTTTTCTTTAGTTTTTCAGAGAACTTTCCCTGAACTTATCAAGAGTTTCTTGTGGCGTTCAACACGCCCCCTCACGCGCAGGGTGGACTTTTTGACAAACCATTGCGAACGGATATCGGGAGGTCCAACATCAATGTGGGATTTAACACGCCCCCTCACATGCAGGGTGGACTTTGATAAACCACTGCGAATGGATATCGGGGGGGCCTATCATTGATGTGGGATTTAACACGCCCAACATCAAATAAAAGCCTGACTCTGATACCATGTAGAAAACCCAATGAGCCTAATTCACTTTCAAAAGACGCCTTGTAAGAGAAGGATTGCCCTTAGCTTTATATATAGCTCAGGATCAGGTAATACAAGCGATGTGGGATTCAACACGCCCCCTCACGCGCATGGTGGATTTTGACAAACCAATGCGAACGGATATCGGGAGGCCCAACATCAATGTGGGATTCAACACCATCTTTCTCACAATGGTTGTCCAGTGTTCTAGTTGTCGCCATTGGTCTTCCGATGTTGTAGTTGTGGTCATTGGTTACCTAACGTTCCACTTGTCGTCATTGGTCGCTCGACGTTCCAGTTGTCGCCATATGTCGCCCTATGTTCTAGTTGTTGCCATTGGTTGCCCAACGTTTCAGTTGTTGTTGTATGTTGCCCGGTGTTCCAGTTGTCGCCGTTAGTTGCCCGACGTTCTAGTTGTTGTGTTGTTTGCCTGACGTTCCAGTTGTCGCCGTTGGTCTCTTGGAATTCCAGTTATCGCTGTCGATTACCTGACACTTACCTTTGTTCTATCTCTGCTGTTGTTCCCGGAAACTACTGTTCTTCTGTTTTTACGCTTTTCAGTTTGGGAATCCAAAATATCTTCGCCCTAGTTTGAGGGGGAGTGTTGAAATATTTAATACTATTATTAATGCTTTCTTATTTAGTATTTAGGTCTTATTTCCTTTATAGGTCATGTTGACCAATTTGGTAGTTTCTGATTCCCTTTTAGTGTCCCATTTATTAGGGCAATATTTTTCCTAATTTAACCCATCGTTAAGGCTATATAATTGGGGGGTAGAATCTTATTGAATAGAATTATTGCATCATAATAAAATAATTCTCTCTCTCCAAAATCCTTTTAGTTTTTATGAATACAGTGAGTGAAAGATAATTCATTTCCTTCTCTAGTTTGCATGGTTTTGGAAACAAGTAGGACAAGTTGATCAAGCATAGGTTGTAGGCTTTATTTTTTATTCTTTTTTCTTTTTTAAAATAGGTGTGGAAATAGTTGCTCTTATATTTCATGTATTAGGAAAACTCCAGTGGAGGGAGAAAGTTCATGAATATCTTAACAGTTTTTGTGGGTTATTTATTGGCCGTAACTGACATGGTGAAATGTCCAAGTAGTTCAAAGTTGGAGCTAGTTCTTACGAAAACAGCGAGTGCTTAATCCTCCATTGATCTTGTGTCTGCTGAGTCTTTTATAATAATTTAGCTTCTAAATGCCTAATATCTTTTACATGCACACAATTTTATTGATTTGATTAATGGTTTTTATGGATCTCTTTGTAGGTTCTTTGTTGTGCTTCTTGTAGCATGCTTCTCGTTTGTCATAATTGGTGGTTTCCTGTTCTTCAAGTTTAGGTAAGCAACTATTTGTTGGTTTATAATTTGTCTAAACTGCAAGATGTACTTTATACTAAAGGCCATTGCAGAAAGGTCAAATTACCGTCTATTATTTTTCCATTTTCTTCTTTGTCTAAACTGCAAAGATCATCACCAGAGGCAAAATGTCAAAATGCAGTGGATTATACTTACAGTTTTCTTGTTGCATTCTTCTCAATTTTATTGATTATTTTACGAAAAATAAAAAATATGACATATGTTTATGAAATGTAACCTTTTACTGATGCCCATCTCAGAAAAATATCACTTATTTTTTGAGAATCATTTCAAAAGTAGACAAATTTATTGTTTGTTGTTTGTATCTTGGAATAATTCTGTGCTCTCTCCTCCATGACACTAGAAAAGAAAAGATTAGTCGGCAAAGATTTTAAGCTTTTGAAAGATAATTATGAGTAAGCAACTGAGGCTTGTATAAATCAATAGTAATTCTTGTGCTGGTGGAAGTGTGTTCTCATTCACTTATATACCTCTCTGATAGTTTGTTTCTGTTAGGCTGTCAAATCCTTGGTCCTTTCCTCACTATCTTCTTTAGCCTTTCTATCTTCTGTTCATCAACTCAGATTTGAAAATGGAAAGTTGAAAGGAGTCTCAATCAATGGTATTTTCTCCGCTTCCAACAAGTTATCTAATTTATGATACACAAGATGTTCTTGTTACAGCTAGAGTTTGATTCACTAGTATAAGGTGCTTCACAAAAACCTTCATATATAAGGATCACTTTTAGTCGGTGAGTTAGGTCTTTGTAAGAGCTCTTTGTATGCTTCTTGAGTCATTTGTCAGTCGATTCATACACCACTATGGAATACCACAGGGGCAGCAAAGGCTCTCTAGAGGACTGCTTATGGGAGGCTTGGGCATGCTTGTGCTCTTCATCTACTCATTTAAAAGTATATTTCTTTTTGTTGAATCTGGTATCAATTACAAAGTTCAAGTACACTATCTTATTACAGCAATTGTGATATTATGACTTCTCTAAATCACATTGCATTCCTTATGTCAATGGCAGCAAAGGACAAGAATTGAACGTTCCATTGGTTTTGTTCTTGCTATTTGGGGCATACTGTTTTACTCTCGCCTATTGAGCACAATGACAGAACAGTTTAGGGTAAGGTTTTGGTAGCAGCTTTAGTGATTAAAGCATGGCAAGCTCCTAATTATTGGTTACATTATCCACAGCTGAATATGCAAAAAGTCAGAGAAGGAGCACAAGTGCAAGTCATGGAGACTGATCATATCATTATTTGTGGAATTAATAGTCATCTGACGTTCATCTTAAAGCAACTAAACAAGTATCACGAATATGCTGTTCGCCTAGGTACCGCTACCGCTCGGTAATATCTTCCTTTGCTGTCAATTCACTGCCATGTAATACAATGTGTCTTCTATTTCATCTTGCTGGATACATTTACAGGCGTCAAAAAATTCTTCTTTTGTCTGACCTTCCAAGGAAGCAAATGGACAGAATAGCTGACAATGTTGCTAAAGATCTTAATCATGTTGATGTGATTACAAAGAGGTAAATTTATGACATACTTGATTTTTTTTTTTAAATTTCCAATAGTGGTTTGCAGAACTACGATGTGCTTTATTTCATTGAATTGTCTCTTAAGCATCTTTAGCTTTCCCTCTTCTTTGAGTTTTTAATCCCTCAGTTTGGAATCTCCTCAGTTTTTACCGATCATTTTATAGAGGACAATGTTCTCCATCTCTTGCCAATTACTTCTTTTGGGAATGAGGATGTCGTAGGTAGATAACGGACAAGAAGAATAGCTTAGAGATCTTTGTTTTATCTGACTTTTTGCAATGGTTTCAAAGAATAAGATACATAATATATAAATATGCGATTGAGTTGGTAAAATATGCATTTTTCCTAGTGTATTGATATGTATTTGCGTCTTACTCTTTTGCTTTTGCAGTTGCAGTCTAAGCTTAACAGCATCATTTGAAAAGGCTGCAGCACCTAAGGCACGCGCAATAATAGTATTGCCAACAAAGGGAGACCGGTATGAATTTGGTTTACTTTGTAATTACTAAGAGATGATAATTTTTCGTTTCTTAGAATAGTTTTGCCTTCTTTGGTTAAAGAATGGTAAGACTCTTGCCTTCCTCTTATGGATATCATTAAGAGATGATGTTACTGAACTTCCTCTGAATTCTAAGCCCAATGTAAACAAGCCGAGGCCATATATGTGTGTGATTATAGCATCCAGAAAATGAAGAAGATAATATATGAGAGAGAGAGAGAGAGGGGGGGAGGGAGGGATATAACTGGTTGAATAAAAGGTGGATTTGTTGGCCAGAAGCTGTTCCTGTTGGCTTGAGTATGTGCTTAGATCTTCCATGATAGTACTGCCTTGACAAACAAAACCCATGAGCCACTTTTCCAGCCCACAACATATTTAATTCCTGAAATACTCAATTTTGATTATGAGAGAGAGAGAGAGAAGGCGGGAGGGAGGACTCTGATTGGTTTCAACAGGACTCCGATTGGAATTTCCTTATCTTTGTTCCTCTTGAAGTTGTGCTGTATGTTAGTCTCATTTTTTTTGTGCTGTTTTTGCTCTTGACAATCCTATAATGTAAAATAATCTTTGGAAAATTGAATTTAATGGCTTTCTGTGTGATATTTTTCGTTCTATTAGGTATGAAGTCGACACAGATGCATTTCTATCTGTAATTGCCCTTCAGCCACTTCCAGAAATGGCATCCATACCCACAATCGTGGAGGTATGTCAATCATGGACATCACTTTTAGTAATCTTGTTTTGCAAGGTTTCTATTTTGCAAAATTCTGAGTTGACTCTTTCACCTTAATCGGATACAGGTGTCAAACTCCAGTACATGTGAGCTTCTAAAATCAGTCTCAGGGTTGAAAGTAGAACCTGTGGAAAATGTTGCATCCAAGTTATTTGTTCAGTGCTCCAGGCAAAAAGGGCTCATAAAAATTTACAAGCACTTACTTAATTATCAAAGTACGGTATAACTTCTCTTAGAATTTTATCGCTTTCCAGATTGTATTTGATGAATGAAAACAATGGATCTGCATTGTATACTTTCCTTTTGGGCCGCAATTTCAATTGTTTGTCTTTGAAAAGTGTTCTTTGCTTGCATGCTGTTTTCTGCATTTATGATAAAAATGATCTTCCATTTTTGCGTGAATTCTTACTTTCAGAAAAAAATACTATTATCAGCCAACAATCAATTTTTTTGCTCTATCTTTCTCATTCTGGTTCCTCTTTGTATAGCGGTTTGTTTCCTGTAAAATTTTGGTGAACCATCACTTGGAAATCCACATTGGAGAATAATTATCAATATGTAGGATGTTAATAAACATTTTGCGTTGTGTTTACAGTGCAACAGTTAGACGAAACTCAAAAGTACTTTGTTTTGTCATTAGCAGTGTGATAGACTCCGTCAAACATTGACGAATTCCTGTTTCCATCTTGCAGAAAATGTATTTAATCTTTCCAGTTTTCCTAAACTAGCTGGTTTAACGTATAGGCAAGTTAGACGTGGATTTCAAGAGGTAAACCTTCTGGGATTTCCAGTTGATGCTGGTATGCTCTGCAGCGTTTTTATTCCCCTTGTGCCATATTATATTTTTATACATATTTTTTTTTATGAAATTTCAACCAGGCAGTTGTTTGCGGTCTCCATCGAAGAGGAAAGATATACTTCCACCCAAAAGATGATGAAGTTCTCGAGGAAAGTGACAAGGTACATGTCGGTAAATCAGGAATATTTGGTTAGGATTTGATTTTTAGAAATTTGAATAAATTAGGAAAGTCCTAGGATTAAGGGATAGAATAAAATCCCTGATTGTATGGGATCCTAGGGTTAGCCGTGTGTTATCTTTCTTCTATTTAAAGTTGTTTGTTACTCGGTAATTTCATCAATGAATAAGAGAATTATTTCCTCCTTTCTTCCTCTGTAAATCTCTATATGGTATTAGAGCCCTAGAGCTCGATCATGAATGAATTTTAAGGATGCCATGGTTGGCTCTAGTTTAGCCTCTTCGGAAGCCAGCAGTGGTGCGACTTCATCAGAGGGAGTTTCCCAGCCACTTCCGGCTGTTTCTTTTTTTGAGAATTCTCTTCAAATTACCATTCACAAATTGAATGACAAGAATTATCTTGAGTGGTCTCAGTCCATGCGTTTGGTGATCGATGGCAAAGGGAAACTCGGGCACTTGAATGGCGAAATAAAACCGCCAGCCACCGATGATCCAAAATACAGGCAGTGGCGTTTAGAAAATTCAATGGTGATTGCCTGGCTAATCAACTCTATGGAACCGGTTGTTGGAAAGCCCTTTATGTTCTTGCCGATGGGTTGCGATATCTGGGAAGCAATCCGGGAAACTTATTCAAATTTGGACAATTATTCACAATTGTTCGAATTAAACACTCGGATGTGGAAGATGCAACAAGGTGGTCGTGAGGTAACAACCTACTATAATGATATGATGACGGTTTGATAGGAATTGGATATGCTTGAAGATGAACAATGGAAAAATTCAAATGATAGTGCTTAGTACAAAAAGAAGATTGAGAGAGGCCGAGAATTTTTGTGTTCTTGGCTGGTTTGAATAAAGAACTCGATGAGTTTCGAGGAAGTATATTAGGAAAGAAACCCTTGCTGACGATAAGAAAAGTCTTTTAAGAAGTGCGTAGATAAGAAGCACAGTGGCAAGTGATGTTGAAGAACATCAATGAGGGATCTACTCTTGTGGCCCAAGGTACAGATTCTAAAGAAGATAGGCGAGGAGGAAAGTAGAGGCCTTGGTGTGACCATTGTAGAAGGCCGTGGCATACTTGGGAAAATTGCTGGAAGCTGTATGGGAAACCGGTAAATTGGAAGAAAAAATCATGCAGTGACACCAAGTCAGGGGGAGATGTCTGCGCCTTTCAAGCTAGTAGCACAGATCCAGGGCAACAATCTTCCTCAGAGTCCCTTCCTTTTACAAAGGAATAGATAAAGCACTTATATAAAATGTTTCAGTCCCAATCCTTAGGAAATTCTAACTTACAACACAATCAAGTAACTTTTTCACTACAGCCACCGCTTGTACCAAGTCTAATGGCTACTGGATATTAGATTCAGGGGCTACCGATCATATGACTGGCACTTCGCAATTCTTTTTTTCATATACCCCTTGTGCAGGGAATCAAAAAGTTAGAATTGCATGCAGATGGCTCTTTTGCTACTGTTGCTGGGAAAAGAACAGTTACTGTTCCCCCTTCTCTAATTCTTAAAAATGTTTTGCACGTTCCTCATTTGTCATATAATCTCATGTCTGTCAGCAAATTAACTCTTGATCATAATTGTCAAGTTAATTTTTGGTCTTCTTGTTGTGAATTTCAGGATTTAACCTCGGGGAAGATGATTGGGGGTACTAAACAGGATGGTAGCCTTTACCTCTTTAATAACAGATCAACCTTTGGAAGGCAAGATCAACAGACTTGTTTCAATTCTATTTCTGTTTCTAGTGACATTAAGATTATGTTATGGCATTATCGATTAGGACATCTAAATTTTCAATATTTAAAGCATGTGTTTCCTAAGTTATTCATGAATAAAAATTCTTCTGTTTTTCGGTGTGAATCTTGTGAATTAGCAAATCATCATCGTGTTGTTTTTCCATCTCAGTCATATAAAAAATCAAAACCATTTACTATGATTCATAGTGATGTTTGGGGTCTTTCTAGAGTGTCAACTTTTTCTGGAAAACGTTAGTTTGTTACTTTCATTGATGATCATACTAGAGTCACTTGGGTTTTCCTTTTAAATGAAAAATCTGATGTTGAGATTGTGTTTAAATTTTTTTATAATATGATCCAAACATAATTTCAGACTCAGATTAAAATTTTTCAAAGTGATAATGGAAAGGAATTTTTTTAACAATGTGTTAGGGATTTTTTTTGCCGAAAAAGGGATTGTTCACCAAAGTTCTTGTAATAATACACCTCAACAAAATTGGATGACTGAAAGAAAAAACAGACATCTCCTTGAAATTGTTAGAACTATAAGTTTTAAAATTAAGGTTCCTAAGTATCTTTGGGGAGAAGTAGTTTTAACAACCACTTATTTGATTAATACATTGCCTACGAGAATTTTGTACTTTAAAACACCAATAAAGTTTTTCACCGAATGTTTTCCCACCACTCGGCTAACAACAGATATTCCCTTAATTTTTTTTTGAAGTGTGGCTTTTGTTCATAATCATAATCCTAGACGTTCTAAACTTGATTCAAAGGTACATAAATGTATTTTTGTAGGCTATCCTATAAATCAGAGAGGTTATAAATGTTTTGATCTTGTTTCCAAAAAAATGTTCGTGTCTATGGATGTTACATTTTTTGAAAGACAATCTTACTACAATAATTCTCATCTTTAGGGGGAGAGCACTAGTGAAGATAAATTTTTAGATGGTTCAACTTTTTTGAGTTTGTTTATGATGATGTTTCTCACAAATAGTTGCCGAAAGAGAATGATATGGAAAATACAAAGTCTAGGAAAACAAATGAATTAAATATTGAAAATCTTAAATCTACCAATGAATGACATTTGGTAATGCCATCTCATAATCAAAATACTGAAACAACAGAGATGTGTGCGAAACAGTATAAAGGTCTTGTATATTCAAAGGAGTATCTAGCACAAAAAAGAAGGGGCACTATCCCACAACACTACCAAGAATCTAATCAAAGGTTGAATCATGAAATCCGTGATGACTCTTAAAAAATTCTTGAAAATAATCCTCCAGGTAATTCTGAGTCAAATTCTTCTAGTCAGCTTGATCTTCCCATTGCTCTTAGGAAAGATGTTGGGTCTTGTACAAAACATCATTTGTCGAATTTTTTATCTTACAAAAATATTTTATCTTCATATTGTGTCTTTATTTCACAGGTGTCTAGTGTGGTTATTCCTAATAGTGTCTAGGAAGCTCTAAATGTTCTTGAGTGGAAAGAAGCGATTTTTGAGGAGATGAGAGCTCTATAGAAAAATGCTACTTGAGGGAAAGTGGATTTGGTAGATGGGAAGACAGTTGTTAGCTGTAAATGGGTATTTACCGTGAAGTACAACTCAGATGGATCTTTGGAGAGATACAAGGCTCGTCTTGTAGCTAAAGGCTTCACTCAGACATATGGAGCTAAATATAGTTCGAGTACTCTTGTCTGTTGTTGCTAATCTTGATTGGCCTCTGAATCAGCTAGATGTGAAGAATGCTTTTTTGAATGGAGACTTAGAGGAGGAAGTCTATATGGAGCGTGCACCTAGTTTTACTGTGAAGTTTGGAACCAAGGTATGCAAGCTAAAGAGGTCTCTATATGGTCTTAAACAGTCTCCCAGTGCTTGGTTCGAGAGATTTACAAAGTTTGTTAAGAGTCAAGGATATACACAAGGACAATCTGATTATACTCTCTTCACAAAGAAATCTACTAAAGACAACATCTCTGTCTTGATTGCCTATGTGGATAATATAATTCTGATTGGAGATGATTTAGAAGAGATGAGCAAACTAAAGCTGAGCTAAGCTAAGGAATTTGAGATTAAAGATTTAGGCTAGCTAAATTATTTTCTTGGATTGGAAGTGGCAAGGTAAAAAAAGGGCATTGTAGTTTCGCAGCGGAAGTATATTCTAGATCTCTCGAAAGTAACTGGAATGAGTGGTTGCAAACCTTTTGACACTCCAACAAAAGCTAATGCTAAACTTGGAGATGTAAAAGATGGCGTTCCAATAGACACGGGGAGATACTAAGGACTGGTTGGAAAACTGATCTACTTATCACATACACGTCCTGACATTGCTTTTACTGTGAGTATGGTAAGTCAATTTATGCATTCCCCGTACGAAGAACATCTAGAAGTTGTGTATCGAATTCTTCGTTATCTGAAAAGCACACTAGGAAAAGGACTTTTTTTCAAGAAAAATGAGAAGAGAGGAATTGAGGTGTATACAGATGTTGATTGGGCAGGTTCGGTCACTGATAGAAGGTCAACATCGGGATACTATACGTTTCTATAGGGCAATTTAGTAACTTGGAGGAGCAAGAAGTAGTGTGTTGTTGCTAGAAGGAGTGTTGAGGTGGAATTCAAATCAATGGCATAGGGAGTGTGCGAGATTCTTTGGCTAAAAAAGGTTCTGGAAGAGCATAAAAGACCAGTAAGTCTTCCTATGAAATTGTATTGTGATAACAGGGCGGCTATTAGCATTGCTCATAATCCGGTTCTACATGACAGGATGGAATATGTTGAGATTGATAGACACTTTATAAAAGAAAAGTTTGAAGAAGGAATAATTTTTACTCCATTTGTACCCACCACACAACAAGTTGCAGATGTTTTGACTAAGGGTTTGTTTAGACAGTCTTTTGAGTTTCAAGCGAGCAAGTTGGGCATGACGGATATCTTTGCACCAACTTGAGAGGGAGTGTCGGTAAATCGGGAATATTTGGTTAGGATTTGATTGTTAGAGATTTGAATAAATTAAGAAAGTCATATCCTTGGATTAAGGGATAGACTAAAATCCCTGACTGTATGGGATCCTAGGGTTAGGCGTGTGTTATCTTTCTTCTATTTAAAGTTGTTTGTTCCTCGGTAATTTAATCAATGAATAAGAGAATTATTTCCTCCTTTCTTCCTTTGTAAATCCCTCTGTAAATCTCTAAAGTACGTAATGGTGCTGGTTGCTGTAAACATCACTTATGTTTTATGTACATTTCAGTAGTAGGCTATGATGCTGCTGCTAATATTTTTAAATCCAGATGATTGACCGAATAGGAAACATGGTGATATGACAAAAAATGCTACTAAGAAGTAAAGATTGGAAAGAATGGTGATATGAAACATAGATGTATTGTTAAGTGAATCAATAATTTATATGTATTGTAACACAATCAAGTTAATTGCTTTGGATCCTGCTGGATTAGAATCGAATTTTGGATGGGCACCCATTTAAATGTTGATTTTGTTCCCGGGGGGAGTTGTTTCCCTTCCGGCTGAGTGTTTAACTAATACCCAAAATTAGGTTGGAATCCTTAGAAGGAGTTTGATTTCTTTGTATTCCAGTAAAGTTCATTTTTTAGCACTTACCAAAAAGGAATACAAGTCATGCATTTCAAAGTGGAGTTTCTCCGTCATACAAGATATTGCATAATGAATTGGCTTATTCTTGTGACATATCTTCCTTACTTCCCCTCATGATATGAATTGAAATGAATTAATCAATTGTATATTTTATTAATCATACAATATGAGACTACATATAGGAAAACTTAAGAACTAAAAAAGGTAAATAACTAATTACAATTAACTATTTTCCTAATCTGTATATTTGTCTTTTCATATATACAAATACTACCAATATTGAATATTCCAACACTCCCCCTCGAGTTGGTATGAAGATATTTTCCATTGTCAGTTTGCATACTAGATAGTCGAATCTCTTCTTTGGTAATCCTTTTGTTAGGATATCTGCGATCTGTTCAGTAGTTGGTACATATGGCATACATATTTGTCTACTATCGATATTTTCCTTGATGAAATACTTGTCCACTTCCACATGTTTTGTCCGATCGTGCAACACCGGATTGTGAGCAATCGCAATGGCTGATTTGTTATCACAGTAGACCTTCATAGGTACTGAATTAGATATCTTGAACTCTCCGAGTAATCTGTTAATCTATAACACTTCACAGATGCCGTGAGCTACTGATCTGTACTCTGCTTCTGCGCTGCTTCTAGTTACGACATTCTATTTCTTGCTCCGCCATGTGACGAGGTTCCCACCAACAAAAGTACAGTAACCGGAGGTCGATCTCCTGTCCGTGATGCTCCTAGCCCAGTCTGCATCGGTATAAACCTTTACAAGGTGGTGGCCACGTTTCTTGTACAAAATTCCCTTTCTAGGAGTACCCTTTAAGTACCTTAGTATTCTATAGGCAGCATCGAAGTGTTCTTGTCCTGGTGAGTGCATGAATTGGCTGACCATGCTTACGGCAAAGGCTATATCAGGACGGGTATGTGATAAGTAGATTAACCGCCCCACTAGTCTTTGATATTGTTCTTGGTTTATCACAGCTTCAGGTTTGGCCGGTTGTAGTTTCTCATTAGGTTCACTTGGAGTTTCTACAGCTTTGCACCCGAGTAACCCTGCTTCATTCAGTAGGTCGAGTACATACTTTCTTTGACTCACAAATATACCTCTCTTTGATCTAGCAAATTCTATTCCAAGAAAATATTTTAATGGATCTAAGTCTTTGATTTCAAAATTATCAGCAAGTTTTCCTTCAAGTCTTCTCAACTCGTCACTATCATTTCCTGTTAAGATGATATCATCTACATAGACAATTAAAATGGCAATCTTACCATCAATTGAGTGTCTATAAAACATAGTATGATCTGTTTGGTTTTGTTGATAACCTTGACCTTTTACAGTGGTTCCAAAGCGTTCAAACCACGCTCTTGGAGACTGTTTTAGGCCGTATAGTGACTTCTTTAACTTGCACACCTTTCCTTGTCCTATCTTTCTTTCAAAGCCCGGTGGTAAACTCATGAACACTTCTTCCTCCAAGTCTCCATTTAGAAAGGCATTTTTCACGTCTAATTGGTGTAGTGGCCAATCAAGATTCACAGCTAAGGACAATAGAACCCGGATCGAGTTTATCTTAGCAACTGGAGCAAATGTTTCTTGGTAGTCTATTCCATATGTCTGCGTGAACCCTTTAGCCACGAGCCTTGCTTTATACCGTTCTATGCTTCCATCTGCCTTACACTTAACTGTGAATACTCACTTGCACCCGACTATCTTTGTATCCTTTGGCGAATCAACTATTTCCCACGTACCACTCCTTTTAAGAGCATTCATCTCTTCCAGAGCTGTTAACTTCCAACCTGTATCACCTAGTGCTTCCTCAATGTTCCTTGGAATAAACAGATTAGTAACTTTAGAAGTAAAGACTCTATAAGGTTCGGAAAGTTTTGTGTAGGATACATATCTAGATATGGGGTGATTGGTGCAGATTCTAACTCCTTTCTTGATGGCTATAGGGATATTAAGATTTGGAGGAATACTGGAATGAGAAGATTCATTAGGAGGTGGTACGGATATAAGATTACCTGGATCATTGCTTGGGGAGTCGGATTGACCTTGTGCTAGAACAGTAGGCTGATCTGTATTCTTTTTTGTACCTCTCCGAGTATAAACCCGCAACTCAGTACATGATTGTGGTATTTCTTCATCTGTTTGTGAAGGAATTATGCTCGGCACTTGTGTACTAGTAGGGATCCCTTTTTGTTTTTCAATATTGTCATCACTTGTTTTTGACTGATTTGGAGGAAAAATTTCTAAGACTGTGGTAGGGAGAGGATCATCAGTGACCCAAAAATTCCCTTCCATTACATTCTCCCCCTGAAAGGGATTTTTGTCAAAGAAAGAAACATTTTCCAAAAACGTGACGTCCATACTAACATGAATTTTCTTGGTTTGTGGATTGTAACACTTATACCCTTTTTGATTTGGTGTATAACCGATGAAAACACATTTTTCTACTCTAGGATCAAGTTTAGACCGAAATTGGTTAGGAATATGAACATAAGAGGTGCAGCCAAATATTTTAAGAGGCAAGTCAGCTGATATCCTAGAAGCTGGAAAGTGTGTTTTGAAGTTATCAAATGGTGTGGTGTAATTTAGAATACGTGTGGGCATGCGATTTATTAAATATGCGGTTGTTAAAAGAGCATCACCCCACAAATATTTTGGAATATGCATAGAAAACATGAGTGCACGTGCGACTTCGAGTAAGTGTTTATTTTTTCGTTCAGCAATGCCATTTTGTTGGGGCGTGTCACGACACGTGAATTGATGTAGAATACCATTTGTTTTCAAAAAACTGCTTAAACATTCATTGAAATATTCTGTTCCATTATCTGTGCGAAGAATGCTAGGTTTCATTTGAAATTGGTTTTCTAGCATAATGCAAAAATCTTTAAATAAAGCTGCTACATCAGATTTTGCACGCATCAAATATGTCCAACATAAACGTGTGTGATCATCAATAAATGTCACAAACCATATTTTTCCAGATAGTGTTGTGATTTTTGAGGGACCCCATACATCGCTGTGAATTAAATAAAATGGTTTAGATGCACGATATGGTTTTGAAATATAAGAAGTACGCTGACTTTTTGCAAACAAACAACTTTCACAATAAAAAGAAGAACAATCTACATTCTTAAATAACGTCGGAAACAAATGTTTAAGATATTGAAAACTTGGATGTCCTAATCTAAGGTGCCAAAGCATGATTTTATCACGAACAGACGTTGAACTCATACCACTGGTGCCGTGAGTTGTTTTATTCCTCAAGGAGTTATCATCGAAGTAATACAGGCCATCCACCAATCTAGCACTGCCAATCATCTTCCCCGAGCTCTGGTCCTGAAAGAAACATTGAGATTCAGAGAAAATGACATGACAATTCGAATCTCGCAATAGTTTACTTACAGATAAGAAGTTACAAGTAAGTTTAGGAACGTGGAGGACTGTTTTTAGATTAACACTATCTGAGATTGTTATTTGGCCTTTTCCTACAATGGGTGAGAAACTACCATCTGCAATTCTAATTCTTTCATTACCAGAACACGGTGAATAGGTATTGAAAAGGTGATAAAAACTTTTCATATGATCAGAAGAACCTGAATCAATAATCCAAGGTGCTGAGTTTAAGGAACAAGAAAAAGCTCTAAATTTACTACCTGTTTGAGCTAAGGAAGCATTAGGAGTACCAAATGATGGATTGACAGTCAGCAGTTTCAGAAGTTGATCAATCTATTCTTTGTTGAATGGAGTGGTGGCAGCTTCATGCGCGGAAGGATAGGATCGGTTAGATTTCTCTCCTGTTTTGTTGCTCTTCAAATTTGCTGGTTTCCCATGGATTTTCCAGCATGTTTCCCGTGTATGACGAGGCTTGTTGCAGTAGTCGCACCATATACGAGGACGTTTCTCTGCTCGGCGTGGAAACCTGCTGGAGTGAGCATTAGCAGCAGCCAAAGCAGACTGGTCAATTGGAGCAACTGTAGGGCTGATAATTTGTGACTTGTTAAGCATAACGTTCCGACGGGTCTCCTCCTTTCGGACTTCCGAGAAAACCTCATTAATTGAGGGAAGAGGCTGACGACCAATGATTCATCCCCTAACTTCGTCAAGTTCCGATTTCAGACCTGCTAGGAACTTAAAAACACGATCATCATCCACCAACTTCTTATAGTGGCTATAATCCTCGGTCGAATGCCATTCATGATCGTCGAACATATCTTGATCTTGTCATATTCTCTTCAATGAATTAAAATACTTGGTGATACTGTCTTCGCCTTGACGGATATCACGGAGTTTTAGAGTCAACTCACATTTTTGAGATTGGTTTCCCAGATCAGAATACATCTGATTTACATTGTCCCAAAGTTCTTTCGCCGTAAGGTAGCACATGTAGTTGGAGCTGATTTCCTCATCCATAGAGTTTACAAGCCACGTCATCACCATGGAGTTTTCAGCATCCCAAGTCTTATGCGACGGATCTTTGATGGAGGGCTCCTTTGCATCACCGGTTAGATATCCCATCCGTCCTCGTCTACGGATATACATTCGCACCGATTGAGACCAACGCAAGAAATTGGTTCCACTCAGACGAACAGAGGTGATTTGGATGGAGTGGGATTCGGAAGGGAGATGCTTTGGTTCGGTAAGTTGGCTGGACCTTGGGATGGATTCCGAGGTAACGTCGGACATGGTGAAGACAAGGGGAAATATCGTCAGAAATTAAGAATCGTTGGGTTGGCCTTCAACGAGTAAATCTCGCGAAACCAAGCTGCTGGATGCTGAGTTGACTCACTGAGAATCGTCTGAGTTGACTCACTGAGTTGACTCACTGAGTTGACTCACTGAGAATCGTCTCAGTTGACTCATTGAGAATCGTCTGAGTTGACTCCGGTAGCGGTGGCGGTGGCTAGGGCCGCGAGTGTTCGTC
This sequence comes from Eucommia ulmoides, assembly GCA_016647705.1. Classification (NCBI taxonomy): domain Eukaryota; kingdom Viridiplantae; phylum Streptophyta; class Magnoliopsida; order Garryales; family Eucommiaceae; genus Eucommia; species Eucommia ulmoides. The sequence continues at coordinate 31,811,093 of CM028327.1, read as the reverse complement.
GGTGGCTGCAATCGAGTTGTAATCGCAAGATCTGTTTCGTACAGATCTCGCGAGGGTTCGTTCGTCGGCTGCTAGGGCTCCGGCGAGGCTGTCGGCGGCAAATAGAGGACTGACGAGGCTTCGTTGTCGGTTGTAGAAGGTCGGAGAGTGTTCGTCGGCGGCTGTAGAGGACCGGCGAGGCTTCGTCAGTTGTAATGAGGGCTCGTCGTCGGCTGTAGGGGAGCTTTCGTTCGTTGCCTGGCTGTAAGAGACGCTGGCGAACCTTTGTCGGCTGTTGTTGGATGCCGGCGAACGTCGTCGACGACTACAATGGCCGGCGGCGAACTTCGAAAGCTTGTAAAGGGCCGGCGGCTGCTGTAGAGACTAGGGTTTTTTGGGTTTTAGCTCTGATACCAAATTAAAATGAATTAATCAATTGTATATTTTATTAATCATACAATATGAGACTACATATAGGAAAACTTAAGAACTAAAAAAGGTAAATAATTAATTACAATTAACTATTTTCCTAATCTGTATATTTGTCTTTCCATATATACAAATACTACCAATATTGAATATTCCAACAATATGCAACTATGAAGCATTAATGATCCAGTTAGAACTGAAATTGTCCTCTCTTCAAGCAGTTATTTATTGTTGGGAAAATCCACCAATTAATTAAGTTTTATTTTCCCTTTTTGTGTGTTTAAAATAGGATTAACCAATTTCAACACCCACAAATATTCAACCAAAATATAATAGATAACAAGTGAAGTGAGAGACACAATTTTTACGCGGAAAACCCCAAGTTGGGGAAAAAACTACCGGACTGAAGTCTGATATCAACTTCCACTATCACAAAAAATAATGGGACTACAGTTGTTCACAATTTCAAGAGCATAACCGAAGTCTGGACCTTTTTTTTTTCTTGGGTTAGGTCCACCCACATGGGCTGGACCTACTGAACATTTATTTCTTTATACCTGTATGATAATTTGATTACATTGTCAATCAGCATAAATTGGCTTGCCTATTTACAGTTTAATAGAGATACTGCCTTAGAATAAGCTCACAAGCGTCAATGGATTTATGAATATAACCCAGTAAGGAATATGCTCTTCAAAGCATTGAACTGATTGTATTTATCTTTCAGAAGTCCTGGTCTGATCTAATTTCTCAGTAAATTTATAGGTGTTATTTATTGCACCTATTCAAAGGAAGAACAAACCACAGGTTGCATATTCAAATGTTCTCAAAGCAGATCATAATGCATTTTGCAATCTCGAACCTATGGAGAATAATGAATCAGCAACACATGCCTTAGCAATAAAGAACATACGACTTGAGAATATGGTAAAGCGCCCCAGAAGATCAGGTTCAAAGGTTCATTTCTGAGAAATTATTGCTTCTATGTGAATATATTCTATATGCTTTGGATGTCTGTCTGTATCTTTCGACTCTGAATGCAGGCATCAGACTCGAGTCTTGGACCGAAAGAGTGTATAGTAGTGCTTGGATGGCGATCAGACATTGTAGAAATGATTGAAGAATATGATAATTATCTAGGACCGGGGAGTGTATTGGTAATTCTACTATTTCTTTGGTTGTGATTTATCAAGTCTTGTGTGCATCAGTCCCTAAATGCATAAGAGGATTGTTTGCCTAAGAGGATTATCGCCATTATAGTTGAGCTGGTTGGGGTTAAGGAAGGAAGCAGATTTAACTTATTGTTTAGTAGAATATTCATGGAGTTAAAAACGAAGGTTCCGTAGGATGGCTATAAGAAAGACAACATGCATAAGAAGAGTTAATGGATATGATGTGATACACAAAAAAATGATAGTTGGACATGAACACATCCATTAAATTGTAGATGTGGCACCAATAAAGGAAAATTTAATGGAAAGTTGATTTAAATGATTTAACCTAACGGGTGAAGATTCATAAAGGTGCCAGCTAGGAAGAGTAACAGATTAACTAATAACCAAAGGATTGGGAAAGGGGTTGACCAAAACCAACATGCATGGAGGTACTTAAGAAATATATTCCTTATCGTTATTTTACTAAAATTAATGCTCCAAATGGACAATTGGGAAAAATGATTCTCTACGTTTCTCATTTAAATTTCTTTTACCTAAAATCTATATTTGGTAATACTTTGAGAAATACTTAAAAACGTTATTTTAATAAATGGAACTTTGGGCTGTATTATTTCCAAGTTTTATGTCAGATGGTCCAAATGATTATATATAATTGTTTTTTTTTTATCATATACATTTAGGAAGTTTTGTCAGATGTGCCAATGGATGAGAGAAAGAAGACAAACATCCTTGCCGGCAAAAAGAAACTAAAACATATTAGAGTTTCGCATAAGGTAAGCGGTATGATTTGAACTTGAAAATTGAAACTAATCCTCCTCTTCCATCTTTCCTTATTTATTTATTTTTAACGAATTACCTTTCCATGTTCTCTTTTATAACCGATGTTCTTCTCATGTACTGCAGATTGGGAACCCTATGGACTATGATATCTTAAAGGAAACCATTGTTAATATTCAAAAATATTTTAAGAAAGGCGAAGATATTCCTTTGTCTATTGTTGTAATATCTGATAGAGAATGGTTACTTGGAGGTAAGTAAATGTGATTCAATTCATTTGATTGACGGTAGTATGGGGATTGACGGTTCTTATTTCAGACCCATCAAGGGCAGACAAACATTCGGCCTATTCTCTTATTCTTGCTGAAAGCATTTGTGAAAAACATGGAGTGAAGGTGAGTAGGGCTTAACCCTTCTATCCAAGTCCTTTAAAATTACCAGTAGTCGTGGTTAATGAAGTTGTTAATGATTATCTGAAATTGCCCGTGCCTGTCTCTTGACATTAAGTTGTTAATGATTATCTGAGATTGTTCATGCCTGTCTTTCAACATAATATCAAAAGGACGTTTCATGTTTATTTGAGGCAGCGTTTGGTTTCATGCAATTGGAGCCTCACAATCAGAATCAGAAATTACTAAAAAATTCAAAATTTTCAAGTGTTAATTTCCAATTCCAATTCCATGGGTTGAAGTTCATGCTACCAAACGCTACCTTATCCCTGTTTTGGATTATAATTCTCAGTCGAAGAAATTGCTGAATGAATTGCAGGTGCAAAATTTGGTGGCAGAAATCGTCGACTCAAAATTGGGGAAACAAGTAATACTTCTTTTTTGCCAAATTATCAAGTTTCTTGTGAAAAGTTGTGACCTTTTATATGTATATTATCGAAACTAGAGGAAGTTATTGAACTCTTCAAATGCTTCCAGATAACAAGAATCAAGCCAAATCTCACATACATTGCAGCAGAGGAATTAATGAGTCTTGTGACAGCCCAAGGTTTTAAATTTTCTATCTTCTCCAATTTTTCTTCTTTTTAGTGAGGTTTTCTTGTCTAATACTGAATTACACAATCACGCATGCAGTGGCTGAGAACAGCGAATTGAATGAGGTATGGAAGGACATTTTGAATGCTGAGGGAGACGAAATATATGTAAAGGTAAACACCTAAAGAGTTTTAATTCTTTCAAGATGGTAACTAGAATCCATTACAGCTTCTCAAAGTAATTAGGCTCTGTTTGGTAACTCTTTGAAGTACTTTTTTTTTTTTTTTTGCTTTCAAGTCAAAAAACAACCCCCCAAAAAAAGATATTTTGCACTTTAATATTTTTTAAAACTAACCATGATTTTAATTGTTTTATAAAAAAGAAACAACTTCAATATTTTTTTAAAGTAAACATGATTTTAAGTGGTTTTTGTTTTTTTTTTTTTTTTTTTTTTTTTTTTTTTTTTTTTCTGAATCAAAATATGTTTCTTTTTATTTCTTTTGAGATGGATTGATCTTTGCTATCCTACCTCTTCCTTGTACCTGTTGATGTTGCGGCAGTGCCAAATATGAGTTTGCTCCAGTCCAAGCCCCAGCCCCATAGGAGAGAGTGAGGGCTTCCCATCAATCAATTACAGAGGTGTCACACAGATCGATGGACTAAGACCTTTCCGTCCAAAAAACATTTGACCATCTATGAAATTCTTTTGGATTAAAATACATTTTATAGTATCAATACTAAAATATCCTCTCTACGCTATCAAATATATTTTTAGTTTTTTGTTTTTTCTGAAAAGTACTCTTTAGTCAAATTAACTATTTTATTATAAAAAGTAGAACTCCTAAAAAACGTTTAACAAACGGTGTCTTAGCTTGTCTAAGTACTCCATTCATGTTTTGCATGTTCGAGAACTATGAACCATAGGTGGAAAGCCGGAAACTTTTTCGTTTTTGATGCAACATTCTTAGTTGTGTTATTTGTTTATTTATTTATTTATCATACGGGTGAAACCAATCGCTACCCTTAGTTCAAAACTTCATGTATATAGGATCTTATAAATCGAATCCTCTATTGGAATGAAAAACGTGGTTTTCAAATTCTTTGAGATCATGTGCCGGTTTTTGTGTTTCAAGTTTTCAGTAACATTGATAGAAAGTTATATAATAGAATTCGCATTTTTCTGATAGGACATTAGCCTCTACATGACGAAGGGGGAGAATCCATCGTTCGCGGAGCTATCTGAAAGAGCGTATTTGCGGAGAGAAGTTGCCATTGGCTATTTGAAAGACAACAAGAAGGTGCGTAACTCCTATTTTTAGTGTTCAACTTATGTTTCCAAACTAACTCTTGCTATTCCATGGGCCACACACACACACACACACACACACACACACACACACACACATATATATATATATATTGAGATATATCATATATTGAGTCATCCCCTTCAAATTGACCCTTATATTTTTTTATTAATATAATAATATATAAAAAACTCAATCTTACACTATTTCAAGTATTTTTCCAAGTCATATTTTGATTTTATGAGAAATTAACAAGTATATCATTATTTAAATATTATGGGATTCCCAATTTCAAAATTCACCCAAGGCCACTGATTTCTCAGGTCGGCCAACTTTATTTTGAGCCTTCCCTCTCTCTCGCTGTGTATATATAAAGGGGAAGGCTCAAAATAGAAGTTGGTCGGCCTTAAGAAGTTAACCATCTCAATATATATATATATATATATGTATGTGTGTGTGTTAGAATCTCAAATTGAATTTGTGAGGTTTACGAAAATAGTCTATATATGAAAAAGAGCTACTCCACTTGATGCCATATGTTTTTAGGTTGGAACCTTCTAACATGATATTAGAGCTAGGTTTGGGAAGTCACATTTGAATATTGACTTGCTCTTTTATGGTTGTTTGATCGCATTATGTGCAAGACAGAGTTAAACGTGAGGGTAGGTGTTAGAATCCCAGATCGAATTTGTGAGACTTCCTAAAGTAGTCTATAATATATATATATATATATGTGTGTGTGTGTGTGTGTGTGTGTATAAGTCTTGCCATTTCATGCACCATTTGCATGAATATTGATGAGTATACCAATCTCTGTCTGTTAAACCTTTATTGGCAGGTTATAAACCCGATCCCCAAATCAGAGCCTCTCTCACTAAAACGGACAGACTCGTTGATTGTAATCTCTGAGCTTGAAGGAGAACAATCCGTGATCATATGAAAATCAATGTAATTTTCTCTTATAAATTAGGTTTTATAATTAATTTATTTTTCATGTATTTGAATGGGGTGATCACATGAATTTTCGTGATATAATTCCCAGAAATTGGTAATTTTGGATGTCTCAATTTTTTTGTTGTGAGAATAAACACTGTAAATGAAGGAGATCATGGCTAACTGAGGACATTTGGCTAGGGGCCTAAAGAAGAAACTAGCCTATAAATTATGTACTCATACTAAGTTCATGTCTTCTATTTGTTAATTAAATCGTGGTTCGGAAACCTCTGTGGATTGATTTTGATAGTTGTTTACCCTTTAATATAAAAAATAAACTTTGATTCCTCATAGTTATAGTTTTAAATTGTTAACAAATTTGTGGTAAAACGCTTTTGTGAAAGGCCCAACGCCAATTGCACAAGCAATTTTCTGTAAGTTAGGATTAGGATGGAGGGCGGTTTATGCTTGGCGATGTAAAAAACTGGATCATCACATATGATTCTTGAGATTCAGAATGTGATTTTCCTAAGTTGGAGTTTCTATTAAACAATGTACCGCGGGTGGATTTGTTAGCGTTGTACCTCCAATGTAAGAATCAGTAGAGAGCTCTAAGTGAAATTTAACAGAGTATAGGCTAGTAAAATTGTGTGTACCTGGTCAAGCTCCCTTTGTAGGTTTGTAGAAAATGGAAGACTTATTCGGTAAGTCTATCCATAAATCGTGCCTAATCCCCATTAATGCTCCGAATTCTGTCGAATCATGAGATTAATAGATCGTTGCAACGTAATCGCTCTTTCTATATATGCAGTGGACGATTGCAATGACCCTTGAGCTCGGGTTGCATCTCGAGCAGGTACATCTTAGGCCGTTCTTGGGGATAGACTTGTAAGCATGTTGAGTGTGGATGTTACTCGGGATCTGTTGTGCTTGGCCCATTAGGCCTTCATCGATTTTTTCGGTATCGGGCAATATCCTCGACCATCGTTGGTAGTTTGGAGTCACATGTTTGACTCATGAGTTTGGTTCAGGTGTAGGTCATGTGGGATTATTTACCCACGTGGCAACTTCTAGAGCTAGTCGGAAAAATCCTTCATCAGATGCCCTATGTCCCAAGGTTCGATATGGAGGATCTTGTGAATACTCATTTGTGATTTTATCGAAGTCCCAAGACACGAGCTCGAGTGGAAACCGGTTGGTCGCGATGCTTGGGCCGGCGCCCAATCCTAAATTTGAAAAATTGGGTCGCTTCGAAGATTATGCCTAATACCTGTCATGTATTTAATGCAGGACATATGCAGTCATCCTTTCACTTGTGCAGCGACGACGGATATTCCACTGTGTGTCAAATCCTAGTATTTAAACAGGGGACCCTATCCATTAGGCCCTTATGTAATCTTTAGTTGTCGTCCTTTACTTTCAAAGAGACTAGAGTTTTTTTGGCGATCAGACTCCTGCTACGGCAAACGTCTCTTTTATACCTGGGGTCAGACTCTACACGTTCGTTTCATTCAGTCTGCTTGCCTATGTTTTTCATTCGTTTTTCGTCTTTGATAGTTTGGTGTCTGAGTCTGTTTCTTCTCTTTCTCTGTTTATTTTTTTCTCCGATGCTTGAAACCTCATTTTACTACTTTCTCCTTTGCTCTGACATCCTTTTACAACGATGTCTAGGAGGAGGCATGGGTCTCAGCCTGTAGCTAATATGCTTGGTTTAGATCCTGAGTCGGCGATAGAGCTGTTTGGTTTGGCTGGCTCATGGTCCGACACTTGCAATGGCATTGGACCCTCAGTTAGACCCGACACTAATGCAGGTGTCGGGCCTTCAGCTCAAAATGAGAAACTTGAGCTCACTACCCAGGGCGAGGTAATGTACCTTGAGCTCCTCGTTCAGGATGAGGTTGCCCCTCATCTTCTTGCCTCAGCTACGCTTCCTCAACCAAAGTGGTGGTAGGATCCCATGGAGGATGACATGTCCCAAATGGTTGAGGGTGATTTGGTAAACCTCTATAGGGACTGTTACATCTCGACCTCCGTGGAGTTGATTTTCCCAGTGGAGGATCATTATAGGTCTCACAATCAGTTTTCAGATCAAATAATTTTTTACGAAGATGCGGTGGTTGGTGGAGCTTGCTTCCCTTTGTCTGTTTTTGTAACAGAGATTATGTATAGGTTTAATGCCTCCCATTTCCTCTTAGCTCCTAATGCTTGGAGGCTGATGGTGGGCTTTTTCATTTTGTGCCAGGTCCACGGTATTACTCCAAACCTATCATGTATTTTTTCCTATTTCTTTAGTATGGCGAGGAGCTCAACACCATATTCGAGCTGGTTCGATTTTTTTTTATCTCGTCTAAACATTGACAAGTTGATTTTAAAACTCCTCGAAAACAATAAGAGATGGAAGGTGAAATGATTCTTGCTCATTCAGGACTGGGAGTGCCCGAATGGCGAGCATAATGTCTTTCCTGTTCCACAACAATGAATTGCAACTCATACATTTCGAGCCCTCCTCCTCACTTTTTGATTCGTGTTTGTCCCTTTATGCTTGTTGATCGGATTTTCGTTCGACTTTCATAGGTTCTCAAAAGCCTCCGACGCTAAGTTCAGTGGAGAAACCAAGCGTTGAAACTCTTTCTCTGGTTTAACTAACTGGTCTGGAGTTTCCCAATATCTACAAATACCTTTTCTATATCTAATTCAAGGGTCGGGCTAACCCTGTGATTCAGGCCAAGGTTATTCCTGAAGAGAACAATGAGGAAGGCGATGATTAAAAAGGTAATGCTTTGGCACTCACTCTTATTTCGTCGTATAATAATTTTCGTATCACCTTGTCTTGAACCTATGATTTAATTGGAGTTTTTGTTGGTTAATTGCACAAATAGGGCTTTGAACCCTAGAGTCTTGGAATCCATGAGGAGGAGGAAAACAGCCTCCGTTGTAAAAAATAGTGGTCTGACCACGACAACTGTCGCTGCTCTGGGGACAGTTTCGGTGTTGATAGAGAAAATGCCAGCGAAAAAGCCCACGAAAATATCGAGATCTAGGAGGCTTCGATAAAGAAAGCTAAGGAGACTAACCGTATCGAGGATGAGTCTAAGCCAATCTCATAATTGGTTCGGCGTCCTGGTCTGGTGGCCAATGCCACTGCCTCGGCGCTATCTCTATGGGTCCTTGATCCACAGGCTTCAATGTTGAGGCGTGGGCCTTCAAGTCTCTAGGAATCGTGAGGACTTGGGCAAAGGTCTACATCCTTTCCCGGGATTAAGAATTTATCCTAGCCTAGCAGAGGCCAAAGAAGGCAGCCAACTTGTTCTAATCTCTTACCAAGGTGGGGACATTTAGGTTTTATTGCCCCCCCTTTTTTTTCTTTTTACGATTTTGGGTCTATGGTGTCTGTCACTAAGGTTCGTGTTTTGTGTTGTATGAGCCCTAACACGAACCTCGATGCTCATAGAGGAGTTGGAGTTAGAACATAGTGAGTTGTCCAGGTCGGCAGAGGACCTAGAGGCCTTCAAACTCGAGCTTAGAGAGAAACTAAAGGCCTTAAAAGAGGTCGAACGAGTTAAAAGAGGTCGAGAATGGGAAAAAGGAGCGGGAAACCCTGGCTTGTCATCTCAATCGATCTCGGTCATAGTGGGACAAGTTGGTGGCCGACCTTGAGGCCAAGCTGGTGTGGATCACAGAGATTAAGGCCCTAGGGATGGTTGAATGGAAAGCATCTAAGAAGTATATGAATCTAAAGATGGATTCCTAGGGTGAAGGCATTAGCATGGGCTTCTAAGATGCCAAGGAGAGGATACTGGGGAAGTATCCCAACGTAGACCTCTTTGGAATTTTCTGTTTGGGTATCAACCCTTCTTATCCTCTTCTTGATGTTACCACTCACATCGAGAGGTCCACTCCCATTGAAGAAATAGGGGTGAGTTTCCAGTTAGGTCTACGATTCAACAATCATCAATCAGCGCAGTGTCAGTGATTACAACTGAGAATCCGAGGTTGATATTATTGAAGCTTTAGAGCTAGATGGCCCTGTTGTCACCAAACATGAGGTTTCTGCTATTCCTCAGGCTATCGAGGCCGAAGTCGTCCAACCTTAGCCTTCATATTAGCTTTAGATCTCCCATTGCTAGTAATAATTTTTTTTTTTAATTTTCTTCTTTGTTTCATGTAGTTGCCCTCGTGCCTCCGTATAATGTCCTCAGGCCTCTCGAATAAATGAGCATTCTCATTTTGGCCACGTCTTATCGATTTATGTAGAATTTTTGAGTAACTCTTCTTTCGCAAAATCTTTAAGTTGATTTCTCTTAGATTTTGTTGGTTTCTTGTTCCCAGGTAGTGAACCTTGACTCTTCATTGCTTCGACGTCGTGTTCCCGAGAACTAAAGAATTCCACTGCCCGAATTGCTCCTCGAGACGTTCTTGCCTTAGCAGATTTGGAAATCAAGTTTCCTCGAACTTTTATGGTTGATTAGGGCTTTGTGTTTTAGATCTCTCATGGCTTAGGGTTCTTCATACCCAGATTATTCCAATAATAATCAAAATGTCGAGCTCGACCTTCTCGAGGAGGAGTGACGATCTAAGCTTGATCTCTCGGGGAAAACCAATGGCGTCTTGGTATTCACCCTTATCATCTCTTGGACGCTTATTTTGGATGGAAGTTATTATTGCCTTTAATTGTAATACACCTCCTGCCTGACGGTTGGTCTCAGTCTCACCATTTGATACATCGTCCTTTGGCATCCTTTAGTTTATGTATTTATAGTAGGCCAAATTTGTGAGTGGGCATCTTTTCACTCCCGTCTGTTTTCTCCTAAACCTTTTGCCTCTTTGATTTTTCCCTTTCTACTTCTTATCTGTTACGATCATGATTGCCACCCATTATGCCATCGAAGAACTTTGAGAAAATAAGAACCGAAACTGCATTAAGTTTGACACTTTATTGCAGGAATTAAAGACAGAAGTCGATCTGCACTAGAGATTGCATAAGTTGGAGGAGTTTCACTCTTTGTAATTTACCCTGGACTCCCATCACTACTCCACAATTTTGAAGATGTTGGAGTTGAAGGAAAAGTACTCCAGGGTGTCACCCTCAGGTGTTCGGATGACTAGTCTTGCCCCCGAACCATTCTGGTTCGAGGACCCATCCACGGACATTGTCCATTCATTTGAACTATATTGATTTTTTTCTTCACATGCAGCTTCTACCGTTAACCTTCTTTTTCAGGGAATATGAACTCGACGATGAAATTGGCCAAGGCCTATCATTCCACCGTCGTTCTTGGTCAATATTCGATATAAAATTCTACTAGTTTGATCGACCACTTTTGCAGTCTGTCTGACGTCTCTAATCAGTGCAAAATCACCTTTAATAATTGGTTCATGAGAACGACCACTGAGCAGTCTTAGAAGTACTACCTAAGATTTCTCGCGAAGATGATCAATGCGTAGAAATCAACTCCATCTTAGGGTATCTGACCTTGGACCTGGTCAATGGTTGATTAACGTAGTAAACTGGTCTTCAAGTTTTAACTTCATCTACTACTAGAGCTGAGCTCATCGTCATTGCAGAGGTGACAAGGTATATGAAAATATCTTACCTGAGGCTTGGTATAGTTAAAATAGGCGTGGAGAAGATTCATCTTTTCAAAACCTGAAAGGCTTTGTCACCCTTGTCCATCCACTTGAGGGCCTTATTTTATCAGAGGATCTTCAAGAACATGAGGCATTTGTTATAGGCCCTCGAGATAAACCACTTGAGCGTCACTATTCTCTCGGTGAGACATTGAACCTCCTTGATCGCTTTCGGTGATTTCATCTTCTTGATGACCTTAATTTTCTCGAAGCTAGCCTCAATGCCTGTCTTTATTACCATGTGCCCGAGGCGTTTTCCAGCTCCCATGATGACGATGCATTTGCTCAGGTTAAGCCTTATTTCATGATCCCTCGAATATCAGAACACTCTTTTAGGTCGGCAAAATGGTCTTTAGTTTCTTTGCTTTTTACAAGTATATAATCGATGTAGATCTCCATGGTCTTTCCCAACAATCGGGAGAACATATTGTTCACCACGTTGCCTTTGTATTCTTCCATTCGAAGAATTGGACTTGGTAGCAAAACAAGCCTTTATCAATTACAAAGGTTGTCTTTTCCTTATCTATGATAATATCGATCTAAGAAAGATGGAAGAAATACTTTGGAAACGCCTAAGGTTGGTAAAGTCCACACACATTCACTACTTGCTCATTTTATTCTTTACTATGACTAGGTTAGCCAACCAAAGTGGGAAATTGAATTCTTTGATGATCTCACCATCGAGCAACTTCTTCATCTCTTATTCTATAATCTTTTTTTTTTCTTTAGCCCTAACTTCTTCCATTTTTGATGTACTGGGGGATGGTTCGTGTTGGTGTCAAGACAATGCATTGAGATGTTTGGTTCAATCCTAGACATTTCTATGTGCGACCAAGCAAACACGTTGCTAATCCCCCGAAGTAAATTTATGAGACTTCCATTCAATTTGTTGAGTAGAACAGAGCCAATTTGTTCTGGCCGATCTTCAATGCTCGAATGAATTCAAACCTCAATTAACTTTGTATTGGGTTGAGGCCGGATCTGCTTTGGTTGTTCGACCCTTAGATCCATAATCTCTCATTTCCCTAAAGACTCGATCATGTCTTTAGGCAGAGCGTCCTTCTTGTCTTTCTCAATTTTTTGTTGCTATTTGGGAATCTCCATCTTGGTAAAAAAAAATTCCTTGGACATACTTTGGGTATCACATACTTTCTCGACTCTTCCTTTAGTTGAGAATTTCATGGCCAAGTGGTATGTCGATGTGATCTCCTTCAACGCATTGAAGCACAGTTAGCGTATAGAAGGCGTTGTTGGTGGAAGGATAGTCAATCACCATGAATATCACATCCATAGTGCCGTGTCTAGGTTCGGTTCCTACTGTGACTTGCAACATGATCGATCCGAATGGTGTTACGGTCTAGCCACCGAAGTTGACTAGGGGTGTGATAATGCGCTTCATCTTTTCGTGGCTAATCCCTATTTTGATAACAGTCACGAGGTAGATTATTTCTATCGAGATCCTGCTATCAGTCAGTACTCGCTCAACACTATAGTTGTTGATTTGCAGAGTGATGACCAACGCATCATTGTGTAGGACTTGGACCATTCTGAAGTCTTACTTAGTAAATGTGATGACCTCAAGCTCAACGACTAGAGCCTTGGCTATTTGGGAAATGTAGTATTTCGCTTTCTTCTTACCTTTTCGGGTATGGGCCTTGTGCTAGACCTTGGAAATGCTTCCCGAGGCGAACTCTCTAGAGATGATTCATGTTTTACCTCTAACATTAGGGCTCTCTTATGCTTCTTATTCTTTTCGTTCGTCTCGCTCTTGATTCATCGTGAACTTCTTTAGGTCGTCTCTCTGAATAAGCTCATTTATCTCATTCTTGAGATCGTAACAGTTGTCTATGGTGTGGTCATGATCCCAATGGAAATCGCACCACTTGTTGAAGTTTGTGGCATTTTCTCTATTTCTCAACGGTTGGGGCCATATTTTCAACTTCTTGTCCCTTATTTGTATTAGCACTTTACTGAGTGGAGCATTCAAGGGGGTGAAATTCGTGTAGTGGATAGGGGATCTCTGCCACCTCGACGCTTTATTAGATCCTCATCGGTCTTTGTCACTTTTTTCTTCTTTGATCTAGTCTCATCTTGGCCAATCCTATTGTGGCTTAACTCCTCGGTCTTGCACTTGCCTTTCCAGTCCTTCTCATTTTCATTCTTCGCCCGATAAACATCTTCCACTGAGACAAATTCGATAGAGAAAGCAAAGGTTGATGTCAACATCTTCTGTAGGGGCCGGGACATTTTTTGAAGGAAAGGTCCCGTCATGATTATCCCCCATCAAAGTTGCGATTACCATCTTGTCATTTAAATCTTCTACTTGGTTGGATTCCTGTTGGTATCTCTCCAAGAACTTCGAGCCGCTCATCCTTCTTTCGTCAGAGTACCATTAGGTGGGATAGATTTTTGGCTTGCCTTTTACTCTTGAATAATTTGTGGGCGAACATCATGCTCTGGGATTCAAAAGAATCAAAAGTTTCAGGCTTCAAATCCATGTACCACTTTCTGGTCATTTCGGTTAGGGTTATTGGTGGCCGCAAAATAATGCGCTGCCACTTTCACTCGTAAGTGTACGGATCATGTTTTAGTATAATGGACCTTTCGGTCGGGTATCGTATCCACAGAGATTGATGTTGTTACTATCGAGTACCGCGATTGTCATAACCTGACTTTATCTAGGCAACAAAAATGGAATATAATTAATTAATAGTAATACTAATATTAATATGAGATAATTTTGAGAGAATAGGTTGTCTAGGGATTAGTTTCATTTACGAATACGTGTTTAGTCTCGTTTTAGTTTATGTTAACGGCGTTCGACTTATCCGACAATCTTGGTATCTAAAACTCCTCCGCCACCTCTCACGAGTGTAAAACGGGAGATATAACATAACTTTGTGTCAACGAAGAGGTCCCCCTCAACGTCTTAACGACCCTAGGTTGCATGAGTCTTGACCTAACCTCATTGATTTGCACACAAAATCTCAGTTCGTAAACTCCCTCGCTACCTCTCCCGAGTGTAAGACGAGGGATATGACGTGACTTCGAATCAACGAAGAAGTCCCCCTCAACGTTTTAACGACTCTATGTCACGTGAGTCTCGCCCCAATGTCATTGATTTCATGCGTTGTGTTTACCCTATCGACAATCTCAGTTCTAAAACTCCCTCACCACCTCTCCCGGGTGTAAGACGAGGGAATACGTGATTTCGAATCAACGAAGAAGTCCCCCTCAACGTCTTAACGACTCTAGGTCACGCGAGTCTTGCCCCAACGTCATCGATTGTCCACAATCCAAACCCTGACTGAGTTATAGGATTGTGGCGTTTGTTTATTCTAGTCCGAATATGAGATTTATCAAACCTCGTATTCTCGATATGTAAATCTAAGCAATATAAACAAACAATACGGCACACACAATCAACATAACAAAGAACAATCACAAACAAAATAAAAACTCAGCTAAACAACATTTTCATAAATTATATTAATAATCCCTATACAACCTATGTTTAGCCAATGGCCATAACCACGTATACAATGTAAAATAGCGTAAACATGCTTAACAACTACCAAAATGAAGAAAACAAAGAGAAGAAACAAGTGACTTAGCCAATATCCGAAGAATAACCACTAAAACCGTCGAACGATCGCTTCCCTCTTCATCCTCCACCTCGGGTTGAGAGCTCTCCCTAAAAAATCCCTAATCCTACTCCTAAAATATGGCCTAAAGCCTTAGGGGCCGAAGAAGTCGGAAGAGAGGAGAAGAGAAGGGTATTTATAGGCTCAAAAATATCTAACAAATATCTAAACTGTGCGGAGGCCACCACCGTGGCCATGGGATTCACCGCTACGGTCGTGGGTAGGTCGGTTAGTTGATCGCCGTGGCGGTAAAGAAGGCGGTGGAATATGAAGAACATCCTGCATCTTTTGCGCTGCGACGGTGGATCTTGCGCTGCGGCCATGGAAGTTCAGCAAGTTTGGAGTCTTCTCAGCATCTTCACCACCGCGGCGGTGGACTTGTTTCACAATTTTGCCTCTGAGTTTGTTTTTCCATCGTTCTTTGACCGTTTTTTGGTTCGATCTCATCATTTTCGCTCTGATTTCATACCTTTTCACCTCACATACCTGTTTTAATACAAAAAGAATAAAAACACATTAAAATGTATTAAAACATAATAAACGTACTCGAAAACTAACAAATTCGGTTTGAAAATAGATGGGTAAGTTACACCTATCAAATACCCCCAAACTCAAAATTTCGCTAGTCCTCGAGCAAAACACCCGCACAATACGAGAAAAATGTAAAAACTAATTACAAAATTAAAAACTAAAAACGAAAAGAACACTAAAAACAAAAATGTGTAAGTTTTGAATATCATCTACCAGCCAAAAGATTTTTCCCTCATCGGCCCCCAATCCTATCAAGTTCAAGCCTAAATCATACCATATGGTATTCTAGAATTTCAACGTTTAAAAATAGTAAGCGCCATTCTAGATTCTGTTTAAGTGTGTGTGATTAAACTCAAATATACTACTATCCATTGATTAGATGTGATTATCCCTAAATAAAGGTCATGACTAAAACCTTTAAGGTATAGGGAATCTATACGCCTGACCTAGGTTCTATTATCCACTAATGTAGGCTCGGAGGTTCATGAAGATCAGTAGGGCTTGGTTCGGTTTTGGAATAATGGCCAAGGGTATTTTGGAATAGAAAGCAGGTTAGTGTCGTTAACTTAACGTTACCCGAGGCACATCGCTTGGTACTCGCACTCTCGAAACCCCATAGTTTAATTAGAAACAACCCTGAACAATACAATTAAGAATATGGTACTCACTTGTCAACAAGAAATGTAAAGATTTTTTTTATTTTTTTTTTCAAACACAACCCCAAACTCATTCGATTGTTACAGTTTAAGGGGTGTGCAAAAAGGATTAAGCAACACACCCCCAAACTCATTTGAATTTCTACAATTTTAAAAGTGTGCAAAAATATGAATGACATCCGACAAGCAAGTACTCGAATACCGAACCGATTTAAAAGTTCGCTCTAAACCCAACCGCTCACATCAAGTAGCGAAATACTAACGTGATTCATTCACATTGTGCCTTTAATTCGGTGATATAGGTTTGGAAAAAGTTTAATCGGCTAGGGTATTTGTTAAGTGTTCAGAATTGAAATGACTTTTAGGTTTCGACAGGGTAACGAGGGGTAATAATATTGCATGGTATGCTTCAAAAGGCTGAAGCGATCAAATGAATGCCTAAATCATATATCCTAAACAACCTCGCCTAGGATTTCATCTTGAATTTTTCCCAAATCAAGTTCTAGAATCCCTATAGTGGTGAGTATTCCCACCTATCACGCCGGTGACCCGGGTTCGATCCCTGGCAACGACGCCAAAAACTTGGAGGCCGCTAATTAAGCGTTGCCACTTTCACTGTAAGCGTATGGATCAAGTTTTAGTATAATGGACCTTTCGGTCGGGTATCGTATCCACATAGATTGGTTGAGATTACTATCGAGTACCGCGATTATCATAACTCGACTTTATCTAGGTGACAAAAAAGGAATATAAAATTAATACTAATACTAAAATATTAATTTAACTATACTAATTACTAATACGAGATAGTTATTGTCACGACCCGTCCCGGTTTCCCAGGGTCGCTACTAAGGTTTCTCCTATAAAGAAATTCCTAAACCTAAAACCCGACTGGTCAAACTTCCAATCTACAATGTTCGGTAATTATGATGGGAATCGTTTTTATGATAATAATTACTATTTAGAGTATCACCAATTAAAGTCAACCAAACATTTAAATTTATCTGCTTATCTTTTACACAATGGCGACCCATTAAAAAGATCTCGAATTTATAATTTAAAATCCAATTTTCAATATTAAGTCAAGCCAATTATATTCCCACAATTGTTGAATACATTAATTTCGCGAGAAGTATTTTACAACAACTACGATAATTATAACTACTGTTTTCTTCGATTACAACAATAAATAATAATTACGATTATTATAACTCGAATTTCAAATAATTATTCTCTCTCTCGTTTTCTCCCAGTCGATCCTGCAATCCAAACATTGTGGGGTTGTGAGCCAACGCTCAGTAGAACTCCAACCCCTCTGATACGCACATTTAATTTATATAACATGTAAACCACGTAAATGGACTCGTCACATAAATTCCCCATCATCCAGATTATTTCATATAATTTCCATAGGTAACACTTCACACAATATACCAAACAATATCAACATATTTCATGCGAATAAATAACGCTAAATTTACCGATAATGATAACATGTATTTCACAGTGAGACAATTAAATGCATATATTAAAGAAGTTCGGAATTCTACCTTCCCCAGATTTTCCACCCGTCGCGAGAATGGATTTTGGTCTTTTAGTGGGGGTGTTTTATGCAATTCTTTTTTTTTTCTTCTTCCCACTTCTTTTTCGGCTATCTTTTCCTGTTCCTGCTTCCTATTTCCTGTTTGTGTTCAGCCCACCGAAGCTACTACCGTCGACGAACCAATTGAACGGATGAGCACACACACACACGCACATTCACTCATCGCCGGTGACACAGACACACCCCACCGACGACACCCCCACAACGATCACACACCCTATGATGGAACACACACCGTCGACCAACAAACTCACACGGCTGAATAACAACACAGAACACCCCCACCGACGTAACCCACTACCGGTTAACAAAACACACACCTTCGAACACCATCTGAACACAACAACCCAACTTCTCTCTCTCTAACTCTCCGGCCAACTCCGGCGACCACCATTTGAACGTCCATACATATACAGAAACTCTCACACACACACCCTGATCACATACCCACATGAAATCGACGGCGCCCACCGGCCGATCAACAACACACACACACACACACACACACTGTCAAAAATCGAGCACACAAACATGGATACAACAGCAAAGCCACACCCACAAAAACGAAATCACTCATACACACATTGTCGGCAAACCAACACCCACCGTCGGACGACAACACACTACTGGTGAAACACATACCGTTCACGTACCCACATACCCAGGAAATTGATGACCTGCACAGAACACACGAACAACACACACACACACACTCACCAATGATGACAGACACACACCCATGCCGGAACAGCGCCGTCGCTCTGAACCCATCACCGCCGGCCAACCTTTCTCTCGTTCTCTCTCTCTAGAATTTTGTGTTTTCTGATTTCCTCACTTTTTGAGGTTTTTGATCATGTTCTCTGCATGGATGCATTTATATGCATGAATTAAGTGGTGTTTATTGATCCTAAACACTGCCACGTTGTGATCTCGATTCTTCTGGATCCTACCGACGGTATGTATACATATACATATATGTTTATAAATTAATTTGCCCAAATTACATTATCCCCCCTCAGTTTTCATTAGGTTTTTAGTGAAACCCAAATTCAAATTTAATATTTTGAAAATTACAAATTGACCATTAAAATTTTAAATCAAATAATAAATAACACCATTTACCCCGTTATTTTTGAAATATTATAAAATACGACTTAAATAAAAATCAGGGTCTTACAGTTATGGGATGGATTATCTAGGGATTAACTTTATTTACTTAAACGCATTTGATATCGTTTAGTTTATAATAATGGTGTTCGATCTATTTGACAATCTCGGTATCTAAAACTCCTTCGCCACCTCTCACGAGTGTAAGACGTAGGATGTAACGTAATTTTGTGTCAACGAAGAAGTTCCCCTCAACGTCTTAACGCCCCTAGGTTACGTGAGTCTTACCCCAACCTCATTGATTGCACACAAAAATCTCAGTTCGTAAACTCCCTCGCCACCTCTCCCGAGTGTAAGACGAGGGATATAACGCAACTTCGAATCAACGACGAAGTCCCCCTCAACATCTTAACGACTCTAGGTCATGTGAGTCTCACCCTAGTGTCATTGATTTCATGCGTTGTGTTTACCCTATCGATAATCTCCGTTCTAAAACTCTCTCGCCACCTCTCCTGAGGGTAAGACGAGGGAATACGCGACTTCGAATCAACAAAGAAGTCCCCATCAACGTCTTAATGACTCTAGGTCACGTGAGTCTTACCCCAACGTCATAGATTGTCCACGATCCTAACCCCGATCAGGTTATTGGATCATGGCGTTTGTTTATTCTAATCCGAATTTGTCAAACCCCATATTTTTTATATGTAAATCTAAGTACAATAAACAAAAAATATGATAAACACACTCAAACATTGAAGAACAATCATCAAAGAAACGCAACTAAACCAAAATTATGTTTTTATAAACGATATTAATCCCATACATAATCCATGTTTAACCTATGGCCATAGCCATTTATACAATTGAAACTAGGCTAAACATGCTTAAACATACATAGAAGATAAGAAATAAAAGGAAAAATAGATGAACTTAGCCGATATCCGAAGATTAGCCGCTAAAATTGTCCACCGAACGATTCTCCTTTTCCGCGTGTTGATCTTTTCCTTCAGATATGTTTGAGCACTCCCCATACACTCTCTATATCCTAACCTAAGCCTTAAGGGCTGTAATGGCTGGCGATAGCAAAGTAGAGGGGAGAAAAAAGGGTATAAATAGACAAAATATCTAAAATAAATATCTAACACTGCGCAGAGGCCACCGCCGCAGACGTGGGATTCATCACCATGGCCGTGGGTAGGTCGGTTAGTTGATCGCCATGGCGGTGAAGAAGGCAGTGGAATAGGAAGAACATCCTGTATCTTTTGCGCTACAGCGGTGGATCTTGCATTCCGGCTATGGAAGTTCAGTAAGTTTGGAGTCTTCTCAGCTTCTTCACTGTTGCGGCGGTGGTCTGGACACCGCGACGGTGGGCTTGTTTCACAATTTGCCTCCGAGCTTGTTTTTCCACCTTTCTTTGATCGTTTTTTGGTTTGATCTTATCGTTTTCGCTCCGATTTCATACCTCTTCACCTCACGCACCTATTTTAATACAAAAAGAATAAAAATACATTAAAATGTATTAAAACATAATAAACGTATTCGAAAATTAACAAATTCAGTTTGAAAATAGATAGGTAATTTACACCTATCAGTTACCTGGAAATTCTGATACTTCATCGAGTCCGACACCCTTCGCAAGTCTATGTGGGCGTAATTGGAGTTCAGGTGCTCGACAGGGTTGGTATACCCTTGATAGGTTTCGATCTGGAATGTTAGCCGAGCAAGTTGCACCCTAGGCCCTGTAGACACTACATTTTGTCCTGCTCGTTTTTTACTTTTTAAAGGTTTTTGGTCTAAATTGAAAAATTCGAACAAACTTTAAATCGAGATTTAGAGAATTGAATTTTTTCCTTAGACTACGTCTTAATATTAAAAAAAAATATAAATACAAGAACGACATGAAAAATCGCCAATTCAATCGAATTTCGGTATAAACAAAAGTTTCGGGTCAAATTGGAAATTAATAAAAGTTAATTGGAGACTAAAATGAAAAAAATTAAAAGTGAGTTTTCTAATAGATATCACTTTTAATATGTTTAATTTTAATTACCACCCTTCAATTTGAAAAAATTTCACCAATTGCACTCAATTTACATTTTGACCCCAATTTTTTTTCTTTTCGCCAATTTTATCAAATTGACGACCAAATATATATATTGAAATTGAACTTTCCAATAATATTTTGGATAGTTTAATTTCATTTAAAAATTTTTAAATTCAAGAAAATTAATTAATAAGTCCTTAATTAGATAAATGGGTGCCCAAAACACAAAAATCACTACAAGCACACCCCTTGGGAATAAGGCGAAGCATTGGATGCTTCTTGGGAGTGGAGAAAGTCATTTTAGACTATCCCATGGTCGTTTCTATTAATGTAAAGATTTAATGAGATGGGTTTTGAAGCCTATACACACAATACCATATTTAGGGGTTTAAAATGTCATGATTACACCCTAAGGGGGTAGCCCCCAGCAATGAGGGGGCATTTATTGCCCTCTGGTTTGCTTGCACATCTAGGAATGCGCAGGCAACCAATTCCTTATAAATTGGGGCATGTTTTCAAAGGAACACACACTGATCCAATCTCTCTCTCTCTCTCTTTAAGTCCAAATACTCTCTTGGGTTGCTTTGATTCACAAGCCTTACACTTCTCAAAAAACCCTAAAAGAAGCTTTCTAAAATTTCTTAAAACATCATCTTGAAACCCTCTCACAAAGAGGTCAAAAACCATATAAGAAAGATAAACAAAAGAAGAAGAAGAAGAAGGTAAACTCCTAGGGAAAGACCATCCCCCTAAGCTAGGTAAGCTTTTCTTCAACCCCTCTTTTTGCATATCATTTTGTCTTTGTCAAGAAATACAAGAAACCAAACTCAAAAAATCTAAAACAAACCAACTAACATAACTACTAACTACTGACTATTTACTTTCCCGTTCTGTCTTTTTGTGCTTTATTTTTCCTGCACTTTTTTCTTTAGCCTAGGTAGTAGGTTGGCACTAAGTCGCGGACCATGGCCTGATGCTCTTTTTCCCTTTTTTTAGACTAGGCTCTTGATTGCTATTAAGTCTCAAACTCTGGCCTAGCACCATTTTGATTTTCTTTTAGCTTAGATCATGGACCGACACTAAGTCACGGACCATAGGCTGACACAATTTTTTTCGTTTTTAGCCTAGATCAGGGACAGACACTAAGTCTCGGACTATGGACTGACACCCTATATATATGTAAGTCAAATCTTCAGAGTGGCCTCTATTATTATCTATGTCAAGTCTCTCATGGCTAAAAGGAGGAATAAAGTGAGACCCTTTATTCCTCACAAGATAAGTATGGCGTTCTTTAGAAACATTTATCTCTTTTTAGTTATGGGAAGGACTGGCTATACACATACACACACACATATGTTCATTTTTATTTTATTTTATGTCCCTTAACTAACAAATGCAAATGAAAAACATAACCTTGTCTAAGCAAGTTGGTTTGGTTTGTGGTGTTCTTGACAAAATCAAAAATGCATTTCATTTTTACTTCATGTTTTGTCCTTATCATAAAAAAAAAAAAAAAAAAAAAAAAAAAAAAAAAACTTACAAAAATGAAAACAAGAGAAAATTGAGTTTTATAGAGAAAGTTTTCTTCCCAAAAAGGGACTTTTGTTTTACTCTAAAAAAATAAAACTTTAGTTTTCTTAGAAATAATTTTAAAGTTTCTTCTTAAAAAGGGAAATGTCTTTAAATTTTTCTTTTTCTTTCTTAACCTTTTCCTTCTTAAACTTTTCAAAATTTTATCTTTAATTTTTTTTTTCTTAAAAATGATTCTTACAAGAAACTATCTTTTTCTTCAAAAACTTCTCTTTAAACAATTTTTTTTACAAAATTTTTAATTTGTTTTCACAATATGTTTTTTTTACTCATTTTGAAAAAAATGTTTTTGTTTTCAAATTGTTCCTGAAAAAGAGTGGTTCTTCTTTAAAAAATAATTTTTAATCTTAAAAAAAAAAACAAAAAAACAATTTGTTCTATTTTTTTTTTCTTTCTTTCTGTTGAAAGGAATCCTTTTAAATCTTTTTTAATAATTATTTTTCTCAAGTTTCACAAAAATATTTTTTTTTTTGAGTTTTTTTTTTAAATATTTTTTTCCCAAAAAATGTCTCTTTAAAATCTTTTACTCTTTTATTTTAAACCTTGTTTTTTTTTTTTCAAACTAGTAAAATCTAATTTATAACTTCTTCCTTAACAAAAATAAATAAATGTATTTTTAGAGATTTTTCCCAAAGAAGATTCTTGGAATCTTTTTTTTTTTTTTTTTTTTTCTATCGATAAATGTTTTTTTAGATTTTTTGTTTTATTTATAGTTAAAACCTTTACTTTATATATATATATATATATATATATATATATATATATATATATATATATATATATATATATATTTAACTAAAAACACGTGGTTTTCCACATTCCAATTTTTTTTTTTACTTAAATTCATTTTATCATTTTTCTTCCCTTTGAAATGCAAACTAATTTTGTCAAAACAACCTTAACTAAAAATAAAAATAATAATTTTCCCACGTGGGGAGGGGGGAGGAACTTGGCGATTCTTCTATAATCGATCGGCGGTCCAAAGAAGGGGGACAATTTTTCTTTATTTATTCGTGTTTCATTTGTTGTTTTGTTTACTGTTTTAAAAACATTTTATTTCTTTTACATAAAACAAACATAAAAAGACAAAAAATAAAAACGAGAATTAGTGTGTCAACAAAAATTGAAAAAAATTACTTGGACTTGTTTTGAATTTAAAGATTTATTTAAACTTAGACATCGTCTTCGGACGGGTGTTTTGAAGTGTCTCTAATAAAGACCAACTATTTTTTCTAGTCAAAATTTGGGCCATTCTAAAATAAAAATGAATTTTAAAATTTTAGTGACCTAGCACACCATTTAACTCAATGCTAAATGGTGACTCTATTTTTCAAACAAATTTTGGCCTAAAGAAACGTTTTCAAAACCAGCGCCATAAAAAACCTCTGAATTTTTTTTTTTCTAAAAATAAACGGATTTGAGAGGGAGAAAACAAATTGCATCTTCATTTTCCCTCATTTTGTTTTTCAAAAATCTGGGTTACATTAGGCCCTAGCCTAGAATGAACGTTGATGATTCGTGATAGGTTGAAAATACCTATCTACTTCTAAGTCGAATTTGGTAGTTTTCGAGTGTTTTAGTAATTTTTTTATTGCGTTTTTGTTTGTTTTTATGTAAATTAGGTGTAGGGACGTAACAAAGTGATAAACAAGCAAATCGGTGGGAAAATGGTGAAAGAAATAAGGTTTCAGGACAGCAAACCCATCGCCGTGGTGATCAGGCCACCACTAAGGCGATGGAGATACATGGAGAATTGTGCAGAAGTCACCGCCCTAACAGTCGTTCACTGCCGAGGTAGTGAAAGTCTAGTGAGATATGCCAGTCTCACCACTGAGACGATGAAAGTCTAGAGAGCTCAATACTGTCTTCACCGCCGCAGCGGTGAAGTTAACTGACTTAACTCACCGCCGAGGTGGTTGCTCTGTGCAGAAAATATCTATTTTTCAGATATTTTGAAACCTTCTATGAAAACCCCTTTTCCCCCTATTTTTCAAGGACGTTCCTAACCTTAGAGACTTGATTTCAGACCATTCTTGAAGATCTCAAAGAGGAGATTCACATATCGGAGAAGAGGAAACACTTTCGGATCGATCTTTGGCGACAGTGGACCTCTCCACTTTAAGATTTGATATTTATTTCTTTGTTTCTATCTTTGTCACTTAACTTTTTATTGTGAATGATGATGAATCCATCCTGTTTTAATGTTTCAATGGCTAAGATCAAGGTAGGCTAGATAAATATTATCTAGGGATCAATGTAGTTCATGTAAATACACGTTTGATTGAATATATGTTTCTTTAACAGTTGTTTGTCTAAATCCGTTTGTGTTACCATTTTATTACAATCTTAATATGCTTATTAAGGTATTAGAGTTTGGTTTTGAGAATACGGGGTTTGACACTTGGGAGAGGTAACGCCGGATGCGGACTAGGGTAAACACAACGCGACGATCTAATAACCCGGGAGGGAGTTAGAAAGTGTGCAATCCATGACGTTGGGGCAAGACTCATGTGACCTAATGTCGTTAAGATGTTGAGGGGGATTTCTTCGTTGACACGAAATCGCATATTCACTCGTCTTACACTCGGGAGAAGTGGCGAGTGAGTTTAAGAACCGAGATTGTCGGAATACGTCGAACGCCATTAACGTAAACTAAAACGAGACCAAACACGTTTTTGTAAACAAAGTTAATCCATAGGAAATCTTTTCCCTAAGCATCTCAATATAATATTAGTATAATTAGATTAATTAACTTAGTATTAGTATTAATTAATTATAAACTATTTTTTATCGCCTAGATAAAATTAGGTTATGATAATCGCGGTACTCAATAACAATCTCAACCATTCTCTGTGGATACGATACACTTACTCTCCCCATCTATACTAAAACTTAACCCGTACAGTTGCGGTGAAAGTGGCGTGCGCTAATTACGCACCACCAGCTAACATTTTTTTTCCATAGTGGTGTAGTTCTCTTGTGCATCATTAAGAGTTTTACTCGCATAATAGATGGCCCAAAAAATATTCTCATTTCGTTGGCCTAAGACGGCTCCAACCACACGATCACTAGCATCATATATAATTTCAAACGGCTCATTCCAATCGGGTGCAACCATAATCGGAACCAAAATTAATTTTTCCTTCATCATATTAAAAGCCTTCAAACAAGAATCATCAAATTCGAATAGAGCATGCTTCTTAAGTAAATTGCACAAGGGCTTCACAATCTTCGAAAAATCCTTAATGAATCTTTGGTAGAAGCCGGCATGACCTAGAAAACTCCAGATCCCCTTGATATTAGCCAGTGGATGAAGCTTCTCAATTGTGGCTATCTTTGCTCGATCCGCTTCTATTCCTTTAGACGACACCCGATGGCCTAAAACAATGCCTTCCCATACATGAAATGACATTTCTCCTAATTTAAAACTCATTTTTTTCTCTTCACACCTCTCTAACACAAGTGACAAGTTATGGAGGCTGTGATCAAAAGAAGACCCGAATACCAAGAAGTCATCCATGTATTAAGTGAGTTTAAGATACTGAGATTGTCGGATAAGATAAACACCGTTATTGTTAACTAAACGAAGTCAAACATGTATTAAGTGAATGAAATCAATCCCTAGGTAATCCATTTAATTAGAACTAACTTAATAGTGTTTAGTCTAACTTAGTTTTTAAATATTTAACTTCAAACATTTCTTGAACCGTCGAAATAATATAAGACTATGCAAATCACGGTATTCAATTAATCAAACACGTTTCCCAGAGGATGATATCCGATTGAAAGTTCCACTATATTAAAACTTGACCTCATGCATTTGCGAGTGTATTAAGACGTGAAAAAAAAAAAAAAAACGATCGTGTTCAATTCACTAGGGGGGCCAAGCATTGTTACCTGCTCGAGGCTTGTTGATGAGTGATTTATTTATCAACAAATTAATTATTTTTAGATTCAAATATTTGTGTGGTTTCAAGAACTTTTGTTAGTTTAATACGTTTTTGTATTGTTTTTTAGATTTTTGAATAAATGGGTGAAAAGAGGCAAAGTCGGTACATGTACAGTAACTTCAAGGCCAATTTTGAACATTATACCATTCAATTTTAGACAAACTCAAAACCTAGAAGTTGTATATATTTTTCTTAGCTTTCCATAGGTTGTTTAATCACTTCAATCGGAATTCATACGAGGAAGTTATAGCCACAATACCAAAAGATGACACCACCACTGCGGCGGTCAAACATGTAGAGAATTGCTAAACTCTCTGCATTTCCATCGCCGCGGCGGTCAAACTACTGACAAAATAAATATTTTGGGATATTTTCTTGATATGTTGGGATCCCATATGTATTCCCTTTACCCCCAAACACCCTAGAACATTTTGGGAGTGGTTTTGAGAGCTCAAAACACATTTAACCAAGAGAAGATCACAAGGCCAAGAAGGAGGAAGCGATCTCAGAGTGGTTTTAGTGACGATTCTTCGGATAACGGATAGTATTCTTATTTCTCTCTTTTATTCTTAGATTGGTTGGATGTTTTGTATATGTTTAGTTTGTATTTCATTGTATATGTGGTTATGGCCATGAAAAACTAAACATATATTGTCTAGGGCTTGATGTAATCCACGAAAATGTTGTTTAAATAAAGTTGATGTTTTGTAATGGTTGTTCTTTGTTTATCCGATTGTGTTTAACGCTTTGCCATGTTTATATGCTTGTTATGATATATTGAGAATATGGGATTTGACACTTGGGAGAGGTAACTCCGGATTCGGACTAGGGTTTAAATACAACGCGACGATCTAATAACCCATGAGAGAGTTAGAAAATGTGCAATCTGTGAGGTTGGGGTGAGACTCATGTGACCTAGTGTCGTATAGACGTTAAGGGAGACTTTTTCATTGACGCGAAGTCACATATTCATTCACTTTACATTTGGGAGAGGTAGTGTTTGATATTTTAATACCGAGATTGTCAGATAGCTTGAACGCCATTAATGTAAATTAGATTGAATCGAACATGTTTTGGTGAACGAAGTTAATCCCTAGGCAATAATTCCCAATAACGTCTATATTAATATATTAATATAATTAGTTAATTAGTTTAGTTTATTAATTATTATAAAAACTATATTTATGTCGCCTAGATAAAATTAGGTTGTGACAAACACGGTACTCAATGACGATCTAATTCAATTTCTGTGGATACGACGACCCTTATTCTTCCAAACCTATAATTCTTATCTTTATCTCTATAGTTATTTCTCTAGATGTCGTTCCTTTCGGATTCAACGTCTCTTATCAGCAATGGTATGTGCCTTACTATAGGAAGGCATAAAGCCTCGTGGGTCTGTTGGTGGTGGCGGCAGTTGGTTATGACTAAGCAACCTCTGCATGTTCCGGAAGAGGTCGCGAACCTCTCTCATCAAGTTTATTCATAGCAATGGTAATTTTCCTGATGGGCTAATCTCTGGGTCAGTTGTGCGAAGAGTTACCTTTCGTTGTCTTACTTGTCAGTCATGACTTTAAATCTCAAAGTAACCAACAACTTTTTCCAAAAGTGGCAAGAAAGGCAATCATTTCCATAGATGACACCAATGTAATAATACCAAAATTGGATCTTTAGATATAGTTCTTGAGATTCAAAATGTAATCCTCCCTAAGCTGGGACTCTTGCAAAATAATCTACCATGGGTATGTTTGCTGATGTTGCATCTCTAATGTAAGAATCAGTAAAGAATTATTAGTGAAATTCGACCGAGTATAGGCTAGCAAAATTGTGGGTAATTGGCTAGGATGCATTCGTAGTATTTATAGAAGATGGAAGACTTGTTTGGTAAGTTTATCCATAAGTCCTGTGATAAATTAATTTTTAACAATTTATCTCCTAATTTATTGTGTGGTTTTTGAACATTTTATTTGTGTTTTTAATACTTTTTAACTTTATTTATGTAGGTGAGGTGAATTGGGTTGAATTGGTTAAAAATCATGGCATTTGGAAGGAATCAGGAACCAAGAGGCACACTTCAGCGCACTCCCCGATACCACACTGATTGATCCATGCTACAGTAGAAGAATGGAATGCTGTAGCGCGCTTCTCAGACTACACTGATGGATATGCGTTGCAATGGAACATTGTCGCACTTCAATGCGCCTCCCAGACACAAGGTTCTGCCCTATCCGTGCTACAACGGAAGAATTTTGCGCTGTAGTGTACTTCCCAAGTTTTCCTAATTTCAGTCGCGGCACTGCAACACCCAAATAGAGGGATGCAATGCCCATGGTCATGGAGGGGGTCATTTTAGTTGATTTATTTGACGTTTTAAAAGGGGAAAAATGGTGATCTTCAGCGGGGGTTCTTTACTATCTAAAATTTCTGAGGAAGCTCAAGCGTTATTGGAAGAGATGGCGGCCAATAATTTTCAATGGCCCAATGAGCGTAATATGGGACGAAAGGTAGCCGGTATTTACGTGGTTGATCCTCTAGCTACCTTGTCGGACCAAGTTTCGAAGCTCATGGAATAAATTACTGCTTTCACTACTTAGGATGTTTCATCAAGTAGTGAAATGAAGAGTATAGATAGTGTTTCCCAATCGAGAAATGATAATGAATTTAAGAAATGTTATTTCATCAACAACCGGGCTTACACATTTAGGCCTACTAACAACATCCCAACTCATTATCATCTCGAGATTTGGAACCATGAAAACTTTTCTTACGCAAATACCCATATTTCCTTGCAAACACCTCCCAATTATCCTTCGTAATCACAGAGTCTTCCTCTGCAACAATTGAGTCATCCTTTGCAACAATAACAGGTAGATAGGAATAAATCTCGATTGGAAGGTATGTTCACTGCATTCATGAGGGAAACTCAGAGTATCATGAGAGAATCTCATAGTCGTCTCAATAAACATGAGACTCGTCTTGACAATATTGAGACAACCTGCACTAATATCAACACAACCATAAAGTCCCTCGAGACGCAAATCGATCAACTTGTTAGCTCCATCAAGGGGTAATCTTTGAGAAAGTTCCTAAGTGATACAAAAACTAACCCAAGGGATTGCAAGACTATTACTTTGAGAAGTGGGAAAGAAGTTGAAACAACAAAGCCACAGAAGGATGAGTCCATAGAGAAAGCTAGTTGTGAAAATGAGGCCATTATGGATGAGAAGCAAAAGAAAGTTCCCAGGGAAACTTCAGATTCCATCTCATTCCCAGACAACCCTCATGATCACTCCACCATTACTATACCCATAACAATTTCAGAAGAAGAAGCTGGATAGCCAATTTTCTAAGTTTCTAAAGATTTTCAAGAAAATCCACATCAACATTCCTTTTGTGGATGCATTAGAGAAAATGCCCAATTACGGGAATTTTTTTAAGGACATCATGGCCAAGAAGAAAAGGTTAGAGGAGTACGAAACCGTCAAGCTCATAGAAGAATGTAGCGTGATTCTTCAATGTAAACTACCACAAAAATTGAAGGATCCTGAAAGCTTCACTATCCCATGCACCATTGGGAGTTCTATTTTTGAGAAGGCATTGTGCGACCTTGGAGCTAGTATCAATCTCATGCCTTTATTCATTTTTCGGAAGTTAGAGCTTGGAGAAGTGAAGCCCACTACTATTTCCTTGGAAATGACATATCGTCTCTTACTTATCCAAAAGGTGTTATTGAAGATGTGTTGGTAAAGGTAGATAAATTTATTTTTCTGGTTGATTTTGTTGTGTTAGACATGGAAGAAGACTGAAAAATTCCCATTATACTTGGGAGACCTTTTCTTGCAACCGGAAAGGGTGTTGATTGATGTGCATAGTGGGAATCTAACTCTAAGGGTCAATGAAGATAAAGTTAATTTCAACATCTTCCAAACCATGAGATTTCCCGAAGAAAGTTCAACTTGTTATCGAGTGGAAGTGGTAGACTCTTGTGTTAAAGAGTTCATTCGAGAGATTGTGCATTATGATCCTTTGGAGTATAGTCTCACCAATTTCTTATCTATGGTAGATTTCGGTGAGGAGGAATATACCAAGGAAGACAGTATTGTGGATTGTGTTCTAACTCTCGAAGTTTTACCTATAGAAGCGGTTCATGTGGCTCAAGTGGATATTCTTGAGGGGCATAAGGATTCATCTAGCTCTTCCAATTTACCTCAAGGCAGGTTGGTTTTTAAGTAATTACCTGAGCACCTTCGATATGCCTTTTTGGGGGTAGAACTCTACTAATCCGGTGATCATTTCATCATCATTGAGTCAAGAAGTAGAGGAGAAGTTACTTATTATCTTAAAGAAGTACAAATTTGCTCTTTCTTGGTCCATTGCCGACATCAAGGGGATAAGCCCAACCATTTGTATGCACAAGATACTTATGGCAGACTCTTATAAGCCCCTAATTGAGTATCAACGAAGGCTTAACCTGGCAATGAATGAAGTTGTTCGAGCCGAAGTTCTCAAGCTATTGAATATCGGGATCATTAATGTAATTTTGGATAGTGCGTGGGTGAGCCCCATGCAAGTGGTACCAAGGAAAGGAAGGATGACGGTGGTTAAAAATGAAAACAATGAGCTAATCCCCTCTTGGACTATTACAAGGTGGCGTGTATGCATAGATTATCGAAAGTTGAACAAGGCCACAAGAAATAATAATTTTTCTCTTCCTTTCATTGACCTAATATTAGATTGGTTGGCCGATTATGACTACTATTGTTATTTTGATGGGTATTCCGGCTATATTCAAATAGCCATTGCATCGGAGGATCAAGAAAAGACCATTTTCACATGCCTATATGTTATGTTTGCTTTCCAAAGAATGCCCTTGGGTCTCTATAATGCTTTCGCCATGGTTTAAAGGTGTATGATGGCAATTTTCTCCGACATGGTTGACAACATAATGGAAGTTTTCATGGATGACTTCTCGGTATTCGTTTTTTTTTTATCACTGCCTCCATAACTTGTCACTTGTGTTAGAGAGGTGTGAAGAGAAAAAAATTAGTTTTAAATTGGGAGAAATGTCATTTCATGTATGGGAAGGCATTGTTTTAGGCCATCGGGTGTCGTCTAAAGGAATAGAAGCAGATCGAGCAAAGATAGCCACGATTGAGAAGCTTCATCCACTAGCTAATATCAAGGGGATCTGGAGTTTTCTAGGTTATGCCGGCTTCTACCAAAGATTCATTAAGGATTTTTCGAAGATTGTGAAGCCCTTGTGCAATTTACTTAAGAAGCATGCTCTATTCGAATTTGATGATTCTTGTTTGAAGGCTTTTAATGTGATGAAGGAAAAATTAATTTTGGTTCCGATTATGGTTGCACCCGATTGGAATGAGCCATTTGAAATTATATGTGATGCTAGTGATCGTGCGGTTGGAGTCGTCTTAGGCCAACGAAATGAGAATATTTTTTGGGCCATGTATTATGCGAGTAAAACTCTTAATGATGCACAAGAGAACTACACTACTATGGAAAAAGAGAAGTTGGCTGGTGGCACGTAATTAATGCACGCCACTTTCACCGCAAATGTACGGGTCAAGTTTTAGTATAGATGGGAGTAGTAAGGGTATCGTGTCTACATGTAATGGTTGAGATTATTATTGAGTACCGCAATTATCATAACCTAATTTTATCTAGGCGATAAAAAATAGTTTATAATTAATTAATACTAATACTAAGTTAATTAATCTAATTATACTAATATTATATTGAGATGTTTAGGGAAAAGATTGTCTAGGGATTAACTTTGATTACAAAAATGTGTTTGGTCTCGTTTTAGTTTACGTTAACGGCGTTTGACCTATTCCGATAATCTCGATTTGTAAACTCATTCGCCACATCTCCCGAGTGTAAGACGAGTGAATATGTGACTTCGCGTTAATGAAGAAGTTCCCCTCAACATCTTAACGACACTACATCACATGAGTCTCGCCCTAACGTCATTGATTGCACACTATCTAACTCCCTCCCGGGTTATTAGATCGTCGCGTTATGTGTGGGGTTACCTCTCCCGAGTGTTAAACCTTGTATTTTCTAATTATTTAAACAATCATAATATCAAAGAATAATGGTAAACACAATCAAAATAATGAAGAACAACCATAAACGAAACACAAACTTAAACAAACAACAATTTCATAAATTTATATTAATCCCTAGAAAAAATCTGTTTAGCTCATGGCCATAACCATTTATACAATGAAAAAGAAGCTAAACATGCTCAACTAACTACCGAAGTTAAGAAAATAAAGAAGAAACAAAAGTAACTTAGTCGTAGTCCGAAGATTTGCCACTAAAAATGCTTCAGTATCGCTTCTTCTTCTTCGTAACGTGTTATTCTCCTTCGGAATTGGTTGAACACTCCCAAAACTCTCTCTAAAATATCATAAGTCCTAAGGTGTCTCTAATGGCTGAAGGAGAAAAGAGGAGGAGAAATAAGAAGCAAAAAATATCTAAATAGATATCTAAATCTGGTGCAGAGTGACCGCCGCGGCGGTGGGCATGTCGACAGAGTCTTCGCCGCAGCGGTGGAATCAGGAACCTCTTTGCAGTTTTATTGCATTGGCGGTACTGTCATCGCCTTAGCGGTGGGCTTCTAGTAGTTTTAGGCACCTTTCCGCATATTCACCGTTGCAGCGGTGGTTCGGAAGCCACGGCGGTGGGTTACTTTTCAGAATATTGCCTCCATACTTGTTTTCCCACCGCTCTTCCATTGTTCTTGATCTGATTTGATCGTTATTGATCTGATTTCATGCATTTTTACCCCACACACCTAATTTATACAAAAAAGAATAAAAATATATATTAAATCGTACTAAACATATTCGAAAACTAACATGTTCGGTTTGAAAATAGATAGGTAAATTACACCTATCAAATACCCCCAAACTCAGAATTTTGCTAGTCCTCGAGTAAAACACCCACACAATACAAGAAAATATAACAACTAATTACCAAAATAATAACTAAAAACACATAAACAAAAATGTGCAAGTTTTGATTATCATCAATCGGCTAAATGATTTTTCCCTCATCGGCCCCCAATCCTATCAAGTTCAAGCATAAATCATACCATGTGGTGTTCTAGAATTTCAATGTTCAATAATAGTAAGCGCCATTTTAGATCTTGTCAGAGTGTGCGTGTTAAAACTCAAATATACAACTATCCGTCGATTAGATGGGATTATCCCTCAATAAAGTTCACGACTTAAATCATTAAGGTATAGGGAATCCATATGCCTGACACGGGTTCTATTCTCCACTAATGTAGGCTCGGAGGTTCAAAAAGATCATTAGGTCTTGGTTGGGTTTTGGGAAAATGGCCAAGGGTAAATTGGAAGAGAAAATGGGTTAACGTTGTTAACTTAACGTTACCCAAGGCACATCGCTTGGAATACTCACACTCGAACCCCCATAGATAATTTTGAAACAACCCTGAATAAGACAATTAAGATCGACGTACTCACTTGTCAAAAGAAACGTAAATTATACTATATGTATATAGTGTTTTTTTTTGTTTTCAAACAAACAACACCCCCAAACTCATTTGATTTGTACAATTTAAGGGGTGTATGAAATATGAACGAAAAATGACAAGTGAGTACTCGAATACCGAACCAATTAATAGCTCACCCAAAATCCAACCGTTCACATCAAGTAGTATTTTCAACTGCTAGCTTGATTCACCCACATTGTGCCTTTGGTTTGGAAAAAGTTCAATTAGCTATGGAATTAGTTAAGTGTTCAGAATTAAAATGGCTATTAGGCTTCGACAGGGCAACAGGGGATAATGATATATCAAGGAAAGCTTAAAAGGCTCAAGCGACAAAATGACTGCCTAAATCATATCTCCTAAACTACCTCGCCTAGGATTTTGCCTTGAATTTCTCCCAAATCAAGTTCTAAAATCCCTATTATTATGAATTTGAGTGAAGGATAATCGTTTTCAAATAAATTAGATAGTGCTATATTGAGTTTACGTGCTCATGCATTTAGGAGCTACAATAACTTTTACTAAAACGATACATTAAACACATATGAATAAGCTTTACGCTCGACTTTAATAAACAATCAGGGGACAGACTCATCATCGCGTAATGGCCTAGATGAAGTCAAAACGCAGCACATAACAATAACTATCCTAAATAAACATGCACATGATAAAAATAGTAAAACATAAACTACAACTAAAACATATACTAAAACATACTGCACATTACCACCAACTTAACACAGGCAATGCCCAAAACGACCCGTCAGTGATCCCAATGATATCATATAGCATGATAATAAAGACAGGGGTTTAAAACACGTACCTGGGATGCGAGAGAATCTCGCCTCCGAATCAAGTCAACGGAGATAGATTTAACTTATTTTTGACCTTGGGTTGCCTCCCAATAAGCGCTTGGTTTATGGTCGTCATCCTAACACGCCGAAGAGCTCATCAAAGAGCGACTTCAATCCATAGTACCTGTCAAGTAACACCACGTACGGGTCTTGGTTTAAAACACTCTCAAGACTGGTGAGATATTGTTCTGAATGACTCGATCTTTCAACATCACACCTCACCGGCTCATGTACTTGGTGGGTATAGAAGGACGTTGCTGATGGCGAGGAATGACAAATGAGCCATATCGGATCCACGTAGATGTGATCGTCTCGGATCGACTGTGGCGTCACGGGCTAGAATTCAAACGATAAAAATTCACAACGGTTATCCCAAGCTCTTCCCACTCGTTTCCAATTCCTCATGGTGGCTATCACATGATATAACTTGTGTATCTCCTATGGCCACCGTGTTTGACTCGACCTCAATTCAGTAGATTAGCTGACCGATTTGTGTCTGCAAAGACATTATGATCACATCGATGTCAGCACAGACTGTCTCGATATAATCAAGACGATCCTCATGCTCGTTAATCTGGTCATGCGTCTCCATCAAGAATCTCTGAGTTTCTCCCATAATTATAGCGAACACATCTTCTAAGGCATGGGAAGACTCCTCATCTTGATCCAAAATATCAATCTATGACGCCGTAGTGTTGAAACTATCCCCCAAGCTTTGATGACTTGGTGAATAATTCCAACTCTGATAATCATAGGCCGCCATTTCCTCCAATGACCAAATGGCTTCGTCCGCAGTTAGGTTGTAGAAAGAGGTGCTAGCATTTCCTCATTCGACCCAATTTTTGGTTGCGGCTTGTAGCCTATCGAGAAAATTCAGGAGTTGACATTCCCTCAGGAAATCTTAGTTCGGAAACTGAAGAAGCAATTCCTTGTAATGATCCCAAGCACTATAAAATGGCTCGAAATCTTGTTGAAAGAATTGCATCAATACTTTTCGATCTAACATCTCCAAGTACCCTGCAAGAGAAATAAAAACAAAACTACAAAACAAAAATTATAAACAAAAGAAATGCTTAAAGTAAAATCGGGTTATTTACTCCCAGTATCTATAATAATCTAAAAATCAATCCTCGGTAACGGCGCCAAAAACTTGGCGGTGCATAATTAATGCACGCCACTTTTAGCGCAAGTGTACGGGTCAAGTTTTATTATAGATAGGGATAGTAAGGGTATCGTGTCCACAAGGAATGATTGAGATTATTATTGAGTACCGCGATTATCATAACTAATTTTATCTAGGCGATAAAAAATAGTTTATAATTAATTAATACTAATACTAAGTTAATTAATCTAATTATACCAATATTATATTAATATGTTTAGAGAAAAAATTGCCTAGGGATTAACTTTGTTTACAAAAATGTGTTTTGTCTCGTTTTAGTTTACGTTGACGGCGTTTGACCTATTCCGACAATCTCAGTTCGTAAACTCACTCGCCACCTCTCCCGAGTGTAAGACGAGTGAATATGAGACTTTGTGTCAATGAAGAAGTCCCCTTCAACATCTTAACGAAACTAGGTCATATAAGTCTCGCCCCAACGTCATGGATTGCACACTTTCTAACTTCCTTCCAGGTTATTAGATCGTCGCGTTGTATTTATCCTAGTTTGAATTTGGGGTTACCTCTCCCGAGTGTCAAACCTCGTATTTTCTAATTATCTAAACAAGCATAATATCAAAGAATAACAGTAAACACAATCAAAATAGCGAAGAAAAACTATAAACGAAACACAAACTCAAACAAACAACAATTTCATAAATTTATATTAATCTTTAGACAAAATCCGTTTAGCTCATGGTCATAACAGTTATACAATGAAAAATGAGCTAAACGTGCTCAACTAACTATTGAAGTTAAGAAAATAAAGAAGAAACGAAAGAAACGTAGCCATAGTCCGAAGATTTGCTGCTAAAAATGCTTCGAGATCGCTTCTCCTTCTTTGCAACGTGTTTTTCTCCTTCGAAATTGGTTGAAAACTCCCAAACTCTCTTTAAAATATCCTAAGCCCTAAGGGGTCTCTAATGGCCAGAGGAGGGGAGAGAGGGTAAAATAGGGAGCAAAAAATATCTAAATATGGTGCAGAGTGACCGTCGCGGCGGTGGGCATATCGGCAGAGTCTTCGCCGCAGCAGTGGAATAAGGAATCTCTCTGCAGTTTCACCGCATCGGCGGTGCGGTCACTGCCTCGACAGTAGGCTTCCTACAGCTTGAGGCACCTTTCTACATATTCACCGCCAGGGTAGTGGTCTGGACGCCGCGGCGGTGGGCTGCTTTTCAGAATATTGCCTCCATACTTGTTTTCCTGCCATTATTAATCCGTTTTCATGCATTTTCACCCACACAACTGATTTATACCAAAAAGAATAAAAACATATTAGAACATACTAAACATATTTGAAAACTAACAAGTTCAGTTTGGAAATAGATAAGGAAATTACACCTATCATTGGCGTTGGTTTATGTGTGTGACAAGTTTCGGTCGTATGTCATTGGGTCCAATATAGCTATCCATTACTTGGTTATGAAAAAGGATGCCAAGCCTTATTAATTCGGTAGATTCCTTTACTCTAAGAGTTTGACGTGGAAATTCGCGACAAGAAGGGCAGTAAATTTTTTATTGTAGATCATCTTTCAAGGCTCGAGCTTGAAGATACTGGTGGAGACTCGTGTATTACGGAAGTTTTCCTAAATGAGCAGCTTTTCAATGTTGAGGTAAAACTTCCTTGGTTCATGGATATTTTAAATTATCTTGTTGGCAATGTGTTGCCCCCAGACTTGTCTGGTCTTTATAAGAATAAGTTTTTGTATGACATGAAGAATTATCTACGGGATGATCCGATCTTGCTCAAAAAGTGCTCTGATCAAGTCATTTGAAGATGTGTTCCTGAAGAAGAGATCCAAAATATCTTGCATTATTGTGATTCATTTTGGTGCAACTAGAACAACCAAGAAGGTACGCCAATTAGGTCTTTATTAGACAACTTTTTTTTTTTTTCGAGATTCTTATGGTTTTGTGAAGACTTTTGATCGGTGTCAAAGGGTTGGTAATATTTATAGGCGTAATGAATTATCGTTAATGGATATTCTCGAGTTGGAAATCTTCGATGTTTGGAGAATTGACTTCATGTAACTGTTCCCTCCATCATTTGATCAAGAGTATATTCTGTTATAGTGGATTATGTGTCAAAATGGGTGGAATTCGTTGCCATCCCAACCAATGATGCAAAGGTAGTGTTGAAACGAGGTTCGGGACTCCTCGGGCCATCATTAGAGATGAAGAAACTCATTTTTATAACAATATTTTTAACACCTTCCACCATTGTTTGTGCTACCTACTGCATTTATAAAGAATTCGCGCACAAGAGTGATGGACCCCGGCCTGGAGGTTTACAATAATTACCCCAATTTCTAGATTAAATAACAACTATTTCTTCAGGTAAATTGTTAAGATCAACATCAAATCCCCTTTCTCGAAGGCAAGACCGAGACCTTTCATGGAGATTAAAATGGTCTTTAGCTTCCTTGGAGATAAACCTGCTTGAGTCAAAATCTGGGATATGATTTGGGTTTTCTGAACCAGAACCCTCACACTTTTTCCTCTTTGTAATGAATTTCAGCATTGTGATTGACGAATCCGACAAGAAAACTTGGGCCGAACACCACAACCCACTTAACAAACTGACCACCCAACTCCAACCCCAAACTCCATTACACAACCCCAAATCCAACACAATAACACTAGAGCTTCACAAAATCAAACTTGCTACTCAAAATAAAACTTACTTGAGTTCTTTGTCAATAAAAGTTTGAGAGAAGAAGTCATTTTCGTGCACCACTTCCACTTTAAGAGCCCTTATTGAAACGTTGAAGAGATTTTGGTGTTTTGGGATTTTTGGGTGGTGATTTCGAGTGTTTGAAGGTAGAGAGTTGAAAGTTTATGGAGATTAGAATGTGGATTTAGAAGAGATTTGAAGAGTTTTTCGAAAATGGGGGAGATTGGAATAGTGGCGGCTAGGTTTAGAGTTTAAAAATGGTGAGATTGTTCTCAAAATCGTGATTTAAGTTTGAACAGCGGGAAGGCGCCCTGCAACAAGGTTAAAGATGTACTGCAATGCCTTCTTATTTTATTGGATCTGCATAAGAGTGTACTGTAGCATAATGTGGGCCCACTGCAACAGAAATTGGTTAGTACCTGTTCTAAATATTTTTATCATAGTATTTGCAAATGAGTACAATGCCTTTTTATAACAAAAAACCCCTTTTACCAGAAACCTCTCAACATGAATAAGAAAGAATTTGTGAAAAAATTCATACCTGCTTTTGAAAATATTGAATTAGGAACGTCCGAGGATGTTATTAAATTTCATGAAGAAATTGAAGCCTTACAACGTGCTTATCTTACTTTTGTTGCTGAAAAATCCTTAATACAACTTTATCCTAATATCGAAATAGCCTATGCTCAGATACAGAGAGATAATAATGAAATAAGAAGTGATGATAGAAAAATAGAAATTCTAAATAAAATTCGTAAATACTTTCTTGAAATTATAGAAATTGATAATCCTACAAAAAGAGGATCATGAATGATCAAGTTTTTCTAGACAAGTTTACACTTGCTTTTGATGAACTAATTATCGGGACAAAAGATGATGTTTATAATTTTTATGACCAAATAACTTCTGCAATAAAAGGAATGGAGAAAATGATGGATTTAAACCATGCATATTCTGAAATCCCTTTTATCAATGAATCCTTTATTGACAACAGAACAAGAAATTTAAGAAAAGTCAATTTGCTTTATGCTATTCATCAATATTTGAAAATTTTAATTGCTAGTAATTATGGAGATTTTTTTTTTCCAACACTATAATTTTGATATTATTCATCGAAGTGGTAAACAAAATATTCTCGCTAACTTTTTATCCAGGGAAGGACATGAAAACTGACGAGATCTCGATCGAGATCCCTAGAAGTACTGTAGAATCAATGGAGAAATATTGTTCGCAAGGACACTATTTCTTGTGTACTGTTGAGGAACTGATCCATTTGCATAAAAGCAAAAGTGCTAAAAGAGAAAAGGAAAAGGAAGGTTAAGCCTCCAGTGTTGAAAAAGATGATTGTTCATCCAGTGCTCCAAAAATTAATGCTCAAAGAATCGATGTTGAAAATTCCAAAACTCTAGAAAGCCAAATCATTGAAGACTTGCAAAATGTCACTCTTATACGCTCTCCCAATCAATATATTGATCAAATGAAAAAATCAAAGGAAACCCTTAAGGTTCCTAGCTCTCCTGTTCAAAAATTTGTCCCTTTAATAAAACCTCTACAAAACCCTGTTGTCCCAAAAAAGAAATTCATTGATGTAGCCTCCTCTTCTAAAGCCAAAGACAGCATGCTAAGATGTCTAAATAATTTTTTTTTTTTTATCAAAACTACATCAATAGTCTTAAGGTTGCTTATCAAATTTGAGTCGATGAAAAATCTGCTATCTACCCTTTTCATGAAGGTAGATATCCTAGAATGACCTGCTTACTCGAAACCCCTAATGATGAAATAGAAAAAATGTTCAATTTTGGATATTTAGATTTTATTATCTCTGACTCAAAGACCAGAGCTGAGCGAGGATTGCCAAAGAGGGTGCAAGAAGCCATCAAAAGCTTCCGTGATCAAAGAAAACAGCATACCATACTGATAAAATGCTTCAGTGCTGCCCCTGAAAAAGGACATGATGCCTACCATATTGTCCAGTTATAAAAAAATCATGCTAACTTGATTCCAGAATACAACCCTAATCAAGTGTTTAAAGAGACGCCTAAGCTCCTAGAAGATGGTCAACTTGAACATTTTATCGCTACAAGAAGGGCTTTAGGTTTTTATGTTCTGGAGAAAAAACTAAAGAAATTTATTGAATGGGACAAAGGGTATGTTTACCCTATGAGCACTGATAACTTGCTAATATTAACCATTGAGTGCAGCCAATTTTATGGTGCAGCAAAAACCTCCGCTATAAAATGGTTGGAAATGATACAAAAGGTGAAGTTCTCAGCAAGCCCAACTGTTAAAAAACTAACTTATCAAATGCTCAAACACGCAGAAGGAACTTGTGATTATTGAAAAGAGACTGTTGAAAGAAGATAGCTTGGGCAAACATTAATGGTGAAAGTGACGAAGAAGTGCTAGTATTGTAGAATGTCTCAATGTAGACACCCATGAAGGATGCTTGAAATTATGTGCTGAAACAAGACTGATTGGACAAAAAGAAGCCTACATGTCGGCAACTGCTCATGCTACTATGCTTAACTGTTCATCCACAAGATGTGTTACTATTCTTGTCCAAAAGCGTCGGCACCACTGTTCCAACACTGTGCTGCTACTGTGCTGATACTATTTCTACTATTTATCTTTTGAAGAATGGTGTCCACTTTTGATAATGGTTGTACGAACCCTTATCCTTTTCTTTGAAATTTTTAAATGTAATTTGAGATCCGTGACTATAAAAACGGACTCAAACCTTTGAGTCAAGTAAAGTATAACAACCTACCTTTGAATTTTCCTGTAAAGATGTGCTTGTAAACATCTCTCAGAAGGAAAGTTTGTTATATATTATGAAATAAAGTGTTTAGTGTTTCAAAAATATGTGTTACGTTTTCCATAGCATATTTACCCATATCACCTTTGAGAATCCTATCCTATCTTTTATTAGAACCTGGAGCGATTTAGGCTTAGTATTGTGTCTGGAGTCCTTCAGCCCTGTTTGCTAGAGTTAGGCGTTTTTTGGGTACCTTGGATTGACACTGGAATACTGAAGCGGCCTTTGGAGGCTACGGTCGTTGGTTCTAAAAGAAGACGTCGTGGACCCCCTACAGGTATAAAGTAAAGCTTGGTAAGAAAAAGGTATACATATCACGAAACCTAAATATTTTTATCATAGTATTTGCAAATGAGTACTCTGTCTTTTTATAACAAAAAACCTCTTTTACCAGAAACCTCTCAACATGAATAAGAAAGAATTTGTGAAAAAATTCGTACCTGCTTTTGAAAATATTGAATTAGGAACATCCGAGGATGTTATTAAATTTCATGAAGAAATTGAAGCCTTACAACGTGCTTATCTTACTTTTGTTGCTGAAAAACCCTTAATACAACTTTCTCATAATATTGAAATAGCCTATGCTCAGATACAGAGAGATAATAATGAAAGAAGAAGTGATGATAGAAAAATAGAAATTCTAAATAAAATTCGTAAATA
Source organism: Eucommia ulmoides (assembly GCA_016647705.1). Lineage (NCBI taxonomy): Eukaryota > Viridiplantae > Streptophyta > Magnoliopsida > Garryales > Eucommiaceae > Eucommia > Eucommia ulmoides. The sequence continues at coordinate 31,769,058 of CM028327.1, read as the reverse complement.
CTTGCTTGAAATTATAGAAATTGATAATCCTACAAAAAAAAGGATCATGAATGATCAAGTTTTTCTAGACAAGTTTATGCTTGCTATTGATTAACTAATTATCGGGTCAAAAGATGATGTTTATAATTTTTATGACCAAATAACTTCTGCAATAAAAGGAATGGAGAAAATGATGGATTTAAACCATGTATATTCTGAAATCTCTTTTATAAATGAATCCTTTATTGACATCAGAACAAGTAATTTAAGAAAAGTCAATTTGCTTTATGCTATTCATCAATATTTGAAAATTTTAATTACTAGTAATTATGGAGATTATTTCCCTGATGGGGAACTTCGTGTTAAAAAAGAATTACTAGTTGAATTTTATAGGTTTTTGAATAAATGGGTGAAAAGATGCAAATTCGATTCAGGTGCAGTAATTTTAAGGTCATTTTTGATAATGATGCAATCCAATTTTGAAAAATCTCAAAACAAAGACGTTATATATCTATATCTTAGTCTTTCTTAGGTTTTTGAATTACCTTAATCGGTTTTCGAACGAGAAAGTAAGCCAAATACCACTGCTGCAACGCTGGCCTTCATCGCTACAGTGGTGAAGGGTCAGTGAACCTACTGACTTCCCATTGCTACAGCGGTCTGGCTCCACCTAGATGAGATATTTCTGGATAGTTTTTGAGATATTTTGGATCCCTATGATATCCCCTCTTCCCCCAACACCTAAGGCACATTTTTGGGAGTGTGTTGAGAGCTCCAAGACATACCAACCAAGGAGGATCATCCATTTGAAGAGGAGAAAATGAGATTGGTGTGGACTTAGCGCATGTGGAATCACCCGTTTTTTAGATTTGGCTATTCTCCCTTGTTTCTCTTTTTTATTTTTAGCTTCGATTGGTAGTTTTGATTATGTTTAGCTTATTTGTTGTTGAATATTTGGTTATGGCCATGTATAGCTAAACATATATTGTCTAGGGTTTGATGTATTTCATGAAAACGTGGTTTGAATAAATCGATATTTTGTTAACGATTGTTTATCTTTATCTGATTGTGTTTACCATTTTATTACTTCCATTATATACTTGTTATGATATATTGGTTGATTTGAGAATACGAGGTTTGACACTCGGGAGAGGTAACCTCGAATTCGGACTAGGGTTTAAACACAACGCAATAATCTAATAACTCGGGGGAGTATTAGAAAGTGTGCAATCCGTGAGGTTGGGGCAAGACCCATCTGATCAGTGTTGTTTAGACGCTAGATGGGGACATCAACGTTGACGCAAAATCGCATATTCATTCACTTTACACTCGGGAGAGGTAGTGAGTGAGTTTTCGATACCTAGATTGTCGGATAGATTTGAATACCGTTAATGTGAACTAGACTAAAAGGAACATGTTTAAATGAAAAAAGTTAATCCCTAGATAATATATTCCCATAAACGTCATATTAGTATTATAGTTTAATTAGTTAATTAGTTTAATTTTATTATTTCTATAAAAAACTAAAATTTGGATCACCTAGATAAAATTAGGTTATGACAATCGCGGTTAATGGAAATTTAATCCAATCCCTATGAATACGACAACCCTACTCGTCACTATTCTTTTAAAACTTGACCCGTACACTTGCGGTAAAAGTAGTGATGTAAAATTCCGCTAACAATGGGCATTGACTCTGTTTTCTATCGAGAGGAATCAACTGCTGAATGTTGGATCCATAATAAATTCCTCTATCCATTATGCCATTCGGAATCCTAATATACGCTTGCCGTTCCCATCATTACATACATAGCTATTTCGGGCGGTGGAAATTAATACCATAGATGATAACATTGCAAAGCCTATCCAACTTTTGGATCATACTACCATGGCCAAGATATGGAACAAAGACGTGGATGACAGGGAAAAGCATAAAACGGAAGAAGTGGGTCCACCAAGGCCCCAACGTTCCAAGGAATGAGGGAAAACAAAGGTCACCTTAGAATACATCTACCAAAGGGTGGAATATCACGGAGAATAGATCCAAGCCTTATACGTCAAATACACCGAGTTCAGGGCTCAAGCCGCCTACGATTGTCAGTGGCGGCTTAATTATGTGACTTACGACGTATCCTACTTCCAAACTATGCATCAGGCATTCCAGTACTTTGGCATGCCAATCGGTTATGACACGAGTGACTATCATCAGATGCCACAATTTACGAACAACCTTCGCCAGCTATATGTGTCTCTCTACCAACAGCAGCAACCAGCTTCTCACCCTCAAGAAGATTTTGGAGATGACATACAGGATGATGATCAATAGGAGGCGAAACTTGAACTTCTCGCTTTCCAAGTATGTGTTCTCATTTTTCTTTCGTCGGCATTTTTGTTGATTCATCATTGAGGACAATGCTTTTTTTAAGTTTGGGAGAGTAGATGAGTGTGTGATCGTATCCTGCATGTTAATGACTATGTGATAATCCTTTATTTTATTTTGGGTTAGGTTTAGTCTTTTTTTTTTTCCTTTTTCCATGTGTGTGAGTTTTGGTTGAATATGATGACCATGAATTGATAATAATATTATCCCTTAATTGTCTCTCGAGGTTGATCTTAGTGCTTATCCTTGTGTTTTGTGTGTGCTTAACATCTCATATTGGTATAAGTCATTTCGGATCTTCAATTGCATGAGCACTTAGACCCGATGCATGCAACATTAAGATGATATGATGACAATTATTCACCACTTGGTTCATGGCACAAATAAAGATTCTAGAACCCAATTCAGGGAAACTCGAGGCGAAATCCTAGGCTAGGTAGTTTAGGAGAGATGATTTAGCCATTTCTTTGGATCGTTTGGGCCTTTCAAGCTAACCTTTGAACATTGTTTATCCTTTGTGTTGGCCTAGTGGAATACCCAAGAGGGGGTGAATTGGGTAATTAAAAATTTATCAGAATAATATTTGAATAAATTAAATAATTAATTTTAATCCTAAATTAATTATTATCTTTATATCACAGCGAAATTAAATAATTAACTAGTGCACACCAAACAAAAAAAATAAACAAAGTAAATATTGCAGCACACCAAAGATTTATATTGGTTCACCAAACTACTCTTGGCTAATCCAGTCCCCTAAGCCCCACAGAGAGTCGCACCCAATAATACTCAAGATCCCTTTAAAGGTAGAAACCAAACCCTCACAATGATTATTTTACAGGTTCAGAATCGACCTTTACAAAATATCTTTCCTAGGCCAAGGAAGAACCTCTACATTTTGCAAGTTAAAGAATAACTTAATTCTTTTTAACACTAAGGCAAAAGAATCAAAACCTCACCAACACTCCAAATATCCTTTTATCCTGTAAGGATTGAACTGTTACAAAATTCACTCAAAATAATTCTATCCAGGAAGAATTACTACCTCAATCTCTTTATAGGAAGAGACTGAAAACTGGCTACCCTTTGATTAAATACCTCCAATAGTATTTAATACGTTACACTACTCACCAATACAAATTGATAAGTAAATAATATCACTCGGAACTTCTACCATCCCAGATAAATTAAAACTCGATTAATATCCCAAATCTAGTGATAGAAAAATGTGAGATTGAAAATTTGATTTTAAACAAAATATGGGTAGCAAATAATTGAGCACGTAATCAGATTTAAAAAATTGTTTATAAAATATTTTCTTCAACAAAGAATCAAAAATAATTTCTAAAGATCAATTTTCAAATTTAAACAAGCAATACAGAAATAGAAAATAATTGGAAAGATCTCACCCGGAATTCACAGAAAAAATAAATAGCGCGATGTTACTTCAGATCCGGTAGCAACAAAGATTAATAGCAATTGATTATCAATATCGCCTCTTAGAATAGCTCACACACTATCTCAGAATGATAACTCTTATAACAGTTTAAAAATGATCTTAACTCTTTTAGCTCTCTTAATGTTAATTGATGATTAATGAAATTCCCAGGTCTATGCCATAGTTTCTTCTCGTTAGGCGGGTATGACGTACGAGATGTGAATTTTTCTTTTTGTTAGGCAGATATGACCTACGAGATGTGGATTTTCTTCTCGTTAGGCGGATATGACCTACGAGTTATGAATTTGTCTTCTTGTTAGGTAAGTATGACCTACGAGATGTGGATTTTCTTCTCGTTAGGCGGATATGACCTACAAGATGTAGATTTTCTTCTCGTAAGGAGGATATGACCTGCGCGATATGGATTACTTGCAAGGCAAGTCTTGCAGAGTGGTTTGACCTGTCAGGAATACAAATCCTGCGGGTGGTACGGTATCGTTGCAACTCCCGATCGTGAGGTAAAAACGATCCTATGGCTAGCAGGAGATGATGTGGAGAGTATTATATATTAGGTTGAAATGTTTAGACTGATTGGTTTAAAATACTTGGACGGGTTGATTTATAATAACTAGATTGGCTGATTTAAAATATTTGGATTAGTTAACTTAAAATATTTGTGTTGATCCCAAGATTTTGATCCCAAGATTTTGATGAACAATTAAGTGTTGACGTTTTGGTGGAACTAATATTTGATCAAGTGTTTCAGTGATTTAATGTTCCAATAATGAAGATGTCAAAGTGAATGAATGCTAAATGAAGATATCAAGAAGAAGTATTAAGAGTTTGAAGACATTAGGGAAAACAACCTAAGTAAATATAAACTCTTAATATCCCATCTAGCACACACGGCACAAAATGAATTTCATCTTTTATGTGTGTTTTTAGTTGAGTATATTTATTTTCTCCTATGTGAATTAAAAAGAAATATTTTTGAATGACTAAAATAGAATATAAGAATATTAGTGGAGTTCATTTGAATATAAATGTGGATAAGGGGCAAAATTGTAAAAGAAAGTAAGTTAAAAACGAGATTAGAGAAGAGATTCAAGAGAGGCCAGTCGACTGAGAAGTCGACCGAAGAAAGTAGATGAACTCTCTGAATCTGTGAGTTGAGTGGGGGGTCGACCAATGGAAGCTTGGTGAACTCTCTGAATCTGCGAGTTGAGTGAGCAGTCGACTGATGTAAGCTTCGCAAACTCTCTGAATATGCGAGTTGACTGAGGAGTCGACCGATTAAGTGCATAGGCTACTTCTAGTATCCTTTAGTCGATTGGGCAGTCGACTGAACGCACAGTTTCTGGATATTGGTTGATCCGATTCTAAATCCAAAAGTAGCCATTTTTGGTTAAGATTTGAGAGAGATTTCGGGGATATTTTTAACATTTGAGATATGGTTCATATACATATTAAATCCTTTCAATATGGTTCATTAATTATTAAAGTTTCTCAATTTGGTACATAAAATGAATTTTATACTTATTTGTTTTAATTGAGAAATACTTTGAGGATTTTATTGAGAGATTTAGAAGTTGTTATTAAGTGAAATTGAACCTAAATGAAGTCCTCATGTTATGAAAGGTCATAAGCGTATTTTATTATCATGACACTTGTAAACTAGCTGTTCGGAGGCTGATTACATGTGCCCTTATACAGACCTGCGAATTTTCTATGAAAGCTAATAATTCTATTCATTCTAAGAGATAAAATAAATATATATTTGAGAGAGCATTTATAAGAGTGATCATTCAACTATACTGTGAGTTGTTCTAAGAGAGTGATTCCGATTATCCACTGCGATCAATTTGTACTGATTCAGGAATTGAAGCTATATTGTTTTCATCATTAATTGTGTGGATTCCGGGTGAGATCTTTCCATATTGATTATTACTTATTTATTATTGTATTTGGAAATTGATCTTAGAAATTATTTTTGAGTCTTTAAAGAAAACATTCTTTTAAATATTTTCTTAAATCTGATTACGTGCTCCAATTTGCTACCCATATATTGTTAAAATCAGATTTTTGCATCTCACATAATTCTATCACTAGTTGGGATATTAATTGAGTTTATATATATCTGGTGTGGTAGAAGCTCTGAGTGAGATTTATTTATCAATTTTTGTATTGGTGAGTTGTGACGGGTTAAATATAATTGGGGATATTTAATCAAGGGTAGTTGGGTTTCAGTTTCTTCCTGTAAAGAGATTGAGGTAATGATTCTTCCTGAATAAGAATTGCGTGTTTGTGAGTGATTTTGTAACGGTTCAATTCTTACCGGGTAAAAGGATATTTTGAGTGTTTTGGTAAGGTTTTGATTTTTGAGCCTAGGTGTTAAAAAGAATTAGGTTATTCTTTAGCCTGTAAAAGGAAATTGTAAAGGTTGATTCTGAGCCTATAAAAGAATTAGTGTGCGAGTTTGGTTCCTACCTTTAAAAGAATCTCGGTTTTAGTGGATGCGACCTCCGTGGAGTTTGGGGGACTGGATTAGCCAAGAATAGCTTGATGAACCAGTATAAATCTCTAGTGTGCTGTTTTTTTAATTTGTTTATTTTTGTTGATTGTGTGTGTATCTAGTTGATTGATTAATTTCGCTGTGTTATAAAGATAATAATTAATTTAGGCTTAAAATTAATTATTTGATTTATTGATTTTTATTATGAATATTTTTTTTTACCCAATTCACCCCCTTTTTGGGTATTCTACTGGGACAACAATTTGTATTAGGTGTTTTAAATGTATTATTTCTTTACATGGGTGGTAGTTGGAAATTGGTTTCAAATATGGTATGCGATGTACGGTATTATCTTTATAGTATTTCATTTCATTGGTGGTAATAGAACTGGATTTTAACCGGATATGTGACTATAAAATATTATATTTTGAAAGGTGGTATTTAACATTTGTGTTTGATCCATTAAATATTTTTTTTATTATGAAGACAATACACTGATAAATGTTTTTGTTTCAGGTACTGTTGGCTAGGAGTTGGTCCACTACTGGCACTAGGTAGAGTCCGGTGGTAGTGTCGTGTTGGAGATAAGCCGGTCGGATGTGAATCGGGGAAGGTTCAGGTACTCTTGTGTTTTTGGGTTGTGAATATTTGGGACCGGTATGTTCTCAAATATGTGGATATGGGTAGATATATATTTTTGGAATTTTTTTTTACTGTAGCGCGAGTGGGTATATGTATAGGTATGTATGGATATTCGTGGATTGGTCAGATAGCGTTAGGTCGACGTCATGATCGACCTCGAGTGACGGGTGTCCGAGGTGGGGTGTGACAGTTTAAATATACATAAAATCAATTCTGAAGACCATAATCAAGGCATGGAAATGTCATGACAAATCCAAGTTACACAAGGTAACTAAGGATTAGGACTCAACCAAACTGGAGTTGTCTCGACAAACCTTCAAAGCCCATCTAACCAATGCCCTAGCCAAGCATAATGATTCACTAAATTGAGCATAAAAATCCCAAATGAAGCTTCCTAGAAGTTTTCTACAAAATATCTAAGCAAGAAACAAAGTCATTTAGGAAGTAACCAACCGTTAGTGAAAATAAATCAATTCGGTTCGCCACCTAGGCAAGGAATTTAATGATCATTAAAGGCCCATTCCATCAAGAATTAAATGCTTGGAATGACATGTCAAGACTAGGTTCAAGGCATGTAGATATTTTGAGCAAAATATTTCAAAGTAACTAAGCACTTGAAATGTAACTACCAGTTATGAGGCAAACTGATTCGATTCGATTCAAAACCAACTGAATCAAACCTCATCACATCAAGGGTCACTCTAAAGCATTAAATGCAAAGTGACACCTCAAGACTAAATTCAAAGAACCTTGAAAGCATTAATGGCAACCAAACCGAAACAGTGAAACTAACTGGTACTTAGCCAACAAACCGAACCAAATGTGTCACTTCAAGTCATTAATGGACCCAGATGACCAATGATTGCCAATAATTGCTAATTATTTACAATCATTACTTAAAGATATTTTAAGATTTGGTAATCATTACTAAATCTTTAAAGATCTTACAAAATCTTCTGAATTCGTCCAAACCAAAGTAAGATCAAAGCCATAAGGGAGCACCCCTAAGGCAAAAAACCCCTAAGAGCAGGCTGGGATACCCTGTGCATTTCCCAATACGCAAGGAACCTATAAATACAAGGGCCAATTTTCATTTTTTAGAGGCTTAGAAACCATTCTCTCTTTAGACTTGAGAAAACCTCTCGGGTCTCTAGGGTTTCCAACCAATTCCTTTAATAACACCTAGAAATTCTTCCCCCGGAAGAAGTTCTTGAGGTTCTTGAAGGAAGAACTCGAGGGTTCGATGATAATTGATAGAAGACAACCAAAGAAGATCAAGGAAGAAAGAAAGGTAATCACTTAGGGAAGACTACTTCCCCTAAGTGGGTATGTCTTCTTGAAACACCCTTTGTTCTTGGTTTAAATATGTATATCATGCTTGTATATATCATATACATACATACACAAACCACAATCAAAGCAAAAGACATAAAAAACATGTTAAAAAACATCAAAGCGATGACAAAATCATCAAACCATACAAAAAATGGTTCAAAAATATCAAGAATGAGAACATGTTAAGAACATGTAAGGATCAAAAACTCTCGAGAACATGTTAAGAACATGTGAGGGTTCTATACAAAACATCTATCATACCATAAGTTATGCTTAGTCTCTGTTAATACAACCATATATTGTTAATAATCGAATTTACTTTATGCTAAACCTCAAGATCACAACTTGACACTAAGTCTTTAGGCTAGTAGACTAACACCTTATATCTATATCTATCTATATACTACACCGACAGACCCTTGTGGCGAAAAATTCGGTATAAAGAGAGGACCTCTAATCCTTCAGGGATATGTGTGATCATTCTTCATAAACCTTCCCGTCTTTCTTAGTTATGAGTAGGACTGGCATGTATATATGGTATTTTCTTTCATTTTCAATTAACCATTAACATACTAACACTAATCTCAATAAAATAAATGAGTTCGATTGTACTATTCTTGATAAGATAAATGATGTTATTCACAAACCATTAGATGATTCATGTTTTGCCTAAAAAACCAAAATCAAATAAAAACAGTTTTCATTTGCATAATTGAACTACGTGATGACCTGATTCTTATTGATTTGAGATACGTAGGCAATCCATGTATAGGTTCAGTCACATGTCTAAATAATTTAGTCTTAGTTTGCATGCTGGAACTATTTGTCGACCTGATTTCTCGTGTTTATTAGGGATATGTAGGCAACCTCTATAAGGCTCGATCGTTAAAAAATACAATTTTTTTTTTGTTTTATATAGCCTGCATGTTGGAACTACATATCGACTTGATTCCCTGTGATATGTAGAAAGCTTTTATAAGATTCGGTCGTTTACATTTTTGTTTATTCTAAATTTTCATTGGGTTGTCGCTACTTAGTTTAGTTTAGTTTACTTGTTTTCATTGCTTCAAAAAATACAAAAAATATTTTCATTTTCAATCTATTTTATCTGTTGCTGCATAATAAATAGTTAACCTTTACCAACTTTTACATTACAAAAGTGCATAAAAGGGGATTTTTTTCTTTTTAAAAAGGGAATTGTTTTTGTTAAGTAAATCAAAGAAAATTATTTGGGTGTTGTTTAAAAGTGAATATTAATTTAGACCAAGGTACCATTTACGGACTAGTGTCTTGGTGTGTGTAAAACCATTCCCGAGCATAACCGATCCTCGAACTTAAAGAAAATCTCTAGTACAATACCTTACAAGTTAAAACATGGGCCATTTATAAAATAAAAAAATGAATTTCTAAAATTTATAAAACTCCCGATGACTTAGCACACCATTTAATCCATGCTAGGTGGCGACTCCATTTTCAAACATAAAATTTCGATCCAAGAAGTTTGTCAAACCCGACACCTTGAAAATCCCTTGAAAAACCATTTTCAAAATGAACGGATTTGGAGAACTTAGAGAGAGAGAGGAATGAAACTTGTTTCCTCATCTTCGCGAACTCTATTTTCTTCCGTTTTCAATATTTGGGGTGCGTCAGCTAGCGACTGATGAGTGGTTTATTTACCAACAAATCAAATACTTTTAGATTCAAATATTTGTGAGTTTTCATGCATTTTTGTTAGTTTAATGTATTTTTGTGTTATTTTGTTAGAATATAAATAAATGGGAGAAAAGGTAAAAATATGACAATTTTATCAGAAAGTCAAGAATTTAGTTAGAACATTGCGGCTGCAGTGAAAAAAATGGGATTATAGTGTGAAACAAAGAAGAAAAAATGAAGGTGGCGTTTGGTAACCATTTCTGTTTCCATTCCAGCAGTGGGATGGGATGGGATGAGAATTTTGTTTTCTTTTTGGGAGTAGAATCGTGTTTGGTAACGATAATTTTTTTTTTTTTTTTTGTTTTGGGAAGGGAATTGTGTTTGGTAATGATTTTATCCTAAACTCTTTTTTTTTTCTTTCTGTTTTGGCCGGACGGCGGTGGTTCTGGCGCCGGCGACGACTCTGGCGCCGGCGATGACCAGACGGCGGTGGCGCCGGCGACGACCAGAAAATTCCCGGCTTGACGGTGACCGGCGACGGTCGCCGGAGATGGCCGGCTGCAGTGCGGCTACGGTGACCGGCCGCGGCGGACGGTGGTCGGCCGGTAGGTAAATAGTGACCATGTGTTTTGGGAATGGAATGGGAATAATGAGAAACAACTTTTTTTTGTTTCTTATTTCTTAAGAAAAAAGTGGGCACAATTTTCAAATGGGAATGAAATGGAAACGGAAACAAAAATTACTAAACGCTATTCCCAAACAGAATTCCCAAAAATCTGGGAATAGAATGGGAATTTTTGGAATGGAAATGGTTACCAAATGGGGCCGAAGCAACCCAACAGAATGTTAGGGCTGCAGCGCGAAGCACTGAAACCCTAATTTATCGTGTTTTGGGGCTGCAGCGCGAGTTTCATTCGCATTGCAGCGCCACTCGACGAATGTTAAGCTCGTTGTTGACCAATATGCAGTCTTATTTTGAAAAAACTCAAAACATAAAAGTTGTAGATCTTTTGTTGACTTTCTAAATCATTTTTAATCACCTTAATTGAAGTTCGGACGAGAATGTTATAGTCAAATTTCAAAAGATTCGCACTGTAGCAGGAAAGACACGTACTACAGCGTGAAAACTCGCGCTGCTGCGCCAATTCGCGGATCTGAACCCTGATGTTGAGCCTATATCTTCTACCTTAAGCCCCAAACACAAAAGGCGGAGAGATTTTGGGAGGAAAACAACATTGGAGGCTAGATTTTAGAGACAAAAATATCAATGGATGCCTAAGATTCTTGGAGAAAGAGCTTGGAGTTGAAGATTATTGAATATTTGAAGACTTGAAACTCATTTCCATAAAGAGTTTTTCTTCCCTTCTCTCACCTTATTCGTTTTATTGAATTTTGTATTTGTGGATATTATATTGAACATATTTGCATCTATGAATTTATGGAAAAGATTAGCCACTTATTTTCCTATGTTGAGCTAGAACTTATATCTAGGGTTTGACATAATTTTGTTTGAACCATGTTTTTAATATTTTGTTAATTGTTAGTTTTAATTCCATTTTATGCCACTCTATCTTTAATGCTTTTAATTCATGTGGCCAATGAATTATATGATTTTAGGTTATGAATTTTATACTCAAGAGAGATTGAATTTGTGACTGGAATTGAGAGTACATAGTTTTAGGTTGTTATAAAACCGAGAGGAAATCAACACCTAAAATCTCTATTCAATTGTTTTTTCCTTATTAATGCTTCCAATTTATACTCCCATATGATATCTTAGTTGATTTGAGAACTTGGGATTTGACACTCAGGAGAGCTAATTTCAGGTTTGGACTTAGGTTAAACACAATGTAAGTTTTAATAGATCGGAAGATTATTAAACTTGGGTAATCTATAAGGTCGTGGCATAACAATTTTTTTTTACCTAAATTCTAGATAGGGATATAAGTTTTGAAGTGTTTACATATTCTCTCACTTGACACTCGGAAGACACGTTCAATGCATTCATAAGGGAAACTAAGATTATCATGGTGGAATACCATGACATGTAAACTGGGTCTTTAAATTACTCCATTGAAGCCATGTCAGGAATGGTGGCACTAAGAGACACACATGCCACATTCATATATGAAAGCCACTATAAGGAACTGAATACAAGTGGGAAAAACTTGGGTGTGTTCAATGACGATGATTCGAATGAAAAGGCGACCAAAGAATTGATCGACGATGATGAATCATAAGATGACACTTGTGAATCTTTACCGTTTGAGATCCAAATTATGATGCCACCACCAATCAAAGACGACTACATCTACGAGGATCCACCACCTCTAGTAATGTTCATTCATGCCCATGAAACACATGTACCGGAGCCGATTCAAGTTGAGTGTACGTTCCAATCATGTCCATATCTCGCCAAGATTGGGGGCATTCAAAACTAAGACCTATTTGTTGTGTTGTATGACATATACTATAGGCGGAAGCCGCTCTTTGATGAGGCCTTCTCCGTTGTCAAGCCAAGGACATTAAACCAAACGCTTCTTGGGAGTTAACCCAAATTTTCAAATAATTGAGTTTAAGGATGAAAGTTATGGAAGAAAGCCCTACACCAGTCACCATGCCCAGAGTATCACAATCGACGACACTAGGAGGGGAGATTGTCTCACCTTCCCAGTACGTGTTCTTATTCCCTCATACTTAATCTGAATACATGTTTGACTTTGAGTTTGAGGGTGAGACACATGTTGGTTGGGTTTAGAAAATGCTTGTGTGCTAGTTATGATTTTTCTTCATATAACTTGTGTTCTTTTGGCCATGTTTTTTTTTTTTAGTGTGTTTGAATAAATTGTGAGTTTTATTACGATGAAATGACTTGATATCGATGATGAGTATAGACACTTGATGTTCTCTTAAGTCTTTTGAAATGCATTGCATTGCATTGAGATTTTTGTGTGCTTGACCCGTGTTCATTGAAGTTCACTCTGAACTCTTTACATTTGAGCACTACAAATCATGATCACTTGGCCTTTTGAGTACTTGGAGAACATTTATGTCCTTTAGGTAGGTTTTGACATCTCATAAACACTGGAACCCATTTGAGTGAAACTTGAGGCAAAATACTAGGTTATGTGTTGTTGGAGAGATGATTTAGGCATTCTTTGGATCGTTTGGGCCTTTGAAGCTAATCCTTGAAAATTGTTTATCCTTCATTACCGTCGTTGATCCTTATTTCCTAATTCTTTCATTACCTACATTTGTGCATCAAACCCACTACATGTCTTTTCACTTCCTAAACCCATCACTAATTGACATACTTGCATAGATCATTGAGCGTAAGGACTAACATAGGTTGTGTTTGGAAAGTTATTGGTGGAATGAATTATATGTTTCATTTTGTTTTTAAGTTGTTTGTGTTGGTAAAAAAAATAAAAAGACAATTGGGTGATGAGTTGAGTTACTTCCTTGTATTATCTTGCAACATTGAGGACATTGATGATTTTAAGTTTGGGGGTGTGGTTTATATTTCTTATTTATTTGTTCTTTTTGTATATATAAAAAAAAGTGTGTGTTTTAGTTTGTTTTGTGAATAATACCTTGTGGGATCAACTGAAAGAAATTTGATGAAAGGGATTGGTGAATTTTTATTTTTATTTTTTTTGGAAATCTTGCAATATCCATGAATTATGATACATACCTAGAGTGATTTGAGTCTAAAAATGACATTATCATCTATCTTCTACCCTAGATATACATTACAACACTCAATGATTGCATTTCCTTTGAGCTTGGAGTATTTTGTGCCTTGGGAGATTCTTACACGGCTATTGATTTGATACAAAACTCACACTTTTATTGTTAGCATCTTAGTACTTGATTTGTATTTTCTTTTATTATATTTTCTTTTACTCGAAGATAAGCAAATATTTGAGTTTGAGGATATTTAATGAGTGGATTATTTACTAACAAATTAAGTATTTTTAGATTCAAATATCTGTGAGTTTTCAATCATTTTTATTAGTTTAATGTGTTTTTTGTATTATTTTGTAGGAATATAAATAAATGGAAGAAAAGGTAAAAATGTAAAACCTAAATCGTAGAACGTACGTCATAAATAGTTGCATTATAGAACATTAGAAAATTTTAGGATAAAATTTTATTGATTAAAATTCAAATCAAAAGTTGGGGGTCAAATTGAAAATTTAGAAACATTAAATTTAAACTTGAGATTTAAATTGACAATTAAAATCAAAAAGTGAACATATTAAGGGTAAAATTATAATTTTTGAAACTTTTAAAAGTTGAAATTTATTGAAATTAAGATCTTAAAGAAAAATAGAGGAGAAAAGTGCAATTTAACTATTTTTTTAAAACATACGCGCGCGCACACACACACACACACACACACACACATATATATATATATATATATATATATATATATATATATATATATATATGAAAGCTGTGTGTGTATGACGGGAGATCACTGGCCGGCAGGGAGAGATAGAACAGGCGACGTGGTATGAGGAGATCAAATCTACCCACTAATTTCATGCAATAAATACCCTCTCATGTAGTAGAAATGATCAAAATCCTAAATCAATTCTAAAAAATTAGAGAAATTCTAGAGAGAGAGAGAAGAGCGGAGTGGGGGTCGTCGAATTTTTCTTGAATCGGCGTTCCTCCGGTAGTGTGATCGTGGCTGTTACATGTGTGTGTGATCGTGTGGACATTATCTTCAGTCCCAGGGGAGAGCGAGGGTGGTTCGGCTGGTGGGGTGGTTCGTCGACGGTGTGGCAGTGTGCGTTCTTAGCATTGCCGGTGAGCGGGAGTTGCTGATCGCTATCCAAACATCGATGATCGTCGAGCTGGTGAGTATTTATGTGTAATTTCTCTAATTATTTTGGTGGGTGTGTGCATGCATGAGTGTTGCGAGTTTGGTCGGTAAATATTCGGCGGTATGGGTATGTGCTCTGTTTTCTTTTTTTGACAGTGTGTGGGTTTGGTCGAATCGTGTGGGTTTGTGTGTGTTTGTGTGTTATGGGTGTGTGTCGTCGTCAAATTTCAGAGAGAGAAAGAGCGGTTCGCTTTGGTGGGTGTGGGATCGCCGTTCGTCCGGTGGTGCATAATCATCGATGTTGTTCGGTAGTGTATACTCTGCTTGATGTCTGTGCGATTATGTGTGTGTAGGTCATCTCTCCAGTTGTTCCTCTGACGGACACGGTGTGTGTGTGCTCTGTTTTTACCAACAGTGTGTATGTGTGTGCGTGTATGTGTGTGACTTAGTGCGTGTGTGCATGTGTTTCGTTTATGTGGGTATGTGTTCTACTCCTTTGTTTGTGTGTGCGTGTGTTCCTCCGATTGTTATGGCGATCGCATATGTGCATGTGTGTATGTCTGCTCATCGACGTGCATGTAGGTGGTGGTGATCGGAGTTGGTCGGTGGAGAGTTAGAGAGAGAGATAGAGAGCAGTGGGTGTGTGGGTGTGTCACTACTGCGTGGGTGTATGGTCGTCGTCAGCTTGCGGTGGTGGTGGTGAGTGAGTGAGCGTGTGTGTGTGCTCATTCGTTCAGTTGGTTGGTCGGCCAGTGGTGGCTGTGGTGGGCTGAATGGAAAACGCAAACAGAGGCAAGAATGGGAAGAAGAAGAACTGGGAAAAGAAAAGGAAAGAAAAATAAAGAAAAAAGGAAAGAAAGGGGAAATTGCACAAATAACCCCAACAAAATTCAAATCCATCTCGCGGCCTATGAATGATTCGGAATGGATATCATTTTTCGTTAAATTTATTTTAGTTTTGTTAAATTCAATTCTAGCATAAATTTTTTTATAACCGGAATAATAAATTTGGGATCGTTCATATTACAATATTTTTATGCAATAATTGACGGAATGAAATTATCAGAATAATAACAATTTTCATAAATAAAATATGGGGAATGGAAGAATGCGGAACTTAGGGCCTACATTACATTATTAGGTGATTTTACATAAAATATTAATATAGGCTCTGTCATTATTAGGTTCCTAGGCATCGGCATCCAGATAGAGTGTGGTTAGTGTCAGTTTTGCAAAACAGATATCGAGGTGAGTGTACTGTCTTCTTTCCAAATTATTTGTATATATATATATATATATATATATGATGGAAAATGGTCGTATTTAAATTAGATAATTTTAAAAATTATGTGGTGATTTGACGATGTTGATTAGACGATATTATTGAGTTATGTTTTTGATGATGTTGTTATTGATTTGACGATGCCATAATATTTATCTGTTTCGGCAGAGTGAGGTTATCCACTTCGGCGGAGTGATGTGATCCGCTTTGGCGGAGTGATGTTTATCTACTTCGACAGAGTGATGTTAGATGTTTATACTGCACAGTGATTATCCGCTTCGGCGGAGTGATGGGTGTCCGTTAGGAAGGCAAATCCTATGGGTGGTATGGTACCATTGTAAATCCCGATCGTGAGGTTAAAACGATCACATGGCTAGCCCAGGGTGTGATGTGATGAGGTGTGAAGTGTTGAGGTACGAAGTGGTGTTTTGTCGTATATGGTGTTTTCTTGCATAGGGTAATTGAGAATAGTATATTTATATATTTTATTATATGCTAGATTGGTATGTTCTGATTTCATTATTCTATACGGTTAGATGAATTATTCGGGTTGATTTTTACTACTTAGTTGAGGTAATATATATATATAGATGTTGATTCTATGGTGACAGGAAAAAGATATTTTCCTTATGGTATGAGGTACTTAAATTATGAGATTATTATATTGTTATTTGATATGTGATGTTTATATGTTATATGCTTGATCCAATTAAAAAGTTTTATTAAGAAGAAAGTACACTCGCAGGTGCAGCGGTTAGGAGTTGGTCCACTACTGGCACTGGGTAGAGTCCGGCGATGGTATAGCGAGGGAGTATTTTGGGAGGTGCTGCCTGAGGCAAACCTAAGAGAGGTTCATTGTCGTTTTATCTTTTGTTGTTATTATAATTCAGGGACGGGTGTGTCCCCAGTTAGAGAAGATGTTTATGGCCTGATTTTGTGGTTGTATAATTATGAATGCATATTGTCACTTTCTAGTTTGGTTTGTCGCTCAGGTGATGTCGTGTCGATGTCACGCCGGCCCCATGGTGATGGGTGTCAGGGGTGGGGTATGACAAAAAATATGACAATTTGATTAGATAGTCGGAAATTTGCTTAGAATGTTAGGTTGTAGTAGAGTAAATTGGGTTGTAGGGCAAAACAAAGAGGAGAAAACGAAACAATCCAATAAAACGTTGGGGTTGCAGTGCGAAGCACCAAAACCTAATCCACTACGTTTTGGGACAGTAGCACCAATCAAATGGTGTTGTAGCATGAGTCCCGCATTTTGGGGTTGCAGCGCCAAACAAATGGAGCTGCAACATAAGTTTCATTCGTACTGCAATGCCGCTCGACAAATTTTAAGCCCATTTCTTACCACGATACAGTTTGATTTTGGAAAACTCAAAACATGAAAGTTGTAGATCTTTTTTATTTTTTATTTTTCCGAATCAATTTGAATCACTTCAATCGGAGTTTGGACAAGAAAGTTATGGTTAAATTTCAGAAGGTCCGCGCTGTAGCGCGAAAACTCATGCTACTGCTCTAATTCGCGAATCTGAACCCTAATGTTGAGCCTATATCTTCCACCTTAATCCCGAAACACATATGGTGGCAATATTTGGGGAGGAAAACAACATTGAAAGCTAGATTTTGGAGACAAAAACATCATTGGAGGCCTAAAATTCATAGAGAGAGAGCTTGGAGTTGAAGATTATTGAAGATTTGAAGGCTTGAAACTCATCTCAACAAAGAGCTTTTCTTCCCTTCTCTCACCCTATATTTTTTTTATTAAATTTTGTATTTGTAGATATTGTGTTGAACATGTTTGCATCTATGAATTTATTGAAAAGATTAGCCACGGATTTTCCTATGTTGAGCTAGAATTTATATCTAGGGCTTGACGCAATCTTATTTGAACCATGTTTTCAATATTTTGTTAACTGTTAGTTTTAATTCCATTTTATGTCTCTCTATGTTTAATGCTTTTAATTCATGTGGTCAATGAATTAGATGATTTTAGGTTATTAATTTTATACTCGAGAGATATTGAATTTGTGACCGAAATTGAGAGTGCATAGTTTTAGGTTGTTGTGAAACCGAGAGGAGATTAACACCTAGAATCTTTATTCAATTGTGTTTGCGTTATTAATGCTTCCAATTTATGCTTCCATATAGTATCTTGGTTGATTTGAGAACTTGGGATTTGACACTCGGGAGAGGTAATTTTGGGTTCGAACTTAGGTTAAACACAATGTAAGTTTTAATAGATCAGGAGATTATTAAAGCTTGAGTAATCTATAAGGTCAGGGCGTAATGAATGTTTTCACCTAAATTCTAGATAGGAATATCAGTTTTGAAGTGTTTACATATTCTCTCACTTGACACTCGGGAGAGGTAGTGAGGGAAGACAAGTAACCTTAATTATTGAATTAATGGAATCGACTAATAATTGCTTAATAGGATGACACTGGAATAACGAGATGAAATCAAGCCCCCAGAATAATTGTGTATAGAAAATCCATATTTTATTTCGCTTTTGATTTTATATTTGTTTTGGTTTAATTATTTTTATAAACACTGAATTTGGTCACCTAGATAAAATTAGGTTATGATAATCATGGTATTTAGCGACGATTTGAACCAATCCTTGTGGATATGACATTCTACTTATCCTATACTATTAAAACTTGACTCGTACACTTATGGTGTAGCAAAATAAATTGCTACTAGTGACTCTACTGGGAAACATTAGAGGTCAAGCCTAGTTAGAGTCTAAATCTATATTCACAATTAAATAAAAATCAAGAAATACGTCTTCGGTTTTTTGAACATAAAACAATTCCCTAATAATAATAATAATAATAATAATCATTTCATTCCATGTGTATATACTAGCATGCATATATCTACTGTCTTTACGTTACTGTCATTTACATTATTGTCTTTAAATACTCCATTTAAATTTCAATCTTTAAATTCCTGCATTTACATTTTAGTATACTCTTTCCAACGCACGAGCACTCACTTTTCATTGCATATCATGATAAAAACCCAGGCCGTAACCTTCTTAGGGATGGAAAGGCCGACATTAGGGGCTGAAGTCAGCTAGGTCATGAAGCTGATCTAAGCTTTGAAACCCTTAGGATTGAAAAAAGAGTTAGTATAATCAAGGCCGGGTGGGTTTATCTCTCGGGATCACCTCACTCGGACCACCAACCAACGTGTTCCCCCAGAGAGGATGTTGGAGGTTTGAAGGTTTGGGAACCGAAGCTTTTTAGGATGTGTTAGAATAAAATCCATGAACTAAGGAGAACTCTAGGACCCTGGGTAGAAAACCAAGCTATCTTATCCAAGATGATTCCTGGATTAACATGCTCTACTGTGGGTTCATGAAATTAAACCTTGACCCGGCCTGTGGCTCAGAATTTTCTCACTTCACCGTATAACCGCAAACAATTCAAAACCCTATAATGATCTGACCAAAAACCGTTCAAACCGAAGCGCCAAAACAAGAACCAATGAAAAACTTGAAAGAGGTGTCGTGGAATTACTCTACGACAATCAAAACCAATACCATAAAGATAGAATACCAAGTAGGTAAGATTGCAGGTATCACTCGGAGTGGAAGAACCTTTGCCACCCCAAACTTGCTAAAAGTACCTAACAAATAACTCAAGGGTATCCCTAAGAAAACTGTCATTGAAGAATAGGTACAAGAATTCCTAAAGGTAGGAAAGAACACCAAGTACAAGATCATCAAAGAACTTAGCAAAACACCGACATAGATTTCGATACTATCGTTGCTAATGAACTTGGAAGTACATCGAAATACCCTCCTGAAAGTCCTCAATGAGGCCCATGTACCTAGCTCTATATCTCAGGATCACTTCACTAATAGAGTAGAGAATATCCTCAGCACCAATCTCGTGACCTTCACCGACGATGAGATACATTTTGAAGGAACTAGGTATATGAAACCACTCAACATATCGGTGCAGTATTGGGATTTCATCCTCTCTAGAGTTCTAGTAGATAATGGATCCGCGCTTAACATATGTCCACTAAGTACGTTGAAGAAGAAAGGGATAAGTGACGATTGAATTTGAACTACTACTATTACCATCTAGGCTTTTGATGGTGAGAAAAGAGAATCTATGGGAGAAGTTACACTTTCAATTGTAATAGGCTCGGTCACTTTTCAAGTGTAGCTGCATGTCTTAGACATACTGACTGCCTACAACCTGCTCCTCGGATGGCCTTGGATACACTCGAGCGGGGTAGTATCCTTATCACTCCACCAGAATATGAAGTTCATATTTGATGATAGTATTATCACTATCTATGTTGGAAAAGATCATGCCATCTACCGCACCCTAGCCGAGCTTATAATAGTGGCTTGGCATGTCAACTAGGCAACCTTTTTCCAAGCCTTCAACATTGCTAACGCCACATATGTGCGAGAAGAGAATCTGCCGCCAAACACGTAGACTGTCCACTACCACCATCATATTAGCCACCCACATGAAAATCATGAACTTTGACCCAAAAATAGAGGATGGCGAAAGCAAAGCAACAATGAGATCCCTACTTTGGATCAGACAGAAGTTGGACACTTATGGATTGGGGTTTGTTCCAATCCAAAATAGGGGATTCAATAAAAAAATTAGAAATAATAAAGAACCAAAGATGATACCTCATATCTGAGTCAGTGTTTTGTTTGCTACTAGCATAGTTTGAGCCGAGAAAAAAAGAGAAGAAAGACAAACCCGACTTTGTGATAATCCCTTACCATACCAGGCCTATTCCTCCAGCACCATGGTTAGAATAGTTAGTATGCATGATCAACAAGGAAGAGAATGACATCGGAGCAGCAGAGCCAGCTAGCAGCCTCAACAATTGGGAAGCTCATCTAATCCTAGTGTGACGAGGACTTAGTGATCAAGGAGCAGCTGTAGTATCTTTTATCTGATTATCCACAAGATAGTAGAGATTATATTTATCTCTAGTCTTCTTTTGACTTTTGAATTTTCTCTTTTTGTATTGTAGTAATAGTTATGCTAATAAAATAACATATTTAAAATCAATTTTTTAGTTTACTTTTTAGGTGCTTAAATAATCTTGCATCTAATTCATATAATAATGAAACACTTCTTCCCAACGAGTACAATCTAGATAAGGAAACAAATTGGTAGTTTATGGAAATCAAAACAGAAGATGACCCTATACCCAAAAACACCTAAGAAGTCCAAAGGGCCTTAAAACAATTTGAGGAATGACCTATTCCAAGTTAAGACGTGACCAAAACATTGAACCTAGGAGATCTGAAAAATCTGAAGAAAAAAAAAAGATTAGAAAGTCGATCAGTAGCCAAGAGAGAGGACCTGGTATCCCTGTTAAATGAATATTAGGATGTTTTCGCATGGTCCTATGTTGACATGGTAGGATTATCAACCTGACATCAACCTGAAAGTCAAGGAAGATATCGTCAAACAATTCGAAGCTTGCCTCATAGAAGTCTGTACTTATTGCGAGTGGTTGAGTAATATAGTACCGGTATCCAAGAAAGATGGAAGAATTCGAGTCTGTGTTGACTATTAAGGCCTCAATTGGACAAGTCTGAAAGACAACTTCCTACTACCAAATATCTACATCATCCTGGACAACACTGCCAAGTGCAGGATTTCATCATTTATGGATGGATTCTGTGGGTATAACCAAATTCTAGTCGACAGCCTTCACCATGCATTAGGGGCGTATTCTGCTACCGATCCATGCCATTCAAACCCAAGAATGTCGGGGCAACTTATCAAAGAGTTATGACGACCTTATTCCATAACATGATCCCCAAAAAAATGGAGGTGTATGTGAATAACATGATAGTGAAATCAAGAGAACACGAAGACCACTTAAAACACTTAAAAAAAATGTTCAATTGACTCAGGAAGTTCCAGTTAAAACTTAACCCGGTCAAGTGTTCATTCGGATTAGTGTCTGAGAAATTTCTCTAGTTCATGGTTAACCTTCGGGGTATCAAAATTTATCATTCCAAGATTAAAGCCATAATCGAAATGCCCACACCTAGAATAAAAAAGAAAATTCGCGGTTTCCTTGGAACAGTGAATTTTATCGCCCACTTCATTTCGCAACTAACCACAACTTGTGAGCCGATCTTCAAGCTACTAAGAAAGGAATCAAATGGGAAATGGAATAAAGAATGCCAAGAGGCCTTGGAGAAAATCAAGGTTAATCTAATGGACCCTCTTGTCTTGGTACCACTCCAATAGGGACGACTGTTGTTTCTGTATCTTACAGTCCTTGAAACTTCTATGGGGGAAATACAGGGACAACATGATAATTCGGGTAAGAAAGAACAATCCATTTACTACGTTAGAAAGAGATTCTCTTCGTATGAAGAAAATTACCATGTACTAGAGTTAACCTACTGTGCATTAGCTTGGACTGCTCAAAGGTTATGTCACTACTTGTTGTACTTTACTACCAATTTAATTGCTAAAATGGATCATGTAAAGTACATATTTGAGAATATTGTACTCATCGGAAGAATATCCGAGTGGAAAATGTTGCTTATTGATTTTGACATTGTATATGTGACTCAGAAGGCAGTCAAAGGCTAAGCGATTGCTAACCAGTTTGCTGATAACCCAAGAGCCGATAAAAGGTCCATGGAGACTGAGTTTCCTGACGAGCCTATAGAATAGTTAACTAGCAATAAGGATGAACAGATGTGGCAAATGTATTTTGACAGAGCTAGCAACTCGAAAGGGGCCGATATTAGTGTCGTCCTAGTCTCTCCACAAGGTCAGCACTTTCCAGTCACAACTAAGTTAAATTCGCCAACACCAACAACATCGCTAAGTACGAAGCCTGTATCATGGGCCTGGAGCTAGCCATAAGCTTGAAAATCAAAAGGCTAATAGTATACGAGGATTCAAAGCTAATTATAAATCAGATCACCAATAAGTACGCGAAGAAAAATACCAAGTTGATCTGTTACAACAATCACTTGATCTTTGTGAAGCCTTTTCAAAGATCAAGTTCCAACATATACCATAGTTAAATAATGACTTCCCTGATGCCCTTACAACTTTAGCTTCTATGATATCAGTAATTAAAGAAGAAGACGAGGAGATTCCCATAACTATCAAGATATACCGACAACCAGCCCACTACAACCAAATAGAAGCTGAACAAGAAGAGGAACTTTGGTATATAGATATCCAAAGGTTTTTGAAGAATCAAGAATATCCCAAATGAGCCGATAGCCTACGTAAAAGAACATTGTTAAGGCTACCAGGCCAATTCTTTCTCAGTGGTAACATACTATATAAGAGATTGCCAGATTTAGGTCTGTTAAGATGTGTGGACGCCTAAGAAGCGATACAACTCATGAAGGTGGTTTATAGCAGAGTAAGAGGACTACACATGAGCGGATTCATGTTGTACAAGAAGATCTTACGAATTGGCCACTTTTGGTTAACTATGGAAGGTGATTGCATAAAATTCATGAGAAGATGTCAGAAGTACCAAAGGCACGGTGATCAGATCCATTTAACTCTAACGAAATTGCAATGCTTAGCAACCCCGTGGCCTTTCTTAGTGTGGGAGAATGGATGCTATCGGTCTAATCATGCCAATAGCACCAAGAGGACGTCGTTTCATCCTGGTAGCTATAGACTACTTCACCAAGTGGGCAGAAGTGGTTTCGCTTACTCACGTCACCCAGAAGACCATAACCTGGTTCTTCAAGGAGAATATCATATCACTCTACTGAGTACCATAGGCTCTAATCACAGATAATGCCCAAAATCTCAAATGAAGCATGATGAAAGCTATTTATGCCCAACTCAAAGTAGAACCCAAGAATTCCACACCCTACCGTTCGAAGATGAATAGAGCAATAGAGGCCACTAACAAGAACATTAAGAAGATATTGAGAAAGATGATAGACAACCATAAGGAATGGGATGAGATGCTCCCATTTGCCTTGATGGCCTATTGAACATCAGTCAAAACATTGACTTGAGCCACGCTGTATTCATTAGTGTATGTAACAAAAGTCGTAATCCCACTAGAGGTAGAAATCCTCTGTCTTAGGATTCTAGTGGAAGCCGAGTTGGATGAAGTCGAATGGGTCAACAGAGACTCGATCAGCAGTGTTTGAAAGATGAAAAGAGACTCATTGTTATTTCCCATGGACAATATTGCCGGAAGATCATGGTAAGAGCTCACGACAAGAAGGTTCATCCATGAGTCTATATTGTGGGTGAGTTGGTACTAAAGAAGATCTTTCATTTCCAAGACGAAGCTAAGGAAAAGTTTGCGCTAAATTAGGAAGGATTA
This sequence comes from Eucommia ulmoides, assembly GCA_016647705.1. NCBI lineage: Eukaryota > Viridiplantae > Streptophyta > Magnoliopsida > Garryales > Eucommiaceae > Eucommia > Eucommia ulmoides. The sequence continues at coordinate 31,744,660 of CM028327.1, read as the reverse complement.
TACGTCGTCAAGAAAGTGTTAGGGAATGGGGCCTTAATTTTTCGAGAGATAGATGGATAAGAGTTCCCAGAACCCACTGACGCGGTCAAAAAGTTCTACACTTAGAAAAATAAAATATAAACCCAGACTCACGACAGAAAAAAAGTGAGGGTCAAAAAAGGTATAAAATTGTACAACCTGAGGATATGGTGAAAACCCGAAAAGGCAATATGGGTAATAAAGTAGGGATTATAGCAAGATACAAAACCACCAACCCTATGAAAACTTGAGAGGGCGCTGAGGTGCAAAAATGTGGTAGCCGGCCTTAGTGAAAACCCAAAAAGGTGCTAAGGGAAAAAATGGCAGACATATAATAATAAATAAAAATAGCAGACATTAGATTTTCAGTCATTTTATTATTGTCTATAGAGTTTTGGATCCGTTTAGAGACCACCATTACAATTGGTTTGAGTAAATCGAAGAATTCAACTGGTAATTCTGTCTATTTTAGGATTAGAAGGAAGACAGGTCGGAAGCTCCTAGAGATCTTGAAGCCTTTGAAAAATAACCAAGTCTAAGTTCGTACTCCTAAGGAAGAAAGAATTTCTAAAAATAGATAATATACTTGACTACACAAACTTTGTTTAGTTACTATAACCTCTGATTGTTTATATGCTATGTTTCTTTCGTGACTAACATTTCAATATAGATAAGGAGAAAGGACAAACGGCATAAGAGCAAGGAGATGAAACAAGCTAAAACTTGGCAAATCACCCGTAAGGAAATTCTATTCAAAGATGTCTGACGTCATCATGGAACCAATGGTAAAAACCCATAAAAACCCCATGATACCACCAAAAAATGAACAATACAACAAGGCCTCGTTAAAATCCTATCCTGTGATCTAAATTTATAAAAACAAAAAAAAAAAAAAACGTAGTCCCAAAAAAACCATTGTGCATCATAGAATACTTGGTTTCTCAGGGGAATTGTGGTACACTTTAGAGTTACCCTAAGGATGGAACATTTAACAAAAGAAGAAGACCATCGATGGACGAAGAGCTGCCAACTTCCGGAGAGAGAAGCCAACATACACTGTTCAGGTAACAAAACCAAGGAACGGAGACGGGGGTTACCTTTTATATTAACAAATAATTTGACTGTCAAAATTACAGGAAACAAATGCAAGCTACATATACGATGACATTCAAGTCTGAACACTCAAAGCGAGTAGGCAGAACATTTAAAGCGAATAATCAAACGGAAAAAATGAGGTTCACCATTCAACTCTAACGAATAATCTACAAATCTTGGCACTACAAGTAACCCAGTTTATTAATTCATGTCTAGACTAAATAAACAATTGTGTGGAATGGGTGTTACACTATCAGGCCAAATCATAAGAAATTAACTTCACAATTTAAGAAACATGTTTCAAATAAAAAATAAACATGCCGACAAGGTGTATTCGGCGATTTATATGAAAATAAATCCCAAATTCATTTTTCATCACCTTCTACAAATAGCAGGACGAATTGATTTAGCTTCACAATCCAGTAGCTAAAACAGTGTCCACCCCCAACCCGTTGGCTGGGATATATCTTACATTGTCAATAAACACGAATTAGAAAAATAGAAGAGTCAGATTAGATTATCCAATAGAAATTATATAACCACTGCCCTAGTCTATAATTGGGGCACATTTCATCCTATTCAGGATGTCCTGATGGAAACAACGTTTATTTCATCTCACAATGTAAAATACAATGTCCAAATCATAATTAACTCAATTAAATTAACTGAACAAGAATGAACTATGTGCTGACCTGATTCTTAGTTATTTGAGATCCGTAGGCAACCTATATGTGGGTTCGGTTTCCCTCTTAAAATAAAAAACTTTCATCCGAGGATGAACTACGCTTCGACCTGATTCTTGGCAAAGGCCAGGATACGTAGACAACCCTGCGGGTTTAATTGATAATCTAAAGAAAATGAAATCAATCAATGATGAACAATGTCAACAAAAAATCCTCCATCAATCGGGATTTAATCATATCAAATTTAAAATCAATCCCCTAATCAAAGATGAACTAGGTGTCGACTTGAGTCTTGGTAAACACCAAGACACATGAAACCTTTATAGGTTCAATCGTCACCTTAAATAAAATTCCTTCATCCCTATTGGGTTCAGTCTAATCAGAGAGATGCCAACCTTACGACAATCTATCAAGCCTTGTATTAGGGTACATCTTCGGAAAAGTCCCTCGACTTTCCTGAGAAGTCGATGTCAATTCTTTTGTTAGGCAAAATGACAAAGGATACATGTGCATGAACTACGTCTCGACCTAATCCTTGGTAGATTACTAAAGTACATAGGAAACCCTTCTAGGTGCATTCGTCAATATGAAAATAGCACAGCGAAGGTTGAACTACATTTCGACTGGATTCCTAACCTAGGAAATTAGTGTATCTAGATAACTCAAGTGGGTTTCAGTCACCTGGAAATCATTATCCAAAAATAGTGATATCAATAGATAAAAAACAACCCAATGGTGTTTCTAGACTAAAATGGACATTACAATCCCATGCTCGGTTCAGGATACATGGACAACCCATGTGGGCTCTATCGCATACTCCTGAACGCTTAGGATGTAATCCTACGCCCCAGCTAGAGCTAGGGCACATTATATCTATTTTCTCTGCAGAGACCCTACGATAAGAGTCGCCCTAGCTAGAGTTGGGGCACATTATATCAGATTTCTCCGTAGAGGCTTTTTGATATAGACTCACACTAGCTATAACTAATGCAAAATTCATAATCCAAGAGCTGAAATCTATAACCCCTGAAAATAAGCAAGCATCATTAAGCCCTAGTCTACGACTGGGGCACATTTTATCTGAGGTTAAATTTCCCCTGCAAGTTTTATAGTCCTCGTCAGGCAATCCTAGGTGGGATGTGGCCAAGAAACTCCACTAGGTGTCATGTTTTCCCGAGAGCTTTCTCTAATGAGATTTCTCTCAGTCATTTTCAATCATGAATTGATATTATGACCCAAGAATCGGTGTCTCTAGCCAAGAAACTTTTTTGTTTTTGCCAAAATACTGATTTACTTTACCTGTTAGAATTACATATGGCCTGATTCTCATTAATTTGATATATGTAGGAAAACTCTTTAGGTATGGTCACAACTATGAGTCAATAATCGTTTATCATTTTCTCCAAGTCCTCTAGGATTGATCGTCCATCATCCTTTAGGAAATGTATAGTAGGAGGTAGGATCGAATATTCACGTCGTCCTTACCCTGATAATAATAATCTTGTAGGATTGATCGTTCGTCATCCTTTAGAAATATAATAATATAGTCACGGTAAGGATTGATCGAACGTTGTCCTTACCAAGACCTATAGGATCAAGAATTCACATTGTTCTATAAGGTATCCAAGTCACGATAAGGTTGATAAATCGTTATCCTTACCAAGGCCTATGGGATCAGGCATTCACGTCATACTATAAGGTATAAAAGTCACGTTAAGGTTGATCGTTCGCTATAATTACCCATCGGTAGGATTAGGCATTCACGCTATTCTATAGGTATCAAAGTCATGGTAAGGTTGATCGATCGTCATCCTTACCATGACCTATAGGATCAAGCTTTCACGTTGTTCTATAAGGTATCAAAGTCACGGTAAGGATTGATCGTTCGTCATCCTTACCAAGACCTATGGGATTAGGTATTTATATTGTTCTATAAAGTATCGAAGCCACGGTAAAGATTGATCATTCATCATCCTTACCAAGACCTTTAGGATAAGGCATTCATGCCATTCTATAAGGTATCAAAGTCACGGTAAGTTTGATAATTCGTCATCTTTACCAAGACCTATAGGATCAGGTATTCACGCCATTCTATAGGTATCAAAGTCATGGTAGGATTGATCATTCGTCATCCTTACCAAGTCCTCTAGGATTGATCGTTCATCATTCTTTAGGAACCAAACGTAAGTAGGATTGATAGTTCGTTATCTTTACTTAGCGTAATCCTCTAGGACTGGTCATTTGGCCCTCATTGGAAAATATTCCTTACCCATGTTGGAAGGAATGTAGTTAATCCTATGGGTGATACGATGGGGTGTATATCTGCAGCGTAATCCATAGTCATAGTGGGAATGATTGATCATCATCCTTACTAAGACTTATAGGATCAGGAATTTACATCGTTCTATAGGTATCCAGAGTCATGGTGGGATTGATTGATCATCATCTTTACCAAGACCTATAGGATCAAGCATTCACACCGTTATATTGGTATCTTGAATCACGGTGGGATTGATCGATCGTCTTCCTTACCAAGACCTATAGGATCATACATTCATGTTTTCTATACGTATCTACAGTCATGGTGGGATTGAGAAATCATCATCCTTACCAAGACCTGTAGGATCAGGCATTAACACCGTTTAATAGGTATCTAGAGTCACGGTGGGACTGATTAATCATCATCCATACCAAGACCTATAAGGTATCTAAGTCACGATGGGATTGATCGATCATCATCCTTACCAAGTCCTCTAGGAATAAGCATGTCGCTGTCCTTTGGGAAATCATTTACCGCTCTCATAAGGTAGAGATAGCAATGTCAAATGGTCTTGACTTTGCTTAGTTAATATCAAAATATATGTCTTCATATTTTGTGTCTAGCAGAACAAAATGTCTGTGTTTTCTTCTTTGTCATTACGAGTAAACTCGCATAATAAAGAGGGGCAACTGTTGACACCGCATTTTGTCTTGCCTAATCAGTATCAAATCCAATGTACAAGTTCAAATAAATTTTAAAGTAAGGTATAAATAGAATGAAATTCTACGTTAGATCACATTGGATAATAAAAAAAAAACAACAAAAACATAAGAAAACACAAAAAAAAAAAAAAAAAAAAAAAAAAAAAAAAAAATCTGTTGAATTTGACTAAATTCGATAAAAGTAAAAGTTTCGAGCTAACCTCGAGATTCCAAAAATTAAAGGGAGGATAAGATGAGTGTATTAAAGGATGATTTTATCACCTTTAATATAAAAAAAAATAGTACACCCCTTTAATTATATGATATTTCACCAATTACCTTTGTTACCTAACTCGACCTTGAAACATTTATTATCACCGGTTTCGTCTATTCAACACCAAAAACACTTGTTTAAATATTTGTTTAAATTTTAAATTTACATAAAACAAATGTTAAAAACCATGATGAAGGCATGAAAATGTCATGACAAATCCAAGTTACACAAGGTAATTAAGGATTAGGATTTGGTATGAAATCAACCAAATTGGAGTTCTCTTGACAAACCATCAAATCCCATCTAACCAAGGGCCCAACCAAGCATAATAACCCACCAAATTGAACATTAAAAACCCAAAGGAGGATTCCTAGAAGTTGACTACAAAATATCTAAGCAAGAAACCAAGTTACTTAGGAAGTAACCAACCATTATCGAAACTAAACTAATTCGGTTTGCCACCTAGGCAAGGTATTTAATGATCATTAAATTCCTATTTCATCAAGAATTAAATGCTTCTTATGACATGTCAAGACTAGGTTCATGGCATGTAGATATTTTGAGAAAAATATCTCAAAGTAACTAAAGCACTTGAAATGTAACTATCGGTTACAAGGAAAACTGAGTCGATTCGATCCAAACCAATCGAATCAAAGCTCATCACATCAAGGGTTACTATCAAGCATTAAATGAAAAATGACACCTCAAGACTAAATTCAAAGAACCTTGGAAGCATTAATGGCAACCAAATCGAAATAGTGAAACTAATCAATATTTAGCCACCAAATCGAACTGGATATGTCACTTCAAGCCATTAATGATCCCATGTTTAGCTAATCATATCCAAAGAAGGGTAATGAAGAGTAATGATTGCCAATCATTACCTAAAGATATTTAAAAATTTGGTAATCATTACCCAATCTTTAAAGATCTTACAAAATCTTCCAAATTCGTCTAAATCAAAGAAAGAATGGAGCACCCCTAAGCTAAACAGCACCTAAAGAACAAACAAGGATACCCTGTGCAGGGTGCCCAACCTATAAATACAAGGGCCAATTTTCATTTTTAGGCTTGGAAACCATTCCTTATCTTTCTAGATTTGAGAAAACCTCTCGGGTCTCTGGGGTTTCCAACTAATTCCTTCAATAACACCTCAAAATTTTGTTAAAATTTTGTCAAAATTCTGTCCCTGGAGGAAGTTCTTGAGGTTATTGAAGGAAGAACTACAGGATTCGATGACAACTGGTCGAAGACAACCAAAGAAGATCAAGGAGGAAATGAAGGTAATAACTTAGGGAAGACTACTTCCCCTAAGTAGGTATGTCTTCTTGAAACACCATTTGTTCTTAGTTTAAATATGTATATCTTGCTTGTATATATCATGTTCATATGGTATATATACATATTTATCATATACATACATACACAAACAACAATCAAAGCAAAAAAAAAAAAAAAACATGTCAAAAAAACATCAAAACGATGAAAAAATCGTCAAACCATACAAAAAATGGTTAAAAAACATCAAGAACGTCCGAAAACATGTTAACAACATGTAAGGGTTCTATATAAAACATCTATCACACTATGAGTTTTGCTTAGTCTCTATGATTCTCTCATGAACACATCAAACGAACTCTTACTAATTGTTAATACAACCATATATTGTTAATAATCGAATTTACTTTATACTAAACGTAAAAAACACAGCCTAACACTAAATCTTCAGGCTAGTGGACTGGCACCTTATAGTTATATCTAATTATATACTACACCGAAAGATCCTTATGGCTAATAATTCAGGATAAAGAGAGGACATCTATTCATTCGGGGATATGTGTGACCCTTCTTCAGAAACATTATCGTCTTTCTTAGTCACGAGTAGGACTCATATATATATATATGGTATTTTCTATCATTTTCAACTAACAACTAGCGTACTTACACTAATCTCACTAAAATAAAGAAGTTTAATTATAGTGTTCTTGACAAAATCTAGGATGTCGTTCACAAACCATTATATGATTCATGTTTTGTCTAAAAGCTAAAATCAAATAAAATTAGTTTTAACTTGCATAAACGAATTACGTGATGACCCGATTCTCATTGATCTGAGATACGTAGGCAACTCAAGTACGGGTTCGATCACATATCTAAATAATTTAGTCTTAGTTTACATGCTGGAACTACATGTCGACCTGATTTCCCATGTTTACTGGGATATGTGGGCCATCTTTATAAGGTTCGATCATTAAAAAAATACAAAAAATATTTTCATTTCATATAGCTTGCATGTTGGAACTATATGTCGACCTGATTTCCTGTGAAAACAGGGATATGCAGAAAGCCTTTATAAGCTTCAGTCATTTATATTTCCATTTTTTATAAATTGTCATTGGGTTATTGCTGCTTAGTTTAGTTTAGTTTATTTGTTTTCATTGCATCAAAAAATACAAATAATATTTTTATTTTCAATCTATCCATTGCTGCGTAATAAATAATTAACCTTTATTTGCTCTTTCATTACAAAAGTGCATAAAAAGGGATAAAGTTTTTTTTTTTTTAAAAAAAAAGAATTATTTTTGTTAAGTAACTTAAAGAAAATTACTTGGGTATTGTTTAAAGGAGAATATTCATTTAGACCAAGGTACTATTCATAGACGAGTATCTTGGGGTGCGTAAAACCTTCCTTAAGTATAACCGACCTCCGAACTTAAAGAAAATCTTTGGTACAAGACCTTACGAGTCAAAACACGGGTCATTTCTTAAAAAAAAAATAAAAAATTCTAAAACTCCCGGTGACCTAGCACACCATTTAACCCATGCTAAGTGGGGACTCCATTTTCAAGCATAAAAACCCGGCCCAGAGAAGTTTTTTTAAAATCGACGCCTTGAAAAACCCTTGAAAAACCATTTTCAAAATGAACAGAATTGGAGAACTTAGAGAGAGAAGAATGAAACTCGTTTCCTTTTCTTCCTGATCTTTATTTTCGTCTGCTATCAAAATCCGGAGTGTGTCACATATTCTTCCCTAATCCTAACAACCCAATAGGAAGAATAACTCCATTATTGGATTCAAAGACTAAGAGAACTTATTGTCCAAATGTCAATGACAACTCGTTAAATGATATAAATCTCTAATTATTTACATTTTCAATTTTTTGTTTTTAAGATTACAAGTATAATTGGTATGGTATTTCAACTGAGTAATGAACACACAAACACACACACATATGAGGAAAAATGATCTTGTTATTATTAATTTTCTATTTGATGTGCCAGTATTTGTATGAATCTAAAAGATTTTATTCTTAGTATTATGACTTGTCTAGTATGCCTGACAAGGGCATCCAAAAAAAGGTATTTTTATTGTCATAACTTTTCAAACATGCCTGACAAAACCATTGCATGTCATACGAACAACAATGCATTAACTTGAAATGTCATTTCGTTAATTGATTTCTTGTCTTATTTATTAGGAATACAACTCGAATTTTTCTATTTGATAGATATATATTTTCGATAACGCTAGATGAACTTCATGTTTGAAAACATAATTGTTATTTTGTAAAATTACCTTTATAATTTTTACTTTATAATTAAATGTTGTGAAAATAAAATTAGATTTTCGTTAATTTTTGTTGTAAGGTCAGTATTTTCAAAGCATAAATGAACAAGATCTTAAGAATTGGTCTAAATAAAATAAATAAATTAAAGCTGAAGAGATACAAAGACTTATAAAAAAAATTACAAATATGGATATCAAAACAGATATAAAAAAATACATAACAAAAGAGAAAAAAATTGACAATAAATTATCTCATTAAACCATTCATAATGAGGATCCACGTCTTCATAGTTGGACACTTCAAAGCCATCCATGCTAGATCTTAATGATGTTATCAAATTTATTCTTCAAAATTTCACCAAAGCGTATTTTTATAATCTTAATATGATATAGGTGACATTACATCTTATATAAATTTCTCTTTGCCATAAGTGGTGGCCAGCGTAAAATGTAAATTTTGTCTCTATACTATCCTTATCCAAGAGAGTATAGTTGTGCATCTTGTAATACTGACGATTGACCCGTCAGAAATGTCAACAAAAGGATTACTATGAACTTAAAAAAAAAAAAAAAAATCATTTTTCACTTACTGAATTGAGCCGTATGCAAGAGATATCAGCTTTTTTAAACCCTGTTTTCTGAGCGAACAATATCCCGCGAACCACATCGATTTTGAGGATAACATATCACATCCTTCTCATCTAGCATTACTTGTGTTCATCTTGGTTTGTCTCATTCTCTCCGAAGTAAGATTTTCTTTAGAGGTATTTGTAGTCTATACCATATGTCTACCTCTTCTTGTGCTTTAGGATCGTCCATTGTACTCAAACTCTTTCTCGTCCATGAACTCCAGACAGGTATCTTACCATTACCTATATCGTTTCATAAACCACGCAATGAATGTGCAATTATTATTAATATATATTTACCAAAAAAAAATCTTTCGATTTTTCCCTCCCAAGTATTTGGTAAATTCAACAAATGTTGTCTTCATTAATATCAATTTATTTTTTTATTCTGAAACATATGCATGCGTCTAAGACATGGAATACATGTTAGACTTTATCAAGCACGTTGAGAAGTAGCATTCACAAGTCACACTAGAATTTTGACTTATCAAGTAGCACTCACAAAGCCTAATTTGTTGGGTCTTGTTAAATTATGATGCGGCTTATCAAGCATGTTTCACAAAGTCCATGCCTGTTTGTTGTGCGACCCATCAATCATTCATGATAAGGCCTGATAAATTCTATCATGACAAGTCTGTTGTCACAATTACACTCGTACAAGGTCTTTTTAATATTCGTTATGTAAATGGTAATATTTTGACAGGTTGATGTTTTATTAAACTAATAGGTTTATTAAGCAATTTTAAATTATAAGTTCCATGTGTTCAAATGAAAAATAAAAATAGATCGAAAAAGTTAATCACTAAAGATTTACAAGACAAAAATTTTATGAAGAAATTCAAGATGGGTGCAAAGTGAATACATTGAAGATTTTTTGAAGTATTGTAGATTTTTTATATTTTTAGATAAAACAACTTATTACTCTTATACTCTTAATGTAACCTAAATTATGATCACTCACAATACTTTAAAATGAGTAATCTTATGTGTGACATGGTAAGAAGTGATAAATTTAAAATCCTGAATGATTTTGATAAAGTGTTGAATTGAGAAAAAAAATTTAACACATAAAATGAGAAGTTTTTGATCAATTCAGTTAGCCAACGAAAAGGTTCGGTCAACTAACCAAAACAATAGTTTGAAAGAAAATGTGTGTACAAGCTACTGGTTAATTCGGTCAACCAAAAAAATAGGTCAGTTGACTAACAAAAATAGTGGCTTGAAAGAAGTTGGAAATGGAAGTCACTGGCCAAATCGATCAACCGGCCAAAATGGCAGTCGACCGACAGAAAATGGGCGACTGTCAAATTTTGGATTGTAGCAGAAGTCGGTCAACCAACAATTAGGCGGTCGACCGACGGGCTTGGATTAAGTCAACTTGACTGTTTCGTTTTTTGTGATCTTTTACACAAATCCTATGATTTTAAACGTTAGAAACAAAGATGTTTTGGAGATTTGAGTATATCGTTATTACAGATCATATATTACTAAGATCCTATTAATTTGGTCCATATATTAATTGATTTCTTGAATTGAATTAGTAAAACTACTTCCTATATTTCAGAGTTTTGAATCTAAAAGGTTTTGGGGATCAAATCAAGCTTTTTTAAGAGTATTTTTAAATGATATATACCTATTTTGATAATATATTATATATGGGGTCTTAGAGGGTTATTGTTGGTCTTATATTTTGGAAACTAGTTGTTATATGCTTAGTTTGAATTCTATATAAGGAGACCTGCGTTTTCAACTTTAATAAATAAAAAACAAAGAGTGTAGCTCAACATTTGCTTTAAAGATAGTGAGATTTTGCTTAATTATTTCTAAGAGAGTTATTTTCAAAGAGTTCTTGATCTACGCACGCAATTTTTTTTTTATCACCAATTTTGTTCTACACTGATCTCTCTTATCTATTTTCAAAAACTCTTGATGAGATCTTTCCATGTTGATTTGAGTGTTTTTCTTAGATTATATAATTGATTACTTGGAATATTTCTTTTAGAAAAAACCTTTTTCTGTTTGAAAATCTTTCATAACTTAAGAAACGATTTTTGCTTATGAAATCTGATTAAATATTATTTGTGCTTTAATTGAGTAAATCAAATTTATTTCTCACATAGTTCTATTACTTAGTATTTGGGACATCAATTGAGTATAATTGTTTTAAGGTGGTTGAAGATCCTGTGGGAAGAAACTCGTTAATTTTTTATATTTAGGACAGTGTCTAATCAGGGTGGTTAAGTGTTGATCTTAAGATTTTGATAAACAATTAAAGGTTGATATTTTTTGTGGAACTTACGGTTTAATTAAGTGTTTCAGTTTATTAGTTTTAATGATGAAGATGTGATGACAAGTGATGAATGGATGCTAAAAGATGATGACAAAGATCATGAAGGATTAAGAAGTTGAAGAATTTAAAGAACCTAAGGAAAACAATTCAGGTTAAATTTCAACTCTTAATATCCCAATTAGGATCACATATGACACAAAACATTTTTTAAATGATTTTTATAAATATGTGTATTTTTTATAGAATCCTAATTAGTTAAATTATTTGCTCCTATATGAAATTGAAAAAGAAATATTGATAATTGATTAAAATTGAATTTAAGTATTTAGTGGAGCTAACCGAGAAAAAAAATCGGATAAATGGGCAAAAACATCAATGTGAATGAATTAAAAATGAATTTAGAAGAGGTTCCCAACATTGATAAATAGACAGATAAGTCGATCGGAGCATAGAAGAAAAAATCTATGAATCTCTTGATTGACAGGTAGATCGACCTGAGCTTAAATATGAACTCTCTGAATCGATAAATCGATAGGGCGGTCGACCTGTGACCAGAAATGTAACTCTCTGAATCTCTAGGTCGACAGATAAGTTGACTGATGGGCGATGGATTTTTGGCTCGGCAACATCCTGAATCGAGCGGTCGACCGGTGATCCTTGGTAAGTCGACTTATGACACTGTTTGTAGATATTGTGGAGTTTTAGATTTTATTCTAAAAGTAGCCGTTACTAACCGTTTTATAATTAAAATTCACGAGATATATTAGGGATTTGATGTTATTTCAGATATGCAATATATATTATGATATCTCTATAAATATGGTTCATTAAGTTTGAATATTTCTAAATTTGGTACGTGTAATTCTTTCTATCCTATTTAATTGTGATTGAGAAATATTTGGGGGATTTAATCGAGAATTTTAAAATCTATAATTAAGTGATTTGAACCAGGATAAAGTTTTAATGATATAAGGGGTCTATAAGAGCAATTAAATGTTATAACAAGTGGGAACTAGCCGTTAGAGAGCTTATTTTTTTCCCTTTTATATAAACCTGCGTTTTTCATATTAGAGTGAGAGATCAAGATAATTATACTGAGTTTTTCTAAGAGTTATCATACTGAGTAAATTGTAAGGTTTGTTCTAAGAGTTATTCTTAAGAATTATTTGTTGTGGATTATTGTTGTTACCGATCTGAAGTTTCATTGTTATAATTATTCTTTTTGTGGAATCCAGGTGAGTTCTTTCTAAATTACTTTCTATTTAGGATTGCTTGATTATATTTGGAATTTGATCTTTGAAATTGTTTTCCAATTTTTTATTGAAAAATATTTTTGAAACAATTTCTTGAAGAAATCTGATTATGTGCTACCCTATTTTTGTTTAAATCAGATTTTGAATATCTCACTTTTCTATCACTAGTTTTGGGATATTAATTGAGTTCTAATTTATCTGGGGTGGTAAAAGCTCCGAGTGAGAAAAATCACTTATCAATTTGTAATTGGTAAGTTGAGTGACAGATTGAATGCTATTGGAAGTATTTAATCTAAAGGTAGCTAGTTTTAATCTCTTCTTGTAAAGAGATTGGGGTAGTAATTCTTCCTAGATTGAATTGATTTGTGAGTAATTTTGTAACGGTTCAATCCTTACTGGGTAAAAGGATATTTGGAATGTTTGTGAAGTTTTGATTCTTTAGCCTAAGTTATAAAAAAAAATTAGGTTATTCTTGAGCCTGTAAAAAAGAATTTGTAAAGGTTGATTCTGAGCCTATGAAAAGAATCTTTGTGAGGGTTTGGTTCCTACCTTTAAAGGAATATTTAGTTTAGTGGGTGTGACTCTCTATGGAATTTGGGGGACTGGATTAGTCAAGAGTAATTTAGTGAACCAATATAAATTTTTGGTGTGTTGCTATTTTTTATTATTTGGTATGCATCTAGTTGATATTTTATTTCCACTGTGATATAAAGATAATAATTAATTTAAAATTAAAATTAATTATTTGATAATTTTCTGATAATTTTTATCTACCTAATTCACCTCCCATCTTGGGTAGTTCACTGGGCCAACATAAGGGTTTGATCTTTGGCCTATGAAAATGATTAAGTTTGATCTTTAGCCTATTAAATGATTAGATTTTGATTTTTTCAGTAATAGAATTAGGTTAGTCTTTAGCCTAAAAAAAAGAAAAGGTTCTTTATGAGCATGTGAAACAAAAAAAGTGTAAAACCATAACGGTATGTTTGGTTGAACGGAATCCGGGGCAGAATGGAATCGCATTCCACCCTCGATTCCTATTCTATGGTTTGGTTGTCCAATGGAATCATTTTTGTGATTCCATTGGAATGAAATGGGCTGGAATGACATTCTATTTTAGATGGGTCAGAATCAAGTCCAGCCCATTGGAATCAATATTTGAAATTACATTATTGCCCCTGCAGTTACCCTTGAGCACTTAATAGCCCGATCAGTCAAGAGCATCCCATCGTGTTTGTTCGCCAGCGAAGAAAAAGCTCTTGCACTCCTCCGCGATGTCGTTCATGGTGATCATCGACGGCGACGATCCTTGCTTCGCCGATTCCCTGGCGTTGGCCTGAATCATCAATCCTAGTAAATCCTTCGGCCCGTTCTGGTGAGTCTCCTCCCCCCAATCCTCTTTCCTCTGATCGATCACCTTCACTAGAGACCTCTTGATTTCTTTGTCCAGTTTCCATGATTTCATGTTCCTCTTCGTCGGCAAAAATATGAATAGAAGTGAGAAATTTTAGAATTTCCCATATCAACTGTTCGATAAAAGTCCTCAGAGAATATATACCTGTAGCCGGGGATGAAGACCTTCTGGAAAGCTTTGGAAGCGAGCACGATCTGCTGAGCCTGCAACCGGAAAATGGCTTTCCCTTCTTCATAATTCTGGCCAAACGTCATTCTTGTCACAATGTCTTCCGTTAACGTTTGGAACCACTCCGACACCCCAATTTTGACCTCGCCGAAATTGGAATCCGCCACCCATTTGTCCAGTATTTTGTTCACACTCTCCGCCGCCACCGGTATTAGTAACTGAACCAAATTCTGACAATCAGAAACCATTTTACAACCCCAAAACAGAACATTACCCATTACAAATTCTGACAAAACTTACTCTGAGATTCTCCATGTGGAACGTCGGCGTGATGATTTTTCGGTGGTGAGCCCATTTTTCACCCTTGAGACTGAGCAGGCCGTTACCTTCAAGCTGTTTGATGAGTCGGTGAGAATGTGCAATTTGTGTAATTAAAATATATATAATTTATTATATATATATATATGTGTGTGTGTGTGTGTGTGTGTGTGTATATATATTCAAATTGAAATCTAAAAAGGCATTATGAAAATTTTATTATATTTCATTCCATTCGTTCACTCATTTCATACCAACCAAATAAGATAATGGAATAATAATTTCATAAGGGCATAGTGGTAATTTTACTATATTTCACTATTCCATTCCTTCTCTCATTCCATATCAACCAAACAAGAGAATGGAATAGTGATTTCATTAACAATTCCATTCCATTCCTTCTTTCATTCCATTCCACACTCATTCCATTCCGTCCAACCAAACGAGTTGTAAAGATTTGATTCTAAGCCTGTGAAAAGAATCAAGTTAAACATGAATTAGTGAAAATGATTGTAAGGATTTGGTTCCTACCTAAGAAAGGAATCAGGGGATTAATGGATTATGAAAACCTTGTGGAGCTCAAGGGACTGGACGTAGGTAATTGTAGCTTACTGAATCAGGACAAATTATTGAGTGCTGCTTTTCTATATTTCTATTATTTGGTCGTGTACTTAGTTAAAAACATTTTTGATGTATTACAAGATAATAATCAATTAGTGAAATTGATAACTTATGTGTTTAGAATTTAATTGTTTAAAATTTTATAACTACCTAATTCACCCCCTCTTGGGTAGGTCGGTGGTGTTGAATCCAAGGTTATGATGACAATTAACTTTGATGTTTTCTTCAAAATATAATGTAATCATACTTCCTCTAAATCCGAGGACGAGTATTTAAACTCATTTAAGCACAATAATGAAAACATGGTTAAGATATTCAACATAAGCTCAAAATAACTTATCTCTTTAATTAACGCAATGCTTAGGCGAACAAATCCCTAAATATCAACTACTCTTTAAACATCAACTTCTCATTTTTCATCTTAAAAAGTAGGGGTGGAGAACCAAAAACATCACTCTAGACATACATTGTTATACCGAGCCATACTTAAACCTCAAATGATTTTTACAAATTAATCTTCCGCTAAAGATTTGGTAAAAATATCAGCAAGTTGATCGGAAATATCGACATATTCAATATTTACATCATTTTCCTGAATATGATCACTAATAAAATGATGTTGAATCTCTATGTGCTTAGTTCGTGAGTGCTATGTCGAATTCTTACTTAAACATATAACACTTTTACTATCATAATAAATAGGGACCTCTTTGATAGGTTTAAAATACCTATCTACTTCCAAGCCGAATTTACCAGTTTTCGAGTGTTTTATTAATGTTTTAATTGTGTTTTACTTGTTTTTATATAAATCAGGTGTAGGGACGTAAACAATTGACAAATCGAGCAAAACGGTGGGAAAAAGGTAGAGAAAAGATGAAAAATTGAGGTTTCAAGACCAGCAGAACCTTCGCCTATGCGAAGTAACCACCGCCTAGGCGGATTTCCGTCAGAAGGTTGGAGTGCTGAAATCCGCCTAGGCAAAGAAACAACCGCCTAGGCGGAATTCAGTCAGAGAGTTGGACTGCAGCCATCTGCCTAGGCAAAGAAACTACCGCGTAGGCAGAAATCAATCAGAATGAAAGATGTTAGCCCTCCACCTAGGCAAAGAAACTACCGCCTAGGCGAAATTATCTATTTAGATAAAAAAAGGTATTTTTTAGATCTTTTTGAAACCTTAGACCTATATATACCCCTTTCCCACATTTGAAAGTTGTTGTTCAGCATCCCCAACCCTAATATAGTGTTCTTAAGCTATCTTTGAGAGATCAAGGAGGAGGTTCATCATTTGGGCAAAGAGGAAACATTTGTGGAGCGATATTAAGCGACAGTAGACCGTTCCATTATCAGATTTGATCGTTCTTCTTTTGTTTTTATCTTTATAATTACTTTTCCATATCTAATGATGTTGAATCACTCTTGTTTTGTATGGTATATGGCTAAGATAATGTAGTATTAGTTAAATGTTACTTAGGTGTTGTTGAAATCATATAAATGCTAGTTGAATGAATTAATGTTACTTTAATAGATGTTTGTCTAAATTCGATTGTGTTTACCGTTATTCTTGATATTATGCTTGTATTGATAAATCGAGAATACAGGGTTTGACACTCAGGAGAGATAACCCCGAATTCAGATTTGGGTAAACGCAACGTAACGTTCTAATAACCCGGGAAGGCATTAGAACGTATGCAATCCATGACGTTGGCTTAAGACTCACGTGACATAGGGTCGTTAAGGCGTTGAGGGGGACTTCTTCATTGACACGAAGTCGTATAATCCCCCATCTTACACTCGAGAGAGGTAGCAGAGGAGTTATAGATATAGAGATTGTCGGAATAGATAAACACCGTTATAGCTAACTAAATGAAGTCAAGTATGCATTATGTGAAAGAAATCAATACGTAAATAATTAGTGTAATTATAACTAACCCAATAGTTGTCATTTATCTTAGTAGATTAAATAGAATATAAACAATTCTTGAAAAATCGGAATAATATGAGACTATGTCAATCACAATATTCAACTAAATTACATGTGTTCCCAGTGGAACGATATCTAATCTCACGATCACTATATTAAAACTAGACCTTGTATACTTACAAGTAGTCACTATGCGAGCAATGAAATCCTCAACGTACACTCTACCATACATATTCCAAAATCATATAATTGTTACTTAATATATAGAATTTGAGCATAATAATTACCAGCTGCCATATACTCTACCTTAGTCGTAGATAAGGTAATCGAGTTTTGTTTCTTGTTAGACCAATAAACCAAAGCCTGTCTTAAAAAGTAATATGACCTGCTTGTGCTTTTACGCTCAACTTTGCATTCGACAAAATCAACACCAGAATAACTAATTAACTTAAAGTCACTCCTCCTAAGATACCATAATCTTAGATCACTTGTCTCTTTCAAATATCAAAAGATTCGCTTAATCACATAAATAAGCATTAATTCAACATGGCATGTAGATTAGGTTATACCGATAAATTCACGCCATCCTACTATTAAATCATTTTTACACCGCTTAGCTGTACATGCTTAAGTCACTTACACCATTTGCATCCCCTAATATTCATTTTGTTTATTTCATTCAGATAGGTCATATTAGGTATCAGGACCATTCTCATGTAGAAGAAAAAATCATAAGCATATGCTAAAATCTTATTGTACTTAGACTTGTTTTCGCGCTTCATATTAATCTTAGCACTCACTTTGTAGCCACTTTCAGATGTCATTTAGAATAATTTTCTTAACTAAAAATGTATTTACTCATCCCTTTATGTCCATGAATCATTTCATATTCATTTTCACACCTTAATCAAGCCAAATTACATAAAAATCACTCACCAAAAATGGGGATCAAAATTGTAAATAAGCTTTCTTGCACTTTTCCTTGCACTAATTTAGGACATTTCTTCATCAAATAAGCGTGTTCTTGAATAAATAGAATTAGTGTATCATATATTATGATTTTACTTATGTCACACCTAAATTTCATGCCATTTTCAAGCACTTTTGCATACATTGAGGCAAAATTCAATTTTGACCTTGTTTTGAACACCAAATTGATTCAAAATAGTTTTAACATTTAATTGAATATGTTTCCTATCATTTGAATCAATAATTAAGAATTGTGGATCAAAATAAAAGAGCAAAACTGATGTTTGTGAAATATTCATATTCTGAACTCTAAAATGTTGCCTTTTTTGATACACCGTGTCTCCCAATGAGTTTTTGTCCAAATTTATCAAATTGGAACATTAGAGATGACCATTACTGATCAAACTACATACACATAACATTAAAATAACTAATTATAACAGATTAATAACCTTTTAATCTCAAATTCGGTACAAAAGTCACTACTTTCACAAAAATACAAATCCCACTTAGTTGTATGAATTTCATAAGGATGAGGATCTGAATGTAATTGATATACATTTTCCATCTTTCAGAAATACCTATTGAGTATTAAATGAGTGATATAGTGTGAGAAACACTACATCAAAATAAGTGTGCGATCCTATGAGTGTAAAACCTAGAGTAGGTCCTTCAAGCTCAAATTATGTGATGCTCTAAGATTGTGAGGGAGTCAATATGGAGGATATTTGGTCATCCCTGAAAATGAAACAAAGTTCTTATCATCATCATTAAATATGGTGAGTCCATTCCATCATACATTATATTCATTATGCTTTATTGTTCAATTTTAGAAATTGGTTTTTTTATGCTTAATTAGAATATGTCTAGATCATGATTCACATGCTCAAACTTGTTTGTCTTGACAATTTATGCATATATACCATGATTAGTGAAATGATTAATGTCTTGTATGCACACTTATATCTATACATTGTCTTTGTTGATCACTTCTATATCTTCTCTATCATAAAATATATCAAATTGACTTCGAGATAAAATGATTGGAGATTTCACATTGAGCTTTCTAAGAGTATTTTTCACTACACGTTGAAATCCATTGTTTTGGAAAACCTAAGTGCTTTTATAAGAGATATCAAAAAGTGTTTTTTATAAACACAAATTTTGTTAGATTTGGTATACTAGATATGAGAAGAACTCTCATCACCTGAGAGATTAAGGCCCCAATTGGTAACTGTTTCCATTCCAAAAATTTCCATTCTATTCCCAGATTTTTGAGAATTCTGTTTAGGAATAGCGTTTGGTAATTTTTGTTCTCGTTCCTATTTCATTCCCATTTGAGAATTGTGCCCATTTTTTTCTTAAGAAATGTGAAACAAAAAAAATTTATTTCTCATAATTCCCATTCCATTTTTAGTCACTGTTCATCATCGACCAACCACTAGCCTCCGTCGGTCATGCGTCCAGCCGCCATTACTGTCGCCGGCCACCGTCCGACGGCCATTTCCGGTGACTGTCGCTGGTCACCTCAGGCATTGCCGCCGCCGCCGGCCACCTGACAACTTTCGGCGCCACCTGTCTGTCATCCGCCACTGTCACCCACCCACCGTCGCCGCCGCCCGGCCAAAACAAAAAAAAAAAAAAAAAAAAAAAACTCAAAAAAAAAATTGGTTTTAGGATAAAATCGTTACCAAAAGCGATTCTACTCCCAAGAAAGAAATAAAATTCTCATCCCATCCCATCTCATTCTCATCCCACTGCTGGAATGGAAACAGAAACGGTTACCAAACGCCACCTAAGTTACTGATCAAGATCTTAAATATATTGCATATCAATATAACAAAAGGTAAGCTAATTGGACCTTTTCACTGGACCTTCTAAGAGTTAATTGTATCTTGAAAATTATCCCAACTTATATTGAAAAGAATCATACATGCTATATGGCTGAATTGATAAAATGATTATTTGCATAACATAAATTTAATTGATTACGTCATATATGTGGTTGAGGGTGCACTATATCTCAAGCTAATTATGAACATAAGGTTACCCATATTGATCTTAGTTGAAAAAGGCTAATTAAGTATCATGAGCATGATGTTATGACTTCTTACTTGCTCTTAACTGCTTATGCGCATCATGATCATTGTCATCATATATTCATGAAATATCTTCCTTATGTGATTGATAAATAGGATGAATCTAAGATTAGTATTGAACCATAATAAGTATGTCATCAGTCTAGTTTACATGTTGCACTACATTGAATCTAAGTGAAAAACATTACAAGTTGTATGTGAGCACAAAACACTAAAAGACTTATTTTTATATACATATTTAAGAGAGTTTTTAGAAGCTCTCATTAGACTTTGAGTGATAGATTACAAAGTTTGTAGTCACCTATCCACTGAACTAAAATTTTCAAACAGTTTTCTCATCAGATGCACATCTTGTGTCAAACCTCTACACAAACGATGATAGGTAGAATATCCTTGAGTCGATCAGGTGAACAAAGAAAATGGAAAAACTTTAGCTAAACATCGGCTAGATATCTAAGAGATGACGAGCCCTGATTTTTCAAAAGGTTAAAAGAATATGATATACTAAAGCGTAAAGAGAAAGAGTTTTTCAAAGCGCCATTTTTCTAAAAAAAAAATAAAAACAAATATTTAAGCCATTTTAAAATAAGGAGTCACTACCTACTATTGGGTATAATTGATGTGCAAGGTCACTGAATGTTTAAAGAAAATAATTTAAAAGGACTAAATAATTGATGCCAAAGATACGGTAAAGCCAAATATTTATTTAAGAGTTCGAGGGTCGGTTACGTTCGGGGAAGGTGTGAGTCACCCCAAGATGCCCGTCTAAAAAAGGTATCTTATGTCCAATTAAGTCTAATTAGTTTAAGTCCGAATGTTTATTTTATTTTAAAAATATTTTTCTTCTTATAAATTCTTTTTGGTATTTTTCAAATTAGGATGTGACAATTTTTTGGTATTTTTGGAATGTTCCGTGGGTATAACCTCTTATCAAATATTAAGGGATTTGACAAGGATGATCCTCGGGGGTAGTTTTATATATGTTTCCAATGAATTTCTTAAATTTAAGTGGGCAAATCAATCTAAGTAAATTATGATAGTTTTTATGGAAGTATAAATTCAAAATGCAACACATGTGGATAATGATGTTAAATATACCTAATATGACATAAGTGAATGGCTACACAAGGATTAGTATGCAAAGTGTAAGTGGTGTGCTTGTCCTAAACATGCATATACTAAATGGTATAAAAAATGGTTCGATTGCATGAAGTATGGAGTCAAAAATAGCATATATGATGTAATAAAACATGAAAAGTGGAGGTGATGAAAAAATTCCTAAACTTGTTTTCAAAGTGATGCAAAAGGCAATATACAAAGCGGCATAGAATATTACGTTACTTACTACATGAATCCGATATCATGGAATATCTACTTTCCTAATTTGCCTAATTAAATCAAAGAAGTCTTGATTTGGCATTCCCTCAAATCTTATGGAGATGAGAATTAAGGGAACCTCACAGAGACAAGTTTGGTCCGTATTAAACCCTCTAAGACTTAAGCGGAATCCAACGGAGTGACTTACCAAGGGAAGATATTTTTCTAAACTGACCATTTCTAAATTTCATTCTATTATTATTATTATTATTATTATTATTATTATTATTATTATTATTATTATTATTATTATTATTATTATTATTATTATTACACAAACTTAGTTACACTAAAAACATAATAATAAGATTACTTAATTTCAAAAAAAAATAATAATAAGTCCTCATCTAACGCTCGAAGGCTAAACCCGAAAGGAAAATCTAGTCTCGACCTTTTCATCGAACATCCGATGATTTTAACAAGAATTAAATTTGCAGGAATTTAAATTGTGATAACTAAAAAATATAATAAAAATATAACTAACATTAAAAGGGAAAAGCGTTCATGTTCTAGCAAAGATCCCTGACAAATGGGTTTTTTCTCTAGAAAATAGCTTCCTGGATTGGCTTCCTTTTGAGAATCGGCTCTTAGGAGGGTTTCAATCTAAATTTTTGAGTCTTGAAGGGGTTCTCTCTGAATTTTTGAGTGCCCGAACTATAAGAATAAGGGTTCTATTTATAGAGAAAGATAGGACATGAAAAAACACTCAAAAACCCTAAAACCCTAGTTCTAGTCACCTACCGTAGTCCAATTTCGACAAGGAAAAGGAAAAAAAAAAAAATTGGGTGGGGAGGGCATGCATTGTGCACCCCCTTGTACATGTGGAGCACGCTGCTACGTGAAAATGGCCCATGCATGACAACTGTCACGCAATAATTTATATTTTCTTCTGTGTGTCCGAGCACAATGCACGGACGCATATTTTTTCTTCTCAACGAGCCACACCTTTTTTTTTTTCTCTATTTTCTCCTTTCCCTCATGTTTTTCTATCTTTAATCTCTCTCTATTTTCTTCATCTCTCTCTCTCTCTATCGGTTTCTTTCTCTAGCCCTTCTATTAGATACGTCTTTTCTAGTTCTTTCTTTTTATTTTCTATTTTTTCCTTTTATTGTCTATATATATATTAATTTTTTTCTTTTCAAAATAAAATAAAATAAATAATAATAATAATAATAATAATAATAATAATAATAATAATAATAATAATAATAATAATAATAATAAAAAGAAATAAGTTGCAATAAAAATTTTAGGACGGGCGAAAAATAGCTTGTCTACAGCTATCCTTCTTTGTCATGAAAGCTTCACTCGCTTGACAAAGATAGGAGATAATGTCATTTTGACCGCCAACTCTTTTTCTAAATGAAAAACCCTCATGGAAAGGCAATACAAAATTAAAAGGTACTCATGGGTGATGCACCCCGAATTTTGAAAAAAATAAGAGGAAAATGTGATTTAGTTTCCTCTACTTAATCCGTTCATTTAAAAAAACAAATCAAGGGTTTTTCTCAGGACTGGTTAAAATATTTTTTTGGGAAAATTTTGATTTAAAAATAGAGTCTTTACTTAGTATTGAATTAAATGGTGTGTTAGGTCACCAGATATTTTCAAAAATTTATTTTTTATCTTTTGAAATGGCCCAAGTTGTGACTCTAAATTTATTGGTGTAAACCAGATAAATTCTTTAAGTTTTGGGGGTCAGTTATGCTCGGGCACGATATTAGGCACTCCAAGACACTCGTTCGAAAATGGTATCTCAATTTAAATAAATATTTTAATGAAAATAAGTCCACGTAATTTTCTTCGGTTCGGTTAATATAATAATTCTTGTTGATCCTAAGATTTTGATGAACAATTAAATGTTGATGTTTTTGGTGGAACTAACGATTTTATGGAGTGTTTCAATTTATTAGTTACAGTGATGAAAATGATCATGAAGATATTGTGACAATACTAAAGATGATGACCAAGATGATGGAAGATTAAGAGTTTGAAGAAATTGAAGAATCTAGGAAAAACAACTCAGGTTAAATTTCAACTCTTAATGTATCCTGGTTAGGATCATACATGACACAAAATGTTTTTCAAAATTATGTGTGTTTTTATAAGATCCTAATTAGTTAAATTATTTGCTCCTATGTGTAATTGAAAAAGAAATAAATATAATTGACTAAAAATGAATTTAAGATTCAGTGGAGCTAATTGAGAAAAGAAATTAGTTAAATGGGTGAAAACGTTAAACAAATTGAATGAAAATAAATTAAGGAGAGGTATTCCAAAAGTGGTTGGTCGATAGGTAAGTCGACTTGAGGTTATAAGGTGAACTCTCTGGATCATTCGGTTGACAAGTACGTCGACGGTGCTTAGATAATGAACTCTCTGAATTGTTCAGTCGATAGGTAGGTCGACCTATGGTCAAAAGATGAACTCTCTAGATCTCTAAGTCAACAGATAGGTCAACTTGTGAAACATCATGAATTGTCCGGTCAACAGATTAAGTATGGGGGGTCGACCGATGGGCGAAGGATCTTTAGCTTGGCTACATCTTGAATTGGGCGGTCGACTGATGGGCCTTAGTCAGTCAACAGATGGAGCTGTTTTAGGATTTCTGGAATTTCGGATTTTATTCAAAAAGTAGTCATTACTAACCGTTTTATGGTTAAGATATGTTAGATATCTTAGGGATCTGATATATTTTGAGCTATTTAATTAATATTTAATTATCCTTTTAGATATGGTTCAAGTAGTTTTGATATTTCTCAATTTAGTACAGGTAATTCTTTCTATCTTATCTAATTGAGTTTGAGTAAAAGTTTGAGGGACTTAATTGAATATTTTAAGAGATATTTTGAGTGAATTATACCAGGAATGAATTATTATGATATAGAGGGTCTATTAGTGTAATTAAATTGCATGATTTATAGGAAGTAGCCGTTAAAGGGCTTGTTTTATTCCCTTATTAATATATCTACATTTTTCATTTCAAAAGATAATCAGATATCAATATAATCTGAATTTATTCTAAGCTATTCAGCTCTCGTGCTTTCTAAGAGTTGTCATACTGAGAGTTTGTGAGATCTTTCTTAAGAATCATTTTTTGGAGATTATTTGTTCGATCACTGATTTGAAGTTGCATTACTAATAATTATTTATTCGGTGGAATCTTGGTGAGATCATTCCAAATTACTTACTATTAATTGTTGCTTAATTCTATTATTTATTATTTAAAATTTGATCTTTGAAATTGTTTTTTGAATTTTTTTATTGAAATATATTTTTAAAACAATTTCTTGAGAAAATCTGATTACGTGCTTAATTGTTTGCTACCCATCTTTATTTGAAATCAGATTTTGAAATGTTCACTTTTCTATCACTAGTATCGGGACATTAATTGAGTTTGAATTTATCTGGGGTAGTAGAAGCTCTGAGTGGGAAAATCACTTATCAATTGTTTGTAATTGGTAAATTGAGTGTCGGAATAGATACTACTAGGACTGTCAAATCAAGGGTAACTAGTTTCAATCTCTTCTGGTAAAAAGATTGAGGTTTTGATCTTTGGCTAAGGTATAAAAAGATTAGGTGTTAATTATTCCTTGATTGAATTTGTGAGTGAATTGTAAATGTTTCATCCTTACTTGGAAAAATGATATTTGGAGTAATTGTGAGGTTTAATTCTTGAGTCTAAGATATAAAAAGGATTAGGTCGTGATTCTCTCTGTAATAGAATTAGGTTAATAATTAGCCTTTAAAAAGATAGGTTATTCTTGAGCCTGAGAAAAAAAAGAGGTTATTCCTACGCCTAAGAAAATGAATTGTAAAGGTTGATTCTGAGCCTGTAAAAAGAATTATTGTGTAAAAGTTTGGTTCCTACATGTTTAAAAGAATCTTAGTGATTAGTAGGTGCGAATTTCCGTGGGGCTCGGAGAACTAGATTAGTCAAGAGTGACTTGGTGAACCAGGATATATCGTGGTGTACTGTTTTATTTACCTTACTTATATATTGTTGTTTAGTGTGCACCTAGTTGATATCACATATCCGCTTCTATAAAGATAATAATTAATTTTAAGATAAAATTAAATGTTTGATTTTTGAAGTGTTATATTTGGATTAATTTGTAATACTATCCAATTCACTCCCTTCTTGGGTAACTCACTGGGCCAACAATTCCCCTTATTTATTTATGCAAAAGAAGAGTTTAAAAAGTATAAATTAAAAAAATAAAATCAAACAAATGTCCCCTTTTTAGATTGCCTACCAATTATAGATGAATCGAAAAGTTTGGCCCACGAGTTTTTCTTTTTTTTTGTTTTTTTTTTTTTTTTTTTTTTTAACTTAGGTTGTTTTGGCCAAATTTACATGCATTCAAATAGGATAAAAAGTAAAATTTTTAAAGGTGCAAGAAAATATTTTTCGAAATGTGAAAAACTACTTTTTAAATTTAGAAAATATGTAGAAAACACTTTTCATTGTTTAAAAAAATAAATTTTTAGAAAGCTCTTTGTACAAAAATTGGTTTTGAAACATTTTTTTTAGAAAAGAAAAAAAAAACTTTTGCTTGTGAAGAGGTTTGAAAAGACAAAAAAAATAAAAAAAAAATCTGAATCCTTCTTAGGAAGAATCTTGAAAAAATCATTTTTTGAGAAAAATTTTAAAGATAATTTTTCAGGAAAGTGTTCTTTGGAAAAGAAAACAAGTTTCTGAAAAATCTTTTATGGAAGAGCATGTTGAAAATTTTATAAAACGCTTTTTTAAATAGAACACTTTTTGAAAAAAGAGATTTTCTAAAAAAATTGTTTTTAGAGTGAGCAAAGTTTTGACTTTTTTTTTGTAAAACCTTTTTTGTTTAAAATGGTAAGTACAACATTTTTACAAAAATAAAATGCATATATTTTTTGGTAACACGACCTTAACTAGAAAATGAAAATATTTTCGAATAAGGCTTCTCTTTCCCACCATTTAATACCTTCACGATATCAGGAAACCTAAAATAAGGTATAGGGGATCTTCCCATTTTTTAGCCTTTTAGCTAGGGAGAGATTGACTTATATATACATATGTATGTATGTATGTATGTATATATGTATGTATGCATGTATGTATATGTAAAGCGCGGAAAGACGTAGAGCTTAAAAAGTAAATAATTAAAAAATAAAGCACGAAAAGACGTAGAGTAGTAAAGTAATGAGCAGAAAAGTAAAGTGCAGAAAGACATAGAGCAGTAATATAAATGACAGTAAAGTAAAAGCGCGAAAAAGTATAGAACAACAAGTAAATTCTAGGTATTTAAATTGCAAGAAAGTAAGGGTCCGTTTGGTAACCATTTCTATTCCCATCTCATGTAGTAGGATGGGAATGGGATGAGAATTATGTTTCCTTCTTGGGAGTAGAATCGCGTTTAATAACGATAATTTTTTTTTTTTTGGAACATAATCACGTTTGGTAATGATTTTATCCTAAAATCAAGATTTTTTATTTTTTATTTTTTTTTATTTTGGAAACATATTTTTTTTTGTTTTGGCCGGCAGCGACGGCCGGACGGTGGTCAGATGGCGGCAGCGGCGGCCAGAAGGTGGCCGAATGGTGACCGGCCGGCCGGTGGCTGATAGCGGCGGCAGTGGCCCTCTTTAATTTTTTGGAATGGGATGAGAATTTTTAGAAACAATTTTTTTTTGTTTCTCAAACATTAAGAAAAAAAAATGGGCTTAGAATGGGATGGGAATGAAAAAAAAAAAAAAAAATGGGAATGGTTATCAAACGCTATGCCCAATAAAAATCTGGGCATGGGATGAGAAATTTTGGGATATGAGTAGTTACCAAACGGGGGCTAAATAACTTAAAGTAAAGATGTAATAAAGTAAACTTTTAGTGTTCACTTGGGAACTTTTTCTAAGGTTTTGGTTGTTTTTAGATCTCTTCTTGAAACAAAATAAAATAGTGTGAGGGGGTTTAGGGAAGGCTTACCTTGCTTGGGCAGGAAGTCTTTCCCTAATGTTTTCATGCTCCTTCTGCTATTTCTTTCCTACTTTTCTTCCTATTATGTTTTTCTTTTCTTTTTCTTTGATTTTGATCGGTTTTGAAGAGTTTTTTAGAGAGTTGTGAAAGAGATTTTAGGAAGAACAAAGAGAGTTTTTTGTGTTTTTTTCTTTTTTTCTTTTTTTTTATAGAGAGAGAAAGAGTGCTGAAATGACATTTCTAAAATAACCGGGAATAATTTTTGTGTCCGGTCTAATGAGTGTCCAGGCAAGTGGGGAAGTCAACCCCTACTTTGCTAAATTGTTAAGCTTTAGGCCCCCATATTTTTGGTACTTCATGTGTAGTCTCCAAAACCCACCCTCATTAAGCCTCTCCACTTATCGAAATGACCTAGGGATGTTCAATTTTTGCTATCGTAACTCCCAAGAAGCATCCAATGCTTTTCTTATTCTCGGGGGGTACGCGTAGTAAATTTAATGCTTTAGGCATTTTTTTATTCAATTAAAGGTTATTTTTCGATTTTTTTCTTGAAATAGAAATTCAAAAAATGAAATTAATGTGAAGACCTGGTTACCTAAGGCCGCCACACGGTTTCTACCAAAGACAATCAATATTAATGCTGAATAATCAATATTTTATTTTATAGAAATTTGAGAAATTTTACACACTACAACAATAATTATAATTATCAATTAATTGAGTAAATTTTACAATAGTAAACAATAAATATAGTCATTACAAATTAAATAGAAATTCAAATATAATTTTAGGCTTAGCTCCGTTTTTATTGACCCTGCAACATACTGTAGGGTTGTGAGTTAAAACTTAGTAGAATTTTAACCCCTTTAATATGTCCATTTACTTAATCTTCAAGTAACATATAAACATGTATCTCACATAATTTTCACATAATATGTGATCACAAATATCTCATGAAAAAAAAATTGTAACAATAATAATATAAATCATACAATACATAGAGAGATTAAATACATAATATATCTCAAAACACTTAAAATTATATTTCAAATAACACAATAGTCTCAAAACTTTTAAAAGTCAATTTAAAATTAACATTTAACTCCCAAAAATTATCAAATATTTATTTATATCATAAATTTTTATAATATACAAAACAACCATAAAAGTATTAAACTTATATAGAACAATATTTTCAAAATATAAATTTTTGGGGTATTACAATCTACCCCCCTTAAATAAAAAAAAATTTCGAAATTTTGTTGAAAATAATAATAATTCAAAATCGCACGGTCACATTAGTAACACTCAATTCTAGGACAATTATTTTCTTTGTAGGATTCTATAACCGAAAGTCATTAACAATCCACAACTCCCAAAAATTCATACTACACATCGCCATTCCTACATTTCTATGTCCAACAAATTACAACATGGTGTATTTTGGTCAGTAACTCCAAGCATAGATAAACTAATTGCCAAAGAATTTTATGTTTATAAACACTTTCGGTGCGCAACTCTAATAAAAACAACAATGAATATATCTCGATATATATAACTAACAAATATATTCTTAAATTATTACGGTAGTCTCACTTAGATTGGGTTTATCTCAATTCTATTAGGTCCACGATCTCAATAATTTTTTTCACTTGGCTTGACATTGCAGGTCAATTGACATATCCCATAACCAACATTGATCGATTCCATCTAACATTCATAAGCAACCTACTCACAACCAACCAGATAGCCCTTTTTCCTTTGTGAACTATCCCGTGAGACAAAAAATTATCAATTCCAATATCCACAATATCATCATTTTTTTAGAATCCCAATTTAATCTTATAATCTCGTAAACGTTTTCCATAAAATATCAACACAATTCAAATTTCAAATAATAGATTTTTTTGAAATACATCTGAAAATATATAAATACTTCTTAACTAGATAAATATGCCCCAAAACATACAAATATGTCTTAACCAGATCATACGTCCCAAAACGCATGAATACGTTTTAACCACAAAAATAAGTCTCAAAACACAAATACATCGTAGAAGTTCAATACTCACGTAACATATATATAAAAATATTAAATAAACCCCCCACTTAAATTTCTAAAATATCATTTAGACTCAAAATATATATATAACCTTAAAGGTGTTATTTATTTAAATTAAACCCATAGGGACCAAAGTGACATTTTAGTTAAAATTACAATGTCTAACCCCCCCCCCCCCCCCCTTTTTTTTGTTCCATAAATTTTTCATTTTCAAACTGTTTGTTCCTAATTTTGCTTTTAGAAGTTTGTTCTAAAAATTTGATTCCATAAATTATACTAAAATTATATTTTTAATATTACTTAATTTATTATGAGTAATGGCCAATGGGTACCATAACCCAAGTTTAGGGTGGTTGTAACCTATGTTTTGAAACCACTTTATGATGACCCAGTTACCTAGGGCCTCCACGCGTTTTTCCCCAAAGATAATTAATACTAAAACTGAATAACCAATATCTTATTTTATAGAAATCTGAGAAATTTTATAAACTACCACAATAATTATAATTATCAATTAATTGAGTAATTTTTTACAATAGTACACAATAAATACAATTATTACAAATTAAATAGAAATTCAAAGATAATTTCAGGCACACCTCCGTTTTTATTGACCCTGCAACAGATATTGTGAGGTTATGAGTCAAAACTCAGTATAATTTCTAACTCTTTTAATATATATATATATATATTTAATCTCTTCATGTATTGTGCAGTTTATATTATTACTATTATAATTGTTGTTTTTCATGTGATATTTGTGTACACGTATTATATAAAAATTATGTGAGATACAAGTTTATATGTTATTTAGAGATTAATTAAATATACGTATTAAATGGGTTAAAATTCTACTGAGCGTTGGCTCACAATCATACAATATCTATTGCAGGGCCAATAAAAACGGAGATGCGCTTGAAATTATATTTGAATTACTATTTAATTTCTAATAATTGTATTTATTATTTACTATTGTAAAAATTTACTTGATTAATTAATAATTATAATTATTGTCATAGTATATAAAATTTCTCAGATTTCTATAAAATACAATATTGGTTTTTCAGCTTTAGTATTAATTCTTTTTGAGAGAAACCGTGTGACGACCCTGGATAATTAGGTCGTCACAATTAAACTATCATAAATATAATTGGAACATTAAATTTTGAAAAATAAAATGCTTTTTGGCCATCCATTTAACCAAATCGATGGGAACTACAATTTTCGGGGTTAAACGTAAAGTAAGTGTAATTGGCAAAAATTTTAAAATTAAAGGGTGGAAACCAAAATTAAACATATTAAAAGTGATGTCCATTGGAAAACCACTTTTAATTTTAACAATTTGGTCCCCAATTAATTTTTAAAAAATTTCAATTTTAACCCAAATTTTTTATTTATGCTAGAATTCAACCATGTTGTTGATTTTTTATTTTTTCTTTTTTTCTTGTATTTAAGCATTAAAAAATTTAACACATAATCTAAGGTGAAAATTCATCCTTTTAAACATTGATTTAAAGTTTGTCCAAAATTTCACTTTAGCCCCAAAACATTTAATAAGCGAAAGAAAATATGGACAAAATGTGATATCTACAACTGTCCCTCTTTGTCATGTGAATTTACTCATAATGACAAAGATAGGAGCACGCACCTTTTTGTTTCACGAGAAATGAAAATGAAAGTGAACCAAGCCTCGATTAGTTTTGGGCATCATGGAACTATAAAAATCAGGTAAATGGTGTTCCATGGTACCCTAAAAATTACCAAAAGCAAGTATATAGTGTTCCAGGAGTCCTTGCAAATCACTGAAAGCAGTAAAAGTAAGGGCAATAACGGCGGAGTTACCTTATGTTCTGGAGTCACCAAAAGCAATATAGGTAAAGAAACATAAATGGTGTTACCAGGGTGTGAACCATGGAGTTACCAAGAGCAATAAAAGTAAAAAAAAAATATGGATGGAGTTACCAGAGTGTTTACCATAGAGTTACCAAAGCAAAAAAGGTAAGTGAAGGTATCGGGGTCTGTACCAGGGAGTTACTCGAGTAGTAAAATATGAAGGGAGTTAATAGGGTATGTATCATACAGTTACCCCAGCGATAAAATGTAAAGGGAGTTACCAGGGTGTGTACCATGGAGTTACCCAAGCAATAAAAGTAGAAAGAGTAATCGGGGTATGTACCATAGAGTTACCCAAGCAATAAAAGTAAAAAGAGTTACTAGGGTATGCACCATAGAGTTACCCAAGTAATAAAAGTAAAAAGAGTTACCAGGGTATGTACCATAGAGTTACCCAAGCACTAAACATAAAGAGAATGACTAGGTGTGTACCCTGGAGTTACCCAGGCAATAAAACGTAAGGGGGGTTACTAGGGTGTATACCATAGAGTTATGCAAGCGATAAAGTAAAGGGACTTACTAGGGTTTGTACCATGGAGTTACCCAAGCAGGTAAAGATTCATGCGCAGAGGGCTAAGAACAAACTCCAAGAAGGTTTAGTAAACCAGTCCTAAATAAATACACCACAGTGTAGGGCTGGAGAATGTTGGTCATCAGCATCTCCTAAGTTTAACCAAACCCAAATAGAGGTTTCCTACATACCTTAGAATAGTTAAGAATTAGGTTAAATGTAGTTCAACAACATTTATAAAATTTAAGTAGTAAAATAAATCAAGAATTGGTGGGAAAATATTCTGGGTTAGAGAAGCCAATTCTAGGGGAGGTCATCTCAGTTTGAGAAACCAAAATAAAATTAAGAATTTATCCACGTAGTATTGTAGCATTTAAGAGTAGCGTCCTCGCTTGTTGAGGGCTGGTGAACAGGTTTAAAGAACTTTGTGAGAGAAGTTAAATCTAATAAAATGTGCCCCTATCTATGGCTGAGCGCATTAAAATGGACTTCTCGGGAGAAGTTAAATTGAGGAATTAAATTTACCATAACCCTTAGCTGGGGCTGATCAGAAAATGAATCTTAGGGGTGAAACCTGATACAATGTGCCCCAGCCCAAGGCTAAGGCAAGAATACTTTTCTGGACATTATTATGAAAAGTTAGTTAAGATATGACCAAGCCCACATATCTAAAATCAGGCCGAAAAATATTTTGACGCAACAAAAGTTTTTAGTTTAAATTTGTGATCGAACTTGCTTAGGCTTCCTATGTATCTTGGTTTTCCAAGAATCTGGTCAAATCGTAGTTCATGCGACGAGAATTTTGTTTAAATTTATGACTAAACTTACGCGGGTTACCTACGTATCCTGAATTTCAGGTCAAAAATCAAATCAAAACGTAATTCTAGTCAAAGATTTTAGCCAAGTCATCCCAGTCTAATACTAGGAAAGAAAATGAATGCGGACTTCGTAGGAAAATTTACATATGCTAAAATGTGCCATTTTCCATGATTGGGGCATAGAATGGATAAATTATGTGAGAGGAATCAAAATCTAGCACATCCCGGTCTAAGACTTGGGATGAGAAGGGCATAAAATATGCCCCAGTCTGCGGACTGGGGAAGAAACAAAATAGTTGTTGTGAGATAAGCTAATTCAGTGCACCCTGACTTTTAACTGAGGGTGATGAACAACGAATTTGAGATAAGGTTTGCAATTTTGAACACACTTGTCAATGCATCTTCGAGGTAGCAAAGTAATGGATCAACGACGAAAGTCTAATCTTCTAAAATCTTCCTGCTGGTGTACCACCCGGGGCTATCTGATTTTGTTTGTTATTGAGCTGAAACATAATTGGTTGAAATAATTACATGTGGTTCTATGGGGTCTGTAGGTCAGTTTAAGGGGAAAATGTAGAAGATGAGCTCCTTCTTTCTTTTTCAAATTATTAACTTGAGTACCTATATTTTCCTTTCATATGTTGATGCTAAAACAGTCGTGTATGTTTTCCTGCACTTCAAAACTCAAATGATGTCAGAAATTACTCTTGTCTCTCTTCTCTGCTTTGTCGAGCACTTTTCTGATATTTCTCTGTGTCACTTAGGCGATGTCTACTAAATTTCGTCTTTTATGTCTAGAAGTTAACATATCTTCATTTATTGTTGGTCTCTTCCTTCAACTAAAGGCTCCATTCTGGAGGCAAGACCATAGAGTACAAAATAACAACAACAACAACAACAACAACAATAACAACAATTAAATATTTGTCCTACTTAAGTAGGGTTGGCTACATGAATCCGTTTATGCCATAATGAACAATCAAGAGTCATCATCTTAGTTAGGTTTAATGTCATCAAGTTAGTTCTAATAGTTTCGTCCCAAATCTTCTTAGGCCTACCTTTCCATCTAATAGCCCCTTGCACTTGAAGTAAATCGTATTTTCTAACTAGTACTTCTATAGGTCTTCTATGTACAAATCTAAACCTCTGTAAACAATTTTCTCTCATCTTCTCTTCGAAGAATGCTATTCCTAAATTCTCTCTAATAATTTCATTCATAATTTTATCCATGCTCGTTTTTCCACTTATCCACCATAACATCTTCATTTCTATTACACCAAATTTTTAGACATGCTTTGTTTTTACTGTCCAACATTCTAAACCATACAAAAACATTGATCTTATTGTAGTTTTGTAGAATTTTCTTTTGAGTTTCAATGGCATCCTACGATCGCATATCACTCCAGCTGTACTTCTCTACTTCAACCATCTTGCCTTGAATCTATGAGTAATATCCTCCTCAATTTCTTCATTACTCTGAATCATTGAACCTAAATATCTAAAATAATCCACCTTTGGAACCTTCTCATCTCCAATTTTAACCGCACCATCATCCCTTCAAGCATTACTAAAATTGTTATGCGTGTATTCCGACTTGCTTCTCCTAAGGCTTTTCTATATCTTTCTAACTTAATATTAAGACCTGTTCTATTTTCATCAATTAATACTATATCATCCGTAAATAACATAATCTAAGGTACTCCATCTTAGATATATTTTGTTAGCTCATCCATCACTAGAACGAAGATGTAAGGACTTAAAAATGTTCCTTGATATAAGCCTATTTTTAATAAGAAATGCACAAGTATCGCCTCCTCCTGTTCGAACACTAGTGATTATACCTTCATACATATCCTTAATTATTTTAATATATATGTTGGATACATGTTTCTTTTCTAGAACCCACCATAAAACTTCTCTGGGTACCTGATCATAAGCTTTCTCCGAGTTCTCAAATTCCATGTAAATCTTTCTTCTCCTTTCTATATTTTTCCATCAATCTCCTGAGTAAGTACATTGCTTCAGTGCTTGATCGTCTGGGCATAAATTCAAATTGATTCCCTTCTATGCTTATTTCATGTCGTGATCTATATTCTATTACTCTCTCCCAAAATTTCATAGTATGGCTCATAAGGTCACTCTATCCCAAGATCTCCTAGACCTTTCCACACTTCTATTGGGATCTCATCTTTCTCTATTGCTCTTCCAATCTTTATCTTTCTTAGTGCTATTCTAACTTCTGAATCTCTGTTTCTTCTGTGAAACCTATAAATCTTATCTAAAAGTAACCTAGGTAACTCTAAAAGAGATTCCCCAGTGTTTTTCTCATTAAATAACCTATAAAAATAACTTCTCTATCATTCCATAATCTCTTCATCCTTCACCAGGACCTTCTCATCATCGTCTTTAATGCACATGACACTTCCTATATCTCTAGTCTTTCATTCACATCACTTAGAGAATTTAAATATATCATTGTCTCCAACTTTTGTATCTAATGTTTGATACAAATTATCATATACCAGATATTTTGATTCTTTAATTACTTTTCTTACCTCCGTTTTATATTTCTCCCAATTCTCCCAACTTTGACCTTTTAGTCATTCTTTATGACTTATTTTCTTTTCATGACCGATTTTTTTGGATCTCCTTATTCCACCACCAATTTTCTTCATATTTTGGTCCCCCTCCTCTAGAAACTCCTAAAATTTCTCTTCCTATATCTCTAATACGACTTGCCAAATCACTCCATATTTTGTTCACTTCTTTATGTCTCTTCCATAACACATCACTGCTAATTTTCTCTTTAAACAACTCTATATTCTTACTTCTTATCTTTCCAACGTATCCTTGCATACCTACATATCATAAAATCCCGCTTCCATCTCTAAAAATTCAAATTGGTTACCATTAGTCTATGTTGGGTAGCAATACTCTCTCCGGGTATGACCTTACAGACCTTACATATTAAGCAATCCCTCGTTCTTGTAAGGACAAAGTCTATTTGGCTATTCCTCTGTCCAATCTTAAATGTGAAAAGGTAGTCATTTCTTCTCTTAAAATATGTATTCAGAAGAATTAAATCATATATCATAGCAAAATCTAAAATCATCTCACCCATTGCATTCTTCTCCCCAAATCCATAACCACCATGTACTTTCTCGAAAGTTTCCATTTCTTTCCCTACATATCCATTCAAATCTCCCCTAATAAATATTTTCTCTTGGCTAGGTATACTTTGAAGAACTTCATCCATATTCTCTCAAAATTCTTGTCTAACATCCTCTTGCAATCCTACTTAGGGAGCGTACACTCTAATATTGTTAATGACCTCCCTTCCAACCACCACCTTCATAACCATCATCCTATATCTAATTCTCTTAATATTGACCATGCTATCCTTTAAATCTTTATCTACCATAATACCCACCCCATTTCTATGTTTGTCCTTCCCCGTATACCATAACTTATACCTCGTACTCTCAATTTCTCTAAACCTCTCTCCAACCCACTTAGTTTCCTGCAACCAAAGAATATTAATCCTCCTTTTGCTCATCACGTCCACTAATTCTCTAACCTTACCCGTCAAAGTACCTATATTCCAAGTTGCTAACCTAAGCCTATTCACATGGACTAACTTCTTTATCCGTACCCGTCCATCATAATGCAGCAACCCTTACTTATTTGACACCATATTTGGATTAAAACATGGCGCGTTGCTTCCGAGTGACACCCTAGCCCACCCTTGCTCATTTCTCAGTACATTCGAGCGGTGGTTATGTAACGCATTGCTAGTAGGGGATGCCCCAATGTTTAATGTATTCAGATTCATGTCATAAGAATTCTGACAAAGTTTTACACTGGCTGTTAGTTAACTAATGCAACCCTCCTCCTTTACCTAGGCTTGGAACTGGCTGTGTAAAGAATATAATATAAAACACCCACAGACAGAGTTTGGAGTACAAAATATCTCCCAAAATTAACTCTCAATGTCGAATTCCGAGCTACTTCAGAAAAATATTGACTTTTTGGTCCCCAACTTGCTATGAAATTTAGTTTCAGAATCGGGTGACTTAGGCTCAGTGGTGGTGTCATCCTTTGATTGTTCCTTATCATTGACTTTGCGGTGACATTGGGCTTTCTTCTTTTCAAGCACGGAAAAATTTGCTTGAAGGGTGATTGTCCCAATCCTCTTACTTTTCCCTTTTCTTTATTTTATTTTTTATTTGTTTTAATTTTTACTATTAGAACCCTTTAATAGGGAGCAAAGATTTGAATTTAAGCTATTAGCTTTTGGTTTAAAAAGTCCACAGGATTTTATCAAGTCAAATCCATGCACGATGATAGAAATGGTGAGAATGTGCCTCAACCATGGCTGGGTTTTCTACAATTGGATAATCAAACCTTAATAAGTTTCCTACATACCTTAGTAAGTTGCCAAGGATCAGGTCAAGCATAATTCTTGCACAAGCATCCTATGTTAATTTAATAACAAGGATATAAAAAACGGCTTCGCATGGAAGTCAAGGAACTACTCGTGAGATATGCCTTGGACAGAGCTAAGAGAATGTTGTGAAGTCGACACCTCTTTTTTTTATTCGACCATACACACTTGGGTTATCTACATACCTTGGCAGGTCTCCAAGAATCAGGTCGTAATGTAGTTCTACATAGTGCAATGATTTTGAGAGGCATATTTGTTGTAGGGTAAGATAGCTACGCTCACTGGCAATAATAATCTCTAGTAAAACATTTTGCAGGAGTGGATAAAGTCTCTTGCATGAACATTAACCAGGTAAGATCGATCGTTGTCCTAATTGTTGGTCGGTTGAAGTCTTTCAATGACGTTATTCTTATTTTTGCTGCTTGATGCTTGGTGCTTGGAGCATTTGAATGATTCTAGAAATTCCTCAATTTCAGAGGATCTTATTGAATACTTGCGAGGTCACGTTTTCTAATGACATTCTGCTCCATCCCTATGCTTTGCAGGAATGGGTAAGGTCTATAGTCATGGCGCAATTTTTTCTGGGGTTGATTTCTTGTTTAACTGCTTATTTGTTGAAACCACTATTAGAGGTGGACAATTGTAAGGTGACTAGTAAGGTTATTGAAGGGGTTAAATGTCCGAGGATTTTTTGTTAGCTTGCTAGACTTACTAGATATGGGTGCACGTATTATGCTGATGATGGACTATTGATGCAAAATGATATGCAAGATGCCACAGGAAAATTATAAAATGTGATGACTAACTTTTCTAATGTGTATGAATGTTATGAAAGCCTAAGTGAAACATGATGCATAGTGCTTTGTGTAGTGTTTGGATGCTAGCATATATATTGTGAATTTGTAAGAAAATATGTTGACGAGAAAAAATTTGGTCAGAAACTATAAGGGTGCCATGTGTCCTTGAGCAAACGATTGGCCTGAGAACTTGAGTATCGACTAGCTAGGTCGAACCTCATTTCCAAGACCTAACCTAGGTCATACCTCATCGGGTGCGAGTGCGACGATGCTCTCTATGGTAATGGGGCCGAGAACCACTTAATCACCATAACGGTATAGAGAGAATCAGGATATACTTTCCAATTGAGTCTTTTCCCTCCATATATAAAGGTCAGAACCCTAAAAGTATGAGGTATGTAAAATCAATCTTATGCAATATACAATCTCTTATACTTATTACCTTACCATATTCACTCACTACCCTCGACTGATTCTCACATTAGAGGTGTAACATTGGTAGGCCCAACCACGGTACTTTGTTTCACTTCCGGATCTCGGAAGTGACTTATCTAGTGATCTATTTCCAGTTATCATTAGATTGGCACTATATGTGGTAACGACATATACTAGTACTTACGTTTGAACTAAATGGTCTCTTTTGAATTGGGGATCATGACAAACGAAGGCAAAAGCGAAAGGGAGCCGCTCCGCACGGCTACCCACGAAGATGGTCCATTGGGAGAGTTACCATCAATCCTGATGGAGATAATGAGAGAAGTCCTAGATCTCTCCCACCGTCTGACACTTTACTAGACAGGCAGATCCCCATCAACTTCTTTTACCCCAATCAGTGGTGCGAGAGGTGGCACTACCTACTAGTGAGGCGCAACTTTCCGCGGGCCAAGGACAAAGGGCCCAATAGGAACAGTGCTAGGAAGAAGAGTGATTAAATATGCAACGAGACCTCCAACAAGAGATAAAAAGGATCTGTAAGGAGCGGGATGAACTGCGTCGGTTGATTAAAAATCAAAGACGTGGCACCGAACCCCTAAGGTCGGAGCAAACCCATAACGTTCACTCCCGGCTAGGACCAAGAGCTTTCTCGGAAGAACTGGGTGACAGAACCCCCAAGGCTTCCCCACGAAAGGATGAGGCGCAATAAACCCGTGCTGCAGGTAGAACTCATGAAGTGTCTCGACGGACCCCACCGTACTCAATAGAGGCTTCATCGACATCCTGTTTGATGCCCCAGTAGTGTGATTCTTCCTGGCAGACTAATAAAGACCTATGGGAGTAGGTCAAGGCCATTCACGAAAAGTTGGGATAGATCAGGAGAAAGGAGCTGAGCGTCTACGAGATAGTGAAGCAAAAAAAACTTATCTTTTCACCTCGTATATACTATGGGAGCCAATCTCATCTAACTTCAAGATGTCATCTTAGATCAAGACATACCAAAGAGACTGATCCTATAGAGCACCTTGATGCCTACCATACATACATGGATCTAGGAAGAGAATCGGACTCAACAAAGTGTCAAGATTTCTAGGTCACCCTGGCCAAATCCACCCGCAAATGGTACAAGAACCTGAAGCTAGATAGCTTTAATTCTTTTGAATCTTTTTAGTCCTGTCTTTGCCCATAGATTTGTCAACAGTAAGAGGTGGGCCAAGAACCCGTCGCACCTAATGTCGATTAGACAAATGAAAGACGAAAGACTGGAAGCCTATATCGAAAGGTTCTATCACGAGTTGGACTAACTCGAATAGCCCAACAACGGAGTGGTCATGATTACCTTTATGTAGGGGGTACGGATAGGCCCATTCTTGCATGAAATGGCCCGCACCCCTACGAAGATCCCAGTCGCGGCCTTCACCCTTTCCACCGAGTTTATCGTTATAGAGGTAATTTTTAGGTCCGGAGCCAAGAAAGAGGTGGATGCAAGCGGAAAGAATAAAGTTGACGAGCCCAACGACCACAAACTAGGGAGAAATGACTCCAGGTCGAAGAAGAGGTCAAGTAAAGAAGAAAGAGGCTCAGTCGATAGGAAGCCTAGGAGAAACAGATCTCCTCGGTGCTTCACTGACTTCACACCCCTCAACGCCCCATTAAGCACAGTCTTAATGCAAATTGATGATAAAAAGCTACTTAAGTGAACCCAACCCATAAAGGGGCGAATAAAATGTATCCATACTAATAAGTAGTGTGACTTCCACCGAAGTCATGGCTATGCCGCTAATAGCTATTATGACTTGAAGAACGAGATCAAGTAGTTGATTGGGAGAGGCCATCTCAGTAATATCCTATCGTGCACAAGCTTAGAAGCAGAACTACGAAGCCTACACACAAGCATTCGAATTGCGGTCTCGTGGAGAATTTCGCAGGTGGTGGTGAAGATTGACTTAACAGAGGCTATCAAGCTAA
Organism: Eucommia ulmoides; assembly: GCA_016647705.1. NCBI lineage: Eukaryota > Viridiplantae > Streptophyta > Magnoliopsida > Garryales > Eucommiaceae > Eucommia > Eucommia ulmoides. Next base: position 31,704,121 of record CM028327.1, on the reverse strand, counting down.
TTATAGATGACTGCCTAGAGACCCACCAACTCAAACCATGGGCTGCTGACTACAAGAAATTCCTAGATAATAACAATTACATTATCTAGTTCATGCCATGGCTAAGAAATAAATGTGCATGCTTTCTGGCAAATTTCAAAAGTTAACTCTTAAATTCATGATTTAGGGATTTGATTATTAGTGCAATTCCACAATTACTCTTTTCAATTGGCTTGTTTGGTAACTGTTTCCATTCCATCCAAGTGAGATGGGATGGGATGGGATGAAATGAGATGGGATGAGATGAGAATTATGTTTTATTTTTGGGAGCAGAATCACATTCGATAAAGATAATTTTTTTTATTCTAGAAACAAAATCGCGTTTGGTAACAATATTATCTTAGAAATCAAGAACTAATCCTAAACCACAATCAAAATCAAAATCCTAAACCCATATCGAAATCAAAATCCTAAACCTCAATTAATATCGAAATCGAAATCCTACACCCCAATCGAAATCGAAATCCTAATCCCAATCGAAATCGATTTTGAAATCAAAATCGAAATCCTAAACCCCAATAGGGATCAAAATCCTAAACTCCAATCGAAATCAAAATTGAAATTCTAAACCCCAATAGAAATCGAAATCGAAATCCTAAACCCTAATCAAAATCGAAATCGAAACCCTAACAGGAGTTGTTGCTCGAAATCGAAATCACTAATTTTTGGGGGCGACTAGCGAAGACGATGAATGTCTGCATCATGGGGAAGATGATGGTGATGAGGAGAAGGACGACGAGGAGGAGAAGAATGAGGACGACGATAAACGACGATAAGTTGGAGCGAACAACAGTGGTGATGGTGACAAACAGAAATGGCAATGGCGACGAGGCGAAGACAATGACGACAAACAACAGTGGCGATGGCAACGAGGATAGATGAACAACAGTGGAAATGGCAACGGCAAGGAGGAGGACGGACAACGAGAAGGAGAAGGAGAAGGAGAATGACGAACCAGAAGCACGAGAAGAACAACAATGAAAAAGAAGAAAAATGAAGAAAAAGAAAAGATAAAGAAAAGAGAGGCTTAAAAGAGTTGAAGGTCAGACCTCACTAACAATTTTATTAATACCGATCATGTCCTATTTTTGGGTTGGAAATGAGAAGAAACAATTTTTTTTTTTTTTTTTGTTTTTCACTTCTTAAGAAAAAAGAAGAATGATTCTTAGTTTTGGGTTGGGAATGAGAACGAAAACGATTTTACCAAATGTTATTCACGAATAGAAATTCTAAAATTTTGAGAATGAAATAAGATTTTTTGGAATGGAAAGGGTTACCAAAGATGGCCTTAGTTTTGATATTTTCACAAATTAAGCTCATTCGAATTTGGAAGGCTTTTGGGGTTGAAGCAATCTCCAGGGCCATTGATGTAATTTAGTCTTTTATTCTCGAGTAATGAAACAAGAGAATTGGAGAACAAAGCAGTGACCGCACCAAACCTACCACAGTTCGCTTGACAATCGGCGCCGGAGTTACTGTCTCTCTTTCTTAATCGCTCAGGTTTCAGGCGCGGCATATCGTTGTGGTTGTAGTTTTGGGGCACTTTTACTAGTTCTTTGCCTTCGACCATTGAATCCCTTCCTCCTTTTGCTGCCCTATCGAAATGGCTCACGGGGGCTACGGCAAACGGAGGGTCGCCGAACGGAGTCGTTCCAAAGGCCTCGGCGCTGAGAAGAAGTCTACGAAGCCTAAATCCGTCACTCTCAAGAACCAGATTCGCTCTGTGGAGCGTATGCTCCGAAAGGTATCTCTCTCTTTCTCTCGTGTATTTTCTGAATCAATTTACATATGTATATATGCATTTTATTCTAAGGAGATTGGGTTTCGGATGAGTCCGAATTTTCCTTGTAGTTCCGAGCTACTTGCATGTTATAATATTCCCAAAGCAATTCATGTTCTCAGTGCTGTGCCGTGCTGTGTAACTGTACCATAGCGGTTACTGATTTGCAGAAGCCCTTTGTTTCTCCATACTAGTTCCTCATCCAAAATACTACTTTGATGACCCCAATCTAATCTAACCGAATATCTTGAGTTTTAATATCCGAAGATTTCATAGTAATTACGGTTACATTTTTAACATGATAAGAGATGGATGTTGGCAATGATTTCATGACCTCCTGTAGGGAAGTTCTGGAATTTAGTTAGTTTCATATAATGGTTCTATTGAGCTCAAGAACAGAACTACTTGCTTTTTTAGAAAGTGAATTGGACTGGATGTTTATGCCTTCCTTTGTAACAATGGATAAAAATAAAGCTGGTTATATTGCTCTATCTCCTTCACTTATGCCTTCTAGTTTGTGTGTTTGCTTCCTCAAGTCTTGTAACAAGGGCAACTAACTAAGAAATGGCTTTTTAAAACCACCGCCGTCCAATAGTAAAAAGAAAGGACAAAGGAAATAGCACTAACTGGGAATATCCCCAACTTTTCTCAATTGTATGCGTTGTGTTGGTTCTACCGTCCACCCTCTCCAATGGAACCAAGAAAGGAAAAATCTCAGGACTGGGGAAAAGTATTTATAACCCCAAGTTGTCTATTCAGTTTTAAGGGGTTTGGACCTGATCAACTTATTGAGATTTTTTAGTTGTGGCCAGTTATAAAGTGTCGAGCCGTTAAACCTGTACCACGGAACCAATTCTGATGCATTTTTTAATTTCAGATTTATTAATTTATTAATTTTTTTTGTTGGAAGTCTGTAGGTTCCATAAATTACTTATGTTCTATTGGTATATTGTGTTTCAAGTGCATATTAATTTAATGATTTCCTAAAGGAGCTGCCACCTGAAGTCAGAAAAGCTCAGGAGAAGAAGCTAGAAGAGCTGAAGAAACAACAAGATATTCACAATCGTCTAGCGGTGGAGCGAAAAATATTTTTGCGTGACAGAAAGATCAAATTTTTTGGTAAATTTTAGTCCTTTGAGTGAAGCTTTGTTCTACTTCTAGTCATTATCTTCATCGGTTGTGGAACTAATACCTATTTTTGTCAGAGAGAAGAAAGGTTGAGCGAAGGATAAGACGTTTAGAGAAACAGCAGCGTGCATCATCTGGTCAGGCTCAAGAAGCACAGATTGCTGAGCAGCTCTCTAAATTAAGGGAAGATCTTGAATATGTTAGGGTAAGAAACATACATTACCACTGTTATTAAAGGCGCGCCTAGTCTCACGCCTAAGCCCAGGCCTTGTCAAGTCCCACTTGTTGCGACGTTCCTAATGCAAGGCTCTTTCAATAAGGCTTGCGCCTTGTGGTCGTAGGCTCAAGTCCGAAGACACGCGCAAGGCACACCTGGTTAATATCACTTGTAGATTATGGTGCAAACATTAAACATTTTACAAATATATGATATTTCATTATTTTTGTAATACATAAACTAGTTTATATATATATATATAAAGTAGTTTATGTATTTTTTTTTATGTATATATATATATATATATTTTTATTTTTATTTTTAATTTCGATTGTCCAAATAATCCTATCTTAGCTAGTAAAATTAATTGTGATTTAAGTTATGTTTTTATTTGATAGTAGGAAACTTTTTATGTGACTAAAATGTAAGATATTTAATCAATTTATTATTATATTTAGTTGATTCATTTGAAATTTTTCATGTTCATTGTTTTATATTGGTTTTGATTAGTTGATAACTAAATTTTCTTGTATAATTTATAAAAAAAAAAAATTTAATGGACTGATTTGTTGAAATTTTTATTATGGTCTAAATTCTCACAAAAAAATTAGCCAATATGTAGCATGCAAAAGGTTCATACAAATAGAATATGGTAATAGCCAGTCTTTAAAATAAAATTCATAAAAATTTAATTGTACAAATATGTGACTTAATTAGAATAAAGCCCATGCCTCGCCTTGTGCCTTGCGCCTAGGCTCCTTGGTGATCTTGGCGCCTTGACCCTTAAATAACAATGTACACGACACTGTGCCTCTTTGATACATCTATTGCTTTGTTATTTTAGAACAAATTTCACAAGAACATGCGTTTATTTCCTTCCAACCAAAGAATGATCTATATAGAGACTACATAGGCACTAAAGTTGATTGGTATTTGTTTCCTCCGCAGGATGGGGCATAGAGAGTGGAAACGTTTTAGCAGAAACTAGTTAATTTCTGAGGGATGAAGCTAGGATTATCTGCCACTTTTAGTTTTTCCCAGTTTTTCCTCTAGTGGGAAAGGAAAAATAAGTTCAATAGAATTACTTATTTAAGGACAGCATACATGGAAGTCTTCTTGTTAGAATCAAGCTGCAGAAGTTATATGCTTTGATACTAACTTTATTCTGTTTTTTTCACCTTATTTGTTGAAGTAAACTGCAACGATGAGCTCATGTGATTTTGGCTTCTGTAATTTATGCCGTATTTAGCGGGTGCCCAATGAAGGCCCACCAAGTGATGCATGACCTTGAGATGGAATCAGGAAAACAGAGATGAGACAAAATTAATATGGGGATCTTTTGATCTCAATACTTCAATAGTTGAAGATAGCCTTCGAATTACATTTGTTTGCCTTTTTTCCCCATGAAGCCATATGAAAATAAATTATTAAATTCCCTAACTGAAGCAATCAGATTCACTAAAACTTGTCCCTAAAAATTGTAAATGAAATTAAAAAAAAAAAAATGAGTGTGAAGGGGAAAAAAATTTATCTATATAAGTTTTAATAAATATAGATGTCATCTGATTCTTTTTCTGCTCCATCACTATATCATTAGTCAAAGCTGAAATCGTTTTCGATCACATCGGCTTTCTGCCTCGAAGTTATAGAATCTTATTTTTTGTGCGTTGGCTTTATTTTCAGGAAAAAAAAAAATCTATTTGTCTGCTCGCAATGTTGAGTGTTAGCTATAAAGATCTAGGTGTTACTTCTAGGATATGTTCTCTTTATGTTAGTAGCGTGCATCTCTTTATTTACCTTTATTTTCTAATATTTGTCTTTTAAAACCCCTTAAACTATATGATTTGCATCTGACTCATCTTATAAAATTTGTTTGGAATATCTGACCGGTAACCAACTTCCTCAATGTGACCATCTAGGTTTACCAAAAAACTTCCAAGCATCCCAAATGTTACTGTTCAATGCACCTAAACCAACCCTTTGCATTCTCTTTTTAGTTGGTCTCACTTCACTGGAGCCTATATTTGTCCAGCATTTGTTATTGCTTATGATGAATTCCTGAAATTTTACACCAATGTTGTGGAAGATTTAACTTCGGTACCAAACTGAAAAAATCAGCTGTCTATTTTGACAAAATTTAATAACTGACAGAGCGAAAGTCATTTTTCGCTTGACTACAGTTCTTTCCCAAGACTGAAAAGTATGTATCTTTATTTATGGGGGGTGATGAGTTGGACATAGTTGATAAAAGGAATAAGTTAAGGAACCAGATCAAGGCCAATATAGTTGCTGCTGCTGCTAGCGGGAAGGATCTGGAAGGTATCATTTTTACTCCTTATATTTTTTTAATTATTAATCTAATTTTTTCTCAGTTTCCTAGCTACACATGGATATGGGCTTCATGTATGTTATATAATGAAAATCATGTGTTGAGTTTTTTAGAAGAATTTTGAATCACCGATGCTTGGTTGTTATGGTTCTACCGAATTACTTGGCGAAACAAATTGTTGGATAGCACACTGCACAAAGAAGACTTCTCAAACTAGTGTATGCACGAAAGAGCTATTCCACTTAATTCTATATGGTTTTAGGCTGGAACCTTTGAACATAGTATAAGAGTTGGGTTTGAGAAGGCTTGTTTGTTTGCCCCCGAGTTGTTTGGCTTCTCTCTGATGTTTGTCACCACGTGCAAGTTGGGGTTGAATGTGAGGGTGGGTGTTTAATCCCATATTGCCTTTGTGAGGCTTGTCAGACTAGTCTATATATAAAATGAGCTACTTTACTTATGGCTTCTGGGTTTAGTGGAACATCCTAACAAAACCATATGGTTCTACTGAGTTAAGGACTGTTCTCGATTGTATGTGTGTAAAACTTCATAGGTCCTCGTTTAGAAGTGGTGATTTTTTCTTGAACCCAAAAATAAGGTGAGGACCTCTCAATTACACTAATTGCGTGGGATATATGTCACAATACATTTGATTCCAATTCACTGCCTTTTGAGAGGAACCTAGTCACCCAACAACTAAAAGAGAGATGTTTTGAAGCTATTTATGGAGATCTTTGGAACCAACCTTACCGGTTGCATTTTGGGGGCAAAGTTTTTAAGTCTGTTCAGCCAAAGCATATGATACATTCCAGGAGCTAGGGAGTCATTGTAATTAATAACCCCAGCTGAGAAGCTCAGTATGAAGCCATTAAAATTGCATTGTAGTTCTATATAGTAATTTAAGAATGATAATTACCATGATTTGCATCCTTTTAATTTCAACTCAACTAACCCATGTTCCCATTCCATCTATAAAAATGGGGCCAGCTACATGATTCTTGTTCATTCTGAGCTGCTTTATGTTTCTTTTCTTTTTCACTTACGGCAGCGATTGGAATCACGGAATTAGAGCTTTCGAATTAGAAACTAACGCATGAAAAAAATTAAAAATTTACATGTGTTCATTTCTGATTCCAATAAAGTCTCAATTCCGCACAACCAAACCCTACCTAAATAACGTCATAGGCTTTTTAGTGAGATTTAAATATTTCTTGCGGAGTTGAAGCTTTTGAACTGGTTAGTGATTGTTTGACACATGAATGAAAAAGTTAAGGTATTCGAATGATTAGTCTTCTATGTTGTACTTGTTATAACAGCTCACTTCTGTTGTCTTGATCACTTTGTAGGTTGTTATCTCAAGCTAGTAGAGTTAATGTTTTTATTTTGAATCTCTCTTTGCAGAGACGGGCAGTGAGGATGATGGGCTTTTGGATTTAAGCGATGAGGATTTCTTCGTAGGTTCTGGTAGCTCAAGTGATGAAGCCCACGCAGATGACGAATGGACAGATAAAAGCACAAGGTATATGTTTATTAAGGGAGATGTGGTTCTGAAGTTCTTATTTGGTAAAAAAAAGAGAACTGCATTATTATCCCTATTAGATTTTAAAGCCCTCCCCTCTTGGGGCCTGTTTGGTTAGATGAAAAAATGAAGGAAAGTGGAGGAATAAAAAGCAGATGAAATACATTTTTCCATTTGGTAACAAGTGGAAATAGGTATAAAATTAATCCTCTAAATTTTGTGAGGAAAATTGGAAGGGAACTTTCGAATTTATGTTTGTCATTATGACATTTCTTTTACTTTTTGTCAAGCATAAATTTGTAAATTGAGCAATTAATATTTTTCTCACATTTCCTTAATAAAAAAACAAATGGGAATCCATTTTCTGAAAGATTCTGGCTTTCGTTCTTCGGTGGGTTTCCGAGATTCTTTTGATGACCTATGTTGTGGGGCTAACAGCTTAGATGCGCATAACTGTTTTAGCCCTCTTAGCGCGGTCCTACCACTTTAGATCTGAACAAACTACCCCTCCAAATCAGCAGCGGCCTTCTGACCACAAGCAAGCAAGCACAGCTTCTCGCATCTGAAAACTAGCCTTTTCGCCCTCGGTCCTTGTGGACCCAAATAACTCAATTTTCTTGCATGAGCTATTTGTGTCAGTGGATTAGTTTGATGAAATATTTACCCACACTTTTCCGTACACGCTACCAAACAAAAAGAAAGACAGAATGTATCCATCCCTTTCCAACTTTCCTACCGAACGAACCACAAGAGTTGGTGTCCCCTTTTTTTTTTTTCGTAAATCCCATCCTCCAATATAGCTACAATGAACTCCTTTCAGGCCAGTTGTTATATTACTATATTAGTAGCTAGCAGGTAACTTTTAGGTGCCATTTGATTATTTTCTGCCTTTTTGGTTACCACAAACTTTGATTAGAAAAAGTAAAGGAGAAACGAAAGGAAAATCTGTTTCTGCTCTGATCCCACAAATATCTCCTGACGTTGTCTTTTGTCTTTTTTTTCCCGTCTTTTCGCTCCTTAGAATATCATCACTGGCTTTACAGGGAACAAGCTTCTAGTGCTTCAGGCAAAGCTACATCTGGCATGTCCAGTGATGAGCGGAACCAGGTTTTCTTTTTTCTTTTTCTAGTGCCATATTTCATTGCAAAAATGTACATGAAATTGCTACGGTGCCAATTGTTTAGTGTATCTTCTATTAAATTCTTGTTTCTGTTCTTAAAAAATTGGAACAGAAAGATAAATTCGACAACAAGAAAATCTGTTTTTTAAAGTTCTGAAAAAATTGTCCTTAAATTTTAGGAACCGAACAGACCTCTTTTTTTTCTTTTTTTCCATTCCCATTCTTTTCTGTCTCTCTTTTTCGGATCCTGTTCCCAATTTTCTGGGAACAAAAACAAAAATTTTGAAACAAAACCAAACTCACAAACTCCATATACCCATGTCTTCTTGCTCGTATTCTCGTTGTTATTATTATTATTATTATTATTATTATTATTATTATTATTATTTTCTTTTGTAGAGGCAAATTTGTGCTCGTGCTCTGATGCCGCCTCCACGGCTATCAAACAATTCAATTAGAAATTCATCTCACCATAAAACAAGATTTGGAGGTTCTTCAAGCAAGATATCATTGTCATCTGTACTCCAAAATGAAACATCTACTTCATCCAGCAATAGATCAAGCAGTGTGAGTGGATCTTTCTTAAGGAACAGAGGACCTGCAAATTCACAAAGTGGGCATAGTAGTAATTTGAGTTCCAGTTCCGATGCTCGAAAACCTCGAAGGAAGAGAAGGCCTAAGAAGAAAAAACAACAGGTGATTTACTCGCAGAATTTAACATAGAATTTACTTTCTATTTTTGATATTACAGTCGTGTCTCTATTAAGATTACCCTTATAAATTTAGGCACCCTTTGGTATCTTTTATTGAAAAAAAAATATTTTTATAAATTTGAGAAATTATTTTGTCAAAAAAAATACTTTTTTTATAAAAAATTGAAGCGAAAATCAAAAGTATGTCTGACAGTGTAGAGGGAATCTCCTGTTGCTAGTGTATACAATCTCTCTTCACCTAAAGAAATTTCATAGATAGGAGAAAGAATTTGGATACAGAGCTGTTAGTTGATAGCTCTCTTCAAATATAAAAATCAAATGAAAATAGTCATTATTTTGGCTTAAAAAACTATGTTTTTCCTTTTTTGGTACTTAAAAATATGTCTTTTTTAGTGCAAATGGAGACTACTTTAATTTCATAGAGTTACCAAATGTTGCCTGGATTCGGTTATTTCATATTTGTGCTTTTGCTAACTTTTCATTTTTTTTGTGTGGGGGGTGGGGGAGGGGAATTGTTTATAAACGCATTTGTTTGTGTTTTTGTTTCCCCTATTTCTGGGAATTCAAAACCAAAATTTGTAACAATTCTGTTCTGTTTCCATTTATCTGTTTTTGTTTCCAGAAAACTGAGGACATAAACTAAACAAATACCCCCCAACTAACTGCATCCACATGATTGTTTTTCCCTTGTTGTCAACAGGCGTGAAAGCAAGTGTGCAGAGGCTAATCATGAGTTCTGCAACCGATCGATGTTCCTTATGAAAACACTTATACTCGAGTTTAAGTAGTTTAAAAAACCATTCAAAACACCTTTGTAATTGATGGTTGTGATTTTGTTTTCCCTTGTGGAGAGTGTTGAACTTTTATTCACCGGCACAATTTCGTTTAATATTCATTTTTACCTCCTAATTAAATCCCCTGGATGAAGTCATAGTTTGTTCATGTGCTGGTAAAATCAGCTTGAATGAAGCCATAATACTTGTGTTCAGAAACTATATGGTGTCATTGAGTTTATGTTGGTGTGCTTGGCACATACAAGTTAGCATTCTTCATTTGCCCGTTGTAACAGCCAAATTACAACCACGGGGACATACAGCTATAATACCAATAGGAGAAGAAACTAATAGAAGACCAATAGATGAAGATACTCTCATGCCAGATAGGATATCTTATTATTTAAGGCTAGACACCACAAAAGAATATCTTTTAGGAAGAAGATATCCAAGGAGAGGAGTCAACCCCTTAACAATAGATTTAATAGGAAAACCAGTGGGAAAAAAATTAAAGCTAGACATTCTAGAAAAATTACCAATAGCCACACAAATCGGAACAATACTAGAGTTAATGAGATACGAGCCTCAAGTTTGGCCAGAAATAATCAATAGGTAAGAACAAGATGCAGCTAGAGCAATGACAAAACAGTAATAGGACAGAAGGAATCTTTGAATATCTAGAAACGCTATTAGGTGAAAGAGTGAGAAATTTTTATAATAAATACAAAAGAGATAATCTAGAGACCATTATGCGATTAAAAGATTTAAGAAATAATTCATATAATTTTACCAATATGATAAGACGAATAACAACAGGAATAAATTTATACTCTCCAGCCGAATACTCTCTAGTAAAGGTAATATTGAGAAACATAGACCAAATGAAAATAACTAATTTAAAACATATAATAGAAATAAGTCAGGAGTATGCATATCAATCAAGTAAAGTAAGATTAGCCTATAACGAGGAAATAGAAGATAGATATTTCAGAAAAATACCAAGACTAATAGGAATACACATACAAGAAGAATGAGGAAAATATAATAATAACAATAAAAATGCAGGAATAGGAGTTAGGATAATATTTGCCTTCGATCAACTGAGAAAATAATATACAAAATTCAAAATAATAGAAACGGTAAATAAAACAGATTATGATTTCTGTAAAAGAATAATATATGCAGCTCAAAGATATGGAGAGGAAAGAGAATTGAACATAAAGTATAAATTCTTTTAATAAAAGAGGTAAAAAGTATAAAAAATATACAAGGGAATATAAAAACAGATATAACCACAAAATCTACAAACCTTATAAAAAGAAGAAAAGATATCTTAGAAAAAGTAGAACCTATAAAAAGGAAAAATTCAAGAAAACTAATCATGTCAATAAATTCAAAAGAAATAATAACACAAAGTGCAAATGTTATATATGTGGAAATGAAAAATATTTAGCCAATAGATGTCCACATAAATTTAAAAACATAGAACGTGCAAACATGATACAAGATATAAATGAAGAAATAGTAAGCATAGACTCAGACGATTTCATAGCATATAATATAATAACATAAACAAGTAGTAAAGAAGATATAAAATTATTATATACAAATACTAGTAGCACAAAATATAATAGTAACACATAATCAAATGATGAATTTTGCTATATGAACATAACAGAAATAGAACCTGAACACGATTGTGACATGCATAACTGAAAATATGGTTTAGGAGATAATAATATCAAATGTTAATTAATATTCTCTTGTGCTATTAAATTTTGACAGAATAATAATATCACAGAAACTAATCCTAACACTTTAAAAAGGTTAAAAAGTTTTGCAAATTATGGAGAGCAGTTTTCTAAAGACCCCAAACCTTTAGAACAATCACAGATTTTTAATAATTTTCAAAATTAATGTGAAAGTTGTCTTCAGCTAATGCAAAATTGCAGAAATTTTAAATTTCAAAATCTAGAATTATTGTCATATAATGATTTCTTTCACCTTAAAAGTGAAAAACAAACTGAAGAAATTTCTTTTCTCACTCAAACAAAAATGGTTTTAAAAGAAAAAGTTGCTTTATTTGAAAAAAAATATTTGTGACCTTAAAAGAGCATCTACATCCCAACTACCTACTTCATCCCAACAACCTTCTTCTTTAATCAAAGAACAAACCAAAAATCTAAAAATTCGAGCCTTCTTCTTCACCCTTACCTTTCTTGATCAATTCTCTCAACTTATCCGACCAACCATTATCCACCACAAAAATCGCCTTGATCTAGATATCCAAATCGCCATCCAACAATTCTTTAGAAACAACTAGACCAAACACACTTTTATTTCCAGGAGCTAAATACGTCACAGAAAATCACTACCAATTAACCACATGTTGCCGTAACAGCTGATATTGTCAAGAGATTCCACTTGAACATGCCGAATGTAAATGCAAACTTATGCACACTATCATTTATCTCGAACTCGATCTCCTAAATTATCATTCCATAATATTTTACCACCAGAACCATAAAATCTCTCTCATACCACAAAGACTTTTGGACTATGGATTCTTAGGAGCCATGTATTTTCACAACTCTAGCCAAACAGAATTCTTTGGAAAAAAACTTGCCACTTGTGTTGGTCACCTTTTCCAAGAAAGCCCAACCAAAATGGTAGAAGTGGTAATAAAATCCCTTGGACCAGTCTTCGAAGGATACCTACATTTTCTAGCAAAACATAAAATATTACTTCGAAAAAGAAAAACCATTTCAACATTCCTTGAATCACCTTCTCTCAACCAACCCACAGAAAGACCATGGATCTATGAAAACCTTAGCCTTGAAGATCAAATAAAAATATGGAACTATGACAACATTGCCCACCACATCAATTTCATACCCCATCATTATGCCTTCGGACCCTTCCACTTAATTACAGTAGACGATCATAAAAAAATTTACTATGAAGGACATATTCCGGAAGTAGATTTCAGAATTCTAAAAAGAAAATAACCAATACAGTTGCAGTATGAAGAAGAATTATGGAAAACAACAATGCAGAAAAATGATCATGAAACAAGAATTGCTAAAGCAAAAGAAAAATATTACAAGAAGTACCCTCTATACAGGACTCATATGGACATATCACCAGAGCTAACAGAAGACGAGGAAGATTACGAAGAATACGTTCCTAATTTTTGCTTGGATCAGTAGGACAGTGAAGGTTACCAGACACAGACTAAATGAAAATTTCTCGCATAATAAAATCTTTGTAAATTTGAATTTTGGACAAAAATAAAAAATTGGTTATGTAATAAAATACCCAAAGGCCAGCATCCATATATGGTATGACCAATTTGAACATTAGAGTCCAAAATGTCATCCCTTGCATCAGCAGAAAATGCCTTTCAAGACGATTTCAGGCGATTTTATAAAGTAAACAGTAAAAAGCATACAATTATTTAGCTTTTTACTGTACACTCTTTGAAAAAATGGTCCTGAAACATTATCTAGTCATTGTCATGTCTTTTTCGGTTGCCTTTTACCGATTCCTTCGGTAATTTGCCAAGGCAACCTGTTTTCGAGTAAGCGTCTATAAATATTATGAGTGCCCATTATGCTAGGTATGAGTGGAGAAGCAATAGAGGTCTAAGAATAGAGAGCATCCAAAGAATACTCTGAGCCCAGATATCAATCCTTAGCCATTGATACTTAGAAGGGATACATTTTAACAGTTATATATATCAAACACAGAAAGTAGTAAATATATAGCGAATACAAAAAATAACAAATACCTGGAAGAAGAAATCTGGGAACATTCTAAATTCCTTATACAACCTAAAGATTATAACTACTTCAAAGAATTTAACATAAAAAATAACATTCCAAAGCAATTAAGTAAAAATAAACAGTTATACAAAATAATACAAATAATAGAGGAAACACAGGTTTTGGGAGAAAATCCTATAAAATTTTGGGAAAGAAATAAAATTGAAGCACACTTAGAAATAAAACACCCTGAACTTATAAAAACAGCCAATGAAAAATACGACCCAATAGATATAGAAAAATTTGATAAACAAATAACCGAACTCAAAAAATTAGAAGTAATAAGAAATAGTTCGAGCAGACATAGTAGTACAGCATTTATGGTAAGAAATCATGCCGAAATAAAAAGAGAAAAAGCCAGAATGGTCATAAATTATAAACGCCTAAATGATAACATCGTAGAAGACAAATACTCGATACTAGACAAAGATATGTTAATAAATTGCATACAGGGAAAAATATTTTTTAGCAAATTTGATTGTAAATCAGGATTTTGGCAAATAAAAATGCACAAAGATAGTATTTATTGGACAAATTTCTCATGTCCCAATATACATTTTGAATTGTTAGTTTTACCTTTTGGATTAAAAAATGCACCTAACATATTTAAAAAAAATGGATAGCATGTTTCTGAAGCACAGAAAATTTGCATTAGTATATATAGATAACATCTTGATCTACTCGCAAAATAAAAAAGAACACATGGATCACTTACTTACAATATTTACAGAATTTTTGAATAATGAAATAATAATAAATAAAAATAAGATGGAACTTTTCAAAGAATATATACGATTTTTGGGAACAGAAATAGGAAAAAAAAAATCAAATTACAACCACATATTGTAAAAAAGATATTAGAATTTCCAAATAAGATAACAGAAACTAAGCAGTTTCAGGTTTTCTTAGGACTTTTGAATTATAATAGGTATGAGTGGAGAAGCGATAGAGGTATGAGAATAGAGAGCATCTAAAGAATATTCTGAGCCCAGATATCAATCCTTAGCCATTGATACTTAGAAGGAAAACATTTTAAGGTCGATCTTGTAAAACTTTACTTACTTTGTGTATAAAAGCTTTGTGTTTGTTTATCCCTTTAGGGGCTTCCCAAAAGGGAAAACCCCTCTTATTTTCCTAATGATATGTATGTTTAAAAGTTTTTAATTACTTGAGTTATTACTATTTATTCATGCAATTGGTAGCCAGTTGGAAAACGAATTTTTTAAAATCTTAAGTTTTACTATAATAAGAAAATCAACCTCAACAAAAAAGCCTTTGAACACCTTATCTTTTGTGCTCTTTTGATTGTTTGCTGATGAGTTAGCATTCTTAAGTCTCCTATGAGCTTGAGTGATAGGGTGACATACTAGAATATTGAGTGTTTGATAATCTTACTAAAGTAAAGCCAGTAGATTTAAAAAATTTGCATAACGGCTTCTAGCCCATCTATGGCGACTAACTTTTCTGTTGCATGCATAAACCATTTAACTCAAATCTTTAAACTTTTCAGCATAAAACTAATTAGGAAAAAGGAAAGAGGTGGTAAGTACTGAGTAAGACTTCAACAAATTAAGAAAAACAAACGTTTATGAGCAGTAATTCACCATATAACTTAATTATAGAAATCAACAAACTTAACCTTGAAAGACAAGAAAAAGTAGAAGAACAAATAAGAATTCTAAGGAAAGAAGTACTAATTCACAAAATTAATTACATAACTCTACCAGAGAACTTTCAGAACAAAACAGATTATAATCTTAGAATACATTTAATAACAAAAAAAATAGAAGTTTTAGAACAAATAAAATCTATTGTACATAATCTATTCTACATACCAGATTATCTAAATCAGGATTAGAAAGACCAAGGTAACCAGGATAATACTCTGATAGGTTACTTGACAGTCTTTAATCCCTAGATAATATATATATATATATATATATATATATAAAGAGTAGTAAAATTACTTAAAATTTTTGGTACTAGGGGCCTCTCTTGGTATCAAAGCCCAAAAAATCTCCATATAGTATATGAAAAAATTTGAATATTTAGATTTAGAACTTCCCACCTATAATAAAATACATAATTTAGAAAATAATTAGAAATTACTCTGTAATTTTGAAGGAGAATATAAACACAATTGTCATATAGATAATAAACAATTAAACAGCCTAATAAATTTAATAATAAACCTAGGAAATAATTTAGATTCTCAAATAAACAGACAAGATAAAATTTATCATTCTATTTTAACAGCTACTGAAAATAAGGACAAAATAATAAAAAGAATTAGGTGAAAAATTATAATATATTAAGAATCAAAATTCTAGTTACAGAGAAAGACTAGTTAAAATAAAAAATAAACTAGGATTTGAACATTTACCCAGCAAAAGTGATATAAAACATTTAACAAACAAAAAATTACAAGGTAAAACAGTCGATACCACAGAAATAGAAGAGTTATTTAAAAATTTAAAACTAGAAAAAGAAGAATATAGTGAAAAAGGTAAAAAAAAAACCAAAAAACAAAAAAAAAATGTTATCTCTACGAAACAATAAAATGAGCGGTAAAGAAGTAATATTACATGACCAGTTAAAAAGAAGTCTTAGTACCAGGTTATTTAGGAAATGTAAACCAGTAGATAATCAAATAGAAACATAATAGATATAGAAAAAGATTATGAAAAATTTAAGAAATGAAGATTAAAAAAGATAAAAGAAACACACCTATATAATAAAGAAAATATAATAGATACTAGCCAGCTATACAGACATTTTCACGTACAAACTACCAATTGTACTACAGAAAGTGAACAGGTATCAGTAAACCTTATAAGTAGAAAGAGTCATAATGATATAATAAGATTAAATTTAAATCTCACTCACATAGGATTAGTGGTAATAGGCATAAAAGTACTGCACTGACAATTCTTAGGAATCAAAGTATTATTATGTTTATATGATGGTAGGCACCGAAATTTAGAAATGAGTTTCCTAGGAATAGCTGAGATAGATATGAGCCATAATAGTGGAATTGTGTATGTGTGTGTGTGTATATATATATATATATATATATATATATATATATATATATATATATTAAAATAAATTAAAAGAAAATAGGAGGCAAAAATGACATTTTGTTAGATTACTTTAACTGATTATCTAAACTAATTGTATCCATTAGTACTCACTAAAGTTTTAGAGAGCAGGTTAAAAAGGTTATGCGAAGATTGGTACTTACTAAAGTTTTGGAGAGCAAGTCAAGCAGATTATGTGTTAGGAATGCCAGTGTTAGTCCAGTTCTTTGTTTGTTTAGTATAGTTTCGCTAACTAGAATATCGTTCCATGTCTGATAAAAGTGATTGTGTAAAGTCAGCGTAATGAAACCGAACAACCGATAGACATACAAGTAACAGATTAAAATTAACAGCACAACACTACGAATATGCTTGGATTAATAAATAATGGATAATTGACTTCAAGGGAATTCAATGAATACTAAAATAAAGAAAAAAAAATGAGGTATTTATTATGGGATAATTGGACAGAAGTCCCAAATAACAGATTGAATTTTAAAAAAATATCACTTAAGATATAAGTTTTGATTTAATCTTTTAAGTTGAATTCAGCTTGAGTTTTAGTCACACATGTGCAGGTATTGCAAGGATTATAGAACTTTTGTGAGTAAATTCGTATTATAGTCAATATTAGTTACATGTAACTAATATTAGTTACAAATAATTTTTTTTATATATTTACATATATCGGTATATTTTTTGTTAAATATTACAATTACATATATCTGTGTAATATTTGTGACATTTAACAAATATTACATACAGAAACTAGTTTAATATTAATTACATATGATGAGAATTAATTAACACCATCAGAGGATTCATTACATGTTCCAGTTGGGCCTAGTATTATGGTAAGATCAAAGAAAAATCAATGCAGTACTTAATAGGCTAATTCAAGAGACTAGGCCCATATCTATAATAGTTAAGCCCAAATTAGGCCTATCGACAATCAAAGTCTAATTCATCTCATCAAGGCAAGTGAATGGGCTTAAATATGAACTTAAATAAGCCAAGTCATGTGGACCACGAAATTCTCAGTATATTTATTTTACTTATTAGTGTTTTATTTTTAATTTAGTTATTTGTTTGATAATTTGTATGGCAAGATTGCCAATTTAGCCTTTTTCTTTTTAGATTATGAATTAGTTATTTCCTTTTTAGATTAGGAGTAGGGTTTCCTTATTTCTCTAGGACTCCTTAGTCCTCTAGGGTTTCCTTTTAGTTCTATTGTGGCCGCCACTATTCATATACTGTTCATCGACACTATTCACGACTGCACTATTCACTAGCTAGGATTTTTTCTTTTATCTATTTAAGAGACTCGTATCCCATGGAAAAAAAAAATATTATTTTTTATTAAAAAAAATTGTGAGAGTTTCCTCTTTAGTTCTTCAGAGAACTTTTCCTGAACTTATCAAGAGTTTTTTGTGACGTTCAAACTTATATCTTTGGTTTGTGATTAATTATAATCATTAGGTCAAGATCATTATACCATAAGTTCGCGTTTCGTTCATAAACGTTGGGTCAAGGTAATTTATCTTTTAATTTCTATATTTTTAGTTTGCTCAAAATCTGATTTAGTTTTGATCTTCGCGAAGAAACCCTAAGTTGGTTTCGGGTCTCACTAATTCTTGGTGAGGTTCGTATCATTTGGTAATTAGAGTAAGGTCTAAATCAGGTTTCACATGTCCATTTCTTTTTCATTCATTCATTCCTATTCTTTCCTATATTTTTTTTCTTTCTTGACCGAATTACTTCGTCGAAACTGGCCTAAATTTGTTTAAAGTACTGTGCGTTTATTTCAATATATTCGAATCTGGTCAGATCTTTCAAAAACATGATGCACCTTTGTTCTGGTCAAATCTCATTTTTTAAAAGTTGCTAAATTTCATTATTACAAAAAAAAAAAAAAAAAAAAAAAAAAAAGGAAACGAAGTTTCAGCAGCCCAAAAATAAATGAGAATTATTTCTTCTTGTTGTAGTCCATAAATTTTTATTTGTGTGCTTTTTGTTCACTTTGTTTTCATTCCTAAAATCTATAAATAATCTATTTGTTGACTTTGGATTGCTACAAGAATTGTTTTTATTAAGGTTGGTTAAGTTCAATAAAGAACTAGAAGAGTGAACTAAAGAGTGGAAAAAGGCAAGAGAGTAAGAGGGTAAAAGCCGAATTTGAGTGAAACACGAGCGTGAGTACCATCAATCTTGAGGGAAACATGTGAGGGTGTGCTTGTGAGATTTGCTAACTTTATTTTGCAGGTTATTAAACATGTCTCAAGAAACAAACCAAGGCTCATCCAATGAAGCCCCAAAAATGTTAGATTTCAAACTTTTCTTTAAATCCTTGGAGAAAACGTTTGAACGATTGAACTCACGATTTGATAAAGTACATGAACGACTAGACAAAGTTGAATCTAGTTTACAAAGGGGGAAACGACCTAAAGCTCCTAATGTACAATGACGAGAGATGAATCTGCCTCGGTATAGATATGAAGTTGATGATTGGGATGACATAGAGGAAGAACATTGTGCCTCTAATACGAGTTTAGGCAGATTCTAGCAAGGATATGGGAATAGAAGATATAGGTATAGGAAGCGGATCGATAATAATATGGGAAGCATCAAGATAAAGATTTCATCGTTTGAAGGGAAGAACGACCCTGAAACGTACTTGGAGTGGGAGAAGAAGATATAATTGATCTTTAAGTGTCACAACTACTCCGAGTATAAAAAAGTAAAACTCGTTGTAATTGAATTTGTTGATTATGCTATAATATGGTGGGATCAACTTGTAATGAACAGAAGGAAAAACCATGAGAGGCCTATAGAGACGTGGGCGGAAATTAAGGCCATAATGAGGAGGAGGTTTATCCCTAGTCACTACTATAGGGATTTGTACCAGAAGTTACAAAGTCTTACTCAAGGATATTGGAGCGTAGATGATTACTACAAGGAGATAGAGATCTCTATGCTCCGGGTTAATGTCGAGGAAGATAGAAAAGTTACCATGAAAAGGTTCTTAAATGGGCTGAATTGGAAAATTGCCAACGTGGTGGAGTTGCAACATTATGTGGAATTGGAGGACATGGTGCACATAGTAATAAAGGTGAAATGACAAATTAGAAGGATGGGAACTCAATCATTTCAAAATCCAGGCTCCTCCACTTTATGGAGGCCTAACGAGATGAGAGGTGAAGGGGTTATTTTTTAGTCCAAAATCGAACCACCGAACATGAGAGATGACGTGCCCAATGCCAATAAAGGTAAAACCAAAACCCAAACTCATAATCATGATATTAAATATTTTCATTATTTGGGAGTAGGTTACATAGCTTCACAATGCCCAAATAAAAGGACCATGATAGAACATGTTGGTGGAGAGATGAAAATTGAAAGCGAGAGTGATGATGACCAGGCGTTACTGCATGGGGATACTTGTGATGGTGATATGGAGTACCCAGTGGAGGGTGAGTTACTTGTGGCTTGGAATGCTCTAAGTACTCAAATCACGGAGGATGATATGGTGCAAAGAGATAACATTTTTCATACTAGATGCCATGTCAACAACAAGGTATGTAGTATGATCATTGATGGGGGAAGCTGTACTAATATTGCTAGCACTACTTTAGTAGCAAAGTTGAGTTTACCTATCTTGAAATATCCTAGACCGTACAAATTGCAGTGGTTGAATGATTGTGGGGAGGTTTGGGTAAATAAGAAAATGTTAGTTTCCTTTTCAATTGGGAGGTACAAGGATGAATTACTTTGTGATATTGTTCCAATGCATACGAGAAACATATTGTTGGGTAGGTCGTGGTAATTTGACAAAAAGGTTTCTTATGACGGGTTCAAGAATAGCCATTCCTTAGTTAAGGACAATAAAACAGTTACTCTTGTCCCGTTGACTTCAAGACAAGTGTATGAAGATCAAATGAAATTGAAAAGAGATAATGAGTTGAAAAAAAACTTGTGAGACCGAGGGTTCAAAAATAGATAAGAAAGAGGAGAATGAAAATATAAAGAAAGTGAAGAAGAGAGAGAGTGAAAAAAAATAAGAGAAAAATAGAAAAACAAGTGAATTTTTATGCTAAAGCAGGTGATGTTAAGAGGGCTTTTTATATAAATCAGCCTATATTTGTACTCTTGTACAAAGAGACTTGTTTTACCACTAAAGAAATTGACAAATCTTTGCCTAGTGTTGTTATTTATTTGTTGCAGGAATATAAGGACATGTTTCCTAGTGATGTGCATAGCGGATTTCTACCTAATAGAGGGATCGGGCATCAAATCGATTTTTTACCAAGCGCAACAATTCCTGACCAACTAGCCTATAGGCATTATTCAGAGAAGACAAAGGAACTTCAAAGGCAAGTTGAGGAGTTGATGGCCAAAGGATACGTACGAGAAAGCTTGAGTTCATGCGCAGTACGAGTGTTACTTGTGCCTAAGAAGGATGGGACTTGGCGAATGTTTGATGATTGCCGAACTATTAACAACACTATGGTGAAGATTCGAGGACGAATCCTTTTGAAGAGAGGAGGAATGATGAGAATCAATAAACACTATCAGAGGATCCGTTACATGTTCCAATTAGGCCTATTATTTGGGCAAGATCAAAGAAAAATCAATGGAGCACTTAATGGGCTAATTCAAAAGACTTGACCCATATCTATAATAGTTAAGTCCAAATTAGGCCTATCGACAATCAAAGCCTATTTCATCTCATCAAGGCAAGTGAAGAGACTTAAACATGAACTTAAATGGGCCAAGTCATGTGGACCATGAAATTCTCAGCATATTTATTTTATTTATTAGTGTTTTATTTTTAATTTAGTTATTTATTTGATAATTTGTAAGATAAGATTGCCAATTTAGCCTTTTCCTTTTTAGATTAGGAATTAGTTATTTCCTTTTTAGATTAGGAATAGGGTTTCCTTATTTCTTTAGGATTCCTTAATCCTCTAGAGTTTCCTTTTAGTTCTATTGTCGCTACCACTATTCATGTACTGTTCACCGACACTGTTCATGGTTGCACTATTCACTAACTAGGATTTTTTCTTTTATCTATTTAAGAGACTTGTATCCCATGGAAAAAAAACATATTATTTTTTATTAATAAAATTATGAGAGTTTTCTTTTTAGTTCTTCAGATAACTTTTCTAAACTTATCAAGAGTTTTTTGTGGCGTTCAAACTTATATTTTTGGTTCGTGATTAATTATAATCATTAGGTCAAGATCATTATACCATTGGTTCGCATTTCGTTCATAAACGTTGGGTCAAGATAATCTATCTTTCAATTTCTATATTTTTAGTTTGCTCAAAATTTGATTTAGTTTCGATCTTCGCGAAGAAACTTTAAGTTAGTTTCGGGTCGCACTAATTCTTGGTGAGGTTCGTATCAACATGTATTTGTGTACATTTAGTTACATGTAACTAATTACATGTATTTTGTCTGATTTTTGTTACATCTAATAATGTTTTACATGCAAATTAGTTATGTATTACAAAATACAGTAATATTTATTACATCTAACAGAAATTCACACAAAGTAGTTACATATAACTTCGCGTGTGCAAGCGCGTTTATTAGGCTTCTGTCTTTTTTAAATAGGTAGAACTAAAACATAAGTTGTTTCTACCTCTGAGACTTTTTTAAAATTAAGGGTGAAAGAAGGGACCTCCCACCAAATGCTCCTATTTATTATCTAGGAAAAAAAATACATTTTAAACCCTCTAACTATTGACACATTTCTAAGTAGTCTTTCTAAATTTGCACATTTCATTTTAAATTCTCTACGTATCAATAGATTTTTAAATGATCATTCTGTTAAAAATTCCGTTAAAAGTACTAGAATGGAGGGGAAAAATAGTCTTATATATTTTTATATTTTTTAATTTTTTAATCATTTAAAAAAATTTAAGAGGTTATTGTGTATGTTTTTTTAACTTTAGTGGTCAAAATGTTTTTCTCTTTCAACCCCCACATCCTACTCCAAATCCAGCGACCCCTCCTACACCTGGTTTAGCTCCAGCAACGACGAACGTACCCAACCCCAACCCCATGTAACATTCATCTCCCCTCCCACCCCTTCCGTCTCCCACCCCCACTCCTTGCTCCAATTCTGGCTTCAAATATGGTTTTTAAAATAGTTTGATCTTCTTCGATCATTTGAACTCGTCGTTTCTTCTCCGATCAACATGTTCTTCTCCTTAAGAGTATTTTACTAATGGTAAAAGTCTTTCTTCTCTCTATCTCTAAAAAAATATGCAAAGCACCGTCGGAAACCCAATAGCACCGTCGCTTCTAGAGCAACATTTTTCGATCAACTCCTCACCAGAACATCATTGTCTTTCACACCAATAGCATCGTCGCTTCCAGCTTTAGCGAAGCCACAGTTGAATACCAAGTACCCGAATTGAAAACTTTATCTTCATCTCTCTCTTGAATGCTCTATCTTGGGAAACATCCACCATTGCAAACCCAATTCTTCTCATGAGAGAAATGGATTTTCTTAGATCTACTCTTCATTTCTTCTTATTTCTTATATTTAGTTTCACATTCGGATAGATCAAAGAACGATCTATCTTTTGATCTTGGTTTCAATTGGTTTACTCATCGTCTTCTTTCAAATTTGGGGGTCGGTGGCGTGGTTCATCGTCTTCATTCAAATCGACGGTAGTGTTCATCGTCTTTGTTCAGATTGGTGTGACGGTGGCATTGTTTGTTCAGATCTGTGGTGTTAGTTGTATACGTTCAGATCTGGGTGATAGTGGCATTGTTCATTGCCCTCATTCAGATTGGCGACTTTGTTTGTCGTATTCCTTCAAATCAGTATGACGGTGATGTTGCTCGTTCAGGTCGATAACATTCAAGCTCATTCGGATCTGTCATTTTGTTGCTGCAGAATTAATAAAGAACGAGTTTACCGAATTAGCTTGGGTTGAGTCGCGGACTAGGTCGATCTCTTTAAGACGTTTCGCGGCTCTGCCCAAGAAGCATGTAATCAGTATATTAGCCTCGTTGTCCCCAGGATAAAACAACCCAGAAATCTCATCTGTTTAGGACGTTCTTTGCACTGTAGAAGTGTCAAAAACCAAACACCCCCACATACTGTTAGTAAAATGAACAAACTGCTCAGAAATCAAATTTGAACCGAAGAAACAATACTGGAACAGAACAGAACAAATCTGGAACAGAACAGAACATAACAGACCCGGAACAGAACATAATAGATTTGCAACAGTTCGGAAAGAAATAGTTTTCTGTTTCGGAACAGATTCGGAAAGGAAAAACAATAAAAAAAAAGAAGGAGAACAGTGTTTTTTATTTTATTTTATTTTTTATTTTTATTTTATGAAACTGCAGAGTAATCTTTCTGAATTTTTTTTGTAACTCAAATATAAGGAAAACGTTTGCTTTTATAGACCCAAAACAGCTAATTGAAACCGTTGCCAAGTGGTTCGAAAATGGGGGAGAGATCTCAAGAATGTGGGAGCAAAAAACGTGGGAACAATTTTACTAAGTTAAAATATAAAAGAAAACTGTTCTGAATTATTTTAATAATAAAAATAATTATTTAAATAAATTTTGTCCAAAAAATTAAGTGCCACCTCACCACACGCGCGACTCGACTCGACTCGGCACGGCACGGCCGGACAGACTGCGGCGCACGTGCGCGTGTGTGTTAAACTAGTAGGGATGTATCTCCTTTCCCCACCACAAAATATGGATACCCCTTGGGGCATACCCCAAGTGTCTCACATACTCCTATATATACTCCTCATTACCTCTTCTCCCAACCAATATGGGATAGAAGGAATTGAGGGAAAACCATTTGACATTTTCTATAACAAAAACATTTTTAAAATTCAATTTGATCCAACAATCTCCCACTTGAATTTTTAAAATAATTTTTTCATCGAGCACTATAAAACAACATAAGATTGTGCATAAGTAAAGGTGTCTGTCGACTTGAACCTTTACATAGTAAAAATAATTTTGATTATATTAGAGTAACTCGTAATTTTGAACTCTATCTCTAACAACATCACACACACAACCTTATCAGGGTGTAGTCTAAAAGCCTGTGCTTTACGGCCATGCACGTATATCCCAGTATAGTGAATGCTCTAGAGAATTTACCCAAAATTTCATAGGAAGCGGCCACACTTCCACATTCACATAGGTGAGTCTATCAAAAGTACTCTTGTAGCTAGGTACTCCACTCCATATAAAGTATGGATCCCATTAAGAGTTAAGAAAAACTCAACCTTCTATCGCTTCAGGATGTCATACTTCAAACAACACATATTTGGAATAGAAATCAAAATTATTATTATAGCATGATTCTCTTCATATCACTTCATGAGTTGTTATTACCCTTTGAACCTATTTCTTGGGATCTCCAGTCTATAGGTTGGGTTTCCCTCACAAATGACTCGTCAATCCATGGGCTTGAGTCCCATTCCTTTCAAGGTTTTGTAAACCTTTTTTTGAGCTAATCCTTTCATCAAAGGATCGGCTAAGTTATCATCAGACCATACATGATCCACTCTCACAGCCCCTGTAGAGATATACTCCATAATAGTGTTGTGTTTGCGACGTATTTGTCGCCTTTTTCCGTTATAATAACGGTTCTAAATTTTTGCAATAGCCGCGGTACTATCGCAATGGATCAAGACAGCTGAAATCAGTCTCTCCCATAAAGGGGTATCAGAAAATAGGCTCCTTAACCACTTTGCTTCCTTATTAGCCGAAGCTAGTGCAATCATCTAAGACTCCATAGTAGATTGAGACAAAATAGTCTGTTTCTTAGATTTCCAAGAAACAACTCCATCAGCTATACTAAATATATAGCCGCTAGTTGCCTTGGAGTCATCTGAAAGAGTGTTCCAATCAGCATCGCTATATCCTTCCAAAACAGCGGGAAACTTTTGATAATGTAATTCAAGGTTCATAGTTCTTTTTAGGTATCTCATGATCCTATCAATAGCATGCCAACGCTCAATACTAGGTCTACTTGTAAACCTGCATAGTAATCTCACAGCATACGCTATGTCGGGTCTAGTGCAATCAGTGGCATATCTCAGATTGTTTAACACCGTCACCGGTGTTATTGAACAACTTCACACTAGGGTCATAAGGAGTACATGCTGGTTTACAATCAAAATGGTTATATTTCTTTAGAATTTTCTCGATATAATGAGATTGATCTAAAGAAATTTCATATTTAGACCTAGTTATTTTAATACCAAGAATTACATTCGCTTCACCAAGATCTTTCATGTCAAAATTAGCACATAACATGATTTTCACATTATTCACAACATAAATATTAGAATAAAAAATCAACAAGTCACCCACATAAAGACATATAATAGTGTAAACATCATTTTCAGATTTGTAGTAAATGCATTTGTTACTTTCATTTATTTTAAAACCATATGAAATAACTAGATTATCAAATTTCTCATGTCATTGCTTAGGTACTGGTTTCAAACCATAAAAAGATTTATCTAATTTGCATACTTTATTTTCTTGACCAGGAATAACAAATCCTTCAGGTTGGTCCATATAAATCTCTTCTTCTAATTCACCATTTAAAAATGCAGTTTTAACATCCATTTGGTGCACAACAAGATCATGAATAGCAGCAAGTGATAACAACACATGAATAGAAGTAATTCTAGAGACAGGTGAGAAGGTATCAAAGAAATCTACATTCTCTCTTTGTCTAAACCCTTTGGCTGCGAGACGAGCTTTATATTTATCAATGGTTCCATCGGGTTTTAATTTCTTCTTTAGAATCCATTTACATCCTATTGTTTTATAACCAGGAGGTAAATCTACTAAATGCCAAGTTCTATTTGACTCGAGAGAGAGTCAATTTCATCATCTATGGCCTCTTGCCACAAATTGGCATCTATAGAGGACAATACCTCTTGGAGGGTGTGCAGATCATCCTCTAAAGTGTATGCAAAGAAATCTTAACCATAATCTTTAGCAGTACGAGTCCGTTTACTTTTCCTAGGTTCAAATTCTAATTCATTATCAGGCTCATTAATTCTAATGATAGGCATATTACTAGATGTTGAGCCCCCACTATTCTTCAATTTAAACGAAAATCTATATTCATAAAAATCAGCATCATTAGATTCAATAATAACATGATCATGCAAGTCGTAAAATCTATAAGCCTTGCTATTCATAGCATAACCAATAGAAACACATTCATATGCTCTACTTGCAAGTTTTTTCCTTTTTGGATCAGGAATCCGAACATATGCCAAACAACCCTAGGTTTTAAAATAAGATAAATTTGGTTTCTTATTTTTGAAAATTTCATACGGTGAAATTTTACTATGCGATTTGGGAACTCTATTAAGCATATAACAAACAGTCAATAAAATCTCACCCCATCAGTGAGAAGCAGCACCAGAGTTAAGAAAAATAGCAACTACAGATTCAGCAAAAGTTCTATTTTTCCTTTCTGCCTTACCATTCATTTAAGGAGAATACGGTGCAATTCTTTAATGAATAATCTCATGAGAATTATAAAATTCAATAAACATATCTGAATCATATTCGGTTCCTCTATCACTACGCAACCTCTTACTTTTTTTATTGCACTGATTTTTAATCTCAGTCACAAACAATTTAAACATATTAAGTGCTTCACTTTTATATTTCATGAGATAAATATATGTAAAATCAAAACAATCATCTATGAATGTAATAAAATAGCGTTTACCATTCCTAGTCACGACACCATCAAATTCACAAATATCAGAATGTATCAAGTCAAGAGATTCAGATTCTCTAATTACTGATTTATGAGGGGTTTTTGGTAATTTTAGCTTGACTACAAAATTCACACTTTTCAAAATCATTCAAAGATAATTTAGGAATTAGTTCTAAGTTGCTTAAGTTTTTAATAATGCGTTTGTTAACGTGACAAAGTGTAGTATGCCAAATATTAAAAGAACACAACATATAAGCAAAAAAAGAAATTTTATTAGCATCAACATTCAGTTTGAATATTCCATCAGTTGCATAACCCTTCCCAACAAAAATATTATTTTTGGTTAAGGTGTACAAATCAGCCCAGATAGTTTGAGTGAATCCCGCCTTGTTAAGAAGATAGCCCGAAACCAATTCTTTCTCATCTTTGGGGTATGCAAAACATCCTTAAGAATGACCGTCTTTTTAGAGGTAAACTTCAATTCTACGTCACCAGGACCAACTACAATAGTGGAGTGGGAATCACCCAGCAACACTTTCTTATCTTTACTTTCAAAATAAGTTTTGAACATAGCACGATGATAGCAGACATGGCGTGAAGCACCCATATCTACCCACCACCCTTCGGATCCACCAACTATGTTGATTTCAGAAATCATAGCAATAAGTTGGTCCTCAGTAAGATTTGCTTGCGGAGCAAGACGACGTCTTTGCCGGCAGTTCCAAGCCATATGACCTTCATTTTCACAATTGAAGCAAATAAACTGTTCAGAAGTATTTCTTGAAGAGGGTTTCAACTTATTTTGATTTTGATGCTCATTTCTGTTCTGGTTGTTGTGGTGGCGATTCTGAATCTGATTCTTCATATTTTTTCTTTTGGGTTTCAGAATTGCTGAGGATGATTTTCTGTGAGCGTTGTTGGATACAACGAGCACTTTATCTTTCTGATCTTGTTTTCGGACTTCCTCCTCAATCCGAAGATGAGTGATCAAACTCTCTAAAGAAAACTCTTTTATTTTGTGCCTAAGAGTATTCTTAAAATCTTTCCAAGAAGAAGGTAATTTGTCAATTAAAACAACAACTTGAAATTGTTCATCAAGGGACATACCTTCAGCAATTATTTCATGAGCAATTTTCTGAAGTTCATGAGACTGAGCTTCCACAGATTTGTCATCGGTCATTTGATATTTCATATACCGACTTACAACATATTTTTTCATTCCAGCCTCCTCAGTGTCGTATTTCTTTGAAAGAGTATCCCAAATTTCCTTGGCAGTTTTGTTAAAACAGTAATAATCATACAGGTCATCAGACACACCATTAAGAATAAAATTCTTACAACGAAAATAATTTTCAGCCCATGTCTTATCTTCCTGAATCTGGGCATCGGTAGGATCTTTCGGTAATACAGGTTTTTTAGTGGTACAGATATATACTACTTTTTTTATAGTAAAAAAAAATAACATCTTCTATCTCCATCTTTTAAAATAAAACCCTTCGAACCGAAAGGGCTTGTTGAGATCAACAACAGACATCGTAGTGGACAATTGGCGGAAAATAAACGTCTTAAAATTGTTGCTGCAGAAATTAATAAAGAAAGAGTTTACCGAATTAGCTTGGGTTGAGTCGCGGACTAGGTCCATCTCTTTAACACGTTTCGCAGCTCTGCCCAAGAAGCGTGCAAGTAGTATATTAGCCTCGTCATCTCCAGGATAAAACAACCAAGAAATTTCCTCTGTCTAGGACGTTCTTTGCACTGTAGAAGTCCCAAAAACCAAACATCCCCACACACTATTCATAAAACGAACAAACTGCTCGGAAATCAAATTTGAACCAAAGAAACAATACCGGAACAAAATAGAACATATCCGGAACAGAACAGAACAGATCTGGAACAGTTCTAAAAGACATAGTTTTCTGTTTCGGAACAGTTTCGGAAAAGAAGAACAATAAAAAAGAAGAAGGAGAAAAGTGTTTTTTTTTTTTTTTTTTTTTCTGAAACTGCAGAGTAATCTTTCTGAATTTTTTTCGTAAGTCAAATATAAGGAAAACGTCTACTTTTATAGACCCAAAATAGCTGACTGAAACCGTTGCGAAGTGGTTCGAAAATGGGGGAGAGATCTCGGGAATGTGGGAGCAAAAAACGTGGGAAAGTCAAAAGGGGAGAGGATGTATTTCCTCTCCCCTCCACAAAATGTGGGTACCCCTTGGGGCACAATGCAAGTGTCTCACATACCCCTAGATATACTCCTCATTGCCTCTTCTTTCAACCAATGTGAGATAGAAAGAATTGAAGAAAAACCATTTGACATTTTCTATAACAAAAACATTTTCAAAATTCAATTTGCTCCAACAGTCTTCATTCAAATTGATGGTAGCATTCGTCGTCTTTGTTCAGATTGATGTGACGATGGCATTGTTTGTTCAGATCGGCGGTGTTCGTTGTATGCATTCAGATCTGGGTGACAGTGGCGTTGTTCGTTGCCTTCATTTAGATTGGCGACTTTGTTGTCGTATTCCTTCAAATCAGTATGACGGCAGTGTTGCTCGTTCAGGTCGGTAACGTTCAAACTCATTCGGATTTGTCATTTTGGTGCTAAATTTTTCCCCATCCAGATCTATAGGCCATAGATATAGACTTTGCCAAAAGAAGGTGGGAGGAGAGCTGAACATCTTATGCGGGTTTGGGGGTGGGTGAATGCCGTTGCCGGAGCTGAAGCAAGGGTGGGGGGGTTGCCGGATCTGGAGTAGGGGGGTTGAAAGAAAAAATATTTTGACTCTAAAGTTAAAAAAAAAATACACAATAACCTCTTAAACTTTTTAAAATGATCAAAAAATTAAATATATATATATATATATATATATATATATATATATATATATATATTTTGTTCTTTTAGTCTGTTACTTTTTTGACAGAATGACTATTTAAAAATATAATAATATTTAAAGAGTTTAAAATAAAATGCGTAAATTTATAAGTCTACTATTTGTAAATGTGCTAATAGTTAATGAATTTAAAATAGATATGTGAATAGTTAATGGGTTTAGAGTATACTTTTTCTTCTAATCTAATAGTGGTAAATGATATTTTAATCGCAATAATTTGAAGTTTCAATTTCATCCCACATGATGCGGTTCAAACAAAACAAAAGCCTGTGTGTTGAGTCCACGGTTGGATTTTCAAAATCAGGCGTCCTTCGTGACCGTTACCCCTTCTCTCTTTCGCTATTCTTTCGCGCCATGAGATGAATCGCTCACTCTCTCATCTTGTCCTCCCCACTTGCCAATCCCTCAAGTCCCTGAAAACCACTCACGCTCGTCTGATAATCGACGGCTCAATCACCTCCTCCGACCTCGCTCTCAACAAGATCCTCCGCCTGTACTCGCGTTTCGATGCCACCATTTTCGCCCGCAAGCTTTTCGACGAAATTACCGATCCAAATCCATTTCTATGGACGTCGCTGATTCATGGGTACGTTGAGAATAATCAATATAATGATGCTTTTGACATGTTCTTCCGTATGCGGTGTGAGTCGATTCCGCTCTTGAATTTCACTCTTTCTTCGATTCTCAAGGCTTTGGGTAGACTAAAGAGATCAAAATACGGTGAAGCAATTCACGGGTTTGTGCTAAAATATGGATTTGGTTCTGACTTGATTTTGCAAAATGCGATGATCGATTTGTTCATGAGATGTGGAGAAGTCGATTCTGCGAGAAGGGTATTCGATGAAATGGATGAGACCGATGTAGTTTCTTGGAATTCAATGATATCAGGGTATGTGAATAATGATAAAATCGATATTGCACGAAAGGTGTTTGATAAAAGTCCCGACAGAAATGTGATTTCTTGGACAAGCATTATTTCGGGGTATGTTAAGGCTGGTGAAATGGTGGAAGCGAAGCATCTTTTTGATGCCATGCCTTCAAAAGACATGGCTGTATGGAGGGTGATGATTTCCGGATACATAGATGCTGGTGACCTACATTCTGCTCGTCTTCTATTTGATGAAATGCCTACCCATGATATTGGAACTTGGAACTTGATGATTTCGGGGTTTTGTAAAATAGGGGAAATAAAATTGGCCGAAGATTATTTCAACAGAATTCCATATAGAAATCTTTCATCATGGACGATAATGATTGATGGCTACGTAAAATCCGAAAATTTGAGTAGTGCTAAGCTATTATTCGATCAAATGCCCAAGAAAAACCTAGTTCCGTGGTCTATTATGATTGGAGGTTACGCTAGAAATGGACATCCTCGTATTGCTTTGGAATTATTTGAGAAATTTAAGGATCAAGGCATTAAAACGGACGAGACTTTCATTTTAGCCATCATAGGTGCCTGCTCACAGCTAGGGGTACTTGATTCAGCCGAATCAGTTATTCGCGACTATATAGGAGTAGTGGGGCCGTCGCTTTTCTCTAACTTACCCTTTTTCACTAGCTTGATAGATATGTATGCCAAATGTGGAAACATAAAAAAAGCCATAGAATTGTTCGAAACGGCCATTGAAAAAGATTTGCTTTGCTATAGCACAATGATTTCCGCCTATGCAAATCACGGGTTGATTCGAGAAGCCATTTCTTTGTTCGAGGATATGAAAAAAGCTAAAATGAAGCCCGATGGAGTCACTTTTCTTGTGGTTTTGAGTGCTTGTAATCATGGGGGACTTGTCAATGAAGGAAAAAGTTATTTTCAACAAATGAGTGAAGAATTTCAAATTCAACCAACAGAAAAACATTATGCATGTGTAATTGATCTTCTTGCTCGAGGCGGATGCATTGAGGAGGCATATGGGCTTATACGAGGAATGCCTGTGGCCCCCACATCGGCGATATGGGGTTCTTTACTTTCTGCTTGTAATGTTCATGGAAATGTGAAAATGGCTGAAATTGCAGCCGCTGAATTGTTCAAGATAGAGCCTGATAATTCCGGTAACTATATTCTCCTTTCTAATATGTATGCAGCTTCTGGACAGTGGTGTGATGTTGCCAACATTAGAGCAAAAATCAGGGAGAATCGGGTGAGGAAAAACAGGGGTTCTAGTTGGATTGAGTTGGGTTCTGTGGTGCATGAGTTTGTTATGCGAGATTTATCGCATATCGATTCGGGTAGAATTTACTTCGTATTGTATTTGATTTATGAAGATATGAAGCTTTCGGGATATTTAGTGAACGCCAAACAAGGAGCAATGCCAAGTTCTACATTATCATTTATCAATGATCTTGAAAGTGGATGATCATTCGTGCATGGCCATATCACATATTTCTACACACACCAAAAAAGGTGTGCACAAAGCCTTCTGCTACCGTGGGGTTTGGGAAGGGTCAAATATGCGCAATTTTACCTCTGCATATAGAGATTGTTTTTAAGATTTGAAACCGGGCCTCTAGGTCACAATGGAGTGCCTTTAGTATTGTATCCGGGCCCACCCTTAAAAAAAGGTTCGTTGAGTGATTTTCATTAATATATTGAACTTCTTCACAAGCATGAACGCCTTCTGTCGAGTTTGAAGTTGTTCGAAATAGAACCAAAAAAAGCAAAATCTGTGTCATAAGATGTTAGGTTTCTTACTCATTTCGGAACTTATTAGATCTTCAAAATTGTTTTTTTTTTCCTCGGGTATTTTTTGCTCAACAAATCTCAGGCTGCGTTTAGGTGAGATATTTGACAAAGGAATTTCATTTGTAAAAAAAAAAAAAAAAAAAAAAAAAAGAAAGGATTTGTAAAATAATTTTTTAAGAAAATTTTACAAATTTCTTTCGGAATCAAATTCTTTCGTCAAATTCTCACCCACAGGCACTCTTATATTTAATATTGAAATGATTTGGCCTTTTATCTATTCTTTTTCAGGTATGTGGAAGATGGATCATCGAATTGAACAGTATAACAGAATCCAACCGTTTATCATCAAACTGTTCTTGAGTGAATTTCATGAACATATATCGAACTTTCCGGTCGGTGTTTGAAGCCATTGGTTGAGTTTTCAAGCTCGACGAAACTGAGAAATCACTTACAAGTCAGAAGATGCAAAGGCTTATTCTCGGTATGTAAACTTACTTTTGTTCCTAATGCGATTTCTTCCTCTTAATCAATCTTTCTATTTATTTAGGACAATCAGTGGAAGGTCCTCCATTTAAGCTCTAATTAGTAAAAAATTCTACATGCAATAATTTTTTTTGATTTAGTCCCATCTATTTTAAAAAGGCGGAAACTTTACTCACGTGATAGTCACGCGCCTGTTACATGTAACTACTTTATGTGTAATATTACTATATTACAAGTAACTAATTTATTTTATTTTATTTTTTTTTTCCAGTTGCATGTTCTAACAATATATAATTTTGTAGTTACATGTCTATTATATGTAACTAAAAAATTTGGGTTACATGTCTCTGATATGTAACTAAAAAGTTTGATATTTTTTTAGTTACGTCATAAAATATTACACATATATATGTAATTGTAATATGTAACTAATATTATATAAGTACATGTAATTGAAAATACCCAAATATGTGTAAAAAATAACAATTATGAAATTGTAACTAACATTAGTTATATGTAATATAATTCATTATAAAAATTGAATGTATTCACTAAAAAATTCCCTACAATTCCTGCAATGCGGGATTAAAATACAAATAAAATATAATTTAAAGGACTAAATCAAAATTTAATAACCCAAAAGAACTTTTCACCAATTAGACTTAAAAAAAATAAATTTTTGTCCGATTTTCTCATTTATTTATTGTTTTCCCAAATTGAGCTACTATGTTCAATGAACCTATACAATTTTTTAATGAAAATAGTTATAAAATGGTACCCATTAATTCTAAATCATTACTAAATTGCAACTTTAATCATTAAAAAAGGGGATTAAAAAAATAATTACATACTTTTGCTTTTTACTTTTTATAGCGCAGAGCTCCAAAAATTATCGTCTTTTACCCAAATGTCTATTAGAATATGATATTCACAAAGCACAACAAACAGTGCATTGCTCGAAAATATTACCATAATAAGAAGATTATTACGTCCTGTTTGGCTGTGCATCTATCTAAAAGCAGAAACCTGTGTTTTGGTGAAAAATCACATATAAAATGCTTCAAAAAATTGGGAAAAGACTAATACGTTTAATGAAAAACAAAGGCCCCGTTTGGTTATCTCGGATTCCTAAATTCCAGAAATAAGAAAATGTTGATATCTATTCACTCTCACAAAACTATTCTCACTATCATCCCGTTGGCCGCCATATATTTAAAGAAAAAAAAAAAAAGAACAAATGTTATAACCAAACGTGTTTCTTGTTTCTGTTCGCATAAATTAAAGGAAACAATTTCAGGACAATAATCGTTACCAAACACGATTATATTTACAGAATATTCCATAATAGAAGCAAATTTTTTATCCCATCTCATCCCACCCATTTGAGTTTATTGGAACTACAAACGGAAAAACAAAAAGGCCAACCAAACGCCACCAAAGTTAATGGATATAATGTTGAAACAAATGAATTTTAATTTAATTTTTAGAATAGAAAGTGCCAAATGTGTCAAATTGGTTTTTTCCTCAAAACCTTTTGTCTCACATTGGTTGAGAGAGATAAAATTAAAGTGGATATCTAGGGGTATGTGAGACACTTGGGGTATGCCCCAAGGGGTACCCACATTTTGTGGAGGGGAGAGGAGTTACATCTCTATCGGTTTATCACACGCGCGCACTGCCGCCGTCCGTCCGAGCCGCGCCGCGCGTGTGATGAGGTGGCACTTATTTACTTTTTAGAAAAAAATTATTTAAATTTTTTTTTTATTACAGTTTAATTAAAAAAAATAATAAAAAACTGTCGGAAATTTTTTTTTGAAACCGTAGGAAATGTTTTAACGTTTTGATTAAAAAAAACAAAACGTTTTGATTAATTTAATTTAACGTTTTCTTATTTAATACTTTCGGTTTCAAAACAATTTTTTTTTCTATAAATTGAAGCCTTTTTTTCTTCAGTTGAAGCACGAAAAAAAAAACAGTCTCATTCTGTTCCAGCACTGTTTCTGTTCCCGATTTTGTTTCTGTTTCTGTTCCGATTTTGTTTCTGTTTCTGCTCCGAAACAGTTTCTGTTCCGAAACATTTTCGGCTTCATCTTCCGGATCTGTTCCGGTACTGTTTAATCTGTCCGATTTTGGTTTCCGAGCAGTTTGTTCGTTTTGCGAATAGTGTGTGGGGGTGTTTGGTTTTCGGGACTTCTACAGTACAAAGAACGTCCTAGACAGAGGAGAATTCTGGGCTGTTTTATCCTGGGGACGACGAGACTGATACACTGCTTGCACGTTCTTGGGCAGAGCCGCGAAACGTCTTAAAGAGAGCGACCTAGTCCGCGACTCATCCCAAGAAATTTTGGTAAACTCGTACTTTATTTATTTTCTGCGACAACATATAATTTTTTGTGAAACCAAAATTTTTTAGGTACCGTTTGATAATTTTTGTAAGTATTTTTTTTATAAAAAAAAAATTAAAGGAAAAAAAAATACTTAAAATAGACGACGTGTTTGCGTTGTGTTTTAAAAAAAGTACTCAATCAAGAGAATAAAAATATTTTTTTTCTTTTTTTTTTGGAAAACATGAATGTAGTTGTTTTTCATTTTTTTGATGTTTTTATTTTAAGATATTCATGAATGAGGACCTCTCTACCTAGATTTCTCAACCCTCTAGAAAATTCCTCTTGGGTTAAGAGATTATTTATACCAATAACCCTATGATATCATCTATGTGCTACCTCTTTTTTTTTTTTTTTTTTTGGGTAAGGTGTGTCTGGACCAGATTACGTACATTTCGACTAATCTTCTTAAGCGATCTTAAAGACGCACTCCTACGTATATCAAAATTAAATTCAAAATTTAATTCTCCTATCTATAAACAGGATTCTTGAAGTTGATTGACAAAAGAAGGGACAGCTGCCCTAGTCAACCGAACTAACTCTGACCTAGGGGGGTTCTTTACTGTTTTAGGCCGAAAATAGCTTTAAAAGTAACATGATGGTGAGGGAGAGTGTGGGACAGCCCTATTGTAGAAGAACGCGTGTACCCTTAAAAGGACATTCGAATCAATAATTAATGCAAAAAAGATTAATATTCCATCCACATGGAGCAGGACAAAAAGAATCTGAATGTCTCTCACCTTCTCCTCTAGCAAGGGACACTATTATTAGTGATGCAATTTCTTTGAGGTTTCTTATCAAATGTTTGGTACATGAACGACGTTTCCTGATAGATTACATCCATATTTGCAAAAAAAAATCATTTATACCCCTTGTATTTTTAAAAATCTTTGGTACCTACCCAAGGTTTTGAAAATTGTACTTTAACCCCTTATGTTTTTTCCTATAATTTTCTTGAAAGTTATTAAGAAATTATTAAGATGGATCTTGAAAAAGTTTAGAAATTATTCTTTGATTATTTATATTTTATGATTTTATCTTTATGGTCTTGAAAATTAATATAAAGGTCCTCAAAAGTAATAAATTATTGTCTGAGGTCATTCTATATGTATAACCCATTTTGCTAGATATACATCTTTATTTAAAAAATATGTATTTATAATTTTGAAAAGACTACTTCACCCTTAATTACATAATTTCTTTTAATTTTTTTTGCAACCCCACATTTCCCCCAAAAATCATTAACACCCCCACCCCCACCCCATACGGTTCCCTTTCCCAGAAACAACCCTCCTCTCACCCTTTTTTCTTCTTCAGGCGACCTTTTTTCTGTTATTCTTACTCACTACATGTGTTTGTTTGTGAGTACGAAAAAAATTTGGTGGCTTTTTTTTTTTCTTCAGAAATTTATTTTTTACATGTATATATATAGAGAGAGAGATACAGAGAGAAACAAGGAGAGAGAGCAAGAAACATGGGGGAGAGAGAAAGACAAAATGGGAGAAAAGAAAAAAATTGCAGCCATCGCCGGCGATGACATTTCACTGTGGTATTCGCGTCACCACTTTATCTCCTGTAGTTAGGCATTTGTTATACTTTACCTCCTTCGTCAACACTTTACCTCTTGTAATTAGGCCTACATTACGGGGTAAAGTGCAATAAAGCCTAACTATAGGAGGCAAAGCGGTGATGAAAATACCAGAAGAGACAAAGTACAAAACGGCCTGACCACATTTGGTATAATATAATTAACCCAAAAATAAATGACGTGAAAAGAAAATTGTTTTCCTTAGCGTTGTTTGATTAGGAAAGAAAAATAAAATGAGGAAAAATAATTTACTTTAATATGATTTACTATTTTACCCTCATATATTACAAAAAAAAAAATTAAAAATTATATCACCAAGGGTATAATTGTAATTTTGGTCATTCTTCCTCACTATCCTTCATTTTTCTCTCAAATTTGTGTGGAAAATTGATTAAAAAATTATGCATTTTCCTTCCTATTTTTTTTCTTTCCATTTTTCAGCCATACCAAACAATTTTTTTTTTCATCCTACTATTCTTTTCATTTTTTTCCATCCTTTTTCAACCCAATCAAATGGACCCTTATTGTTTATATCATACCTAGATTGTTTTGTCTCCTCATTTTTACTCTTCATTTTTTGCCTTCTTACTTCATTCATACTAAATAAGTTTTTTGACGAATCAAATCACTGCCATATCAGTTTAAAGAATACCCTTTTGTGGAAATTCCTTCCTGATTATTCATAATTCTATAGTCCTTTCAAGATAAGACTTTAGATAAAAAATGTACCACATAAAAAACGATATCCTAGAGAACTTCATGGATTACCACTTATTCTAAAATCAATTAGTGTTAGAAAAGGTATATACTCTACCCTTATAGTGTATTCAACAGCACACACAAATGCCCTTGTCATTTGATTGTGACTCGATTCACACCCAAATCTTTTGTCACATGACAATTGCTGTCAAAACTTGTCCAACAGTCTCCTCCTCAGCAATTGCTCCTTCTAGCCTTCTGTCACGGGACAATTGTTAAAACTTGGCTAACAATTAAAATAATTTCGGGAAAGAAGAGAGTTATTTTGATATTATATAATAATTCTATATAGTAAGGTTTTACAATCCCTATTATATAGCCATAATGATGGGATAAATTAGGAGTATATGCTAATAAATGGGATGATTAATGAAAGAAATGAAACTACCAAATTTGTCAACACGACGTAATTAGGAAATATTAAATAATAAATAATGTATTGATACAAATAAAAAATATTTCAACACTCCCCCTCAAGGTGGAAGAAATATGTGTTGGAATCCCAAATTAACAAGAGTAAAAATAGAAGAACGGTTGTTGCTGGAAACAATGACATAGATAAAACGAAGGCAAGGGTTGGGCAACCAATGACAACAACTGAAAAATTCGGCAACCAACGATAACAACTGGTCAGTCGACTAAAGACGACAACTAGAATGATGGGCAACCAACCACGACAACTGAAATTTTCAGGCAACAAACGACGACAATTGAAACGTCGGGCAATAAACAGAGACAATTGGAACATCAGCGACAATTGGAACGTCGAGCAACCAACAACGACAATTGGAATATCAGGCGAGAAGAGTGTGCAAAAACCAGCAGGACCTGCCCACCTGACCCGAACTGGTAAAAAATGACCCGAGGTCGGATTGGAAGGTGAATCTAGGTTGTAGCGGTTTTTTCATAGCAACATCCGAACCATCCGGTTCGAAGTACGTATTTTATTTTATTATTTTTTTCTTGGGATGTATCCAATCCGAAGTGCACAAAAAATGACGTCGTTTTTGTGAAACCCTAGCCTCTTGAATCCTAGTATGCTACATGTTTTCCAATTTCCATTCCACAGCTGCAGTCCACTCCACTTTAGAACGACTCCTTCCTTCCAATTTCTATACACTATATCTACATTTTATTCTTCATGAAGCCTTAAATCTAATTTCTGCTTTGTTCACTACAACAAAAATGACTCATAGGGGCATTAAAAAGTGTCGCGACAAAGTACCTATTGCGACACTTGGGCTTTTTGGGACATTTGGACTGGTGCCCCGTATAAAGCCGCCCCAATAGGTTATAAGGGCATTATATAGTGCCCTTTTATTTGAACTTGTTAAGGCATAAGTGTTCTATAAGATAGCTATTAAGACACCATATATTGCCTCTATAGCATTTTATCTTTTTTTAGATTATATATATTAGGGTACTACAAAATGTTGTAAAAAATCTCTATTAGGACACAGGAATGTATTGCAAAATTATAAAAAAGAACCAACATATAAGGACACTATTTAGCATCTCAATATATACTATTGCGACAGTACATGATGCCCTAATAAGTATCTTATAGGACACTTTTTAGTGTTCCAATAGACTTTTTATTTATTTTATAAGACAATTTTTAGTGTCCCATAAGGTATCTATTTTTTTTTTATATAATTCAAAATTATTTTAAAATATCAAAATACTCTAAATCCAAATAATAAAAACTAAAAATTCCTAAAAATCCAAAATACATAAAGAACCCAAATTTTTTCATTAAAAAGGGGAATTAAAAACCCCATAGATACACAAAATAAAAAAGATCAACCTAATTAAAAAAAAAAAAAAAAAAAAAAACCATCCTCTAACAATGAGGAAGAAATCATAAAGTATTAACCATTAACCAAAAAATAATTTCAACTTGTTTTTGTTCCCCAATACAAGATTTATAGATAAAAAACTTCATGCTACCAAAATAAGATTCACAAAATAAACACTTTTACAACAAAAACGCATCTCTAAAATTTGATGTTTCATAACATACTATATATACATTTGTCTTTATCCATACATTCAATCTTCATCTAGAGAAATCTATATAAACAAAACATATACATAAAGAATCATTAAGTTGTGACTTTTAATAATATTCAACAAAATTCATAATATTCCAAACAAACATACCAAAGACAATGGCCATGCGATAGGTACTCCAATGGCATCACCAATTGGTACGAAAAGTCCATAAGGTCTAATTAGACGTTCATCTCTTTTAACCGAGACTTGGACATTTACTTCACACCAATTTGGTCCTAATTCTTCTCCGCCTACTTGTACCGATGAGTCTACACTATGGACATAACCTTCCGTCACAATTTTCATTGTGTTTGTTATGCTCTTCAATAACACTAATGCTCCACTCTACAATATCCATTTCAATAGTGAAAAACAAAAAATCAGAATAGTTTCGAAAAAAATTAGAATAGTTCTGGAACTGTTTCCAGAAATTTCAAAATAGTTTTGAAAACAATCAAACAATTCTCAAAATTATGGTGTGTAAAAACAGATTATTAGACATGATTTCTAGACAAATATTGAACAATTCAACTTCATTTCAATAATGAAAAACAAAATGGCTCATTTCAATAGTGAAAAACAAAAGATTAGAATTGTTTTGAAAAAAAATCAGAACAGTTCTGGAACTGTTCCTAGAAATTTCAGAACAGTTTTTTAAAAAATCAGAAAAGTTTCTGATTTCCAAGTTTATGATTTCTGTAACAATTTCTGTATCTGTATCTGATTTCTTAGAACAAATTTCTGAGAACAAACTGAATTGGTCCCAAATTTTGGCCACATTTGTATTAGATTTAACATTGTTTAGAGTTTTCATTTGCATATTTTCACTTGTTTTCCCAAAAATCTGAGAACATAAACAATCTATACATGTTCCAATCTCAATTTTTAGTAACAAATTTTTTAGAACAAAAACAGAATTGTTCCCAAAATTTTAGAACAGACAAAACAAAATTGTTCCTGAAATTTCAGAATAGTTTCGGAAAAAAAATCCGAACAGTTCACAAAATTATGGTGTGCAAAAACCAAATATGTATATTACCCGAATTGATCTCCTATCCACAGTTGGTGTTGAATGCTCTTGATGTTCCACCGGTATGGTAGAAATGATAGCCGCATTAGTAGAATTACTTGAAAGCCCTTGCTATTGTAAGAATATAGCCTTCAATTGTTCATATTCATTCTTCAACTCTTTACATTGCTCCCCCATGAGATTCAATGAATTCTTATATTCCATTGCCAACCTATGAGATGCACTACGACTAGGAATATTGCTCCAAACATTAGGAGATGATACACCTACAACATACAATTTTATTAATTTACTAACATAATTCGTCAATAGTTGAACATAATTAAGAAAATATTTCTCACCTAAGCCGAACATACGAATGCGCCCGGTTGCGTCGTTTTCCATAACTTGAGAGAATATGTCATTAGGATCATTATCTTCACACCCTTCCAAAGTTTGCCGACTTAGTTATCTCATATTTGTCTACAATAACATATAGTAGTATTTTGAACATATTATGAAGTTTAAAATTAAATAAAAATTATTCACAAATTATATGCAATTTACAATATCAATACTACTGCTTATCCGGCCACTTCATTTGTCAAAGTTTTATCATTCTTTGAGTAACAAATCATAAACATGTTTGCCCAAGATGGCAAATGACTTAATGTTTTTCGCTACAAGATACATGGAATAATACATAATAAACTAAACTTGTAATAGGAACTAAACATAAAGAAGTGCACAATACCTCTTTCTCTTTAACAATTGCAAAACTAATTTCCTCTTTACGATGGAGCATTTTCAATTGTCTTCTATTGTCCTTATTTTTTCTACTAATTGTTTGGAACAAAAAACTTTATAATTATGTACTCCAACATTATGATACCTAATAAATTAAATAACTAATATATTATTCTTATACGTACCTTCCCTTCACTAGAATCCCAATATTCAAGTAGTATATTCCATTGATTTTGATCAACTCATTCAAGAACAACTCTCATTTGTGCTTCAATAGCTATACTTGAATCATAATTCAACCTTCTAACTTCAGTTTTCCAATTTCTCCACTTCTTTACAATTGATTTTAAAATGTAACCGTCTCGTCCTAGAAGGAGATCAAACTTTGACTACAAATGATTCACAACACGTTAAAATTAAATTAAATATTATCATCCCTATTTAATTATTTCTTGAATGATGTATTTAAATAATGTACCTTCACCAAATCCAACATATCTGACTTGTTCTTTTCTGGTATCTTTGTCCAGTCCAAATAATTTAATAGAGCATATCTCCCATTCCGAGCTATTGTTCCTAAGAAATGAGTGAAACAACTAGTGTTATATTCATCAATTGGTTGTCCAAACTCATTGAATGAAATAGATTTTTTCTGGTTGTCCGATTGGCCCCATATGTTATGCATAAAGGTTGGACCTCTCGTTGGGTTTTTAATGCTGTCATTGCCTACAAAAATATCACATCACTGAATATAGAGTTCATGTTAAAAGTATGAAATGAATACAGAAACTCGTATACATATGCCTGTCGTAGTTTTCGTGGTGACATTTATCATGTTTCTCTCTTCCGATTGATTGGTCTCATTACGGTTCTGTGAGTCAGTGAACCGTTCACTTCGAGTAGTTGGAGCCATATCTTGTAAAAAAATGTAAAAAATTTAAATATCATAATGTAATTGTTTACTCACATTCAACAAAATTAAAGCATAAAAAGATACTTAAGAATACAAATTTGCAACAATATTAAGAAGATGAATTTTCAGAACTGTTCCCAAAATTTTCAGAACTGTTCCAGAATTTTTTAGAACAGTTTCTAGATTTTCAGAACAGTTCCAGTCATGTTGTTGGAAAACAGAAACAAGAAAACAGAAAAAGAAAACGATAACTATACATACCTCAAAGAATACATATCGGTGGAATGGGAACAAGTATACATACCTCAAAGAATACAAGTAGACAAGACAAGTGGATAATAGAATATGAACAAATATAAAAAAACGAACGTTCATTCCATTTCATTTGTAGCTCTATCATCAAGGTGTGTTCTCACCCAAGTAATAACATCATTAGTTCTAGGAACTTGACTATCAAATATCTCACTCTCAAAATATGTCTCGGTATCATCTTCGTATCGAGTTGCATCTATAACATAAGTATCTCTAGCTGTCGTCTTGATGACAACGTACCATCCCTTGTCAATTGCATCTGGTACATAGAATAGTTGTTGGACTTGAGAAGCCAACACAAAAGGCTCATTGCTTTCAGGTATGTTTGTAAAATTAACTAAGGTAAACCCGTTGTCATCCTGCCTTTTCCTTCTACTTTGATGAACCCAATCACACTTAAATAAAACAACTTTTTTACCTCCAGAATAATGCAATTTAACTATATCTTTTAAAATACCAAAATAAGTTACGTCTCCGGATACAGGATTATTGTCTCTAGCACTTGAGAAGCTTGTCGTCGTAGCATTAACAACCACACCACTGTTTTGGGTTTTCTTTTTTCTCTCAATCTCGTGTATGAAATTGAAAACCGTTCACAATGAAACCTTTATACATTTTTCCAACAACATGAGGACCTTGAGCCAACACTCTAAGTTCTTCTACAGATTTATCTTTTTGAGCAATATACAATTTTTTCACCTGTTTTTATATAATACTAATTATTAAGGAAAAAAAAGTATGTTAAATAATTTTTATAGTAATATTATTCTTAAAACTTACATGGGTTTGAAACCATAAAGCAAACGTCTCACTATGAATACGTTCAATATCTCGTGCATGAAAATGAGGATGTTGTTCTTGAATTAAATTACGATGTCTTCTGCAAAAGGGCATATCAAGATGCATATAAGGATAGTGTTTTATATAATTGAAAGTAAGAATAATGTAACACGAATTAGGCACTTACGTTATGAAAGGATTAACTTTATCGCAAATAAAAAACACGTATTGATGTGTTTTTGCCAATGTTGCCTTGTCTAAAGGTGTGGCTTTCTCCTTTCCAAATGGACGACCTAACATTGAAAAGAT
Organism: Eucommia ulmoides; assembly: GCA_016647705.1. NCBI lineage: Eukaryota > Viridiplantae > Streptophyta > Magnoliopsida > Garryales > Eucommiaceae > Eucommia > Eucommia ulmoides. The sequence goes on along the minus strand of CM028327.1, from coordinate 31,659,945 downwards.
CGACAACTCTATTGAAGAGGTAGCTCATTCATCATAATTTTTACTCGGTCTATTGAATCTTGTCTCGACATCTTCTAAGTATCTCGAGTAAAATGTCAAGCATTCATTTGTCAAATACCCCTCTGTAATAGAACCCTCGGGAACGAACATATGACTTAAGTGTGGATAAGTATTTGTTATAAAAATGTTTTAATTAATATATATATATATATATATATATATATATATATATATATATGTGTGTGTGTGTGTGTGTGTGTGTGTGTGTGTGTGTGTGTGTGTGTGTGTGTGTGTGTGAAAAAGTGAAAATGGAAAAAATACCTTTTGATAGGGTACATCTAACAATAATGGACCGAGCCTGCAAGTCTAGCCTCCGTAGCCAAATGAATAGGCAGATGAATCATCACATAAAAAAATGATGGATTGAAAATCATTTCTAAATTGCAAAGAGTTTCTGCAATTTGCCTTTCAATTAGAATCAAATCAGTCACTCGAAGAGTTTTACAACATAAATCTCTGAAGAATTTACACAATTGAATCAAAGTTAATCGAACTTCCTTAGGCAAAACCCTTCTCAATGCAACTGGAAGTAATTGTTGCATTAATATATGATTATCATGACTCTTAAGCCTATAAATTCTACACGGTTTGAGTTGCACACATTTTGGAATGTTTGAAGTATAGCCATCTGGAACCTTAATCTTCTTCAACACATTACAAAATATGCCCTTCTTTTTTTTATCTAATGAGAAACAAGCCGGAGGCAAGTACGTTTGACCGGATTCATCTTGTAAAAGCCACCAAGTCTTGACATGCTTTTAAATGATCCTTAGTTTTTCCTTCAAGATTCAATAATGTTCCCAAGATACTATCATAAACATTCTTCTCTATATGCATCACATCGAGATTATGTCTCAATAGATTATCCTTCCAATATGGTAAGTCAAAGAAAATACTTTTTTTTTTTTTCCAATTATATGGCAACATCGGATTATTATCAACTGTTTTCCCAAATCTAATATCAACCCCTTCTAACTCTTCTAGAATTGTAGATCCATTCAATTGAGGTGGTGCTTTTCTATGATCTTACTTACCATCAAACAATTCAGCATCCTTTCGAAATGCATGATTTTCATCCAAGGACCTTCGATGCCCCATATAACAAAACTTCCCACTGTGCTTCAAATGGAAGGAACACGTATATTTATTGCATGAAGGACAAGCAAATGCACCTTTCGTGCTCCAACTTGACAAATTTGCGTAAGCAAGAAAATCACTAATAGTCCATAATAATGTGGCACGCATTTGGAAATTTTGTTTAGTTGAGGCATCATATGTATTTACTCCAGCATCCCAAAGTTCTTTCAACTCATCTACTAGTGGTTGCAAATACACATCTATATTGTTCCCAGGAGCTGAAGGGCCTGGTATAATCAATGATAGAAGAAAATATGTATGTTTCATACACATCCACGGTGGCAAGTTATATGGCATCAAAATAACTGGCCACGTGCTATAAGTAGAACTCAATGTCCTAAAAGGATTAAATCCATCGGATGCTAGTCTAAGCCTGACATTTCGAGGATCTTGTGCAAAATCTCTATTCTTAAAATCAAAAGTTTTCCATGCAGGAGAATTAGCAGGGTGTCTCATACAACCATCTTTTGTACAACCGTCTTTATGTCACCGCATATCAGACGTCGTCTTTGACGACATAAAAAGTCGTTGGAGTCGTGGTTTTAGAGGGAAATGGCGTAAAACCTTCGCTAGAATTTGCTTAGACCCCTTACTTGGAATTGTATTTTCTTCTAATTGATTCTCATTGGTAATATATCTAGATGTATGACATACATGGCATTCGATATCATTTATGTGGTCCTTCCAATACAGCATGCAATCATTTGGACACGTATCTATTTTATCGCACCAAAGGCCTAAGTCTTTTATTTCATCTCATAGTACGACTTAGGCAATGTTTCCTCCCCTAGAAGTATCTCTCTTAGCAATTCAAGTAACATAGTAAATGACTTATTGCTCCACTTACCAAGGCACTTCAAATGAAAAAGTTAAACAATAACAGAAAGTTTTGAAAACTTTTTGTACCCGGGATATAGTTCTTGTTCTGCATCCCTAAATAACTTGTAAAACTTACTTGAATCTTCATTACGTTCTTCTTCATTACATTCTTTAGCTCCATCTATGTTTGTCTCTTCGCTTGAAAACCGAAAGACATCATGTAACAACCCATGAATATCGTCATGGGTGTCTTGTTCACTATGTCTTGGAGGCGGATATGTAGCAGATGCTGAAGTTTCACCATGGGCCAACCACTGTGTGTATCCCTTGATAAACCCGTTGCATATTAAATGTTCCATTGCCATTTCACGTGCAACCCACATGCCATTCCCACATTTCACACAAGGGCACATGGTCTTCCTACTTAAACTAGCATTTGAAAATGCTAAATCAAGAAAACGTTTCACTCCTTCCATGTATGCATTGCTCACCCGCGACTGATACATCCAACTCTTATCCATTATATGATCTTTTGTGAAATAACTATACAAAACAAAATTTGTATGATTAGACCATAAGAACAACTCAATTTTATATCTTAACGAAAAGTCTATAACTGGCCACGTACTAAAACCAAGGAGAAACCACCCACAATGTAAAAATTATACTCAAACAATACCTAAATGTTTAAATAAAGCCAATCTTCGCAACCTGCTTTCATTATTACCATCACAATTAAACTATATGTGTTCAACAACAAGTATTAATGCACAAAAAGTAAACGAATATATTGGCCATTATTTCAATTTTTCCAATTTTCCACATTTACTATCTTGAATAGCTAAAGGCGTAGACCAAGTGACTAACTAACAAGTGTACAAGCATAATCAAATAGCTAATTGAAGTAAAATATTCTATCTAAATACAAATACAATCAAGAGAGTAGGTTAAGCACGTGAAAATTATGCCTAGTAAAAAAAAACACATGAAAGTAATATAAAAGGTAACAATGAGGTTCAAATACATGGCATGCTTCACTCATACAGTGAGACCAACCTCAACTTAAAATTTTTTGATAATAATTATTCCAATCCGTTTGATGGCTATTATAACCACTTCATCCCAATTATTTTATTCAATGTTTGATATCATAAACTTATTTAAATTGTAGTTTTTATCAATTTTACACATGATATATGTGTTTTTACTACAAAGGATAATAGAATAGGGTATGTATTTAATTCCATTCATTAGAATTCTAATTTATTCCAAACAAGTGAAATAAAATTCTATATAAATTATGTCGAATTAAACTGAATTCTCTTTCTAAACAACAAATTAACATAAATTATTAAGACAAATTTGCATCAAATTCTGAATTATGTCGAATTAAACTGAATTCTCTTTCTAAACAACAAATTAACAGAAATAATTATGACAAATTTGCATCAAATTCTGAATTATGTCGAATTAAACTTAATTCTCTTTCTAAACAACAAATTAACAGAAATAATTAAGACAAATTTGCATCAAATTCTCTTTCTAAACATGAACAACTCTATATCTAAACAGAAATAATTAAGACAACAGGAAGTGTAGTTCAAATCTCGAAGATATATGAAAATCGAAATGAGAAATATTGCCAAGTAATTGATTGTGCTGAAATTGCAATTTGAATGTGGAATTTCATAAACCACACTCATGGCAACTAAAATTTCTACAAACATAATCAAACACCAGAGAACACTAATAAAAATTCAAGACAACATAGCCTAAACTTACAAACATAATGCATTAGGAGAGAAGAAGAACAGGGACCGTTCAACAGAACAAAGCCTAAACTCAATACACATTTGGGGTGACTACAAACTAAATAAGGAAGACACAAATTGAATTGAAGAATCGTTGTAAATATACCTGAATTTTGATTGCAAATCACCAAACAATGTGAAAAAATTTCTTCACAAAGGTACAAAAATTCCTCTTGAACAGAAATGATAGGGTTCTGCCAGAATAGATCAAAGGTGGAGAGAGAGGATATAATGTTTAAATTAAAAAATTGAATTGCAGTATAGATTGGAGCAGAAGAGAGAAAAAACACTAACCAAATCCGATTACTGTCGGTTGAACTCCGATGCAGCTGGAGGGCGACAACAAAGACGATGTAGCCTGGGTTAGGAAGAAGGCTGAGCGGGTGGAAGTAAGTGAAGACGATTAGGGCTCTATTGAAGCTCTCGGTATTACTTGAAGAAAATGCGAAGGGAAGAGACGATCTGCGCTTGAGAAGGAGGAAGACAGTGGTATTGATCAAATACGCTAGGGCTTGTTTCGCCAAAAATGTGAGCGGGAGGTGCTATTGTTGTTTGGCGCCTAGACAAAATGACGTCGTTTTGGTTGTCTCTGAACACCACTCTCATATATTTTTTTTTTCAATAGATTTTTTAAATTTTATTATACATGTTAGGGCACCATTAATTGCCCTCTAATTTATTTATTTTTTAATTTATTTTAATACACATATTAGGGCACCATTAAGTGATCTATAATTAAATAATTAAATTATAATAGAATACAAAATTGTGTCCTAATATAGTTTATATTTTTAGGGCACTATTTTATGTCCTTTTACATTATATATAGATATTAATTTATTTAAATATTAATAAAAATTTATTGGGGCATTACTTTGTGTCCTTTAAATATTTGATTATAGGGACACAATATATGTAAGACCCTGATTTATTTTTAGACGTATTTTAGCACATTTAGAAATAACGAGGAAGATGGTAGTATTTATTATTTAAACTTAAACTTTTAGGGGTCAATTTGAGATTGGCAAAAGATTAAAATTTGAATTTGGGTTTAACTCAACCTCAATAAAATTAAGGGGTGGATAATGTAATTAGGAAAAAAAAAGGTTAATATATATATATATATATACACACACACACACACACACACACACACGCATGTGCTGGCTGAAACACGATCGAAGGCTGAGATCATCCTCTACGCAAGATCGGAGAAACGGGAAGGACGTGGCAGGGCAAGGATCAAGCTCACACCACTTCTTTCATGCATATATATAGGAAAAATCACTATACAAATTGAAAAAAAAAGAAACACAAAAAGGGAGAAAAAAAAAACAAAGCAAAGAAGAGAGGCAGAGGATCGGAGGTGGTGTCATCGGCCGATGGAGGGTGATCGTCAGCAGGGGATGTGGGTCTGTGTGTGAGGGTGTTCGGGGTGGGTGTGTGCGTGCCCAATTGATCCGAATATGTGGGTATGTTGCTCCGGCCACAGGTGAGTCGCCGGAGTGGGTAGAGAGAGAGAAAAGTCCGCTTCGGCGGTAGGGGCTGTCTGTCGACAGGTGATCGTCGCCAGGTGTTGGTCGGCTATGCGGGTGGTGGTTGTTGAATGTGGTGGTGTGAGTGGGTGTTCTGATCAGTGGTGGTGGTGCGTGTCTTGATCGTCGTCGGAGTGGAGAGAGGGAGAGGGCCTGTCGTTGCCTTGCCGTCAGTGGCGGTGGCATCGTGTTTTATTGAGTGGGTAGGTTTGAAGTTTGTGTTTCAAAGTGTGTGTGTTTCAGAGGTCGCCGGATGTTCGCCGGCGATAAGTTTAGAGAAAGAGAGCATCGTGTGTGTGTGTGTTACTGTGTGTGTCGTGTGGGGGATTGGTGGGTGTGCATGGGGGTTAGATGTGGTGGTGTATGGGTTCGGTTGTCCGGTGGTGCATGTGTCCGGTTGGTGGGACGGCAAGGCGTGTTCGACGGCGAGATCTCGTCGTCGTCGGCGTGACGGGGAAAGCAAAAAAAAAAAAAAGAAAACAGTAACGCAAAACGGAAAAGGAAAAAGGGAAGAAGAAGAAAAAAGAAAAGAAAAAAAAAAGGAAATTTGCACAAACCACCCCAGCATAAATAAAAATCCAATCTCACGGCCATTGGAAAATTCGGGAAAGGTAGAATTTTGAACTTCTTTAATATATATATTTAATTGTTTAAATTGAAATAATGATAGGAAGTAGTGGGACCGTTCACATGAATAAAGTTGATAAAAGTGAACCGAAACGGAGCAAGGTTAATTAAATAATGATATTCTAAAAGGAAATACAGGAAATAAAAAAATTAGGGTTTTCTTTTATACAAAATATTAATTTAGGCTCTGTCTCTATTAGGTTCGCAGGCACCGGAGTACCGGTAGGGAATAAGCGGTTGAGTCTACAAAAACGGATATTCAGGTGAGTATACTGTCTTCTTACCAAACTATCTTTCTATGTATGTATATGATGAAATATGTGTTTACTTAAATTGTATGAATTTATAAATGATATGGATCAAGCAGGATTTGGGTAAGTTAGTAAACGGTTTTTGGAAGATTTCGATGGTTTCCAAAATGAAACTGAAAATGAATTTTTGTTGAATTTGGTAAAATCAGACGGTGTTTTTAAAAGGAAATAGAAAACATCTGTTTTCCTAAAAATATCTGGTTTTCAAAAGAAAAATAAAGGGTAGAAAAGTAGTTTTGAAAGAATCAGACGGTTTCTCTAAAAAGAAAAGTGTGAAATATGCTTTTGGGCTTAAAAATTGGTTTTGAGGAAAATAGATAGACGTGGTGATTTGACGATATTTATTGAGTTGTGATTCGATGATGCTGTATTTAATTTGACGATGCCCTAGTATTTATCTATTTCGGTAGAGTAAGATTATCCGCTTTGGCGGAGTGATGTTATCCGCTACGGCGGAGTGATGTTTATCTACTTCGGTAGAGTGATGTTAGACGTTTATACTGCGCAGTGATTATCCGCTTCGGCGGAGTGATGGGTGTTTGTAGGAAGGCATATCCTACGGATGGTACGGTACCGTTGCAAACTCCCGATTGTGAGGTTAAAACGATCACTAGGGCTGGCAAGTCTGTGTGTGTTGGAGGTGTATGTTTGAGATTGGTGCTTGAGATGTGGTGTTTTAAGTATATTGATTGATTTGATATTATTTATTATGATGACTGGTATGATTTTATACTAGATGGAACTTATCTATACCACTTTATTTTCATTGCTTACATACTTGTGCTTGATCCATACTAAATTGTGAAAATATTTAGAACGTATTAATATTTTAAAAATATTTTACTAAGAAGGCAATACACTCGCAGGTACAACAGTTAGGAGTCGGTCCTCTACTAGCATTAGGTAGAGCTACGTGATGAAGTCATATAGGCGTTTGAGAGAAGCTGTGAAGGGCGAACCTATAAAAAAGGTTCATAGATAAATACTTTTAGCTAATAAAAATTTCGGGACAGGTGTGTCCCCCATAGTAGATGTTTGTATTATATAGTAGGTGTATATTGTCATTCGTTTGGTTATTTGGGTATTGGTGATGTCACGTTGTAGTCACCCCCACCTCGGGATGACAGGTATCCGGGACGGGTTATGACAATTTTGGTATCAGAGCCTAGGTTATAGGTTCTGTAGACTTGTTAGGAGATGTGTCAGTAGAAGACCTTGAGATAGGAGGACGTGCCAATCGTCTAGTCAGTAGGGGACATGAGATAGGGCATCAATAGGTGAGCTTGGTATGTAAGTTTTAGGTCTTTTATTTCATTAGTTTGTGCTTTGGCATGGTGAGTGGAGGGTTGTCTGTTTGGCAAACAGCGATATGACTACATAGGGATATTACTGGGAAGGATGTCTCCCACAAGATAAGAAGGCTAAGTTAGACAAACCATAAATTACGTCGTTATCAATATACTAGATGATATGGCAGAACACACTAAAGTCAAAATAAGAAATAATATTCAAAGGGAGTAAATCGCTTTCTAGGCAATATGAAAGGAAATTGTGACGTTACCGGATAAGAATTTAATTTGGTAACACTTTTTAAATTAATTAATAGACGGAGTAACAAATGTGGCATGTAGCAAGGTAATAGGAAATGATATATAAAAGTAGCCGAGAATTGTGGATCTAGGAGGATAGTAGGTGCGTGTAAAGATAATCCCTTCGAATGAGTAATATAAAGTTGCGAGTGGAGTCAAATTTGAGATGAATAAAAGTATGTATTGTTGGGAAGACATATCTAGTACCTCAGTTAGTCTTTTAGGGGGGAGTTTAGGAAGTTAGAAAAGTGTCAAAGAAAGGATATCACAAGTCGGTACGTAGATGCTGTTCAAACAAGTTTCGGCAGTGGATACTGTAATAACTAGGAATTTTCCCTATGTAGTATCGAGAATTGACAGGGTGCTTGTACGCGTGATTAGTAATTGTGATTGCTGTTAAATAAGTTCCATAATGATAAGGATATGAACGTTCAGCTCGTAAGTTGGTTAAGTATATTGGTGTTAATGAATGTGGGAAACTGAGATTTGAAATTATAATCTTGGGACTTTAAAGGCAATTGTTATGGAATAGGAAAAGAGTGAGTGAATTAACGATTGATTGCATTTAGTTGAATTTGAATAATTTTAGGGGTGTAAAAAAAAAAAAAAAAAAAAAAGGGTATTAATTGTTGGATATTGGGAATTGGAGTAAGGTTGTTTGCAGTTTAGGAAGTCTTAATAGAAAAAGAAGGCGTCACAATAAATTAGAATATCAACTAATGATTTATGTAGACCTGGTGTGTGTTTCCATAAAGATCCGATGTTGGTAACGTAAAAGTTAGAATGGATAGGTTGTTAAATAGGTTGCAACAAATAAGGAATTGTGTCAGATTGTTGAGAAGGGTATTTGTAATCGAAAATTTGAGACTGTGACGTGGTAACAACGGTGATCCGGTCGAAAGTAGAGAAGAGCATGGTGAACATATCCGGAATGTGTTACTAAGGCGGTGGCTAGGGCAGTAAATATGACTAGTGCTCTTAAGGCATAGCATTCAAGTAAATCCAAAGGAAGTCGAAGTAGTGGATTGACGGAATATGAAGAAGGCCGAGAACATGTGACTGGAATTCGAAATTTTTTGGAGCTAGTAGAGATCGTATTCGTTCTAACGTTTACTAATGTAAGTGTCAAGTTGAGATCTTTGTAAGTCTAGTAGGCAATTGGTCGGATGACCACTCTAACTGAGCTTATAAATATGAAGCTGATATTTAGCAATTGTAGGATAGTAGCGCAGAAGTTGGATGTCCAATTGGAAACGATTAGAGTAGAAGGGAATGAAGGTGGTCACAGTGCTGACTATAGCAAATATTTCAGGTCAAAAATTGGTGAATTGGTTGTTCATACTAATTTACGGGTTAAGTTGAGACCTTTGTAAGTTCAGTGGGCGGTTGGTCAGATGGTAACGCTATTCGGTATTGATTTTCACCATAGTGTAGACATGTAAAGGTCGGATGTCCAGTTAAGAAGGTTTAGCATTACAGTGGAAATTGATTGTAGAACTGTTTAGCGTGTCTGAAGGAATGATGAAGTTTGGGAATTGGAAATAAAATGTGTAGGGTTTATAATGCCAATTTATAGATGAGAACTTAAAAGAGGTGCATAGAATATGCAATACCCCAGTAATATTAACTATATTGTGATGGCGTAAATATGATTAATAGATTGGAATGGAAATAGAAAATCGCAGCATTTGTTATTTGGTGATTTGTTAGTCAAGTTAAGGTCGAGAAGTAACGAAATCTCTTGGTGGGCTATTGTAGCCTTGACATATACCAGAAAAGAAAAGAAAGAGAAGTTCAAAGAGTGTTTTCCTGATGCTAATGTCCAATATATATATATATATATATATATATATATATATATATATATATTTATAGGATTGTTCGATTGTGTGATACATCAATTTAATGCAAAATTTTAAAATTTAGTTGGGACAAGATATTTTTTTTTTCAAAAGGGGATAGGGATTAGTAATTCTAGGAATTTTATTAATCGGTTATTCGAAATTTTAGAATTGGAATTCTGAAATCATAGGTATTGGCGCCATATGGTGATCGGGACAATAATTGTTATCAAAGTGAAATAAGTCATCAGTGTATGAACAATCCGTGAGGGAAACTATAGTGTCAGAAGCTGATAGTTATTTGCATCTGCAGGTTAAAAAATTTCCGTACTCCTTTAGTTGCCCAAGTAGAAGTTGATACCTTGTTTCAGTCATGGATCAATGATTTATCAGAAAATACGATTCAGGTGTTGAAAGTTATATTGAGAGGTTGTGTCGAGGAAATTTCTGGTAAGAGGGATGATTGTGCAATGTTAATAAAATCTGTTTATGCTAATAACTATCTTGTTGTCAATCGTGGTGGTATCGCATAAAGTGCTATATGAAAAGGATACAGGATTCCGATCTAATAGACTGAACGGAGATAGGAAAACGAAACTTGCGGGATTTAAAAATAGCCCGATGTGACTACAATTTTACTGGAAATTGGAAGTTATTAAGATATCACGGGACAGGGAGAATTTAAAATATCCTTGAGATGATATGTACACATGGTATAATATTTTGCAGTTAATAGCTAGTAGTTATTAGAATGTATCGTTTTCGTAGTGACTGGGGCGTACCTATGTCCTGTGAGTCATATATGTACGTGTATATATTTGAAGCATGTTAGGCAGGTGGAAATAAACTTGAAGCACGTGACTATATCAGGGACTTGGTAAAATGTGGAGGCATGAAAGGAATTCTCATAGATTATTTGTTTGATATATATGAGTTGTAGTTATATGGGTTGATGATATTTAGGTATTATGAATGATATCGATATGAGTATTAAAGAGTTGAGGTAGGTATCGAGGTTAATGATTGTTGAGTTATCGGTGCTTATGAGAGTGGGGATGATTATAGTTAGGTTAAGTGTTGAATGAAAAATATTATTGCAACGGGTGACTAGGAAATGTCGGATGAAATAGATAAGTGTTGGTTACGACGGAATGAAATAGACTCAATGCACTGAAATATTTTCGGTAGGTAGTGTTGTTACTGATTTTAATTTTATCAGAGTAGCGTAGTGGAAGCGGTGAGGAACATGTGATTCTTTAACAATGAGTGATCCATGTTAAGGGTAACCGACCAAGTGCACCTTGTTGGTTGGATAGTTACGATTTGATGAAAAAGTTGTGGATTATAAATTTTGGGCGATTGTGATGATGAGACCATATATAGGAAACAGTTGTTCTAAAATCACATGAGACGAGTATAACTTTGTGATGCGACTTTGACGTAGTAATAGCCTGACGCTAATTTTGGAAATGATTTGACGGTTACGAACTATGAGTGATGTTTGGTTATAGGACCCTACATAAGAAACAATTGTTCTAGAATCGAGTATGACTAACATCCCCGTGTGGTACGACTCTGGATTGTTATTGTTTTGACCGAAATTTTAATCCATATTGTTTTGAACGAAAATTTCGGGACGAAATTTCTTTTAGGGGGGAAGAGTTGTAAGACCCTGATTTATTTTTAGACGTATTTTAGCACATTTAGAAATAACGAGGTAGATGGTAGTATTTATTATTTAAACTTAAAATTTTAGGGGTTAATTTGAGATTGGCAAAAGATTAAAATTTGAATTTGGGTTTAACTAAACCTAAATAAAATTAAGGGGTGGATATTGTAATTAGGAAAAAAAAAAAAGATTAATATATATATATATACACACACACGCATGTGCCGGCAGAAACACGATCGAAGGCTGAGATCATCCCCTACGCACGATCGGAGAAACGGGACAGACGTGGCAGGGCAAGGATCAAGCTCACACCACTTCTTTCATGCATATATATAGGAAAAATCACTGTACAAATTGAAAAAAAAAAAAAAACACAAAAAGGGAGAAAAAAAACAGAGCAGAGAAGAGAGGCAGAGGATCGGAGGTGGTGTCATCGACCGACGGAGGGTGATCGTCAGCAAGGGATGTGGGTCTGTGTATGAGGGTGTTCGGGGTGGGTGTGTGCGTGCCCAATTGATCCGAATATGTGGATATGTTGCTCCAGCCACGAGTGAGTCGCCGGAGTGGGTAGAGAGAGAGAAAAGTCCGGTTTGGAGGTAGGGGCTGTCTGTCGATAGGTGATCGTCGCCAGGTGTTGGTCGGCTGTGCGGGTGGTGGTTGTTGAATGTGGTGGTGTGAGTGGGTGTTCTGATCAGTGGTGGTGGTGCATGTCTTGATCGTCGCCGGAGTAGAGAGAGGGAGAGGGCCTGTCGTTGCCCTACCATCAGTGGCGGTGGCGTCGTGTTTTATTGAGTGGGTAGGTTTGAAGTGTGTGTTTCAAAGTATGTGTGTTTCAGAGGTCGTCGGATGTTTGCCGGCGATAAGTTTAGAGAGAGAGAGCATCGTGTGTGTGTGTGTGTGTGTTACTGTATGTGTCGTGTAGGGGATTGGTGGGTGTGCATGGGGGGTAGACGTGGTGGTATATGAGTTCAGTTGTCCGGTGGTGCATGTGTCCGGTTGGTGGGACTGCGAGGCGTGTTCGACGGCGAGATCTCGTCGTCATCGGCGTGACGGGGAAAGCAAAAAAAAAAAAAAAAACACAATAACGCAAAACGGAAAAGGAAAAAGGGAAGAAGAAGAAAAAAGAAAAAAAAAAAAAAAAGAAAAAAAAAAAAAGAAAAAAGAAAAGAAAAGGGGAATTTGCACAAACCACCCCCAGCATAAATAAAAATCCAATCTCACAGCCATTGGAAAATCCGGGAAAGGTAGAATTTCGAACTTCTTTAATATATGTATTTAATTGTTTAAATTGAAATAATGATAGAAAGTAGTGGGACCGTTCACATGAATAAAGTTGATAAAAGTGAACCGAAACGGAGCAAGGTTAATTTAATAATGATATTCTAAAAGGAAAAACGGGAAATAAAAAAATTAGGGTGTTCTTTTATACAAAATATTAATCTAGGCTCTGTCTCTATTAGGTTCGCAGGCACCGGAGTACCGTTAGGGAATAAGCGGTTGAGTCTACAAAAACGGATATTCAGGTGAGTGTACTGTCTTCTTACCAAACTATCTTTCTATGTATATATATGATGAAATATGTGTTTACTTAAATTGTATGAATTTATAAATGATATGGATCAAGCAGGATTTGGGTAAGTTGGTAAACGGTTTTTGGAAGATTTCGATGGTTTCCAAAATGAAACTGAAAATGAATTTTTGTTGAATTTGGTAAATCAGATGGTGTTTTTAAAAGGAAATAGAAAACATCTGTTTTCCTAAAAATATCTGGTTTTCAAAAGAAAAATAAAAGGTGGAAAAGTAGTTTTGAAAGAATCAGACGGTTTCTCTAAAAAGAAAAGTGTGAAATATGCTTTTGGGCTTAAAAGTTGGTTTTGAGGAAAATAAATAGACGTGGTGATTTGACGATATTTATTGAGTTGTGATTCGATGATGCTGTATTTGATTTGACGATATCCTAGTATTTATCTATTTCGGTAGAGTGAGATTATCCGCTTCGGCGGAGTGATGTTATCCGCTATGGTGGAGTGATTTTTATGTACTTCGGCAGAATGATGTTAGACGTTTATACTGCACAGTGATTATCCGCTTCGGTGGAGTGATGGGTGTTCGTAGGAAGGCATATCCTACGGATGGTACGGTACCGTTGCAAACTCCCGATCATGAGGTTAAAACGATCACTAAGGCTGGCCAGTGTGTGTATGTTGGAGGTGTGTGTTTGAGATTGGTGCTTGAGATGTGGTGTTTTAAGTATATTGATTGATTTGATATTATTTATTATGATGACTGGTATGATTTTATATTGGATGGAACTTATCTATACCACTTTATTTTCATTACTTATATACTTGTGCTTGATGCATACTGAATTGTGGAAATATTTAAAACGTATTAATATTTTAAAAATGTTTTACTAAGAAGGCAGTACACTCACAGGTACAACAGCTAGGAGTCGGTCCCCTACTGGCATTAGGTAGAGCTACGTGATGAAATCAGATAGGCGTTTGAGAGAAGCTGTCAAGGGCAAACCTATAAAAAATGTTCGTGGATAAATACTTTTAGCTAATGAAAATTTCGGGACAGGTGTGTCCCCCATAGTAGATGTTTGTATTATACAGTAGGTGTATATTGTCATTCATTTGATTATTTGGGTATTGGTGATGTCACGTTGTAGTCATGCCCGCCTCGGGATGACGGGTGTCCGGGACGGGTTATGACAATATATATAGTATCCCAAAAAGCACATTTATAGGGCACAATATATATATTGTCTCGATAAATTTATTTTTGTGTGACACTACTAATTTTGTGCCCCGAAAAATACCTTTATAGGGCACAATACCTACAGTGTCCCAACATAAGTGCTCTTATAGACAATTTTATTGTAGTGGTTCTCCGTGATTACTTCCATTTCGAGCCTTCGCTGCTTTCCAATTATTCCAAGTTTTAAATCAACGATGACGACGTTTTTGCCAGATCGACGACGAGTATGATGCTTCAATATGTTACTTTCGTTTGTTTCTGATTTCATTCATTTGGACAAGTACAAGTGCATTTTGCATCTTGTGGATGACCCGCTGGAAATATAGACCCGCAATTCACTGGGCGGGTCATCAACCACGCTAGACCTGAAACTTTCGAAATTGGGATTTTTTTTAATTTATTTTTTTAATAACTAGAGAATTTTCGATCGGCCCATATCACCCAACCAAACTCGACCAACTTGACCCGTGATCACCTCTACCAGGCAACATATGGCAACAACTGAAACGTTGGCCAATCAATGATGAAAAATGGAACACCGGACTATCATTGTAAGAGAGACCCTAGAGAAAGGGGCCAACGTGAGGTGAAAGAGAAGGCAATATTGCCGCGAGATAGAGGGTTTACCAATAGCGGTGGCCGAAAGGATGTTCGGCACCGCAAGAAAGTGGTGAGGTGGGAAATACTAAATAATACATGAAAATATTAAATATTATGGATACTAGAAATAATAATCAAAAACTATAATCAAGATGTATGATTATTACAACATAAAACAAATTAGTTGTTCATACGAAAATCCTATATCCAACGGTAGATGTATGTATATATATTCATATGATTAATACAGCATAACCAAAACTTGGGATACCCATTTTAAAAAAAGAACTTTAATTACACAATTGCTTTTGGAAGCAAACTATATAGTGTTGATTGGATCTTAATATATTATCACAACCAAGAAAAATAACCATCACTGATCCTCCAGCCATGGCTAGAACAAAATATAAAAAAACAAAAATAAAAATAAAAAAGCTAAACGGCAATTCTGTTTGCAACTTCTTCCCAGTAAGAAGTCCAGAGAGAGCTCTTGACACAGAGGTAACAGATCCAAAATAATAAACCATTCTTCGAAAACCCGAGCCAAAAGATAATCTCTTTATTTGGAGATTTCTTTTTCGATTTGTTTAATTGTGTGGAATTTTTTCATAAACCACAGGCCAGACCCCTTGCTTCTGATCCCTTCATGATTCTCAATCTCTTGCATGATGACATGAACATGCTGCAATCAAAATTACATGATCTTTTTTGAACAACTAATTTGAAGGCATATGCTTTTTGTTAGAGAAAATCTATTCGAATCAAATAATTTAGGATTCACAGTGAAAACTACGAAATAGTTTGGGGGTTAAAAGTGTAATTAGTCCATATGTGTGTGTGTATATATATATATATATATAGAGAGAGAGAGAGAGAGAGAGAGAGAACTTACTCCCATGGAACATCTCCAACAAGCATCCAATCACCATCTTTGTCTTCATAAGTAGGAGCAAATTCTGATCCTTTGTAGCCTTCTCTCTCTGAGTACTCACCTGAAACCATTAACCACATCAACTTTAGAACCACCACAATAATAATAATAATACACAATGCATCTCAAAATAATGACAATTATATATATATAATAAAAATCAATATTCTTACCTATTTTGAGTTTGAACATGTCCTCCAAGGCCTTTAGGAGCTCTTGATATCCTCTATAAACCTTAAGGTCAATCTTCCTAAGGTAAGGGGCTCCATCCATGCTCACTTTCACATACATTCCGGCCTCCGCCTCTGCTTTCTTCTGTTGCAAGCAACTTTTCCGGTAGGACCGAACCGGTGGCCATCCAACCACTTGTGCTCTGCCACGTCATCACTTAAGTTAGTTCATATTTCAAAACCCTTATGAATACATACATATATAAGATCAAATCATTGTCACGTCAGTTCTACGAAATGAACTTACTTTGGAGCGGGTGCAGTTTCGACATCGCGTTGTTTGGCAACGGAGTTAGCCTCCGAGCTGTTGTCCTGAACCGGTTCAGGCAAAGCCCGCTTATTGTTTCTAACCCTAGCTATGGTTTCTTTGTCTGAATCATCGGTCCCGGGTAAACCTAACCTTAGCTCAGTGGCCTTGAGGTTAAGATCAACTTCATGAGCCATTTTCACTTCTTTTTTCAAATTTCACAGAGAGAGAGAGAGAGAGAGATGTGTGATAAGATTAAGGGGTTGTTGATGAGGCAAAGAAAGTTGTTTTTATAGATAGATAGATATAGGTAAAGGGATGAGGTTATGATATTGATATTGAAATGCATGAATTTCGGACAAGGCTGGCAAAGGTAAGCTGTCGGTAGCAATAGCAGCAACTTTAAGGCAAATGCCCTTACATTTGGGGGACAAGAGTTGGACAAACTCAGCCCCCCATAAGGAAAGACTTGACATGGTCAAGCTGCATTTTGGAGGGGGAGGGGCCGGAGTGATATAAGGAGGAGCTTTTGATTTCTTAGCCAGAGATAGGAGGTGAGAGAGCATGTGAATTGAGGGGTCCACATGGGTGTTTGGTTGGTGTATGTGAAGAGCATGGGCATGTGGTGGGGGGGTTATCATTTTTGTCAAGAATTTTGGTTTATAATTCACAAAACAGGTAAAAAAAATTACACATGATTTTCGAGAATAATTTTTGAAAATTGAAAAATTGCTTGGTTTCTAATTAAATATTGTTTAGTAAAACCTACCAAGTCGACCTAAATTAAGCATGATATTACCAATTAATCTCAACTATTTTATTTATTTATTAATTTTTTTTTTTGCAAAATCTCAATTGTTTTAAAATGAACCAAACAATATCGGAGTGTAGTTTTTTTTAATTGTCCAGTCCTAAATTGGAAAATTCAGATTTTTCATGACAAATTTGTCCTTTCAAGCTATGTGGGATTGAGGTTTTCCATATTTAATTGTTATTGCCATATGTAACGGTTTCCACAACAAAATTATTTTATTAAAATTAAAATAAATTTTATTGTACACATTTTTATTAAGAATTAGGGTATGTCTAGTTAGTAATTATAAAAATAGGTTAAACAAAATTACTCATGGTTTTCAAGAATAATTTTTTTAAATTAAAAATTTGTTTGGTTTTTAATTAAATATTTTTTAGAATGTTTATTATATTGTGTTAGAAAATAAAAGAGAAGGTATGTGATGGATTGACTGGAAATTAAAAAATAAAAATAAAAATGGAGTGAAAACAAATTTAAAAAACTTCTTAAAATAATAAATTAAAATATTAAAAAATGAGATGACGTGATTGATTAAAATTATAAAAAATATTTTAAAAATAGTTTTAAATTGTGTTGTAAAAAATGACTTTATGTAGTTATTTTATTATATTTTTTGTCTTTAGGAACATTTTAAAAACAATTCAATTTCACTGGGAGCACTTCGAGAATTAAATCTTGAATTTAGATTTAAATGCACCAGGTTGATATGGGGTAGTGCTGCTTTAACATCGCTCAGATAGGTTGTTAGTCGAAGTGTGCATAGACGGACCTAGATACATCTTATTGTAAATTCAAGAAAAAAAAAAAAAAAAAAAAACCGTCTTTAAACAATTTCAGAGTTGGTTTTTATATAATTATCATTTTCATGCATAGGGTAAACTATAGTTCATGAATTGGTGGTAAATCTTAAGGTTCTGTTTGGTTGATAACTTCCAATTGTTTGTTTTTCACTTTATAAAAGTCAAATTCTGTATTTTAAGTTGATTCCTTTTCCTTTACTTCTTTTGTGATTCTTGCCATTTTGAATCTTCCCTGTTCTTGCTGCCTAATACACATCCAAATACATGAATATGAGAAGAAATTAATAAGAGATTTCTTGGGAACACTCCAAAGAATGACTTTTCTTGATAAATTTGCCCTTTAAAATGTCAACCAAATTTGATTCTCACTTAAGGCTTTGTTTGGCAGCTCAGTGTGGTGGATTAACAAGGCGTTTTTTTTTTTTTGAAAACCATATCAGGTTACTGTTGGAATCACTTCTGAAATTGCAGGCCCAAAAAAATAGTAAGGTGTTTGGTTTAGGGTCCCCCCCAAAAAATAAATGAAGGTAGTTTTCAAAAATTGTGCAAAGTTGTTTCGTTTAGTTTCGGGTTTTTTGACACTTTGCACCCTCCAATTTGACCATTATCCCACTTTGGTCCTCATGATTTTAATTTGAACACATGACACCCTAACGTTTCCTAATCTATTCCACTTCAATCATTTTGGATGGCAAAGAGTCACACACACACGCAAACATTTTACATAATACAAACATATATTTTATGCTTGCTCGTGGGTGACAAGGTTTTTTGTACAGTTTTTTATTATTGATCATAAAAACGATAGTAGCAGAATATATATAATACGTATGAGGCCTCTTAAAAATAGTCACATGTATGGTAAGTGACTGTTTGACGACAAAATTAAAACGAGAATAATAATTTGGACTTTAGTGGGATAACTAGGAAAGTTCATGTTGCTATTCATTTAAATTGAAATTATAGGGGCTCAAGAGACATAATGGTCAAGTTTAAGGATGCGAAGTTTTAATACCCTAATTTAAAAAAATATATATAAAAAGTAGGGTATTTATTAACAGTCTTAAAAAATATAAAATAAAAGTGATTGGATTGATTGAGTATTGCTTTTTTCGTTATTTTTATTGTTGTTAAAAAAGTGGTACTTGAGTTTTTTTTTTTTTCTTTTTTTTTTTTTTTTTTTTTTTTTTCAGAATGCAAAAAATTATTTTTGAAAATGAAACCAAACAGGCTCTAAGTTTCTTCATGAATATCTGTTTTATAAAAGTGAAGAGAAATCTTTATTGTTTTTCCATCTGAATATGAAGTGTAATTATTTTGATGTTATTAAAGAATGGGACATAAAGTCAGAAAGAAATTTAGACTATTAAAATCTTGTCTTTAAAATTTGATTAGTGTTAATCATATTGAATAAACAAATGTTTTTCTTTACTGAGCAAGCAAATATAAACTCAATCATGACAAATCTTGCTTAGGCATGCTTGTCAGTAATCAGGTGCTCCATCTCCTTTTTTGTCCCAATAAATAAATTACTCTTCTTATACAATTATAAATTCAATTACTCTATATTTTTACTATCAAGTGACCATAGATTTATTATTTTATTTTATTACCCTAATTACGAATGATGTTTTATTTATTTATTTATTTATTTTTAATTTGATTGTTGGATTGAGAATAGGATTGTTTTGAGAAAAGTGCTAAAGTATATTCGTTAAAAAATGAAAGTTGACAGTTAATTTGAGATATCTTAAAAAAAAATAAAAAATAAAAAAATAAAATAATAGGACAATAAATTTGAATTTGTTATTGCAAATGTTAAATACGTGAATTAAACATTAATTTTGGATCTTTAAGGAGTTAAGGGCTGTTTGGTTGAGCTTCTAAAAATAATTTTTCAAAAATTTTGAAAACACTTTTGTGAAAAGTTGTTTCGCTGTTAAAATTTTAAAAGTAATATTAAATACGATGTTGAAAAAAAGATATAATAATGATGTTTATTAGGTAAAAGTGTAGCAATTTTTTTTTATAGAGAAATACAAAATAAATATATAAAAAAATAAATTAAATTTATAAAATAATAAAAATATAATATTAAATGTAGGTGAAGTAATAGATTGATTTTTATAAAATTATTTTTGTAAATTTGTTTGAGTAATGTTGTTAAAGAAATAATAATATTTTGTAAAAATATTTTTGAGTTAGGTTAAATAATAGTATTTTGTGTTTGTAAAAAGTTTAATCAAACGTGGCCTAAACATTTGGTTCTTGAGTAGAGCTTGACTTTGGAATGATTCGAAACATATGGTATCAGACTTTGGGATGCTGTTGGCCACTATATAATTTCTTGATTTTGATATCATGACATGACTACGAGAATTTTGAACATTTTTCTGCATTTTCATTATTTCCAGGGCAAAAATTTTATTTTAGTAATGTTCAATTTTTGTTAGTTAGTATTAATTTTGGATTTGATTTTTTTTTTTTTAAATTTGCAAAAATTATCTAAATTGAAAATTTTGAGCAAGTTATCAAACAACATAAATGTTATATAAAATATTTTTTTGGGTAATTTATGATCGAATTATTTATTGGACCTAATTTTAATTTGAGAGATATGAATATACCAATATATTTTCTTTAGTGAGAAAATGAATGTGGTATATTTATTTGTGTAAAAATTATTTTAGAAGTAATTAAAACTGTTCATTAAAGTATCTATTTGAAGTTGTTGATTGATGTGTTATGTCAGTTATCCCGCATTGGTAACAGAAGAATATTAAGAGTCATTTATTAAAGCTAGGTTACTTCTTGAAGATAAGCCCTCTAGGGCATTGATTGATATGGACAGAAAGTAAACTAGAGTCCATAAAATAGATAATGTCGCATGTGTGTAAGCTGTCGCTAATCGATTGCCTACCCAGGCTTGGGCTCAGGTTTGGGTCCTAGGTTCTGCTCCAAGGCCTGTGGCCTTGGAGAATGCTCGGATTGGATTTTGTATGTTTATACATAATTCGAAAAACCAACCCAAACAAAGCTTAAAAAGCTTAATTGTTATGGTAGGTTTGTAACTGCAGAGAGTTACAAACTTAGAGACTGTTCAGGTGTATAATTGGAAAGAGTTACTGCGGTCTCTTTCCTGCCATCTTAATTCAAGAGTTTTAAGCTTATTCGTTGCCTTCAGTTATTGGTTGTGCTCCATATAAAAGGATAACCATTCTCAACATATATGCATCAAATTATCCAAGCTTGCATCGCATTTCTTCAGAGAGTTTTGAGAGATTTCATTATTTTTGAGAATTCTTGAGAGTTAAAGTTTAACATATTTCTACTTCGTTGAGCTTTTAATCTCCAGTGATAGTACCAGTAGCTGTTTGATCATTGTATATTGAGAGACAGACACTCACTTAAACCTCAAGTACCGTAGTGAGAGTGAAATCTGCTTTAAGGAAAAATCATCAAACGATTACCTCGATCTATTTTCTGGTATTTTTTATTTATATTTTTATTCGCTAATAGAGTAAGTATATTGTTCTTTTTTTTTTTTTTTTTTTTTTTTCCATTTAGTATTATTTAATTATTTTTTTGACCATTTTTTTTTTAACAATATTAAAGCAGATTTTTTATATTCGTATACAACTCTGATTTTTGTTTAATCAAACATTCTAGTTAAAAAAATTCTTATATTTTTTTTAATTATTTTTTTCAATAAATGTATATTCTTCAAATGATGTTATTATTACCGTTGTTGCGGTTGTAAATCAAGGTATCAATATACTACTTGTTGTGATTGTGCCTATTGTGCATCTAATGCCTACTCTACATAGAAAAAAAAAATTGACGAAGTTTGACGGAAGCTTCTTCAAGAGATGACAACATAAGATATTGTTCTACCTGACAACATTGAACTTTGCCAGATTCCTCTACGAGAATGCTCATGCTATTACTGAACAATCTGACATTTAGACTGTAGCTGTTGTTGATGCATGGAAACACTCTGATTTTCTATGTAAGAACTACATCCTAGATGGACTGAGTAATCCACTCTACAATATGTATTATTCGTTCATGATGACTAAAGAGTTGTGGCAGTCCTTAGAAAAGAAGTACAAGACTGAAGATGCTGGGATTAAGAAATTTACAGTCGGAAGATTGTTAGACTACAAAATGGTAGAGTCAAAGACAGTCATCAACTAGGCTGAAAAGCTCCAAGTCTTGGTGCATAACATTCATGCAGAGAGAATGACTCTTAGTGAATCTTTTCAAGTGGCAGTTGTTATTGAGAAGTTGCCATTATCTTGAGGTGACTTTAAGAATTATCTCAAGTACAAAGGAAATGAGATAACTCTTGAAGACTTTGTTCTCAAACTAAGAATAGAAGAAGAGCATCAATTCTCTTTTATATGTGAGGGTTGTCATTCTATGATATCAAAAGTCTATGTTATAGAAACTCACAAAACATTCAAGAAGAGGAAGCAAATTGAATCAAGCTAAAGTGAAAGAGCTACGAACAAAAAGTTTAAGGGAAACTGCTGTACTTGTGGTAAGTTGGGACACCGTGCTCAAGATTATCGCAAGAAATTTATACCAAAGGGTAAGAAGCCTAATAACCAGGATCATGTGACTGAAGTGAAAAACTCTATTGATGAGGTTTCCAAATTAAATTTTTTAGCAGTTGTATTGGAAATCAACCTCGTTGACAATCCCAGAGAGTAGTATATGAATACTTGTACTACCCATCACATATGCTCAGATAAAAAGATATTCATAGTTTATCAGCTGGTGGAATTTAGGGATAAGCTCTATATGAGAAACTCTCAACTTCTAAAGTTGAATGACAGGGAAAGATCATGCTAAAGATAACCTCCGGTATATTCGTAAGAATTTTGTTTCTAGATCGTTGCTGAGTAAAAAAATATTTAGGCTAGTGTTTGAATCTGATAAATTTGTACTCACTAAGAGTAGTATGTATGTTGAAAAAGACTATATGAATGAAGGTCTTTTGAAGCTCAATGTTACGACTATAATCCCAACCAAGAATAATAATAAAACCAACACTTCTTCTACTTATATGATTGAGTTTTTGGATGTATGACATGGTAGTTTAGGACTTGTTAATTATGATATTTTATGTAAATTAATTAATATGAATTTAATTTCTAAATGTCAAGATAATATAAGTCACAAAGTTGAGACTTGTATGGAGTCAAAATTGACTTGAACTTATTTTCATTCAATTGTGCGAAAAACAGAATCTCTAGAGTTAGGGTACACAAATATTTGTGATTTAAATTTTGTACAAACACGAGCTTGAAAAAAGTAATTTGTTTATTTTATTAATGATTGTACAAGATATTGTTATATTTATCTTTTATGAAGTAAAGATGAAGTATTAGATTTGTTTGTACATTATAAAATTGAAGTTGAAAATCAACTTAGCAAAAAAATTAAAATATTTCATAGTGATAGAGGTGGAGAATATATTTCACCTTTTGGTGAGTTGTGTGCGCACAACATGGAATAATTCACCAAACTATAACACCATATTCACCTTAGCAAAATGGAGTTGGTGAGAGAAAGAACAAAACTTAAAAAAAAAAATAATGAATTCTTTGTTAATAAGTTATGGTCTATCTCAGAACTTGTCGGGGGAGATTGTTTTAACATCTAATTTGGTTTTAAATAAATTACATCACAAGAAATTAAATAAAACAACTTATAAATTGTGGAAAGGTAAAAAGCCTTCATATTCATATTTAAAAGTGTAGAGGTATCTTGCAAAAGCTATAATTCCTAATCCTAAGCAGGTTAAAATAAGACAAAAAACTATTGATTGTCTATTCATTGGATATGCAAAAAATGGTAGTGCATAACGATTTTTTGTTCATAAATATAAAATTAAAAATGTGCATGAGAACACGATTATTGAATTGAGAAATGCATCGTTATTTGAGAATGTTTTTCCTTGTAAGACTTCTATTGATTTGAGTTCTTTAAAGAGAAGTAGTGATACTACCTCTAATAATTCCGAAGATGATGAAATTGAGCCTAGATGTAGTAAAAGGATAAAAGTTGCTAAATCTTTTGGTCCTAATTTTTATACATATATGATAGGATATGAACCTTAAACTTTTGTAGAGGCTATCTCTACACCTGAAGCACTTTGATAGGTGTAAAATACATATTTACTTCTAAACTGAATTTGGTAGTTTTCGAGTAAATTAGTAATATTTAATTGTATTTTTGTAGTTTTTATGTAATTTAGGTGTAGAGAAGTAAACAAGCGACAAACGAGCGAAAACGGTGGAAAAATGCTAAAGAAATGATGAAGAAACAAGGTTTCAAAATCATAAGAGCCACCGCCGCGGTGAGAAATCCACCTCCGCGGCGATGAGATTGTAAATAGTGCTGAATTTGAACAAGTCCCACCGCCGTAGCGCAAGGCCACCGCCACGGTGGTGAAAGATCAAAGAGTTTGGATGCTGTTCCACTGCCGTGGTGGTAAAATATCTGTGAGCTAACCAACATACCCACTGCCGCGGCGGTGAATCCTACGGCCGCAGCGGTGGGCTCTGCACAGCAAAATAAATATTTTCAGATATTTTGAAAACTTGCACCTATAAATACCCATTCTCCCACTTCCATAAATAAAGGTTGGAAGGCTGGAATGTCCCTAACCCTTAGGAGGTGGTCTTTGGCCTTTTTTGAAGAGCTCAAAGAGGAGATTCATCATCCGAAGAAGAGGAAACACTAGCGGATCGATCTTCGGCAAAAGTGGAGACCACTCTACTTTAAGATTTGATCTTTCTCTATTTGTCTCTCTTTGTAACTTAATATTTTATTGTAAATGATGATGAATATCTCTTGGTTTAATGTTTCAATTGCCAAGTTCATGTTAGATTAGATAAATATTAGTTAGGGATAGATTTAGTTGTGTAAATACTAGTTAGATAAAAGATATGTTTCTTTAACAGTTGTTTGTTTTTAAATTCGATTGTATTTATCATTTATGATAATATTAGTATGCTTGTTAAGGTATTAGGGTTGGATTTGAGAATACGGGGTTTGACACTCGGGAGAAGTAACCCCGGATTCGGACTAGGGTAAACATATCGTTATGATCTAACGACCCGGGAGGGCGTTAGTGAGTATGCAATCGATCACATTGGGGAAAGACTCACGTGACCTAGCATCGTTAAAGCATTGAGGGGGATCTCTTCGTTGAGGCGAAATCACGTATTTACTTGTCTTACACTTGGGAGAGGTGGCGAGTAAGTTTACGAACCGAGATTGTTGGATACCTAAACACCATTATTGTTAACTAAACGAAATCAAACATGTATTAAGTGAACGAAATCAATCCCTAGGTAATCAACTTAGTTAGGATTAACCCACTAATTGTAGTTTAACTTAATTTTAATTAGAACTGTCTGGATAATCGGAGACTATGCCAATTGCGGTATTTAATTATTCACACCGTCCCTGTGGGAACAATATTCGATCTTAAAGATCCACTATATTAAAACTAGATCTCGTGCACTTGCGAGTAGTCAATATGTGAGTGTGTAACAAACGCTTCGTCATACACACCTCTTTGGAAAGAGGTTGTGAATAGTGAAATTGAATCTATCTTACAGAATCGTACTTAGTAACTAGTGGGTCTTCTATTCGGATTGAAACCACAAGGATGTAAATGGATCTTTAAGAAAAAGATGAAAGTAGGTGGATCAATTGATAAATATAAAGCAAGATTTGTAACTAAAGCATACAAGCAAAGAGATGGTATATATTATTTTGATACTTATTCACTAGTAATAAAAATCACATTTATACGTATGTTAATAGAAATTCCATCTATACATAACCTTGAGATACATCAAATAGATATTAAGGTTGCATTCTTGAATGGTGAGTTAGATGAAGAAATTGATATGGAACAACTAGAAGGGTTTGTGGTTCTTGAAAAAAAAAAGTACGTCGACTTGTAAAATATGCATATGGATTAAAGCAAGCGCCAAAACAACGGCATGAGAAATTTAACAATATTATGTTGTTAAATTTTTTTAAGATCAATGAATGTAAGAATTGTGTCTATAATAAGAAAACATAGTCTTTTTATGTTATTATATACTTATATTTAGATGGCATGCTTAAATATTGGTAGTAGTGATAAAATCATAAAAATTACCAAATAAATGTTAACAAATAAATATAAGTTGAAGGATTCGAAAAAAACAAATGTCAGTTCTTGTAATTAAAATTCCAAGAACATATGAAGTATTTATCTTATCTCGATCTCATTACATTGAGAAGATCTTTGCAAATTTTAACAACAATGATTCGGGTATAGCAAGAACACTAGTGGATGTTAATCAACATCGTTTTAAGAATACTAATAGAAACATATCTCAGTTAGAGTATTCTCGAATAATTGGTAGTTTAACGTACATTATGAATTGTACAAGACCTGATATTACTTACGTAGTAAGTAAACTAAACAGATTTTCTAGTAATCCAGGTAGAGAATACTATAAAACTAAGTGAGACTTTTGAGATATTTAAGATATACTCAAACTTATGGTTTGCATTACGTGAGATATCTAGCAGTACTTGAAGATTAAGTAATATAAATTAGATATCTGATACTAAAGATACCAAATCCACGAGCGAATATGTCTTTATATTTGGAAGAGCTACAGTTTCATAGAAATCTTCTAATAAAATGTATATTTCCAAATCCACAATCGGAAATGAATTTATTTCTTTTGATAAAGTAGGAGAAGAGGCAAAGTGGCTTTGGCAATTCTTGGAAGATATTCCAATTTGAAGTAAGCTTGTGCCAACTATCTACATACATTGCGATAGCCAGTCAACGATTGGAAGAGAACAAATTAGTATGTATAAAGGTAAGTCTCGACATATACATCAAACAATTAATACCATGAGACAATTACTTTCTAATGGAGTTATCTCAATTGATCATATTAAGTCAAAAGTTAACATTGCAGATCCGTGGACCAAAAGTGTTACACGAGATAGAGTAAACTACTTATCAAGGAGAATGGGCTTAAAGCCTATTATGAAATAGTCACCATAATGGCAACCCAACTTAGTTGATTGGAGATTCCAAGATCTAGGTTTTAATGGACAACCGAATTATGAAGGTGACTGTGAGTGTATCATTGAGTAGACAAAATCTAAGGCTCATTCCTATGATATAATAGTGATATCTACAATCTGGTTAATGATAAGTATGACTTTTAATGATTTCTATATCTTAAAATTTCAAGTGGGGTATAACAGGATACTCTTTATAAAAAATCACCTATACGAGTGAGAATTTGGCCGGTTCTAGGAGAATGAAAATGCTAAATTCTCTATAAGCACTCATGAAGTAAGAGGGTGTTTAGGGCCAAAATGAACACAACCATAGAATAAAAAGTTTCTATAAAATAATTGTGTATTTTTTATTGTCTTGATTTATATTAATTAAAGGCCAAACAATTCGAGATATAATGTTCACTATTGTATTGAGTAAATTCGATAGATTCTTAGTAGGGAAGATTCAAGGTTAAAAGCTACATGTCCTGATGTACTTGTTTTATCTCTCTTTTTCTCTCTCGTCTGCATTACATATGCATGTTTATCTAATCAATTTTTATTCATTTAGGGGATTGTTATAACAAATGATTTTTTTTGGTATTTTATGACCCTATTATTTGTGGGGACCCAATTTTAATTTGAGATATATGAATATAGCAATGTAATCTCCTTGGTGAGAAGATGAATATGTATATTTATTTGTGTAAAAATCATTTAAGAGATGAATTAAAATTGTTCATTAAAGTATCCACTTAAAACTGTTGATTAATGTGTTGTGTGGGTTTTCCCACATTGGTAACAGAAGAATATGAAAATACATTTATTTTGGTTTGGGTTACTTCTTGAAAGTAATCCCTCTAGAGAATTGAATTGATATGGACAGAACGTAGGTTAAAAGTTATAAATAAATAAAATTACACACATGCGTGCCACCATCGATAGACCGACCGCCTTCTTGTCAAGGCTCAGGCTCGGGTTTGGGTCCTGGTACTTGGGCCTGGGCTTGTGGCCTTAGGGTATATTTGGCTTGAACTTGGTATGTTTTATATAGAATTCAAAAATTCAACCCAAATAGAGCCTAAAAAGCCTAATTGTTCTGGCAAGCTTGTAACTGCAAAGAGTTGCAAACTTGGAGACTATTTGGGTGTATAACTACAAAGAGTTACTGTGACATCTTTACTACCATCTTAATTTAGGAGTTCCAAGCTTCTTCATTGTCTTCAGTTATTGTTTGTGCTTTCTATAAAAGGACAAACATTCACAACATATATGTATGCAATTATCTAAACTTGTATTTCATTTCTTCAGAGAGTTTTGAGAGATTTCGTTGTTCTTGAGAGTTATTGAGAGATTTCAACACATTTTTAGTTCGCTGAGCTATTGGTCTCCAATGCTGTACTAGTCGTTGTTCGATTGTTGTATCTTGAGAGACAGACGCTCACTTAAATAGTAAACACCATAGCACAACCGAAATTTATTTTAAGGACAAATCATTAAACGATTGCCTCAATATCTTTTCTGGTATTTTTTGTTTCTGTTTCTATTCGGTAATACAATAAGTATCTTGTTCTTATTTTTTTCATTTAGTATTGTAATATAAATCTCTATTTTGTTTTTATGTTGTCTGGAATGCTTTTGTAACAAAGAACTTTTATAAATTTCATTTTCACTTTTTATATTTATTATTCATAATTGATTAAATAATCATTTATCAAATTATTTAATTAATTTCTCGACTATATTTTTTCAATAATAAATAACATAGTTAATCTAAAATGTTATAGATTTTTTCCCTCCTATTGGAGGGAAAAAATATTTTTCTCCAAACATGGTAGTTGTCACAAGGTTAACTTTTCAAATTTGAATTTTTAACCTTGTGATGGCCTGATTTTCACCATAACCAGTCAACCAAGTAAATTCCTGCAACACAACATAGTACACTGAAACAGACAACACAAAATACCCATATGGGCACACAACAATTACAAGCAAAGCTCAACCTTGTATTTAGCTTTAGAAGAAGAAAACATTGTCTTATATGTTTGGTTCACAGAAACAACACAAACTACTGAACTAGACATGCCAATCAGCTATTTATAGGAAACAAATAATAATGACAGGCCCAACTATCTGGGCAGAAAACTAACACATATCTTTACACTTGTCTAGCCTACAACACATAAATTGTTCTACCTTCTATGCCAGTAATTGCCCATCACATATGGTGGCCGCAATGTAAGCGTCGACACTCTCACCGCAAGCGTACGGGTCAAGTTTTAGTATAATGGACCTTTTGGTTGGATTTCGTATCCACAGGGATTGGTTGAGATTACTATCGATTATGGCGATTGTCATAACCTAACTTTATCTAGATGCTAAAAATGGAATATAAAATTTAATTCTAATACTAAAATACTAATTTAACTATACTAATTACTAATACGAGATAGTTATGAGATGGATTATCTAGAGATTAACTTTATTTACTTAAACGCGTTTGATTTTATTTATTTTACAATAGTGGTTTTTGACCTATTTGACAATCTGAGTATCTAAAACTTCTTCGCCATCTCTCTCGAGTGTAAGACGGAGGAATATGCAACTTCGTGTCAACGAAGAAGTCCCTCTTGATGTCTTAACGAGCTTAGGTTGTGTGAGTTTCGCCCCAATGTCATTAATTGCACACAAAATTTCAGTTCGTAAACTCTCCCGTCACTTCTCCCGAGTGTAAGACAAGAGAATACGTGACTTCGCGTCAATGCCGAAGTCCCCCTCAATGTCTTAACGACTCTAGGTCACGTGAGTTTCACCCCAATGTCATTGATTTCATGCGTTGTGTTTACCCTAATCCGAATCTGAGGTTACTTCTTCCCAGTGTCAAACCCCGTATTCTCGATATATCTAAACTAGCATATAATCAGGAAAATACGATAAACACATTCAAACATTGAAGAACAATCATTAAAGAAACACAACTCTACCAAAATAACATTTTTATAAATAATATTCATCCCTAAGATAATCCACATTTAGTCTATGGTTATAGTTGTTTATACAATTGAAACTAGGCTAAACATACTCAAACAATTATCGAAGTTAAGAAATAAATGGAAAAATGAATAAACTTAGCCGATATCCGAAGATTAATCGCTAAAACCGTCCACCGATCACTTTTCCTTCTCCGCGTGTTAATCTTCTCATTCGGAATTGTTTGAGCACTCCCTGTACTCTCTTTATATTCTAACCTAAGCCCTAAGGGATCTAGTGGCCGAAGGGAAGCCAGAGGAAAGGAGAGGAGAGGATATTTACAGGGAAAATATCTAAACAAAATATCTAAATTATGCAGAGGTCACTGCCGTGGCGGTGAGTAGGTCGGTTAGTTAATCGCCTCAGCGGTGAAGAAAGCGGTGGATTAGGTTGACACCTTGCATTTTCACTGCCTAGGCGGTAAGTTCCCCGCCTAGGCGATGAGCTTCCACCAAAAGTTGGTCATTCTCTGCATTTTCACCGCCGTGGCGAAGGTTTGGATACCGCGACGGTGGGCTTCTTTCAGAATATTGCCGCCTAGCTCGTTTTTCACTATTCTTCGACCGTTCTTGGTTCGATCTCATCCTTTATGCTCCGTTTTCCTACCTTTTCACCCTACACACCTATTTGAATACAAAAAGAATAAAAACATATTAAAACGTAATACACATACTCAAAAATTAACAATTTCGTTTTGGAAATAGATCAGTAGATCACACCTATCAACATACCTTGCACATGCACCACAACTTCCAGCACACTTAATCTTTCTTGAGCTAGTACTCAAGTACTGTGTTCTAGTTGCTTGACGTCGCATCAATACATTACTCGTTATGTCATCTTGTTCCTAGTCATGCTGACGTTTGTTGATGCCTCTCCATGCCACCTACATCATTGGAACGTGTCTTGCACCCACGTTCTACCTTGTTAGCTTGATCTTGTGCTCACGTTTGCCTTCATGTTGCACCTATGAATGTTGATCCTAGCATTGCGCCTAGGATCTTTGCGCCTTGTTTTAGTGACATTGATGTCCACCAATATCCTCTAAGGACGCCCATGTGTGCCCACGCACGCCTTAAATTAAGGCTTAAGATTTAAACTAACGTTTAAGGTTTAAACTAAGGTTTAGAGGGACAAATTTCCACCTTAAATTACGCTAAAAAACATGAACATTTTTCAATTCAATCGAACTTAAGTGTAAATAAAAGTTGGGGCGCTTACCAGGCAGTCCCAAAAAGTGGTTGAAACTACCAAACAAACCCATTATTTTTTCTTTGAATCAAGCAGTCCTTATGTCAATTTCGTAGCTAAAATGCCCATATTTAATGCATTGCTTCATAAATATCATGTAATCACCTCCCCCTTATGCGAGACTAAATTAGGTAACATATGACCAACTCTAGGTGAAACAAAATGCTTGTTTTGATCTCAATCCAAACTTGAAACAATAAATTTTTTACACAACAATTAGGATCGATTATTTCTCTTTAAAATGAGATACCAATCACATTTTTTGAAGTTGTTTGTTATAATGAGTGTGAATGTTACATATAACATTAAAACTAAACCAACACCAAAACCAAAACCTTAACTAAAAGGTTAGTAACTATACCAGGTTATATATAACATTTATGTAGCATAAATGTTACATGTAACATTAAAACCAAAGCAAAACCAAAAGTTATGTTACATGTAACATTCATGTACAATCAATGTTACATGTAACATTAAAACCAAATCAAACCAAACCAAAATTAAAAGGTTAGCAATTACACCACGTTACATGTAATATTCATGTAATATCAATGTTATGTGTCACATTATTATATTTTCATTTATATTTGTATGTTCAATGTAATATCAAATCCTGCCGAAATAGAACTATAATGTCTGCATCGCATCTGATTACAATTACAATTACTTTATATTTTGACCTCTAAAACTTTCTTTTGCATCGGTTTTATCAAATTGACAGCCAATTTATTTTTATTTTTTGAAATTGAACTTTCCAATAATACTTGGATAGTTTAATTTCATGTTTAATTTTTAAATCAAGTAATAAAGCCTTAATTAGACAAATGGGTGCCAAAACACCTAGTTCACTAAGTGCACACCCTCTAAGCCTAGATAGAGGCATAGGATTCCTCTAGTGGAATGTCCCTAGCCAATTCGGAGCTTCTCAAGAATGCTGCCATAAATGTTGAGCATTAATTGAGAATCTTATGAAAAAAATTTACTCTTTAAAATATCATCATTACACCCTAAGAAAGTAGCCCTCCATCAATCAAATGACATTAAATGCCATCAATTTGCCTATAAAATGAGGCTATTTTTATTAAGGGCAAAGGGATCAAGACTCTCCCTCCCTTTATTTCTCTCTCTCTCTCTCTCTTTCTAAACTTTTTTTTTTTAAAAAAAAAAAAAAAAACCACTCTCGGGTTTCCTTGCTTCGTAAGCTTTTCATCTCTCAAACCACTCCAAAAATCCCTCAAAATGTCATCTTCACACTCTTTTACAAAGATTTCAAGGAACCACATAAGAACAACCAACCAACTATTTGTTTTTTTGGCTTTGTGTCATGTTATTTTTGTGCTCTTATTTTTCCATAAACAAACAAGAAATTGAAAAATAAAAAAAAAAAGAGTTTTACATAGGAAGTTTTCTTCATGAAAATGACTGTGTTTTCCTAGAACTATTTTACATATTGTCTTTAAAAATCCTTGTTACCAAAAATGAGTTTTGTAAAAAGTTATTATGTCATTTTCTAAAGAGATGTCTTTAACAAGTTTTTTTACAAAAACCCTATTTACTTTGTTTCATAAAATATATTTTTGTTTCTTATCTTTCCAAAAAATATTTTTCTCTTTTCAAAACTATTCTTGAAAAATCAGTTTCTTCTTTTAAAATGATTTTTTAAAGTTTTCTTAAAACAAGCACTTTTAAAAAGATTTTGTGTTTTTTTAAGAAACCTTTTTTTTTTTTTTTTTAAATCATTATAAAAAAATAAAATAAAATATCATTTCTCAAGTTCTTTTTAAAAAATGTTTTTGCTTGCAAGAAGTTTTATTAAAAATGTCTTCTTCTTCTTTTTTTTTTTTTCTTTTTTTTTTTTCTTTTTTATTTATTTTTATTTATTTTTCTTTTTATTTATGTCTATTCCAAACTCTTTTACTCTTTTGTTTCAAACCCTTGTTTTTCAAGAACTAGCAATAATTTGAAATTTCTTTTCTTAAGAAAAATATTTTTAAAGATTTTCCCAAAAGAAGATTCTTGAGATATTTTGTTTTTCTAAGTTATTTCAAGTAATAAATGTTTTTTTTTTCTTCATATACTTTGTTTTATATTAAGTTTTTTTTATTATTATGTTTTTCCTTACTTAAAACACAGTTTTCCATATTGAAAAAATGTTTTTAATTAGTTAAATTTATTTTACCATTTTTCTTCTCTTTAAAAAAAAAATGCACACTAGTTTTGTAAATACAAACTTTAACTAAACAAATGAAAATCACCCTGGGGCTTAACTTGTTGATTTCTTCCATAATCGATGGGCAGTCTAAAAGGGAAACATTTGTTCTTTATTTATTTTTTGTTTTATGTGTTGTAGTTTATTTAAAATATTTTTTTCTCATTTTCTTACATGAAATAAATACATAAAAAGAAAAAAAATATTAAAAATGAGAATTAGAGTGTTGACAAAAACCGAAGAAAATTACTTGGACTAGTTTGAGTTTAAAGATTTATTGAAACTTAGGTACCGTCTTTAGACGGGTGTCTTGAGGTTCCTAACACCTTCCCCGAGCATTCCCACCCCCCCTCGGGGAACTATAAAGAAATCTCTAATTAAGACCGACTATTTTTTTCGAGTTAAAACTTGGGTCATTTCTAAAATAATAATGATTTTCAGAATTCTGTCGACCTAGCATACCATTTAAATCAATGCTAAGTGGAGACTATTAATTAATTTAATAAATTCAAGTTTGGAATTTCTTAATTTAAATTGAGAGTTCCATAATTTTATTTTATCTTATGCGAATCAAATAGTTCTAGCAAAGATTTGAGATGCCTAACAACGCCAAATTAGTTGACTATATATATATATAAAAAAAAAAAAAAAAAAAAAAAAAAAGAAGAGAAACCTGATTTGGGAAATCTTTGATTGTTACACAAATCAAAGACATCTTTGAGATATCTAATGGCGTGACGATCCTGGTTGCTTTGCTGACAGATCTAACAACACAACAGTCCTAGCTGCTCATAGATCTAAGAATTGAGATTTCGCATGGCTATAGTTCGCCTGTTCAATGGTGAACACATAGTGGATAGGGCTCACAATGCCATGCTGATTCAGTGGACAAGACATAATGCTGGGGCTCAGATTAGATTGTTCTAAAAATATGTTATCAAAATGAGGTTATTCTATTTACATTGTTTAGACTTGTAAGTATTTACACATTTAACTCTTTAAGTTATTTACCTTTACTATTTTATATATTTTTGAAATAACTATTATATGGATGAGATTGTTTAGAGTTTTAGGTATTACTCTTTTAACCCTTTAAGGTATTTATATTTACTATCTTTTATATTTTTAAAATAGCAAATAATATCTCTCGGTGTCTTAAAATATGTCTGAGACTGTCCCTTTAAATTTTAAGTTTAAAATTTCATCCTTGATGTTTAAGAAATAAACTATGCGAAACATTGTTATATACTACAGAAGATAATGTATTATTCCAATATTTTTATTGTTGAGTCCATTGATCTTTTTGTTTCATTGCCTAAATATTAAAGTTAATATTTTCAAACTAAGTTATCTTTTTTTATCCATGTTTTCAGGCACAGGCTATACGCTATTTCATACTATAAATCAGGATAGTGTGGATTTTAAATTATTTTCGTCAATAAGACAAAAGAAATTTATTAATGAAGATGTGAACTAAATCTGATCCATCCAATTAAAAAGATATTTTTATACTTTATGTTATATATTTGAAGAGATCTTAACATTATTTTGTAGAGCCAACATTAGTATAATTTATGATATGAAAGTAATTATTTAAAATAATTATTCAGTTAAAGTCATAATTTATAATTTATTTAAATAATATATATAATTAGATCTAACCCCAATTTGAAGAACAAATTAGAATGGGTTCAAGACAATTTTATTTTTTAATAAAACACCATTTATCCATAATTTCAAATAAAAAAAAATAAAAATAACCATAAACTGTGGATATGTAAAACTGGTACACACCATGAGTATGGTCCAGTCAGACGACGGGTAGGTCCTCTTGCTGAGGTGGATTCGTCGGTTGAAAATTCTTCACGTGAGCTGTGCTAGGTCTTGGGAGGACTGACCTGCTGTGTCCAGAGTCCTATTCCTCAAGTAGTGTACCTGCAGAAGGTTCAGACCGAAATTTATCTAGGTGAAGCCCCTCCAGCGTGGTAATCAGTGCTTAGAGAAAAAATGTACAGTAACATAGTAAGTAAACAAATGAACTCGTGCGTAACATAAGTGTATTCAAGCGTACCTCGGGCTTGCATAGCCCCCGATATATATAGGAGTTAGAGATGATTAGTCGAGCCTAAACATGGTTAATTAGTCAAAACTCTGTGTTTAGCAAATAATCTGGGGCATTTAGGAGATAATTGCTAGGCTTGGCTTTTGGGCCTATTTAGTGAAGCCTGCGGGCCTTTGTTAGGTATGTGGTGAAAATGTTGGCGATAGTGGACACGGGGCCGCCGGGGCCCAAGTACTGACTTGAAGAATCCCAAAAATACCCTCATCAGTAGCCCCCTAGCCCTGTGCGGCGAGAGAAGGGAGATGGTCCGGGATATCAATTTATGGATGAAACGGGCGTCCCGAAGACTTTGTAACTCTCAAAACATACACGTGTATATAAACATGTATATAATAATTAAATTTTTTAATTTAAAATTTTCATTTTTAATTATTTGTTTTATTTTTTTTAGTGCCGGCGGTAATGACCGACGACCGGTCGGCTGCTGGCCGAAGGTTGCCGGCGCTAGGCAGGCACTGGCTAGGGCGCAACTTGCCCTCTCTATGGGGGCTGCTGCACCCCCTTGGGAGGTGTGCACATCTGTACATCCTTGGGGTGTGCGGTGGGGGTGTGTGTACAACTGCACACCTGTGGGGTATGTAATGCACCCCCAAGTTACTGCACACCCCCTGTAGGTTGCACACCCCCTTGATAGTGCGTCCATTTTTCTCACTTGGCAGCAAGGAGTAGAGAACAGGGAGGTGGATATATTTTTCACACTTGCAAATTTTTCAAGGGAGAATTTCAAATAGGCTCCCATACGGACGGGGTCCGGGGTCAAGTAGCACGGCAGGGCGACCATGAATTTTTTTGATTTTCAAGACGATAATTTTTCAAGAGTGATAGGCTCTTATACGGTCGGGGTCCGAGTTAGGTAGCATGGTAGGGCAACCTCGAATTTCTTTGATTTCATGGCGATACTCTTTCAAGAGTTATTTTTTTTTCTTGAGGAGCTTATTCAAAATAGGCCTCCATACGGTAAAGGTCCGGGGTTAGGTTACACGGCATGGCGGTCCCAATTTTTTATTTTTTTTAGGGCGACTCACGTTCACTGTACGCGCAGAAGATTTCGCACCCTAGGCGCATTTGACTACTCGCAAGTGTACGAGGTCAAAGTTTTAGTATAGTGTGATCGTTAAGATCGGGTTATCGTATCCATAGAGATTGGTGTTGTTACTATCGAATACCGCGTTTGTCGTGACCCAACTTTATCTAGGCGAAAAACAAATGTATTTAATTAATTAAACTAATACTAATATATCCTAAATTAACTACACTAATATACTAATATGTTTTAGGGTGAAGAATTGCCTAGGGATTAACGTGTTTACAAATACGTGTTCGATTTCGATTTACTCACATTTACGGTGTTCGACTTATTTGACAATCTCGGTACGTAAACTCTACCGCCACCTCTCCCGAGTGTAAGATGGGGGAATACATAACTTCGAGTCAAAGAATAAATCCTCCTTAATGTCTTAACGACCCTAGGTCACGTGAGTCTTGCCTAGCATCATTGATTGCACTCAATCCAACTCCCGACCAGGTCATTGGATCGTGCATTGTATTTACCTTATCGACAATCTCCGTTCTAAAACTCTTACCACCTCTCCCGAGTGTAAGACGAGGGATATAACACAACTTCGTGTCAACGAAGAAGTCCCCCTCAATGTCTTAACAACCCTAGGTCGCGTGAGTCTTGCCCCAACGTCACTGATTGTCCACAATTCAAACCCCGACCGTGTTATAGAATCGTGGCGTTTCTTTACCCTAATCTGAATCCGGGGTTTGTCAAAACCCTGTATTCTCCATTTATCTAACTAAGCATGATAAACAATCAATATGATAAATACAATCAAACTACGAAGAACAATCACAAACGAAACACCGAAATCATCCAAACAACGTATTTATAAATTTATTGTTAATCCCTACTACAATCCATGTTTAGTTATGGCCATAGCCGCATTTACAATGAAATAACAAGTTAAACATGTTCACATGATCCTAAGATAAAGAAATAATAAAAAACTACCGAATAACTTAGCCTCGTCCGAAGATAAACCGCTAAGAACACTCAACGATCGATTCTCCGTATTCTCCATTTTTGGATGTGAGCTCCACCTCTAAAGCTCCTAAACCCTAGCCTAAATATAGCTTAAGATGCCCAAATAGCCGAGGGGGAGGGGTCAAAGGAAGGGGAAGGGAGTGGGTATTTATAGACAAAATATCTCATAAATATCTAAAAAAATATCTAAGTTGTGCAGAGGCTCACCGCTACGACCATGGGATTCACCGCTGCGGCGGTGGTAGGTCAGTTTGGCTGATCGCCTCAGCGATGAAGATAGCAGTGGCTTAGGAAATATTTCTGCTGGATTTTTGCCTAGGCGGTGGGCTATCAGTAGCCTTTTGTATTTCTCAGCTTCTTCACCGTCATGGTGGTGGTCTGGACGCCGTGGTGGTGAGCGTGTTTCACAATTTTGCCTTTGAGCTTGTTTTTCTACCGTTCTTCGATCGCTTTTGGTTCGATCTCATCGTTTTCGCTCCAGTTTCCTATCTTTCCCCCCCCCCCCCACACACCTGATTTATACAAAAAGTTATAAAAGTAATTAAAACGAAATAAAATACTATATAAATGCTCGAAAACTAACTTAATTCCGTTTGGAAAAATGTAGGTAGATCACACTTATCAAGTACCCCCAAACTTGAAATTTGGCTAGTCCTTGAGCCAAACACACATACAAAAATGAAAAAACACAACGAAATAAAATAACAAACATCCTTAAAACAATCTAAACATAACAACATGCAAGTTTTAGATTCTTCTAACGGCCTAGTTATTATTGTCCCTCAATAACCGCCAGTCATATCGAGTTCAGGCGCTAACACACATCATGTAATATTCTAGAATTTTGACATGCAATACTGGTGAACGCCAATCTAGATCATGTAAACGTGTTAGTGCGTGACTCAATAATATAATTATACAATGACCGGATTGGATTATCCCCCAACGAAACTCATGACTTCGACCGTGAAGGACTAGGATTTCTATATGGTTGATTGGGGTCCACTCTCCACTAATATAGGATCTAAAATTCATAGAGATTAGAAGAACTTGGTTCGGTTATGGAATATTTGGCCAAGGGTATTTCGGAATGGAAAACAGTTTAACGTTAACGTTACCCAAGACTCAACGCTTGGCACATTCACTCTCGAACCCTCATATAAAAATTGGAAATAATTCTGAACAATCTATTAATAACGACGTACTCACTTGTCAAAATAAAATTTAATAAAAACCGTATTTACATTTGATTTTTTTTTCTTTTCTATTTTCTTTTCAACGAACACACCGCCAAACTTATTTGATTGTTACAATTGAAGGGGTGTGCGAAATACAAATGAAAAACAACAAGTGAGTACTCAAATACCGAACCAATTAGAAGTTCGTCCGAAACCCAACCGCTCATATCAAGTAGCATTTACAATTGCTAACTTGATTCACTCAAATGTGCCTTTAAATTCAGCAATTTAGGTTTGGAAAAAAATCCACTCTACGATATTAGTTTATATGTTCTGAATTGAATTTGCATTTAGGCTTCGACAGGGTAACGAGGGATAATGATATTGCATGGTAGGCTTCAAAAGGCTCAAGCAACAAAACAACTGCCTAAATTACGTCTCCTGAACTACCTCGCCTAGGATTTCGCCTCAAGCTTCCCCTCAATCAAGTTCTAGAATCCTTAATGTGTCATGAATTTGACTAATCGATAATCGTCCTCAAATCAATTGAATAACTATACATTGAGTCTATGTGCTCGTGCAAATTAGGATCTACAATAATGTTTACCAAAAAACATAGTCAAGCACACAAAATCACATATGCATGGGTATTACCCTTGACTTCTAAAACAACTAGAGGTAATTATAATATTTGGGTAACGGTCCAGATGAATGCAAAACTCAACATATAACAACAACACACAAAAACATAAACACATTCTAACCTAAACACACATGCAATACGAGAAAATAGTAACACATAAACTAACATACTATACATCACTTCCGAACTTAAAATGGATAGTGTTCTCAGAGATCCCAATCATCAATCTCAACATATGAAATTTAAAGTATGCTGACGAATGGTGTTTAGAATACTTACCTGGGAGGCGAGAGGATCTCGCCTCTGATTCAAGTCGGATGTAACGGATTTAACTTATTTGACCTTGGGTTGCCTCCCAAGAAGCGCGTGATTTAATGTCTTCAGCCCGATATTTTCAAAATGCCCTCAAGATTGGTAAGGTTTTTCTTTGGATGACTCAATCTTTCAATGAAATGCCTCACCGGATTATGTGCGTGGCCCCACACCATAAAACAGTTTGGAATCCCGTCGAAAGAGATGCATCAATACCCGCCAATCTAACATCACCAAGTACCCTGCATTGGAAACAAAAACAAAACTACAAAAAAAGAAATTATATACAAAAGAAATGCCTAAAGTAAAATTAAGTCATTTACACACAATATCGATAATAAATGATAAAAAAAAATCCCGGCATTATGATACACTTGCTTCTCCTATCTAAAACTTAAGTCCTGAGCTGTTACCACGTATCTCTGGCAATAATCAACAAAACAATCCCCAGCAACGGCGCCAAAAACTTGTACGTGTGGAGGATTTCGCACCCTTGGCGTTTATGACTACTAGCAAGCGTACGAGGTCAAAGTTTTATTATAGTGTGATCATTAAGATCGGGTTATCATATCCATAGGGATTGGTGTCGTTACTATCGAATACGGTGTTTGTCGTGACCTAACTTTATCTAGATGAAAAACAAATGTATTTAATTAATTAAACTAATACTAATATATCCTAAATTAACTACACTAATATACTAATATGTTTTAGGGTAAAGAATTGCCTAGGAACTAACGTGTTTACAAATACGTGTTTGATTTCGATTTACTCATGTTTACGGTGTTCGACCTATTTGACAATTTCGGTACGTAAACTCTACCACCACCTCTTCCGAGTGTAAGACAGGGGAACACATGATTTCGAGTCAATGAATAAGTCCCCATCAATGTCTTAATGACCCTAGGTCACGTGAGTCTTGCTCAGCGTCATTGATTGCATACAATGCAACTCCCGATCGGGTCATTAGATCGTGCGTTGTATTTACTCTATCGACAATCTCTGTTCTAAAACTCCCTCGCCACCTCTCCCGAGTGTAAGACGAGGGATATAACGCAACTTCGTGTCGATGAAGAAGTTCCCCTCAATGTCTTAACGACCCTAGATCGCGTGAATCTTTCCCCAGCATCATCGATTGTCCACAATTCAAACCCTGACCGGGTTATAGAATCGTCGCATTTATTTACCCTAATCCAAATCCAGGGTTTGTCAAAATCTCGTATTCTCTATTTATGTAACTAAGCATGATAAACAAACAATACGATAAATACAATCAAACTACAAAGAACAATCACATCATCCAAACAACGTATTTATAAATTTATTGTCAATCCCTACTACAATCCATGTTTAGCTATGACCATAGCCGCATTTACAATGAAATAACAAGTTAAACATGCTCACATGATCCTAAGATAAATAAATAAGGAAAAACAGTCAAAGAACTTAGTCTCGTCTGAAGATAAACCGCTAAGAACACTCAACGATCGATTGGTCATCTTTTCCACTTCAAGATGTTAGCTCCACCTCTAAAACTGCTAAACCCTTACGTAAATATAGCTTAAGGTGCCCAAATGGTCGCCGGGAGGGGGGTGGGGTCAATGGAAGGGGAAGGGAGTGGGTATTTATAGACAAAATATCTAAAAATATATATAGGTTGTGCAGAGGCTCACCACCACAGGTGGGATTCATCGCTGCGGCGGTGGTTGGTCGGTTTGGTTGATCGCCTCGGTGATGAAGACAACGGTGGCTTAGGAAATGTTTTTGCTGGATTTCTACCTAGAATGTGGGATTCACCGCCTAAGTGGTGGGCTATTAGTAGCCTTTTGTATTTCTCAACTTTTTCACCGCCGCGACGGTGGTTTGGACGCCGCGGCGGAGGGCTTGTTTCATAATTTTGCCTCCAAGCTTGTTTTTCCACCGTTCTTCAATCACTTTTGGT
Source organism: Eucommia ulmoides (assembly GCA_016647705.1). NCBI lineage: Eukaryota > Viridiplantae > Streptophyta > Magnoliopsida > Garryales > Eucommiaceae > Eucommia > Eucommia ulmoides. The sequence goes on along the minus strand of CM028327.1, from coordinate 31,618,322 downwards.
TCGATCTCATCGTTTTTGCTCCAGTTTCCTATCTTTTTTCTCCACACACCTGATTTGTACAAAAAATAATAAAACTAATTAAAATAAAATAAAATACTATATAAACGCTCGAAAACTAACTTAATTCGGTTTGGAAATATGTTGGTAGATCACACCTATCATTAACCATGAACAAACCATCATGGACTGGCCTCTACCGTGGGGAAAATTGAGGTGAGCCCTAGGAGGGTGCGTGCCGTGTACAGCTAGGAGAGCGAGGTGGTACACCGTCGAAGGGGTCGCCGTCGTGCCGAGGGCGTCGACTCAACTGGAGCTAGCCCCAACCAGGGTGGTCTAGCACCTTTCTTTGGCACTAACAAGGTCGATCATCTTCTAGAGCTTGCTAGGTAGGAGCAGCGCGACAGGGCGGTATCGGTTGTCACTTGAACCATATCGGCCAAGAGGAGCGCGGCAGGGCAGTGCCCGTCAAACTTGATGGTTCTGGAAATGGGGTATCGAGGCTAAACCCCTAGATGGTGCCTTTGGGGAGGACCACCATGACGGCTATGCATTTTTTGCACTCTGATTTCTCCGTCGATCGTAATGGAATAAAATTTTCAAAGACCGAAGATGGTGCCACGCACAAAGGCACCGAGCTTAGATATGCCAATGATGATAGTGCTAACGAGGAGGGCCTTGAGGAGGGTGAGATTAACGCCACTTCTCCTCACACGAACACCTCTCATAATGAGGACGAGGAAGACTAATACCTAGATCATCGCTTTTTCAGCACTTAGGATATTGTAGACTCCTTTTTACTTATTCCTATTTTTCTGCATATGAGCGTGTAAGCCTCTGAGCGACATAGTCAAGATATTTCAGAGTCCAGTACTTCTTCCCAATATTTTTACCAAGTCACTGTCTGCTTGGTCCTGTTTTCAAAGTTGTGAAATCTTAAAAGTTTTGTTGAAAACACTTCTCGCCTCTGCCCAGGGCCATGGACCACTAGCCCGTCCCAATCCGGGACACGAGTTGATTGTAAGAAAATCTTGTAAGAAAATCGTGTCATGGACTTAGGGGGAGAGTTTTCCAAGGTGCCTAGTCCTCTCGGTCCGCAGGAGCGCATGCGACAGTTGGACCCCCGTAGCCGATCATCGAGGAGTTCTCTATAGTCAGGCTCATTCAAGAACCCTTTTAGGTTATCTCTATTTTGTCCATGCAGGAGTACCTTCTCTTTTAGAACACCGAATTTGAAGTCGATTGGTGGAGAAATGGACTTAGCTGTAGGCCCTCTAACCCGATCAATGCCCCGCCCTTGGTAGATGACCTTGGTCTATCCCTGGGTACAGACTATTGACTTCTAGAGAGAGTCTGGTTGTCACCCTCGACGCTAAGCGCCGGGATGAGACTTGTGGAGAGTTACTCGCGACACTGAGAGTCGAAATACAACTCAAGGGGTCGGAATGCCATCTTGGAGAATCACTCACGACTCCGGAGCCAGGATATGACTCATGGGGTTGGAGTGTAGCCTTGGAGAACCACTCATGGTGCCAGAGCTGAGATGCGACTCAAGGGGTCAGAGTGCCGCTGAAGAGAATCCTGCGCAATGCCGAGAGTTGGATGTGGATCTGAAAAATCATCCGAGGCTCAGGGGGTCAGAATACAACCATAGAAAATCACTCATGATGTCGGAGTCAGGGTGAGGATCTGGAGAATCATCCGTGACTCAGGGCGTCGGAATGTTGTTGAGGAGAATTACTCGCGACGCCGTAGTCGGGATGTAGATTTGGAGAATCATCCGCGATTCAGGGGGTTAGAATGCAATCATTGAGAATCACTTATGATGCTGGAGTCGGGATGAGGATCTAGAGAATTATCCATAACTCAGGGCGTCGAAATGTCGTTGAGAAGTATCACTTGTGACGCCGGAGTTGGGATGCAGATCTAGAGAATCATCTGCAACTTAGGGAGTCAGAATGCAACCGTGGAGAATTACTTGCGACGCAGAAGCCAGGATTTGGCTCAGGAGGTCGGAATATCGTTTACTGGAGAGAACACAAGGCACATTACACAAAACACATTCTTTATTTTGACAAAATTGTAACACTTTGAACAAACTAGAAGTTGTTCACAAAAGTGGGTCATCCTTATAGAAGTTTCACTTTAGCTAGTCAACATTCCACGGGTGCCTGAGCGTCATACTCTCTTATGTTTCAAGATCGTATGTGCCTGAACATGTGACCCTAGTGACTCTGTACATATCTGGAGCTAAATCCACCATAGATGAGGTTGATTTCACCATCCACGCATTGGTGATCCTCCCCGGCCTCAGCTCCTCAAGGCAGTGGACAATTGCAGTTTTCCCTTCTTCTTTGGGCTTGAGGCTTTCTCGGTGGCTCATCCCCGTCAGGCTGCTCCTGATTTTCTCTCCAAACATAGTTCTCAAGATAGCCTCTTCGGATGAGAGCTTTAATCTCCCACCAGAGCTGGAAGTAGTTGTCTATGGAGTGGCCTCGATCTTGGTGGAATTCACAGTACTCGGTCAACGACCTCCGAATCAGCCTTCCTATCCACGGCGGTAGAGGAGAGAAGAAGTCCTGCCCTTAGTTTTCTGCGAAGACGGTGGCCACCGAGGAGGTGAGCGGAGTGAACTTTGGTTGGTGACGCCCTGGAGGAAGAAGTAGCCTCTTGTCTCCGGGTAGGGGTTTGAACATTCATTCACTTTATAATATTCTCAAGACTCTATTCCTTGGTTTTATCAGCTTGTTTGCTCCTTCCAACATTCTTCTGGTTGCAGCTCGGTGGTCAGCACCATAGAATCTAGTCCCACTGTCTTGAGCTTGATCAAGTGTGAGAGTAGGTTGGAGCAGAGGTCGTAGGATAATCTCTAATGCTAGAGCTTGTCAATAAAAGCATTCAGTGCAACAGCATCAGGAAGGTCATCGCACATATTTGCTTCTCAATTTTAAACGCTCAACGTAATCACCCAAAGATTCAGTAGGCTCTTGCTGAAGAATGCGGATATGAGCCACAGTCCTCAGCCTCCACTGAGAGCAGTTGAAATAAGTCAGGGACAACTGCTCGAGTTCCCTGAAGGTGGAGATGGACGCTGGCCTCAAACTCTGGAACTATGTTCTTACTGCACCTATAAGGATGATGGAAAAGGCTCTTTATCGTAAAGCTACAAAGGCCCCTTGCATGTCTATATGAGACTTGAAGATAGATAGGTGGTCAACGGGATCTGACGTTGGTAGTACAATATTACGTCGCTACTTTCACCGCAAGTGTACAGGTTAAGTTTTAGTAGAGTAGAAAGAGTAGGGGTTGTCGTATCCACAGGGATTGAATTAGATGGTCGTTGAGTACCGCGATTGTCATAACTTAACTTTATTTAAGAGACTCAATTTATATTTTTGTTTTATAAATAATATACTAATCTAATTAACTAATTAAACTAATATATTAATATTGACGTTTAATGGAGTAATTTTTCTAGGGATTAACTTCATTCATTTAAATGCGTTCAATTCAATCTAATTTACATTAACGGCATTCACACTATCCCATAATCTAAGTATCGAAATCTCACTCACTACCACTCCTGAGTGTAAAGTGAATGAATATGTGACTTCATGTCAATGTCGAAGTTTCCCTTAAGCATCTATACGATACTTGGTCACATGAGTCTCGCCCCAACCTCACGGATTGCATACTTTCTAACACCCTCCCGGGTCATTAGATTGTCTTGTTGTGTTTAAACCCTAGTCCTAATCTGGGGTTACCTCTTCTGAGTGTCAAACTTCGTGTTCTCAATACAAACCCTAATACCATAACAAGCATATCAAGATTGTAATAAAATGGTAAACACAATCAGATAAAGATAAATAACCGATAACAAAACAAAGATTCAACCAGACAACGTTTTTATAAATGAATTGCTCCCTAAAAAATATATGTTTAGTTTCTCATGGCCATAACCACATATACAACAATATATAAGCTAAATATATACAAAACTATCAACCAAAACTAAGAAATAAAGAGAGAAACAAGGAGACTAGCCGTTATCCGAAGAACCGATGCTAAAACCACTCTGAGAACGTTTCCTCTTCTTGCATTTATGATCTTCTCTTAGTTGATAGGGTTTGGAGCTCTATTTTTACTCCCAAAAATGTCCTCAAAGGTATGGGAGAGAATGAGATGTAAATAGAATCCAAAATATCTAACAAATATCCAAAAATATCATTACAATCTGTTATCGGACAGCTACAGCGGTGGGAAGTTAGTAGGGTTACTATCGGAGGACTGCTATAGCGATGAAGCACAGCGGTAGCGGTGGCCACCACAGCAGCAGTAGAAAAACAACAACTCTCTTCATTTTGACCACTGCAGCGATGGTTTCATGCTACAACGGTGGAGCTGCAGATACTTGAAGGTATTTTTTTGCACTTTTTCCACCGTTCTTCCACCGACTTACTCATTTATGGACCGTTTTTGTCCATTTTTGTCCAAAACACCTGATTTATACATAAACAAAGAAAAACATATTAAAACATATTAAAATGATATAATAATACTAAAAAACTACAAAAACTGGCTTGAGAATAAATAGATAAATTACACCTATCAGACGTCCCATCATACGGACTCATCTAGGGTTAAGTGAAGTGCCTCGGCGCTTGTTCTTCAAGAATCTCATCCATAAAAGAAGAATTCACCTCCGGAATAATACCCGATCCTACTCGACCTCCTTATACCTCATGGAGACGGACTTTTATGTTGGCCAGGCGGTGCTCCGCAGCCTCTCCCGCTCGGGGCTCTCCCTGTATCCGACTGCCCACAGCTCGAGCCGTAATGTGATAGGAGGGAGGTGAGTAAGAGTCAACTTCACGCTCATGCCGATCTCTGTGAACAGACCAGGCGGGCTGATAAAGAGGTCGACCATTAGGTGACACCAACATATCCCTTAGCACAAACTCATGTGTTGGAGAAAGTGGAGATCTCGGCATTACAAGGGGGGCCTTTCTTGTCCTGCAACCTCAGGGTTGTGAGGCGAAGGGTGACCCTTGGGCTCCTGCCAGTTCGGAGTGTCCACGAAAACATTGCGATCTTGAGGAAACTTCTCGGGCATTACAGGCTAGAGGGCTGGTCCACCCTAAACAGGGGGCGGTAGTAAGCGCGCGAGGAGGAGTTGTACATTTGACTTGAACTCTTGCATTTGGTGTTTAAGGAGATCAACCTGAGATGCCTCCATAGCTCTCGAGGTTTGTCTCGCAGCCCTAGGTGGCAGAGTGGATGGTTCTACCTGACCATGGAGGGGGCAGTTATCCTCGTTGGTGGGAGCTAGGGGGTGTACCCTTGAATCTTTAGACATGTTTTCTGGTTCTTCTATTTTTTTGTCTATCTAACTGGACCTTGTGATCACCTAAGCTCAGTTGAGCAGAGAGCAGTGATCAGGGGAGGGCTTTTTGCACAGTTTCCACAAACGGCGCCAAACTGTTGGTGCATAAAACTAGTACACACTTTGAGTATGGTCCAGTTGGATGACGAGTGGGTTCTTTTACTGAGGTGTAGTCGTCGGTTGAAAATTCTTCACGTGAGCGGTGTTGGGTCCTTGGAGGACTGACCTGCTGTATCCAGAGTCATGCTCCTCAGGGAGTATACCTGCAGAAGCCTCAGACTGGGATTTGTCCCAGTGAAGCCCCTTCGACGTGGTAATTAGTACGCAGAGAGAAAAGGTACAGTAACGCAGTAAGTAAACAAATGAACTCACTCGTAATGTAAGCGTATTTAAGTGTACATCAGGCTTGCACAGCCCCTGATATATATAGAAGTTGAAAATGATTAGTCGGGCCTAAACACGGTTAATTAGTCGAAACCCTGTGTTTAGCCGATAATTCAGGGCGTTTAGGAGATAATAGCTGGGCTTGGGATTTTGGGCCCATTTGGCGAAGCCCGTGGGCCTTTGTTAGGTCTGTGGTGAAAATATTAGCGATAGTAGACACGAGGGGTACAGGTGCTGACTCGGAGAAATCCAAAAATACCCTCATCATAAACTAAAAATGAACTGCGAAAATTAACCTTAATATATATATATTAACCCTCCTAACATTTTTGTGCTCCAAACGTGTACTTTCTCTCTTTTCACTCTTTCTCCTATCTCTCTAAAACAACAAGCATTGCAAGGGCTCACCAACAATTCCGCCTACCACTGCCTCCATCAACAAAACCGTCACCCTTTCCCAACAACATCACCACCGATTTTTTTTTCTTAATCACTATTTGTCTGTCTCTCTTTCTCTTACCATCGTCGCTGGCCAAATTAGCCAGCGACAACCAAGATCTGGCTGCCTCTGGCCAGATGTTAAATAGATCTTGGTGGTGGCCCAGATCTAGCCATCATGGCCATATCTGGGTAGTGCTCGAACAAAGTTTGGTTGTCTTCTGGCCAATGACGACCAATTATGAACCGTTGCCGACCAAATCTATTTAAGATCTGGTTGGCGGCAATTTCTGGGTTTTTTTTTATTTTTTATCCATAGTCATGTAAATTTTCTGATTTTTTGTATATGTTAAAATGATTTTTTTTTTTTTTATTAATTTGCAGATTTGTTTTTCTATGTTAAAATGAAATAATTTTTATATTTTCTATTGATTAATTGTTGTGATGGTTGCGGTGGTGGTGATAAGAATTTTCTAGTGGTGGTGGTAATAGTGATAGTTAATATTTGTTGTGGTAATAGTTAATATTTGCTGCTGTGGTAGTGGTGATCGAAATATTTGTTGTGATGGTGATAGAAATGTTTACTGTGATGGTGAAGATGGTGATAGTGAAGATGAACTATAGGGGTGGTGACTATGAATATTTGTTCTGACAGTGGCAATGATAGTTGTGAAAATTTGTTGTGGTGATGACAATAGTAATAACAAATATTTGCTGCAGTAGTAGCGATGGCGATAGCGAATATTTGTTGTGGTAGTGACGGTGAGAGAAACATTTGTAGTGGTTGTGATGGGATAGTGAATATCTTTTATGGTGGTTAATGTTTATTTATTAACAAAAATAATTTAAGAAAATGGGGATAAATGGGCTTTTAGGGAAACAAAATCACCCTAAATATTATTATCATGGACCACTTGCTACTATATTTATATATTGTGATTATCTATTACAAACTAAAAATTAAGTGTGGGTCATATGAGTCTACCTTTTCTTTTTTTTTCCCTCATATGAGTCTACTTAACTATGTTTAGTCTACAAAATTTTGTATCATAAATTGAGGTTGTTAAGTTCCCATCACAACAGACATTAAGGACCACTTATAACTTGAATTGATCAATAATTTTTAAGAAAAATATTATTTATATCCTGTAAGATTTGTACAAATTGCAGATATATCCCTTGTTTTTCGAGAAACTATACTCTTCTCACTACAATAAAATTGGTCTATCGGGACACGAAAAAGTGTCGTGATAGAACTCCTATTGCGATATTTGGACTTTTTAGAACACTTAAACTGGTGTCCCGTAAAAAACCGCTCCAATAGGTTATAAGGGCACTATATATTGCCCTTTCTGTTTGAATTTATTAAGGCAATAATAAATGTTCTATAAGATAGTTATTATGTCAACATATATTGCCTCTATAGCATTTTATATTCTTTAAATTATATATATTAGGGCACTACAAATTATTGTGAAAAATCTCTATTAGGACATAAAAATATGTTACAAAATTGTCAAAGAGAACTAACATATAAGGACACTATTTACCGTCTCAATATAAACTATTGCGACAGTACATAATGCCCTAATAACTATTTTATAGGATACTTTCTAGTGTTCCAATAAACTTTTTATTTATTTTATAAGACAATTTTTAGTGTCCCAAAAGGTATCTAATTTTTTTTTTTTTTTTTTATAATTTAAAATTATTTTAAAATATCAAAATACTCTAAATGTAAACGATAAAAAGTAAAAATTCTTCACAATATAAAAAAACATAACTCAAATTACCCAAATACACAAACTAAATAATAACAACCAAAAAATAATGCGAACTTTTTTTTGTTTCCCAATATAAGATTCATAAACTAAAAATTTCTTACAACCAAAACAAGATTCATAAAATAAAAACTTCTTCCAAGCAAAACAAAATTATATTTCTAAAGTTCAATACAAAATTATATTTCTAAAGTTCAATGCTCTATCAACGAAAAATAACATGGCATACTCTAACAGTCAATGGAGCGTATGAAAGTGAAACAACAATCCCTTCTCTAACAGTCCTTTGATCCAAAGAGCGAATGGTAGCAACCCAAGCAGGATCATTCACAAGAGCTCAAGCCAGATCATTATGCACTGAAAATAGCAGGGAATCCAAGCAAGAAAAAATCTACAGTATCTGCACACATGCAACTAAGTTGTTCAGAAACAGCATCAAGAAGCTGCAGTAGCTCAAGATTTACAGGATGAGAAAACATAAATTACCAAACATAAATCTTGAACACTAAGTAGTGGTCTTAGTATGATACACTAAGACCACTTAAATGCACATGATAACAATGTTTAAATTGTTACGGTCATAAATGAAACCAATTTTATTCAACCAAGTTACTTGAAACAACCTACAGGAAATTACATAAGATGGCATGAACAGGATAGGCAACTCTTTTCGATGTACCAGACAAAAAAATATATCACAAATCATTCAACTGAAACAATAGAAATCATGCTGACAAGGAGGAGTTGGAAGATGAGACATGTAGATTTAGTCAATACCTTTCACCAAGAAGTGTTAACCTCTCCCCAAAGTAGGAGTAGTCCATTTTTTGAATAGCCTTCACCTGTAAATACATGAAAAAGAACTTTTAGATTCAAATGTCTTGTGGATTACATTTACGAGAACTGTTAATGAAGCACCATTTTCCCAGCGAAGAATAGCTCGATTAAAAATAAAAGTTTTTTATTGTATCGAATTGAAAACAACAAGAATAAATGTTTTCAAAATGAAAAAAATAAAGAAATTTCATATGATAAACATGCATCCAAAACTTAATGATCTAAAATGTACCTTTCTAGTCTGAAGATCCACTTCCTGTACTGATGACAGCATTCATATCAATTGAGAAAGGTGATTCAGAGGAATTGTAACAGAACTTTCATGGAGATACTCATTTTTTAACAATCAAATAGACATAACACACAAGAATTCATGCAAATCGGAGCCACAAACATCCGAAAGTGAAAAGGAGACTCACATGTCCATTAAGCCCAGTAGACTCAAATAGAGTGTTGATGTAAATATTCAACTAAGGTGATGATACGACACTTAAATTCAACTTAAGAAAGTGGTATACATAAACACAATTTCATAAAATATTCTCATAATATTCTCAAATTATTGAAACAATGTTTGTTAAGATGATTGAGAAGTAGAAAATATAAATATGTATTGATATTATGCGAAAGATATATGAGAATACAACGATATATATGCATATTTATAGAGGAAGTGGGGACTAGGGTTTTACCTTAATGGGCTACATGGGTCAAGCTCATATAATACATTAACATCCCCCCTCAAACTCAACGTGGTAAGTAAGGGGTGAATTTGAGTTTGAAAACCAAAGAGTGAAAGCGTCCAGGTGGATGACCTTTAATGAAAATATCTCCTGTTTGATCGGCTGAACTAACGGAATGTAGATGAACCGTATTTTGGAGAATGTGATGACAGATGAAATGACAATCAATCTCAATGTGTTTTATACGCTCGTGGAATACAACATTGTGAGAGATCTGAATAGTACTCTTGTTGTCACAGTGTAGGGTAGTGGCAGCAGGAGAAAAGATGCCCATGTCAGTGAGGAGCCATCAAAGCCAGAGAAATTCTTGAGTAGCATCAGCTATGACACGATATTCAACTTCAGTACTAGAGTGAGCAACCACAATTTGTTTCTTACTACGTTAGGAAATGAGAGAATTGCAAATACAAAACTCAACCTAACCCAACTCAAAAAATAAGAATTGATTATCAAAATCCTAAAGAAATCAGAAACAAAAAAAAAAAAATTATTTTTTTTTGTGCCCAAAAAACTCAACCCAAAGTTTTCAACTTCCATCTTCATCCGCAGGCCGATCACCACCACCCGCCACCGTCGTCGGCCACCTTCGGCGACCATTCGCGCTGGTGGCGTTCACCTTCGACGACCGGTTGTTGCCGGCCACCTCCACTGCCACCGCTGGGCATCCGGCCACCGCCGCCACCAAAACAAAACAAAAAAAAAAAAAAATCTAAAAAAAAAAAAAAAAAATAGTTTTAGGATAAAATCGTTACCTAACATGATTCTATTCTCAGTAAAAAATAAAAATTGTCGTTACTAAACGCAATTCTATTCTCAAAAGGAAATAAAATTCTCAACCCAACCTAACCTAACCTATCCCAGTTGGGTTGAGAAAAATGGGAACACTAACCAAACGCCACCTTAGCCTCTAGGTGAGGGGAGGTTGAAAAAGCGAACGAATTTTGAGGTTTATTGATTATATATTTTCGACATATTTTTTTATTATTATTAATTTTAGGCTGAAAAAGTGCATTTTATTTAATCTACAAAAAATTAAATCTATTAATAAATTAACACTATTTTTTCAATTTTTTTTTTCAAGGATTGAAATTTATTTGAAGAAAATGGATGATAGAGATTGAATTATAAAAAAATTTGGAGAGAAAATGAAATTTCGAAAACGGTTAAATAAAATTATATTTTATACCCTTTCAATTTTATATTTGTAATGTCTCTATGCACGAAGAATCCTAATCAATAAATAAATCACAACATTTATATCCATCTAAAATTCCAAAATGTTTGCTTCCCTTTCAAAAAGAAGTTAAATTGAAGATAGAATACGGGCATAGATATGCAATGTGGTCCAAAACACCACTAATACACAAAGCAAAACCAACTCATGAAACTTCCCTCACAACGAAGAAATGTAGGGGGTACTTCTGGACAAAAAAAAGGTGTCATAACTAGCATCGGGGTGGTTGGGTTTGTTTGAGCTTTAGACGTGTAGGTATTGTCTTGCCAAACGGGTCCTTATTCCTCACCACCATCCATATATTGCCAAGGACAAGACAACCACACACTTGAATCATCAAATCTAGATACCCAATATCTTAGAGATCTATTGGACTTGGTATTATGTCTTTTAACTCTCTTGCAGCCCACCCATGCGTCCACCCACCAACATATCTCCACATCTCTCTCTCACACACACATTTCTACTTTTCATTTATGGAAACAAAACAGAAACATGTGATTATGAAAATCTATTTTTGTTCACTCCCAAAATTTGAAGAATAATTTTTTAAGAACAAAATAAAAAATAGGATTAATTATACTTTACCTCATGGTTAGACCGTTTTGCACTTTATCCTTCTGTAGTATTTATGACACCACTTTACCCTTGTTGTAAGCCTTTGTTGCACTTCACCCTGTGATGTAGGCCAAACTATAGGGGGCAAAGTGCTGATGAGCTGGATAAAATGCAACAAAAGCCTAACCATATGAGAGTAAAGTGGTGACACGAATACCACAGGAGGACAAAGTGCAAAACAATACAAGGAGTAAAATATAGTTTTAATTTTTGTTACAATTTTTTTTTTTTTTTTGGAACAAAAGTTGTGAGATCAACATAAGTAATACACAAAATGATATAAAGTACATTTGGGTTTATTAAGATGTTTCAACTTAAAATTATATGATATCAAGTTGAGTAACTTATTTGATTTGTATAGTGGTATAGAATAATCGTTTCGGGACAAGAATCAAACACCCGCTTTTAATTGTAACTCTTGATATGTACGAAAGATTTGACTTATGAGAGAATGATTAAAAATATGCAACTCTCGACTGGCACAGAAGATCTGACTATGAGGAAAGAGAGATAAATTTCTGTAACCTTAACATTGATACCATGTTTGAAGATTTCAAGTTAAAACCGTATATTATCAGGTGGAGTAAATTTTTTGATTTGTATATATTAGAGATATTTAGTGGTGACTTGCTTTACAGGATCGAGTTTCTCATATTTTTTAGTTTAGATTCTCATTTTCTATTTTGTATTGACCTAGTTTATAGGAGTTTGACCTAGGTTATAATAGTTAGTTTTGGATCCTAGTTAAGTGCTTTGAACTTGTGTTATATGTATCTGATGTGATCAATAAGAACGTGTGCCACATATTTTCTCTTCCTCCCTATTTTCCTTGTATGGTGTCAGAGCATTCTTGATATATGCTGTTATCTCCTAGCCACCACCAGAATGACCACAAACGGGAGCTCTAACTTTGCAACTCCCAATCCTACAATTTACAACATCAATAAACCAAATAACACACTAATCACCATCAATATTTCTGCTCCCAAGCTCCACTCAAACTTACCACCAACAACTATGTTTCGTAGAAACTTTGGTTTCACACACTCTTCATGGGATATGATCTTTGTTTACATTGATGGATCAAAACCTTGCCCAACCTCTACTATCACTCAAAACAACACCACTACACTGAACCCAATTCACGGTATATGGGTTCGATAAGACTAATTGATCCTCAATATTATTGTTGGATCTCTTACCCCCCCCCCCCCCCCCCCCCCCCAAAAAAAAATTCTGTTCATTGCTCAAGCCAAAATTTTACAAAAAATCTAGACAAACCTAGCCAACACCTGTGCCAAGCCATCTCGGGGACGTATCAAGCAAGTAAAGAGCCATCTTAAAAATCTCACCAAGGGATCTAAAAGTATTACTGATTTTTACAAACCTTGAAAGTTCATGCTAATGAACTTGTCATTCTTGGAGCACTGGTTGATGAAGATGATCTCCTGGAGCAAATCCTTGATGGCCTTGGCGACGACTACAAAGAACTAGTATTTGATTATTGACCCACAGATCTACTCAAAAGCAGAATTGAATTGGGTAAGAATAAAAATTTAAACAATTAAATTATCAAACACATAAGTTATCAATTTTTTAATTTTTTTCTACTTAATTATTATCTTATATTACAACACAAATATATTTAACTAAGTGCATAACCAAACAATTAGAAATAAAGAAGTAGCATATAGTGATTAATCCTGGTTCGGTAAGCTACTATTACCTATTGTTGTCCTAGTGAGCTACCCAAGAGGGGGGTGAATTAGGTAGTATTAAAAAATTATCAGAATAATAATAACACTTTAAAAATCAAACAATTAATTTTATCTTAAAATTAATTATTATCTTTATAGCAACGAATATATGTTATCAACTAAGTGTACACCAAACAACAATATAAGTAAAATAAATAAAGCAGCACACCACGATATATCCTGGTTCACCAAGTTACTCTTAGCTAATTCAGTCTTTCGAGCCCCACAGAGATTCGCATACACTACACTCAAGATTCCTTTAAAGGTAGGAACCAAACCCTCACAAAAGATTCTTTTACAGGTTCAGAATCAACCTTTACAAAATTTCCTTTTCACAGGCTAAGGAATAACCTCTACTTTTTACAGGCTCAAAAATGACCTAATTCTTTTTAACACGAAAGCTAAAAAATCAAAATCTCACTAACACTCCAAATATCCTTTCACCCAGTAAAGATTGAACCGTTATAAAATTCTCACAAAAATAATTCAATTCGGGAAGAATTACTATCTTAATCTCTTTATAGGAAGAGACTGAAACCAGCTACTCTTAGATTAAATACTCCCAACAGTATTTAATCCATCACTCAACTCACCAATTAAAAATTGACAAGTGATTTTTCTCACTCGAAACTTCTACCACCTCAAATTAATTAATACTCAATTAATGTCCCAATACTAGTGATAGAAAAAAAGCGATGAAACAAAATCTGATTATAATAAAGAATGCGGGTAGCACAATCAAGCACGTAATCAGATTAACACAGAAATTATTTTAAAAGATTTTTATACTTTTAAAGTTCAAAAATGATTTCTCAAAAAGATCAATTCACCAAGCAAGTAATAATAATCAAATACTCAATTAAAGAATAAGTTTGGAATGATCTCACTAGGAAAACACCAATGGATTACAAAATAGATCGCTAGATAGCTCAAATTGGTGACGCCAATTAAATTAGCGCTTTAACTCAAGAACTTTAACTCCAGAATAATCTCACAATACTTTTCAGTATAATATCAGAATTATAACTCTTAGAAAAGCTTAAGGATTAAATAGTTCTTGATATTGTGTATTAACATGTGAAATCTGCAGGTCTATTTAAAGCCACTTGAAATAAGCTATATAACAGTTAGTTTTCACAAAATATGTCATTTAAAATCACCTATAGACTGCATATATTGATTCTTTTCAATCTTGGTATATTCAACTTAATAATATAACTTCTAAAACTTTCAATTTAGTCCCCAAAATAATTTGATCTTAATCAACGAAAGTATAGAAATAATTATATTTAAATATATGGACAAAATGGTAATATCAAAATAAAATCCCTTAAATCTCTCTTATATTTTAGGCCCAAAATATTCTCCACCAAAATAGCAATATTTAAACTCAAAATTCGTAGGTTTAAATATAAGAATTACAAATATATCTTATAACAACTATTTTTCAAATATTATATCATTAAATGACACCCCAAGACCCCATACATCATATATAATCAAAATAGATCTTTTTCATTTAAAAATCTTCTTGGGAAATCTCATTTTGGTCCTTAAATATTTTTAAATCGAAATTCATCAAAATAGAAAGTATTAAAACACTTTAATTAAAAGAACATTTAATTAAATAGACCAAATTAATAGGGATAATAAAATATATATACCATATCTCAATTAAGTACAGATTACTACAATATCTCAATCAGGTAAGCCAAAAATAACTTGGTAATGGCTAGTTTTGAATCAAATCCATGAAATCCTCTAAACTTGAAATAGACTCATCAGTCGACCGACCAACACCCATAAGTCGACCGTTCAATTCAGGATACTAGCTAACCCAAAATTCCTTCGCCCATCGGTCGATCTCTCATCCATCATTTATCGATTGGACGATTCCAAGAGTTCATCTTTTAAGCATAGGTCGACCTACCTGTCGATTGGGATATTTAAAGATTTCTTCTTCTATGCTCCGGTGGACTTCCTTATTGACTTGTCATTGCTGGGAACCTATTATAAATTCTTTTTTAATTCATTTTCTTCAACGTTTTTTGCCCCTTTAACTGATTTCTTTTCTCAATTAACTCCACTAAATTCTTAAATTCAATTTTAATTAATTATCAATATTTTTTTTTTCAATTACACATAGGAGCAGATAGTTTCACTAATTAGGATCCTATCAAAACGCACATAAATTTAATTTTTTTTGTGTCGTGTGTGATCCTAATCGGGATACATTAAGAGTAAAAATTAATCTAAGTTGTTTTTCCTTAGATTCTTCAAAATCTTCGGCCTCTTAATGTCCATCGTTTTTGTCAGTCTCTTTAGCATGCATTCATTACTTGTCATCATATCTTCATTATTAGAACTAATAAAGTGAAACACTTAATCAAACCGTTAGTTCCACTAAAAACATCAACTTTTAATTGTTCATCAAAATCTTAGGATCAACAATCTCCCTCTTTTTAATGATGACAATTAATTTTGATATTTTCTTTAAAATAATAATGTAACCACACCCCCCTAAATCCGAGGATGAGTTATTTAACTCATTAAATCGAAGTAATGAAGATAATCATAAGATTTTTAATCAAAGCACAAAGTTCAATATACAATAAACTTCCCCTTAAGATATTCACCAAAACAATTCAAGCTTCCCCTTAAGATATTCATTAAAACATCAATTGATTCTCCCCTTTTGTCATCTCAAAAAACAATTGAGAAGGGAGAACCAAAAACATCACTTAGAAATGTAATCTTTTCCTAAGGCAATCAAAACATCTTAGTAATGTAGCATGATATTGAATTTTTCACAAGCATATTAACTCTTTTGATTTTCAACAAAACTCATCTTTCAGTATAAGCATGACATAATATTACATCTCTTATAAACACTTCTCCCCATATATAATTGTAAACAAGTCAATTCATGCTTAGGAGAATAAACCTGAGGCAATCAAAATGCTTCAATAATATAGCATGTAATCACATAATTTCGGTTAAGTTCTCATGTCTTACTCATGATACCAAATAATATCTTCTTATTAGATAAAATCAAGTTATGTACTATTTAATGTACTAGAATATGAATTATATATCAAGAATAACTTAGGATCAATCAACATAAATCTAATACATGCTTTAAACATGGATAAATGCGTATTTATCTCATAAAATATCATCTTGAAACATTAAGTACAGATTAATATATCATGTATTCAAATGATCATATATGGAATCAAAAATAATTCTCATGCTTTAATATTAATATTAGCCTTACAAGTATTATCATGATCAAAAGCACATTATAAAAATATGTAAATACACTTTAACTAAATGTGATTTTACCATATAATATTTCTAAGACAACAAGTGAACATATCATTTAAAAATAAGTCTTAGAAACCATTAACAACTTACCTATTTGGCAAGTTGGGACTCTCTCTCTTTAACAAATTTAAAATGCAGAGGGTTCGGAGTATCTTTTATATTTTTCGGGGCAATTTTACTTTTTACCTCATTTTTACTCATGATTGCTTTGGATGCATAATTCCTCTTGGCCTGTTTGTATCCTCTCAACTTTTGATTTTTTCCATTTGATTCATTGACGATTCCTTTTGCACATATCTCTTATGGCTTCCTGGTGATATCTCATCTTGGTTTTTGTACAACTTTTCTCTTTACACATTTCTCTGGTGGCTTCTTAGTAATTTCATATGCTATCTTTGGTGCATCTTTTCGCTTTGTATGCGTCGTTTGTGGATCTTTGGTGACTTCCTGTTTTAGCTCTGATATAGCTTCTTTGGTTGCTCTTTCAAGTCCACTTCCAACATTATGTAATTTTGCACAAGACATTTCAATAGTTCTCTTCGGTATTCATTTTATTTTGAATCCGTCCTTGTTAGACATAAACTTAGGGTTCCTAAATGGACATGATACTTTAAAATGCCCAACTCTATTACAATAATAACATCTCAAATCCAATTAACAATAGAAAGCATGAGATGTAACACAAGAATCATTTCTAACAATACCAACAAAACTATCACTGACTTGTGATGAAGGATGAGACGATCAAACATATCCACTTTACCTAGAAAAATCATTTTCAGAATCTCTCGAAATAGACTTAAGGTCGGATTTTGATTTTTCAAAAATGTTCTTTATTAAATCGATTTTAGAAACAAGATCTGATCTTTACCTGGAAATCATATCAAAATTATTTTTTAAAACTCTATTTTCATTTTCAAGAGAATCCACTTTAGAGAGCAAATTATTAATTTAAAAAACAACATCCGAAAATTCTTTTATACTGCAATAATCATCCAAATACACTTTAGATTTTCGGACACTTTTTTCACCATTTTCAAAAGAATCAATTTTTCTTTTTAAACTCAAACTCTCTTTAGCAAAAAGTAGTATGACAGAAAATAATTTTTCTATAACAATATAGATATTTTCATTATCATAATCTCCATCACTACCACAAAAATCACAAGAATCATAAACCAAATTTTTATATACGAATTTACCACTAACAAAAGATGATACACAAAACACATTATCCATGGTGTGTGCACGTGATCGGTTTAACTAGGATGTTAAGTCTAATCGAGCTAAAATCAATTCTAATGCCAATTGTTGGCCCAGTGAACTACCCAAGAGGGGAGGTGAATTGGGTAGTATTAAAAAATTATCAGAATAATGATAACACTTCAAAAATCAAATAATTAATTTTATCCTAAAATTAATTATTATCTTTATAGTAGGGGATATGTGTTATCAACTCGGTGCACACCAAATAATAATATAAGTAAAATAAATAAAGTAACACACCACGATATATCCTAGTTTACCAAGCTACACTTGGTTAATCCAATCCTCCGAGCCTCACGAAGATTTGCACCCACTAAACTCAAAATTCCTTTAAAGGTGGGAATCAAACCCTCACAAAAGATTCTTTTACAGCCTAAGAATCAACCTTTACAAAATTTCCTTTTCACAGGCTAAGAAATAATCTCTACTTTTTACAGGATTAAGAATAACCTAATTCTTTTTACACAAAAGCTAAAGAATCAAAATCTCACTAACACTCCAAATATCCTTTTACCCGGTATGAATTGAACTGTTACAAAATTCTCACAAAATAATTCAATTCAGGAAGAATTACTACCTCAACCTCTTCACAGGAAGAGACTGAAACCAGCTACCCTTAGATTAAATACTCCCAACAGTATTTAATCTGTCACTCAACCTACCAATTAAAAATTGACAAGTGATTTTTCTCACTCGGAAATTCTACTACCTCAGATTAATTAATACTCAATTAATGTCCCGATACTACTGATAGAAATAAAGCAAGAAAACAAAATCTGATTATCATAAAGAATGCGGGTAGCACAATTAAGTACGTAATCAGATTAACACACAAATAATTTTAAAAGATTTTTATGCTTTTAAAGTTCAAAAACGATTTCTCAAAAAGGTCAATTCACCAAGCAAGTAATAATAATCAAATACTCAATTAAAAAATAAGTTTGGAATGATCTTATTAGGAAAACACCAATGGATTGCAAAACAGATCGCTAGACAACTCAAATTGGTGACGCTAAATAAATTAGCGCTTTAACTCAAGAACTTTAATTCCAGAATAATCTCATAATACTTTTCAGTATAATATCAGAATTATAACTCTTAGAAAAGCTTAAGAACTGAATAGTTCTTCATATTGTGTATTAACATGTGAAATCCGCGGGTCTATTTAAAGACACTTGAAAATAACGATAAGTTTCCACAAAATATGTCATTTAAAATCATCTATAGACCCTATATATTGATTCCTTTCAATCTTGGTATATTCAATTTAATAATATAACTTCTAAAACTCTCAATTTAGTCCCCAAAATAATTTGATCTTAATCAATTAAAGTATAGAAAGAATTATATTTAAATGTATGGACTAAATCATAAGATCAAAATAAAATCCCTTAAATCTCTCCCATATTTTAGGCCCAAAATATTCTCCACCAAAATAGCAATATTTAAACTCAAAATTCGCAGGTTTAAATATAGAAAATTCAAATATATTTTATAACAACTATTTTTCAAATATTATGTCATTAAATGACACCCCAAGAACCTATACATCATATTTAATCAAAATAGATAATTTTCATTTAAAAATATTCTTGAAAAATCTCATTTTGGTTCTTAAACATTTTTAAATCGAAATTCATCAAAATAGAAAGTATTAAAGCATTTTAATTAAAAGAACATTTAATTAAATAGACCAAATTAATAGGTGCAAGACCCCGATTTAACACGTACGTCATTTTAATTTCAATTGAGAGCATTTGGAAAATTTCGGGAAAAATTGAGTTATATATATATATATATCCTGAGTTGTGAGTTCGGTCGGCCGACAGGGAGATCGGGAAGAGTGGGGATCGACGTGGCGAGCAACCGATCGATTTCATACCACCATTTCCATGCATATATATACATGTGCATACCATTTCCATCTCTATAAGGAAGAACAATCCAGAAATCTAGAGAGAAAAATGGAGGAGCGGAGCGTTGCTGCTGCCGTGTAATCGCCGGCGTTCAATCGCCGGTGTGTGTGCGACAGAGTATGTGTGTGTTCCTCCGGTATGCATGTATGAAGGTGTGTTTGTCCGATGTGTGTGTACAGGTGATCGGCGATCGTCGTATGAGTAGGTATTCCTCCGACGGCAGTAGTGGCGGTGGTGTGTGTGTGTTCTGTTTCTGTTTGATCAGCGGGGGTAAATAACGGAGGCAGTAGCGGCATGAGTTTGGCCGATGGTGTGTGTGTGGGTTGTTACGGTTGGGCGTGTACGGTTTAGATGGGTAGATGAGATCGGTGGTGGAAGTGGCCGGTGGTGGTTGGTGAACCGTGGTAGGGGATGGAGTAGGGCCGATGGTAAGAGCGATGGGGCGTGGGGGGTCTCGGGTGGATGGAAATGGTAGAGAGAGAGAGGGTGGCCAGCGGTATTTTGAACCGAAACAGAAACAGTAAACGCAAACAGAGAAGAAAGAGGGAAAAAAAAAAGGGGGGAATTTGCAAAAACTACCCCAGGAAAATCCAAAACTCATCTCGTGGTCGCCAAACGGTTCGAAAACAGGTGAAATTTCAATCGGTTATTAATTTTCGTTAAATTAAATTTTATTTAGCGTTACAAATCCTAAAATCGTAATAATTTCGTAACGATTAATTAATTTTAATTACGTGGTACATAAAATAGTAACGATTCAGAATATAGGGTCTATATTGTAAGATTAGGATATTTTAGATAAGATATTAATTTAGACTCTGTCACTATTAGGTTCGCAGGCATCGACATCCAGATAAAGTATAATCAGTGTCAGTTTTGCAAAGCAGATATCGAGGTGAGTGCACTGTCTTTTTGCTAAATTATTTTTGTATATATATATGATGAAATGTTGGTTTACTTAAACCGTATGATTTTATAAATTATATGGATCAAGCAGGAGGTGGGTGAGTTGGTAAACTGGATTTCCGGAAGATTTCGGTGGTTTTCGAAATGAAGTTCAAAATGAATTTTTGTTGGATTTGGTGAAATCAGACGGTGTTTTTAAAAGAGAATAGAAAACATTTGTTTTCTAGAAATGCCTGGTTTTCTAAAAATAAAGGGTGAAAAAGTAGTTTTAATAAAATCAGACGTTTTCTTTAAAAGAGAGTATGATATATGATTTTTGGATTTAAAATTTGGTTTTATGAAAAAGAGATAGACGTGGTAATTTGACGATGTTGAGTAGACGATATTTATTGAGTTGTGATTCGATGATGCTGTATTTGATTTGACGATGCCATAGTATTTATCTGTTTCAGTAGAGTGATGTTATCCGCTTCGGCGGAGTGATGTTTATCTGCTTCGATAGAGTGATGTTAGATGTTTATACTGCGCAGTGATTATCCGCTTCGGCGGAGTGATGGTTGTTTGTAGGAAGGCATATCCTACGGATGGTACGGTACCATTGCAAACTCTCGATCATGAGGTTAAAACGATCACTAGGGCTGGTCAGTGTGTGTGTTTGAGATGTGTTGTTTTACTTATATTGGGTAATTTATTATTTGCCCTGGTGATTGATATGATTTTATATTAGATGGATTTAGATGAAACTTATACTTATGGGTTTATTTCCACTGCTTATATTATGGATAATTTTATTAGTTATGCGTTGTTTACATACCTACGCTTAATCCATTTAGATGTTGTAGAATGATTTATTATTACAAAATATTTTTACTAAGAAGGCAATACACTTGCAGGTAAAACAGTTAGGAGTCGGTCGGTCCCCTACTGGTGCTAAATAGAGTTATGCGGGTCATGCGATGGAGTCATTTGAGAGGGTTTTTGAGGCGAGGTGTCAGAGATGAATCTAAGTGAGATTCATGGGATTCGAATTTTGGTTATTCTTATAGTTCGGACAGTGTGTCCCTATCAATGAGAATTATGTATATGTTGTACATATCATTTGTTCGTATATTTTTTTTATTGTGGTTGTTTAGTCAGTTAGGTGATGTTATGTCGACATCACGCCGACCCCAGGGTGACAGGAGTCTGGGGTGGGGTGTGACAATAGGGATAATAAAATATATAGACCATATCTTAATTAAGTACAGATCCCTACAATATCTCAATCAGGTAAGCCAAAAACAACTTGGTAACAGCTAGTATTTAATCAAATCCATGAAATCCTCTAAACTTGAAACAGACTCATCAGTCAACCGACCAACACCTATAAGTTGACCGTTCAATTTAGGATACTAGCTAAACCAAAATTCCTTCGCCCATCAATCGACCGCCCATCCATCATCTGTCGACTGGATGATTCAAAGAGTTCATCTTTTAAGCATAGGTCGACCTACCTGTCGACTGGGATATTCAAAGACCTCTTATTCTATGCTTTGGTCGACTTACTTGTTAACTTGTTAATGCTGAGAACCTATTCTAAATTCATTTTTTTCAATGTTTTTTGCCCCTTTAACTAATTTCTTTTCTCAATTAGCTCCACTAAAATTCTTAAATTCAATTTTAATTAATTATCAATATTTCTTTTTCAATTACACAAAGGAGCATATAGTTTCACTAATTAGGATCCTATCAAAACGCACATAAATTTAAAAACTTTTTGCGTCGTGTGTGATCCTAATCGGGATACATTAAGAGTAAAAATTAACCTGAGTTGTTTTCCCTTAGATTCTTCAAAACCTTCAGCCTCTTAGTGTCCATCGTTTTTGTCAGTCTCTTTAGCATGCATTCATTACTTGTCATCATATCTTCATTATTGGAACTAATAAACTGAAACTCTTAATCAAACTGTTAGTTCTACAAAAAATATTAACTTTTAATTGTTCATCAAATTCTTAGGATCAACACCTATGTTTAGTTCCCCGAGTTCCACAGGGCTTTCGCAATCTACTAAACCCAGATTCCTTTTCCAAGTGAGAAGTAAACCCTTACAATCTTTTTCATAGTATAAAAACTAACAATTCTTTTTCCAGACTCAGAATCAAACCTTTACAATTTCTCTTTTCATAGGCTAAGGTAAAACTCTATCTTTTTAGCAGATTAAAGACTAACCTAATTCTATTACAGGAAGAATCAAGCCTAATCTTTTTCACAAGCTAAAAATCAAACCTAACTACCCTGATTAGATTATGACCAAAATATACCTAATCCACTCATACTCACTAATGGAAAAAATCACAAGTTTCTTCTCACATGAGTTTCTACCACCTCAATATAAAATATGCTCAATTAATCTCCCGAAACTACGTGATAGAACTCTGTT
This sequence comes from Eucommia ulmoides, assembly GCA_016647705.1. Classification (NCBI taxonomy): domain Eukaryota; kingdom Viridiplantae; phylum Streptophyta; class Magnoliopsida; order Garryales; family Eucommiaceae; genus Eucommia; species Eucommia ulmoides. The sequence goes on along the minus strand of CM028327.1, from coordinate 31,595,316 downwards.
AAAAAATAAATCTAATTTAACTCAATTTAAGCACACAAGTAATATTAATCAGATTTCACAAGCAAAAATCGTTTTATAACATTTTCAAGATTTTCAATTTGAAAATGATTTTTCATATAAAATAATACAAACTCAATTAAAAATATTATTTAGTTAAAGCACAGATCACATTGAGCAAGTAATCAAGACCAATCTCACCGAGATTTCTTTTCAAAAATAATAGAAAATACTCTAACTCGGAAATAGCAAGAATAATAATTTCTCTAAAGCAAGCTTTAACTCTTGAAAGCACTCTTAGCAAAATAACTCTCTTTACGAATATAGTTGATTAAAAGTCTTGCTCTTGATTGTTGTTAATTGAAATTCGTAAGTCTTATTTTAAAGATTTCAAACAATACCTATAACGATTATTTTTTAATTAATATAAGGACTAATTAATGGCACTCTATGACCCCAAAAAACACTATTTGAAAATCTCAATTTGGTCCCCAAAACTTCTTTGACTCAAAATCCTTAAATATAGAAAATAGTTTTACCAATTCAACTCATAAAATCAATTAATATAAAGACTAATTAATAAGATCTTCAAAATATGTGATTTGCATTTAAAATATGCTCAAATCCCCTTAAAATCTAATTTTTCAACATTCAAAACCATAGGATTTGAGTAGAAAATCATGAAAATCGAAAATAGACAAAGTTGACTAGATTTGTAGCCGTTGTTTGACCGTTCTTCTGTCAGTCAACCAGCCTTCCGCAACGGTTAGAATTTTGAACGTTTACGGCCTACGTCGGTCAACCGAGTTTCCCATCGGTTGACCGTTCTGGTCAGTAACTCCCTTCCACATTTTTTTTTAACTTACTGTTTTTGTTAGTCGGCCGACTCTTTTTGTCAATTAACTGAATCGACCAGATTCTTCTCATTTTATGTGTTAAAAGCATTTTCTCAATTTTACAGTTCATAAAGAATATTTTCATGATTTAACACTTTATGAAAATCTTTTAGAATGTTGAATTTATCATTTCTGATAATAACACACATAATATTACCAATTTTAAGTGTCGTACGTGATTCTAATCGAGTTGCATTAAGAACATAAAAGTATTGAGTTGTTTTCACCTAAGAATACAAAAATATTCGATGCTCTAGAAATTATTCAACGTCATCGTTCGCAACCAAACATTATCCTGTAAATCTTCCATGATCAATATATTTTTCGATGTAATCATTTTCTCTTTTGAACAAACGGAATTCTAATATGAAATCACTCAATAAACACATTAGTTCTATAAAATATCATCGTTCAATTGTTTATCAAAATATCTAGGGTTAATAGTATTGTTCATGCTCAAGACATCTCAATCACATTTGATAAACTCATTAAAAACTTCCGAATTCTGAAGTGCCTCTTTAAGGAACAAAAGCTAAACCATCACACTTCCCTACTTATGCAAATCCAACAAACGGATCCATACGGGCCGATATCCATCACCTAACTCCAACAACAACAACACTAGATGGAGTCCATAGTCCAACACCAACAACAACAAGAGTTGGCGCCCATCACTCAATATATGAAATCTCTCTCCTTACCCACCAATATCGGTCCAAATTCCTCTTCACGACCTTACTTGGGTTATTTCCAAATTTTTGGCATCTAGGGCCACATGACTAAAAGATGTCCCTCATTCCGCTTAGAACCAATTCAATCATCGAGAGCCCATTTTGTTGCCACTGATTCTAATATTCCAACGTGGATCTTGCACAGTGGTGCTTCCTATCATATCACTTTCGATTTGAGCAACCTATCTCTTCACGCACCATATACCGGCTATGATGAAATTATGATTGAAGATGGCACGGGTTTTCCCATTGCATACAATGTCAAAATTCTTAACACTACGTTTTTCTTAAACAATGTCCTTTGTGTACGTTGCATAAAATGAATTTTATATGAAATTCTGAATTTTGAACCTCAAATAATGTTTACATTGAATTCTTGATATCTTCTTTTCATGTGAAGAAAATTCGTATGGGGTAAATCCTTTTGCAAGGCCAAACTGAGGATAGAGGGCATGAGTGCAGACACCGCATTTTGTCCAGTCTAGTTTTTGCTTTTTTAAAATTTTTGGGTCAAAATTAAAATTATTACAAACTTTAAATCAAAGTTTAAAGGGACGAATTTCAATTTTAGATTTATTTTACTTTTTCAAATATACTTTAATAAAAATCTAAAATTTAAGCTCCCAATTGATTCTTAATGTTATAAAAAAAAAAAGTCTAATGGGTCAAAATTAAAACTTCTAAAAGTTGTGTTAGGGCCACATTGATCAAATTAAGACTGGATATCGAGATGATATTACTACGTAAATGATTTAGGGCAAAATACATTTTAAACACTCTAATTATTGACACATTTTTCAGTAGTCCTCCTAAGTTTATTCGTTTCATTTTAAATCCTTCACGTATGAACATAGTTTCAAAAGGCCATTCTGTTGGACTTTCCATCAAATCTAACAGACTTGAGGGGCAAAATAGTCTTTTATTATTTTTCTTATTTTCTTTACTTTTTCTTTTCTTTTTTCTTTTTTCTTTTTCTTCTTCACTTCTCTCTCTCTCTCTCTCTCTCTGTCTCTCTCTCGCTCAAATCTATCTCTCTCTTCCTCCCTCCCTTCTCATTCCCTCTCCTCGCCAGAAACCACCCCCTGTTATTGGGATGAGGACCCCCTGTTGAGGGGGGTGATTCCACCCCTGTAACAGAGGGTGAACCACCCCTATAATAGAGGGTGGTTTTTGGCAGAGAGAGGGAGAGGGAGAGGGAGAAAATGAGAGAGGAAGAGACAGAGATAGAAACTTAAGTGGGCGAGAGAGAGAGACGTGATGAAGAAAAAAAAAAGATAAACGAAAAGAAAAAGCAAATAATAAAAAAAAATAGTAAACGACCATTTTCCCCTCAAATCTATTAGATTTTATGGAAAATCTTACAAAAGGGCCTTTTAAAATTGTGTTCAAACGTAGAGGATTTAAAATAAAACGTATAAACTTAGGAGAACTACTTAGAAATGTGTCAATAGTTAGAGGGTTTAAAATGTATTTTGTCAATGATTTATTATGGTTCCCAACTGACAATTTTAAGAAATTGTGTTTTTTGCACAAATTTTTATTTTGACTCCAAATTTTTTATTTTTTGCCAATTTCGTCAAATTAATTATCAATTTTACTTGATTTTGTTTTCAAATTAGACATACCAATCATATATTTGATGCTTTAATTTCATGTTTTTAAATTCAAATTTAAGAAAATAAAATACATTTTTATTATTAAAGGGTGCCCACAACACCTCACATTGCTTTATGTGCACCTCCGGGGAATACGAAAAAAACCTAAGATGCTTCTTGGAAGTGAAAATAGTGACTTGAGAGTGCTCCCTAGTCTTTTTTACTAATTTTAAGACTTAGTGGGGTGGTTTTTGAAGGTCAACTACAAAATACAAAAAAATGAGGGTCTAAAGAGTGTTTTCACGCAACAGGGGTAGCCACCCATCAAATTGGGTGTCTGAGCCCTATCAGGAAAGCTTGCGCACTCAGGAGAGAGTACGCTCTCCTGAGCGTGCAAAATGGGGCCTACCTATAAAAGGTAGCCCTTTCCTCCATTTTGTACATACACTTACTCTAACACGCCTTCATTTCTCCAAACACTTTTTCTTAGCCTTAGAGACGTTTTCACTCCATCCCATATCAAAACATCATCCAAAAAAGAGAGAGAAAAGAAAGGGAAGAAGACTTCCTTACTAAGCTAAGGTAAGTCCTTCTTAAACTTCTCCAAATATTGCTTATTTTTTCTAAAATTGCTTGAAAGAATGGACTAAAAAACTAAGAAAACCTAAGAGGGCATTCCTAAGGGAACACTTAAAAAAAGATTTACTTTCTTACATTTACATTTCAGTATTCACTTTCTAGTTATTTACTTTTTGTTTTGCGCCTTTCTGTGCTTCAAATTTCAGCCAATTTTTTTTTGGTTGTGTCTTTTCGCACTTTTAATTTCTGCACTTTACTTTTCTGTTCTGCACATTTTCGCGCTTTAAATTTGTCATATTTTATTTTATCTAATTTACTTTACTATTTTTATTAAATTTCTCACATTTTTTCTTTATCGTCTTTACTTTACTGTTTCAATTAAAAACTCTAAACAAAATAATAATAATAAAAATGTCTTGACTAAAAGTGGGATAGGAGAGTTGCCCATACCACATTTTAGATTTCTCGATTTAGTGCGAAACTTTAATTGGTGGGTTGAGGGAAGCACTTTACCATATCCTTTTTTTAGTTAAGGTTAATTTGGCAAACAAAATACTGCAATTAGTTTCTCATCAAAATCCATTTTACTTTCCTTAGGATTCCAAGGTTTCTCATAAAACTGTTTTACTTTAAACTTCGGGATTTCTTCAGTAAGACTTTTTCCAAAACCTGATTTTACTTCCCAAGGATTTCAAGGATCCTCAAAACTATTTTAATTTAATTTAATTTAATCTCAGGAATTTATTTAGCAAAACGTTCCTAAAAATCGTTTTTACTTTCCCGTGGGTTTCAGGGATCATCAAACCAGTTTTTATTTAATTTTGGGAATTCTTCAGCAATACTTTCCCAATTTGATTTTTAATTTCTTGACAATTTCAAGGACCCTCAAACTATTTTAAATTTAATGTCAGGAATGTCTTCAGTAAGATTTTTCTAAAATCATGTTTTCTTTTTTTTTTTTTGTTTTTTTTTTTTTTTAACTTTCCAAAAGGATTTCAAGGATCCTAAAAAAACTTTAATTTAATTTTGGAAATTTCTTTAGTAAGACCTTCCTAAAAACCTACTTCACGTTCCTGAGAATTTCAAGGATCCTCAAAACTACTTTTACTTTAATTCCGAGAATTTTTACAATAAGATTTTCCTAAAATCTTGTTTTTACTTTCCTGAGGATTTCAAGGATCCTTAATTTGTTTTTAATTTAATTTCGAGAACCTAAAATCATGTTTATTTATTTTATTTTTTTTACTTTTTTGAGGATTCAAGGATCCTCAAAATTGTTTTTTGCTTTAATTCTGGAATTCTTCAATAAGATTTTCCTAAAATCTATTTTTACTTTCCTAAGGATTTCAAGGGTCCTCAAAATGCTGAGTTTTACTTTACTTGAGGAACTTCTTTAGTAAGGATTTTTATAAAACTCCTTGACCTTCTTAAAAAAATAAAAATTGAATTTCTTCAGTAAGGATTCCTAAAAAAAAATGTTTATTTTTACCTTTATCTCCTCTTTCCACGAAGGAAATTTTTTGCATGCATTTTTATATTTTCAGTTTGTCGAACCAAAACTAAAAATAAGAAAAATTAAATCCCCGCTCGGGCCAAACTTGTCGATTTCATTTATAATTGATAGGCAATTTAAAAGGGAAAATTTTGTCTTTTATTTTATTTTCTTGTTTTAAGATATCTCTTAAATAAAAAGCGAATAAGGAGAATAACGTTAACCAAACCAAAAATTTCTTAGACTTAATTTGATTCAAAAGGATTATTTGGACAAAGGTATCGTTTTAGGTGGGTGTCTTGGGGTGCCTAACACATTCTCCTAGTATAATCGACCCCCAAACTTTAAAGAAATATCTAGTTAGGCCAATATTTTTTGAATTAAATTTGGATCATTTCAAATTAAACGTTTTAAAAAATTCTAATAGCCTAACACACTATTTAAACTCAATGCTAGGTGGCGACTCCACTTTTTAAAGAAAAAATCGACCTAAAAAATTATTTTCAAAACTAGTGCCTAGAAAGACCTTGAACTGTTTTTTATAAAAAATAATAATAATAATAATAATAATAATAATAATAATAATAATAATAATAATAATAATAATAATAATAATAATAATAATAATAAAGAATTTCAAATAAAGCTTACCCAAAAGCATTTCAAAGGATAATCAATAGACTAACACCTTAAAAGAGGTGTTTTTTTTAGGGTGCGTTAGATGGAGATTCCACTGCGGACTTTTAGAAGGTTAGGCTGAAAATTGTTTGGAAATAAAAATAAACTTTTTAATTTCATCCTCTATAAAATAAAAATAAAAATATATATCCATGTAAGTGTGTGAGCATGTTTACTTTCTACTTTTACTTTTTGTATTTTACTTCTTGTATTTTCGTATTCTCTCTATCTCTTGCATTTTACTGGATTCTTCTTCCAAATGGTGACTCTCTCCAAGGCATAAGCACACTAAGAATCTCTTGCATCACAAAAAAAATCCCAAGAAAACTCTTGTACTAGAAAGAGGTGACCGTAGAAGCTAGGCCACGTGGTTCATCCATCGGGATCGGTTCGGAAACTCGTCTCGCTTGGATCCCCAACCAACAATAGATGTTCTCTCAAGGCACCGGAACCTCATATAGTGATCCTAGGATAGAGTGTTGTCTAAACCTTCTCAAGACACTATTAGGACATAGAATGAGATCTCTATTGTTAAATATTATGTTTAATGCTTATACCTTAGAATTAGACAAAAACAAATCCCAAGGACCAATAAAGAATAAAATAGCCAATATAGGGATTTTCATTTTTCCCCACATTTTCATGAGATTGTTCAAATTCAAAGATATTTTTTTTAAAATGACTATGAACAAGCCATAGAGAGTGATTGAGCTACGACACTTTATAGAGCTAAGAGAAATCATTTCTTTTTAATCCAAGCAAACTTTTAGAGGAAATAATGTTAGAGGCTTGCCATTTTAAGAAGGAAAAAGAATTCGCATCACCTAGTTCATGATTTTTTTTTTCCAGCCAAGTAAGTATTTTTTATCATACATGAGTTATATACTTGTATTATTACATAACATGTCGCATCTTACATATTGCATTCATTTACACAATAACTTAATCAAGACATAAGAGCATGCCAATAAAAGACCATTGTGCCTCATTAATAAAAATCTAAGTCTTAAACATTAACATAAGAAGCTTGCTCTACTAAGGTGTCCTTTGGTATCAAACATGAAAAACCTACTCACAAGGTGGATCAGATTTCTCCCGTTGAAGGAAATACACAGAGGACCTCTGAGATCACTCTACTGTGAGAAAGTGTCATCTCACTAAAGCAAGCACTCGTCCAAATGAACCCATCACAGCTATCCCAAGTGATAAAATAAGAAGTCCAAACACTGCCACATACATGGGAGCACGAATATGCTCAGATTGAATATTGGGAAGAGTCGCAAGATGGAAAGAGAATCTAGAAGCATGACCCCAAACCACCTCATAGAGATTTGAATACCATGGAAAACTGCAAAAAAAACTTATTGGATGGGTCACCTACCCCACACCAATGAAGAAGACAAGTAGCAACCTCACTAGATGGGACGAGGATAACAATCAAGAGAAAACCAACGATTAGGATAAAGCCAAATCTGCTGACACCTGGGCTATTGCTACCAGCCAAGAAAAGGATCCTCAAATAATACCTTAAGAATAAGAGATACCAGACTAGGAGAAATAAGTCCTTGCAATGAATCCACCCACCTCGAAATGCCTCAAGATCAAGAAGAAGTTGATTAAAGAGGATATTTTCAAAATAAGGAAGCAAATTGGGCATGTAAACAAATTCCTTAAGATCATCAGACAGGTTGTAACATTTCACCAACCTTATAGTAGGCTTCTTGACCCAATAGGAAGAAACTCGAAGATGGCCTCGCTATTTGGGACCCATATCTACCCAAGACATATGCCCTTTGCCTCTTCCTTATACCCAAGCGGTTCTACTCGAGTCTATTAGTTCTCGATCCAACAGTCTCCCAACCAATTTTACTACAATTCTAAGTCAATTTGAGCACCCCTAGAACAAAGGTAGTTTACCCCAATTCTCATCTTGCTCTATCGAATTTACCAAGGTTGCCTCAAGAATAATTTGATAGTGCCAATACCTACCCATCGAACCAATCCCCAAGCTCTAAATTTTATTCTTTTTATTTCTACGAATATCACTCTAGAGGGGCAGACCATAACACTAATCAGTACTATAATCTCAAGCATCACATTGAGGACCTCATCCAAGTAGGGGTTGTAAAATTCATAAAGGGTTTATTAATCATCACGAGTGACCAAGAAGTCTTATAAGACCGTGTCAACCGTTGTATTTAGCATTCATTTTATGTCCTAAATACTTTCTAATTAATCATGCATTTACTTGCCCTACCATGTAATAGATCTTTGTTTCAATGGAATATATGGTTATTTTGTTTAGACTCGACTCAAACATTCATGTTCTTGATATTAAGAAATCAATTTATTTGTTGTGATCCACATGCCATGAATAATCAAATTATGATAATTCGTTTTTGATACTAAGTTGGACCGTTAACCAAGGAAAACCCAAACAGAGATATCTTACCTTATCCATATGATGGTGAGACACTTGCAAGCATCCAAGAAAGTTAGAAGGAAAAACCCAAACCCTAATCAGGAATCACTATATATGTTCCAATTGGGGAAGATAAAGAAAGGATGTGAATAAAAATTAGAATAATTGAAGTATATATTTGACATGAAAATACCTCAGAAGCAATACAACGACTTGGTATCAGCTAGGCACTCAAAAGAAAATCAAAACAAGTGGTCACATGAGACCAATACCAAAAGCCACCACGTTTACCACAAAAGAAAATCTAGAAAAATCTAGGAATAAGAGGAAAATCTCCAGTAAAAAGAAATCGTCCACAAAAGCAAAGTCTAGAAGGAAGACCTCAAGATTGACCCAAAACACCCCATTCCCCACTATGTAATCACAAAGACGTAGTATATGAGAGAAATTAAAAATAATATATATATATATATATATATATATATATATATATATATATATATATATATATATATATATATAAAATAAAATTCAAAAACTTTTAAACAATAAGCAGTCACACGAAGGAGATTTCGTTAATCAAGCAATCTTTATAGTCCGAGTAATTAAGTTGTAGGGGTGTCTCAACATCTAGTGACTTGGGCCAACTGGATCGGGATCACTATCCAAAACTCAATATATGGACTATTTAGAAAGCATGGAAAACTGGTCAAAAAAAAAAAAAAAAAAAAAAAAAAAAAAAAAGAGGAAAAATTAGAATAAAAAATTACTCTCGGTATTACTTTGGGGCAAACACCATTTTAATCAATCACCCTGGTTGTTGAAACTTTGGTCATCTCTAGAAAAGCTACTCAAAGAAATCTCAAGACGGAAGAAAAAGAATTAGACATGCAAGAATAACTGGGAAATATAAAGGATAGAGGTATACCTAATAAGGATCTTGGGAATGATCAAATGTCAGAACTTGACGGAGTAGAGTAATACAAACCTCTACAAACGAAGATTGTGGATATTTGGTCCAAAATATTATTGAAATCATATTTATCATAATCTCAATTAATTTAACATAAAAATTATAATAAACAATGAGATACCTAAATACATTAATATGATTGTTTAAGTAAATTCTTGCCAAAATAATCTTGTAAGAAAATAAAAAGGGCAATATACAAAGCCCAAGTAGGTACAATGCCTCAAGAATTTGGAATGAACCCAAGTTAAAGAAGGAAACAATAAGATGCCCGATCTATCCAAGCCATTTTTTATCAACTCAAAGCAATTTTTCCCATGCCAAGCTCAACAGGGCAGTATAACTATGATCCTCTAATGTTTCTAACTTTCCCTACAAAAAGAAAACTCTCTGTCTCAAACGTGAATCCCAATCGCATCAAGACAAGAGAAAAGAAATCCTCACCAAATTGAAAACACATTAGAATCACCAGTCAACATTCTAAGAACAAAGGGTAAGTACTCAAGAAAGAATTGTCATGAAGAAGAAGATTGATGATAGAAAAGGGCACCCAAAGCAAGCAAGATAGAAATACAAAGTAATAACAGGGTTCCATAAGAAGTCAAGTAACATCATATTGGTCCATCATTATCTAGGAAAACCTTTAACAATTATAGCATTGTGCATCAACATGATTTTACTTAATTCTCATGCTAACTCAATCATCATAAAAAAAAAGGGTTAGAGTTCGTTAAGAGATTAAAGTCAAAATTCGTCTCCATAAAAAAATAATGATATACCAAAGCGTACTGTTTACTTAAGATATTTACTTGTCAATTAGTAAATATTTTTTTCCAAAACTACTAACATCTACAAGAAAGATCAAAGTGGAAAGAAAAAAAAAAGAACTACATAACCCGGGCTCAGATACTGGGATCCATTCCAATCTCCAAATCCATCACACCTACCCCAAGAAGGCCAGCATACCCAGATCTCAGCATCGTCATGAACCAACAACTACTTTGGATGATTGAAAAGTAGTCGGCAAACTAAGGGTCATCACTTGACTCGGAGCTCGAGGAAATATCTAACTAAGGCAAATGCCACTGCCATAAAAACATGAGCTTCCAGAAGAGACGAGAAAGGAATACCAAGGGAATCAATTGAAGATGAAGGATAAAGGCCTTTAAGGCAAGCGACCTCATTCTCAAGAAACCTGATCTGCTTCTGTAGTTCAGCTATGACAATATCTCGAATGTTTGAAGGAGGAAAAGAAGACAAGTCTACAACTATAGAAGAGAAAACAAAGGAAGCCTCAGTAGTAGGCTCCGTCCCTAGAACTAAGACCTTTGGACAGAGTTGAGAATCAATTTAGTCTATACTCTGGATCGGTAGAGGGGTCATCAGAAAAATTAGCACAATTGGATGTTAACCAACGTCGTTGCCACTAAAAGTAAGCATCGACCTCTCGAGGCCTGTCTCCAAGCCAAAATGTATAACATGCTACGGCCCCATCATTTGTAGTAGAAATATATTGAGTCATCCCAAATTGCTGAAGAACACGAAAGAAAATATGGGGAATACAACCCCAAAGCCCGAGTAAGGGGATTAGGGGTATGTTAACACAATCTAAATAGTTCCTGGTCACAATAGTCCATTGGGTAGTCCACACCACCGATTAACCAATGACTTCTTGACAAAGTGCTGCCCAATCTGTAGTGGAGCCTAACTGATACATAAGAGGATAAAGTTATGATAATAACCGACCTACGATCGGGTCACTGGAGCACCAGAATACTATCGATAACCTGGATAGATGAGAAAGAGGCCATGTCTACAACAAAGAGTAACTCCTGAAGAAATATTGGTTTCTATATTGGCATGTTGTCAATGCTTGGTACAGTTCAGCCAACACCATGGAAATCACCGAATGAGATGGATCTAGAAGTATCGTCTCGAACAAAGAAACCATCTGAACAAATAAATTAGACCCGCTGAAGGGAAACAACGTCTTCTGTAGTAGGAGCACTCCCAAAACAGTTTCCCAGAAACTCTGCCAGTCGGCATAGCAATCCCAGAAGTCCTTATGCTGATTATAGCACTAATCATCCAAAAACCATGAAAGACCAAAATCTAGCATTAAGGAGTTATCGATACTTCAGTTACGAAAAGAAATGTGTTTTCTGTTGTAGTCAAAACTGAGTTCTGTCCTGTTTTAATATTACTCACAAGCGTACGAATCAATTGTAGTCCAGATTGAAGGAAGCGAGGTCGATCCCATGAGAATTAGTTATAGGAAACTTAACATATCCAATTTAATTTAATTATAATCTAGTCCAAGATGATGTTGATTTTGTGATTAAGAAATAGAAAATTAGATAAATAGTAAAATGACCAATTTAGTTTGATTTAAGACGAAAAAATACTAAAATTTTAGAATCCACCGATATATAATTAATTAGTTCTTATTTTTGTGTTGACTTCAAATTTTTAGTGAAAGTTTTAAATCTCAAGTTGGTTTTTATTTGTATTGAAAATATAATTTCTTAAGAATTATATGTATACAGATTACTGAAAAATATATAATCATAAGATATTATTTAATTTACAATACAAATACAAGCAATTAAATAATTCATAACAATTAATAATGCATGATATTAAAGATGGAATCATTTATTTAATTGAAGCAAAAATCATAAACATTAATTAAAAATTATTTGGAATCAACATAATATAACAACTTAATTAATTACATATGGTTTCATCATTAATCTTAATAAAAGAAAATTAGAAACTCATATTAAAAGAAAACAAAACCTTAATATTGAAGATTGACACCCTTCATGAATTTCTCTCCTCCAAAATTTTCTCCCCCTTTGCTCCCAACCCCAATCCATATTTATAGGCAAACTAAAGACTCTTGCGGGGGTAAAATAGACAATAATATGGAGCAAGTAGGATGAAAAAGCTATTTTAAACAACTTTCAAAACTTTAAGAGGGTAGAAATGTAAAAAGAGTAAAATGATAGGGGTGGTTGCTGACAACAGCCACAATTGCTTTTAAAATTCAGAAGCCGCAATTTTGGCTTGGCTCAGGTGAGCCGTAGCTCAGCTCAGCTCACTGTAGCGGCTGACTCGCTTCTCGGCGCCTCCTGCAGGATCCGTCTTCTGTCGGCTTTTGTTCGGCTTGTCATAACTTACTCATTTTTTATCCGATTCACTCCAAATCAATGCTATTTTGTTTGTTTTTTTTAAAATATACAAAACCATATAAAATAAATCAACTTTTTATATATTTAATAGATCAATCAATTCATTCTGGTTTATTTGATTTTGTTCGATTTTTGTTCGGCTTTCCGTAGTTTATTCGTTTTAACTCTGATTTACCCCATCTTGATGTCGTTTTGATCCATTTTCATAAATAAACATAAATAATAAAAATAATTCTATTTATAATTATTTATACTATTCGAATGATTAACAAATCTAAGTTTAAAGGTATAAAATCGTACAAAATGAGGTACGATCATTTTTTCTTGATACCTATGTCCTGAGAAATGTAACTCCTCGACAGTGCAGGGCCAAATTGAGGGATATCTCATGTCAAAGAAAGCATAAACAAGAATGAGACCTCATCTAGGCAAGGTGTCAGCTCAACCTGACCGACTTGAAAGCAAAAAATATTTGGAACCCAAAAGAAAATCAGAGCCCTGAGCAAGGCGGCCTCCACCCGAACATAACCCAACTCCACAATACGACCAAATCTACTCTGAAAGAGATCCTTATCCGCTACGGTCAAGGACTCCAACCAATTTGACAATCGAAAGTGATTGGGCGGATAAAAAGAAAAACTTAAAAAATAAGCAATATCTTCTCACGAACCAAATGTACCACCTAAGAATCCAAAACATAAATAGAAGCCTCCCAAAAATAAAATAAAAATGCGTCAACAACAGGTACGCAAGAATAGGTTCTATAGAGTATAAAATTATTGTAGTTGGCATACGAGCCTAGAACTCGGGACGATATTGGCTGGCCAGGCATCGCAACAACATGTCTAGGCACTCCTTCTAAAAAATGTAGCGACCTTTGTGTTAATCCCAAGATTTTGATGGATAATTAAGTATTAAAGTTTTTTGTGGAACTAACGAGTTTATTGAGTGTTTCAGTGTAGAAGTTTTATTAATGATATCATCATGAATAAATTGTTAAGGAATCTAAGGATACAAAGAGATAGACAAAGAAGTAGATGCTAAGAGATTGAAGATTCTGAAGAATTTAGGTGAAAACAACTCAGACTAATTTTTACTCTTAATGTATCCCGATTAGGATCACACACGAAATAAAAATGAATTCATATTTATGTGTGTTTTTATTTGGATCCTAATTAGTTCACATATTTGCTCTAATATGAAATTGAATAAGAAATATTGACCTAAGCAAGATTAGTGTTTAAAATTGATTAATAGTGTCAATTTAGTTAACCGATAAAATAAATCGGTTAAAAGATAAAAAACGTCGCAGATTGGAGTTGAAATGAACTAAGGTAAAAATGTTCGAGCACAGATCAGTTAGCCGACCAAGTAGGATCAGTCAGCTAATTGAGAGAGATCGATCAACCGATAACTGAGAAGTGAATTCTCCACATTGATCGATCAACCGACCAGGGTCGAAAAATGGCCAGGGGAGCATCCTAAATTGATCGGTCAACCGACCGGTTGGGTTTCGGTTAACCTACCATGTTTGAGAAATGACTTGGGCTACAACCTAAATCAATCGGTCGACCGATGGTTCATTAGTCGGTCAACCGACCTGGTAGTTTTAGGATTGGAGGATTTCGAGCGTTTGATTTAAAAGTAGCCATTACTAATCATTTTTTGATTAATATCTTGGAGATATTCTGGGGATTTGAACATATTATAGATATATCATTCATAATTATATGTCCCTATAGATATAGTACAAATGTTTTAAGTGTTTCTCAAATTGGTACATTCAATACTTCCTATCTAGTTTAATTTGAGATTGAAAATTATTTAGGGGACTTAATTGAAAGATTTTAAAATTATAATTAAGTGAATTAAATCAGGATTAAGTCATATTAATATATGGGGTCTATATGAGAATTTAAATGTCATATCTTGTGGGAATTAACCGTTAGAGGGCTAGTTTCAAATCTATTTAAATAGACCTGCGTTTTTTACTTTTAAGAATATCAATCTATCAAGAACAAATCAGTTCCTGACCTTTCTGAGAGTTATTATTCTAAAAATAAAGTGAGAGTTTATTGTGAGATTATTCTTGAGAAAAGTGCTGAGAATTTTGCAATCACCGATCTAAGCCTTAATTGCGATTTAATTTTCATTATTTCAGAGGTATCTTGGTGCGATATTTCCAAGCTACTATTTTATATTTTGAGTTATTATTATTATTATTATTATTATTATTATTATTATTATTATTATTATTATTATTATTATTATTATTATTATTATTATTATTACTTTGGATTTAAGATTTGTGTGAAATCGTTTTCAAACTTTAAAGTGCATAAAATTATTTTTAAAACAATTTCTGTGTAAATTTGATTACGTGCTTATTTGTGTGCTACCTATATATTTTATAATCAGATTTTAAATTTCTCACGTAACATTCTATCACTAGTAAATTCAGGATATTAATTGAGTTTAAATTAATTTGAGGTGGTAGGAGCTCTGAGTGGAAAATGTCTTATCAATTTATTGTAATTGGTGAGTTGTGTACGGATTAGATATTGTTGGGAATATCTAATTAGGGGTAGTTTGGTTTCAATCTCTTCCGGTAAAGAGATTGATGTTTGATCTTTACCTAAGGTATAAAAATGTTAAGTTACTCTATATTCATTACTCAAGCCAAGTACACAAAAGAGTTACCAAAAAAGTATGGCTTGGATGGCGCTAAAGAGTACAAAACTCCCATGGCAACAACTACAAAAATAGAAAAGGATGACACAGGAAAAAACGTAAATGAGAAACTGTATCAAGGTATGATTGGTAGTTTGTTGTATCTTACTGCTAGTAGACCTGACATAATGTTTAATGTATGTTTGTGTGCTAGATTTCAGTCTTGTCTTATTCTTAAAAAATCGCATTTAAATGCGGTCAAGCGAATTTTTCAATATTTGAAAGGGACAAGTGACCTAGGATTACGGTATCCTAGAGGGAATGAATTTAAGTTAACTTGTAAGACCCTAATTTTCGCATACGCATATTCATTAGCTGCATTTTGGAAGAAAAGAAAAAACAGGGAGTAGTGGATCGGCGGTGTGCAATCGGCGTGGGGGTGATCGGTTATCTTCGTGGGGTGTGTGCAGACGGTGTAGAAAGCTCATCCGACGAGTGTGTGTGTGTGATCGTCGCCGTCTGTTAAGTGAGTGGGGTGTGTGTTTCGGTCAGTGTGTGTGTGTGTTCCGGCGTGAGCGTGTATATGTGTGTATGTGAGTCTGGTTCATCGTCGATTGTGGGTTGCCGGTGTGTGTTATCGGTCGTCCGCTTCTAAGGTGTGGGATTGTCGCCATCGCTCATTGAGTGTGTGTGTGTTGCCGTGTGTGCTTCGGTGGTATGTGTGTGTGTTTGTGTGTGTTATTGTTCACCGGCGATGTGTATGTGATCAGACGTGGTGTGTGTTTTGCGAGTGTGAGCTGTGTAGGCGTCGAACGTGGGGTTGTTCGGTCAGACAAGTGGGTGAATGGACGTGGGGGTGTGTCGCCGTCGATTTCAGGTGGGTGAGAGTGGTCGTCTGTCGTCGTCGATGTATGTGCAGGTGATCAGCATTCGTGTGTGTGTGTGTGGTGTCATTTGGTTGGCCGGCAGAGGTGGTGGAAGAGTCGTCGTCAGCTATAGCTAAAGCAGAAAACAGAGTAGAAAAAGGAAAAAAAGAAAGAAGAAAAAAAAGAAAAAAGAAAAAAAAAATCAAACAAAAACCAAAATTTCAAAAAAATCAACTTGTCGGCCAGCGAGCGATTCGGAACAGGTAAAAATTTTAATCGGTTATTATTCTCGTTAAATTAAATTATTAGCATTAAAAAAATTTCAATCGTAATCGTAATAATACTTTATTAATCACTAATCTAAATAAATTGGTACAGTAAATATTAACGTAGCGAAATGAACGAAATAATAATTTTTCATAATGAAATTTAGGGAATGGGGAATTATGAAATTTAGAGTCTACATTACATGTTAGGTCATTTTAAATAAAATATTAATTTAGGCCTATCGCTATTAGGTTTGCAGGCACCAGCGTCTTGGTAGGTTTTGGAAGGTGCTAGTTTTGCAGTGCGAAAATCGAGGTGATTATATTGTCTTCTATATAAATTTACAAATTTTATTTTCATATAAATTGTGGAAAATATGTTTATTTAAAATGGATGATTTCGTGATATATTTGGTTCAAGTTGGTTTTAAAAGAGGAAAATGATTTTTGGATCAAGTTGGTTTTAAAGGTGGAAAATGATTTTTTAATCAAGTTGGTTTTAAATATGGAAAATGATTTTGGATCAAGTTGGTTTTAAGGGTGGAAAATGATTCTTTTTGTCCGACTATGTTATAGTTTTGATCCTGTCAAGAGAGCATGTCCTGCGAGATGGTTTTGACCTGATAGGAGGATTTCCTACAAGTGATTGATTATTATGACCTGTCAAGGGGGCATGTCCTACAGGTGGTTGATGATATTATGACCTGTTAGGAGAATTAGTCTTGCAGGTGGTTGATTACATTATGACCTGTTAGGAGGGTAATCCTGCGGGTGGTTGATTATTATGACCTGTCAAGAGGGTAGTCCTGTAAGTGGTTGATTATTATCATATGTCCGGAGGATTAGTCTGGCAGGTGGTTTGGATTAGTTGGTTTAAAATATTTGGATTGGTTGGTTTAAAACATTTGGATTGGTTGATTTTCAAATATTTGGATTGGTGGATTTAAAATATTTCAATTGGTGGATTTAAAATGCCTGGGTATGGTTGATTTAAAATGTTTGGAGGGGTCGACTTAAAATATTTGAGTTCGGGGTTAATTATATTTCTTCATTTCATTAGTGGTAGTGGGACTGGATTTTCAACATAGTATGTCGTTATATTATTATATTTTGAAACGTGGTATTTAACACTTCTGCTTGTTTTAAATATATTAGTTCGTTACATTGGTGACAGTGGGACTGGATTTTCAACCTAGTATGTGATTATAAAATATTACATTTTGAAAGTTGGTATTTAACAATTGTACTTAATCCATTAAATATTTTTATTATGAATACAGTACACCGATAAAAATATTTTATTTCAGGTACCGTGGCTAGGAGTTGTTCTACGACTAGCACTAGGTAAAGTCTGGAGGTAGTGTCATTTAGAAGTGGGCCAGTTAGAGGCGAATTGTGGAAGGTATTATTGTTTGGAAAAAAAAAATATTGATAGCAGTGCGCGTGTGTTTGAATATATATATATATATATATATATATATATATATATATATATATATATATATATATATATATATATATATATATGTACGTATTTGGTTGATTGGTCAGATAGCGTTATGTCGACATCACGCCCGGCCTTGGTTGACGGGTGCCCAAGGTGGGATATGACATTACTAGCTACTCCGACGTTGATTTTTTCAGATGTAAAGTTGAGCGTAAAAGCACAAGCGGGTTATGTCATTTTTAGGACATACTTTGGTTTCTTGGTCTAGTAAGAAACAAAACTCAATTTCTTTATCTATAATTGAGGCTGAGTATATAGCAGCTGGTAAATGTCGTGCTCAAATTCTATATATTAAGTAACAATTATATGATTTTGGAATATATGTGGAAGAAGTCCCTATTTATTGGGACAATAAAAGTGTTATACACTCAAGTAAGAATCCGACACAACACTCACGAACTAAACACATAGAGATTAGACATCATTTTATTCATGATCACATTCAGAAAAGAGATGTAACTATTGAATATGTTGATACCTCCGATTAGCTTCCCGATATTTTTACCAAACCTCTATTTGAATATCAATTCAGGAAAATTATTTGAGGTTTAAGTATGGCTAGGCATTAAGATGTATGCCTAGAGTAATGGTTTTGGGTCTCCGCCCAAATGTTTTGAGATGACAAAGAGGGAGAAGTTGATGTTTAATGAGTTAGTTGATGTTTAAAGATTTGTTCGCCTAAACATTGCATTGATTAAAGGGAGAAGTTATTATAGGGCTTAATGTTGAATATCAATCTTGTTTAATTGGTTCTATATTCAATATCTTTATCATTGTTTGCTTATTTTTTCATGTTTTTTATTAAATGAGTTTAAATACCCGTCCTTGGATTTAGGGGGAGTGTGGTTACATTTTTTATTGAAGAAAGTAAGAAAGTTAATTTTCATCATAAAAAATGGAGAGATTGTTGAATCTAAGGTTTTGTTGATCAATTAAGTATTCATGTTTTTGGTGAAACTAATGGTTTTATCGAGTGTTACAGATTTATAGTTTCACAAATGTGATTAAGAAGAGGACCTCATAAAGAAAACATAAATGGTGCAAGACGGACGTAATGAAAATATGAAGAGTTTTGAAGACCTTGAAGAAAAATATGTGAAAACAACCCTTTACTTATATACTGTTAATACAACCTTAAATTAGGATCACACACGACACTTAAAATGAGTTAATTGTATGTGTGTCATGATAAGTAGCGATAAGTTTAAGATTCTAAAATGAGATATTATATGTGCTCCTTATGTGAAACGAAATTGATAATTGACCTAATTGGAAAATATGTTTTAAAGTATAAAAAGTTATGTTTTGGGGTTAATTCAGTCAACCGAGAAAAACAATCGGTTAACTAAATTAAACAGTGAGTTTTGGATTTAAAATGTGGTGCTACTGATCCAGTTGGTCAATCAAATGAAATTGGTTGATTAACCATTTGAAACAATAGTTGAATTTGCTAAGGAAGTAAGCACACTAATCCAATCAGTCAACAGAATGAAGAGGGTTGGTCAACTGTTTGAGTCAGTAGATGAATTAGTGGAAAAATGGATCCCACTAATCCAATTAGTTAACCGATTAGATGTGGTCGGTCAACAACCTGTAGGAATCAGTCAATTGGCTAATTCAGTTGGGATTTCGGGTGATTTTGCCTCTTGGTAAAAAACTATCCGTTTTTTAGGATTCCAACTGAGGGATTTGGGATATTTGAATTTAATTGAGCTATTAACAACCTATTATGTTATCCCTATTGATATGGTCTATCTATTTTGATATTCTCCAAATTTAAATGGTTTAATAATTTCTATTTTTATGGTTTTCAATTGAGAACAGTTTTGTGGACTTAAATGAGAGAATTGAAAACTATTTTAAGTAATATACACATAAAATGAAAGGTAATCATATATAGGGTCTTAGATTGTCATTTTATGTTATTGAAAAACTAACCATTGGAGGGCTAGTTCTTGATCTATTGATGTAGACCTATGGGAATTAAGTTGAAAAAGTCAAGAACACTCAGTTTGAGCTTTTATAAGAGCGAGATTTACGCTGAGATTTTTACGAGAGATTTTATTTAAGCTCTTGATCTAAAATGCTATCGGTTTGGTGTCACTGAATTTGGCTTCTAATTGTTATTCAATCATTGTCCTCAGTGTTTTCCCGATGAGATGCTTCCAAGTTATATTATTTGTTGAAACTATATTTATCTTGATTACTTAGTTTAAGATTGTTAGAAAAATCAATTTTTACCTTAAAAGCCTAAAAACAATTTTAAGCAATTTTTGTCTATTTATCTTATTAGGTGCTAAATTTGGGCTATCTATATTATTATTAATTAGATTTGAATTTTCTCATGTTGTACCTATCATATAATAATTATTTGAGATATTAATTGATTATATTCACATTGAGGTGGTAGAAACTCCTTGTGGGAAGAAATTTACATTTTTTTGTATTTGTGATTTTGAGTGGATTAGACATGTTTATGATGATGTCTAGTCAGGGTAGTTAGGTTTTGATATTTTTCCTGTGAAAAAAAAATTAGGATTTTAACTTTGTCCCAGTGAAAATGTTAGGTTATTCTTTTCCCTTGAAAAGAATAAGATTTTGATTCATCCTGTAATTAAATTATTTTTATGTGATTTGTAAAGGTTTATCATTCCCTGTGAAAAGGATAAGTGAGAGAGAGTTAGGTTTTTGTTTAGTCTGGTAGAAAGATAGAGTTCATCCTTGACCCATGAAAAGGTGAAATTGTAAAAGTTGATTATGTACCAGTAAAAAAATCCTGAGTTGTAAGGGCTTGGTTCATACCTGCTAAATGAATTAGGGGTTTAGTGGATTGCAAATCTCCGTGGAGCTCGAGGGACTAAACATAGGTAAGATGATAGGTGTAAATTACCTATCTATTTCCAAAAACCGAACATTGTTAGTTTTCGAGTACGTTTAGTACGTTTTAATATATTTTTATGTGGTTTTGTATAAATCATGTGTTTGAGATGAAAATGCATGGAAATGGATCAATAACGATGAAATTAGATCAAGAACGGTAGAAGAATAGTGGAAAACAAGCACGGAGGCAATATTCAGAACAATAGCCCACCATCGCGATAGTGAATATGCATAGAGGCGCCTAAATCTACTGGAAGCTCACTACCTAGGCAGTGATCTTACCACCGAAGCGGTGAAACTGCAAAGAGGTCCTGATTCCACCGCCTCTTCCACCGTTGCGGTGAAGACTGTGTCGACATACCCACCGCCTAGGCGATCACCTCTGCACAGATTTAAATATTTATTTAGATATTTTTGGCTTCTTATTTCTTCTCTTCTCCTCTCCTCCGGCCAAGAGACCTCCTACCATATTAGAGGCATATTTTGAGAGGATTTTGGGGAGCTCAAGCAAATCCTAAGGAGAAGAACACAAAGCAAAGACGGAGAAGCGATCTTGGAATGCTCTTAGAGACAAATCTTCGGACCACGGCTAGTTTCTCTCGTTTCTTTCTTCATCTCTTAACTTAAGATTATTGTTTGAGCATGTTTAGCTCATTTTACATTGTATACATGGTTATGACTATTGTCTAAACATGGATTGTTTAGGGATTAATAATATATTTATGAAAATGTGATTTGTTTGAGTTTGTGTTTCGTTAGCGGTTATTCTTATATGTTTGATTGTATTTATTGTTCTTGTATTGTTTACATCCTTAGAATGATATATAGAGAATACAAGGTTTGACACTCGGGAGAGGTAACCCCGGATTCGGATTAGGTTAAACACGACACGACAATCCAATAACCTGGGAGAGAGTTGGAGAGTGTGTAATCAATGACGTTGGGGCGAGACTCACGTGACCTAGGGTGAAAATGCATGAACACGGATCAATAACGATGAAATTGAATCAAGAACGATAGAAGAACGGTGGAAAAGCAAGCACGGAGGCAATATTCAGAACAATAGTCTACCGCCGCGGGGTCCAGACCACCGCAGCGGCGGTGAATATGCAGAGAGGGGCCTATAGTTGCTGTAAACTCACCGCCGAAGCAGTGAAACTGCAGAGAGGTCCTGAATCCATTGCCTCCTCCACCGTTACAGCAATCACACTATGCTGACATGCCCACCGCCGCGGCGGTCACCTATGCACAGATTTAGATATTTATTTTGATATTTTTGGCTCCCTATTTCTTCTCTTTTCTTATCCTCCAGCCATTAGATCTCCATTAGACCTAGGATATTTTAGAGAGAGGTTTTGGGAGTGTTCAACCAATTCCGAAGGAGAAGAACACGTTACGAAGAAGGAGAAGCAATCCCGAAGCATTTTTAACAGCAAATCTTCGGACTATGGCTAAGTTTCTTTCATTTCTTCTTTATTTTCGTAACTTCGGTAGTTAGTTGAGCACGTTTAGCTCATTTTCCATTGTATAAACGGTTATGACCATGAGCTAAACGGATTTTGTCTAGGGATTAATATATTTTATGAAATTGTTGTTTGTTTGAGTTTATGTTTCGTTTAATGGTTGTTCTTTGCTATTTTGATTGTGTTTACCGTTATTCTTTGATATTATGCTTGTTTAGATAATTAGAGAATATTGGGTTTGACACTTGGGAGAGGTAACCCCGAATTCAGACTAGGATAAACACAACGCGATGATCCAATAACCCGGGAGGGAGTTAGAAAGTGTGCAATCAATAACGTTGGGGCGAGACTCACATGACCTAGTGTCGTTAAGACATTGAGGGAGAATTTTTCTTTGACGCGAAGTCACATATTCACTCGTCTTACACTTGGGAGAGATGGTGAGTGAGTTTATGAACCGAAATTATCGGATAGATCGAACGCCATCAACGTATACTAAAACGAGACCAAACACGTTTTTGTAAATAAAGTTAATCTCTAGGCAATCTTTTCCCTTAACAATCTCATATTAATATTAGTATTAGTATAGTTTAATTAACTTAGTATTAGTATTAATTAATTAAATACATTTTTATCGCCTAAATAAAATTATGTTATGATAATCGTAGTACTCGATAATAATCTCAACCAATCCCTGTGGACACGATACCCTTACTCTCCCCATCTATATTAAACCTTGACCCGTACACTTGCGGTGTAAGTTAGCGATGTAATATTCCGCTACCATAAGACTATCTTGACCGAACCAAGATAAATTCCTATGTGTTGTATTGATTTATTTTCTATTTTGTACTTGGGTGTGCACCTAGTATTAAACACATATCCACTGTGTATAAAGATAATAATCTATTTAATAAAATTAATTATTTGTGTTTAAAAGAATTAATTGTTTAAATTTAGTTACAACCCAATTCACCCCCCTCTTGGGTAGCTCTTTAGGCTAATAATTGGTACCAGAGTTGGTGGATCGGTGGTGGCATCACAATGTAGATCTCCAATAGTAATGAATCACAATCGTTGATCTATGCTTGTGTTCCCGTCTAATTCGAATAATCATCTGTGAATACTCCCAAGCTTTTTTTGCTCGTTTTCGGTTCCTCGTGGTGGCTTTCGATGAATGTGACATTTGTGTCTCTTAGTGCCACCACTTCTTACTCAGTCTCAATGAAGCAGATAAGCTAACCGATTTGTATCTGAAGAGACGTTACGGTCACATCGATTTCGATGCAGACTGTCTCAATATTGTCGAGACGATCTTCATGCTTATTGATCCTGTCATTCCTCTCCCTCCAAAAATTCTGAGTCTTCCCCATAAATTTAGCTAACATTTCCTCCAGGGGGAAGACTACACATCTTGAACCGGAGTGTCAATCCATGGTGCCATGGTGGTAAAACTATCCCCCAAGTTTTGGTAGCTTGTTGAATATTTCCAACAGTGATAATCATAATTGGCCATGTTTTCCAACAACCAATAGGCTTCGTCCGTGGTTACTTGGTCAAAAGAGGTGGTACCATTTCCTCTTTCAACCCAATTTCTAGTTATGGCTGATAACCGGTCGAGGAAGTTCAGTAGTTGACACTCCCTCGGGAAATGATGAATCGAAAACTAGAATAGTAATTCCTTATATTGATCCCAAGCACAGTAAAATAGCTTGGAATCCCGTTGAAATAAACGCAAAAGTACCTGTTGATCTAACATCTTCAAGTACCCTGCAGGAAAAACAAAAACAAAACTACAAAGACAAAATTATAAATAAAATAAACGTCTAAATTAAAATCATGTTATTTACTCACAATATCAATAACAATCTAAAATCCGACAACGGCGCTAAAAACTTGGTAGCACATAAATATGTCACTACTTTCACCGCAAGTGTACAAGTCAAGTTTTAGTATGGATGGGGAAGAGTAAGGGTTGTCATATCTACAGAGATTGGTTGAAATTATCGTTGAGTACCGTAATTATCATAACCTAACTTTATCTAGGCGACATAAATTGTAGATTTTATAATAAATAATAAACTAAACTAATTAACTAATTAAACTCATTATACTATAATACTATATTGAGACATTTAGGGGAATTGATTATCTAGGGATTAATTTCATTTACAAAAATGTGTTTGGTTTTGTTTAGTTATCAATAATAGTATTCAACCTATCCGACAATTTCTGTATTATAAACTCATTCACTCCCTCTCCCGAGTGTCAAGTGAATGAATATGTGACTTCGCGTTAACGTCAAAATCCCCCTATAGCGTTTTTAGAACACATAGTTACATGAGTCTTGCCCCCAACGTCATGGATTGCACACTTTCTAACACTCTCCCGGGTCATTAGATCATCGCGTTGTGTTTAAACCCTAGTCCGAATCCCGGGTTACCTCTCCCGAGTGTCAAACCCTGATTTCTCAATATATCTAAACGAGCATATAAACATGACAAAATGGTAAATACAATCGAATAGTGAAGAACAACCATTAAAGAAACACAATTCAGACAAACGCCATTCTTATATATTACATTCATCCCATAGATAATGCATGTTTAGCCAATGGCCATAACCATATATACAATAACAAACGAGCTGAACATGCTCAAACAATAACCCAAAGTTAAGAAATGAAGAGAGAAACGAAAGAAACTAGCCGTTGTCCGAAGATTTAAAACTAAAACCATTTCAAGATTGCTTTTCTTTCTTCACTTTGTGTTCTTCTCCTTTGGATTTGGATGAGCTCTTCCCAAAAACATTCTCAAATCTCTATTTTATCTATACGAACTCTCATTACCGAAAAATAAGAGGATGAAAGAATTTAAAGGGAACAAAATATCTAAAAATATAAAAAAATATACTTTACATGTGTAGGGGTCACCGCTGCAGCGGTGGGTATGTCGATGGGATCACCACTGCAGTGGTAAGCATTCTGCTCAACTCTCTGTACTTTCACCACTACAACAGTAAAATGACCGTTGTAACGGTGAACCTTATGCACTCCCAGTACTTTCACCGTTGTAGCGATGGATTGACAACTGCAGATGTGGGTTACAGTTGCAAATTTGGCCTTTTTGCTCAATTTTCACCGTTCTTCCACCGCCGTTCTACCGATTAGCTTGATGTTCAACCGTTTTAGCTCTTTTTCACCCTAAACACTTGATTTATACAAAAACACATAAAAACATACTAAAACATATTGAAACGCTATAAAACTACTCGAAAACTACCAAAATTTGGCTTGAGAATAAATAGATAAATTACACATATCACTGGTTTAGCTCGTTTAACTTAAAATTCTAATTAAGAAAGATCATATGGTGAGCTACATGGGCTCTATCGGTGAGGGGCAATCTATGCACCGTCCACCTCTGTTTACAAGTAGTAATTATATTTTTTGGAAGAACATAATGATTGCATTTTTTAAAGTTACTAAATATAAGGCATGGTTGGTTATTGTATAAGTTCCTAAAGGAACAAAGGATGATCCAACTAATAAAATTGGACCCACGTAGAATGGGTACCGTCTAAGATCTTTTTGAGGTACTTCTTGTAAGTTATCAAATAAACATCTATGAGTAAGGAGAAATTATTTCTAGAAAAGGGCTATTCTCAGCACGTGAAATGAGATAAATATTGAAATTACATCTTTGATATCTAAAGACGAAAGTCATATGATTTGTAAAGAATACGCCAAAAAGTGTCACAACAAAATGGTGTTGTGGAGAGGAAAAAACAAAACACTTCAAGAAATGATCAAACTGATGTTGAATAAGAAATGTCTACCAAAATACTTCTGGGTTGAAGCTGTACAGTAGCTAAACAAAACAAAGGAGATGAGACGACTTTACCACGTGCTATAAAGATAATGTCTAGACATTTGGTAAAAGAAATTATTGATAATTTCGAGAAATGTGTAAGTATAAGATCCTCTCTCAGGGATATAATTAATCTTGTTTTTCTATCTCAAATTGAATCGAAGAATATGAATAAGATGTTAACTGGTGAATCTTGGATCTCCGAGATGCAAGAGGAATTAGTTCAATTTGAATTTAATAAGGTATGGTCTCTAGTTTCTAGACCTGACTTCCATTCTATAATTTGTACTAATTGGATTTATTGTAATAAAAATGATGAAACAGGTATGGTAATTAGAAATAAAGAAAGATTAGTGGCACTTAACTATAATCAAGAAGAGAGAATTGAGTATGATGAGACATATGCTCCAGTAGCTAGACTAGAAGCTAATAGTATTACTCGCTTTTGCATGTTCACATAATTTTAAACTATATCAAATGGATGTAAAGAGTGCATTCTTGAATGAATTTCGATCAGAAGAAGTTTATGTCGAACAACCACTGGGATTTGAGAGCAATAGACTTACTGATGATGTGTTTAAACTTTGAAAGGCTTTGTATGGACTCAGAAAAGCTCTGTGAGCTTGGTATGAGAGACTTAGCCGATATTTTATCCAAAATGATTTTTGACGGGGTCTTAGTGATATTACTCTATTTATCAAGTAGAATGATTTTGATATCCAATTAGTACAGATATATGTTGATGATATTATATTTGGATCTACTAATGAGGATTTTTTCAAGAGTTTGCCATGATTATGCAGGTTAAGTTTGAAATGAGTGTGATGGGAGTGTTAACATTCTTTCTTGGGTTACAAATCAAGTAAACCAAAAACGGAATTTTTATTAATCAATCCAAGTACACAAAAGAGTTACTAAAAAAGTATGGCTTGAATGGCGCTAAAGAGTACAAAACTCTCATTGCAACAGCTATAAAAATAAAAATGACGATATAGGCAAAAACGTAAATGAGAAAACGTATTGAGGTATGATTAGTAGTTCGTTATAACTTACTGCTAGTAGACCTGACATAATGTTTAGTATATGCTTGTGTGCTAGATTTCAGTGTTGTCCTAAAGAATTGCATTTAATTGCGGTCAAGCAAATATTTCGATATTTGAAAGGGACAAGTAATCTAGGATTATGGTATCCTAGGGGAAGTGACTTTAAGTTAACTAGTTACTCCAATACTGATTTTTTCGAATGCAAAGTTAAGTGTAAAAACACAAGTGAGTCATGTCACGTTTTAGGGCATACTTTGGTTTCTTGGTCTAGCAAGAAATAGAACTTGATTTCGTCATCTACAACTGAGGCTGAGTATATGATAGCTGATTATTATTGCGCTCAAATTCTATTTACTAAGCAACAATTACATGATTTGGGAATATGTGTGGAAGAAGTCCCTATTTTTGTGATAATAAAAGTGTTATATGCCTAAATAAGAAGCTAATACAGCACTCATGAACTAAGCACATAGAGATTAGACATCATTTTATTTGTGATCACATTCAGAAAAGAGATGTAAATATTGAATATGTAATTGATACCTCCGATTCGCTTTCCGATATTTTCACCAAACCTCTAACAGAAGATCAATTCATGAAAATTATTCGAGGTTTAGGTATGGTTAAGCACAAAGATGTATGCCTAGAGTGATATTTTTGGGCCTCTACCCCTACTTTTTGAGATGACAAAGGGAGAGAAGTTGATGTTTAGGGATTTGTTAACCAAAGCATTGCATTGATTAAATGGATAAGTTATTATGGGGCTTAATGTTGAAAATCATTATTGTTTAATTGGGCTTATATTGAATATCTTAATCATTGTTTACTTATATTTTCATGTTTATGCTTAAAGGAGTTTAAATACCCGTCCTCGAATTTAGGGGGAGCGTGGTTACATTTTTTATTGAAAAAATATCGAAGTTAATTGTCATTATCAATTTTATCTAAAATCAATTATTATCTTGTTTCGCAACAGATAAGTGTTCAAATCAAGGTGTAAACCCAAACAACAAAATATAAATAAAGTAAATCAATGCAGCACACTAAGATATATCTTGGTTCACCAAGCTAGCCATAGCTAATCCAGTCTCTCAAGCTCCATAGAGATTCGCACCCACTAAAAACCTAAAATTCCTTTAACAATATGAACCAAATCCTCACAATAATTCTTTTCACAAGCTCAAAATCAACCTTTACAAAAACAAATTTGCAGATTAAGGAATAACCTTATCTTTTTGCAAGATAAAGGCTAACCTAATTCTATTACAGGAAGAATCGCAACCTAATTCTTTTACCAGGTTAAGAATCAAACCTCACAAACACTCCAAGTATTCTTTTAACCGGTAAGGATAAAATAGTTACAACTAACTCAAAAACGAACTCTATTTAGGAAGAATTCATACCTAATTCTTTTCAAGGGAAAAGAATAACCTAACCTTTTTATCCACAAGGTAAAGATCAAACCTCAATCATTTTTCCAAAAAAGATTGAAACCCAAGCTACCTCGATTAGATACAGTCCCAACTGTATCCAATCCGCACAATTACAAAAAATCACTGAGTTTCTTCCCACTCGGAGCTTCTGCCACATCAAACTAGTTAAACTCAATTAATGTTCTGATAATTATTACGTGATAGAAATTGAGTGAGGAATTCAATATCTGATTTTAATATATGTGGGTAGCACAAAATAAAGCACGTAATCAGATAATCACAAAAATTGTTATAAAAAAAAATTATGTTCTTAAAGTTGAAAAACAATTTTAATACGACCTTATCAACCAAGAAAATATAGTAATATGATTTCAGAATAAAGAATGATAGCTTGGAAATATCTCACTAGGAAAACACCGAAAGATTGAAATAAGAATATTAAGACAACACAGATCGGTGACGCCAACTCAATAGTGCTTTTTTCTGACAAACCTCTCACACAATAATCTCACAATAGATCTCTCGAATATATCTCAGAATAACAACTCTTAGAAAGCTCAGTAACTTTGACAATTCTTGATTGATGTGTTCTAATAATATAAAATTCGCAGGTCTATTTAAGTTGAATTGAAACAGGGCCTTTAACAACTAGTTTCCTCAAGATGTGACATTTAAATGCACCTATAGACCCCATATATCACAAACCATTCATTCCTAGTATAATTTACTCAAATATGGCTTTTAATACTTTCGATTAAGTCCACAAATTATTTCTCAATTTTAAATCGCATAGATAGAAAGAATTAAATGAACCAAATTGAGAGACACTTCAATGTTATGTAGCATATTTATAGGGATATTAAAATAGATGTGATATATCTTAAATATATTCAAATCCCAAGAATATTTGAATCCGATATGCCAAAAATGGCTAATATTTGATTTGATCCTTAAAAAACTCGAAATTCAAACCAGGCAATCGGTTGATTGATCAATATAGATTGTAAAGCCTTTCCATCCCTTAAGGCAGTCAGTTCACTGACCCATACCTGGTCGATTGACCAATCAATGCAAGGTATATTTGTAGGCCAATTTTAAGCCCTGATACAGAGAGTTTCATTTCGACTTATCGATTGACCGATCTCCTATGGTTGGTTGACCGATCTATTCAGATACTTCTCGTTTTCCAACCTTTACCTATCGATTAACCAAACCTTTACCTGTCGGTTGACCAATCATTGCTGGAACACTCATTTCTCAAATTATTTTATCTCCAAACTTCATCGTTTTAATCCTATTAACGAATTTCTTTTCTTAGTTAACTCAATTGACACTAATATTCAATTTTAAACACTAATCTTACTTAAATCAATTTTTATTTTTCCATTTTACATTAGAGCAAATAATTGAACACTAATTAGGATCTTAATTTCATCAAATTAAACACACATAAATATAACTCATTAATTTGTGTTGTGTGTGATCCTAATCGGGATACATTAAAAGTAAAAAAGGTTTGAGTTGTTTTTACCTAATTTCTTCAGAATCTTCAATATTCTTTATCTCTTTAATGTCCATCTCTGGATCTTGAATAATTACTTCATGATTTGATCTTTAATGAAACTTCTTATACTGAAACATTCAACAAACATGTTAATTCCACAAAAAATATCAATACTTAATTATCCATCAAAATCTCGGGATCAACAATCTTCCCCTTTTCGATGATGACAATTAACTTTGATATTTTCTTTAAAATAAAAATGTAACCCCGTTCCCCCTAAATCCGAGAATGGGTTTTTTAACTCGTTAAAGCATAATCACAAAGATAATTCAATAAATTTATCAGATATTTAACATAAGCACAAATATAATCAATTCAACACGAAGATAATTCAATTAAGAACAACATGATCATTTTAACAAAGTTCTCCCCTTTTATTAGTGCAATGCTTAGGAGAACAAATCCTAAACATCAACTAACCCGTTTTAAGCGCAATAATGATTTCCCCTTTATATTTTCCCTTTGTAAATCAATTCAATTCTCTAAACATATTTAATAAACATCAAATATATTTTTCCCCTTTCTCATCTCAAAACGTGAGGAAGATGAACCAAAAACATCTTTAATTTCAAATGAAATATTTTTCTTTAAAAGTTTTATCAATACTTTTTGATTAAAAAGTAATTTTTAAGCATAAAAAAAATCAATTTTAAGAGTCAAAACCATTTTTAATTTTTAAAAAGATATGTGGATCATCATAGAAAATAAACATAAAGCAAAACCGATCAAGTCTAGACAACCACAAAAAGCTATATACTACGTAGTCAAGTACCACAACTGAGATAAAGATGAAGAATAAAGACTAGTAAGGACTCTGTCTGGTAAATGGATAGTATGGTCCCAACGGACTGGTGGGTAGTTGCTGTGGGTACTGGACAATAGGA
Organism: Eucommia ulmoides; assembly: GCA_016647705.1. NCBI lineage: Eukaryota > Viridiplantae > Streptophyta > Magnoliopsida > Garryales > Eucommiaceae > Eucommia > Eucommia ulmoides. The sequence goes on along the minus strand of CM028327.1, from coordinate 31,564,317 downwards.
TAAACGCTCGAGGTCGAGGGCATCTGCTGATCGTATTGCATTGACGGCCCTACTCTAGACAGCCCAGCTCCTGATGGCCCTGCTGCAAAAGATCCTTCAATGGATTGTTGCGCTCCAAATGTAGTCTGTCCACTATAGTGCTACTGAGCGTTGAACTGTTGTTGGGCTGTAAACTGCGAGGTCTGCATAAACTAAAACATTTGTTCTGTGTTGCTTTAGATTCTGCCAAATCTAGTTTCCATTATCACATTCATCTTAGCCATACTGCTCTCTAGCCCAAACATTTGGTAATCCATCTTATCTGCATGTACTCGGAGATCATCAACCTGATCTCAGAGTAAATTCGTCTTCTGCTTTGGGCTCAACTCTTCCTCATCATCTTATTCTTCTTTTTCTTCTATCATCATTCTCGGTCTCTCCTTACCCTTTTTTTTCAACCATCTATTCCTCTTAAATTCATACCCCATTAAAATAATATTACCCACATTTATCCATCCCAGGGTAATTGAGAATAATTTTCTTTCTTCCTGATCAGCTTCCACTCCAAAAGGGTTAAACACTCTTTGAAGTGCATCGAGATACTGTAATACTCTAGAGGGTTTCTGTAGATGGCATGTGATCTATCATGATATGGGCTAAGTCAAGTTTCCTCCCCTCAATAATCTCATTTAACAGATACAAGTTATATTCATTCACATTAGCATGACTTCCTCCTCTAGACAGAATCGTATATGAGATCATTAAATGAAGAAGACGGTGCTCAAGTGAAAGATATCCATCTCTATTACCATCTAACCTAAACTTATCTGCAATTTATTTTCTATTAAATTTCTCGAAAGCCAATGAAGGGTATTGTAGGGAAACACATTTCCTCTTTCCAGCTTCAAAATGTCACTTAGAAAGGCACTATTAAACCTGATTTCCTTACCCTCAACAAACGACGTCATATATTCTTTATTATAAGGTTGCTATAGAACATCTTTACCCAAATCGACACCCACTTGTTACTACTAGAGATAAAATCGGTCCAACCCAAAACACTAACAAACGATTCAATATCAAGATTGTTCTTTTTTAGACCATCAAAATCTATGGGTTTGCAACATACAACCTTTCAATTAACAAACTTTGCTTTATATTTTAGTTCCTCCTCCTTGCTTTGAAAATGAACTTTGTCGAACTTAGCTCTTGGGGTAGGCATCTTGATTCAAGGCATTTTTCTCACGATTTAAAGAACAATCAACCAAGAAAACACAACAGATCTAATCTAAGATGAAACACAAACCAAAACCCTAGAGGAAAGATAGAATAACCAACCTTATATTGAAGAAATAGGTTTCCAAATCTTAGATCCGAGCCCTAGATCTTCAAATCCAAGCCACACTGTGTTGATTTCGTGAAGATTTAGGATGAAAGTGCTTGGGAGATGAATGATTTTTGGAGAAAAAAGGGTTTCAAAATCGAAATGGGGTGAAATGAAGAGGGTTGGGGATTTTAAACCCGTAATAGTCGGTTGACCGACCGTTTGGGGATCGGTTGACCAACCACTGCAGAGCTTGCACTTTTTTAAGCCTGCAATTTTTGGTTAATCGACAGCTTTACTATCGGTTGACTGACAGTTTTTACACTACTTTCGTCCTTTTGCAATTTAGTCCTAATTGATCAACTTAACTCAATTTTTACCTCTTATTTTGATTCCCATATATTATTTTAACATATTTTCACACCCACACACTTACACACACACACACACACACACACATCATAAATCTCTAATTTTTGAAATGTGAATGAATGGTCTCCCTAACAAAATTAATGTACTTGAACTTTAAAAAATTTGACATACCGAGATCGTCTTTGGGAGCAATTGGTGTGTGTACCTTTGATGGATTGCTGATTTCAAACTTGGTGTCCTTTGAATCAACTATTTTTTCTTTTGTTTGATTTGTCACTTTGATTTCTTCCTTTCTTGGACTAACTCTTTTTTATTAGGTTCGGTGATAATTTCCTTGCCTTTGTTCGGTACTTTGAGCTGTTTTTCCTCATTCTATTTTGCCACCACTTTATACACTATCATTTTCTTGTATTGATATCTCGCCATTTGTTGAAAATAAGGATCATTTGATTTCATTTAACGAACTTGCTGCTCTTTGACGCTTCCGCTTTGCACATACTAATTTTTCCTCTTAGGTACATTGAATCTGATCTCCTTTCTTGGCATGTAGTATTTGTTGTATCCTCGTGTTTGTTCGAATCTCCGAGTGGTACATACATAAAGGTTTTCTTTTTGGTATCTAGTTATTTCTAGATTCGACTGGGTAACCATGTAATAAATAACAAGCTTTTTCAAAATGACCATACTTCCCACAATAAAAACATTTAGCTTTGTTAGTATGTTTATTCGAATAGTCATTGTTTCATACAGGAGCACGGAATCGTTGGTGATATTGAGGAGTTGTTTTAGCGACTATTGGTTTTTTAACAAGTTTAGTCCTTTCAATATCCTTGAATTTATTCATTACTTCATCAAGCTCCTTTCCTGTATTTTCAAGTAACCCCTCCATTGTGCTAATGTTTACCTATAGACCAAAATTCTTCTTATACATAAATTCAAGATCATTCTTAAGAATTTGGCACTCATTTTCAACATAATAGATTTTTACACGAGCTCTATCAAGCTTACACCTTGCACTTTCTAACTCAATGCTCAAGGCCTCATTTAAAGTTTAAAGATTTTTCGTTTTAAAATCATTTTGTTGAAAATCACACATATCAGTTTTCAAAACTTTGTTCTCTTCTTCAAGAGACTTAATTTTTTCATACAACTTATCAATTTCAGATAAAGCATTTGTAAATTCAACAATTTTAAAATATTTGTCCAAATTTTTTTTCTTAAGAGATTTGACAGTACTAAACTTCTTATTTTCAAGGGTTACAATCTTTTACCCAAGTTTAAAATTCTCTTTTTCAAAAACATAGGTAATGGCAATCAACATCTCAATAGCCTTATCTATATTCTCATCATCACGAATTCTACCATTCTCACCAACACAATAATGACTATCAGAGGAAGTGGGAGACTCCACAATAGTATATATCAGAATAAGTGCACTCCATGTGATCATGTTTAACTAGACTATGAGTCTTGTCAAGCTAAAACCAGCTTTGATGCCAATTGTTGGCCCAAAGAGCTACCCAAGAAGGGGTTCGTTGGATAGTTATAAAACTTTAAACAATTTAAAGAACTTAATTAATCAAATAATAAATTTTATCTTGAATCAATTATTATCTTATTTCACAGCGGATAAGGGTTCAAATACATGTGCACACCCAAACAACAAAATATAAATAAAGTAAATCAATGTAACACACCAAGATATATCTTGATTCACCAAGTTAGACTCGGCTAATCTAGTCCCCTGAGCTCCATGGAGATTCGCACCCACTAAAAACCCAAGATTTCTTTAACGGTAGGAATCAAACTCTCACAATGATTCTTTTCACAAGCTCATAATCAACCTTTACAATTCTCTTTTTACAGGCTAAAGAAGAACCTTATGTTTTTGCCGGTTAGGGACTAACCTAATTCTATTACAAGAAGAATCACAACCTAATCCTTTTACTAGACTCGAAATCACACCTTACAAACACTCCAAGTATCATTTTCAACGGTATGGATGGAATCGTTATAATTTACTCAAAAACAAACTCTACTCAAGAAGCATTCACACCTAATTCTTTTCAACGGAAAAGAATAACCTAATATTTTTATCCACTAGGTAAAGATAAAACATCAATCGTTTTCCCAGAAAAGATTGAAATCCAAGCTATCCTGATTAGATACACTCCCAACCGTATCCAATCTGCACAAACTCACTAATTACAAAAAATCACTGAGTTTCTTCCTACTCAGACCTTCTACCACCTCAAACCAATTAAACTCAATTAATGTCTCGTTAATTACTATGTGATAGAAATTAAGTAAGGAATTCATTATCTGATTATTATATATATGGGTAGTACAAAATAAAGCACATAATCAAATAATCATAAAAATCATTTTGAAAAGAATTTTTATCCTCTTCAAGTTCAAAAACGATTTTAATATGTCCTTATCAACCAAGCAAATATAGTACTATGATTTCACAATAAATAAAGATAGGTTGGAAATATCTCACCAGAAAAACACCAAAAGATTGAAATAAGAATAGCAAGACAGCATAGATCGGTGACGCCAACTCAATAGCGCTTTTTCTTAAGAACTTCTCACAAAATAATCTCACAATAGATCTCTCAAATATATCTCAGAATAACAAATCTTAGAAATCTTAGTAACTTTGATAGTTCTTCATTAATGTATTCTAATTATATGAAATTTGCAGGTCTATTTAAGTTGTGTTGAAACAGGCTCTCTAACGGCAAGTTTCCTCAAGATTTGACATTTAAATGTACTTATAGACCCTATATATCATAACCATTCATTCCTAGTATAATTTACTCAAATATGACTTTTAAAACTTTCGATTAAGTCCACAAATTATTTCTCAATTCCAAATTGCATAGATAGATAGAAAGAATTAAATGAACCAAATTGAGAGACACTTCAATTTTATGTAAAATATTTATAGGGATATCAAAATAGATGTGATATATCTTAAATATATTCAAATCCCAAGAATATCTGAATCAGATATATCAAAAATGGTTAGTTAATGACTAGTATTTAATTTATTCCTTAAAAACCTCGAGATTCTAATTAGACAGTAGATTGACCGATTATCAGTCATCAGTTGACTGATCAATATAGGTTGTTAAGCCTTTCCAACCCTTAAGGCTATTGGTTAACCGACCCATCCTTGGTCGATTGGGTCGGTTAACCGATCAATGCAGGCTGCATTTCTAAGTTAATTTTAAGCCCTAGTCAGTTGACCAATCCCCTACAGTAGGTTGGCCGATCAATACAGAGAGTTTTACTTCAGCTAATATATTGAACGATCTCCCATGGTAAGTTGACCAATCGATTAAAAGACTCTTTGTTTTCCAGCCTTCACCCATCGGTTGATCGAACCTTCACCTGTCAATTGACCGATCATTGCTATAATACTTATTTCTCAAATTATTTCAACTCCAAATTTCATTGTTTTAATCCCGTTAACCAATTTCCTTTCCGGGTTAACTTAATTGACACTAATATTCAATTTTGAACACAAATATTACTTAGGTCAATTTTTATTTTTCAATTTCACATTGGAGCAAAAAATTTAAACACTAATTAGGATCTTAATTTCATTAAATTAAACACACATAAATATAACTCATTAATTTATGTCATGTGTGATCCTCATCGGGACACATTAACAGTAAAAGAGGTTTGAGTTGTTCTCACCGAATTTCTTTATAATCTTTAATACTCTTCATCTCTTTAATGTCTATCTCTGCATCTTGAATAATTACTTTATGATTTCATCTTATTATACTGAAACACTCAACAAACACGTTAGTTCCACAAAAAATATCAACTTTTAATTATTTATCAAAACCTTGGGATCGACACAGTCGGTCAACCGAATGAAACTGGTCGTTCAATTGTTCAAAACAGTAGCTGAATTAGCTAAGGAAGTGAGCACACTGGTCCACTCGGTCAACAAAATGAAGATAGTTGGTCAGCCATTTGAGTCAGTTGATGAATTGGTGGAAAAGTGGATCACACTGATTCTAATTGGTCAACCAACTTGATGCGTTCGGTCAACCGACTGGCTTTATTCCAACGATTATATTGGGAGCAAGATAGGTCGGTCAACTGACTTGTAGGAATCGGTCAACCAGCTGATTCAGTTGGAATTTTGGGTGATTTGGTCTCTTGGTAAAAAACTATCCGTTTTTTATTATTCCAACAGAGGGATTTGGGGGATTTGAATTTAATTGAGCTATTAACCTATTATGTTATCCCTTTTGGTATGGTCCATATATTTTGAGATTTTTTGAATTTAAATGGTTTAATACTTCTTATTTCTATGGTTTTAAATTGAGAATATTTTTATGGACTTAAATGAGAGAATCGAAAGTTATTTTTAAGTGAAATACACCTGAAATGAAAAATAATCATATATGGGGTCTTATGTCATTTTATAACATATCTTTGAAAAATTAGCCGTTGGAGATTTAGTTATTGGTCTATTAATATAGACCTACGGGAATTGAGTTGGAAAAATCAAGAACAATTTGTTTAAACTATTATAAGAGTGAGATTTACACTGAGACATTTACGAGATATTCTATTCAAGTTTTTGATCTAAAGCGCTAGTTGTTTAGCATCAACAATTTGGGTTCTAATTTCTATTCAATCATTGTCTTCGGTGTTTTCCCGATGAGATTTGTTAAATTTGTTAAATTTGTGCTACTTATATTATTTATTAATCGGATTTGAATTGCCTCACATTGTATCGATCGCGTAGTAATTATTCGGGACATTACTTCGGTATATTCATATTGAAGTTGTATAAATTGTGGGAAGAAACTTACATTTTTTTTTGTATTTATGAGTTTGAGTGGATTAGACACGTTTGGGACGATGTCTAGTCAGGTTAGGTAGGTTTCGATTTTTTTTATGTGAAAAATATTAGGATTTGATCTTTGTCCTGGTAAAAAATTAGGTTATTCTTTTCCGTCGAAAATAATTAGGGTTTGATTCATCTTGTAGCTGAATTATTTTTGAGTGATTTTTAAAGGTTCATCATTCCCTGTGAAAAGGATAAGTAAGAGAGAGTTAAGTTTTTCTTTAACCTGGTAAAAAGATAGGGTTCATTATTGACCCATGAAAATGGTAAATTGTAAAGGTTGATTATGTGCCTATAAAAGAATCGTGAGTTTTAAGGGTTTGGTTCTTACCTGGTAAAGGAATAAGGGGTTCAGTGGATTACAAATCTCTGTGGAGCTCAGGAGATTAGATGTAGGCAAGACTAACTTAATCAAAGTAGGATAAATTCTTGTGTACTGCATCGATTTATTTTATATTTTGTATTTGGGTATACACTTAGTATTAAACACATATCAGTGAATCGTTTGAAACAATGGTTGAAATGGATGTGGAAGTGGGCACTCTAATCAATTCAGTCAACTGATAGAGAAGGGTCAGTCAACCAAATGGTTCAGTGGATGAAATAGATGAAAATGGGTTGCTCACTGATCGAGTCGGTAAATCGACTGGGTGTAAAACCAATGGCTACATTGAGCCTTGGTTCTGGGCGGTTGACCAAGGGCAGGGTTCGGTCAACCTATTATGTGATCCCTATTATTTTTGGTCTATATATTTTGAGATTCTCTTAATTTAAATGATTTAATACTTCTTATTCTTGTGGTTTTAAATTGGGAATAGTTTTATGGGCGTAAATGAGTGATTCAAAGAATAATTTTAAATGAAACATACCTAAATTGATAGGATATATTATATGGGATCTTAGAGTGTCATTTAATGACGTATCTTGAAAAACCTAGCCGTTGGAGGGTTAGTTCTAGGTCTATTTAATACGGCCTGTGGGAATGGAATTAAACACATTAAGAATATTAGTTTTGAGCTATTATAAGAGTAATATTTTTACTGAGATTTTTATGAGAGATTTCATATAAGTTCTTGATCTAATGTGCTTATTGTACGGCGTCATCGATTTGAGTTCTATTTGCTATATCATTATTGTCTTCGGTCTTTTATCGGTGAGATCCATCCAAGTTTTATTATTTATTTTCCAAAGTTATATTTATATTGATATTGATTACTTGGTTTAGGATTGTTAGAAAATCGTTTTAAACTTAAAAGCTTGAAAATCATTTTAAATGATTTTTGCCTGATTATTTTATTACATGCCAAATTTGTCCTACCCACTTTACTTATTAATTAAATTTTGTTTGCCTCACATTGTATCTATCATGTTGTAATTATTCAGACCATAAATTGAGTATATTTGTATTAAGGTGGTAGAAGATTCTAATGAGAAGAAAATTACATTTTTTGTATTTGTGAGTTTGAGAAGATTAGACACGTTTGGGATGGTGTCTAGTTAAGGTAGCTATGCTTCTATCTTTTTCTTGTGAAAAAAATTAGGGTTTGATTTTTGTCCTGTTAAAAATGTTAGGTTATTCTTTTCCTCTGAGAAGAACTAGGTTTTGATTCAGCCTGCAATTGAATTAAAGAGTTAATTGTAAAGGTTCGTCCTAACTCAGTGAAAATGATAAGTGAGAGAATGTTAGGTTGATTCTTATCCTATGAAAAGAATTAGGGTATTGTAAAGATTAATTCTGAGTCTAAGAAAAGAATCGAGAATTGTAAAGATTTGGTTCATACCTGGTAAAGGAATAAAGGGGTTTAGTGGATTGCGGATCTCCGTGGAGCTTGGGAGACTGGACGTAAGTAAGTGTAGCCTACCGAACCAAGATAAATTATTGTGTGCTGCATTGCTTCATTTCATATCTTGTGTTTGGGTGTGCATTTAGTATTAAACATATTTTCGTTGCGTATCAAGATAATAATTGATTTAAGAAAATTAATTATTTATGTTTAAATGACTTAATTATTTAAATTTTTGTAACTACCCAATTTACCCCTTCTTGAGTAGCTCTTTGGACCAAGAATTATCATTACATTTAGTTTTGTGGTAAAATCTACTATTATTCATTTTGTTCTTAGTATTAGCATCAGTCGTATATGGTCCTTACGTCAACTTGAAGTAAACAATGCATTCTTGCAAGGTCACCTATCTAAAGATGTATATATGAGCCAACCACTAGGTTTTGTTGATTTTGATTTTCCCTTACATGTTTATAAGATTTAAAAAAGTAATATATGGGCTCAAACAAGCTCCACGAGCCTGGTACCATGAGCTTTTCACTTTTTTTCTTGCCCCGTGATTTCGAAATTCTCATCTTGACACTTCTTCTTGTACTCAATATTGGTGGTTATCTTATTTATCTTCTTGTTTGATGATCTTGTTCACTGTTTTATGACTTTTCTTGCTCAGCGGTTTTCTCTTAAGGATCCTGGGCCAGTATCTTACTTTCTTGGTGTGAAAGTTGTTACCTATGAATATGATATTTTTCTTTCCCAATGACACTATATTATGTACATTCGTTCTTGCACCAATATGCTAGAAGCCAAATCGGTTCTCACACGTTTTCCAACTAATGTGCCAATCACCTTGAGTTTTGGGACTACTCTTTTTAATCCTATCAAGTACTGGACTATTGTTGGATGTTTGAAATATTTGTCCATCACATGGCCTATTATATCTTTTGCAGTCAACAAACTTTCTTAGTTTATGCACTAGCCAACCACTGATCATTGGGCTCTCTCTAAAAGTCTCTTACTCTAGCTATGTGGTAAGCTGAATGATGGCATTGTTTTACATCGGCACTCCACCATCATTACATGCATTTTTAGACGCTGATTGGACCAATAAAAGATGATTACTCCTCGTCTAGTTCTTATATTGCTTACCTTGGTCATAACCCTATTTCCTAGAGTACTAGGAAGCAAGGTATTGTTGCTCGGTCATCCACAGAGGCTGAATACAGGTCTGTGGCTGCTATTGCAGCTAAGCTTAATTGGATTTGTTCTCTTCTCATGGATCTTGTTGTTCCCTTTCTCAGTTCTTGATGAGAACCAACAATCATCATCAAAGGATCCACTACATATTTCAGTTAGGCCTATCACTAGGATAAGATACAAGAAGATTTGAAATGCTTAATAGGCTAATTTAAAATATTTGTGCTGAGAATAAAATGGTATCAGTTCTCCAGTGATACATTACAATAATGTTGGGTCCACTCATTTGTGTTCAAACCTGGTTTTCCAATCTAGGATGAAACATGTTGCAATTAAATTTTTTTTTTATTCGAGATCAAATTCAAAATGCCTCTCTTCGTGTTGCTCATGTTTCTTTTGAAGATCAGCTAACTAATGATCTCACTAAGCCTCTTTCTCATCCACAATTTTGTTTTTACTTAAGTCCAAGATTGAAGTCTCTCTTCGAGCTCCACGAGCTCCACCCTTGAAGTGGCATATTAGAGATATTTAGTATTGATGTGATTTACACGAATTAGTTTCATATTTTCTGTTTTGCATTTTCTAGTTTAGATTCTCATATCTCATATTTCTATTTTGTATTGACCTAGTTTATTGGAGTTAGTTTTACATCTTAGTAGTGCCTTTAACTTGTATTTTATGTACGTGATGTGATCAATAAGAACATGTGCAATATATGTTTTTATGAGAAGTAAACCAAACAAGCCCCTAGATGTAGGGTCCTAGTTCACGTGTTATTGTAGGGAGATGCAGCTAGCCTAATAATTTCTGGGTGTCCAGGTATCCATGAAATAGCTAGTAAGCTAGATTTACATGGTTTTAGGAGTGGGCTTTGGTTATGCCACGTCCATGAACCAAAAACCATAGATTGGGTAGTTCAATTGTAGGACTCTCCCTCAATGTGAAAGTGACCGTTAAAGATTCATGCATGGGAGTAAGATGTTGTTCCTTAAAAAAAAAAAAATTAAATAAAAAAATAAAAAAAAAAAATCAATAAATAATTAAGTCATTTTCTTAAAAAATTGTTCTTAAAAATCCTGGAGTAGAACAAAAACAACTTGTTTTTTAATCTCGTGTTTTTGTTCTTAGAAAACCATAAACAGGAATTTTTGGAAACTTTAAGTTCTGTTCCCACAAATATATTGATAGAGGAGAAAAAAAATTATTTCTTGTCTGAGTGTAAAATGAGGTGCAAAAAAAATCCTATTTTCATAAATTATTTTTTTTGAATTTTATATTATTTTTTTAATAAAAGAACAATGAAAAAAATTAGTTTGTCCTTAATTTTTTAAATTCTTCAATTAAACTTAAATAGAATAAATTTGACGAGTTAATGTTAATTATGTATAAAATTTAGGGGCATGCACCATTTAGTCCTAAAATACAAAAGAAATTATCAAATACTCCCATCACTTTTTTTTTTTTACACCAATAAGTCCTTTTGTCTTTTTATGACCAAAATACCCCTCACATAGATGTTGAATGTAACATCAAAATTATTAATTTTTTTTTTTTTTAATGCTATTTTTTTCTGACCAAAATACCCTTCATGCAGATGTTGAATGTAACATTCGGTGTTCAATGTAATATCAATTGTTTGTTTTTTTTTGTTTTTTTTTTTTTTAATGATATTTTTTTCTAACCAAAATGCCCCTCATGTGGATGTTGAATGTAACATTTAACACTTGTGAGTGTTGAATGTAACGTGTTTTTTTTTTTTTTTTTTTTTTTTAATGTTATTTTTTTCTGACCAAAATGCCCCTCATGTGGATGTTGAATGTAATATTCAATACCTGTGGATATTGAATATAACATCAACTGTGGGTTTTTTTTTGTTTAATATTATTTTTTTTCTGACCAAAATGCCCCTAATGTGGATGTTGAATGCCCCTCATATGGATGTTGAATGTAACATCAACTGTTTTTTTTTTTTAATGTTATTTTTTTTTAACTAAAATACCCCTCAAGTGGATGTTGAATGTAACATTCAACACCTGTGGATGTTGAATGTAACATCAACTGTGTTTTTTTTTTTTTAATGTTATTTTTTTCTGACCAAAATGCCCCTCATGTGGATGTTGAATGCCCCTCATATGGATGTTGAATGTAACATCAACTGTTTTTTTTTTTTAATGTTATTTTTTTCTAACCACAATAGCCCTCATGTGGATGTTGAATGTAATATCCATTATTCTCTTATTTTTGTATGCAGAGTAAAATACATATGATATTACATTGAACACATGTAAATGTTGAATATAACATTAATTGTTATCTTATTTTACATTACGTTTAGTAACGATTTTATCCTAAAATTAAGATTTTTTTTTTTTTGGAACATATAAAAGTGATAAAAAGTGATAAAGTTTGGGGTAAAACTGTAATTTATGGCGGCGGCGGGCGGCGGTAGCGGGCGGCGGCGGCAGGCGGCTGACAGCGGTGGTACACCAATTTGACGATCTTCCTTCTCAATGTGAAACTCATGGGAGGTTATTTCGGTAAACTCAATACTCACCATTTTTTAAAATGGGACTAATTGGTGTAAGGAAAGGTGTTGATGGGACTAATTGGTACAAGAAAAACGTGTTGATGGGACTAATCGGTGCCAAGAAAAATCGATGGGAGTAAGTGGTAAATAATTTCTTTTTTTGGGATTAATAGGTAATTTTCCCTAAAATTTATCATAGATAATGTTAATAAAAATATTGATAAAATTGAAAAATAAGTTGAGAATAAGATGGTAAAAATTAGCATACAAATAACTTAATAAATAAAATATTAAATATATATATATATATATATATAATTTTATAAATAAAATAATGGTTATTTTGTAATGGGCCACAAGACTCATTACTAATTCATTCTTATACTCATATAGTTATTTAAATTTAGAGGAAAACCTAATTGGCATATGGTAATTGTTTACTGTACAATAATATTTACATCGTCCATTCATTGTATAACAATATTTACATCTTCAATTCATTTATGTTGTTAAAATTGTTATTGGGTAATAACATTTGTATCTCCCCCATTTATTATGGTATTATTGATTTAGTGAGAGAATATGTATTTGAGCTTATCTTAAATAATAAAGGGAAAATTACTTCTTAATCCCAAAAAAAGAAATTATTTACCACCTACTCCCATCGATTTTTCTTTGTACCGATTAGTCCCGTCAACACGTTTTTCTTGTACCAATTAGTCCCATCAACACCTTTCTTTGCACCAATTAGTCCCATTTTAAAAAATGGTGAGGATTGAGTTTACCGAAATGCCCTCCCATGAGTTTCACATTGAGAAGGAAGATCGTCAAATTGGTGTACTACTGCTGTCAGCCGCCTGCCGCCTGCTGGCGCTGCCGATCGCCGGTCGCCGCCGCCATCGCCGTCGGTCGCCGGTCACCGCCGTCGCCGCCGCCGGTCACCACCATAAATTACAACTTTACCCCAAATTTTATCACTTTTTGTCACTTTTATATGTTCCAAAAAAAAAAAAAAAACTTAATTTTAGAATAAAATCGTTACTAAACGTAATGTAAAATAAGAGAACAATTAATGTTATATTCAACATTTACAGGTGTTCAATTTAATATCATATGTATTTTACTCTGCATACAAAAATAAGAGAATAATGGATGTTACATTCAACATTCACATGAGGGGTATTTTGGTTAAAAAAAATAACATTAAAAAAAAAAACAGTTGATGTTACATTCAACATCCACATGAGGGGCATTCAACATCCACATGAGGGGCATTTTGGTCAGAAAAAAATAACATTAAAAAAAAAAACACAGTTGATGTTACATTCAACATCTACAGGTGTTGAATATTACATTCAACATCCACATGAGGAGTATTTTTGTTAGAAAAAAATAACATTAAAAAAAAAAAAAAAAACAGTTGATGTTACATTCAACATCCACAGGTGTTGAATGTTACATTCAACATCCAAATGAGGGGCATTCAACATCCACATTAGGGGCATTTTGTTCAAAAAAAATAACATTAAAAAAAAATAAAATACATTTGATGTTATATTCAACATCCACAGGTATTGAATGTTACATTTAACATCCACATGAGGGGCATTTTGGTCAGAAAAAAATAATATTAAAAAAAAAAAACAAAAAAACACACAATTAGTATTACATTCAACACTCACAGGTGTTAAATGTTACATTCAACATCCACATGAGGGGCATTTTGGTCAGAAAAAAATAACATTAAAAAAAAAAAAAAAAAAAAAAAAAAACAAATAAATAATTGATGTTACATTCAACACCGAATGTTACATTCAACATCCACATGAGGATATTTTTGTCAGAAAAAAATAGCATAAAAAAAAAATTAAAAAAAAAAAAAAATTAATAATTTTGATGTTACATTCAACATCCATATGAGGGGTATTTTGGTCGTAAAAAGATAAAAGAACTTATTGGTGCAAAAAAAAAAGTGATGGAAGTATTTTGTAATTTCTTTTGTATTTTAAGACTAAATGGTGCATGCCCCAATAATAAATATATAGATGATGTTTTCTTAATATAGACTTGGAATTAGAAGTAGTGGTCCATTTTAATTTTAATGGTAATAGGTTTTCTCTAATTTTCTTTTAATTTTAATGGTAAAAAGGGGTTTCTCTAATTTTTTCTAAAATAATTTTATTTTTAAAAACGAAAAATAGAAGGCTATAGTTAGAAAAAAGTCAATCATGAATTTATAATTTCAATAGCAGATCAAGCATTGGGCTAATAGAAACTAAAATTGCCCATCATTTATTGGGCTAACTGCAGTTAAAATGGCCCATATACTGGGCCCAAATTAAAAAACAAAAACGGCAAATCTGCTAGGCAATACTTCTTCTGCAGTACAAATTTTTAGGGTTTTCAACTTTTATACATTAGCAGCAATACGGAACCCGCGAAAATTTGAATCTTGCGAAACCATGGGAAGAGAGGAGGATGATAGCTCTCTAGCTTCGTCTTCTTCGGATTGATCTGCGTGCCTTCGTGTGGTTGTTTTAATGGTCTTGGTAAGTTGTTAAGATAATTGAGAAGCGAGAGAAGAATCAAGAATTAATATTATGAAAAGTGATATAATTATAATACAATGATATACACATATTTATAGGGAAAGTAGGGGCTAGGGTATTGCCCTAATGGGCCATGTGGGCCAAACTCATATAATATATTAACATCCCCCCTTAAACTCAAGAAGGTAAGTGAGAGGTGAATTTGAGTTTAGAAACCAGATAGTGAAAGCGTTCAGGTGGATGAGTCTTAGTGAAAATGTCTACTATCTGATTGGCTGAACTGACGAATTGTAGACAAACCATATTCTAGAGAATGTGATGACGGATGAAGTTTCAACCAGTCTCGATGTGTTTTGTACACTCGTGAAATACATCATTATGAGCGATCTGTATAACACTCATGTTGTCATAGTGTAGGGTAATGGCAGCAGGAGAAAATATGCCTATATCAGCGAAGAGCCATCGAAGTTAGAGAAGTTCTTGAATTGCATTAGTCATGACACGATATTCAACTTCAATACTGGAGCGAACAACTACAGTTTGTTTCTTACTACTCCAGTAAATGAGATAATTGCCAAAAAAAAAATAGTAACCAGTGGTTGAACGTCTGTCGGTAGGGTCTTCGGCCTAATCGGCATCAGAATACGCTTGTAAGACGGGAGCAGACTGAGCTGAGAAATGAAGCCCATAAAATAATGTACCCTTGACATACCAAAGAATGCGATGGACAACCAAGTAATGGGTGGTCCGAGGAGCGGACAAAAACTGGTTGACCTGATGAACAACATAGGCAATGTTAGGGTGAGTGACAGTGAGGTATACAAAACTTCCAACCAGTTGGCGATATAGAGTGGTATCCTGAAGAGGTGAACCATCAAGTGGGGTAAGTCTGACATTCGGCTCGAGAGGAGTAGTGGTAGTGGTTGAGTAAGTGATCTCAGCCTTGGAAAGGAGATCCGAGGTATATTTGGCTGAGAGAGAAAATATCCATTAAAACTCGATGAGACTTCAAGACCAAGAAAATAGGTGAGCACGCCAAGATCTTTCATCTCAAATTAGCCACTTAAAAACTTTTGAGTTCAGAAATGTCACATATATCATCTCTAGTGATAACCATATCGTCCAGCTATAGTAAAAGAAGGATAATATCATTGGCAGTATGGCAAATAAACAGATCCGAATCATGAGCACTAAGTGTGAACCCAAACTGATGAATAGTAGTACTGAATTTTGCAAACCAGGCATGTGGAGCTTGTTTTAAACAATATAGAGCACTACGAAGACGACAAACTTTATTTCGAGAAGTAGCTAAACCAGGAGGAGTATGCATATATACTTCTTCAAGAAGATCTCCATTGAGAAATGTATTTTTGACATTCATTTGAAAAAGAGTCCATTTTCGAATGGCAGCGACGATAAGAAGTGTATGGACAAATGTTAGCCTCGTCACTAGAGAAAATATCTCTTCATAGTCAATACCATATTCCTGAGCAAATCCATTGGCAACAAGTCGGACTTTATATCATTTAACAGAGCTATCAAAAAACGTCTTGATCTTAAACACCCATTTGCACCAAAAGGGAGTTTTTCTAGGGGGCAGATCTACAATATCCCAAGTATGAGTTTTGGTGAGAACCTGAAGTTCTTCGTCCATTGCTTTCTGCCAAAGAGGATTAGTACTAGCCTCTTTATAGGATTGAGGCGGATTGAGGCTCGTGCAGATGAAGTATAGTGGAAAAACAATGAAAATCAGAAAGGTAATGTGGAGGATGAGTTACCCTAGTAGAGAGGCGAGGGTGATCTGGGGCGTGGGTGTCAACGGGAAGTGGTATAGGATCATCGACCACAAGAGAAGTCTCAGGCATGGTCGCTAGAGTTGGAAGGGTGAGATAAGCTAGTGGTTCTGGAGTGGGTTCAGCTGGTGGTTCTGAGATGGATTCAGCATAAGATAAAAGGCTAGGCTCAACTGGTGGTGCTGGAGTAGACTTAACAGTAACTGGAACTGTATCTTCTAGAAATAACTCAATAGATGGATCAGTAAAGAATCTGGAGTTTGTGAGGATTGACATGTCAAATAACCGTAAGGAAGAAAACGTTTGATGTTCCCAAAAGATGACATGTCGCGATATACGAAGGGTTTTAGAATTGAGATCCTAGTACTGATACCCTTTATGTTCGATGCCATATCTAAGAAAACAACACAGACGAGCCCTTGGTTCCAGTTTGTTGTGTTAATGTGGTTTGAGAAAAACAAAACATGCGCAACCAAAGACTCTAAGTTCAGAGTAATTAGGATTTTTACCGAAAAAGGCGTTCAAATGAATACTAGTTTTGGATAGTTTGATGAAAAAAATATTGAAATCAGATGTCATGTGATTACAACAGGCAAAATCAAATAACCAAGAGGAATTACCTGTACTAAGTGAGAGAGTAGGAGAAAGATTTGTATTAGTACCAATTTTGGAGAAGATATGAAGAATGAATGAGATCAAATCTGCAATAGATATAGTAACAGTAAAGGAGGTAGAATCTGAACCCTCTTTGGCATTGATAATGAGAGAAGAACCCACAGACATCGCTATTGATCCTTGGGAAGCTGTTTTCATGGACGGATTCAGAATGCCAAAATTGTCCATGAACCGATATTAAATCTTCAAGAACTGAGCGAGAAACGGGTGAACCAGCGTAGAAACCATGCGAATATAAAGAAAAGTATATACTGTGAGCCTTAAATCACAAAACGGAGTCCAAAAAAAAAATCAGAACATCGAAAACCCCCAGGAATGAGTCCAAGTTTGTAGAAAGCCGGTGAACAAAGGCTTGAATCGGAACAAAGAATATACCGATAACGTGGCAAGAGTTAAGGAGACAGCAAGGTGCTGATGTGTCAGTCAACGCTGACATGGCAAACAATCAATGCTGATGTGTCATGGTCAAAGATGATGTTGAGCTGACTGGGGCTGAGGTGGCACTGATGTGGTGTTAAGGTGGCACTGACTGGGTTGCTGATTGGCTAGGCTGCGAGTAGATATGACGCGCCACGGATGGGCGGCGCGTGTGGGCGCGTGAAGTGGTTTCCGGAGATGAACTTTACGATTTTGGAATCGTCTCGTCAAGGTGGTTCCGTTGGTATATTGTGGAGTGAATTTGGAGTCCTGGTTGAGGCGGTAGAGCCAAAAATCCGAGATGGCGCGGCTAGTGGTTACTGCAGACTATTGGTGGCACGTGTGAGCACGTTAGTACTCCGATGGTGGTGATTTTGGTAGCGTTGTGTTCGTCTCTACAAGACGAAGTCGGTGGTGTGGTGGTTGTTTATACCGGAGTGGTGATAGAGCCTATAGTAGTGACGAAATCCGCGGGAGAAAGAGACGGCGGCGATGACGGAAGCTTTAGGATTTCGATTTTTTTTTTTTAGATAGAACAGGTCCAGAAAAGACTTGTTTTTTATACCTTGTTAAGATAATTGAGAAATGAGATAAGAATCATGAATTGATATTATGAAAAGTGATATAATTATAATACAACGATATATACATATTTGTAAGAAAAGTGGGGGCTAAAATTTTGTCCTAATGGGTCACTTGGGCTAAACCTATATAATACATTATTATTTGAAAGATCTTCTGGTGCAAGATCAACTTTTCAACCTTCAACCAGCGTACTCGCCTCCGAATCGAGGTCTAGCACAAGGCGGCGCATCAATAAAATGTGAACGATGGTGAGGAAGCAGTTTTAGAGAGAGAAAAATACTGGAGGAGCAAGGGAAGCTATAGCTTGACGGAGTAGAGTTATTTACAAAGAAGAGAAAGATGAGCAATTTTATGGAGGAATAAGAGCAGGAAGACTCCGCTCCGACCTTCACTCCGATTTGTGAATCAATAGGTATCCTGCATCTAAGCTTTTGGACATGTATGTACTCTTAATATTTTTTTGGTTAGGAATTATGTTGCAATCGTAGTTGGTTTCTGATTCCTAGCCAGATTGTCTGCAAAGAATCCCGTAGCTATTAATTCAATACATACAATTTCCAACCATCACATGATAATGAGTTACTGCGGGTGAGCCTTGGGTACAATGGTAAGATTGTTCCATTGTGATTTAAAAGTCGAGAGTTCAAATTTTGGAACTTCTTTGTATATGCAAGGTCAAGATTGTGTACATCTTACTCTTCTTAGACTCCGGTGGGAACCTTTATGCATTGCGTTGCTCTTTGTATATGATAATGAGTTACTAGAGGAAAATTGACATATACATACTCCCAAATTCTTTACACAAATGGTACACATACAATTTCCTCTCTCAATATCATGCACCCCAACAAATATAAACGGCCCAAACTTTGTCAACATATTGTCGAAGACGTAAACTTCATCGTTCAATAACAAAACTAAAGTCTCATTTGGATCTCTATGAAATTAAAAGAACTACGTGAGTAACCTCTAAAGAAATATTGGCAGTGTCTCCCCCCTCTAGCCCACCATTAAGGGGGAATTCTATTTGTTGAGGGTTTGGAAAATACTAAAGGGTATTTTAGTAAATGTATATGGAGAGTGTTACACATAATGGATCTAGATAATATGAAGAGGGGGAGGAAACTACGATCAATTTGTCTAAGGGTGAAAGGTCTAAGTGACACAGTTGTCGGACTAACAATGTGGCCTACCTTTTTTTTAGGTTAAGGCTTGGGATTGTTGGGATTATTTGACTCTTTATCTTTTGTAACAATTTACCGCTTCTCTCTCTCTCTTTTTTTTTTTTTTTTTTTTTTGTCTATTGAGTTAAACTTAAAATTCACTATTTATAATATTGTTTTATAAGGATAATTAAATGTTATCATTAAATATTATTAATAACGTAATAAGTGGTTTTCATAATTAGCTTACGTCTGAGGCAAGTCAACCAAACTAGTTGACAACTTTCACTTGAGTGAGAGCAGACGGGGGTGCATCATTGATACATCCTCGCGAGCACTGTGTTTCATCTTCCATTCCACAATCTCCTTAGAATCCCGAAGTCAGCGAGTCTTTACCGCGATCCTTCTTTCTAAGGGGCTTGTGGGTGTTAATGTCTTGCTTATGGATTGAACTTCGTATGGTTTTGGGAGCGCATACCGTGATTTTTCTCTCATACGGATCCATAAATTTTTGGGGCGTTGTGTGACGGCGATGACTGTTAATGCTTTGCATACAGATTAGACTTTGTAGAGCGTAAGGGAACACGTGAGTTTATCAAAATCAAATGTTTAATTGTTTAGGACCATTTTACTCGTTTGAAATAAGTACCTGGTTCGAAAGATTCACCTAGGGTTTCTTGTAACTATTGTAGAGAAACTTATTTTTGTGATTGCAAGAAACTTTGAACATCGACACTAAAAACTCATATAGAATCTCAATGTAAGAAATATAGTTTAAGGGAGCTACCTAAGAGTCAAAACATCGGAATTCAGACCAAAAAATGGTACTGATGAAGGTGCAGGTTATCTTGTGGCTTGGTGTTTTAGTGTCAATGAATGTAAGCAAACGCAAGCCCAAATGATAATTACTGATGAGTTGCAATTCAAATTTGTTGAGAATGAGGTGTTTAAGAAATTAATGCACATTGCTCAACCGAAATGGGTCAAAATACCGAGTCGAGCAACGATTGTTAGAGATTGTATGGCTCTAGACATTAGTGAGAAGAAAAACTTAAAAAACTTGTTGAAGGGACAAAGAATATGCCTTATAACAGACAATTCGACTTCTTTACAAAATTTGAATTACGTGTGTCTCACAATGCATTACATCGATACCGATTGGAAACTAAATAAGAAAATATTTAATTTATGTTTAGTTGCAAGTCACAAGGGAAATATTATTGGTAAAGCAGTTGAATTATGTTTGTTAGAGTGGGGTGTAGACAAATTTCTCATATTAACCGTTGATAATGCAAGTTCTAATAATGGGCAGTTAAATTCTTGAAAAAGAAGATCAAAAAATAGGCGGGGAATTGTTCTCGAGCATGATTTTCTTCATGTGAGATGTTGTGCCCATATTTTAAACCTCGTACCATGTGAAGGTTTGAAAAAAATGGACGAGTCAATCATTAAAATTTGAAAGGTTGTAAGATATGTTCAGGCTCTCTATCTAGAATGACAATTTTTAAGAAATGTGCAAATAAAGAAGGCGTAGATGTGAAAGTTAAGTTTATCTAGATGTACCAACTAGATAGAACTCAACTTATTTTATGCTAGATAAGGCAATTAAATTTCGAAAAGAATTTGAATGTTTAGAAGAAGAAGATCCCCAAATAGTGAAGATTGGCAAAAACTATTTTTCTTTCATGTAGTATATGTGTTTTTTGGGCCCAAAACAATCCGGGTCATCAACCAAACCCAGTCGAAAACGACCCCTAAGGGCTTTTCTAATATACCTGAACCCACCCACAATCCAACCCGCAACTACGTGGGCGGATCCCGGACTGGACTTGAACCCTGTCAAATTCTCCATTAGACATGTTGATCATCGTTTTCTCTCCCTTCTCAGAATTTGTAGACCCATTTTATATGACATCCTCCATATGCATTTATTAAAATACCGAGTACTTTCCAACCCTCAACACTATTACTGGAGAACAACACTAAAATTGCAGGCCTAACAATCCGGTGCAGAGACCAAACTTTTCTTGGTGGAAAATCAACATATTTGATCATTTTTATTAATCTGAGTCTTCTGCAAAGAAATCATTACCTTCAACTTTACACTGTCATTGTGGGATTGAACATTCTTAAAATAGTCTTGCTTTCCCTCACGGCCTCACCGGTAAGCACAATATAATCTGATGCATGCTAAATGGGCAATGCTTTCTAGGTTGACCCCTTGACTTCTGTCTTTAGTGCCCGTGGATGGGTGACATGGCAACTACAAAGGGCATTGAGCAAGGGAGCAACCTCATCCACTTTGACAGAAATAGAAGTCAAGAGGTCCACATGACAGCATCGCCCGTCTAATAAGTATCCTGTTGTAATTAATGACGGAAAATGAAGAAATGAAAATATATATTGAATATATGTACAATAAAAAATATGAATTTTCTCTATACAGAAGAGTCCTAGTTATAGACTCTAAGGGTTATAAGTCTAATATATAAACAAGAGACGGCGCACTGAATGCACCTCTAAAATCGTTTAGCTATGGGTTTGATGCTAAAATCCCCCCTTAAATTTAAGTTGGTGGACAGGATATCAACTTGAGTATGAGGGGTGATGTTAAGAGTCAAACCCACCGCTAAATGGCTTTAACGATAAATTCAATATTGGCAGTGCATTTAATGCACTATATATATTACACTTACAATTCCTGTTATAGTTCATAAACATGACTATTCTTACAGAGAAGAAATGAACACATATATTGAATTTATAAAAGACGTGTTCATTTCTTCTCTATACAGAATAATCATATTTATCGATTGCAACAATGGTTACAAGTGTTATATATATACAGAAGACAATACATTAAATGCACAGCTAGTATTGAATGTTGGGTTTACGTTCTAACATTCTTATGGCTCTTAAATATATACCAATCTTGCCTCATTTAAACCTTAATTTTGGTAGTGTTTCAAGCGTAATTCGATTGTTAGTAATTCATTTTTATTGATCTTTGAAGATACAGGTTTGGGATACAGGTTTGGGAATTGCAAATACCCTAAAGAGCGAACAAGAAAAAGCAAAACCACCCATCTTGAAAGATCAAGGCGCGACCCAATCCAGGGGCGCCATTTAGGTTCTCTGGCAGTGCAACCCTCTAGGTGGCCCCCGTGACCTGGGTAACAGACATAAATTAAAAAGTTCCTCAATTTGAGGAACCATTACATTTCGGTGAATTTTCAGATTAAAAGTAGATTTGGCCATTCTTGGACATCATTCTTGACATATTTTGGAAGAAAAACACTCTAGGAAGGATCTTGAAGCTCTAGTCAAGGAATGATAAAAGATCGTGTTTTGCAACTCCAAGTAGCTAAACACTTCAATTAGGTGAGGGTTGTATATTTTCTTAGATTTACCAATGTAAACTTCATTTTTGTTTCATTTCTCTTTCGTTTATGATGTGTGTAAGGTTGTACAACAATAATTTTGGTTTTTAACATTTTTCTTAATAAATTTATGTTCTAATGTTCTTGTAGAGGTTAGATCTGAATTTGTTTATAATTGTGGTGTTTAGATCAAACCATTTTATAACCTGATTTCTTCAAAATGGATGCAAGTTAATTGGATAAATTATGCTAAACCATGAATTCATTTTAAATTAATTAACATAGGAATTGAATCGTGAAAATAATTTATACCATTAAGTGATCGATTTATCTTTTGCAGTAAGTTTGGCTTGTAGCTAAAATTAATTAGTTACAAACGAAACCACAACAAATATGAGTGAAATTTATGATATGGATCAATAAACTTATGCATGTCCCTAACTTGGAATTGTTTACATATTTTATTTCAATTAAATAATTTTCTGGGGTTTCAATTTAAAAACGTAAAAACCAATTCTCTCTAGTTTGTTCAAAAAATAATATAAAATTAATAATTACAATCCAATCCTTATAGTTTGATGTCCTTACTAAAGTGCACAATACTGTAATATTTTATGCTTAAATACGGGTATAAACTTGAATATAATTTTGGCACAGTTGTCTTCGATTGAAAACGCTAATTATTATTTTTTGCTTATTTTTCATCTATGTGTATATATCCATATATATTTTTTTTATTACCTTCTGAATTTTTTGGTTTCTATTGATTGGAATCTTCTAAGCAGGTTATTGAATGCAACTATCATTGTTACACATGGAATATAGGTTATAAGTTTTAATTTGTAATTCTTTTCTTTTTTCTTTCTAGCTTCCTGTGTGTTATCTTCACATTACTTAATTAGATTGGTCTAGTATTTAAATTTCTTGGGAGCTTTTGCATGCACGGTAGGCGATCGCGTAATGGTAGGATACACCCTTAGAACCAACAGTAGTAGGAGAACACACTTTGAAATAAATTCAAATGCTTCCAACCTACAATAATATGAATAATGAAAATCCCTATGTACATTTGGATGAATTTCTGAAAATCTGTACAACCTTTAGATTAGCCAACTTGTTTGATGATGCAATGAGGTTAAGACCATTCTATTTCCCTCTTAAGGATAGAGCCAAGCATTGGTCGCATTCTCTACCCCCAGCTTCCGTTGGCACCTGGACTGACATGCAAAAAAAATTTCCTTAGGAAATACTATTCTATAAGAAAAACGAATAAGGATAGAAAATCCCTTACAACATTCACCCAATCTTCGGGTGAACAATTCCATGAGAGCTGGGAGAGGATGAAAGAATTGTTTCGCCAATGTCCCCATCATCAAGTCCCGAGATGGCAACTAGTTCATAATTTCAGTGAAGGACTAGATGGGAGTAACCGCCAACTAGTGCATGAACAATAGTGACACTCGGTACCAACTTAGGGGCTACTTTCATGAGATAACAATTTTAAGCTTTTAAACCTGCATGGCATGACACAATATACTTCCCCGAATAGTTCCTGTAAATTCATTACCCTTATTTGATAAACCTCTCTCACACTTGGTTCGTGCATCATGCTCAATAAACCGAAAAGACAGGACTATTAAGTGTTGGAACGAGACGACCTGAAGTGAGTAAGGGGGTTGGGCGTTGTCTTGGATGTGCCTTGTAGTGCTGTCAAAGGAACTTACAGAAAATAAAGTAAAAAACAAAATGTACTAGTAAATTGTAATTTTAGCTTTTGATTAATTTAGCAATGCAGGATACATTAAATTGATAGAGTTATACTGGTATTGAAATTGAAACATGAAAAATAAGAAAGACAACTACAGTAAAAGAAATTAAAAATGACGAGTAAAAGAAGAAAAGTAAATAAACTAGAGAAGTATGATAAAAGTTGGAGACATCACAAGCATAAGATTAGGAATCATGCGTTCGTTGTAATTAAAATTCTAAGGGTCGACGGTGGTGGATAGTAGTGGCCTTGTGGTTGTTAGCCTTGTGATGATGACGATGTTGAATATTCTTGTGCTTGACGGCTTTATTTATCGACCTCGTGAGGGTACATGTGGTGGGCAAGAGATCCCAAGAAGTATGGTTGCTAGCGTATGTCGGTTTGCAATGCGTTTACTTGGTGGGAGAGGTCCATTAATTGGTCGGGAGTGATGGCCGACATTGAGCTGGATGGGATACCTATTCTCGAGCTCCCCATTTGGTCGCATGGGTTAGCATGTGTGGGATCTTGCGGTGGAGGTTGTGTGATAGCTTTAAAGTGGGGCTTCTACTCCTATTTTCTGAAGATGGGAACAGGAGTAGGGTCAATTGGCTCATCCGTGGCGAACTTGAAGCTGTCTATGACCAAAATTTTGTAAGGAAAACGAGCAGAAAGAAGTC
This sequence comes from Eucommia ulmoides, assembly GCA_016647705.1. Taxonomy (NCBI): domain Eukaryota; kingdom Viridiplantae; phylum Streptophyta; class Magnoliopsida; order Garryales; family Eucommiaceae; genus Eucommia; species Eucommia ulmoides. The sequence continues at coordinate 31,539,266 of CM028327.1, read as the reverse complement.
TTGGGCGGGTTCCTTTGGACTTGTGAGCTGGCACCATCTCCTTTGATCATTGCAGTCCCTCGAATATGATGTCCGAGGTTGAGAACCAATCATTGCCTAGGGGTATTAGATTGCGGTAGAAGATGGTATCGAGGACCTTAACCCATGTGGGAAGTTGGGTTCAAATTATAGCTTGGCTTTTTCCCTCGACTCATTGCCCACTGGTCTTACTGTGGATAATGTCAGAAAAATTCAACAATCGTAGTGGTAGTCACCAGGCAAAATTCTCGTACTCATATGAGTTGTGAAGTGCCAAGGACCATGCAATTCCTTCCATCGAGAATCGAGATGTAGATTTGTTGACCGTCGATCTTAGTTGCAAGGTATTTATGGTCGTTGAATGATTTGACTATGTCGGCGAACTCAACTCTCTCGTAGAAAAGGTATACAATCTGGGGATAGATCAGGTTTTTTGGTGGCAATATGATAGATATGAGGCTCATGTTGGCAAAGTATTGTAGAGCCGGAAGACATTTGTCGATTTGGTAGATTTAGTCCCTCCAAGTTGTGCCCGTGACTTGTGTAATAGACATGAATTAAGAAGTTTTCCAATTTGGGGAACGATTACATTTTGTAGAATTTTCAGAATCAAGACAGATTTTGGCCATTCTTGGACATCATTCTTGACATAGTTTGGAAGAAAAACAATCTAGGAAGGATCTTGAAGCTCTAGACAAGGAAGAAGGTGAAAAACTAGTGTTTTTCAACTCTATGAGCAGTTAAACACTTTAATCGGGTTAGGGATTTATATTTTCTTAGATTTATCAATGTAAATTTCATTTTTGTTTTATTTCTTTTTCGTTACTTCTGTGTGTAAGGTTTTACAATAATGATTTTGGTTTTAAATATTTTTCTCAATAAATTTACATTCTAATGTTCGTATAGAGGTTATATCTGAATTTGTTTATAATTATGTCGTTAGATTTAATACATGTGATTTAGATATAATCGTTTTACAACTTGGTTTCTTAAAAATCGATACGACTTAATTGGTTAAATTATGCCAAACAATTAATTTATTTTTCACTAATTAACGTAAAAATTGAATCGTGAAGATAATTTATACCAATTAAGTGGTCGATTTATCTTTCGCAATAAGTTTGACTTGTAGCTAGAATTACTTAGGTACACACAGAATCAAAGCAAATTGGAGTGAAATTTATAAGTTAGATTGAAAAACATATGCATGTCCCTAACTCAAACCTTTTTACGTTTTTCATTTCAATTAACAATTTTTTTTGCGGTTTCAATTTAAGAACTCAAAAAACAATTATGTTTAATTCATTCGAAAAATAAAATAAAATTAATAATTACAATACAATTCTTGTGATTTAACACCCTTACTAAACTGTACTGTACTGCAATATTTTGCGGTTAAATATGGGTATAAATTTGAGCGATCAATTTTCCCCTCAAACTCAAAGTGGTGGAGTTGATATCAACTTAACTTTGGAAAGTAGAGTGCGAATGCGTCTTGTTGGATGTGCCTTGGTGAAGATATCAGCAATTTGATATGATAAGTTGACTTAGAATAAAATGATTATGAGGGGAAATAAAAGCCATGTAAGAATGGTACTTTTATGTCATGAACTAATCATGGTGTAGGAAGAAAGTGTCAGACTTCATGGATTGCATATGTTAGGACCAATATTGAAAAAGTCATTTTTTGGGCGAGCCCTGGGCAAGCAAAGATGTTGGGCGTAGTAGAAATGCCCATGGACTATGTGTAGAGCAAAATGCTCATTGGTCGTACGCCCCAAGTTTCTGGGCAGAGTGTTAGGCGTAAGTGCAGAGCCTGGGGTATGAGCCCAATGGGCTTTTCATTTTTTTTACTTCAATGAATTAAATGATAATTAAAATTAAGGTATTTTAAGTTTTTACATAAGATTAACATTTAAATAACTCAAGTTACTATAAGAAAATTTCCCTAAAATATGGTCCAATGTCTTGATCTTCACTATCTTCTCATTGAGTGATTAAATAGATATCTCTAGTGAGAATCAAACTTGCATCTATACTTTCTTATATTCCATCTATACTTTTCCCATGTTATATTCTTTCCTATTATTTCTTTTATTATTTTTATTATTTGTAGTTTTTTTTTTACTTAATATATTTCATGGGGCTTATGCCCCACGCCTCAGGGCTTATGCCCTGCTCAAGAGAGATTAAAATGCCTTGTATTGTGCCTATGCCTTTTACAACACTGGTCAGGCTGTGTAAGATAGATTGAGCTCCCAACTAGTTGACGCTATTATGTGACATCTAGAAGTGGCATGTCATTCAATGGAGCGAGTGGAGTATTCGTGTCAGTTAAAGTGTTGAAAGTTTTATGATCAGTAACGCCAACTTTGGATATGTTAATGTAATAATGGGCTTGGTCCACTTGGCCTATTAGGGCAAAACCCTAGCCTCCACTTCCCCTATAAATAGTTTCATATATTATGTATTCTAGTATATTTCTTTCTCATAATATCAATACATGGTTCATTCTCCCAATTCTCAATTATCTTAATATGGTATCAAGAGTAAGTTTTTCTTGGACCTATTCTCCCTAAAAATTTTCGTAACCCTAATATGGCGAGCCCTGGGCAAGCAAAGATGTTGGGCGTAGTAGAAATGCCCATGGACTATGTGTAGAGCAAAATGCTCATTGGTCGTACGCCCCAAGTTTCTGGGCAGAGTGTTAGGCGTAAGTGCAGAGCCTGGGGTATGAGCCCAATGGGCTTTTCATTTTTTTTACTTCAATGAATTAAATGATAATTAAAATTAAGGTATTTTAAGTTTTTACATAAGATTAACATTTAAATAACTCAAGTTACTATAAGAAAATTTCCCTAAAATATGGTCCAATGTCTTGATCTTCACTATCTTCTCATTGAGTGATTAAATAGATATCTCTAGTGAGAATCAAACTTGCATCTATACTTTCTTATATTCCATCTATACTTTTCCCATGTTATATTCTTTCCTATTATTTCTTTTATTATTTTTATTATTTGTAGTTTTTTTTTTACTTAATATATTTCATGGGGCTTATGCCCCACGCCTCAGGGCTTATGCCCTGCTCAAGAGAGATTAAAATGCCTTGTATTGTGCCTATGCCTTTTACAACACTGGTCAGGCTGTGTAAGATAGATTGAGCTCCCAACTAGTTGACGCTATTATGTGACATCTAGAAGTGGCATGTCATTCAATGGAGCGAGTGGAGTATTCGTGTCAGTTAAAGTGTTGAAAGTTTTATGATCAGTAACGCCAACTTTGGATATGTTAATGTAATAATGGGCTTGGTCCACTTGGCCTATTAGGGCAAAACCCTAGCCTCCACTTCCCCTATAAATAGTTTCATATATTATGTATTCTAGTATATTTCTTTCTCATAATATCAATACATGGTTCATTCTCCCAATTCTCAATTATCTTAATATGGTATCAAGAGTAAGTTTTTCTTGGACCTATTCTCCCTAAAAATTTTCGTAACCCTAAAAGCTTTTGCTGCCATTTTCCTTACTCTCTCGAGTTTTTCATCGCTACTACAGGTCTCATCACCACTCCGCTATCAACAATCACCACTCCATCGTCATCGTCTTGCAGAGACAAACTCAACACCATTGGAGCCTGGACGCACCACCACGCGCCTCAAACAACCTACAATACTACCATACTTCGCCACAAGGTTTTAAATCGCAGTATCGGGTTACGTAACGGTAACGGTCGCGGTGTAACGATATCGGGAGTATCGGCCTGTCCGTAACGGGAATCAGCCGTAACGATCGTGAATTTTTTAAAATCACTAGAAGATTCTCAAAAACGGAATAAGAGTAATTGTTTCACTCATTTAACCCTTAATAAACACATTATAATATGTATTATGACATTTTAGGGTTATATACAACACAATAAAGATATATAAAAAAAAAAAAAGACAAAAAATCGTCGTACTTAACAATTTTAAAAGAATAAGATGATGCACACAATACTTAATAAAAATATATTACACAAACATAATAAAAGAATAAATTGTACTTATAAATTTTAATTTTCTGCAATTTACATATACAAATTTAATTCATACTATTTAACAAAATCATAATTGAAGTTAATTAACACTACATTAACCACTATATATATATATATATATGTATGTATATAATGTCATAAATAATAATGATAAAAAAAATTGCTATAAAAAAATTTAGGACTAAATTGTAAACAAGCCAATTAACAATTTTAGGACTAAATTGTAAACTAATATTATTTCCAAACACTAAAATTGAAGCTAAAATCATAATTGAAGCTAATTAGCACTACATTAATCATTATATATATATATATATATAATGTCATAAATAATAATGACAAAAAAAAATATTGCTATAAAAATGTAAGTTAAAATTTTTTATGACTAAATTGTAAACAAGGAACAAGCCAATTAACAGTTTTAGGACTAAATTGTAAACTAAAATTAATTCCAAACCCCCTTAATTATCAGCCACACCCACACCCAAATCAAACGCGACACCTGAACGACCGAATGAGATGGAGAAAGAGAGAAAAAGAGACGAACAGATGAGGCGATGGCTTGGAGCATCGATGCGACGGAGACGACAATGAGCTGCGATGCGAAGGAGAGGAGACGTCGACAGCTACGTTCGGCGGCGACGAGTTGTTTCTATTAGGGTTTGGCGCGACGAATCTCAACGATTTGATGAGCTCTTTGGATTTCTGCTAATTGGTAAGTGTTTTGTTGTCTTCTACTATTTTTTTCTTCTCCTCTGCTCAATTATATGGATTATTCTCTGAAGAAAGGTGAAAAGCTTAAGCGTGGGTGTTGGTTGTCGCCTTGTCGGACTTGAAACTAGGTCTTTACAAACTGTAACGACCATTAACATCCCGTATCGGCCCGGTATGGTGCGATTCAGACCTAGACTCCAGAATTGGCTATGTATCGGTATCGGAGGGTTCATTTTCCGGTACGAATCGACCGTTATGGTACATAACGGCCAATATTTAAAACCCTGCTTCGCCGTGTCGGATTTTAGGTTCTACTGCCTCAATTAGGGCTCCAAATCCATCTCACAATATATCATTGGAATCGTATCGACGAGCCTACATGCACCTACATGTGCGGCCAGAAGATTCTGGTCGTAGATCTACGTGTCGTCGCCTTTGTTTCAACTAATCTGTTACCACACTAGCCCTAACAACCCAGTCAACACCTAGTCAGCTGCCACCTCCGCACCACATAAACGCCACCTCAGGTATTGACAACCACGTCAGCACTAGTTAGCAGTCCAGTGCCATGTCAACAATTTATTTGTGTAATGTTTCTTAGACCGGTTCAGGCCTTTTTTGATCAGTTTCTGCAAACTTGGACCAGTTCCTGAGGGTTTTTGACATTTTGATTATGTTTTCAGCCTCCGTTTTGTGGTTAGAGGCTCACAGAATATACTTTTTGTTATATTGGTGTGGTTCCTACACCGATTCACCAATCTTTCATCCGGTCCTTGAAGATTCAATATCGGTTCCTAAACAATTTCAGCATTATGGATTTATTTGTGATATTCGTTTAATAAAATTCAGATCATACAGTATAGTTCTATTTATATTGTTGATTCGGTTTATCACAGAGATTTGATCGGTTCAAGGGGCTCTCAATCGGTTCTTCACGAGTATAGACGAGTTCCTTAACAATTTCAGCATTCTGAATCCATCCGTAACAGCAGTTTCTCCAGGTTCAACATCGATGTTTATGGGTTATTCGCTTATTATCAATGCCAAAAAGGGTTTGGATCCTACCTCCATTACTCTTACAATGTCTATTGCAGATTTAACCTTATTCCTCCATCATATCTTCTCCAAAAATGGTACAAACCTTTCCCCTACTTTCTCACTTACTACAGGTAATTCTTCTTGGTTATTTGATTCTGCCTGTTGTAATCATATGACATATAATCCTAATAGTTTTTCAACCAAACTCTCCGCGATGAATATCCCAAGTATTCATGCCGTTGATGGTTCTCAAATGTCTGTTACCTATATCGGTCAGATTTTTACTTCCCATCTTTCTATTTTTGACACGTATTTGATTCTGAAACTCGCCTTAAATCTCTTGTCTGTTGGGTAACTTTATGAATTGGGATTTGAAGTGATATTTTCTAATAGTGGTTATCATGTGCAGGATCCTCAAACAGGAGAAACCCTTGGGATTGGTCATAAGGTTGGATGCCTATTTGAACTTATTAGTTTGTATCTTCCCTCTCCAACTCCATTACCACCACAACCACATGTCCTTTTATCAACCTGTGCAACCTCACAACCACCACCAATATCCTCCTCATCACCATCGTCCTTATCTCCACAACCACCAGTGTTTCTATCACTATCCCAAATTTGGCATTTTCAGTTAGGCCACACTTTATCTAACCGACTCAAATTACTTATTTCTAACAGTTAGTTAGGTTCAATTCAGTATGAGTCCTTCAAATGTATCCATTTCCAACTTACAAAATAACCAGCCCTACCTTTCAAGGAGAGTCAGTCTATTTCCTTTACACTTTTTTGATCTAATTCATTCTGATATTTGGGGGCCTTCTCCTCATGCCTCGATGGGTGGTTGTCGTTACTTTGCTATCTTTGTGGACGACTACTCTTGATATACATGGTTGTTTCTTATAAAACATGGATCTGAACTATTACAAATATACTCTGAGTTTTCCTCTATGGTTCAAACCTAATTTTCTAAAAATATCAAAGTTTTCCACTCAGATAATACAATGAAATACAAGTATTGTGCCTTTCTTAACTTGCTTCACAAAAATAGCACGTTCCCCCATCGCTCGTGTCCTAGTACATCCCAACAAAATGGACGAGCCGAACGTAAATATAGATATATTCTTGACACAGTTCATGCTCTCCTCATTTCTTCATCATATCCTGAGTATTTTTGGGGGTGATGTTGCCCTCACAGTCGTTTACACAATAAACCGTGTCCCTTCCGCTACAATTCAAAACCAGTCTCCATTTGTGCTTGTTTTAGTTTTCTCAAACCACATGGAACCAAGAGCTCATCTGTGTTGTTTTCTTGGATATGGCATCGAACATAAAAGGTATCGGTTCTGGGATCCCATTTCTAAAACTCTTCTTATATCTCAACATGTCGTTTTTTTAGAACATTAAATGTTTTCTTCCTTACGGTCATTTGACATGTCAACTATCATCAATTCCAAATTCTTTACTGGTCCATCCATTGAGTTATTTCTTGAGGATACAATTCCATATTGTTAAGTTAACTCCAACACCACCAGTTGAGCCTAGCCCTGCACCTTATGCTGAGTCCACCTCAGAACAACCCGCTAAACCCACCCTAAAATTACCCGTAGATCTCACACCTCCACCTCCAGCGACCATGCCTAAGACTTCTCTTGTGGCCGATGATTCTGTATCACCTTCCTCTGAGACCTACGTCCTAGATTACCCCCGCCGCTCTACCAAGGTAACTCATCCTCCACCTTACCTTACTGATTTTCATTATTTTTCCACTATATTTCATCTGCATGAGTCTTATTCCTATAAAAAAGCTAGTACTAATCATCTTTGGCAAAAAGTAATAGACGAAGAACTTCAGACCCTAGTCAAAACTCATTGCTAGGATACTGTTGATCTGACCCCTAGAAAAACTCCTATTGGGTGAAAATGGGTGTTTAAGATTAAGATACTTTCTGATGGCTCTGTTGAACGATATAAAGTCTGACTTGTTGCCAAGGGATTTGCTCAGGAATATGACATTGACTATGAAGAGACATTTGCTCCAGTGGCGAGACTAATATCTGTCCGTACACTTCTTATCGTCGCCACTATTCGAAACTGGACTCTCTTTCAAATGGATGCTAAAAATGCATTTCTCAATGGCAATCTTCTTGAGAAAGTCTATATGCATACCCCTCCTGACCTGGCTACCCCTCAAAATAAAGTTTGTTGCCTTCGCTGTGCCCTATATGGTTTAAAATAAGCTCCACATGCCTGGTTCGCTAAATTTAGTACTACAATTCATCAGTTTGAGTTCACACCTAGTGCTCATTATTCGGCTCTATTTATTCACCACACTGAACTCAAAAGGTTTCTCAATAGACAATTCGAGATGAAAGATCTTGGCGTGCTCACCTATTTTCTTGGTTTTGAAGTCTCATCCGATTCGGATGGATATTTTCTCTCTTAGGCCAAATATACCTCGGATCTCCTTTCCAAAGTTGAGATCACTAACTCAACCACTGCCACTACTCCTCTCGAGCTGAACATCAGACTTACTTGACTCGATGGTTCACCTCTTCAAGATGCCACTTTATATCACCAACTGATTGGAAGTCTTGTATATCTCACTATCACTTACCCCGACATTGCTTATGATGTTCATCAAGTCAGCCAGTTTTTATCCGCTTCTTGGGCCACCCATTACTTGGTTGTTCTTTACATCCTTCGGTATGTTAAGGGTACTTTATTTCACGAACTTTATTTTTCAGCTCAGTCTACTCTCATCTTACAAGCTTATTATGATACCGATTAGGCCAAAGACCCCGCCGACAGATGTTCAACCACTGGTTACTGCTTCTTCTTGGGCAACTCTCTCTTTTCCTGGCGTAGTAAGAAACAAACTGTGGTTACTCGCTCTAACACTGAAGCTGAATACCGTACTATGGCTGATGCAACTCAAGAACTTCTCTGGCTTCAATGGCTACTCGCTGACATGGGCATCTCTTCTCCTACTGCCACTACCCTACATTATGACAATAAGAGTGCTATTAAAATTTCTCATAATGATATATTCCATGAGCATACAAAACACATCGAGACTGATTGTCATTTCATTCGTCATCACATTCTCCAGAATACGGTTCGTCTACAATCCGTCAGTTCAGCAGATCAGAAAATGGACATTTTCACTAATACTCATCCACTGGGACATTTTTACTCTCTAGTTTCCAAACTCAAATTCACCTATCACTTACCATCTTGAGCTTGAGAGGGGATGTTAATGTAATAATGGGCTTAACCCACTTAGCATATTAGGGCAATATCCTAACCCTCATTTTTCCTATAAATAGTTGTGTATATTATGTACTCTAGTATCTCTCTTTCCCATAATATCAATATATAGTTCATTCTCCTACTTCTCCATACATGTTTTAAATCAAAACTATACTTGGCTTGAGATGTAAAGATATACAAAAGAAATGAGCATACATATTGAATATATATGTACGATATCAAATATGTTTTTCTCATCGTTTAGATGGAGCTAGATTATTTCTAAACATAATCCATCGATGAATGTGGTTCCAAACGGAAGTTTGACCTCTGCACAGGGTTGGCATGGCTACAATTCAAGTGCATTCATGCAGTGATGGTATTCCTCTCTAAATGGCAGGAGGGAGAGGTTATTGTGGTTACTTCTCATCATGACATTATTGCTTCGGTGGTCACTTATGAGGTTTGTTATGTTTCTTAGATTCGGATGAGAGTTTGGTATTTGTTCCTCAAATTATCACTGAACATGAAGGAAGCTAAAGCTTTGGCCACGACATTATTCAAAAAATGTGACTTCTTAGAGAGTGTAGAAATCCAATTGGCCTAACTCATTCTCGAAAGACGTCTAGTAAGAGGAGGATTGCCTACAAGCTTATATGTAGCTCAGGATCAGGTGTGTCAAAGTAACAAACTGAGCAAGTTAGTTAAGTTTGTTAGCTTTTTGTTTCTATCCATCTAAGACAATATTCTGTTAGATTTTGTTGTAACTTAATTATCTTATCATGTGTGATGTCTATATAAAGACTCACTGCCATCTGTAATATTCAATTGAAATGAGATAAATTCTTTCTCAAGTCTTGAATGTTTCTCTCTCTCTTTTTCTTGTTCTTCTGGTTTTCTAATTAGGTGACATAAATAATGTGAGATTCAACACACCTGTTTATGCGCAGGGTGGATTTTGACAAACCCCTGCGAATGAATATCGATAGGCCCAACATCAATGTGAGATTTAACAGAGAACAACCTTCGCTGATGACAAAGACAAATGAGGCTAATACCATGTATCTTGGGAGATTTTAACTTAAAACTATGTGATGTTAAGTAGAGTAACTCATTTCATATATAGATTACCAAGGGAAGTTTCAGAAATTCGATGTGGGATTCTAATACCCACCCAACTACGCCTTGCATGTGATATGATCAAACAATCAGGGATGAACAAACGATACTTCCCAAATCGACTTCTGATACCATGTAAATATCCAATGAGTTAAATTCACTCTCAAAAGACGGCTTGTAAGATGAGAATTGACTTAAACTTCATATATTGCGGAGGATTAGGTAACATAAACGATGTGGTTCTAACTGGTCGTTCTAGATTAACAATAACAAGAGGGTTGGCTTTAGAAAGTTTCAATGGAGAGTGTAAATAATTTTCCAATAAATTAGATAATCAACAGTGGGTCACATTGAAGATTATTAAAAATTTTTTAACTCATTGGCAAGTGGTTTATTATGTGGTACGCATGTGGCTTTGATTTATAATATAGATGGATTGAGTTTAACACATTTTAGTTTTAGAAAAATTCCTTCCAGGGTGTAATAAGACTAATGCATTTCACATCTTGGCTTATATTAAACATCTACTATTTACATCGGGAAATATAGAATTAGTATTGGAAGAAATGTATTTCCGTGATTGATTAGTTTTATTTATTTCTTTTAGATTACTTCAATATTATTCTTTTGAAATTTGATGTGTTTTTCGCTTCCTCACTTGTTTTGGTAACAAATCACAGGTCATGGAAATATGGAAGTAATTTTAAGACAGAAATTGAAAACCGCTCAACGACGAGTAACTTGCAGGTACTCCACACAATTGGTTCTCATGATAATCTTGTTCATATATATAAACCAAATTAATAATCACTCTATATATGAAGCTTTATGAATTTCATTTTATGATTTGTAGTGTTGTTGTTTTTCTCTCTGTTCCAAAAGTGTTGCCGAATGATCAGTTCTAAAATATACACTGCTTTGTAGATGTCTGCGGAAGCTCGCTTTCTTTTGAAAAGTTATTATATTGTCCTTGAAAATATCATTTTAACCGCTTCTGGCCACCAACTCTTTTTAAAAGTAACCGCTACATGGTGAATAGTGTATAATATAGGCTACGGTTATGGAACAGGCTCCCTCTCCCTAACAAAATAGAGGCTCCCTCCGCCTAAAGTTTGTGAAAACGAATGAAGCAAGAATTGCAAGTTGAGGTCTCAAATTTGGCGAAATCACTCTTGGAAGTTCTTTAGTGAAGTGTTCTTTAGTAAAGTGTTATGAAGTTCTTTAGTGAAGTGTATATATATATTGGATATTCTGTTTATAACATTTTTTTTTTTTGAAATTTGTACCAGTGTTTGGTAATTGGTATTCATTGGTGATCTTTGTGGCTGTCTTTTTTCTGCCCTACTTCCTATATACACCCTCATAATTTCTTCATCCATGATAATTATTTTGAAATATGTAATGATTTTCCTCTTTGTATTAAGGATTAGTGGTGATCGCAGTGTATTAGTATGTCAAATCTCTCTTTTAAATAAAATAGTAAATTTGGATAAGTTATACAGTTGTAAATAGCATGGGATCAGCGTAAATAGAGCTCAATAGATTTATACCTTTTTTTGTTTTTTAATATAATATGAAGATATAATGATTATTTCTTTTTCAAGTTCTTTGACACGTCCCCAAATCTTGATTTGTGATTTACATTTTGAAAATTAAAATAATTTTGATAAAAATCCAAAGCCATTAAATTGCATAAAATTTATTTTAATTTTTTATGTTCTATTTTTTCATAGAAATATATTCGCTCAATTATAAATGAGAAGATTGATTATAGATTCATATTTATGTACATGAGAATTATATAAGAAAAAACTACTCGTTCTTTAGATCAACTTGTGACCGAAGAAAATGAGTTTGTCACCGAAAGCAATTATGATCTGGGTATTATATTAATAATTTTGCATATTATTTATGTCATATTCATTCAAATTGATTAAAGAGTAAAGACTTGACAAGGAATCCATTCTTGCGAACAAGCACCACCCCGACACACACCTAGGAGCATCCCTTTTTGCATATCCATACAAGACCTAAGTAGGCGGGTCTCTTAAGTGACTTTCTCTCACTGACTTTAAACACTAATTTTGGGCGAAAAATCAATCTGATTTATTTTGTACCTTCACTCAATGAGAAAATGGATCAAATTCTACATGATCACACTTATATGACTTAAGGAAAGCACTGTCATTTTTTTCATAAAAAAAATTATATTTATTTTTGTGTAATACAATTTTTTTTAATTAATTAATATATATATATATATATATATATATATATATAAATTTTAAATTCGTGAACGGTTGACCAAGAATCCCTTTGGTTATCTTAAATGCAAATTGTGGTGATTCTCACTTACTGAGTAAATAGTGATTGCATGCAATATTCTTCTTCTTTTTTATTTTTTATTTTTTTTCTGTTGAGAATTGTATGCAATATTATTATTACCTTAAATTTAGTAAAAGTTAAAAATACATTTTTAACTAAAATGAGGTACTTCACAACTACCTTGGTTCATTGATAATACTCTCTCTCCATTTTCTCTCTCATATCCTTAAATGGTGATAGCTGCATAGATATGACAGGAGAATGAATGTCATGGCTAGACTCTCATAGCCAGCCATATGTAGTTTTACTCATGAATCATAAATGAAACCAATTATTGAATCTTCTTTTTAAACAGCCAGATTTTGCATATATAAGCAAAAGTTGTTGGGACAAGGACAACATTATTAGCAACTCAACCACCTAGCCTACATTTCCATCTACCTGAGGCAATCAATTTTTCCAATTGTTCAAAAATAAATAAGTTCAAAAGAGAAAATCAACGACACCCCCATGACTCAAGGTTTGTAGTCTAACGGTTATTAAGTGTAATTCACTAGTGGAAGTCTAATATTCAAAATTCCTCCCAAACCAATTGAAGAAAAAAAGATTAAAAAAAAAAAACTAACTGACACCCCAGCTCACTAGGAGCAGAGCCAGAATTTTTTTTGGGCTTGTTTTACACTTTGCACTCCTGAAGTTAGACATCTATCTCACTTTGGTCCTTGTGATTTCAATTTGAACAGTCAACATCCTGAAGTTTCCTAGTCACCCCACCTAAGTCTATATTGTTATTCGTAATATAATTTTTGGATGGTAAACGTCTCATTCATCACACTTTACTCTCTGTGTGTGTGTGTATATATATGTGTGTGTAGAGAGATAGAGATAGAGGGGTGTAGAAATTGTGGATGAGAGTAGGGAAAGTACTGTGCATGACACATGTGGTAAAAAATTATAACAAGTTTACTGATTTGGAATGAAGTGGGATGATTAGGAAATTTCAGGGTCCTATGTGTTGAATGAAGTGGAAATTTTAGGGTTTTATGTGTTCAAATTGAAATTATATGGAACAAAGTGAGATAATGGTCAAACTTCAGGGTGCAAGGTGAGATAATGGTCAAATTATGTAATTTTGTTAGGAAAACAAATATGATGCCAAGCAATTCGAAAAATTAGAGAAGAAAAATTAAACTTCTTGCTTCGTTTACAATGAATAAATTTTGAGATGAAAACTAAATGAATCATTATGCGAATTGTCAAAAATAGGGGGTGAGAAGCAATAATTTTACATCAATTTTGTAAATTGTTAATGCCAATTCAAGCTAGCTCCTACATTGTTTCTTGGTCCTATGATTAAAAAAAAATAATGAATAAAACTATTTATAAGATAATTAAATATACTTTTCTTCTTGGGTTTTTCTTTTTAATTTTTATTGGCTTGGTAAATCTTTTAAGGGACAAGCATAAACTCTACATATTGAAATTCCATGATTGTGTCTCTTTTATGTTGTTTAGTTTTTCACCTTTAGTGTGTGATAGTGGCTTTCAATTTGAAGACATGTCCAAGACATATTGCCCATATCAAAGTTTCGAGATGTGTCATTTATGTAAAAAGGAATGTCTCTTTTGCCAAATTTCAAATTAGTGTTTGGCGTTGAGCCTTTAGTTCTATTTGTGAAGCTTTTGCGTTTAGTAATATTTTTACATTGTTTTGTATTAAAAAGAAAAATAAAATAAAAAAAATACTCATATTGACATATATCAAAAGAATTTCTGTCATTTTCATAATTCCTGTCTTCTCAGTTTGATTATACCGATGACATCCTCCATTATATTTTGTTAACGAAAACACACTTGTAACATAATATTTTTTATGCTTATTTCATATTTTCAATTTTTAATTTTCTATTTTCTACTCCCTCCCTCCCTCTCTTATTTTCTATTTTTATTTTTAAAATTTTTTACTTTTATTTATATTTTTATGTTATTTGCTTTAAATTTTTTGTTAGATATTTCTAGAAAAAAAAGATCAAAATTAAAAATTTAGAAATAAAATTGAAAAAAAAAAATTAAAAAAACATGATTTAATATATATATATATATATATATATATATATATATATTTGTTTTTTGTGTTTTTTGTTTTCTAATTCTTTACTTTTGATTTTTTTGTAAATACCTTGTACAAAAAATAAAAAATAAAAAATAAAAATAAGACAAATAAAATCGAAAAAATGGAAAAAAAAAATGGAAAATAAAAGAGAAAGATAATGGGTAAAAATGGAAAAAAAAAAAAAAAAAAAAAACATACTGCAAAACTATTTTTGTCAACAAAGATAATAAGAGTTGTCAAAATAATAAAAGGTGTCTCAGATTTAAACTCAAAAAAATAATATTGTATTGAGATTATTTTTCTATGAAAAAAATTCTATTAAACATTTTTAATAAATATTTATTTTAAAAGTATTATAATAAATTCGTCAAAAAAGAGACCCCTTTCCTCAACTTTCCTTTCAATTTGGTTAACTAAAATTTTACATTTTCTACCACCTTCTTTCATCTTCATTTTGCATTCTTACCGAACAAAATAATTGTTGCTTTTCCTACCCTCTCCTCATATTCATGGGTACCCAAACATGGTCTACAGTCTGTTTGGTTTATAATTATAACTTCTTTTTTTGGTTTGTTTTCAACGATTCTAATACTATTTTCAATATTTATCTATTTTTTTCTCCACAAAAAAAAAAAAAAAAAAAAAGAAAAAAAAAAAGAAAAAGAACCGGAAAACAGAAAAAAGAAAAGAGGAGGAACTATTTATAATTTAACAATTTTTTAAAAATTATACAGAAAACCCTTAAAATATCGCATGTGGTCTCTTAAGATTTAATTCCTATGATTAGAAGTCGGACGGTTTTTTTTTTTTTTTTTTTTAATTTTTTATTATTATTATTATTATTATTATTATTATTATTATTATTATTATTTTTTACGGTAAGATGTGTTTAGGTCAACTTACGTATACATCGACTAATCATCTCCACTAATAATCTTAAGGCCGTACCATCTGATATCGATCTGGTGTATTTAGGATTAAATTCAAGATTTAAAATTTAGAATGTTATACAAAGAGTTGAAACCTGGTTGATAAAAAAAAAAACGAATACCTCCCTCTGCAAATCGTATTAACACCTGTTAATGGATGGTTAAAATAATTAGAATATTGATGGTGCGATTTTCAAAGATAATTCTAACTTGATTTAGCCATGATTAAAATAGTTGAATCCACATTTTAAAAAATGGAAAATGAAAAAAGGTTGAGAATTCTTTTTATTATTTTTAGAAGATTGGTATCCTAAAAGAAGGGATTCACCTCGGAATTTCCTTTGATAAACAACTTGATTTCGATTCTTGCTTAAGTCAAAAAAAAAAAAATTAAAAAAAAAAAAATCATTTGAGTAAAACAAGGTGTCATTTGATAATTATTTCCTTTTCTTTTCGCAAAAAATATGAAAATTATTTTCAGAGCTAAATGATATATACTCTGTCGTGTCAAAGAAAGATTACGTTTATATTTCATCATCCACCTCCCAAATAAACAAAAGTAGTTGACTTCATTCACCTAATTATCATTTTTTTTTTTATGTATATAAATTAATCAAATCTAATAATTCATGCAACAAAACCGCGTACATCTGACATAAGATAATTAATTAGCCAATTACTTTTTTATTCCTTAGTTTTATTTATATATATTCTTCGTTTGAGTTTTTAGTGAACAGTGCACAAACTGCATTTTCTTGACTATATAGTCCATGCAGTACATTAAGTTTTTCTGAAGTTCAAAATTATTACACTCATAAAAGTCATTGTAATTTTTTCTTGTAAAAAATGTAGTAACTTTCTTGTCTTGTAGAGATTTTGAACTTTTAATAGAATTATTGAATTTTTAAAAAAAATTATTATTGAGTGAATTGAGTAACAATGATATATAAAATTTAAGGCCCACCACAAAATACCCTTTTCTCTTTACTCTTAAAATTTGAAGTAAGGAGTGAAATGGTTAGGCCCCCACAGTGGAATCGATGGTCTCAGCTTCAACCAACATTTGGAATAATATTATTGTGGTGAAGATTCTTTTATAATGGGTTGGAGAAAATTTCAATGTAATGCTAACAGTATATTTAAAAATATTATTGTACAATTGTATATCTCTTATTTTGATGTGGATCCCATTCCAGTATTAATAAAATATAGGGATACTTACCAATCAATCTGGCTGAAACTACCAAACAAACCTGTTACTTTTTCTTTGAACCGATTAGTCCTTATGATATTTTCATGACAAAAATGCCCATATTTAATGCACCGCTTCATAAACATCATGTAATCACATCCTCCTTATACGGGACTAAATTAGGTAACATATAACCAACCCTAGGTGGAATAAAATGTTTATTTTGATCTCAATTCCAACGTGAAAAGATAATTTTTTTACATAATAATTATGTTCTATTAATTCTCTTTAAAATGAGATATTAATCACATTTTTTGGAGTTATTTATCATAATAAATGTGAATGTTATATGTAACATTTAGTAACTACACTATGTTAAATGTTACAAACCCACTACTTTTCTTTTTTTTAACCAATTAGCCCTTATGATATTTTCATGACGAAAATGTTTTTATTTAATGCACCGCTTCATAATCATCGTGTAATCACCTCCTCCTTATGCGGGATTAAATTAGGTAACATATAATCATCTCTAGGTGGAACAAAATGCTTATTTTGATCTCAATTCGAACGTGAAAAAATAATTTTTTACACAATAATTATGTTCGATTAATTCTCTTTAATCACATTTTTTTTCAGTTGTTTATCGTAATCAATGTGAATGTTATATGTAACATTTAATAACTACACTATATTACATGTAATATTGAAACCAAATCAAGACCAAAATCTAAACCAAAATGTTAGTAACTACACTATGTTATATATAACATTCATGTAACATCAATGTTACATATAATATTCAAACCAAAGTAAAACCAAAGCCAAAACCAAAAGAGATGTTTCATGTAACATTCTTGTAACATCAATGTTACATGTTACATTAAAACCAAATTAAAACTAAAATCAAAAGGTTAGTAACTATACCATTTTACATGTAACATTCATGTAATATCAATGTTACGTGTCACATTACTATATTCTCAATTATATTTGTATATTCAATGTAACATCCAATTCAGCCGGAACGATACTATAATGTCCATGTCGCACCTAATTATAAATCCTCGTTCTTTGCGTGTGAAATGTAACATTATCTGTGTTGAATCGTATTTCATGTAAATGTTATATGTAACTTCTTATAATTCATATAAAATTAAAAGTTCTAGAAGTACAGTGTTAAATGTAACATGAATATGAAAATTGAAACTAATGAAAAAAATAGTGAATTTGATATCGTTTTGAATATCTTATTTTCTGAATATATAATTAGATTGTAAAAAATATGTACAATAATAGTCATTTTCATTTTAATAAAATAATTTTGTTAATACAGAAACTCCAAATCACTATTATAGAATTTTCATTGCCTTATATAACGGTAGGGTAAATCTATCAACAAGAAGTGTACGGATTTGGAATTTAGGACTAAGCTGTGCATGTAATCTGCGGAGAGGGATTGCTCGGTTTATTACTTAATTAACGTGTTTAATTGGTAGATTAGTGATTAATATGGGTCCATGCAGTAATTTTTTCTAAAATATATTTTATTAATTATTAAAACCATTACGGTGATATTAACATTACAATCACTATTTAACCTTCTACTATATCAGAAAATTTTGAAAAATTACATATTTTGGTTTGGAGAAAAAAAAAAATAGTTAAATTTTTAATTTGAATGAGCATTGGTTTCTTGTCAATTGGCTTACCCATTTTTAATATTTTCTTATAGTTAAATATTTTTATTACATGTAGATTTTAATTCAAAGCCTTCACCACCACAACACTGCCATCATGACACTGTTACCATCCCGCTGTCCACTGTGGCGACCACCACCACTGCAGGCTCCTTACGTTGTTGCTGCCCCAACAAATACAACCACCACCACTGTAAGACCTCTCTCTCTCTCTCTCTCTCTCTCTCTCTCTCTCCCCGTTTCAGATCTAAGTGTCTTTTTTTAAAAAAAAAAACATGAACAAATATGAAATTTATTATAGATTTA
Organism: Eucommia ulmoides; assembly: GCA_016647705.1. Lineage (NCBI taxonomy): Eukaryota > Viridiplantae > Streptophyta > Magnoliopsida > Garryales > Eucommiaceae > Eucommia > Eucommia ulmoides. Next base: position 31,520,519 of record CM028327.1, on the reverse strand, counting down.
TATAATTTTTATAAAATTTTTCCGTAGATTTGTATAATTTTTGCACAAATTTGCTACAGATTTATAAATTTGATGTTGTTTTGATTTTGCATGTCATCTCTCTCTTCCTCTGCATTTCAAATCTACGAAGTTTCATTTTTTTTGCTAATTTTAGATTTGTGTTTATCTAGTGCTTTTTGATGTCAAAGCGGTGTTCGGAGGTGAAGGTGGAAAATATTTGTTATGATGATGAATGTTTGTTGTGAGAGCAATGATGATAGATTGTGATTGCGGTGATTATGGTGGTAGTGAACGTTTATTGTGGCAGGGTCAGGCTATTAATGGGTCTAGAGGCACACCCAACCAATTACTCCCTTTTTAGGGCTCAGGCTTAGGGTTTATCAAGTGTTTCAGATTTAGAGTTCTATGTATTTGATTAAGAAGAATATTTGACGAAGAAAATATAAAGGGTGCAAGATGGACAATATCAGGATATGAAGAGTTTTAAAAACATTGAAGAAAAATAAGTGAAAACAATTATTTACTTATATATTCTTAATGCAATCCGAATTAAGATCACACACTGTTGGTCCAGTGAAATACCCAAGAGGGGGGATGAATTAGGTAATTAAAAAATATCAGAGAAAAAAATACTTTAATAACTCAAATAATTAATTTTAATTCTAATATCTTTATGTAACAGCGGAATTATAAAATCAACTAGGTGCATACCAAACAACAAAAATAAATAAAGTAAAGATTGCGGCACATCAAAAATTTATACTGGTTCACCAAGCTATTCTTAGCTAATCCAGTCCTCCGAGCCCCACGGAGAGTCACACCCACTAAACTCAAGATTCCTTTAAAGGTAGGAACCAACCCTCACAAAGATTATTTTATAGGCTCAGAATCAACCTTTACAAAATTTTCTTTTCACAGGCTAAGGAATAACCTCTATTTTTAACAGGCTCAAGAATAACCTAATTTTTTTTAACACAAAGGCTAAAAAATCAAAATCTCACAAAATAATTCAATTCAGGAAGAATTACTACCTCAATCTATTTACAGGAAGAGACTAAAACCAGCTACTATTTGATTAAATACACTCAACATTATTTCAACTTACCAATACAAATTGACAAGTGATTTTTCTCACTCGAAACTTCTACCACCCCAAATAAATTAAAACTCAATTAATATCCCAAAACTAATGATAAAAAAGTGAGAAACTCAAAATCTGATTTTAAATAAAAATTGGTAGCACGTAATTGAGTATGTAATCAGATTAATACAAGAAATTATTTTTTAAAAAATATTTTTTCAATAAAAAAAAAAAAAAAAAAATAATTCTAAAGATCTAATTCCAAAAAATAATCAAGAAATACTATATGGAAAGTAATTTGGAAAGATCTCACCCAGAATCCACCAAAAAAATAATTAAAGTGATGTTACTTCAGATTCAGTAGCAGCGATGATTCACAGCAAATGATTCTCAAGAATGTCTCTTAGAAAAGCTCTCACAAAAACTCCGTATGATTTCTCTTAGAAAAGCTCAATATGATCTATTGATCTCTTAATTTCTCTTAATGATATGAAAAACACAGCTCTTTATAAATGGGATTAAAAACAGCTCTCTAACAGCTAGTTCTCATTTATCATGACACTTAATTTCTCTGTTAGACTCCCTTATACTATTAAGACTTCATTCTGGTTCAATTCACTTAATTATACCTTTTAGATTTCTCAATTAAGTCCCTCAAATATTTTTCAATCATAATTAAATAGAATAGAAACAATTATATGTACCAAATTGAGAAATATTCAAACTTAATGAACCAAATCAACAGAGATAACATAATATGTGTATTATATCTTAAATAAAATTAAATCTCTAAAATCTCTCTTGAATCCTAATAAAAAAAAAATGGCTAGTAACGGCTACTTTCAGATTGAAATTCGGAATTCCAAAATATCCTGAAATAGACACACTAGTCGACCGACTAAGATCAGCAGTCGACCGCTCGATTCAAGATGTAGCCAAGCCAAAAATTATGTGCCCATCAGTCGACTTAGAGATTCAAAGAGTTCCATTTCTCTTCACAGGTCGACTGCTTTGTCGACTTATAGATACAGAGAGTTCACTTTTAAGTACAGGTCGACCTACCTGTCGACCGAAAGATACATAAAGTTTTTCTTCTTTGTCCAGTCGACTTACCTGTCGACTTATGTATGTTGAATCATTTTTCTAAACTCGTTTTTTACTTTATTCTTATTGAAATTTTCGCCCCTTTAACCAATTTCTTTTCTTGGTTAGCTCCACTAAATACTTAAATTCAATTTTAATTATTTCTTTTTCAATTACATATAGGAGTAAATAATTTATCTAATTGAAATCCTATTAAAAACACAGATATTTATAAAAATTATTTAAAAATCTTTTTGTACCGTGTGTGATTTTAATTGAGATATTAAGAGTTGAAATTTTAACTTGAATTGTTTTCTCTAGGTTCTTCAAACTCTTCGACCTCTTAATCCTTCATTATCTTAATCATCATATTTTCATCGTTTGGAACTAATAAACTGAAACACTTAATCAAACCATTAGTTCCACAAAAAATATCAACCTTTAATTGTCCATCAAAATCTTAGGATCAACACACATGACACTTAAAATAAGTTAATTCTATGTGTGTCATGATAAGAAGTGATAAGTTTAAGATCCTAAAATAAAATATTATATGTGCTCCTTATGTGAAATGATTTTGGTAATTTACCTAATTGAAAAATGTGTTTTAAAGTAACAAAAATTGTGTTTTCAGATCAATTCGGTCAACCAAGAAAAGAAATTGGTCAACTAAATAAAACAATGAGTTTTAGAGATAAAACGAAGTGTTACTGATTCAGTCAGTCAACAGAATAAAGAGGATCGGTCAACCATTTGAAACAATAGCTGAAATGGGTAAGGAAGTGAGCATAATGATCCAATCAATCAATTGAACGAAAAAGGTCGGTCAACTGTTAGAGAGTATACTGGACGAGTCGGTCAATCAACTGTAAGCAGTGCCAATGGTGGTTTTAGTTGTGGCACAGGTCGGTCAACCGAATGGTATAGCTCGGTCAATCAACTGATTCAGTTGGAAATTCTACTAATTTTGTCTATTTGTAAAAAATTATTTGTTTTTTATGATTTCAAGAGAGAGATTTGGGGGATTTGAAAATATTTCAAATATAAACAACCTAGTATGTGATCCCTATTGTTATGGTACATATATTTTGAAATTTTCTTAATTTAAATGATTTAATACTTCATATTTCTATGGTTTTAAACTGATAATAGTTTTATATATTTAAATAATAGATTTGAAAAATTATTTTTAAGTAGAATATACCTTAAATGAAAGCTAATGATATATGGGGTCTTAGAGTGTCATTTTATAGCATATTCTTGAAAAACTAGCCATTGGAGGACTAGTTATGATATATTAATAGTGACCTGTGAGAATTGAGTTAGAGATATCAAGAATATCAGTTTAAAATTTTATAAGAGTGAAATTTACGCTGAGATTTTTATGAGATATTTGTTTTAAGTTCTTGATCTAAAGCGTTTGTCGTTTGGCATCACCGATTTGAGTTCTACTTACTACATTATCATTGCCTTCGGTGTTTTCCTGATGAGATCTATCCAAGCTTTACTAATTTGCTTTGAAGTTTTATTTATCTTGAATTTCTTGGTATAGGATTGTTTGAAATATATTTTTGAATTTAAAAGTCTGAAAATCTTTTTAAACGATTTCTGTTTGATTATTTAATTTCGTGCTAAATTTGTGCTACCCACTTTATTTATTAATCGAATTTTAATTATCTCACAATGTATCTCTCACATACTAATTATTCGAGACATTAATTAAGTATATTTGTATTGAGGTGGTAAAAGTTCCTTATAGAAAGAAACTTATATTTTTTGTATTTGTGAGTTTGAGAGAATTAGACACGTTTGGACGATGTCTAGTCAGGGTAGGTAGGTTTCAATCTTTTTCCTGCAAAAAAAATTAAAGTTTGATCTTTATCCTAGTAAAAATGTTAGATTATTCTTTTCCCTTGAAAATATTTAAATTTTGATTAATCCTACAATTAAATTGTTTTTTGACTTATTTGTAAATGTTCATCATTCGCTGTGAAAAGAATAAGTGAGAGAGTGTTAGGTTTATCTTTAACCTTATAAAAAGATAGGGTTTTTTCTTGACCCTTGAAAAGGATAAATTGTAAAGGTTGATTCTGTGCCTGTAAAAGAATCGTGAATTGTAAGGGTTTGGTTTCTACCTAAAAAATAAATTCTAGGGGTTTAGTGGATTGCAAATCTCTATGAAGCTCGGGGAAAGTGAAGTATGCAAGATTAGCTTGACCAAACTAGGATAAATTCTTATGTACTGCATTGATTTATTTTTTATCTTGTGTTTGGGTGTGCACTTAGTATTAAACACATATCCGCTGCGTATAAAAATACTAATAGATTTAAAGAAATTAATTATTTGTATTTAGTATTTGATTGTTAATTATTTGTGTTTAGTGTTTAAATTTATTCTCAATTTAAAATCACAAGAATAGGAAGTATTAAATCATTTAAATTAAGAGAATCTCAAAATATTTGAACCATATCAATAGGGATTACTAAACAGGTTGTTCATATTTAAAATACATTTAATCCCCCCAAATCCCTCTATTGGAATCATAAAAAATGGATAGTTTTTTACTAAGAGAACAAATTAGTAGAATTCCTAACTAAAGTAGTTGGTTGAGAGACCTACTCCTATCGGTTGACCGACTTGTGCCTGGTCAATTGACCAAATTGATTAATGGGCTAATTCTATCCATTTCATCTACTGACTCATTTGGTTGATTGACCCTCTTCATTCGGTTGATCGATTTGACCACTGTGCTCACTTTCTTACCCATTTCAGCTACTGTTTCAAATAGTTAACCAATTTCTTTTCTTGGTTGACCGATTAGATCAGTAAGACCCAATTTTAACTCCCCAAAGTAATTGTTTTAACAAGTCGACTGATTACTTTTCTCAGTTGATCGAATTAACCCGAAAACATAACTTTTTATACTTCAAAACACATTTTTCAATTAGGTCAATTATCAAAATTATTTCACATAAAGAGCACATATATTATCTCATTTTATGATTTTAAACTTATCTCTTTTTATTATTAAATCATTTTAAGTGTTGTGCGTAATCCTAATTCGGATTAAGTTAAGAGTATATAAGTAAAGAGCTGTTTTCACCTATTTTTCTTTAGCGACTTCGAAACTTTTCATATCTTCGTCATGTCCATCTTGTACCCTTTCTGTCTTCTTCATCAAATTATTTTCTTAATCAAATGCATGGAACTATAAATATAAAGCATTTGATAAAATCACTAGTTCCACAAAAAATATCAATACTTAATTGCTCATCAAAACCTTGGATTAACCAATCTCCCTTTTTCATATGAAGATAATTAACTTTACTGTTTTCTTCAAAATATAATGTTAGCATGCTCCCCCTAAATCTGAGGACGAGTATTTAAACTTATTTAAGTACAATCATGAGAAACAGAATAAAACAATAATAAAGCTCTAATTAATCCACAATGATATTCAACGTAAGTTAAAAAACTTAATATTTTCTCCCTTTAATCAATACAATGCTTAGGCGAACAAATCCCTAAATATAAACTACTCAATAAACATCAACTTCTCCCTCTTTGTCATCTCAAAATGTAGGGACGGAATGAAGTTGTTCTTTAAGATATGTTTAGAACCAAATTTAAGATTTATGTATATCATCATAAGAAATAAACATTAAATCATAAAAGGTCATTACTAAATAAACATGACAACCTAGCATACTAAGCTAATACCACTGAAGCCCACTAAGTCTAGATCAAGTATCATAAATCCTAAATTAACTATTACAAACCATAGTAATGCAATAAAACTTGTTCAAATACATAGCCAAAATATGTGATTGCATAAATTCTAATGGGGACCCTGACCCATAAACGGATAAAACGGGCATAGTGGATTAGTGGTTAGCTGCTGTGGATATTGACCTCCGGGTTGTATGCCTAAGCTACAAGGCATCTGCTGATAGAACAACATGGATGATCCTGCCCCTAAAGGTCCAGCTATTGAAGATCCTCTAAATGATTATTGTCCCCCAAAATATGTAATCCCGTTGTACTGTTGCTGACCATTGTGCCGTTACTGACCACTGTGCTGCTAGTTTTGCATGAATACAAACATTTATTCCGTGTTACTTGTGACTCTTCCGAACCTAACTTTCATCGTATCTGTCAGCCTCCCATATCCTCCTTCCATTGATAACCTCATTTCAGCTATATCATCCATTATTTATGATACTCTAGTATCAAGTACCTCAGTGTAATGTTGGAAGTCATCAAACTGACTTCAAAGTAGATCAATTTTGTGATTAGTACTTTACTCTTAATCTTCTTCCTCAATCATTATCTCTCTCTCTTGGCCTGTCTTTTTCACCCATTTGTTTCTCTTATACTCACATCCCATCAAAATTACACTATTCATATTTAACCTTCTTAGACTCATCATAGCAAACACCTCATCTTCAGGGTCACTCTCAATTTTAAAATAATTAAAAATTATTTGAAGCGCATCTCCATAGGGTAATACTCTTGATTTTGTTTTTAATTGATATTCCATATACTCAAACATAATATGAGTCAAATCAAGATTTTTACCCTCAATAATCTTATTCAAAAACATATAAATCAAAATCATTTAAGTTCGCATGACTACCACCTCTAGGGATGATAGATTGGGTAATTATGGCATGAATTAGACGGTGCTCAAGAATAATGACCGAGCTTTTCCTCCAATCAAATTAAGTGTTACTGATCTAGTCAGTTAACCTAATGAAAAGGAAGTATATTTCCCTTCTTAAACTTCAAAATTCTTCTAAGCTCATCTATATCTAACTTAATTTTGACACCTTTAACAAAAGATTCCAACATCCTTTCACCAAACGTGGGATTGTTATAAAACATTTTTACCCAATGTGGCATCCAAGGATTACTTTGGGTAAGAAAATCAGTCCCCCAAATCTTCTTGACAAAATTTTGAACATCAATATTTTTCTTTTCAAGGTTAACAAAATCAACTGGTTTAGAGCACATGACCTTTGATTCACGATTTCATTTTTGAATTTTTTCTTATATTCTTTACTTAAGAAATATATGGTATCAAACTTAGAGTTTCCGGACAAGGTTGCTTTACTCTTCCCTTAGGTATTTTCTCCCAACAAAGACATTCACTAAGTGATTCAAAACCTAAAAACTCAAGAAGTTCAAGCCTAAATATTAGATATAACGAAACCCTAAAGGAAATGAAGAAAACCAACTTTTTTGATGAAATTCTTGTTGTGTGATGATAGATCTAAGCCCACAATCTTCAAATCCAAGCCAATCTATGAAGATCTTTTGAAGTTTTAGGAAGGAATTCTTTTAGATATTGAAAGGTTTCTAAAGAGAGAATGGAAGAAATTGAAATGGGAGAGAAATGGGAACTCAAATGGGGTATTAACCCACAACAGTCGATTAACCGATTGTTAGTAGTCAATTGACCGACTAGTGTAGAGTATGCGCTTTGCATAATCTATCCTTATCGATTGACGGATAGTTTCTATCGCTTGACCGACGGGACAGTTTTGTCCTACTGGACAGATGTGTCCTATTTGGCCTATTTGCTCTATTTTTATCCCTTATTTTGATCCACACAAAGAATTAGCTTAAAATCATTTTTATCCTATAAAATATTTTTACACACATACACACACACACATACCACAAATAAACTAATTTGAAAAATATGAAGAATCAGTATCCCTAACAAAATTAACAAATTTAAATTTCAGGAAATTTGACATACCTAGTTCATCCTTGGGAGCAGTTTGTGTGTGTGCCTTTAGTAGACTTTCAGTTTCAAGCTTGTTGTCCTTTGAATCCGTAATTTTATCTTGTGCTTGATTTACTTTTATGATTTTTTTCTTTATGCACAACGACTTTCTTCTGAATTGGTTCAATGATGATCTTTTTGCCTTTATAAGGTGCTTTGGGTTGTTTTCCCTCGTTGTGATTTTCCACCACCTTATATGTTGTTTTTTTTTTTTCCTTATATTTATTTGTTGTCATTCTTTGAGGATAAGTATCAATTGATCCCCTATACTTAGCTAAATGCTTTCTAAACTTTCTGTTTTGCATATTTTGATTCATCCTCATTGGTGTATTGAATTAGAAATCCTTTTTTCGCATGTAATATTCATTGTACATTCTTGATTGAGAAAATCTATTGTTTTTACCTGCATAAATATTTTATTTCCTTGGTATCCAGTTACTTCTAGATCCAACGGGTAACTATGTGTAAACACCGCATTTTGTCCCGCCTAGTGAGTGTTGAATTGAAAGTACAAGTTCAAATAAATATTAAATTGAGGTTTAAAGGGAATAAATTTCTAGTTTGGATCACACTATATAATACAAAAAACAACAAAAACATAAGAAAAAGATAAAACTGTTAAATTCGACTGAATTGAGTAAAGTAAAAGTTTCGGGTTATTTTTGAAAATTATAAAATTTAAGGGGGTCTAAAGTGACATCATTAGAGGTTGATTTCATTAAATCACTTTTAATATGAAGAATAATTAGTTACTACCCTTTAGTTATAGGATATTTCACCAATTTACCCCGGTTACCGACTTTGACCTTAAAACATTTACTATCACTAGTTTCATTTGTTTAACACTAAAAATACCACTCATTTATGTATGTTACATCCAAATAATATCAATAAAAAATTTAAAATAACTAAATCAAGGCATTGAAATGTCATGACCGATCCAAGTTACACAAAGTAACTAAGAATTAGGACTCGGTTTGAAATCGACCAAATTGAAGTCTTCTTGACTAAACCATCAAGGCCCATTAAATCAAGGTCTCAACCCACTATTTAATGACTCATAAAATAGCATTAAAAAAACTAAAAAAAAAACTAGGATTGTCTCTACAAAATATCTAGGAAAGGAACTAAGTCACTTAGAAAGTGATTAACTGTTGTTGAAACTAAATTGATCTGGTTCGCCACCTTGCATACACTTAATGTAGAAATTAAGTGTCCATACCATCAATCATTTAATTCTTGATATTACATCTAGGTTCAAATCATGAAGATATTTTGATCAAAATATCTTAGGGTTAATCGAAAACCTTGAAATATGACTACCCGTTACAAGACAAACTGGGTAGGTTCGATCCATATCCAACTAATTCAAAGCCCATCAAATCAAGGGTCTCAATCAAGCATTAAATTAAAAGTGACACCTTAAGACCAAATTCATTGAACCTTGGAAGCATTGATGGTAACTAAACTGAAATAGTGAAACTAACTAGTACTTAGCCACCAAATCGAACTAGAAGGGCCACATCAAGCCATTAATGCACCCATGTGAAACCAGTTACATTAGAGATTATGTAATAATTTCCAATGATTTCCAACTATTACCAATGATTGCAAGAATCTTTCAAAGATTTGGTAATTATTACCAAATCTTTAGAGATTCTTCCATAATCTTCAAAATTCGTTTAAACCAATCCAAGATCAAGCCAAGAGGACATGACCCATAAGCCAAACAAATCCTAAGGAGGATCCTATATTGGGGGCGTATGGGTCAATGCGCAGGTCCTTTAGTCTATAAATACATGGGCTGGTTTCTTATTTTTCAAGAGTTCGAAGCTAGACTTTCTCTTTCTAAACCTAGACAAAGTTCTTGGGTTCTAGGGTTTCCAACCATTTCTCTTCAATAACACCTCAAAATTCTACTAAAATTCCACTCCGAAGAAAGTTCTTGAGATTCTTGGAGTAACAACTCAAGAAGTTGACAACAGCCGATAGATGACAACCATAAAGATCAAGAAGAAGAAGAAGAATGTATTATGTTTAGGGAAAGACCACTCCCCTAAACTAGGTATGTTTCTTGATAATCCATTGATCTTGTTTTAAATTTATATATTTTGCTTGCACATAGCACAATCATGTTGTATCCATACTTAAATTTCATGTATATAACACATATAAAATATAATTAACTAAAAAAGGGTCAAATCATGTCACAATCATCAAACCATGTCCAAATCATACAAAATCATGTCAAGAACATCAAGAATGTTCGAGAACATGTTAAGAACGTGCGAGGACCAAAATCATCCAAGAACATGTGAGGATCCCGACAAAACATCTATCATACCATGAGTTGTGCATAATCTCTACGATTCTTTTATGAACACTTCAAATCGAACTCTACTAACCGTTAATCCAACCATATACTGTGAATAAATAATTTACTTTATGCTAAATGTCATGATCATGACATGGCACTAAGTCTTCAGATTAGTGGACTGACACTTATATATATATATATACAACACTGATAGACCCTTGTGGAAAAAAATTCGAGATAAAGGGAGGATATATTTCTTCGAGGACAGGTGTGCACCTTCTTCAGGAACGTTCCCGTGTTTCTTAGTTACGAGTAGGATGGGCATATATATATATGTGTGTGTGTGTGTGTGTGTATGTGTGTGTGTGTGTGTGTGTGGTATTTTCTTTCTTTTTTAACTAATAACTCAAAAACAAACACTAACTTGTTGAGACAAAAGAGTTTGGTTGAGGTGTTTATGACAAAATCAAAGAGATCATTCACATATCATGTTGTGATTCATGTCTTGTTTAATAACTAAAATCAACTAAAACCAATCATCACCTTACATAAACGAACTATGTGATTACATGATTCTCATTGATCTGAGATACGTAGACAACCCACGTACAGGTTCGATCTCATATCTAAATAATTTAGTCTTAGTTTGCATGGTTGGAACTACATTTCAACCTGATTCCCCGTGTTTATTGGGATATGTAGGCAACCTTTGTAAGGTTCAGTCTTTAAAAAAAATACAAAAACATTTCATTTCACACCATTTTGTATGCTGGAACTATATGTCGACCTGATTCCCTGTGAAAGTAAGGACATGTAGGAAGCCTTTATAAGGTTTGGTCATTTAAATTTTTGTATCTTATATACTGCTATTGGGTTGTCATTGGCTAGTTAGCATAGTATTTACCTTCTTTATCATCATATCATGTCAAAAATGAATAAAAAAGACCAAAAAAACATTAAAAAGGGAATTATTTTGTTAAAGCAAACTAAAGAAAATTGCTTGGATGTTCTTTAAAGGTAAATATTCTTTTAGACTGAGCTACAGTCTTTGGATGAGTGTCTTCGGGTGTGTAAAACCTTCCCTGAGCATAACCGACCCCCAAACTAAAAAAAATCTCTGGTACAAGACCTTTATGAGTTGAAACACAGATCATTTCAAAATACAAAATGAATTTCTAAAATCACCGGTGACTTAGCACACTATTTAACCCATGCTAGGAAGTGACTCCTTTTTAAACATAAAATCCTAGCCCAAGAAGTTTTTCAAAACCGCCGCCTAAAAAATCCCTTAAAAAACCATTTTAAAAATGAACGAATTTGGAGGATTTCGAGAGGGAGGAATAGAAACTTGTTTTCCTCTTTTTCCCAATCTCTACTTCCTCAGCAAAACAAAATCCTGGTTACATCACCAAGCAACAAATAACACATTTTCTCAAAATAACCATACTTCCCACTATAAAAACATCTAGCATTGGTATCATGTTTCTTAAGATAATCATTATTCTGTATAGGAGCATGATATTGATGGTGATATTGAAGAGTTGTTTTAGCAACTATTGATTTTTCAACAAGTTTAGTTCTCTTAATATCCTTGAATTTATCCACTATTTCGTTAAGCTCCTTTTGATTATTTTCAAGTGATCCCTCCAACGAACTAGCGTTCACCTGTAGACTAAAATTCCTTATGCATAAATTCAAGATCATTCATAAGAATTTGGTAGTCATTTTCAACAGAATGAATTTTCAAACTAGCCCAATCAAGCTTACACCTTGCATTATCCAACTCATTGTTCAAGACCTTATTTAAAGTTTCAAGATTTTTTCTTTTAAAATCACTTTGCTGAAAATCATAAATATTATTTTTCAAAACTTCGTTCTCTTCTTTAAGAGAATCGATTTTTTCAAGAAACTTACCAATTTTAGATAAAGCATTTAAAAATTCAACAGTTTCAAAATATTTGTCCAAATTATTCATCTTAAGAGATTTAGTGGTACTAAATTTTTTATTTTTAAGAATCACAATCTTTTGCCCGAGTTTCAATTTTTCTTTTCCAAAAAACATAAGTAAGGACAATTAACATCTCAATAGTCTTATCTCCATCCTGATTATTATAATTTTTATCGTTCTCACAAATGGAACCCTGATTATCAGAGCAAGTAAGAGATTCACTAATAGCATTAAGACATGCAGAAGATTTACATACAACATTATTATCAGTGCAATTCATGTGATTGTGTTTAGCTAGAAAGTTAAGCCCAATCGAGCTCAAACCAGCTCTAGTACTAGTTGTTGGTCAAAAGAGCTACACAAGAGGGGGTTGAATTAGGTAGTTACAAAAATTTAATACATCAAGTCCTTTAAACACAAATAATTAATTTTTCTAAATCAATTAATATGTTTGTTACGCATCGCATATATGTTTAATACTAAGTGCACGCCCAAACACAATATAAAGAATAAATCAATACAACACACAGGAATTTATCCTAGTTCAGTCAAGCTAAACTCTTACAACACACGATTATTTTACAAGAACGAAATCAACCTTTTCAATCTACCATTTTCACAGGTCAAGAATTAACCTTATCTTTGTACTAGGATAAAGACTAACCTAACACTCTCTCACTTATCTTTTTCAAAAGGAAATGATGAATCTTTACAAATCACTCAAAATAATTTAATTGTGGGATAAATCAAAACCTAATTCTCTTCACGGGAGATAAATAACTTAACCTTTTTACTAGAAAAAATATCTAACCCTAATATTTTTCATAGGAAAAAAATAAAAACCTAACTACCTTGACTAGACACCATCTCAAACGTTTCTAATTCACTCAAACTCACAAATACAAAAAATATAAGTTTTTTTTTTTTTTTTATCACAAAGAGCCTTCTACCACCTCAATAAAATTATAATCAATTAATATCCCGAATAATTACTACAAGATAGATATAATATGAGGTAATTAAAATCTTATTAATAAATAAAGTGGGTAGCACAAAGTTAGAACGTAATCAAATAATTAAGCAAAAATCGTTTAAAAACGATTTTCAGGCTTTCAAGTTTAAAATAATTTTCTAGCAATTTTAACCAAACAATCAAGATAAATATAATTTTAAAAAGCAAGTAAGAAAGCTTGGATTGATCTCACCAGGAAAACATCAAAGACAATGATAATATCACAATTAGAACTCAAGTCGATGATGCCAAACAACAACCACTTTAGATCAAGAACTTATAAAGAATCACTGGTAGAAATATCAGCAAAATTTCACTTTTATAATAGCTCAAACTAATATTCTCGATGTGTTTAATTCAATTTCTATAACACTATTAATAGACTAATAAGTAACCCTTCAACGGCTAGTTTTTCAAAGATATTTTATTAAATGATATTGTAAGATCCCATATAACATATACTATCAATACAGATATGTTCCACTTAAAATTATCTTTTAAATCTCACTTTTAAGTCCATACAACTATTCTCAATTCAAAACCACAAGAATAGGAAGTATTAAATTATTTAAATTAATTTGAAATACATTAAAATCCCCTTAATCCCTCACTACAAGAAAAATGACTTTTGAATACGAAATGTAGCTACGAAATATAAATTTCGTAGCTAAATGTTAATTTTTTGCAATGAATTATAAAAATTGTTGCAGAAAGTTGATTTTTCTTACTTTTTTTTTTTTTACCTACGAATGATAATTTGTAGCTAATTGACTTCCCGCCAAAATACTTTTGGCACAAATAGTACAAATACAAAATTGATTCGTAGTCAAAAATATTTTTAAATTATTAGCTACGATGGTTATTTTTTTCATAGCCAATAAATTTGGCGCTAAATTTTTAACAATGGGAAGAAATTTTGTTACGAAAGATACTGTAACGAAAAACTAGTATTTTGCGCTACGAAAGTAATTTTTTGTAGGAAAATTTCTTCTCGCCATAATATTTTTGGCACAAATAGTATAACTACAAACACAATTTGTAGCACAAAAAAAAAAGTTATTTAAACACTATCTACAACAATTTTTTTTTTCGTTGTCAACAAATTTTGGGCAAAATTTTTAATTAGTAATAGAAAAATCATTACAAAAAATACCGTCGGAAAATTTTTGTAATTTTCACTATGAAAATAAAATTATCTAAAAAACTCACATTCAGTTATCATTATTGCAATATTTTTGTAGAGAAAAGTTAATTTTTTTAATTACTTAGCTATTCAGCATATTTTTGGTCATCAATAAATTTAGCGCTAAAATTTTAATCGGTAAAAAATAATTTGTCACAATAAGTATTGTAACAGAAATTTTTTAATTTAAATTAAAAATAATAATTTTGGAGAAAAATAAATAAATAAAAGCCTAAAATCATAAAACTCAAAATACATAAAACAAACCCTAAAACTCCACCCACCCTAAGAGCTGATCTTTTCCGAAACTCAAATCCCGCCCACGCCCAAACATCTAGCCATTCTCGCTCCCACTCTCCATGCCGGAAATCGTCGTGCATCCCCCATTCTCTCTCACGAATCCATACATCCCATAAATATCTCATTCTCTCTTCATCCCTCCCCATAAATCAATGACTTCCTCTCTCTCCATTCCAATCTTCGATTATCCTATTTGCTGCAAGACCACTACAAGATTGGCCAGAGAACAACCTACAATTCGCCAGAGAACAACCTAAAATTTGTGTTTTTGAAACATATTTCGCGTTCTCAGGTAATTTCTTTGATAATTCGTGTTATTTTGCAAAGTTTTGTTCGGCCCCTTTACTGATTAGAGACCCAATTTTTCATGACTTGCATGCTTCTGATTAATTGAAGACTAAAATTTCAATTTGCGGAACTGTCCATTTCAAGAGGTATGCATTTCAAATCTTGGACCCTCTTTACTATCATTTAAAATTTCTACTTCATCCTTGGCTTTGGCTTAACTGGAGTTTTTATTACATCGATAATACATGTTCTAGCAACTATTTGTGTGTCTTAAGCAAATTCTTGAAACAATTCTTTTTGTGTCTTAAGCAATAAATTTTCTGATTGGCATATGAATCGGATGCATATTGTAACCATCTAGAGAAAAAAGTGACCTTTGATCTTCAAAATATACACAACAAAATTGGGTTTTATTTTTCGATGAAAAACAAGAATAAATAAGATGTTGTCAACAACTTTATGATGGTTAAAATATTTTCATAAATTTTTTACTTCTTACTTGTGTTTGGCATATTCAATATTGGTTGATGGTACATTCTGGAATTCTCTTCGGTGGTTAGCAGGAAATATTTTTTGTTATATGAGCCAAATTAGATGTATTGATCCTAAGATTTTGATAGACAATTAAAGGTTAATATTTTTTGTGGAACTAACGATTTGATTAAGTGTTTCAGTTTATTAGTTCAAAATGATGAAGATATAATGACAAAGATGATGAATGATTAAAAGGTTGAAGGATTTGAAGAAACTAAGGAAAATAACTCAAATTAAATTTCAACTCTTAATATCCCAATTAAGATCACACACGAGGCAAAAAGTTTTTTAAATAATTTTTATAAATATGTGTGTTTTTAATAGATCCTAATTAGCTAAATTATTTGCTCCTATGTGTAATTGAAAAAGAAATATTAATAATTGATTAAAATTGAATTTAAGTATTTAGTGGAGCTAATCAAGAAAATAAATCAGTTAAAGAGGCAAAAACGTCAATGAAAATAGATTAAAAACAAATTGAGATAAGTGTTCCAGCATCCATAAGTCAACAGGTAAGTAAACCGGAGTATAGAAGAAAAATTCTTTGTATCTCTCGATCGACAGATAGGTCAACCTATGCTTAAAAATGAACTATCTGTACCTATAAGTCGATAGAGCAGTCGACCTGTGTTAACAAATAGAATTCTCTGAATCTCTAGGTTGACAGATAGGTCGACTGATGGGCATAAAATTCTTGGCTTGGCTACATCCTGAATCGATCAGTCGACAAGTGATCTTGGTCTGTCGACTTATGGGATTGTTTCAGGATATTAGGGAATTTCAAATTTTATTTTGAAAGTAGTTTCTACTAGCCTTTTTTTTATTAGGATTCATGAGAGATTTTAGGGATTTAATGTTATTTGAGATATGAAACATATATTATGATATCCTTATAGATTAGGTTCATTAAGTTTGAATATTTTTCAAATTAGTACATGTAATACTTTCTATCCTATTTAATTGTGATTGAGAAATATTTGGAACTTAATTGAGAAGTTTTAAAACTATAATTAAGTGATTTGAGCCAAAAATGAAATCTTAATGATATAAAGGGTCTATAAGAGCAATTAAGTGTCATAACAAATAGGAACTAACCATTAGAGAGTTTATTTTAATCCCATTTATATAAACGATTGTTTTGTTATATTAGAGAGAGATATCAAGAGAATTATGCTGAGCTTTTTTTTTTTTAAGAGAAATGATATTGGGAATTGTGAAAACTTTTCTAAGAGTTATTCTTGAGAATTATTTGTTGTAAATCATTACTGCTACCGAATCTGAAATGACATTGCTATAATTATTCTTTCGGTAGATTCCGGGTGAGATCTTTCCAAATTACTTTCTATTTAGTATTGTTTGATTATATTTGTAATTTGATCTTTAGAAATTATTTTCCAATTTTTTAGTGAAAAATATTTTTGAAATAATTTATTGAATTAATCTGATTACGTGCTCAATTACGTGCTACCCATTTTTATTTAAAAATGGATTTTGAATATCTCACTATTCTATCACTAATTTTGGGATATTAATTGGGTTTTAATTTATCTGGGGTGGTAGAAGCTCAGAGTGAGAAAAATCACTTATCAATTTTTAATTGGTGAGTTGAGTGACAGATTAAATATTATTCGGAGTATTTAATCTGAGGGTAGTTGGTTTCAATCTCTTCATATAAAGAAATTGAGGTAGTAATTCTTCCTGAATTGAATTATTTTGTGAGCAATTTTATAACAGTTCAATCCTTATCGGGTAAAAGGATATTTGGAGTGTTTGAGAGGTTTTGATTCTTTAGCCTTTGTTTAAAAAAAATTAGGTTATTCTTGAGCCTGTAAAAAGTAGAGGTTATTCCTAAGCCTGTGAAAATGAATTTGTAAAGATTGATTCTGAGCCTGTAAAGAATCTTTGTGAGGATTTGATTCCTACCTTTAAAGAAATCTTGAGTTTAGTGGGTGCGACTCTCCGTGGGGCTCAGAGGACTGAATTAGCCAAGAGTAACTTGGTGAACCAGTATAAATTTCTAATGTGCTGCTATCTTTACATTATTTATTTTTGTTATTTGTTGTGCACCTAGTTGATTTTATATTTCCGTTGTGATATAAAGATAATAATTAATTTAGGATTAAAATTAATTATTTGGATTATTAAAGTTTTTTTTTTGATAATTTTTTTATCTACCTAATTCACCGCCCCTCTTGGGTACTTCACTAGGCCAACAATTGGCATCAGAGTTGGTTTTAGTTCAATATACTTTACAGTATAGCTAAACACGATCACATGGAGTGTTTTGATTCTGAAGTTATGTGTACTAATGTTGATTATACTTCTTCTAATAGTCATTATTCTAATCGTGAGACTGATATAATTTACAATGATGAGAATGGAAATAAGGCTATTGAGACGCTTATTGCTCATACGTATGTTTTTGGAAAAGAGAATTTTAAACTAGAGCAAAAAATTATAACTCTTGAAAACAAGAAGTTTAGTACTATTAAATCTCTCAAGAAAAAGAATTTGGACAAATATTTTGAAATTGTTGAGTTTAAAAATACTTTATCTAAAATTAGTAAGTTGTATGAGAAAATTGAGTCTCTTGAGGATAAGACTGAGGTTTTGAAAAATGATTTTTATGATCTTCAATATAATGAATTTAAAAGAAAAAATATTGAAACCTTGAATGAGGCCTTGAGTATTGAATTGGATAATATAAGGTGTGAGCTTGATAAAACTCGCTTGAAAATTCATTCTGTTGAAAATAAGTGCCAAATTATTAAGAATGATCTTGAATTTATGCATAAAAAGAATTTTGGTCTACAGGTAAACGTTAGCACCAATGAATAGTTACTGGAGAAGACTCAAAAGGATCTTCAAGAAGCAATGGATAAATTCAGGAATGTTGAGAGTACTAAATCTATTGAAAAACCAATAGTTACTAAAACTGTTTCTCAAAATTGCAAACAATATAATGCTCCCGTATGAAACACTGACTATTCGAAGAGGCGTGTTAACAATATTAAGTATTTTTATTGTGGTAAATTTGGTCACTATGAAAACTCTTATTATTTATTACATGGTTACCCAGTCGGATCCAGAAACAACTGGATACCAAAAAGAGAAAATTTTGGTACAGGTACCAATCAGAGATTTTGACAAAGGTACAATGAATACTACATGCCAACAAGGAGATTTGAACAGACAAGAAAGTACAATGAATATGCCCTTCCAAAGAAGAAACCGAGGTTCAATGTACCGAATAAGAAAAATCAGCACGTGCCAAATAGAAGAGTACAGAAGCAACAAGCTCAATATGTAAGAGCTGACAAAGCTTATCCACAACAAACGGCAAGATACCAGTATAAAAAAAAAATCATTTACAATGTTGTACCAAAGTAGCCTGAAGCACCAAACAAAGGCAAAGAAATTCTTGCTAAATCAGTTCAGAAAATTTCTATTCCTAAGAAGGAAGAAATTAAGGAGAAAAATTAAGTATTGGTGAAGTCAAAGGGTTTCAAGTCAGAAATTAGTAATCCATCAAAGGTACACACACCACTTGCTCCTAAAGATGATCCAGGTATGTCAAAAAAATTTAAGTTTAAGTTTATTAATTTTGTTAGGGAGACTGAGCCTATTCATCTTGAAATTTAGATGTTTGTGATACATATGTGTGTGTGTGTCTGTTTAAATGTGTGAGTAATTAAATTTTTATAAGAGATATGTGGATTAAAATAAGAGGTACAAAATTGAGCTAAGTTAATCAAATTAGGGTTTAAATGCACAAAAAATCAAACAGCTCAAAATGAGCAGTCGACTCATGAGTCGACCGACAGTGGCAGGTAGGAATACAGAAAGACGCACTATATTCATCTTTTGACTACCTCTAAGATAGAAGTCGACTGACCATTACGGGATATAAATACCCATCACTTGTTCATTTCATTTCGTCCGAAACTAAAACCTTTTTTTCTCTAAAACCCTTCCTCTCCCAAGTTCATTCAAGCATAACTTCATGAAATCAGTTCATTTCATCTTGTATTAGAAGATTTTTGGGTTGAATCTAAAGGTCTAAGGTTTGGATTTAAGATTTGGTCGCTCAATACTCGCGAAAAAATGTTGGTTCTCTCTAATTTCTAGGTTTTCAGTTAGTTCTCTATTTAGGCTTAATCTCTTTAGTTATTTTGGTTGATTTGTTTTAAATTTGTGTGAAAAATGCCTAAAATGAAGAATCATGCTTAAAGGGTTACGTTCGACAATGAATTGTTTCAAAAAGAAAAGGAAGAGAAAAAATATAATGAGGGGTTTGTGAACCGAAAGGTTTTAGGTTGCAATCCTATAGATTTTGTTAGTTTAAAAGAGAAAAATATTGATATTGAAGGATATTTTAGAAATTTGGAGTGGGTTGATTTTGTCACCCAAAAGAATGAGTAGATGCGGGTGTGGGTGAGAATGTTCTATAGTAATCTTACTTACAATAATATTGAAATTTTGATCATATGTTAAAGGAAAAGAAATTCGGTTTAATAAGGGGTTATTATGCGATATTTTGGAAATACCTAGAGGAGACGTAGTTCCGTACAATACCCCTCACTAGCTTTCAATAAATTTCAATAGAATGGCAATTGCTTAGAAATTTGACTTAGAGAGAGATAAAGCAGGATCATTATTTCTTGAGCATTGATTCCTTCATTTGGTGCTAACCTATACGATTGTGCCTAGAGGGGGAAGTCATGCTAATGTAAATGACTTTGACCTTTATTTGATGAATGAGATTGTTGAAGGGAGAAAATTGGATCTAGCTCATATCATGATGGACCACATGAAGTATCATGTTCAGAAACCCTCTGGAGTATTACCCTATGTTGATGCACTCCGAAGGTTGTTTGATCACCTTGGAGTTGAAACTGATCATGATGAACAAAAATTCATGACAATCACACCCGGATGGATTAATGTGGGTAATACTTCGTTAATGGGATATGAGTATAAAGGAAATAGATGGGTAAAGAAGAGGAATTAGAAAAGGCAAAGAATGCAGGTTGTAGGCAAGGAAGAAGATAATAAATAAGAAATGAGCATAGATCATAAGATGGATTTTCTTCCTGATCAGATTGATGATCTAAGAGTACATGCAGATCTAATAGATGATCAAATGACTAGGTTAGAAAATAAAATGGTCTAAATGAATATGAACATAGAAGCTGGATTTGGGAAAATCACAGGAGATCTAGAACAAATGTTTCAGTTTATGCAGTCATCTAATCACGGATATCAGCAGCAGCACAGTGCTCAGCCACACTTTACAAGACATTCTATGTTTGAAACACAGCAGTCCTTTGGAGGACCAACTGCTGTAGGGCCATCTAGAGCAGGACTGTCAATGTTGTTTCATCATCAAATAACTTCAGGACCAATTGTTCAGCCAGGAGTTCAGTATCCTTAGCAACCAGCCACTAGTCTGATGGGACTTTATTATCACTTTTCTGGGCAGAGAACTCATTACATTTTATCTTTTATTCTCTCTTTAAATTTGTTATTGAGACAAGTTCCACACTTACTATTTCGGTTTATAATAGCTAATTTAGGATTTTGGTGAAACTTGACTTCTAGTGTATGAATTTTGATGGATTAGCTAGACTTGATCTACTTAATTAGATTTTTATCCCTAATGATGATCTACATGGTATTTGTTGAAAATGATTTTAATGCATAAAGTTGATTTTATGGATTGATTCAATGTGTTTTTAAAAAAGTTATATATATATATATATATATATATATATATATATATATATATATATATAAATATTCTAATTTAATTACTTTAGGTTTATTCTTTCAAAGTATATTATATGTTTGCCTAGAGTAGAGTTTTTTTGTGTTCCCCTCTCCCCATTTTTTTTTTTTTTTTTTTTTTTTTGAGATGACAAAGGGGGAGAATTAGTTGATATTTTATTGAATATCTTAAAGGGGAGTTTATTTTTATATTTGAGCTTTGTTGATTATTTTATAAATATCTCCATTACTATGCTTACATGAGTTATAAACCCCGTCTTTGGATTCAGGGGGAGTGTGGTTATATTATTGTTTTGAAGAAAATATCAAACTTAATTGTCATCATAAAAAAGGGGGAGATTGTTGATCCTAAGATTTTGATTGACAATTAAAAGTTGATATTTTTTGTGGAACTAACGGTTTAATTAAGTGTTTCAGTTTATTAGTTCTAAACGATGAAGATATGATGACAAAGATAATGAAGGATTAAGAGGTTGAAGAATTTGAAGAATCTAGGAAAAACAACTCAAGTTAAATTTCAACTCTTAATATCCCAATTAGGATCACACACGACACATTATTTACATTATTTATTTTTGTGATCCAGTATTTACAACTCAAGTTAAATTTCAACTCTTGAGTCGCTTTGTGATCCAGTATAAATTTTTTGTGTAATGTTATCTTTACATTATTTATTTTTGTTATTTGGTGTGCACCTAGTTGATTTTATATTTTCGTTATGATATAAAGATAATGATTAATTTAGAATTAAAATTAATTATTTGAATTATTAAATTGTTATTTTTTTTTATAATTTTTTTATCTACCTAATTTATCCCCTCTTGGGTAGTTCATTAGACCAACAAGATGAATTCTTAAAGCATTCTTATTTGGATACAAGAATATATTGTTAAAATTCCGTATTTCGATGTCAATTCATTTCGTTTTCATCAATTAAATGGACATTTCGGTATAAAATGTTTAGTTGCTTCTCAAATTCCACAGTTAACATATTGATTGATATGCTAACTTTGGCATATCAGCAGAGTATCCATCAACGGATTTTCTTTTAATTTTCAAATTGATCATCATGGGTAACTGTGTAAGGGCAAAGTATAATACAGCATATAAAACTTAGCTAGGCACGCACAAGTTATATCAACTTATATGGAAACAAAGAACTTTGACTTTTTATATCACACAAAAAATTAAGACCTTTTTGAATTGATTTTGGAATCAAAAGATTCAAAAAATAATTGAAATGTCTCGAACCGAGGTAATGGAGTTTCATCCAATTTCCCCATAGGACCAATCTTCTACCACTCTATTAGCTAAATTGGTCCCTGTTCTTGTGCATTGTAGATAGCCAGTACGTTGACACGTGAAAATCTTGCATAAACATAATATGTTATTTCTTAGTCAAAATACAACTAATAATACAAATATTATATACATACACATAGAAAAAATAGCAGTAAATTGTATATATCATGCACCTCAATTCAACGAAGCATGTGTCTCTCCTTGATGCTCACCCTATATACCTGCAGCAACTCCTGCAGCTCCTCCACCTACAGTGCAGTCCGTTAATACTTCAAACGTACCAGGAATTTGCTACCCTTTGTTTGTCACTTATGTTCTCATCAAATCATTTGTTAGATTTTCCATTCATGCATAGGATTCTAAAGATTACAAACGATTAGTTTTGGACGGTTGATGCTAGTGATATTCTTGATGACAATTTGATTTAAAGAATATGCAATTTTTTGGCAACCAATTTATTTTATCGTTGAAAGGGATGGTTTAGCTTGACTACAAACAATCCTGTTCGTAGCAAAATTAGTTTGTTAATTTGCTACAGTTCATAATATGAATTCTCATTGCTAATAGTTTTATTCTCTATAAAATAGATATTTGTTTTGCAAAATCATTATTGTTCTCTACGAATAATATTTTGTAGAGAAATAGGTCATTTTGCAACGGATTATTTGTTGTAGCGAACTAGATTATTTTGCTACAAAATGTTACATTCGTTGCGGTTAATAGGTGACCATTTTTGTTGTGAAATATGTTATTTTAGCTGAGAAATTGACTTTTGTCTCGAAAACAAATGCCCCAATCATCGTAGCGAAAGATTAACATTTTTGCTACAAAAATTTACATTTCGTTGCAAAATATTTTCTGCCACGGACCTACAGTTATGAACCTAGCTACGACAAATATTCGTTGCCAAAAAGATTTTGCTACGAAATGTTAAGTTTTACCTACGAATTAATTCATAGCCGAAAGTCATTTTTCTTGTAGTGCCTCTCTTGGAATTATCAAAAATGATAGTTTTTTACCAAGAAATCAGCTGAATCCCTAACTAAAGCAATCGGTTGACCAACCTACTCCAATCGGTTAACCAACCTGTGCCTAGTCAATTGATTGAATTGATTAGCGGGCTTCCAATTCTCATCATTTTATCTCCTGACTCGTTTGGTGGACCGACCCTCTTCATTTGGTTGGCCGATTTTATTACTGTGCTCATTTCCTTACCCATTTCAGCTACTGTTTCAAACGATTGATCGATTTTTTTTCTCGGTTAACTTATTGGATCAGTAGGACTCCAATTTAACTCCCAAAACTTACTATTTTAATAATTTGACCGATTACTTTTCTTAGTTGACCGAATTGATCCAAAAACACATTTTTTTATACTGTAAAGCAAAATTTTCAATTAGGTCAATCATCAAGAGCATTTCACATAAGGAGCACATACAATATCTTATTTTAGGATCTTAAACTTATCACTTCTTACTATTAACTCATTTTAAGTGTCGTGCGTGATCCTAATTCGGGTTACATTAAGAGTATATAAGTAAAGAGTTGTTTTCACCTGTTTTCTTGCAGCGACTTGAAAACTCTTCATATCTTTGTCCATCTTGCACCCTTTATATCTTCGTCTCATACTAATAATTTGAGACTCACCACAGTCATTAGAAAAAAAAAACAAGCTAATTTAGATTGTTGAAGACCAATTTCAATAATTCAATACCAATTAGGAAACAATTTAGAATACAAGTTACCAAATATCCTTGGTCTCCGCCTTTTGATCACATTAAAGAGTTATGGTATTTCAATTTTATATTCAAGGTCCACAACAATATTTTTATAGGGCTTACATCCAATAGTTTGGTAGTAGTGTTGGTAAATAGAGATTGTGGTAGTAATGATTTTTTGTTGTGGTAGAAATAAATTGAAAGTAATGTTATCAGAGAAATATCATCTATTTATTAATTGGGAATTTTCGTAAAAAAAAAAAAAAATAAGGATGTGAAAACCTTGGTATACAGTTTGGGGTTGGGGCCATACTGCACTTATACATTTTAAACGATTTTATTTTCTTATATTACATAAGCATGTATATATATATATGTATATATATATAAAATAACACAAATTTTCTATAAAAATATAATTTATGGTTGGAACAGACTAAGCCGGATATTTCTAAGGCCAGACTTGGGCCACTCAATAAGGTTTGGTAGAGATGTTTTAAGAGAGTTTAAGGGGTGGAAAAGGGCCAGAAATCCAGAGCAGGGGGTGGAAATTGATTATGTGTGTCTTGGGAGAGGGTTGGTTGTCTATTTATAGGAAGCCCACCCTCACGCATCCCTGAAATTGCATACTGCATCCTCATACAACTGGCGAAATTGCAGGTTGTATCCCCTTATTTCTTCCCAATATTGGGCTTGAATTCTCCCTTAATTTCTACCACCGATAGAAACTATCTACCATGAAAGTCAAGTTTGACTAGTTTTGGCTGAAAATGGAGAAACATATTGATTTGGGGTAAAAATGAAAAAGACAGATTTTTTTTTTTTTATTTAGTTCTTGAAACTTTTGAATTTCAAGAATAAGAATTAATCATTAAAAGAAATTGAAATTAAATCATCTAATTTTTAATTGGGGATTAATAGTAACACATTAAATTATTTAGTGAATTCAACCAAAATCACAAATTTCTAAAACAAGCTCAAAGTTACGGGTGAAATTGAAAATATTTTGAAAGTCTATTCAAATGTTTTATTTGAAATTGAGTCTAGAAAAACCAAACTGTGCCTTTATAAACAAATGAATTTATGATTTTTTTTAATCAATTTAAACAAATGAATATTTTGAAAGTTTAATTTTGATCCCTTAACTTTCTCAAATTTCAATTGGAGCTCCAAAATTGCCAATTTTGGGTTGTTCCAAGAGTATATTGGAATTTTCAAGGATCCAATTCAAAAATTCATATTTTAATTTGAATTTGTTTTATATTAAAATTTTCAAAATTTTAATTTAGTCCCTAACTTTTTTAATTTGAAAATTTTGGCCCAAATCGACGAAATGGTCCCTTGAAATTTTAAAATAAGCCTTTTCAATTTTATATCATACTTTTAAAAAAAAAAAATGAAAATTTATTTGGTGATAAATTTGTTATTTAATTAGGATTATATTGGTAGGATAAAATACGGTGTCCACAACAAGGGGGCCGATTCTTGCAAGGATGGGTAGCCAAGTGGTCTTCCCAACTTATAAAATCTGTCCAAGATTCAAAACCTTGGACCCCTGCGTTTCTGTATTTGCACTATGTCCTCCGAGCTTCTAAAATCTAGCATTACTACTTGTTTATTTTTCAAGGACTTTCTAACTTCAATTTCCCATTGCATGTGACGTATTAGATTCATACCAAAAGTTGGATGATAAAATTAATTAATTAATTTACTAATCAATTAAATTTGGAACAATTTCAATTTTGCACTTTAAGGGAAAAAAATAAAAATAAAATTCCTCTAAGGCATTTCCTCCGATTGTGAGTCACGTCTACCCATATATCACAACCATGTCTATTTAGTGGGAATTTAACCAATAAAAGCTCTTCAGGTACATGTATGATTATTGTATTATACAATCTCTCTATATGTGTACCGAAAAGGACAAACTAGCATTGGATAAGTTAAAAAATCCTAGTCCAATTATATGTATTTTGATTGATAATATAATTTCTTGTAAGACCAATTCAAATTTTATCCCAATTATCACACTGCTCTGGCCAGAGGCTTGGAAGGATAGGCTCTATCTTGTATATTTGTATGTCCACATGTATATCCTACTATACTTGAAGAATACCTTTGAAGTCTTGTGGTTAGAGAAAAAAATTTAGTATTATCGAAGTTTATAGCAACCCACACATACAACATACAACAGCTCAAGTCAGAAGACCTTAAATACAATCACACCTTAGATATTATATTTTGATATTGAGGAAAGTTATCATGTTGGACATTAAGGATGATCGCGTTCGGTTCCTTACTATATTAGTAAGTCCCTTTATGATTGTTCTAATATTTCATATTAATGGTTTGAGACTCATCACTCTCAAAGAGCAAACAATAGAACAAGCTAGTCTAGATTGTTGAAGATCAGTTTTCGATAATCCAATGTAGACTAGGAATAATTTAAAATATCAAGTTACCAAATATCTTTGGTCTCTAACTTTTAATTATATTAAAGATCTAAGACATTTTCACTTAGTAGCTAAGGTCTACAACAATATTCATATAATTTAAGAATAATATCTAAAATACCTTCTATAGTTGAGATTAAATGTTTTACAGATACAAACACTTACATCTATTACAAGGACGGGGTTACGACCTTCAGTTTTAGGCCAGCCAATTTTTAGGGGTGAGCTCGGGCCTAAGTTTTTTATTTTATTTTTAGGCCCACCACCACAACGCCATCGCAAAATCACCTGCTGCAATAATAATGCCACCACCAAACCGGTCACAACCATCCCATGTTGTCCATTGCGGTAATGACCACCACCATCATGGACTCCTTCTCATGCCTCCACCATCATCGTGAAGACAACCATCACCACTACAAGGCCTCTTTGTCTCTTTCTTTCTCTTCCTGTTTCAAATATGGAAATTCAAGTTTTCTTTATATATATATATATATATATATATATATATATATATATATATATATATATATATATATATAATTTTTTATTGAAAGAAAGACAAATAAATATGAAATTCCTAGAAATTTGTTACTGATTTATATAATTTTTACAGAAATTCATTGTAGATTTGTATATTTTTCAGTAAAAAATTGTTGCAGATTAGTAAATTTTATATTGTTTTGATTTCGTTTGTCATCTCTATCTCCCTCCATGTTTAAGATCTGGATTTATTTTTTTTTTGCAAATTTATTTGTTGATTTTTGTTTTTGTGGTGGTGTTTGACCGTGGTGGTTAATATTTGTTGTGGTAATTAATATTTGTTGTGGAAACGATGATGGTCGGTACTGGTCACGGTAATTGTGTTGGTGGTGAATGTTTGTGTGGGTAGTGATTGTTTGCTGTGGAAGTGATGATGGTAGGCGGTGGTCGCGGTGGTGGTGATTTTTGCAGTGGTGGTTGTGGTAAATGTAGTGTTGATCAGTGGTGACTGTGATGATGTTGAATGTTTGTTGCGGCATGAATAAATTAAGGACAATTTTGTTAGAGAAAAATCATTTATTCATTAAATGGATTTTTTGTAAAAAAAAACAAAAGAGGAATAGTAAAATCTTGATGTACAATATTGGGCTATGAGACCCAATACCGAATCACTCAATATATAATATACTTCTATCGAACCGGATGAATCAGTCCCTATAAATTTATGAATTCAGGTTTTCTAATCTCGTAGAAATAAAAAATTTCATATTATTTTTTTAAATGATTTAAGTGTAATAAAGTAAAATCAAGATAAATATGTATAAAATATATAAAACCCAAAAAAGAAAAGAAAAGAATCAAATGGCTTGGTTCCCATTGAGGATAAAATAAAGTGAAACTAGAATTGGCCTCTTGAGTCCTATCTCAATCAATATTATTTTTATTTTTATTTTTATTTGATATCTCAGTGGTATATATATTAGGATTAGGAGGACCACTAGAACTCCTTGGTGCTTGGATTACTGTGGAAGGATGTGATCAATCCCTAGAAGTTACATGTAATGAGAGTCGCTTTCCCCCTCTATAAGGACGTGTTTGGATATGTAAAGCAAAAATATCAATCCCTTGTTTTCTTTTGTGATTTTGACTCTATCAAATCCAAAAGATTAAAAGTGTGCATCTTTTTGGATTCTTTTGGTTTTGGAGTCTTTTGGACACATCATTATTTGAGATTTGCTTATATCTATATATCCATACAAAAACAAAATAATAATAATAATAATAATAATTTACTAATTGGAAATAAATAATTATTGAGTTAATTGTGATTTTTATTTTCAAATTCCGAAAAATAGATACTTAAATATAGTAAGATAACCCCCCACATATATATGGATAAAAATTGCAGTAAAAGTATATATAAAGACCTAGCGGGTTAATGTCAAAATGAGCTTAAATTGGAATAACTCCTATTGTATGGCGTGTGATAAATAATTAAGAGAAACTACTACCTATAATAGTATAATATTTGAACTCGTCAATTAATATTCAGTTTGATTCATACTCCCCAAATCAAGGAAAATATTTATCCTCCTCAAATAAAGAAAAATTAGTAATAATTTTTCCTTATATGTATGCATGCTAATTACAATATATTACTTAATTCCTGATTAATTTATTCTCACGTCGGAATATATTTGATCGATACCACATCAATATCTCAAATGTTTTTCCTAAATTTTACAAGTATTGATCAATAAGTTGAGAGTTGAGATTATTAACGAAATTCCAGCACTATCACATATAAAATAATAAAATATACAAACATATAACACTTATATGTATATATATTGACGCTCCAAAATATGCATTCGTATTCCACATCGATTATTTTTATCGTTATAATTGAAATGTAGAAGAAATTTTAAAATTATCATCATCATCTCCTAAAATAAATTTAACATATATACATGTATATATATATATTACCATATCTACATTTGACACACTCAAAAACTCATTTAAAATTGGAAATAAAAACATTATTTCGGTCAAATAATATATATATTCGATTCAATTCAAAAATGAAAGTAAAATGAAGTACAAAACTGAATTGCAACCATATATAAATATAGATATATATAGTTTGGTTAGAAAGAAACAAGGGAAGATGGGGTTCGGGGGATGTGGACTGGGCAAGGGGCACATCTAGGGCTAGGGATGTTTTCCATTCTACAGAGGATGTGACCTGTCTCTAAGTCACCACCATGACCTAAAAAGGTTTTTCACCTACTGATTGATGTTCATGTGTCCTCCTACTACTACGGGAGTAGTATATAGCTATGAATTATTTTTATAAATATCAAATATAGTTTTTTATAATTATTTTGACAAATACATGATATAATATTTTAATTTTTCAGTAAATTATCTGATCTAGAGATCCCACGCCACATTTTATTGACAAAATTATTCATGTAATATAGTATTTTCTGTTTTCTTATTTTATTTTTCAAAAATTTACTCTCTCTCTCTCTCATTTTCTATTTTTTTTAATTTTTTTTTATTTTTTGAGTGATATTTAAAAAAAAAAGTCAAAAGTGAAACATAGACATAAAAAATTAGGAAAACAAAACCAAAAAAATTCAAACATAAAACAAAAAATTAAAAATAAAATTTTAATAATGAAAAAATCTTTTTAAATTTGAATTGTTTTATTTTTAGTTTTTTTTTTAATTTGTTACTTTTGATTTGTTTTATTTTCAATAAACACTGTACACCAAAATTTAAAAAATAAAAGTAAATAATACCGAAGAAAAGAAAAAAAAAAATAATAAGATAGAGAGTGGAGTGAAAAATTGAAAAAAAAAAAAAAAAGTATAACAAAAAAGCAAAAAATATTATGCTATAAGGATATTCTTGTTAACAAAATGTGATAAAGAGTGTTTTAAATATTATTAAAATGACAGAAGATGTCGAAAGAACAGGGAATGCCTCAGGTTTAACGTCGCAATATATATATATATATTAAATAAATTGTAAAACACAAACAAATCATAAAATCAAATTGAAATATGTATTATATTGCAAAATACACATGTCTTTATTACATCGAGAATGTTAAGTGAAATTTAAATAAAACAATCATGATAATATTTTGTCCAAAAATTAATATTTGTTGTATATATTGATCTAGAATTGAGAAAAAATACACTTAATCAGTAAAATGATGTATAATTTAATCATGACTAAAATTGATATTGTCACGTAATATTAGATGACTAAAAAATATTACACCTGTAGTAACTTATTATATAAATTTTTTATTATGTGTCTGTTATGTAGAATGATTGTATATTTGTGATAGAAATGGATTATATGAGTGCATGAATCATGCATCATAATTAGTTCATGTGTACATCTCTTTATAAGAAAATAATTGGGACTTGGGGTGGGAGCTTCGTAGAAGAATCTTTATGGAATAATATTATATATTCAAATATTGGCGCTATCATACTTTCAGTGTTATGTCCCCCCTCCAACATCCAAACGGCCCCTTTAACCAATACCAAAAATATTAAAATATATGTATAAATTAAAGAATGCATTCACACCTCTCACGCTTTAACCTTCACCTACAACTATTATTTGCACTTTCTTTTAAATTTTAGGATGTTACATACATAATTTTTTAAAAATAATTTTAAGATTTTTATGTGTAATTTTGAGATTTTGCATGAAATTATAAAAACAATTCCTCCCAAATCCCAATTTTGATTAGTATACCAGTTCGCGAGAAATCTTTTTGATCTCGATATGGAATTGAATACTCTGTTTCGCGTGCAATTCTAATTTAGAATCAGTGAACTAATTAATAGTTATTTAAAGAAAAAAAAATATGAACATATCACAAATTTAAATTTTTTTATCCATGCAGTCCATATGTTACATTAATTTTTTTTAGAAGTCCAAGTTATTTTATTACATGGAAGTCCCTATATATTTTTAATATAAAAATTATAATAATTTTTATGGTGTACAATAATTTAGTATTTATGAAAAAATTATTAAATTTTAAAAAAAAGTATTATATTGATTGTGATGGGTGAATAATAAATTATAAAATTTAGAATTATGGTAAAAAATCATAAATAAGTCAGCAATAGTTTTTGGGAAAAAAATTTTGGGCTCCCAAAGTAGCAAAAAACAAGTTTTCAAGGATTATGGGTTTTTGAATCAGCCCAAAACTCCCACGAAATGTTGCTTGCCAATTTTGCCCCTCAGAAGATTTGTAATTTACAAAAGAATGCCACTCCCTACACCCGTTGCACAACGTCTGGTGACGCGACTGCTCGAGCACGACGCGACCCCTGCACGCCTACACGACCTGCACGATATCGTTATCATCTATCCCTACAACACTATCGTGATGATTAATCCGAATTTTTGCCATTTTCACGCAACCAAACTCCCGTAAACCCTAGATATCCAACGGACAATTTTCATCGATTATCGTCAATTTCCACCGATTTTCACCGTAAAATTGGAAGTGATCAGTGCCTACAAACAGAATGAACTACGAAACCCTTAGACATTGAAACGTGGCCACGCCGAAAACCATAAGAAGAAGAATGGTGGTCATGCGGTCTTTAGAGAAGAAAAAGAACCATACTGAAACGTCAGGTTCTAAACAGTCCAAACAATCATCAAAGAGGGCAATAGAACCACAACATTTGGCAAAGAAAGGGAAGGAGAAGGAACAAGACAAAGACTACAAAGAAGAGGTTGAGCAAGAAGGTGAGCAGGACATATATTAGTCGTTATATTAAAATTTTTTAAGTGAATATCATCTCAATATACTGTTGATATCGTGCAAATGTAAGTGGATATCATCTAAATATACCCTGGATTGGATATCATCTACTATCATCCCAATGATTATGTCTTATAGGGAGAATGTATGGGATATCAAAACTCATGAACTGTTGAATTAGTTTATCAAAACTCATGAACTGTGTCGTGTAATATTAAGTGGACATCCTCTGAGAAAAACTGTATGTTCAGTTGATATAATCTGAATGTTAACCTATCAACATGTGTTTTTTTCATTATATGTTTCATCAACTTATGTCTTGTTTTAAATCTTTTTTTTTTTTTTTTCATGTGAACAGTTGCTTCAGACAGTGACTTTGATGATGCCCCAATGAGAAGAACCCAAATCAAAAAACAAAATGAAAGGAATACTAAAACTGAACCAAGTAGAAGAGCTAGTAAGTTTTACCTACAATACAAATCTTCGTTGAAGTTTGTGTACGAGCTGCTGAACAATATTGTGTTGACAAGAATGCATAGACGATTGCTGCAATGTACGCCATTCTGGCCAATTTTTGAATCAATTTTGAACAAGAAAGTGACTTTGGAGATGATAAAGAAACTAGACGACAACATTGTCCAAATACTCAAGACTTGGAACGAAGAAAAAAACGCTTTCAAAATTAGAGATGTTGATGTCAGTTTTGCTGTTTTGGATGTGAGACTCATATTTGGGCTGAAATATGGTGGTAAGGCCATTAACTACTCGTATGACAAGTTGGAAAGTCAATATTTGACTAGTATTTGCAAAGATCAGAAGCGATTGTCAACAACTGACATAAAAAATGCAATCATGGGGTCAGTGGACAGTGAGAACGGTAAAGACATTTGCCATGTTATCAGTTTGTTGTGCTTGTATCTGCTAGGCACATGTTTGCTGACGAACAATGGAGTGTTTGTGGCATTTGGGCTTTACAAGTTTGTTGAAATTATTAAGCAAATGCACACCTATGCTTGGCATCACACAATTCATAGCATGTTGATCACATCAATTCAGCAAAACTCCCGTCAGCCTGGGAAGGTGAAAGGGTGTGCTCTTGCATTGCTGGTATGTCAAAACATAACTTATTTGAAGTTGTTAATAATTGAATAATTGAATAATTACTAATAAATTGTTAATTTTGTCTAGTATTGGTTTTGCGAGCATGTGAATGTCATCAAGGAAGATAATAAGGCAACATCCCCAAGATTTATTAAGTGGGATCTCTCAAAATTGACAACAAACACACTGAAAAATACAGTAAACGAGGGACATAATGCCCCAGATACAAGGGTTAGTGGATATGTACTGTTTTATAGCTTTTTCTGTTCATTTTTTGTTCAAGCATTGTATGTAATGCATACATTACAAATCTAGTAGATATCTACTTGAAATTACAAATCTGTTTAGTTGATATCTACTGGAAATACACGTGTAATGGAACCTTACTTGAAAATATTCATCTTTAATGTTCAGTTTATATGAACTTAAATGTTCAGTAGATGTCTACTTAAAAATATACATGTGTACTGCATACATGCTATTTTAGTACATATCAACTGATAATAGACATGTGTAATGGAAACCTACTTGAAAATATACATCTTTAGTAATATCTACTAAACACTAGTGGATATATACTAAAGATGTACTGCATACATGTTGTATACATTTTCAGTAGATATTAACTTAAATGTTCAGTAGATATCTACTTAAAAATATACATGTGTACTGCATACATATTGTTTTAGTACATATCAACTGAAAACCTAATTAAATGTATAAACACATCATATTTTATACCTGCAAGTAGATATCTATTTAACAAGACACTTTTAGTTGATATCATCTGAACAGAATTAGTTAAAAAAACCAATTAAATGGCAGTGGATATCTTCTGAACCAAACCAGAGTATATTTATTCACCATATATATCATTAAAAAATAGCATATATGAAAATATCCATAGACATCTACTGAGAAAGTACATCTTCACATTTATACCATGTTAACAACAACATATATTAAAAATTCAGTACACATCTATTGAAAAAGTACACATCGTTGTTCGATATCTTCCGAACATAATCGAAGTTCACAAAATGAAAAACAACATATACATCAAATGCATTGAGATAAAAAAAAAACATTAACAAGGTATTGCAATATACAACTACAAAAAAAATAAAAAAAAAATCCAATTAAATGTACAGACACATCATATTTTACACTTGTAAGTAGATACCTACTTAACAAGACACAAATTCAATTGATATCATCTGAACAGAATCAATTAAAAAACCATTTAAATGGTAGTGGATAATTAAAGTAGTATTATCTAACATTTATTAATTCTGTGGGAAGACTTTCCTCATGTCTAATGAAACTTTCTATTACCTTACTGAGATGAAAAGATGTAATCCTAGTTCTCTCCAATACTGCTTGGAACAACATAGTTACTGTCTTATGTGTGACAAGAACCAGTTCTGCTGAACAACCAAGCATGCATCTATGGAACCTCTCATTGGTTAGCAACAAAGTTAGATTGTTGGCATGCAAAATCTGAGCTTCTGCCGTTGTTTTGCCCATATGTTGTCCATTAAATTTGAGTGCTGTGGATATTATTCGATGTGTAAGCCTCCAAAAATTTGTTCAAACAATGTGTTTGTATATACAAAATTCAGAGCTTGTATGTTATTGACTATCATTAAAAACCCAATTAAATGTCCATCGTTCATTGACACTATGAAAATGTACAGACACATCATATTTTATACACTTAAGTAGATATCTACTTAAAATGGACACATATTCGGTTGATATCATCTGAACAGAACTCCCAGTTACAGATGAAAAATTTATGTTCAGCACTGTCTCACAACTATTTGTTGAAAAAATGTATCCGTATCTACAAAATTTGGAACTTTGTGCCATCCATTCATTGACTCAATATATCATTACGCTCAATATGGTTCCCCCCCTGCGCGCACGCGTGCGTAAAATGGTGATGGTGTAGTAGAAAGAAGTTGTTTCATGCAAGAATACCAGTTGTTGATCTAACTTACTATTAAGGTAATTTCAGAACTTGTGTGGTATTGACCATGTATATTATTAAAAACCCAATTAAATGCCCATCGTTCATTGACACTACGAAAATGTACAGACACATCATATTTTACACATTCCAGTAGATATCTACTTAAAAATGACACCTATTCAATTGATATCATCTGAACAAAACCGTATTTACAGATGAAACAGTGCTATGTTCTTATTAATTTGTTTAACACTGGCTCACAACTATTTGTTGAAAACATATGTCCATTTCTACAAAATTTGGAACTTTGTGCCGTCCATTTATTGACTCAATATATCATTACGCTCAATATGGTTTTCCTCTCGGTAAAATGGTGATGGTGTGGTAGAAAGAAGCCGTTTTATGCAAGAATACCAGCTGCTGATCTAACTTACTATTAAGATAATTTCAGAACTTGTGTGTTGTTAACCATGTATATCATTCAAAACCTAATTAAATGTACAGACACATCATATTTCATACCTGCAAGTAGATATCTACTTAACAAGATACTTTCAATTGATATCATCTGAACAGAACCAGTTAAAAAATCAATTAAATGGCAGTGGACATCTTCTGAACAAAACCAGAATATATTTCTTCACCATATATATCATTAAAAAATAGCATATATTAAAATATTAGTAGACATCTACTAAGAAAATACATCTTGACATTTATACCATGTTAACAACAACATATATAAAAAATTCAGTACACATCTACTGAAAAAATACACATCGTTGTTCGATATCTTCCGAACATAATCGAAGTTCACAAAATAAAAAACAACATATACATCAAATGCATTGAGATAAAAAAACATTAACAAGGTATTGCAATATACAACAACACAAAAAAAATACAGATTGGAACCACACAAAAAAATATAGATTGCAACTAGACAAAAAATATATAGATTGCAAACCGAACAAAAAAAAAAAAGAAAAAAAGATTGCAACCTCTTCTTCAAATTGTAGCCTTGCACGTCTTCCGATTGTGGTTCGCATATTGCTTGCCCCACTACATTGAATTTGCTTTACTTTTCCCCTTTCGATGCAATCCACTTCTTCTTTGGACGTCCAGCTTGTCGGCGTGTTTGAGGTAGTAACACAACAGCTATTGCGCTGTCATAAACTAGCCTTCCAAGTGTAGGGACAGACAAAATACCCGCCAAATAGGTACTACGATAGAAATCAACACTGAAGAAATCTTCAACATAGTCATTCAAATTCTCCCCCGATATTTGAATGGCGGCGCAAGCATGTGCACATGGGAAACCTTTCAATTGCCATTTGAAACATGAACAAGTCCAATTCACAATATCCACTGAGACCGATGGGTGACAATGAACTTCAAATTTCCCTTCGGAGCATAAACCCACCAACCAGGTCCTACCGCTCTCAACATATTCTAGTAACTTCTTAACCCAAAATAGGCAAATGACACCAGACATCTTAATCAAAAGAACTCTTCTACTCGATATGTGGTCCATAAGTTGTACTCTAATCGTATCAATGCATTCCATTATAGGGAGGTTTTGGGCTTTAACAATCCAAGCGTTAAACGATTCAATAAGATTTAAATATATCTCCCCGTATCGTTGTCCAACAAAAAATGCATTAGCCCAATTCTCAGGAGGTAACTCATTCAAGAATGAAATAACCCTTAGCCCACCTTCAACAATAAGTCTATTTCTATGAATGGAAAACCCATTAACAGTTGGTGCAAACGCACACTGATCAAGTTTATGAAGCAGATTTTTTTTTTCCGCATATTATCCCTCCCGCTTAGTTTATCTCTTAGGTTACACTTCAAATGATGTAAACAAAATGCATGGGGGGATTCGGAAAGACAGTACGTACAACTTGAATCAAACCTGGTTGTCGATCAGAAATGAAAGTAATGCGCCGCTCATTAGAGATAATAGTCGACAATTGTACATCTTTTTTTTTTAAAAAAAAAAACAGATACTGCAACAAATAAAATAAAACATTATATAACTTTCGTTCCCGTCCTTCGTAGACGCAGCAAACAACGTTCCCTTATACCGACTCTTGAGGAATGTTCCGTCCATAAACAACATAGGCTAGCAAAACTTGAAGCCTTCAATGTACACCTTAAAAGACCCAAAAATTCACTTAAAATTACCAAGCTCCTGGTCATATGCTAAACAAATGTGGCAACCCGGGTTTGTCGACTGACAAACACTAATATACCACCTCAATAAGCTGTATGATGCCATATAATCACCATATAATAAATTCTAATATTTCTTTACACCTATCCATGCATGATTGTATGTTATCTCTAATCCATACGTGTTCTTGAAGTCAGAAACAACATCAACAGGACATTTTAGTGGATTTCCACGAATCTCAACTATCAACTTACTTGCAATGACATCGGAACTCATCCTTTCATTTTTGCAAGACCGAAATGACGCACGACAAGTATGTACGTTAGCCAACTTTCTAATTACAAAAATCCCAGTAACAATGTCAGCTCTAGCATGGACATTCCACTTACAGGAAGTGGAAGCCCTATGACAGCATGCAGCAGTGACTCGAGCAATGTCGTTCTCGTTCTTCAAATAATCGAAATAAAACCCAACCTTAATTGAATATTTGACTAGATCACTACGAAATTCACCTGCTCCCCCATCAAAATATTGACCCACCTCTCTAATAAGGGTGGATCACGACTTAGAACAATAATTTGTTGCATGATTGACACAATAAAACCCAAGAAAATCTATCACTTTGTCATGTGGGAGTGTGTGACGTCTCTTAATTGATAATCCGCTACAACAACTTCGAGAATTACCCAACACTAGCTCATCGATAATCTCTTTCACAACAACATTCAAGTATCCCAAATTTAACAACTTCACTAACTCTAATAAAGCTGAAAAGTCTTTTTGATCATTCAAAATACAGTTTAACTATCCCACAATTGAATAAGATATGCGCAATGAGTTACGTTGCAACACATTCCATCGCTCAATCAACTTATCGACTAACACATCTTATGTATATCTTTCATCATCAAGTTTCATCAAACACATTTCCTCACCAAACGTACATACCATGATTAACCTTCCCATTGTATGGAAACAAAATTGCAAGTTCATAAAATAAAAACATAATATTACATTCAGAGGATATCCACTGAAACATATTCACCACACATAAACTTGGGCGAAAAACACATTCAGCCCTACAACACATTATGTATGTTATCCAACCTCCCATTGTCCAAAACAAAACTGCAAATTCCTAAAATAAAAACATAAAAATTACATTCAATGGATATCCACTGAAACACATCAGCACACAGAAACTTGAGGACTGAAACATAATATTACATTCAGAGGATATCCACTGAAACATATTCACCACACATAAACTTGGGTGGAAAACACATTCAGCCCTACAACACATTATGTATATTATCCAACCTCCCATTGTCCAAAACAAAACTGCAAATTCCTAAAATAAAAACATAAAAATTACATTAAGTGGGTATCTACTGAAACACATTCAGCACACAAAAACTTGGGGACTGAAACATAATATTACATTCAGAGGATATCCACTAAAATAGATTCAGCACACAGAAACTTGAGAGAAAAACACATTCAGCCGTACAACACATTATGTATGTTATCCAACCTTTCATTGTCAAAAACAAAACTGCAAATTCATAAAATAAAAACATAATATTACATTCAGAGGATATCCATCGAAACACATTCAACACACAGAAACTTGGGGAATGAAATATTATGTTACATTCAGAGGATATCTACTAAAACATATTCAGCACATAGAAAACTTGTAGGAAGAACACATTTAGCCTTACAACACATTATACCACACGATATGCAACAACGAAAAACACAAAACACAGTTGATTATCGAACATCACCTCAAATCAGGAATCTACAAAATGCAGCTCAAATCGATTATCGAACATCACCTCAAACACGAGCAGCTACAATCTGAATCCCCAAAATGTGGAACGGGATTTCGAACCAGTTCCATTAATTATGATTTCGAACCACAGAAACAAATAATGTGGAGCGGAGAAATAGAAATCGGAACAAAAGGATCTTTCACCTATAGAACCCGAAGTCGCAGTGGCAAATTGGATCGAAATAGCTCGAACATTACTCAGCCAATGATAGAACATAATTCTTCCAACTCAAAACCTCCAATTATATACATATGAAGGGCAAAAATGGGATTTTCAACTTCGAAAATCATAGAAGAGGCACGAAAATTGTTCTCATAGCTGGTATCGAACTATTTCTGATGTTGCACTCAAGTCATTTGTTCTATATATACATGAGCCATACTAAACTGACGTTGCTTCAAAACTCTCTTATATATATATATGAAATATATAGTAAGGGCAAAAATGGAAACAAAACTCACTTGCCAAGTCAGCATAAGACTTTTCAAGTCAAAACACTTAAAATGAGAGTTTTCACATGAAAGGGGTTTTGATAGGACCACAAAAGTTGTTTCACCTTAAAAAGGGACTTTTAGAAGGAAAACCCATAATATTTTTGTACCGATGGAGAAGTATTCTTGGATCAATTTTTGTACTCAGAAATTAAGGTAGTGTTTGGTTAGCGTTCCCATTTTTCTCAACCCAATTAGGACGGATTGGATTGGGTTGGGTTGAGTTGCGAATTTTGTTTTTTACTGGGAACAAAATTATGTTTGTTAACGACAAGTTTTTTATTTTTTTAATTTAATTTATTTTATTTTATTTTATTTATTTATATATATATGTTTTTTATGTTGGGAAGAGAATCTCGTGTGGTAACAATATTATCCTAGATTTTGTTTTTTTTTAATTTATTTTTTCTTTTTCTTTTTCTTCTTTTCTCTTCCTTCGTCTACCTCTTGTCTTCAACTTCACCAAACCACATCACCTCCATTGATTGAATTACATAGAGATTTTCATGAACGAACAATGAAATCGAAATTGATTTCGTGAACGAACAACGAACAACGATTTCGATTTGAGATTCGATCGATTTCAATTTCAATTTGAGAATGAACCAAAACAACGAACTATTTTAATTTGATATTTCGATTTCGATTTGAGGATCAATCGATTTTGATTTGAGAATGAACCAAAGCAACGAACAATTTTGATTTGAGATTCGATCGAATGAACGCTAAATTAGTAACGAATGAACCAAACCCTAAAGAATGAACGAAATCGAAACCTGTTTGATTTGAGTAACGAACGAAATCGAAACCCTAAATGGCAAGGCCGATGCCGATAGTGATGGCAAGGACTGCGACAACAATGAGTTCGGCGAAGACGATGGCAAGGACAACGACGACGATTGCAATGAGGCGGAATGAGCGGCGAAGACGATTGCGAGGTAGAGGACTTACAAGTCACAACAACGAAAATATATGATAAAGAAAGGAAAAAGAAAATGAGACTAACAAAAGTAGAACACTGAAACTCAATAACAATTAAAGTAATTCTTAGCATGTCCTTTTTCATAGGTTCAGGTTTTTTTGGAAAAAAAAAGAATTCTTTTTTGTTTCTCATTTCTTTAGTATTTTGAGAATCAATTCTCATTTTTTGGGTTAGGTTGGGTTGAATTTTGTGTTTGTCAAACGCGTTCCCAAAAATCAATCCCAAAATTTTTAGGTTGGGTTGGAAACACTAACCAACGGGGCCTAATCTTCCGATCGGAAAAAGCATGGCCCACATATTAAGTCAATAATAGTTAATGATATGAGGGGTATGGGGGACATTATACATGCATGCATTTACATTTACATTTACATTTACTTACACTTGTTTATTTATTTATTTATTTTTTCCTTGGGAATGCAAGGCAAATTGGGGGGGGGGGGGGGGGGCGGGGGCGGGGGGTTCATGGTGAATGATGAAGCCATTGTGGTAATGTGGGTTCTATTATATGTACGTCTATTTTGAAAACTAGGACTAATTATGGATAATGTTATTCTCACTCTTAAGATCTTCGTTTAAATTTAAATTAACAATAAAAATCTATTATTCAATGTCAATTATTAGAATTTAAATCTGAAACATCTTGTCATTTTAACTATTATCGAAGACATTCCATGTCATTTTTATAACACTTGCGATTAGAGTTGCTAAGGAACAAATCGATCGTAAAATACTTGAGCTCCGCTCGAATATATATGATGTTTCAGAACATTGATATATTCTTTCTTAAGACCAACCTCTAAATTTTCAGAAATATCAAATTATTACCTTTTGTTTTCATTGTATCATTGGATTCCATTAATGCGGGCTAGTAAATTACGTTTACATTTAATAAGATTTCAAAAGTTTATTTTTGAGGTTTTTATTATTTAGACCTAAATCAAGGGATCATGTAGAGAAAAACCTAATAAAACAGTTGGGTTAGGGTTCAGACCACACCGTATAAGGAGAATAGTTTTTAGTCCTCCGGTGATTCGCAAGTGCTTTGCGATAGACAATTATACCCCTGCACGATCGGCGGGCCCAACAGGACTGAGGAAAATAGTTATGGTAAGTGACAAAACAAGAATTTTAGGAAGATTTCCATTATATGTACGACATTCCTTACTCATGGTGAAGATTTTCAAATTTATTCCATTGAAATTGTAGGCGTTGCAGAGTTATTTTACTAGTTGGTACGAGAGGAAGAAGATGAGATGACGACGAGCTGAGACATACGACGGCGATTGGAGAGTTTTGTACGACAAGAAAGCTTCGTTTGTTCGATTGATTTAGTGAAAAAATATTTTAATAGTGATTAATGAGTTTTTTTTATTCGTTTTCGATGTGTGCGATCATGTTTTTTAAATTTGTGATTTGAGTTTCGTGATCAGTTGATGCCCCCTGTTCTTCAATTGGATGTCAGTAATGTGTAACGTTCATGCACATACATAAACAAGGATAATACAAGCAAAAACGATGCTAATAATTAAAAAAGTTGTTCGTTAACATTTTATTAGTTCCTTTTGTAATCGTCTCATTTTTACGTTAACATGTGAATGGAGCATGTATGGGGGGAAAATACGAGGTTTAACATGGGTTTTTGTTTCACACATTAATGTCATGGACACATGTTTGATGTGAAAATAGGTCCTCTTTAAGCAGAGAGAGGGGCATTAACATTAACGCATGCATGTTGCAATCATGTTTCGCGTGGTTATGAGGGATGTGTTTGTACGTTAACATTCATGCACAAACTTTTTTGAACTGAAAATAGTTTTTCGTTAGTAAGGGATCATGTTAACGTTCACACATTCATGTGTTTGGTTAAATTTCGCTTATTGAGAGAGGAAGACGATAACATTAACGCGTGCATGTTTTGCAATATCTTTGCATGTTTTACAAGAAATGTGTTCATACGTTAACATTCATGCGCAAGTTTTTCGAGGTAAAAATAGTTTTAATTAGTAATTGATCACATTAACATTCACACATTCATGTTTTTTTGCAATCTATGTTTTTTAATAGAATGTTTGTAGTACATCTGGTGCATTTTTGCTTTTGCAAATTTATTGGGGGTAATGGTGTTGTATAATTTTGATGTGCAAATTTGACGGACACTCGTTGGGCATTAGAGTTGATACTGATTTCATGCATGAGTTGTTAATTCAAAATTTGTTGTCGATGTGGGACGTGTTGAGGGATGATTCGTTCGAGATGTGTTACTTGATACTAGGACATGATAGGTGCCTAATATCGTGCCAGAATGACTTAGAAGTGATAGTTAGTCTTGCATGCTCATTGAAACTCGAATTCGTGGTGGTGAAAATAAAGACATGTGATAGTGAGAGTTGGTCAAGTGGTAGTCGGCATAAAATGCTTATTGAATATCCAAGAGGACAGGGGGCCATAGGCGACATGAATAGGGACGATGACTTGTTGACAGTTTTTTGCCCATTGCCTAAAAAATATTACTATTCGATAACTGGGTTGAAGGCATCAAAGAAATCAAACAGATTTTTTAAGGGTGGAATATCAGAATTCAGAGAAATACTAAGGAAATATGTTGTGCAAGTTGGGTTCACTTTTCAATTCGTAAAGAACGATAAAAAAGAGTGACATCTGAAAGTTCACTAAAGGAAGAAAGAGGATTTGAATGGAGAGTGCTTGAGAGATTGGATGAACAAAACAATTTTTTATTTATTTTATTTATTTTTTAATTTTTTATATTTGGTAGTTAGAGAGTAATCATTGTTGCGGCGCTACTTATAGGATGACGAGGAACGAGAAGATAAATTTTAGCGTTGTTATGTCATATATGTTAGACTTAGTTCGGAATGCCTTGGCCACTGACATTATGTATACTTTTAAGAATGACTACGCAATTGACATCCCATATCATATTGCATGGAATCGAGTAAAGAAGGCACAAAATGATTTGTATGGTGATTATGAGTCGTCATACGATCAACTGCGTTGGTATTTGGATGCATGTATGCGAACGAACCCAAATGGTCATTTGGTGTTGGATTACAACAAAGAAACGGGCCATTTTAAGAGACTTTTTGTATCATTCAACGCAAACGTACATAGATTCAAATATTGCAGGCCGATACTATTCCTTGATGGGATGTTTCTAGGGAGTAGGTACAAGGGTTATTTGTTGGGGGCCGTGCAAAGGATGAAAACAACGGTAATTATTTTATTTTTTATTTGTGTTTAAAGGTAGTGTCACGCAAATTCGTCTGCTAACTTGTTTTTCAATATGGCACAGGTTTGTTCTCAATTGTATTTGAAATCATTGATGTGGAGAACAATGTCAACTGGTACTGGTTCATGTTGAATTTATCAAACGTTATGGAGAATGAACGTTTGTTAACATTCATTTTTTATCATCATAGCACTATTCTCAAAGGGGTTAGAAGGATGTTCCCAAAATGCTATCACTCATATTGTTTGAACTACTTGAAGAATAACTTGAGGGACAAACTAGCAGAAATAAAATAAGCATTCAAGGAGAAGTTAGTGTACAAATATTCGATGATGGCATACACAACGACGCTTAACAAATAATACCAGTTGAGAGAAGAATTAAGAGCAGAAAGCATGG
Organism: Eucommia ulmoides; assembly: GCA_016647705.1. Lineage (NCBI taxonomy): Eukaryota > Viridiplantae > Streptophyta > Magnoliopsida > Garryales > Eucommiaceae > Eucommia > Eucommia ulmoides. The sequence continues at coordinate 31,476,210 of CM028327.1, read as the reverse complement.
GACGAGTAGAGAATTTTCTCGAAGATGTCGTGCCCAACAATTTTTGCAATATGTTTTTCTAAGGCAAAAGATATGGTGAGATGTCGTCCAACTTAGCGGAGTCGTTCAATGCATGAATTCGTGATTATCTTTACCTGCCCATCATATTGATAGTTGACAAGATTAGGTGCAAGTTAATAAACCAGTTGTCAGTTAAATGTGCCGAATCGTTGTCGATGAAGAGTTTTCTATGCTCGGTCCCGAATCAGATGATTAGTGATAAACGAACATGGAATGTTTTCGAGTGTGGTAAGAGCGTCTACGAAGTGAATTCGAACCCCTCTGTTTTGGTTGACGTGGAAAAAAATGTGTACATATTTTAGCTAGTAGGGAAATGGTTTCTAGTGTGTTTATGCTTGCGTGGCGATACAAAAAAGTGCCCAAAACATATATTCGTTCATTGAGGTGTTCTTTTTGGTAGAATATTACAGGATGGCTTATTCAAAAGGTATATACAGCGTCGGAAACTGTGATCATCTATCCAATCACAAAAAAACAACTTGGTCAACTGAGGAAGAAACATATTCCATCAAGAGGTGAGATCGTAGAAATAAGATACGGTAGATGTAAAAGATACAGTCATCATAATAGGAAGACTTGTACTGTTGCAATTAGAAGCAACGATCATCTTTACGTAGACTGTTTCATTTAATTGTTTGATGTACATTGGACCTCATGTTTTGTGGGAGATGTTTGTTTATGAAGTGTTTGGATTTAACACAATAATACATCTGTGTTGTTTTGGAAAATTCATTTTTTTAAAACAACCTATTGGTAAGCATGATGATTAAAGAAAAATAGATATATTTGTAACACAGGAATATTAAAGTATATACACTTACGTTAACGTTAAAGTAATCAATACATTATGGTATTAACGTGTTCCAAAAATCATTACGCAATAAACATCCAAAATTTACATGAATGTTAAAGCACACAATTGAGTTAATGTCAAATACAACACAATGAAACAATTTTCAAATACAACTTTGTAGTATGTGAAGGTTAAAGTAAATACATTTTACGTAAAAGTTAAAGCAAATAAATACGTTAAGGCATTCACATGTTTCCAAAAATACATAAATGTTAAAGCAAACACTTGCTTATTTCTCAACATCCAAAATTACATGAATGTTAAAGCACATAATTGAGTTAATGCTAAAGTCATATACTACACAACGAAACATTTATGCAAATGTGGCTTTGCAGTATGTGAATGTTAAAGTAAATACATTTTACATAAAAGTTAAAGAAAATAAATACGTGAAGGCGTTCTCATGTTCTTAAAAATCATCACGCAATAAACATAATTTTTTTTTACATGAATGTTAAAGCACATGCATTCTTTTAACATTTCATAACATGCCAAACAACGAATAATGTTAAAAAACATATACAATTTAGATTGTTTTTATTTCACAAAGGTACATTTTTTTTAGACTCGGATGCAATTGCATTGGACTGGGTATGTTTGCTAATATCACAATCATTGGGGGACCAGTTGTAGTATAGATGGTCCAGGAAAGCATGGAATGTTGCTTTCCTAACACTTCGTAGCTCGACCATCGAAAGCTTGTTTGCGACCTACTTGTTATGAGCATATTATTGCATGATGTACATGACGAAAACACCACAATCAGTCCTACAACGGCGTAACTAGATGAAAGTTTAAAACATTTTGTAATGTCAAAGTGAGAGTCATATAATCTAGTATGCGAGGCACAAGTTTGAATGTGTTCGCTTACGCCCCTTTCTACTGCGAAAAATCTGGAAATGGTTCAATACGTACATCACCCTTCCGGGTCTGTATGCGCGCATCGATATGTTGCTCCACATTTTTCTTCTGTTTATAGTTTTAGTCAGATAAATAAAACATATTGTATTTGAAGACAAAAAGTTTATGATAGGGTTTTGAATGCCACTACCTGAGCATTTCTATAGTAATAATCATTGGCGGGATTCCTTGCGTGGATGGAATTGTAGAATATCCATTTTTTTTTAAGATGTCCAGAACCATCATAGTCCAGTGATTTCGTGAGGCATGCCGACCAAGCGTGTTCATTGGAAAGATGATGTACCTACATTTACTGGTGAATACACTATTGATCGTGTGGTATAAGCCCTTCAGAAGTTTCTTGTTGTTTTCTTTAATAATAGTCTATCATGTTTTGAGTTCCGATGTTAGCGTGTTTGAAGGTAAAATAAATAAATAAAAAGAAATAGATGACCAAACAATGTATCTTACCTATACGCTCGCTATTGCGAATTTTGCCTCATCCAATAGCCCGATGGATTACTGTCCCTGTACATGATTGAGTGCTTTCACTTATTCCTCCAATAATTCTCCAAAAGAATCGATAACCTGAGGAAAGAAGAAGACATTGAAACGAACAGTATAGGTAAAATATTTTCCCAACGACATATTTTTTTTTTTTTTTTTTTTTTTTTTTTTTTTTAACATTTATGCAATAGTAGACAAGTAAACATTTACACAAACTAAAAAACGTAAATATTTACGTAAACCAAAAAACATAAACTTTCATGTAATAAACGTAAACATTTACGTAGTACAGAACAGGGGAAGGAGGTTTGCATGTAGGAGTAGATTCTTACATTATCGACGATTTACTTCTCCATGAGAATACATTTGACATCGTCATACATAACTTGGGCCAACTGTTTTCCTCCACCAGACACGAATGCTCTGCAACATTATTACAAAACAATATCAACTGGTACGCAACATTTTAGGAAAAAGATATTTCTTGTAAATTGGTCAGTGAGTTAACATTTGTTTACCCTGGTACCCTCTTTAGAGAATATTAGCTGTAACCTCTCCCATTCATTGTCATCAAGCATAATCTTGACCTTCGTCTCTTTTCAAGTTGGCATTTTTGTGTTTCCTTATATATTTTTAGTGGCAAGTCATCGACGTTAATTATAACGGGGTTTTTTAATTTGTTTCCCTTCCCTTTTGTTTTTGGATAAACAAAAATCACTCTTCCATTTCTTTGGATGCCTTTTTTTTTTTTTTTTTTTTTTTTTTTTTTTTTTTTTTTTTTTAACCCACTGAACCATGGAGCTAACATTTGGTATTGCCCATTCATGTGACATGGTTGTCGCGACTAAAGATAAATCACCAGGGCCGGCTACTAGATGATCTTGCGACATGATTGACGCACCTTAGATTTTAATTAGCAAAAGAAGTAGACAATTGGGAAGAGGATGAAAAGAAGTGTTATCCCTTCCTCTCTAAGTTATCCAAATCCGTTTATTCCGAAAATAGTTTTTCAAGGGCTTTCTGTTGGTTTTGAAAAACGTCTTGGACCGAGTTGTTTTTGTTAAAAATGAAGTCGTCACCTATCATAGGGTTAAATGGTGTCCTAAGTCACCAGGATTTTTGAAATTCATTTTTCCTTTTGAAATGACCCGTGTTTTAACTTCCATAGGTCTATGAACTAGAGATGTTTTTTAAGTTCGGGAGTCAGTTATGCTTGGGGAAGGTGTTAGACATCTCAAGACACCCGTTCGAAGACGATACCTCAGTCTAAATAGATATTCAATGTTAAACATTATCCAAACAGTTTTCTTTCATTTAGTTAAACATAAATAATTCCTATTTTTAATGTTTTTGTTCTTTTTATGTATTTTTGACATGATTTAAGGGAAAACAGATAAATACTATGGCTAATACTAGTCAGCGACACACAATAACAGTTTATATATAGACAAATATGTAAATATGCAAGCTATACTACATGAAATGCAAACTAAGACTAAGTTGTTTAGATATGCGACTGAACTCGCACGTGGGTTGCCTACGTATCTCGAATGAAAATCAAATCATCATGTAGTTTGTTCTAGTTCGGGTAAGGACATGGTTAATTACTAGAGGTGTGATCGAACCCTTATGGGTTGCCTACGTACCTTGGGTGGTTACCAAAGATCAGGTCAGATATAGTTCATCCTTGTCTCATTGAAAAATGGATTCATTACTAGAAGTGTGACCGAACTCTTATGGGCAGCCTACGTACTTTGGGTACTTACCAAAGATTAGGTCGAACATAGTTCAGTCTTGTTATGTTTGAAAATTTGGGCTGGTTTTAGTTAAACTTGAGTTAGTTTAGTTAAGTTTTGGTTGATTAGCAGTTAGTTTTGGTTGAACAAACCTAAATGACAACCTTGAAACAAAACTTTGATTTTGTCAAGAACCTCAAATGAACTCTTTTGCTTTGATTAATTTAGAGTTTGTGTGTGAGTTGTGAGTTAAAAAGGAAAATAAATATCATATATTTATGCCAGTCTTACTCGTAACTTAGGAAAATGAGAAGGTTTCTGAAGAAGAATCACACATATCTCCGAAGGAATAGAGGCTCTTCCTTTATCCTGAGTTCTAAGCCACAATGGTATATCGGTGTAGTATATAAGTATATATGTATATATGTGTGTTTATTTAGCAAAAAATAGAAAATAAATATGGTGTTCTTGGGGAGAATCGTATAGGCTATGTACAACTCATGGTGTGAATAGTCATTTTGCTCGAATCCACACACATTTTTATTACGTGGTTGGATGAGTTGATGTTTTTTGAATGTCTTGGCATATTTTTAATGATATTAAACGTTTTGAATAATTTTTGTATGATTTAACCCTAATTTGGTTGTTATGGTTAATATTAGGTGCTTGCTTGATGTTCTTGACAAAATCAAATGCTTGTTAGGTTGTTCTTAGGTTTGTTTGATTTTTATGGGTTTTATGTGTTAAGAACATGAAAGGAAATATATTATTTACAAGATCCTACTATATACAAGACAATATGCACAAAATCAACCAAGAATCATCGGGGGTTTGGTAGAAACATACGTACGTAGGGGATGTGGTATTCCCTAAGTGTTTACCTTATTCTCCTTGATTGGTGTTTGGATAATGGTTGATCAGTGGTCACGATTATTTGATTTCCTAGCCAAGAACCCAAGAAAAACAACCTACTTAGGGGTTGTAGTCGTCCCTAAGTAGCATTCCTCATTTTCTTATTGGCTCGATGTTGATCAATGATCCTCGATCCTTGAAGTTCTTGTTCTAAGAACTTCAAGAATTCCTTCTACGGTTGGATTTTCATAGAATAATGACGTGTTTTTTGAGAAATTCGCTTGAGAGGCCTAGGACCCAAGAGATGTGCTCGAGTTTAGAGAGAGAAGATAAGCCTTCAAGTTTTGAAATTTATGAAATAGGTCCCCTATTTATAAGACTGGTATGCCTGCGCATTGGTCTATGGGTAGGAATAATCAAGCTATTCCTTAGGCAGTGTCTAGCCTAGGGGACTTGTTGCCTTGTTCTGGTTTGATTTGGCTTGGAATGAATTTAGGAGAAAAGGCTAGATTCTCAAAGATTTGGTAATCATTGGCAATCATTACCAATGATTTCCAATCATTACCTCTCAACCAATGAGGTTCCTTGCACATGGGTGCATTTATGACTTGATAGGATGGATCTGGTTCGGTTTAGGGGTTAAACATCGGTTAGATCCACTATTTCGATTTGGTTGTTATAAATGCTCCCAAAGTGCATTGAACCTAGTCCTTAGGTATTAATTTTCATTTAATGCAAAGTTATGTGTCATGACTTGGAGGTCACATATTCGGTTCATTTCGGAAGGAATCGAGTTTTCTTGTAACCGTCAGTTGGTTTCAAAGTTACCAAATTATCCTCAGATATTTGTTTTTGAAAATATTTAGATCTTTTGAACCTAGCTATACCATGTCATCCCAAACATTTAATGATTTATGGGATGTGCATTAAATGCTTTTCTTGGAGGCTACTCATCCGGTTTGGTTTCGGTAACGGATCGTCATGATTCAAGGCTTTCGGTTGGTTTCTAAGATATTTTGCTTAAAATATCTAGGTACCTTGAATGTGGTCTTCACATGTCATCCCAAGTATTTAATGCTTGATGGGATGGGCATTCAATGGATTGCTTCGAGGTTACTCTTTTAATGCTTTGCTTAGGTAGCAAACCGAATCGATTTAGTTTCGATAACGGTTGGTTGCACCGTAAGTGTCTTGATTACCTTCCTTTACCATTCGGTAGGAAACTTCTCGGAAGGCTCCTTAGTCATCATAAGGCTTGGTTTGTGGGCCTTAAATGATGGCTAGGCCCATTGATTGCTTGGGCTTAGGGTGATTTGTGAAGACTACTTAGATTTGGTGAAAATCCAAGTCAAGCCCAATCGTTAAATTACCTTGTGATTTAGGACTTTGTGATGACCTTTCCAAGACTTGATCAAGGTGTCTTGGATTTTTTCTTGGTAGTATGTGATGTGGTATGCATGAGCAAAATAATTATTTTTGGAGTTAAATTTGATTAGATTCAGTGAAAAGTAAATGTTTCAAAGTCAAAGTGGGGTAACTAAATTAATTGTTTGAAATGTCCTATGATTTAAGGGTAGTGACTAAGATTTATCTATACTAAAGATGAGTTTATGAAAATCAAACCTTAGTAAAGTCATTTTAGACCTCCTTAAATCATGGGAATTTTTATTTTGACCCAAAACTTTTACTTAGTCTTATTTTGTCAAATTCAATATTTTTGCGTTTTTGTCATATTTTTTTGGTTAATTTTCGTAAATTGTGCAGTGGTGGATATGGTTGTTTGGTTCGATGTCGAGTAGGCCTTTAATTTTACCTCAAGTTCTTGGATTTGTTTATTTAGCGCCATGTTTAGTTTTGTGTTGTATTTCACAGTTTCTTTCTTCTCATCCTCTAGCATTTTGTTGATTTGTCTTGCTCCTTTAAGCTCAAAAGCAACACATTCTTTCTTCAACGTTTCAACAGTTTGTTTGCATGACGCCAACTCCTTAGTGAGCTCTTTAAATTACCTCTAAACTCAACTTTCTCTGCATCGAATAGAGGTTCTCAATATTTCTGTGTGACGTCATGCACGTTGATTTTGGTTGGGATGTCTATTTTTCCCCCCACAGCTTTATCCGATTATGAGAATAGGTCAGAGACTGACCGTTCATAATGGTCTTTCTATTGTATGAATGATGCGTTAAGACCACCAAACTCATTTTTCTGATCAATGTTATTGGCGGTTACTTTTACATTGACCCTATGCAATGCCTCAATCATTTTGTTTTCTTCCATTTGTTTTGTTTCAAACTCCTCCTACATCAGATCAAGTAATTGGTAGATGTTTCCTAGCGCAATTGCGTGTGCAGACGAGGTTGCATATGTGCTCTTGGATGGTGTTGCATAGGTGCTCTTGGATGGTGTTGCATATGCGCTCTCATTGACGTCTGCATCAACCTTAGACACAGGTCTCTTGCTCTTATGAACTCTGGTCTTATTGATGATTGAGTCGTCACTCTCTCGTTCTTCAATGCAATCTCCATTTGCATCTCTGCCAAAGTCTCTTCAATAGGTTGGTCATTCATCATCAGGGGAGAACCACAACAGAGTATAATAACAAACAGTGCATAAATATTCACACACATTGACAATCAATTAACATTCACTCATTTTTTGTTATTCATGAATATTAAATCATCATAACACACTGTATAATACTAACACACACAACGCATGGATTTGTTACCTTATGATTTGGTACGTGGCTAATGGTGATGCTCCCTAGCTTGGAAGAATAATTGGTAAGGCACCATCTCTCCAATCATGGCACACAATTTTTCCTCCCCTCAATTGGTTGCAGCAACGTTGTGTGTTCGCACAACTAGTACTAGTGAACAAAAAATTTTACGTGAGGAATTCAAACATTCACACTAGAACTTTTATTGGAGGCAATGACAAAATAGGGTTAAACATTTTTTTAGTGAGTTTTATACCTGTAGAGCAAGTACGCACCCCGTGACCAATAGGGGTTCCATGCATAACTTCTTCAGACTAGTCTCCAACTCTGTGAAGATTGTGTCTGTCCAATTATACTGGGCCATATCCTCAATCATCTCAATGTACCGGACTAACCACTTCGTGACTTGTTATCCAGTGGTTGCAAAGAAGCATGTTATCATAAAGTGCAGAATGAGTATACGGACAACATCTTTTATCGTTTCTTCGTCTGTGGTAGTCACTTTCTTTTCCACCAACAACGTAAAGTACATGACGTTAAACTCCTTTAAATGCCAGCTTGGAATTGAACGAAGAGTTGGCTTTCGTGTATCTATTTTGCACAATAGGCTCTTCGCCTGTCATGATCCCGAAAGTTAGTTATCTATCTAGCGGTGTTATTTGGACGAGCTTGTCATAGATCCTAAAAGCTGACTGAGAAGGGTTATAGCACATGATCATCATTTCTATGAGATCATTGTGCTTGTGGATTTTCTCTAGTATGACCCTTTGCGAGTACAACGTCTCAAACAATTTTGCAAACAATATCTTTACCAAAAGCAATTTATGTTGATCATTGAGTTTGCAATCTTTCTGCAGCTCATAAGTCTACTTCAGGTTGCAACAATACAAGAATGTTTGCTAGCTAGCTGATAGGTGTAAATTACCTATCTATTTCCAATCCGAACAGTGTTAGTTTTCGAGTATGTTTAGTATATTTTAATATGTTTTTATGTGTTTTTGTATAAATCAAGTGGTTGAGGTGAAACGGGATGAAAACATATAAAAAATGATCACATCGGATCAAAGACGGTGGAAGAACGGTGGAAAAATGGCAAAGAAGCTGAAATTCAGAACCTGTAGCCACCGCCGTGACGACCAAACCACTACCGCGACGGTCAAAGTACAGAGCCATACCTAAACTCACTGCAGTTTTACCACCTAGGCGGTCAGAATGCAGAGACTTGGTTCACTGTTCTACCGCCACTGCAATAAAATAATAGCCACGACGATAATCTAACCGACCTTCCACCACCGCGACGGTCACCTTTGCACAGATTTAGATATTTATTTTAAATATTTTCCCTATTTATACCCCCTCCTCTCCTCTCTCCATCTATTTGAGCCTCTTAGAATATATCTAAGGGTAGGTAGAAAAGTTTTAGAGGGGGAGCTCACATCCCGAGGTAGAAGAAGACAGTAGAGCGATCGTTGAACGGTTCTTAGTGGCTAAACTTCAGACTTGGCTAAGTTCTTCAATTTTTTCCCTTATTTCTTTAAGTTAGGATTTTGTGAGCATGTTTAGCTCGTTCTTATTTGTAAATGCAGTTATGGCCGTTAGTTAAACGGGGATTGTATAGGGATTAACAATATATTTATAAATATGTGTTTTGAATGATTTCGGTCCTGTGTTTATGTTTGTTCTTCAAAGTTTGATTGTGTTTATCATATTGTTATGTTTATTATGCTGAGATAGATATATCAAGAATACGGGGTTTGACACTCGGAAGAGGTAACCCCGGATTCAGACTAAAGTAAACATAACGCCAATCGATGACATTAGGGCAAGACTCACGTAACCTAGGGTTGTTAAGACATTGAGGGGGAATTCTTCGTTGACTCGAAGTCATGTATTCCCCCGTCTTACACTCGGGGGAGGTGGCGGTGTTGTTTTAGAATTGAGATTGTTGATAGGGTAAACACAATGCGACAATCCAATAACCCAGTCGGGAGTTGGATTGTATGCAATGAATGATGTTGTGGCAAGACTCACGTGACCTAGGGTCGTTAAGACGTTGAGGGAGACTTCTTTATTGACACGAAGTCACGTTATATCCCTCGTCTTATACTCGGCAGAGGTGGCGGGGGAGTTTACGAACTGAGATTGTCAAATTGGTCGAACACCGTAAACGTAAGTCAATCTAGATTGAACACATATTTGTAAACCGAGTTAATCCCTAGACAATTATTTCCCCTAAAACATCTCATTATATCCCTAGACCTTGTGGACACGATAACCCTAACTCTCCCGATTTATACTAAAACTTAACCTCGTATACTTGCGAGTGAAAGTAGAGGCGTATTTAAGCGCTACCAAATTTTTGGAGTTGTTTATGAGGATTGTGTTTTTTAATATTATTGATATTGTGAGTAAATAACCGAATTTTACTTTAGGCATTTCTTTTGTGTATAAATTTTTTTTTCTTTGTAGTATTTGTTTTTGTTTTTCTGCAGGGTGCTTGAAGATGGTAGATCAACAGGCACTCTTGCAGTTCTTTCAACGGCATTCTGAGTCATTTTACTATACTTGGGATCAATACAAGGATTTGCTACTCTAGTTTCCGAACCATCATTTCCCAACGGAGAGTCAACTCCTCAATTTCCTCGACGAGTTACAAGTCACAACTAGAATATGGGTAGAAGAAGGAAATGGTACCCCCTCTCTCTATGACCTTACCGCGGATGAATCCATTTGGTCGTTGGAGGAAATGTCAGCCTATGATTATCAGAGTTGGAATCATTCACCAAGTCACCAAAACTTGGGGGGTTTTTTCTAACACCACGGTGCCATAGCTAGACATTCTGGACCAAGATGATGAGTCTTCCCCCGCCTTGGAGGAAATGCTCGCAACCATTATAGGGGAGACTAAAAGATTGTTGAGGGAGATTCATGACTGGATCAATGAGCATGATGATTGTCTTGATCATATCGAGATGGTATGCACTGACATCGATAAGACCATAACGTCTTTGCAGATACAAATCGGTCATCTTCTTTGCTTCGTTGAGGCTGAGATGGAAGTGGTGGCACTGAGAGGTAAACAAGATGAATCCAATTATGAAAGCCACCGTGAGTAACCGGAGACAAGCGGAAGGTACTTGGGTGAGAGCAATGAAAATTCACATATTAATCGTTATGAATTTTCACCGTTTGAATTCTAGCTCATGACGCTGCAATTGATCCAAGACGATCACATCTATGAGGATTTGATGTGGCTCACTTGTCCTTCTCCACTATTAGCAACGTTCTTTCATGCCCACCAAGTACATGAGCCAGTGAGGTATGCCGTTGAAAGCTCGAGCCATCCAAAGAAACATCTCGCCAAGCTTGAGGGCATTGATAACCAAGACCCATATGTAATGTTATTTGACATGTACTATGGGCGGAACCCGCTCTTTGACGAGTACTTTGGCATGTTGGGCTGACAACCTTAAACAAAGCGCTTCTTGGGAGACAACCCAAGGAAAAATAAGTTAGTTCCATCTCCGCTAATTTAAGTCGGAGGCGAGATTTTCTCATTTCCTAGGTACGTGTTTTAAACTCCCGTCTTCATTTTCATGCTATATTCTATCTATTGGGATCGCTGATGTGTTGTTTTGAACATCACCTATTTTAAGTTGGTGGTGATGTATTAGTTATGTTTTATTGTTTTCTATGTATTCATGCTTGTTTAGGATTAGTTGTTGTGAATGTGTTGAGTTTTGACGTCATCTGGGTCATTACCCGATGATGAGTCTGTCCCTTGCTTGTTTATTGAGGTCGAGCGTAAAACTCATGCATGTATGTTTTGTGTGCTCAAAGTTATGTTTTAGTAATAGTTATTATAGATCCTACTTGCACCAGCACGAAAACTCATTATAACCGTCTAATTGATTTGAAAACGATTATCTGTCACCTAAATTCATGACATTAGGGTTTCTAGAACTTGATTCGGGGGAAAATTCGAGGTGAAATCCTAGACGAAGTAGTTCAGAAGACATGATTTACGCATTCATTTTTCTCGCTTGAGCCTTTTTAAGTCAACCTTGTTAAATCATTACCCCTTATTACCCTGTCAAAACTTAAATTCCATTTTAATTCTGAACACTTAACCAATACCATGGCCAATTGAATTCCTTCCAGTCCTTTATTGCTAAACCAAAGGCATAATTTGAACGAATCAAGTTAGCATTCATTGTGCTACTTGAAGTGAGCGGTTGGGATTAGGTTGAACTTCTAATTGGTTTGGTATTCGAGTACTCACTCATTGTTTTTGTTCATTTTTCACACACCCCTTAAATTGTAACAATCAAATAAGTTTGAGGGTGTGTTCGTTGATAAAAAAAAAAAAAAAAGAATTAAGTGTACATATAGTTTTTATTTTCCGTTTCTTTTTGACAAGTAAGTACATCGTTTTTAACGTATGTTTAGGGTTGCTTCCCATTTTAAGTATGGTGTTTCGAGTGTGAGAGTTCCAAGTGATGTGCCTTGGGTAACGTCAAATTAACGACGTTAACTAGTTTTCTCTTCCAAATTTACCCTTGGCCATTTGTCCTAAACCGAACCAAGACTTATTGATCTTTTTGAACTTCCGAGCCTACATTAGTGGAGAATAGATCCCGGGTCAAGCCTATGGATTCCCCATACCTTCCGGTTTTTTTCTGTCATGCGCTGATATGGTGGATAATCCAATCCGATTAATAGACAGTTTTATATTTGCGTTTTAAACACACACACACACACACACTTTAGCAAGATCTATAACGACATTTAATATTATAAATGTTGAACTTTTAGAACATTACATGGCATGTTTTATGCCTGAACTCGATAGGATTGGCGGCCGATGAGGGATAGTTCGTTTGGTCGGTAAATGATACTCAAAACTTGCATATATTTGTTTTTCATGTTTTTCATTTTTAGTACTTAGTTTTTATATTTTCTTTTATTGCATGAGTGTTTTGCTCGAGGACTAGAAATATTCCGAGTTTGGGGGTATTTGATAGGTGTAAATTACCTATCTATTTCAAATCCAAACATTGTTAGTTTTCAAGTATGTTTAGTACGTTTTAATATGTTGTAATGTGTTTTTTTTTATAAATCAGGTGTTTGAGGTGAAACGAAATGAAAATGGATAAAAAACGATCACATCGGATCAAAGGCGGTAGAAGAACAGTGGAAAAATGGCAAAGAAGTTGAAATTCATAACCTGCAGCCATCGCCACTGTGGTCAAAGTACAGAGCCATGCCTAAACTCACTACAGTTTCACCGCTTAGGCGGTCAGAATTCAGAGACTTGGTTCACTATTCCACCATTGTGTCGATAAAGTGATACCCGCAATGATAATCTAACCGACCTTCCACCGCTGCGGCGGTGAATCCTACCGCCTCAGCGGTCATCTCTGTACAGATTTAGATGTTTATTTTAGATATTTTCCCTATTTATACCCCTTCCTCTCCTCTCTCCGGCCATTTGAGCACCGTAGAATATATCTAAGGGTAGGTAGAGAAGTTTTGGAGGGGGAGCTCACATCCCTAAGTGGAGGAAGACAGTGGAGCAATTATTGAACGGTTTTTAGCGGCTAAACTTCAGACTTGGCTAAGTTCTTCGATTTCTTCCCTTATTTATTTAACTTAGGATTTTTTGATCATGTTTAGCTCATTCTTTATGGCCATTAGTTAAACATGGATTGTATAGGGATTAACAATATATTTATAAATATGTGTTTCGAATGATTTCGGTGTTGCATTTATGTTTGTTCTTCAAAGTTTGATTGTGTTTATCGTATTGTTATATTTATTATGCTTAGATAGATATATCAAGAATACGAGGTTTGGCACTTAGAAGAGGTAACCCCGGATTCGGACTAAAGTAAACATAACGCCAATCGATGACATTGGGGCAAGAATCACGTGACCTAGGATCATTAAGACGTTGCTAGGGACTTTTTCATTGACTTAAAGTCATGTATTCTCCCGTCTTACACTCGGGAGATGTGGTAGTGGAGTTTTAGAACTGAGATTGTCAATAGGGTAAACACAATGCGACGATCTAATAACTCGGTCGGGAGTTGGATTGTGTGCAATCAATGATGTTGGCGCGAGACTTACATGACCTCGGGTTGTTAAGATGTTGAGGGGGCCTTCTTCATTGACACGAAGTCACGTTATATCCCTCTTCTTACACTCGAGAGAGGTGGCGGGGAAGTTTACGAACTGGTATTGTTTAATAGGTCGAATACTGTAAACGTAAGTCAATCGAGATCGTACACGTATTTGTAAACCGAGTTAATTCCTAGACAATTTTTTCCCCTAAAACATCTCATTATATTAGTATAGTTAATTTAGGTTATATTAGTATTAGTATTAATTAATTAATTAAATACATTTATTTTTAGCCTAGATAAAGTTAGGTCATGATAAATACAGTACTCGATAATAACGACAACCAATCTTTGTAGATACGATACCCGATCTTTCAAGATCACATTATACTAAAACTTTGACCTTGTACACTTGTGAGTAGTCAATACGCGAGCGCGTAACAAATGCTTCGCTGTACACTAGCCCCCTCTTTCTTTGGTCTTTTAAGTGATTTTACTGCAAAAACAATGACAAAAACAAGGTTGACACACACTAATGTTAACATTAACGTTGATGTCTACGACACTAAGAAATCAAAAAATACATGAACGTTAATGAATTTACACATTTGTCTATTATGGCAAACACGAACAGTCACAAGGTGCATTAATGTTAACATTGATGTCTAAGGCAATAAAGAATCAAAAAATACATAAATGTTAACGCAATTACACATTTGTCTGTTGTGACAAACACAAACAATCACAAGATGCGTTAACATTAAGGTTGATGTGTAAGGCACTAAGAAATTAAAAAAAAAAAACATAAACGTTAATGCATTAACACATTTGTGATTTGTGATAACACAAAGAGTCACAAAGCGTGTTAACATTAACAATGATGTCTAAGGCACTAAGAATCAAAAAACACATGAATGTTAACAAATTTCCTAATGAATCTGTTTGCTTAAATAAAGAAGCACGTAAAGTTTTTTTAGACACACCAAACAAAGAAACAAAGTAGGAGATACAGTACGAGACTGTCAATGCATATTCCACAAACAATAACACACAAAAACCCAAAAAATTCAATGAAGAATTACACGCGAGATTGAAACCAAAATCCATCCATAAGTCGTTCACATGGATTTCGGGAAAAACCTAAGATTGTATTTAGGGAAGAACATATCATCTAGACTGAGGTCTTGTTGTTTTTAGGAAGCATAGGACTTTGGTTTTTCATTTTTCACCATTGTAGGGATTTAGGAGTTTCTTAGCAAATTTCGCATCTTGAGATTAGGGTTTGGGGAGGTATGTAGGAGGGAGCTCAAAGGAATGCATAAATTGGGTATATTTGGGAAGTGGAGCAGTTAGTGGGAATGTGTTCCACTTAATATCAGAATCAAAATAGACGCGATAAAAACTGGATAACAGTACAATGCATTAACGTTAACTTAATCGTCAAAACTAAACCAAAAAAGAAGAAGCAAGGAATACACCATTGCAAAGAGCGTGTGGAGCTTGTTAATTTGATTACAAAATTTAAAGATTTTGTTCAGTAATCAGGCTTACATAGTGGAATTTGTATCGTTGTTTTTTTTTTTTTTTTTTTTTTTTTTTTTTGCAGGCGTTCATGTTCCATCGAGGAAAACGCCAGTTGCAGGCTCAGAATGACACAATTCATAAATACGCGTTAACAAGGTGGGCGAAAGTGAGAGATCTTTTCCTAAAGATTTTATGTGAGCTGAAAATTTTATTATTTGAATTGAGAACTTATTCTATAGATTCACATCTTTGGGGAACCATATAATTCCTTCTCCTATACTCATTTTCAAAATTACTAATATTCCGGCCAAGATCGTGATCCTTAAACCATGTTTTCTCCACTACTTCCTTAAAACCTTTGTGGTTAAGCCACATTGTCTCAAATCTAAACAATCTAGCGCTAGATATGCTAAGAAAATATTGGAATATATCATTAAGGATAGGGCAGTGGTCAGACAACGATCTTGGCAGATTAGTGACTCCAGCATCCGGGAATTCTGTACGCCAGAGGGTGTGTTAGAGTATTGCCCCATGTCCTATTTAGTCTGTTGTGGCCCAGATCCATAAGACCGCATCTATTGATTAGGTGATTGAACTTGTCCATTATAGTCGGATTAACACTAGAGCTAATTCCCATTCTCTCTTTGAGCTTTAAGATGTCGCTGAAGTCCCAGTCACGAGCCAGGGTCCGGTGTTCAGAACAACGAAAGTCCTCAAATCCTGCCACAGCTGCTCTTTCTTATTCAAGTTTGGATTTGCATAGATAATTAAAAGGATCCATTTTTTGTGGTTTTATCTCCTAATGGTGGCACCAACAGAATGACCGGTGGTAATCAAGATTTTAGCAAGGGTCATCCTACTTTTTCCAAGGGAGCCATATACCCCCATATCTACCCCTCCGGTTAACAAAATGTTGAATCTAAGATTTTAATGAATAATTAAGTGTTGATATTTTTATGGAACTAATAGTTTTATTGAGTGCTTTAGATTTAAAATTTCATGTGTTTTATTAAGAAGAAAAATCATAGAAGAAAATATAATGGGTGCTAGATGGAAATGTTGCAGAAGTACATAATTTTGAAGATGGTGAAGAAAACTAGGTGAAAACAACTCTTTACCTATATACTCTCAATGCAACCCGAATTAGGATCACACACAACACTTAAAATGAATTAATCTTATGTGTGTTTTAATAAGTAGTGATAAGTTTAAAATTCTAAAATGAGATTTTTTTTATGTGCTCCATTGTGAAATGATTTTGATAAATGATCTAAGTGAAAAATATGTTTTAAAACATAAAATCTTAAGTTTTCTAATCAATTAGGTCAACCGAAAAAAGGGGTCGGTCGACTTATAAAAACAGTGTATTTTAGGAGTTGAAATGGAGACATTCTGATCCAATCGGTTAACCAAGAAAAAGAGTCGGTCAACCGATTCAAATAGTAACTAAAATGTGTAAAGAAGTGAAGCCTTTGATCATTTCGGTAAACTAACGAGTTTTGGTTGGTCAATGGAATGAAACAATAGTCAAATTGGAGAATTTGGGATAGGCTACTAATACTATTGGTCAACTGACAGGATGAAAGCCAACGGCTATTTTTAGCCTTTGGTACAGTGCTGCCGACCGAAGCATGGAGTCAGTCAACCAACGGATTCAGTCAACAAATTGACCGTTTCGGTTACTTTGTCAAATCATCTCATTTTTTATGATTCCAAGAGAGGCTTTTCAGGGATTTGGGTCTATTTCAGATATACTATATATATTTTATGATCCCTATTAATTTGGTTCATTTAATTGAATATTCTTTTAATTAAAGTACTTTAATAATTCCTATTTTAATGGATTTCAAATTGAAAAAGTTTTAAGGACTAAAATTAGATTTCCCAAGAGTATTTTAAATAAAACATACCTATTTTGAGCATATGGTATATATGGGTTGGAATTTCATTTAATGACAAATCTTTTGAAAACTAACTATTGGAGGTTTAGTTCTAAGTCTATTAATAGAGACCTGTGGGATTGAGTTTAAGTACATCAAGAACAATCAGTTTTGACCATTCTAAGAGTGAAATTATTACTGAGATTTTTACGAGAGATTACTTTAAAGTTCTTGACCTAAAGCATGAGTTGTTTGCGTCACCGATTTAGGCTATCTATTGCGAAATTGTTCTTACTTTCAGTGAATTCTAGTGAGATCCTTCCATTTTTTTTCCTAATATTTATATATATTGTTGATTGCTTGGTTAAGGATTATTCAAAAATTATATTTGAACTTAAGTTCTAAAAAAAAATTTAAAACGATTTTTGTTTGATTATCTGATTACGTGCTTATTCTGTGCTACCCATATTTTATTTAATTAGATTTAATTTATCTCACATTGTGTCTATCACATAGTATTTATTTAGACCATTAATTGAGTATATTTGTATTGAGATTATAGGAGCTCCTTGTGGGAAAAAAATTTACAATTTTTTGTGTTTATGAGTTTGAGAGGATTAAACACGTTTGGGACGGTGTCAAGTCAAGGTAGCTAGGGTTTTGATCTTTTTCTCATGATAAGGATTAGGATTTGATCTTTGTCCTGTAAAAAGGTTAGGTTATTTTTTTTCCCTTGAAAAGAACTAGGTTTTGATTTATAATGTAATTGAATTAATAGGTGATTATAAAGGTTCTTTCTAAGCCTGCGAAAAGGATAAGTGAGAGAGTGTAGGTTGATTCTTAGCCTGTGAAATGAATCAGAGATTGTAAAGGTTGATTTTGAACCTGTAAAAAGAATCAATAATTGTAAGGGTTTAGTTGTTGCCTAGTAAAAGAATCAAGGGGTTTAGTGGATTGTAAATCTTCGTGGAGCTCAGGGGATTGGACATAAATAAGAGTAATTTGTAGAATCAGGATAAATTATTGTGTGTTGCATTAATTTTTTTCTTACATTATGTTTCGGTGTGTATTTAGAATTAAACACATTTTCACTGTGTAACAAGATAATAATTGATTTAGGAAAATTAATTATTTGTGTTTAAGGATTTAGTTGTTTAAATTTTAGTAACTACCCAATTCAACCCTTCATGGGTAGCTCTTCGGACCAACAATTGATATTAGAGCTGATTTAACTCATTTGGCTTAACATCCGATCTAAAAATATCACATGGCGTATCCCGTAGGAACTCTAGGTGAGGGGCAGTCCATGCACTGTTTACCTTTATTCACAAGTGATAACGATGTATTTTGAAAGGACGAAATGATCTCATTTCTTCAAGCCACTAACTACGATGTGTGGTTAGCTGTTGAAAATGACCCATACAATTCTAAAAAGAATGGAGTGATTAAGAAGAAGGAACATCTAACTCCCTCAGATAAATATAAGTTGTCTGTTAATTCCCAAGCTACTAATATTTTGTTTCATTATTTAGTTGCAAATGAATATAGTAGGGTTTCAAGTTGTGGATGGGATAAAAAATTATGGGATACATTGCAAAGTACATATGAGGGGACTAATCAAGTGAAATAATTCAAAATTAATGTCTTTACTCGTCAATTTGAACTATTTAGAATAGGTGATTGATAGGTGTAAAATACCTATCTATTTTGAAACCAAATTTGTTAGTTTTTGAGTGTATTAGTTATATTTAATTTTGTTTTAGTTTGTTTTAGTGTAAAACAGGTGAAGGGATGTTAACGAGCGATAAACAAGCGAAAACGGTGGAGAAACGGTGAACAAAACGTGAAGAATAGGGTTTCGGTGCATGAAGACCACCGCCTAGGCGAAAAAGAGGTAGAACGTTGGAGTGCTGAAGTACTGAACCATCGCCTAGGCGAGAAAACCACCGCTTATGCGAAACAATGTCAGAATGTTGTGCCAGCAGCTACCGCTTAGGCGAAGAAACCACCGTCTAGGCGAAGATCCAACATAAGCTTAACTGACTCAACCATCGCCTAAGCAGTGAACCACCACTTAGACGGTGACAATCTGCACAAAAATATCTATTTTTAGATATTTTGAAGATATTTTCCAAACCTTTCTTTTTAACCCTTTTCTCCCCCAATTGTAAAAAAGAACCGAATGATGTTTTGAGAGCTCCTTTCACCTTAGTTAGGATTAGATAATTTAGGAGTAGATTAGATTAGTTTTAGAAAGTGTTCTTGGCCAATTCTTGAAGAGCTAAAAGAGGAAGTTCATCAATGGAGAAGAGGAAGCTCGGGAGGATTGTTCTTTGCCGAAAGTAGACTACTCCACTTTGAGATTTGATTTTTCTTCCCTTGTTTCCATCTTTGTACTTAACATTTATTATTGATATTGATGATCTCCTCTTGATTTAATATTGTGATGTCTAAGATCATGTTAGTTTAATTAGAGATTAGTTAGGGTTAGATGTAATTCATGTAAATATTCGTTTGGTTTAATATATGTTTCTTTAACGGTTGTTACTTTTAATTCTGATTGTGTTTATCATTTGATGACGATATTAGTATGCTTGTAATGGTATTAGGGTTGGATTTGAGAATCTAGGGTTTGACACTCGGAAGAGGTAACCCTGGATTCGGACTAGGGTAAACACATCGTTACGATCTAACGACCCGGGAGGGCGTTAGTTAGTGTGCAATCGATGACGTTGGGTCAAGACTCACGTGGCCTAGAGTCATTAATACATTGAGGGGGACCTCTTCGTTAACACAAAGTCGCGTATTCCCCCGTCTTACACTCGGAAAAGGTGGCGGAGGAGTTTACGAACCGAGATTGTCGGATACCTAAACTCCGTTATTGTTAACTAAACGAAATCAAACATGTATTGGGTGAACAAAATCAATCCCTAGTTAATCAACTTAGTTAGGATTAACCCACTAATTGTAGTTTAGCTTAATTTAATTTTAAATCATTTCTTTAATCGTCAGGATAATATGAGACTATGTAAATTGCGGTATTCAATTATTCACACTTTTTCCTCTAGGAATGATATCCGATCTTCAAAATCCATTATATTAAAACTTAGACCTCATATACTTGTAAGAGTAAGTAGCAGCGTATTTCACGCGCTACCAAGTTTTTGGCGCCGTTGCCGGGGACTTGTGTGAATTTAAAATAATATTGCGACTGAGTGGTTGATTGTTAATCCTGACATTTTTTTTTTGTTTTTAATTTTAATTTTTGTTTTATTGTGTTAATATGATCAAGCCGTGCGAGAAACGAGGAGGAATATTGGAATTCTTAATTCTCAATCCCGAGATCGAGCTTATATTGCAAATGATAAGGACAGAGAGATGATGCCGACTTCAATTCATGATCTTGATCCGACTGAGTATTTGAGCCCAAATTCCTTATCTATGGGGAATTTTGGTGAAAACTACTTAGTAACACAAAAGTCCAGCTGGGGACGGTAAAGCAAATGCTATATTTGTTTTTGAAATGAAACTCAGGGTATCAAATTACCCGATTTTTGTTACTATTTATTTCATTATTTATTCTTTTTGGAAGCCGGCATGGCTTCAGAACGTGTTCGGAAGTGAATTTAGGAGTGTAGACGCTTGGGGAAGTGTTTCAAGGTTAAACACGTTGAACAAGCGAAGTGGAAACGTACGGGGTGGAGCCGTATTTTGAAAATTTGAGAAAAACATAAAGAAGGAACTGCAGGCCTACCACCTAAGTGGTGGATTCCGCTTAGGCGGTAAAATTACAGGTTGAATATTTTTCAGCAAAACGGCCCACTGCCTAGGCGGTCAAACTCCAGAATGCAACAAATTTTGAAAACACGCTCCACCACCTAGGCGGAGAAACCACCGCCTAGGCAGATTAGCATCATAGCAATATGATTTTCACACTGACGTTCACTCGCCTGGGCGGAGAAACTACCGCTTAGGCAAATAAACATCAGAAAGGTGTTTTTTTTTTTTAAAAAAAAAATGGGCTTTATCGCCTAGGTGAAGTCCACTTCCTAAGTGGTGGACCTTCTGCAGTTAAAACAAACCCATTCGTTTAAAATTGATATCACAAGGCTCCTTCCCTAAAAACCTCCACCTTCTCTTTAAAACCTCACTTACACACCATTCCAATACTCAAATATCATCTTTACATTACCAAAATTAGTCATTTCCATCACGAATCAACCCCCAAGAATCGGATCTCCACCCCTATTTCCGAAATTTTAGGGTTTTTTGCGTGAACGGTGCGTTTTCTTCATTCTCTTTCGATTGGACCGTAAATTCTCAACAAGTAAGTTTATTTTATCTTACATTTAGTCTAATTGTTGAAATTATTGGTTGGTTTGCATGATTATGTTAAAAATCATTGGATTTTGAAGTTTTGCCCTAAACCCATTAACCCTATTTTCGCGATTTCAAAGTTCTTTGGGTTTTTGGTTTGATTCTTGGTGATGAGCATGTTTAAATGGATTGGTTAAGTATGTGAACTAAGATAGTATGTCACATTTGTGAAATTTGGTTGAAAAGTTCAAATGGGTGTTTGTTTTGAGATGTATGTGTTCTTGACAAAGTGATTTGGGAGGTTTAAGTTTTTCAATTGTTTGTATATGATGAGGTTGTATTGGTTTTTTGTGATTGTGATTGTTAGGAAATACCGAAGAGGGTAGCTAAGAAGAGGGCGAGAGGATAAGGGTCGAGTTCGCAACCCGGGGTGCCGACCGAAGTTGACTATGATGCCAACCTTTTTGTGTCAAAACAAGCGGAGGAGCATTTCAACCAACATGAAACCTTTTGAACGTGCATACGCCAATGTGGTTTCGGTCCGATGGAGGATCTCCCGGCAGAATTTCAATAAGAAATTTAAAGTCGCCAATGGGAGCAATTCTGTAAATTGCCACCCCTGGGCGAGGTAGCTTTGGTCAAGAAATTTTACGCTAATGCTACGGAGGCCGTAGACTACCAAGCAAGAGTTCAAAATTGGCTGATCATCTTTAGTCCTGATTTTATCAATAATCTCTTTGGACTATCGGGACCAAGGTCCAATGAAAGCCAAGAACCAACTTTGTATAGGGTCATTAAAAAGATCATGTCCGGCGAAGACAAGTGGAAACACCAGGGACCGAATGTTGCTACTTTCTCGGTAAAATACCTAAATCCAATTCCAAATATCTGGCATTATTTCATTTATGGAAGTCTCCTACCGACGTCACATCTTTTAGACGTCATAAAGGATAGGGCCTTTTTAATCTACAAAATTCAAACCGAAAAAGCAATCAACGTTGGATTCCTGATCTACTCATCGATCATGCATGCTGCGAATTCGGTAAAGGGTGGGCTCCCATTTCCGTCACTTTTGACCCACATTTTCCGACTAGCTAGAGTGACGGTATCTAGGGAAAACCTATGCCACCCTATTATTCCACTAGATCTATCAAAGATAAATCGTTTGTGGAAGACTGGGGTGTAAGAGGCAGCCGAGCCCGAGCCTGAGGAAGGGAAAGAGCCAACTGACAAGACAGAGGAACCTTTCGAAGCCCGAAATGAAAACTCCCAGGAGAGGGTATATAATAAGCTTCACATGATCCTCTAAAATCAATACGAGATCGTTTCTTTCCTAAACCAATATTCGAGGCAGCAAGATCAAGTCCAACGGATGATTTGTGAAGGCCTTGGCCTTGAGATGCACGATTACCTTCCGATGCCATCCATGTTGCCACATCTGCTACAAAAACCACACTCTTCTTTCCAACAAGATGACGGTGATAACTCATCGTTAGGTGAACAGTAGGGAATAAGTCTTATTCCCTAGGTATGTGTTCAACCCATTTTGTTTGCATTAATGCTATATGTTTATTGGGTTCGCTGATTGTAGAACACTTCTTTTGTTCAAGCATGTATTGGTGTAGAATGGATGTTAGTTTAGTGGATGTTCATCCATTTTGATTTTTTGTAGAAAATGATGAACCATTATTATTTTTTGAACAAAATGCAAAAAAATTTATGTACAAAATTATGTTTATGTATGTATTTTATTATTTTAATGAATGTTTTAGTTTTTAAATTTTTAGTTTAGTTTAGTTTAATTTTTGTTTTTGCATGTGTAGTTTTTGGATTAGTATGTATGTTAGTATTAGATTTAGTTTAGAATTGTGAATGTATGAAAGTTGTATTTGCATGTTTAGTTGTTGAGTTCATTTAGGCCGAGTCCCGATGATGAGAATTATCCCCTAATTGCATATTAAGGTTGGGGGTAATGCCTTCCTTGTGTGTTTTGTGTGCTTAACTTGTCGATTGGGTAAAAATTATCTTGATCCTAAAATCGCACGACATTTGAACTTAATGTATAATAATCTGAAAAATTAGACGCTGATTATTCAATATTAAGCTCATGATAGAAAATGAGGAAACTACACTTGATTTGGGGGAAACTTGAGGTGGAATCCTAGGTAAGGTAATTCTGGAGACTTGATTTAGGCCATCATTTTTTCGCTTGAACCGTTGTAGCTAACTTGAAATTTTTCATTTCTTATTTCCCCTGTCAAAGCCGATAACGTAATCAATTCTGAAAATGTTCAAATACTCTTTTCATTTAAATTTTTCCTAACCCATTGTCACTAATCCTAATTTTCAAAATTGAGTGAAATCAAGTGAGCGGTCGGGTTTCTGATAAATTTTATTGATTCAGTATTAGTGTATTCACTTGTCACTTTCGTATTTCTTTTTGCATGCTCCTAAAACAAGTTTGAGGGTGTGTTTCTATCATTTTTTTTACATATTCCTAAAATTTTATAAATTCGAATAAGTTTGGGGGTGTGTTTTTCTAACTTCTTTTTGTACGCTCCTAAAACTGTAATAATTCGAATTAATTTAGGAATGTGTATTAAAAAAAAAAAAAAAAAAAAAAAAAAAAAACAACAACAACAACAAACAAACTATGTGAATATAGTTTTTATTCTCGTTTATTTTGACAAGTGAATACACACGATCTTTGTTTCTTATTCAGAGTTGTATTCTAAGAATGTAGGGGTCATGAGAGAGGATAGCGACAAACGATTTTACCTCGGGTATCGTTCAATTAAAACGATTATCTATTTTCAATTCCAGTGATACCCGTGGTCGTTCTCCAAAGCCAAACCAAGCCCTATTGATCTCTGTGAATATCCGAGCCTACATTAGTGGATAGTAGACTCCAATCAAGTGTATGGTTTTCCGGAATCCTTCAACGGTTTAAGTTATGAGCTTAACGATTGAATAATCCAATCTGGTGTTTGAATAGTTACACATTTGAGTTCTCTCACACACACTTCAAATGGATCTAGAATGGTTTTTATTGATATTGATCATTGAAATTCTAGAACACCACTTGGTGTGGGTTACTTCCCGAACTTGATCAGATTTAGGGATATTGAGGGAGGAACAAATTGGTCCTTTCGATTGAAATTTATATTTACATGTATGTACTTCTTTTGTGTGTAAGTTTTTCATTTTTAGTTGGTTAGTTCATTAGTTAGTTTAGTTTAGTGTTAGTATTTTGCTCGAGAACTAGCAAAATTTTAAGTTTAGGGGTATTGATAGGTGTAAAATACCTATCTATTTCGAAATCGAATTTGTTAGTTTTTTAGCGTATTAGTTATATTTAATTTCATTGTTATTTGTTTTAGTGTAAAACTGGTAAAGGGACGTTAATGAGCGATAAACAAGCAAACACGGTAAAGAAACGGTGAACAAAACTTGAAAAACAGGGTTTCGGTGCATGAAGATCACCGCCTAGGCGGAAAAGAGGCAGAAAGTTGGAGTACTGAAGTGCTGAACCACCTCCTGGCGAGAAAACCATCGCCTAGGCGAAACAACGTCAGAATGTTGTGCTAGCAGCCACCGCCTAGGTAGAGAAACCACCGCCTAGGCGAAGATCTGATAGAAGCTTAACCGACTCAACCACCGCCTAAGTAGTGAACCACCGCTTAGGCGGTGACACTCTGCACAGAAATATCTGTTTTTAGATATTTTGAAGATATTTTCCAAACCTTGCTTTTTAACCCTTTTCTCCCCCAATTGTAAAAAAGAACCGAATGATGTTTTGAGAGCTCCTTTCACCTTAGTTAGGATTAGATAATTTAGGAGTAGATTAGATTAGTTTTAAGAAATGTTCTTGGCCAATTCTTGAAGAGCTAAAAGAGGAAGTTCATCAATGGAGAAGAGGAAGCTCAAGAGGATTGTTCTTTGGCGAAAGTAGACTACTCCACTTTGAGATTTGATTTTTCTTCCCTTGTTTCCATCTTTGTACTTAATGTTTATTATTGATATTGATGATCTCCTCTTGATTTAAAATTGTAATGGCTAAGATCATGTTAGTTTAATTGGAGATTAGTTAGGGTTAGATTTAATTCATGTAAATACTCGTTTGGTTTAATATATGTTTCTTTAACGGTTGTTACTTTTAGTTCCGATTGTGTTTATCATTTGATGACGATCTTAGTATGCTTGTAATGGTATTAGGGTTGGATTTGAGAATCTAGGGTTTGATACTTGGAAGAGGTAACCCTGGATTCGGACTAGAATAAACACATCGTTACGATCTAACGACCTGGGAGAGAGTTAGTTAGTGTGCAATCGATGACGTTTGGTCAAGACTCACGTGGCCTAGAGTCATTAATACATTGAGAGGGACCTCTTCGTTGACACAAAATCGCATATTCCCTCGTCTTACACTCGGAAGAGGTGGCGGAAGAGTTTACGAACCGAGATTGTCGGATACCTAAACTCCGTTAATGTTAACTAAACGAAATCAAACATGTATTAAGTGAATGAAATCAATCCCTAGTTAATCAACTTAGTTAGGATTAACCCACTAATTGTATTTTAGCTTAGTTTAATTTTAAATCATTTCTTTAATCGTCAGGATAATATGAGACTACGTAAATTGTGGTATTCAATTATTCAAACTTTTCTCTGTGGGAATGATATCTGATCTTCAAAGATCTATTATATTAAAATTTAGACCTCGTATACTTGCGAGAGTAAGTAGCGGCGTATTTCACGTGCTACCAGTGATACAGAAACAATCCTAGAAATTTATACGAGATTCAACAGCATATGTAATAATCTTCGTCAACTTGGAAAACTGTATTCCATGGAGGATAAAGTACTAAGTTTTTGAAATCGTTGAAATCGATGAACTCATTGGTAAACTAATGACCCCATGAGTTAGCTATTTGTGGAAACAATGATGGATGAAAAAGGAAAAAAAGTGATCTATGAAAGAAATAGAAAACCGGTGGCCAGAAAAGTGAGTAATATCTTTTGATCTACCTCGAGTCAGTAGAATCAAAATTTCATAAAAGTTGTGGATTTATACTTTTTCCTTATCTGGTGGGAGCAGTGTTGTGGGTCACCCCATTGGTCTTGGGTTTTGGTGAGAAGTGAGGGCATGTAGGAGCTGTACTTGGAAGTTTATTACACAAACTTTTGTTGGAATTGAAAAATTAGTTACTATAATTTGCCCCGGTTGATGATCTTCTGTTCTTGAAGACCTTGAGCTCTAGTGATTGGTTTTGCTTTTACAAAAAAAATGTTGTCTTACTTTTATATGTTTCTATGTAAGGTAGTTGTGGTGTACAGTTATTGTGGCATTTTCTTGTGATTTATTTTTAATTTATTTTTGGCACCGAGCCCCAGGATGCCCTGTTTGGTTTTAGGAGGGTCTTATATAAGGGGTTAGCAGTCTACGATTGAAATATTTTGTGGTGTGGTTTGCCTGGTCTTGTAAGCGACATGGTAATTTCTTACCATATAGTAAGAGAGATTCTTCCCCTTATCAATATATAATCAACTACTTAAAAAAATATATAAAATTGGTATTTGATGTAGTGGTTGATGGTGGTGTAGTGGTGGTGAATGAAAGTTAGGCAACCAGCGGTGGAGACCTAGTGACCGGCAAACCACCAATGGCAGGAGGTCCGACAATTGATGCTAGATTTTGGTGACCAGTTGTGGATGTCTAGTGACCAGAAGAGTTGCGCCAGGTTCCAAGTATTATAGTTAATGTTAAGTTAGCATTAATTATAACACTTGTTGCCATTTGTAACTAAACTTTGTCATGTTTAACGTGCAAATAAGTTGAAAATAAATTGATCAAAATAAAAGAATATATATATATATATTTTAAATAAAATAAAAATACTTGTTGGTGTCAAAAATTGGACCAACCAGCAGTATGGTCTGGTCAACCCATACGTGGAGAACTGGAGATGATACGGAGAGTGTCTTCGGCTGGGCTGGAGTCTTCAATCCTTCAAGGCCTTGATCCTGCCACCATCCGAGCTGTTAAGGCATTATTCGGCCTGGCCTTCAAGTCGGTACCTAGACACAGGACTTGCCGGGGTATGCCCGGCGTGCCCCATCCGGCGTGAGAGTAAGAGTTCGGGAGAAAAAATAGGTCGCTTGGATAAAATAAAGCTATTACCACAAGTTTTCAACCCTTTGAATGGCTTGGCAAAGCCTTCCTTTTATAGGCGAGGATGTTATTAGCATCCCAAGAATTAGGGCGAGCTTATCCATCCTAATCAATCTGGAATGTGGAGAGCATGTGGAGGATTAAACCTATGGGCCTGGTCATAGGCCTTTGATCGTTGATGAAAAATCCCATAAGCCAAGCCTGTTAGGAATTGCAGGCCGACTTGGGCACCTAGGTAAAGATCGGTATGGCTACAACGACTTGGTCATCTCTGGCGATATCTGAGAAAAACAATGGCGATTCTTTCTTGGCGATTGATTCAAGTCCTTTATACTTATTGACCTGAGAAGACACCAGGCAAAGAACAATTAGGCTCATCAGGTCATCCGACGTCATGGCGCTAGTGATGTGGCATTTTTGATCTAGGTTGCGGATACGTGGCTGGTGGTAGAATTTTACCCACATCAATTGCCCCCTAACCCTTAGCGTGGAAATAGAACATATGAGACTGGGGGTTCTGATTATGGTCTGGTGGAGATTGGAGTCCCGGGCAGCTCGGTATCACAGAACAACTCAGTATTGAAAATACAACACGGAGACTGGATGTGCGACACATGGCCTAACAGAGCACGGATCGAAACTCTACCCGCCGTTCGATTAATGCGACGGTTCGCCTTCTCGGCCCACCTATAAATAGGCACTTCATTTCTCTCATTTCCTTTGTATCACAATATTCGTGAAATCTCTACTCGACCTCAGAGCACGGTACTCTCTCTCTTCTTCCTTAAACATGTCTTCGTCTTTCTCATCGAGGTACAACCCGTCTGAATTTGAAAGGACCAGGGCTAAATCCCCCATTCAGCATATTGAACTCATCTCGTTTTCTACTGAGGTTGATGCCTTAGAGGTTGAGTGGATGACCTCTTCCTCTGAGAGGGCCCGCAGGTCGGTCAGAGTGGGGACCTCCCAGTCTCTTGGTGAAGAAGCAGGCTCTTCTGGAGGCCCTAATATGGAGCTCGACACGAGTCTTGCTATCGGGCTCAATGTTGAGGGTCCTTTCATCTGTGTTGGGTCGAGCCTCACGAGCTAGCTCAGCCTCTAAATGGCTAACCTACGAGGTTCCATAGGATGCCTGGTTTGGCAGGTGGAACCCGAGCTGTTAGAGAATGATATGAACACTTTCAGCTCCCTATACTCTTTTCCCGGCTCAGTGGGCCTAAAGGTTCCTAGGGTGAACGACTGTGCTTGTGCTCCTTCAAATGGGGTACATCACGATATATGAGAAGTCGTTGATGGCTGACCTACGATTCCCAATTCACTTTTGGGTGCGGGTTGTCTGTTGGGACCTCAGGTTGTGTCTGTCACAGCTTGTTCCCAACTACATGCGGATGGTTGTGGCATTCCCCGTAATCTATATGGCCGAGATTATCGAGCCAACCTTGGAGCTATTATAAGCTATTTTCTTGGTAAAATCGATGCCAGGTAGGAGGGGGTGGTGTTATATCTCAACTCGGCAAAAATTCTTTTGCGGCTTCAATGACTCGATCAAGGTCTAGAAGCCCAACTTCTTCTTCCTCGAAGAGAAAGGCTAGGAGTTTAGCTCGGTAACAGATATGGATCACCTAGTCCAGATGTATTGAGGGACCGTGGGTAAGTAGCATCCCAGTGTCAATTTATTTTTTCTTCTTGGTCACTTCATTTGACTTATTTTCTTCTGCATTCTCAACCCAGAAGAAAAGCAAGCCGAGCCTAGAGATCATTGCACAGAGAGACCAGGTGGTGAAGACTAAGTTCAACCATCTCAAGGCGCTCCTCACGTCGTGCTTGCACAATATTTATTTTTGAAATGATTGATCCCTTCCTACTCCGGTTTTGAATAAGAACTCGAAGAACAGTAAGTGACCTTACCCCTGCTCGGTTACCTTTTTGCACTTTACTTCTTATAATTTCTTATTGTGGTCGCCTTCTTTATAGTTATGGACATTGAAGCAATGTAGAGGTTGGCCATGAAGGAGACCGAGCAAGAAGCCACTGGAGAGGCTCCTCAATAGGCTGAGTAGGAGATTACAAGCTAGGTCTCTCAACAGGGCTTGCAGTCCAGTGGGAGAAGCTAGAGGGCAAAACACACCTCGACCTGGTTAACCACCCAGGCATCCCTCGTGAGGTCGTCACCGGTGCCCATGGATGCAGAAAGCCCAACTCTAGTAGAGAGGAAAGACTAAGGCAAACAGAAGGGGATCACGGTCAATGTGGTGACCGATCCACAAAAAAGAGTCGGGGAGAGGGCCAGCAAAGGCTGGCTAGGACATTTGTGGCAGACACCGGCCTGTATCTTGACCAAAGCATTTTGGACATGTCAACCATCCTCCTGAGCTTTATTCATAAGATTCAACCCCTGAGGATCAGAGCCGGATCACCGAGAAGTCCAATGGCAAGCTTGCCTCCAAGTTGTATAGAGATATCTTGTCGGTACGTTTTCATCTCGGTTAAATTATAAGACTCGTAAAACATTTTTTCATTTTTTTATCTTGGGTAACCTTTTATTCATGTAGGGCCTCTACAAGGATGGGGAGTTGTGGCTACACCTCCACCAAGCCGACGAGAATGATGGTTCCTTGGATCAAAAAAAGATCGAGCTGATCGACGGTCGCAACGTAGCTAAAGAGAGGCAGCACGAGCTGGAAGAGACGGAAGAGAAACTCCGATCAGAGAACGAGCAACTGAGGAAGAAGACCGAGAACCTGGCCAAGGACTAGAAGGCCCTGGTCAAGCTAGCCGATGATTATGCGGATAGGGCCAACCATATGATGGAGAAATCCATAATAACGATCGAGCAACTCAAAAAATGAGTTGTTGACCAGGAGGTGGTAGTGGAGCAGGCCAGGATCGAGGCCGTGGCGGCCTAAAAAAAGGTAAAAGACTTCAAATACCTTGAGGTCAGGATCGGCGCCATGGTGATAAAAATGGGCTTTAACGCAGCTATCAACTCTTTTCGGCGCTAGTACCTTGAGGTAAACCAGGTAAAGATAAAAATGGAGTTTAACCTACTATAGGTCGAAGGTGTCTAGAGCGGCAATACCGGGCCCATTGCTGGTGCCAAAGGTTAGGCCGAACCGACTTCTTGATCAGCTTTCTCTCAGCCCAGCAAATATTCCAGACTTGAAGTTTTTTTTTTCTTTTCTTTTCTTTTTCCTTTTCACTTCACCCCAGAATGGGCTTTGTACTGATGGGTTTCAGCCCCAATTTTTGTAACAATATTTTTTGGAAATGAATGAAAGGATTTCGGTTAAACTCTCTTTAATCTTGTCGAATTTTTTTGTCTGCTTCTTATATGGTTTTTTGGTTGGTCCTCATTGTACACTTGCACGATTACACATAATTCATAAAATTAACCAACCTTAATCAACTAACTATAAAGTTATAAATCAACTTGGACAAATTAGTCAGCTCGGTGACTGTGAAGGAATAGTCAAATCGAACTCAATTATTTAGGGCTCAATGTTTGTGTTCAGCCTGGTGATCTTTGGTCACTTGGGATCTTTTGCAATGAACTTTGGCCCCTCTTGTCTGAGCAGTCTTACTGAACTGATGTATGGAATCAGGTTGGCAAGCCGTTTAAAATCAGCTCGGCCATTTCTAAACACTAGGGAACGAAATTTTTCATTCAGACACCTAAGCGTAAAATTATTTTTAAGAACCGGGCAAGATCTTACACCAGCCTTAATGGTAGTGCCGAGCTATTTTTACTTGCAAATTTTGGACTTAGGACTACCCTAATCATTATCACAAGACCGAGAGGTCACACCTTAATCAAGCAAAACATTGGGAAGAATTTAACCTTCCATTGAATGCCCCACCAAGGAGACGTAGTCTTACTCAAGTGCTGGGAGATCAGGTTGGTCCACCAGCCTTTTACCCTTCCTCGATCATCCTACCCCCCAACCAACTATAGGAGCTCAATCTGGCCGTGCTCATGTGGTCGGCCTATTGGAAAGGGAATCTGATCTGAGTTGGGCCCTCTTGGCCCATGGACTTCAATACCTCAATGGATTCATATGGATGGATATAGGTGAGTTCTCTGTAGTCAGGCTCATTCTTGAGCCCTCTTGGGTTATCTAAATTCCCCTTACAGGAGTATCATCCCTTTAGGTCACCTGAGCTTAGCTCGGCTGCGAGGGAGTGGATGCTTAGCTATAGGTCCTTAGTGTTGATTAATGTAACACCGTTGGGGGATAATAGAGGTCAGTCCCCGGGCTAACATTACTGACCTGTTTAGCAGGCCGGTTACCAGCCTCGACGTTTTGCACTAAGATTCCATTTCTTTTTGGAGATCGGCTAGAGGGATACCCGTGTTGATTTATTGTAAGATAGGGGGATTATCGTCTCTACTTTTATATTTTGTTTGGATATTGGCTAGAGGGTGGCTCATCTCCTCCCTTGATAGAACGGAGGGCTACTCGTCTTCGCTGTTGCGCTTTCTATAAGTTTATGAGATTGGAGAATATGTTGAACCAAACACCTTTTTCAATGAAGGAAAATTCTATTACAAGCTTCAAAAAATCAAAATTTCTACAAGTTTATGGAGATGCCTCCTCTCTTAAATAGTAGTATTTCAGGTGTTCAACCTTCCAAGGGTGTCTCAGAGGTACCCCTTCTTCAGTTTTTAGGTCATATGTGCCAGGCCGAGCTACTCGGATGACCCGATAAGGTCTTTCCCAAGTTGGAGCAAGCTTACTGGTATTCTAGTCCTTGGTGTCTTGGGTGACCTTTTTGAGAACGAGGTCTCCGATGTCGAAAGACTAAGGTTAAACCCTTCTGATGTAGTACCAGGCTGCTTTCTGTTGGTAAGCAGCCTGGCATATCCAGGCTCGTTCCTTTCCCTCTTTCAGTAGACCTATACTTAAGGCGAGACCCACTTTATTTTCAGCTTGGTTATAGGAGGCTGCAATTTGAGGTGAAGGTAGACCGATTTTAATCGAGATGACTGTTTCTAACCCGAAGGTCATCGCAAAGGTCATCTCACTAGTGGGGGTCCAAACTATTGTATGGTAATCCCACAGCACGGGATATAGGTCTTCCACCCACAACCCCTTTGACTTATCCAACCTTGTCTTCAGATTTTGCAGAATGGTTCTGGGGGTAATCTCAACCTGACCGTTAGCTTGGGGTTAACTAGGTAAGAGAATAGGTCCTTGTCGAACTGATTTTCGTTATCCAAGAAGATGGATTTAGGGATACCAAACCGGCAGATTATGTTTTTCTACACGAAGTCTCGTATTTTCTCCTTGGTGATTTTGGTGAGGCGCTCAGCTTTTACCCATTTGGTAAAGTAGTTGATAGCTATGACCAGGAATTGTCTTTAGCTGGTACCTTGAGAAAATGGGCCGAAGAGGTCGATGACCCACTAGGAAAAGGGCCACAAGCTGGTCATCGGCACCACCTCGGTTGGTGGTAGATGAGGGTGCGCGACAAACCTTTAGCACTTATCACATTTCTTCACGAACTCTCCAGCATCATCTAGCATTTTTTGCCAGTAGTACCTGTGCTGAGCCAGATCCCTTCGTGGACTTCCCTCATTATGTACTTAGTCTCTTCAAGTCGGAGGCATCTAGAGTAGGGACCAAAGAAAGATTTGAGATATAAAATTCCATTGAGAAGGACAAACCTTGTAGCTCGATATTGCGTCTTCTTGGCTACAGCTCAATCCTCAGGTGATGTCCTATCGATGAAATAGCTTCTGATCGGATCCATCCTGGTTAGATCAGAGCTGAGTGCACATATAGTCGCGAGCTCATCTGAAGCAGCAGTGCTCGGCTAGACAAGGTACTCCACGAGAACTATCTGTTTGAGAGTGTATTCTACCATCGAGGATAGGTTAGCCAGAGCGTCGGCATGCCTATTTTCTTCCCTGGGTATTTTTTTGACTTGAATATTTTCAAAATCAATCATCAGAGCCTTCACTATCTACATATAGGTTATCATGCTCAGGTCATTGTCTAGGTATTCACTGTGTTACTTGGTTGACCATGAGTTGGGAGTCACTCAAGACTTGGAGAGTTTTCACGTTAAATTCCCAGGCTAATCTTAGCCAGGCCAAGAGAGCCTCGTATTCTTCTTCGTTGTTCGTAGCTCGGAATCCAACTGAGGGAATATTCTACTTCCTTTTTGTCTAAAGCAATGAGGACCATCCCAACACCAGAACCGTTCTGGTTGGAGAATATATTGGTGAAAAGCTACCATGAATCGGGCACCAGGTCGGTAGCCACAGCTTGGGCTTTATCGATCTCACTGGCTGGTGGAGAGGTCTCATCGGCTGCTACCAGGTCGACGTTGGGCTCTTCATCCGGGATCGTCAGCTCTGCAACAAAGTCGGCCAAGACCTGTCCCTTGATCACCGTTCTGGGCTGGTATTTGATATGGAATTGGCCCAGTTCGAGACTATACTTCATCACCGCCCAGAAACATCAAGAGAGTGGAGAATTTGCCTCAAATGATAATTGGTTAGAATGACAATGGTATGAGCCTAGAAGTACTGCCTTAGCTTTCTTGATGCGATCAGCAAGGCATAGGCCAACTTCTTGGACCTCGTTTATCTTGTCTCGGCATCGGTAATGACTCTGCTCAAGTAGTAGACCAGGCTCTAGGCGTTGTCATCTTTCCTGACCAGGGAAGCATTTACAGCCATAGTGGACACCGCGATATAGAGGAACAGGTCCTCACCTCTCTTCAGCGTGTTGAGTAGAGGAGCCAAGGAGATATATATTTATTTAACTCTCAAAACACATTATGGCACTCCTCGGTCTATTCAAAGGCCTTATTCCCTCGGAGGATTTTGAAAAATAGAAGGCACTTCTTTGAGGACCGGGAGATAAATCAGTTCATGGTGGCCAATCGACCTATAAGCATATGGACCTATTTCTGTTATGGGGTGAGGCCATACCAAGAACCGTGTTGATCTGGTATGGGTTGGCGTTGATGTCGAGAGACCATGAAGCCAAGGAACTTACCAACGGACACCTCGAAAATGCCCTTACTTAGGTTAAGCTTCATACGATGATCCCGAACCTTGTCAATACAAGTCTGGAAAGGACTGAGGTGATCTTGAGCCTAGTTTTTCTTGACCAGCTTATTGTCTATGTATACTGCCTTTGTCTCCCCAATTTCTTCCTTGAACATTTTATCCACAAGCCTTTAGTAGGTCACCACAGCGTTGCAGAAGACGAAGGGCATGACCTTGTAGTAGTAGGTGCCTCTGTCCGTGATGAACGAGGTTTTATTCTTTTCAAGTGGAAACATCGAGATATGATTATAACCAGTGTAGGCGTTAAGGAAGCTCAGTTGTTCGTACCCGATCATGCCATCGATCACAATGTCAATTCTTGGGAGGGGGAAGAAATCTTTTAGGCAAGCCTCATTGAGGTCTTTGAAATCTATGCAAAGTCATCATTTGTTACTGGCTTTAGGAGCGAGGACCACATTGGCCAGTCAGTCCGAGAACTTGACTTCTTCCATGACATCAGACTTGTGATGAAAAAGTTATTTACCAACAAATCAAGTATTTTTTAAGTTTAAATATTTGTGTGTTTTCAAGTGTTTTTGTTAGTTTGATATATTTTTTGTGTTCTTTTGTAAGAATCACAAATAATTGGGTGAAAAGGTGGAAATGTGGTAAAATGAGATGAATTGGGTTGAAACGGTTTATCAGTAGTACAAATGCAGTAACTTTAAGGCCAATTTTAACCACAATGCAATTCGATTTTGGAAAACCTCAAAAAATAGATGTTGTATATCTCTTTCTTAGATGTCCATAACCTTTTGAATTTCCTCAATTAGAGTTCGGACGAGAGCGTAACATCTAAAATAAAAACTAGATATTGGCATTGCCTACAGTGCCTTGCAGCCCGATTTTAAGCATGCTACAATGCACTCCCAGCGGCCTGAAACATCTTCAACCCAGGAAAAACCCTATTTGTGACCTCTTTAAGTACCACCTTAATCTCAAACCATAAGGGGAGGTGAATTTGGGAGAGCAAAGGGCGATTGAAGGCGATTTTGGGTGAGAAAACACCCGATGGAGGCAAATTTGGGAGAGCAAACGATGATTGGAGGCGATTTTGGGAGAGAAAACACCCGATGGTGGCCATTTGATGCAAATTTGAGGAGAAAAATACCATTGGTGACACTAGGAGTTGAATATTTGAAGCTTACATCCACAATAAAAGTTTTTTCTTCCCTTCTCTCTTCCTAATCTTGATTTAATTTTGTATTTGTAATATTGTGTTAAACATATTTACATTCATGAATTTATTGAAAAGATTAGTTATGGATTCTGCTATATTGTGTTAAAGTTTCTATTGAGGGGTTTTTGAATAGCTTTGTATGAATTATGCCTCGAGACTTTAAGTTATTGTTAATTGGAATTCATGTTTCGATTATTTGTACTTCTTTATGCGTATTTGGTAATTTATGCGAGATGTAAATTAGATATCATATATGTGTAAGATTAGGTATTCGATTGGTAATAATCTTACATATTGAGACCGAAGAAATACAACCTTTATTGCATTGAGTGCGAGAGACTAATATAATTTAGGTAGCTATTTGATGGGTGAGGCTTAAGGATTGGATAATTACTTGAGTTGCATAGAGATATTAATTCAAATAATTATACATATTATCTTACTTGGCATTCAAGAGGTGGAAGTGAGGTGAATTTAGACACTCACGATTAATGATTGGGCATGAATTCAATTAACAAGCTAGAGAAAAAAATATAATTTAGCAAAGTGACGTTAACCCCCCCCCCCCCCCCCCAAACCGAACAATTGTGCACAAGAAGTCCATATTTTATTTATTTTTGTATTTATATTTGTTTTAGTTTTATTTTTATAAACCCCAAAATTTGATCGCCTAAATAAATTTAGGTTACGATAATAGTGGTACTTAGCGACGATTTATACTAATCCATGTGAATACAACACTCTACTCACCCTATATTATTAAAACTTGACCCGTACACTTGCAATATAGCAAAATAATCGCTACCAAGTTTTTGGCGCCACTACCAGGGATTAACATTTTAGATTGTTGTTAATATTGTGAGTAAATAATTTAATTTTAAATTAGGCATTATTTTTATTTTTTTTATTTTTGTTTTCAATTTCTTATATTGCAAAGTACTTGGAGACGGATCATCAACAAGTCCTCTTGAGATTTTGTCAACGAGATTCCGAGCTATTCTATTGTACTTGGGAAAGATACAAGGAATTGCTTATTTGGTTCCCCAATTATGATTCCCGAAGGAGTGTCAATTACTAAATTTCCTCGACGGGATACAAACCGCAACAATAACTTAAGTGGAATGAGGAAGTGGTACTACCTCTTTTTAAGACCTAACCACGAACGAAGCCTATTTCTTGTTGAAACACATGGCTGATTTTGACTACTGGAGTTAGAATTATTCAACAAGTCACCAAAGATTGGGGGATAGTTCCTGTTGATCCCAAGATTTTGATGAACAATTAAGTATTGATGTTTTAGTGGAACTAATGTTTGATCAAATATTTTAGTGATTTAAAGTTCCTGTAATGAAGATGTCAAATTGAATGGATGCTAAATGAAGATGTCAAATGGAATGGATGCTTAATGAAGATATCAAGATGATGAAGAAGTATTAAGAGTTTGAAGAAATTAGATAAAACAACCGAGGTAAATATTAACTCTTAATATCCCATTTAAGAACACACACATGGCACAAAATGAATCTTATATTTTATGTGTGTTTTTGTTAAGTATATTTATTTGCTCCTATGTGAATTAAAAAAGAAATATTTTTGAATAACTAAAAGAGAATATAAAAATATTAGTAGAGCTTATTTAAATATAAAAATGGATAAAGGAGGCGAAATCGTACAAGAAAGTAGGTTAAAAACGAGATCAGAGAAGTGATTCAGAAGGAGGCAGTCGACTGAAGAGTCGACCGGAGAAGGAAGATGAAACATCCAAAATTGAAGAGTCGACCGACCGATCGACTTGTGAAAACATCTGAACTCTTTGAATCTGCTAGTCGACCGAGCGGTCGACCAGTGAAAGCATGACAAACTCTCTGCATCTGCGAGTTGATCGAGCGGTTGACCTATTCTCGCTGTAGCGATGGTATGGCTTTGTTCAGTCGACTGGGCAGCCGACCGAATGTGTTGTTTCAAGATATAGTTAGATCCGAATTTAAATCCAAAAGTAGCTGTTTTTTGTTAAGATTTAAGAGAGATTTAAGGGATATTCTTAATATTTAAGATATGGTTCATATACTAATTAAATCCTTTCAATATGTTTCATTAAATATTAATGTTTCTAAATTTGGTAATTAAAATGGATTCTTCACTTATTTATTTTGATTGAGAAATACTTTGGGGATTTAATTGAGAGTTTTAAAAGTTGTTATTAAGTGAAATTGAACCTAAATGAAGTCTTTATGTTTTAAGCGGTCTATGGAGTATTTTATTGTCATGACATTTGTAAACTAACCGTTAGGAGACTGATTATATGTGCCTTTATATAGATCTGCGAATTTTCTAAGAAAAGTTAATCATTCTAAGAGTTAATCAGTTTATATCATTTTGAGAGATTTTATAAGAGTTATCATTTTACGATAATGTGAGTTATTCTAAGAGTGATTCTGATAATCAATTGTGATCTATTCTTACTAATACCGGATTTGAAGCTATGTTCTTCTAATCATTATTTCTATGGATTCCGGGTGAGATCTTTCCATATTATTTATTGTTTATTATTTTATTTTGGAAATTGATCTTAGAAATTGTTTTTGATTTTTGAAGAAAATATTCTTTTAAATAATTTATTGAATATGATTACGTGCTCCAATTTACTATCCATATTCTTGTTAAAATCAGATTTCTGTTTCTCACGTATTTCTATCACTAGTTGGAATATTAATTGAGTTTTTATTTGACTGGGATGGAAGAAGCTTCGAGTGAGATTTACTTATCAATTTTTTTATTTGTGAGTTGTGATGGATTAAATATCATTGGAGATATTTAATCAAGGTTAGTAGGGTTTTAGTATCTTCCTGTAAAGAGATTAAGGTAGTGATTCTTCCTAGATAAGAATTGCGTTTTGTTGAGTGATTTTGTAACGATTCAATCTTTACTGAATAAAAGGATATTTGAAGTGTTTTGGTGAGGTTTTGATTCTTGAGCCTAAGTGTTAAAAAGTATTAGGTTATTCTTTAACCTATAAAAAGTAGAGATTCTTCCTTAGTCTGAGAAAAAGAAATTGGAAAGGTTGATTTTGAGCCTGTAAAAGAATCACTGTGTGAGTTTGCTTCCTACCTCTAAAGGAATCTTGGTTTTAGTGGGTGTGACCTCCGTGGAACTCGGGGGACTGGATTAGCCAAGAGTAGCTTGGTGAACCAGTATAAATCTCTGGTGTGCTGCTTTCTTAATTTGTTTATTTTTCTTGTTTGGGTGTGCACTTAGATTTATTTTAATTCTGCTGTAATATAAAGATAATAATTAATTTAGGCATAAAATTAATTATTTGATTTATTCAAGAATATTCTGATAATATTTTTTAATTATCCAATTCACCCTCCTTCTTGGGTATTCCACTGTGTCAACAATTGGTATCAGATCTGGTTTAGAACGAATCTATTTTGCTAACATACATTACATGGCACATATAGTAGGCACACTAGGTGAGGGGTAGTCTATGCATCTACCACCCTTGTTTGCAGGTGAAAGTAACTCATTTTGGAAAGACAAGATGATAGCCTTTTCAGGCAACAAATTATGACGTGTGGCTAAAAATCGAGGATTGTCTATTTATTCCAATGGAAAATGGAGTTGAGAAGAAAAAGGGACAACTCACTGCTTCCGATAACCAGAAACTCTCTATTAATTCTCAAGTTATCAATATTCTCTTTTATTCTTTAGATGCTAATGAGTATTCTAGAGTTTTAGGTTGTAAATCTGCAAAAGAGATGTGGGATAAGCTACAAGTTACCCACAAAGTGACAAGTCAAGTGAAGCAGTCAAAGATCAATGCACTCATGAGAAAATTTGAGTTGTTCAAGATGGAGAAGAATGAATCAATTCATGATATGTACACTTACTTCAGCAACATATGCAACAGTATGAACCAACTCAGAAAGTCGTACTCCATGGAGAATAGAGTAAGAAAGGTCCTAAGGTCCTTAACAAAAATATGGGAGTCAAAGGTTACGGCAATCAAGGAAGCCAAGGATCTCGGAAAATATGATATCGATGATCTAATTGGTAATTTGATGACTCATGAATCGGTGATCAACGGCTATGAGGGTGATACCATAAATAGCAAGAGGAAATCATTGGTACTAAAAGTTCAAAAAATTGAAGAAGTGGATGACAATGATGATGAAAGTCTTGATAATGAGCAAAAGAAGAATGTATCACTTCTTACAAATAATTATAGAAGAATGACTCGGCGTACATTCTAGGAGAAAATAAATCTCAATATGTCCAAAGTCGAATGCTATAACTGTCGCAAAATCGGTTATTTTCAAAATGATTGCACCGAACCGAAGAAGGATAAAGAAAATGAGAAGAAGAAGAAGAAGAAAGAAAAGAAGAAAGCAAAGAAGAGTAAGAAGAAATCGATGAAGGCTACTTGGGATGATACTGATTCAGGTAGCTCGGAAGAATCAAATAGTAAGGATACGTCCATGCTTGCATTAATAGCCACTGGTGGTGAGGTAACCAATTGTTCGACTTCTTGTCCTTTAAATTTTGATGAATTATTTGATGTTTATCAAGAACTCTCAAATGATTATAAAAATCAGTGTTCTAAAATAAATGCCCTTCAAAGTACAATTAACACATTAAATAAGCAATTGGTGGATTATGAATTTGAAAACAATGGGTTGAAATCTAAATTGATGGATTTATAATCAATTGTTCTCAAATTTACTAACGGTGAAAAAAAATTGAAAATCTTAAACAAAAACGCTTTCATAAACTCTTTTCTGAAACCAAAGATCTTGTTAGATGTTTTAAATATAACGTTGTGGGGCATACTATTCGTAGATGTTTTGTAAAACTATCAACTGTAGACAAGTTTGGGTTCCAAATGGAACAAAAATTATCTCGACTAACAAGATCGGACCCACGTAGGTTGGATACCACTTAGGAACTATTTGAGGTTCTCCTTACAGGTTATTCTAAAAGTATCAATAAGCAAGGACAAATGGTTCTTAGATAGTGGTTGTTCTCGACACATGACAGGAGATAAAAGAAAATTTACATATTTGACACCTAAAGATGGAGGTCATGTGACTTTCAGAGACAACATAAAGGGTAAAATTATCTGTATACGTAATATCGGCAATGGTACTACTATGATTAAAGATGTGTTACTAGTTGATGGACTTAAACATAATTTGCTTAGTATTAGTCAACTATGTGACAAGGGATACAATATTATATTTAATCATGATAGATGCATCATTAAAAATAGTCATGATAATAGTATTTTGCTAGTTGCATCACGTTTTGAGAATGTTTATACTTACTCTTTTGATGATTTTAATTCTCAAAATTTATCTTGTTTGAATGTTTTATCTGAGAATAGTTGGTTATGGCATAGAAGACTTGGGCATGCTAGTATGGAGTTAATTTCTAACTTATCTAAGAAGAGTCTTCTACCTAGCCTACCTGATTTGAAATATGTAAAGGATAAAGTATGTGATGCATGTTAATTAGGCAAGCAAGTTAGATCATCATTTAAGAAAACGATGCACACGTCCACGTCTAGATGTCTTGAATTATTGCATCTTAATTTATTTGGGCCTAATTCTGTTGCTAGTTTTTGTGGTAAGTTCTATGCATTTGTTATAGTTGATGACTATTCTAGACTTACCCGGGTATACTTTCTTGCTAAGAAAAGTGAAGTTGCTTCCATTCTTGCTAAATTTTGTAAACGTGTTCAAAATGAGAGGCAATGTTCTATTATCAACATTCGTAGTGACAAAGGAAGAGAATTTAAAAATGATGAAGTGATAAGCTACTGTGATGAGCATGGTTATGCTCACAACTTCTTAGCACCAAAATCACCGCAACAAAATGGTGTAGTAAAAAGGAAGAACAGAACACTTCAAGAGATGGTCAGAACAATGCTAAGTGAAAATCGTTTACCAACCTACTTTTGGGCCGAAACAGTAAGTACTGCTTGTCACGTGGTAAACTGGGTATCAATTCGTAGAGGGTTTAACAAAACCCCATATGAAATCTGGAATGGTAAACTCTTAATATTTCATATTTTAAAGTCTTTGGATGCAAATGTTTCATTTTAAATTACAAGGATAATCTTGGTAATTTTGATGTTAAATCTGATTATGGGATTTTTCTTGGATATGCTACTAACAGTAAAGCTTATAGAGTTCATAATAAACGTACTTCAGTAATAGAAAAAACTATGCATATTGTTTTTCAGGAAGTTGATCCATACTTGTCGAGAAATGTTTTGGATGATGATGATGCATGTATCTCAAATAACCAAGACCAATGTAATAATGCACCAAAGGAGTCTCAACAAGAGGAGGAACCTAAGGAGAAGGATTTAACTTTACCAAGAGCTATAAAGAAAGTACCAGGGCATTCAATTAAAGAAATCATCGGTAATTTTGAAAAATATGTAAGTACTCGATCTTCTCTTAGGGATATAATAATCTTGCTTTCTTATCTCAAATTGAGCCTAAAAATTTAAATGAGATGCTAATTGATGAATCTTGGATTTCCGCAATGTAAGATGAATTGGTTCAATTTGAGCGGAATAAAGTATGGTGTCTTATTTCGAGATCGGATTTTCATCCAGTTTTTGGTACTAAATGGGTATTTAGAAATAAAAATGATGAATCTGGTATGGTAATTAGAAATAAAGTAAGATTAGTGGCACAGGGCTATAATCAAGATGAATGAATTGATTATGATGAAACTTATGCTCCTGTTGCTATACTAGAAGCAATTAGAATGCTACTCGCCTTTGCATGTTCACGTGATTTTAAGCTATATCAAATGGATGTAAAGAATGCATTTCTAAATGGCTTTCTAGCTGAAGAAGTTTACGTGGAACAACTCTCGGGATTTGAAAGTGACAAATTTCTCGATCATGTATTTAAACTTCGCAAGGTTTTGTACGGGCTCAAACAAGCTCTGAGAGCTTGGTATGAGATACTTAGCAGATATTTGATCGAAAATAGTTTTCGAATGGGTATTTGTGATATAACACTATTTGTAAAGAAAACTGATTTTGATATCCTATTAGTACAAGTATATGTTGATGATATCATTTTTTAATCTACTAATGAGGATCTTTGCCAAGAGTTTGGTAAGATAATACAAGTTGAATTTGAAATGAGTATGATGGGAGAGCTGAATTTCTTTCTTGGATTGCAAATTAAGCAAACCAAATAAGGGATATTTATAAACCAAGCTAAATAGACCAAGGAGCTGTTAAAGAAATATGGCTTGAAATGAGCTAAAGAGTACAAAACTCCTATGGCAACGGCTACAAAAATTGAAAAAGACGATACGAGCAACAGTGTTAATGAAAAGATGTATCGAAGTATGATTGGTAGCTTGTTGTATTTAACTGGTAGTAGACCTAACATTATGTATAGTGTTTGTCTTTGTGCTAGATTTCAGTCTTCTCCTAAAGAGTCGCACTTGACTGCGGTTAAGCGAATTTTTCGTTATTTAAAGAGGACGACAGACCTAGGATTATAGTATCCTAGGGGAAGTGATTTTAAATTAGTAAGTTACTCCGACACTGACTTTGCCGATTGCAAAGTTGAGCAAAAAAGTACAAGTAAATCATGTCATTTATTAGGATATACTTTGGTTTCTTGGTCAAGCAAGAAACAAAATTCAATAGCCTTGTCTACTACTGAGGCTGAATACATGGCAGCTGGTAACTGTTGTGCTCAAATTTTATATATTAAGTAATAGCTAAATGATTTTGGAATTTGTATGGAGGAGGTACCGATCTTTTGTGATAATAAAAGTGTTATATGTCTAAGTAAAAATCCTACACAGCACTCACGAACTAAGCACACAGAGATTAGACATCACTTTATTCGCAATTACATTTAGAAAATGAATATTATTATTGAGTATATTGATACCTTCGACTAGCTTGCTGATGTTTTTACCAAACCACTAGTGGAAGATCAATTTGTGAAAATCATTCGTTGTTTGGGTATGGCTAGGCATAATGATGTTTGCCTAAAGTAAGTTATATGTTTGTTATTTTCTCCTTCCTACTAAATTTGTTTTTGAAGATGAC
Source organism: Eucommia ulmoides (assembly GCA_016647705.1). Lineage (NCBI taxonomy): Eukaryota > Viridiplantae > Streptophyta > Magnoliopsida > Garryales > Eucommiaceae > Eucommia > Eucommia ulmoides. The sequence continues at coordinate 31,432,236 of CM028327.1, read as the reverse complement.
AAAGGGAGAGAAATGAGTAATGTTTTATTTAGGGGGAGCATTGTGTTTTAATAAAAATGGAGAAATTTAAAATTGTGCATTATTGAAATCTTCATTGGGACACTTTAACCAGTTAAAGAACCCATCCTCGAATTCAGGGGGAGTGTGGTTATGTTTTATTTTAAAGAAAACATCAAAATTAATTGTCATCATAAAAAAGAGAAGATTGTTGATCCCAAGATTTTGATGAACAATTAAGTATTGATGTTTTGGTGGAACTAATATTTGATTAAGTGTTTCAGTGATTTAAAGTTCCTGTAATGAAGATGTCAAATTGAATGGATGCTAAATGAAGATGTCAAATAGAATGGATGCTTAATGAAGATATCAAGATGATAAAGAAGTATTAAGAGTTTGAAGAAATTAGAGAAAACAACCCAGGTAAATATGAACTCTTAATATCTCATTTAAGAACACACATATGGCACAAAATAAATCTTATCTTTTATGTGTGTTTTTGTTTAAGTATATTTATTTTCTCCTATATGAATTAAAAAGAAATATTTTTGAATGACTAAAAGAGAATATAAGAATATTAGTGGAGCTTATTTAAATGGATAAAAGTGGCGAAATCATAAAAGAAAGTAGGTTAAAAACAAGATCAGAGAAGTGATTCAGAAGGAGGCAGTCGACTGAGGAGTCGACCGGATAAGGAAGATAAAACATATAGAATTAAAGAGTCGATCGACCAGTCGACCTGTAAAAACATCTGAACTCTCTGAATCTTCGAGTTGACCGAGCGGTCAACCAATGAAAGCATGACAAACTCTCTGAATCTGTGAGTCGACCGAGCATTCGACCTATTCTCGCTACGGCAATGGTATGGCTTTGGTCAGTCGACTGGGCAGTCAACCTAATGTATTGTTTCAGGATATAGTTTGATCCGAATTTAAATCCAAAAGTATCCGTTTTTGGTTAAGATTTAAGATAGATTTAAGAAATATTCTTAATATTTAAAATATGGTTCATATACTAATTAAATCCTTTCAATATGGTTCATTAAATATTAATGTTTCTCAATTTGGTAATTAAAATGAATTCTACACTTATTTATTTTGATTGAGAAATACTTTGGGGATTTAATTGAGAGTTTCAAAAATTGTTATTAAGTGAAATTGAACCTAAATGAAGTCCTTATGTTATAAGGGGTTTATAGGAGTATTTTATTGTCATGACACTTGTAAACTAGCTGTTAGGAGGCTGATTACATGTGCCTTTATATAGACCTGCGAATTTTCTAAGAAAAGTTAATCATTCTAAGAGTTAATCAGTTTATATCATTTTGAGAGATTTTATAAAAGTTATCATTCTACGATATTGTGAGCTATTCTAAGAGTGATTCTAATAATCAACTGCGATCTATTCTTGTTGATACCAGATTTGAAGTTATACTATTCTAATCATTATTTATATGGATTGTGGGTGAGATCTTTCCATATTATTTATTGTTTATTATTTTATTTTGTAATTTTATCTTAGAAATTATTTTTTATTTTTGAAGAAAAAATTATTTTAAATAATTTATTGAATCTGATTACATGCTCCAATTTGCTACCCATATTCTTGTTAAAATCAGATTTCTGTATCTCACGTATTCTATCACTAGTTGGGATATTAATTGAGTTTTTATTTCACTGGGGTGGTAGAAGTTTCGAGTGAGAATTTTTGTATTGGTGAGTTGTGACGGATTAAATATCATTGGAGATATTTAATCAAGGGTAGCAGGATTTTAGTCTCTTCTTATAAAGAGATTAAGGTAGTGATTCTTCCTGAATAAGAATTGTGTTTTGTTGAGTGATTTTGTAATGGTTCAATCCTTACCGGGTAAAAGGATATTGGAGTATTTTTGTGAGATTTTGATTCTTGAGCCTAAGTGTTAAAAAGAATTAGGTTATTCTTTAGCTTGTAAAAAGTAGAGGTTCTTCCTTAACTTGAGAAAAAAAATCAGTGTGTGAGTTTGGTTCCTACCTTTAAAGGAATCTTGGTTTTATTAGGTACGACCTCCGTGGAGCTCGGGGGACTGGATTAGCCAAGAGTAGCTTGGTGAACCAGTATAAATCTCTGGTGTGCTGCTTTCTTAATTTGTTTATTTTTTTTGTTTGGGCGTGCACTTAGATTTATTTTAAATCCACTGTGATATAAATATAATAATTAATTTAGGCATAAAATTAATTATTTGATTTATTCAAGTATATTCTGATAATATTTTTTTTAATTACTCAATTCACCCCCCCCCCCCTCTTAGGTATTTTACTGAGCCAACAGTTCCAACATTTCAGCACCATGGTTTGACACCCTATATTATCAAATTGAGCCTTCTTCTACTCTTGAAGACCTTCAAGACCTACTTGCCTAATTTACGAAGGAGATAAGGCAATTTTTGGAGGAAACAAGGCAAATGTCGGAGGAGACAAAAGCAGAGTCTTTTCTTACCTATGAAGATTGTATTACTTGGGTAGATAAGATAATGTTTCGTATGGAGAAGAGGAAGAGGACAATGGCGGTGGCAATGAGAGACACACAAAACCACGATCATATGCGAAAGCCACCATAAGGAACTGGATACAAGTGGGAGGAACTTGGGTTTATCCAATGATAATGATTCGAATGAGGAGGAAACCCCAGAATGGATTGACGATGAATAATCACAAGATAACACTTGTGAATCTTTAACATTTGAGATCCAAATTGTGATGTCACCACCAATCAAAGGCGACTACATCTATGAAGATCCGATGTGACTCACTTGTCTTCCACCACCCCTAGTAATGTTTATTCATGCCAACCAAGCAAAAATGTTGGAGTTGAGTCACGTTGAGCATACGTGCCAATTATTGCCACATCTCGCCAAGCTTGAGGGCGTTCTGAACAAAGACCCATTTGTTGTGTTGTATGACATATAATATGGGCGGAAGCTGCTCATTGATGAGGCATTCTCAATTATCAAGACGAGGACATTAAACTAAGAACTTCTTGGGAGCCAATCCAAGTTTTTAAATAATGAAATCTAAGGATACAAGCTATGGAAAAAAAACCCACACCGGTCACCTTGCCCGAAACATCACTGCCAACTGCACCAGGAGGCGAGATTGCCTCACCTCCCCAGTACGTATTCTTATTCTCTTCTGCTTAATTTTAATACATGTTAAACTTTGAGTTTGGGGGTGAGATACATGTTGACTTATGTTTGTTGGGTTTAGGAAATGATTGTGTGACGTTTTGTTCTATAACTTGTGTTCTTGTGGCCATGTTTTTAGTTATTTTATTTAGGTTAGTTTGGATAAATTGTGAGTTTTGTTAAGATGAAATAACTTAAACTCGATGATGAGTATAAACACTTGATGTTCTCTTAGGTTTTTTGAAATGCATGTCATTGAGATTTCTGTGTGCTTGACTCGTATTGATTAAAATTCACTCTTGACTCATTACATTGAGCACCATGAATCATGATCACTTGGCCTTTTGAGTACTTCGAGAACATTTATGTACTTTAGGTAGACTTTGACATCTCGTGAACACTAGAACCCATTTGAGTAAAATGTGAGGCGAAATAGTAGGTTATGTGTTTTTGGAGAGATAATTTAGGTATTTCCTTAGATTGTTTGGGCCTTTGAAGCTAACCTTTGAAAATTGTTTACCCTTCGTTACCGCCGTTGATCCTTATTGCCTAATTCTTTCATTACCTTTATTTGTACATCCAACCACTATATGCATTTCCACTTCCTAAACCCATCACTAATTGGCATTGTTACATGGATCATTGAGTGTAAGGATGGGATGTGTGTGAAATATCATTGGTGGATTGGGTAAAAAAAAAAAAAAAGTCATTGTAATATAGTGATGAGTATCCTCGCCTGCCACCTTGTATTTTCCTACAAAATTGAGGACAATGTTGATTTTCAATTTGGGAGCATGGTTCTTACCTATTTTGAAAGAAAAAAAAAAACGAACAAACAAATGTTTGTTTTCGTTTGTTTTGACAATAATACATTGTGGGATCGATTGAAAGAAGACATATGACGAAAGGAAGAGTCGGTGATTTTTTTTTTTGAAATATTGCAAGATCCATGAGTCGTAATATATGCCTAGGGTAATTTGAGCTTAAAATGACATTTTTATCTACCTTTTACCCTAACCATACATTACAACCCTCAAAATCCTTTTGATCTCTAATGACATATGAATCTACACATAATTAGTGGAGGGTGACACAAAAAATAGGCTTATGGTTGTTCTTAAATTCACCATCTAGAGATCATTCATTGTCTCCTTAGTACATAAATTTATTCGGGGCTTGTTTGGTTGGATGAAAGTGATTGTGCACACATTTACATATCAAGAGTCTTGAGTGGATTGAAATTGATGTTTGAAGTTGAAATTCTAGATAATCTCAATGTGTGCTTTTCCTTTGAGCTTGGAGCATCTTGTGCCATCGGAGATTCTTGCATGGTTGTAGATTTGAAACGAAACTCACACTTTTATCGTTAGCGTTTTAGTATTTGATTTGTGTTTTCTTCTATTTTCTTTTCTTTTACTTGATGACAAGCAAATGTTTGACTTTGGGGGTATTTGATGAAGAGGTTATTTACCAATAAATTAAATACTTTTGAGTTCAACTATTTGTGTGTTTTCAAATATTTTTGTTAGTTTGATGTATTTTTTTTATGTTCTTTTGTAATAATCACAAATGATATGGTGAAAATGTAGAAATGTGGTAAAATGAGATGAATTGGGTTGTAACAGTTCATTATTAGTATAGGTGTAGTAACTTCAAGTCCAATTTTGACCTTCCTACAATCTGATTTTTGAAAAATTCGAAACATATAAGTTGTATATATCGTTCTTAGATTTTCATATCCTTTTAAATCACCTCAATCGAAGTTTAGACAAGAACATTGTGGCCAAAATATGAACTAGATATCGGCTCTGCCCAAAGCGCGCTGCAACGCGATCCCATCAGTTGCACATAAACCAAAGCACGCTGTAGCGCGGTCCCATTGGCTTGCAACATCTTCAACCCAAAAAAATCCCTATTTTTGACCACTTTAAAAACCACCTTAAGCTTAAACCATAAGGGGAGGCGAATTTGGGAGAGCAAACAGCGATTGAAGACGATTTTGGGCGAGAAAACACCCGATGAAGGCGAATTGATGAAAATTTGAGAAGAAAAATACCATTGGTGGCATTGGGAGTTGAAGGTCTGAAGCCCACATCCACAATAAGTGTTTTCTCTTCCATTTTCTCTCCTTACTCTTGATTTAATTTTGTATTTGTAATATTGTGTTAAACATATTTACATTTATCAATTTATTGAAAAAATTACTTATGAATTCTGCTATGTTGTGTTAAAGTTTCTATTGAGAGGTTTTGAATAGTTTTGTATGAATTATTCCTTGAGACTTTAAGTTATTGTTAATTGGAATTCATGTTTTGATCATTTGTAATTCTTTATGCGTATTTGGTAATTTATGCGAGAGGTAAATTAGATATCATAGATGTGTAAGATTAGGCATTCAAGAGGTTATAATATTGCATATTGAGACCCGAGAAATACAACCCTTATTATATTGAGTGCGAGAGGCTAATATAATTTGGGTAGCCATTTGATGGGTGGGGCTTAATGATTGAATAATTACTTGAGTTAAATAGAGATATTAATTCAAATAATTATACAAATTATGTCACTTGGCATTTGAGAGGTGGAAGTGAGGTTAATTTAGACACCCACATTTAATGATTGAGCATAAATTCAATTAACAAGCTAGAGGAAAATCATAGTTTAGTAAAGTGTTGTTAAACCCATCTAGAATAATTGTGCACAGGAAGTCCATATTTTATTTTGTTTTTGTATTTATATTTGTTTTATGTTTATTTTTATAAACCCCAAAATTTGATCACCTAAATAAAGTTAGATTATGATAATTGCAATACTTAGCGACGATCTAAACCAATCCCTATGGTTACGATACCCTACTCACCCTATATTATTAAAACTTGACTCATACACCTGTAGTGTAGCAAAATTGTCACTACCAACTTGATTAGCTTTTCCATTTCTTCTTCGATGATCTTCTACCAGTTTGGGTGGATCTTCCTTATCTTTTTGGCAAACATGAGGGTGGTGCACGTCAGCATGGAGCCATTGTGGCCACTCTTTTAGCGAACAGGATGATGATGCACGTCGGCATGGAGCCAGTGCCGTGGCCACATTGAGATCAATCTCTGGGAGCTCGATATAAGACCAAGCGAAGAAATCATAATTCTTTTTTAATAGCCCAGCAATCTCGGCACGCTGATCTGAGTTGAGTCTGGCTCCGATTCTCATTATTCTTTCTTCAATGGTTGGGTGGATGAGGACCTCAATGAGATTCTCATAGGGTTGGAGACCAGGCTCTCGTCCCGGGGACTATTAATTAGAATGAGATCGGTCTCGCCGGCCAAGGGCTGTGAGCTTAAGAAATAAAGGCAGAAGCTTCTTGGGCTCATGTTCGTGCAATAATTGCTATTTCTTTTCTATTTCCCTCTTTGCACAGGCTTGGGCTGCCTCTTGATCTCCTTGAAACTCTCCCATCCCATAACTAGTGGGAAACTTCATCATTTGGTGATAGGGGGAACAGATGACCTGCATGGCCACTACAAGAAAAATGGGTTTTGACTAAAAAAAAATTTTGTAGCTAAAGTCCTAATTTCGTAGTGAAAACATTTTAGAGACAAAAAATTATTGTTCTAATTTCATAACCTATGTGCCGTAGCAGAAGGTTTTTGGCAACGAATTGTTAGTTCGTCGCGCAAGACTACTATTTTGAGATGAATCATTTTGTAGCTAAATTTGTAGCTAATAAATTCATTTCGTAGCCAAAGAGTAATTAAAAATGGTGGGGATAATTTTTTGGCGACGAAAAAAAAGAACTAAAATGGCGGGAATTCTTTTGGCGACGAAATTATTTTTGTTGCCAAAAATATGTGAAGGCGGGAAACAATTGGTGACGAAAATTGTTTTGGTCGCCAAAACAAAATTTAAATTTGCGGAAAGACCTACTGCGACCAAATACTTTTGTAGCCAAAAAATAATTTTTTTCAAGAAATACATTGATTACAAAATAAAATTTATAGCAAATTATTCTACTTAAAGCTATGAATGTCAATTTATAGCTATCAACCAATCAACAAAAAGTAACCAAAACTATACAATTGCATTAAAAGTCAAATAACCAAAATACACCAATATTCTTAAATATTAACATGACAAAAAAAAATGTCTAACCAAAATTATACAATTGCATTAAAAGTCAAATAGCCCAAATATACTAATATTCTTAAACATTAATATGACAAAAAACAAAAACAAAAATGTCTTCCAATATCATCTATTCCATAATTTCTTGAATCTGCAAATTGTTAAAAAAAAAAATGGAACTTAGAATAAATTAACCATAATTGTAATGTTAAAAAAAATGATTGAATATAATGTGTTACCATGAAAACGAACGTTCTGTCGGTCTTGACTAAGCTCTTGTTATCGATCTCATAAGTTCTTTCAACTCTGTTAACTCTGCTTTCATGGTGTCTATCTTATTTTGTTGATCTTTCAATTTCTGTTCAACCTCTTTCGATGTTCCCTGTGTGAACGAAATTTCATTTGATGAAATTCGTTTTGGTCCAAAACCAAATCCCCTGATGTAACCAGATGTAGTCCCAAGAATATCATCGCATATGTTATCCTTTATCTTCGGGTTCTCACTTTCTTGTGTATGTTCTACACGAGCCACCATATTCACCTATAAGTTGTGAATATAATAAATTTTTTTGAATTTTATTTAATGATGAAAAATGAAAATGGTTGAAAATAAAAAAAATAAAAAAATAAAAATAGGCCTCACATTATCTTCTTCAGCGGCATTCGATATCCATTGCCTATTTGCCCTCTGATATGTGATCCGATGTAGATCAATCCTACCCCGTGCCTGCAATTATTGAATTTTCATTTATATCACATACAATAATTGACCATCAAGATATAAATTGAATTAGAATAATGGACATACCATTTTTCGAAATGTTGTGCCGAATGACCTTGAGCCCGAAACATGGTTATTACGTTGCTTACTTCGATTGGTTGAGTTAATTGAAGATAATGTCTATGAATTGAGAATAAAAGTAAGAATACATAAATTAACTAGAAATTGAATACTAAGACAACCATTAGATTTCGAAAATAAAACATATCTTCCACTTCGTGGACTCAAACAAATCACAAAGACTTAACCAATCACCCAATTGCATATCTAGCTATATGGATGTTTAGAAATAGCAAACAGCAAACAGAAACAAAACAGCAAACAACAAGCAGAAACAGCATAACAACAAACAAAAACAGCAAAACAGCAAACAGCAAACAGAAACAGCATAACAGCAAACAAAAACAGCATAATAGCGAATAGAAACAACAAACAACAAACAGAAACAGCAAAACAGAAACAGCAAACAGAAACAAAATATACCTTTCACTTCATGGACTCAAACAAATCACAAAGACTTAACCAATCACCCAATTACATATCTAGCTTATATGGATATTCATGTAGATCCTTTTCTTCACATATCATCCGTTTGTAATGTTGGCCTAGATCAAATTTATAATCTCTATACCTATTTTACTACAAAATATTCATGGTTTTCTTCACTTCCGACAAACGTAAGCCAACAATATCAAATTTAGCCTTCAAAAACAAAAACAAAAATTAAATTATAATAATTATGCTTCCATCCGATTATAATAGTTATGTAATTATTAAATTATACAATAATTAAATTATAATAGTTATACCTCAAGATATCCAAGTAATATGATCTTATCTTCATCTGACACTTTTGTCCATGTGTTCACTTCCCCATTCATGGGTGCAAAATTTCTTACAATATGCCCCAATTCACTTGAAAACTTACTTGACATATCATCATCCGTTGGCCTATTAAAAAAGGTATCAAATTCAATCTTCAATAGGTTGTTATCATTAGCTTTCAGTAATTTGCTTGTCCCACGTCCTATAGTCGGTCCACATTTTTTGACGCTAACGCCCTTATCTGCTGACACAAATTTAATATGAATATATGAACACAAACAAAAACAGAGAAACAGAAACAAAAACACAAACAGAAATAGAAACAGCGAATAGAAACAACAATCACAGAAACAACAACAGAAACAGAAACATCAAACAGAAACAAAAATAGCAAACAGAAATCGTAAAACAGCAAGCAGAAACAGCATAACAGCAAACAAAAACAACAAACAGAAACAGCAAAACAAAAACAGCAAACAGAAACAAAAACAAAAACATATAACAAAAACAAAGAACAGCAGCAGAAACATAAACAACAACAGAGACAGAAACAAAAACAGAAATAGAGAACAACAACAGAAACATAGAACAACAACAAAGTCAGAAACAGAAACAGATAACAGCAACGAAACAAAAACAGCAACAACAACCAAGACAGAAATAGAAACGGCTATACAAAAAAATATAAATACCTGCATTACTATTTATTTGTGTGTCATCCACGCCGTTGGCCTTTTGTCCTTGTAATGGAAACACATTGTCATCGGTACCATTTGCGGATGCCTCCTCTGATGGCGCTAAGCCCATCACATTCTGTGATGACAAATTCGATCTCAATTGCATTCGTCCCGGTGCCATCTTACCTAAATTATAAGAGTGGAATATAATATTAATTCACATATAATTCACATCAAGATATGATGCAATACACAACAAGAAGCGAAATATAATTGATTTTAAAAAAAAAATAGAATGTCATTACTTATTCTGTATCACTATCATACTCTTCATTTTCATTAACTTCATCACCGTAATATTCAACAATTGTATCATCTTCTTCACTCTCATTTTCAGATAATATTGCATCCACATTCTCTGGTTCGATACTCTTTCTATGTAAGTCACTTCCCTCGACAACATCAACAACAGGAGCAAATATAGTTGAGTCATTCTCTTGCTAAGTATCATTTGTATTAACATCATAGAAGTGTTTATTTTCTTCTAACGAGTGATTAGCATATTCTTCAGACTCAGGGACATCCTAAAAATGTCGATTCATGTTGTACGATTCTCCAATTCCGACCTAACTTGTTATCGTTGACATAGAAAACTTGTTTGGCTTGATCGGCTAGTATAAAATGATCAGATTGATACCATTTTTTGGAAATGTTAACTCTCGTATATTGTGAATCTTGGTGAAATTTACTTCTGCTACTAAGATCAAATCAATCACACTGGAATAACACGACCTGACGATTTAATAGGTAATTTAAGATAATAATTCTTTTTAATACGCCATAAAAGTCAAGAACCCTTCCCCCCGTGTTCCCCCTTAACCACCAATCCACTATTTTGAAATGTTCGATGACCATCACGGTCCATAGTGTGAAACCGAACACCATTGACAATGCATCCTGGGTATTGTTGCGCTCGTCGATCAAACCGATTTGCTATGGACCACAAGTCGTCTATGGCGTCTGGTGATTTTTCAAGGCGCAAGTGGTTAATCTGAAAAATAATAAAGCCAATGGTATTAAACTAGCTTGGTAATAAAATAAGTTATATACAGCCAAAATTTCGTTACTTACACGTTTTTGAAACCACGATGGAAAAGATTCTCGTAGTTTTTCCTCAATGTTTTGTTCACCTCTCATTCTCAAATCGTTCTTATGCTCACTATATATGAAAAAAGATGGCCATTTCAATATATATTTATTTGTTTACAAAGAACAAAATAATTTATAGCACTTACATCAAATATGGATACATTTCCTCGCAATTATTCAAAACATACCATCGTATCACCTTATATTCCTCCTTCAAAGTATCATAAATTGTTTGTCCAAAAGGACGAACCTTTTGTGTGAACACTGACAATGTAGAGGATAATTTTGTCTTTCGTATACTACCATCATAATTTCGATCGTCACGATTAAATATGATTTCAATCCCTCGCATATACATTTAACAAAAAGTCAAGCATTCTTTCGTAATATAAGCCTCTGCTATTGATCCTTCAGGACGTGCTTTATTGGTTACAAATCCTTTCAGTATTCCCAGGTACCTTTCAATGGGATACATCCATTGGTATTGCACAGGACCTGCAAGTTTGGCTTCTCGTGTCAAATGAACAGCTAAGTGCACCATAACATCAAAGAAAGCTGGAACACAAATCATCTCTAACTTACAAAGGATAATGACAATGTCTTTTTCTAATTATTCCAATAATGACAATGTCAATGTTTTTGAACATAAAAGTCAAAATAATTGTCCCAAGTCAAACAAAGAAATACAAACTTCAGAATTTAGGTACCCACGTATTCCAGCTGGGATTAGTCGTTGCAGTAATATGTGACAATCATGACTCTTCAAACCTGAAACATTTCCCTCAGAAACATTAACACATCGTACAATGTTCACTGCATAGCCATCTGGATACCTGATAGACTTTAAAAACTCACAAAATCATTTTTCTCGACTTTGGTCAAATTATAACATGCAATTGGCTTCACATATGAATCACCATGTTTTTTCAAATGCAACTCTTTCCTTATTTTCATATCCTCCAAATCCAAGCGAGCTTTGATTGTGTCCTTGTTCTTCCCCTCAATACCTAATAATGTCCCAATAATATTGTCACATATGTTTTTCTCTATGTGCATAACATTGAGACAATGCCAAAGTTTGAGTTTCTCCCAGTAAGGTAACTCAAAAAATATACTTTTTTTACCCAATTTCTTTCATTTTTTCCACGCTTTCTCTTTTTATTTGACAACCATTTTCTTGGTCTCAAATCATCAGGCAATTGTGCTAGCTGTTGCAAAATAACACTTCCAGACATCTCCATTGGTTTCATATCAATTTTTGACTTCCCATTGAATTTTGTACTTCGGCGCCAAGCATGATTTCTAGGCAAAAAACATCGGTGCCTCATATAACATGTTTTACTCCTTATACTTTGTGCTGGAGTATTCTCGTTGCATGTAGGACATGCCATTAACCCAGAAGTGCTCCAGTCAGATAGGGTTGCATATGCTAGAAATTTATTTATAGTCCACAAAATTGCAGCATGTAACTTGAAATTTCTTTCACTAACAGCATCATAAGTATCAACACCACATTCTCACAACTCTTTTAACTCATCTATCAAAGGTCGAAGATAGACATCAATATCTTTTCTCGGGGATTTAGGTCCAAGAATAAGTAATGACATCATGAAGAAGTGTTGTTTCATACACTTCCATGGTGGGAAATTATACGGCATTAAAACAATGGGCCACATACTGTATGACGTGCTCATATTTCCAAAAGGATTAAACTCATCTGTAGCCAATCCCAACCTCACATTGCGGGCATCTTCTACAAATTCAGGATATTTATCATCCAAGTCCTTCCAGGATTCAGAATATGCTGGGTGCCGCATAACATTCACATCCTCAACGCGCTTTTCTTTGTGCCATCCCATTTCCATAGTAGTTTTTCTCGACCTAAACAACTGCTGTAACCTCGGCTTCAATGAAAAATACCGAAGCACTTTATGTGGAATTTTCATACCTTTCCCATCATTTATCTTCCATTAGGACTCGCTACATATAGGGTAATATTTCATATTTTCATTATCTTTCCAAAATAATGCACAATCGTACTTGCATGCATGGATGGGAATATATCTTAGGCCCACGATACGTAGCATTGTTTTTGCCTCATAATAAGAAGAAGGGAGTTTCTTACCATCTAGTTATGACTCTTTCAAAAACGACAACAACATATCGATTGACTTGTTGCTCCACTTATTAATTACTTTTAAATGAAGCAACTTAACCAGATACGTGAACAATGAAAAATTGGTGCATCCGGGGTAGAGTTCACATTGTGACTCTTTAAGGTAACGATTAAATGTATCATTGTCAACATCGTAATCGTTTCTTTCGTGCGGTTCATCAACTCCCTCCCCTCTATTCACATTTGTCAAGTTACCTCTAAATAAGTCATCCAACAAATCATGAAACTCGTCGCGTATATCACCATTATCTCTAGGAGGAAATGTTTCCCCATGAAGTGCCCATACCTTGTAGCTTAATTGCATCCCATTCACAATCAAATCGCGTTCCACTTCAAATTCATTTTTTAATTTAGTGTTCACGCATTTGGTACAAGGACAACGAATTTGACTGTTGTTCGATTCAACGTAATCTATCGCAAATTGAATAAATGATTGTACTCAATTTAAACACTCGTCACTCAATCTACTTTTTGCATTCATCCAACTCTTGTCCATTTCTGAATTTACAAAAATTACTTAGAAATTAGAACTACATATACATTAGGAAACATAACAAAAATGCAAATGGAAACAGACCAGAAATAGAAATGTGAACAGAAACAGAAACGAGAACAAAAATTATTCAGCATCGTTGTAACGGCCTATAACGGTATCGGTGCCTATCGATACCGTTACGAAACGGCCATTACAGAAACATATCAGAAATATAACAGAAACGTGAAACGGAATAGAAGTAGAACAAAAATATAACAGAAATAGAACAGAAACGTAAAACAGAACAGAAACAAAACATAAACATAACAGAAACGCAAACAAAAATAGAACAGAAACATAACAGAAACGCAAACAGAAATATAACAGAAACGTGAAACGGAACAGAAACATAACAGAAACATAATAGAAACGCAAACAGAAACAGAACAAAAACATGAAACAGAACAGAAACATAACAGAAATAGAACAGTAACGTGAAACAAAACAGAAACACAAACAGAAATAGAGCAAAAACCTAAACAAAACAAAAACAGAAACCTAAACAGAACAAAAATAGAATAGAAACAGAATTAATTGAAGCTACCATAGGTTTCTACCTCATTGGGAGATTCCCAATCGCGGTTTAGAAGTCCAAAAGTGAATTGATTTTGGACATAATACTTTCCAAAATGTTCCAGCGAATGTGCAGTTCTTTGTACAAAAAGTATCTGGTAAGAGATGTTTTTCTGTGACTTTATTTACTGTTTTTGAGGGTAAGTCTTGGGTACAATGATAAAGTTTCTCCATTGTAACCTGGAGGTCTTAGGTCCAAATTTTGGAAGCAATATCTCTATAGGTTGCATACATCTTACCCTCCCCAAATCATGTAATGGTGGGAGCCTTAGTATATTGGATTTCTACAAACTCTAGATTCTACCAAAAAAAAAAAACTGTACACAAATTAGCCTATTTGCTCTAAACCATCCATGCTTCTACAGTGAGAGGATTGTCAATTTATATTTTTATTTTATATTTTAGGCTGGTTTTGTAATTACTTTGTTTTCTAGGGGTTGGTTTTATATTGATATTTTTTGCATGACTTATTATCAACTGTCGGCAACTAATGTTGAATACTACACCTAAACTACTTACGAATAGATGAATAGGACTCTTGCTTGTCTTATTATCAACTGTCAGCAACCAATGTCGAATACAACACCTAAGACCAAAAAAACTTGTTGGACAATTATTACTTAAACAGAACAGAAATAGAAACGGAACAGAATAGAAATAGAACAGAAACCTAAACAAAACAGAAATAGAACTGAAACAGAAACATTGTCAGGGAAGGAGCAAGCAATCTACATACCAGATTATGTCACTGTGGAGCAATTCACTTGGAAACCTGGGCAGGCAAAACAGCATTTGGATGTTTAGAAACCAAAACACAAATTAGACAACTGTAATTGAAAACCAACTTCATCTACTAGCATGTCCACAGATTCTTGATGTTCATGGACCAAATTAGAAATCAAAACAACAAATAATCATAAATGAAGCCAAAAGTTACCACAACGGAGAGAGAGAGAGAGATAAACTCCGAGATTTCCCAGCCGTCGCCTTCGTCGTCGTTGCGATTAAGCTTCCTCCGCCGCCGATTCAATTTATAGGTTATTTAGGCAGTGGATATTTGGTTCTAGGTCATTGATTAGAGGGTTGTCTAGGCAATGGAGGCTAAGATCGAGAGAGAAGGATGAGAGAACTAAAGGGTTTGGGGGTGGGTATAAGGAGAATGTGGGGAAAATCTAGATAAAAAGAGATTTTTTTTTTTTAGCCAATGTAATAGCTGGAAATAGGCGCCAAAATCATGGTGGGAAGGGAAAACAATTGGCGACGAAACTCATTTGTAGCCCAATGTTAAATATAGGCAACCACTTTGGTGACAAACCACTTTCGTTGTAGATATAGTAGGAGGTAATTAATCGCGATGAAAGTAGTTCGTCGCCAAATAAAAACATATCTCGTGCTACATTGGCAACGAAATATTTCCGTCACCAAAACGCTAGCGGGAAAAATTTTCTTTTTTTTTTTTTATTTGGCGCCAAGAATTGATCGGACCAATAGCGACGAATTCTAAAATTTCGTCACCCATTAACAACCTATGGCTACAAAATTACACTTCATCGCCAAATGAGGTCACATTTGGATACGATTGTTCATTTTATAGCCAATAGACACATTTAGTGACGATTATTGTGTGGTCGCCAAAAAAAATCGTAGTTGAATCTTTTTTTTTTTTTTTTTGCAGTGGGTGGCTACCATTGGTCGCCCCATGATTGCACTATAGGGCGAGGGTCTGTCCATGATAAGAAATTTCGACCACGCAGTGGACGTTCTAGGTCTGGATCCCATGATGATGGGTAGAGAAACCCATCCTACCGAGCTCATAACATCTTTCCCCGAAACTATGCTGCATAGCATTGGAGTCCATGTTCATTCTATCGAAGGCCTACTTGAAAATTATGTCACCGGAGCTACCTCCGTTCACCAAAAATCTTTCATGTCTTGAAATGATTGATTAGGGAGGAAATAACCAAGCATTATTGTGGAGGATATGGACCCCTTTGAGGTCAGTCTCGCTAAAAGAGACGACGTTGTGCTAGGCGGCATCAACCTCGCTGATCCCGCACACGTCCTGCTCGGCTTTTCTCTTACCCTTATTCTCATATCTCTTTAGGGAGAAAGAGGCTTCACCCTGAGACTCAGTCCATTGTAGATGACATTTATTCCTCCCTCCACTCTCTAATCATCGTCATCACCGAAGTTATTATCACAAGGTGGAGGTCGATTGTTGTTCCTCCTTCGTCGCTGACCTCAGTGCTCATCCCGGCGATCGACACCCCCGTACTAGGGTTCTATGTTCGTTCTGCGTACATAGTTCCTGTGGTAATCTCTCTTAATGAGGGCTTCTATTTATACTTTTTACTGGAAGCACTCCTCAGTGGTGTGGCCGCGATCACGGTAGAAGTCGCAGTATTTAGTAGCCGACCTGCCTATAGGTTTCTTCCTCAGGGTAGGGCAATTGGGAAGATTCCATTCTCGAAATTTTCAGAAACAAATGGTGGTAATTGAAGCTGTCAGGAGGGTGAATCCATGCTGGTGAGGCCTTGAGGGAGGATGAGGTCTCCGATCCCTGGGTAGGGGTCCCAACCGCCCTTCATCCTGGAGCCTTCTCAAGCCTTGAGACCAACTCGAGCCTTCATCAGCTTTGTCTTTCTTCTTTAGGAGTTCTTTTCTTTCTCTTCACTCTGTCAAGAAGGTTAGCTTCATAAAAGCTGGTACCACGGTCCAAAGTATCACGTAGGCACGAAGCTAGTCGTGAACTCAGGTCATAAGATAATCTTTTGTGCTTCAATCCGTTAATGAAGGCGTTTAGAGCCACATCATCCGAGACCCTTTTACAAGAGAGTGACTCCTTCCAAAATCTATCAACGTAATCACCCAAGTTCTCGTTGATGGAGCTGAGGTCAAGGATATAGGTCACGGTCTTTGGTCTGCGTTGGGATTGGCTGAATCGGGTGAGGAACTGTTGTTCGAGCTGGAGGAAAGTCAATATCGAGGCTAGAGCCAGGTCGTTGAACTAAGTCCGAGCTGGTCCAGTCAAGGTGAGCGGGAATAATTTGTACCTTACCATCGTGGAGACGGCGTGCATATCCATATGACGCACAAAAATAGAAAGATGATCCACGAGAGTGGTGGTCCCATCATATTGTTCTAATGGGAGATTAGGGAATCTATAAAGTACAGGCTCATCTACGATTTCATCAATAAAATGAGATCTCACCCAATAGGCAGCCCGGCTGCACCTTCAGTGCCCTGTATTTTGTTGAGAGCGGCCTCCATCTCAGCCATACTATGTTCCATAGTTGCTTCCTCTCTGGCCAGTACTAGACCTGGCTAACAGTGGCCCGGACCTCATGCCTCCAGGCTGGCGATGGGGACTGGAAATCTACTTCTCGAGTTTGGCGGGATTGGTATTCAGACCGGGCCAGGCGGCTGGGTGTCCTAGCTGCCGCGACCCTAGTTTGTCTTCAAATTGATGTCCGCAACACGACTGAGATAAAGTCCTTGACACGGTAAGGGGGTCCAGATCCCTCTTCTTGATTGCTGGGGCCGAGGTCGGGCCTGGTTCACATGTCCATGAGAGTGAATCACTCGATCTTTAGACTGTTAAGGTTAGTCCCCTCCCTCTATATTCCGGAGATCCGGTCCCTCTTGCATAGGGGCTGGAGGCAGGCAGAAAAATTAGTACATGGAAGTAATTCTGGAACTGACCAAGCTTGCGCTCCAAATTGTCAATCCTTGAGGCATCAATGGCTCCGGATGTTTGTCCTACGAAGATGCCTAAGGCTGAGATAGATGGGTCGGCCTGTCCCATGATGGGAACATTCAGTTCTTCGACGGGAACATGGGTCGTTGCCTTGGTATCCAACCTTGGAACTCTGGACATGTCTTGAGTGGGGTTTCTATTCACCGCAGCGTTTTAATTCCTCGATCGCAAGGAGTGACTAGACCTTGTGATCATCAAGTCTTAGTAGAGTAGGGAGTTGATGACCTAGAGAAGGCTTTTTGCGTGCTTCCCACAAACAACGCCAAACTGTTGGTGTTGAAAATTGGACCAACCAACAGTATGGTCTGATCAACCCATAGGTGGAAAACTGGAGATGATTTGGAGAGTGTCTTTGGTTGGTTGGAGTCTTCAATCCTTCAAGGCCTTGATCTTGCCGTCGTCCGAGCTGTTGAGGCGTTGTCCAATTTGGCCTTCAGGTCGGTACCTGTGCACAGGACTTGTCGGAGTGTGTCATGCGTGTCCCCTTCGGTATGAGAGTAAGAGCTTGGGGGGGGGGAAAATGTCACTTGGATAAAATAAAGTTATTACCTCAAGTTCGAAACCCTTTGAATGGCTTGGCAAAGTCTTCATTTTATAGGCGAGGATATCATTAGCATCTCGAAAATTAGTGCCTTAAGCTAGGTTATCCGTCCTAATCAATCTGGCGCGTAGAGAGCGTGTGGAGGATTAGAGTTATAGGTCTGGTCTTGGGCCTTTGATCGTTGATGGAGAAGTTCATGAGTCAAGCCTGTTAGGAATTGTAGGCCGACCCAGGCACCTGGGTGGACGTCGGTACGGCTACACCAACTTGGTCGTCTCTGGCGATATCTGATGAGAACATTAGGGATTCTTGTTTGGCGATTGCTTAAAGTCCTTCATATTTATCGACCTGAGGAGAGACTAGGCAAATGAACAATTAGGCTCATTAGGTCATCTGACATCGTGGCGTTGGCGACGTGACACTTTTGATTTAGGTGGTTGACACGTGGCGGGTGGTAGAATTTTACCCACATCAATACTAAAAATTTAAAAGTAGAAGATTATATACTATTATCCTCATCAATTCACATCTTTTTTAAAAAAAGAATACAATTATTTCAGAGTTACTGATTTACCCTTCATTGTAATGATAGCAATTGCATTTGTTTAATGGCCTTCACTGGACCACAAGGGTAGCTGATTCCTTTAATCATGCCATTCCATTTATTTTTTTCCAAAAAATAATTTACAATAAAAATAGTAAAAGAATTGACTTTAAAAATAGAGCATAGGGGGGAAAAAGTTCTCTTCTTTTAACAAATAAATAAAATATTTAATTATTTTATTTTGGTAACATGCCCATGATCCCAGAAGATCCAACACACCATGTACATCCACGTGTCAACGTCTGATTCGCATAAACCTAATGTGACAATGCAGCCACTGGTATATATGCACATGAACCCATATGCAAGTGTCTCCCTGTTTGCTACATTATTCCTCTCTCTCTCTCTCTAGATTTCATCACTGAAAGAAGCGATTTACGACCAATTATTCAACGGTGGCCGGACAAACGATGGAGGTTGGCCGGAAAATGACCCACATACTCGGTGGAGAGCACGGTGGGCTGAATCTCAAGGAAACTGAGCTCTGCCTCGGGTTGCCCGGAGGTGGAGGCGTTGGCGAAACGGAGGCCCAGAAGGTCACCGGAAAAAGAGGATTTTCAGAGACCGTTGATCTGAAACTAAACCTCCAGTCTGGTGAGTTGTCGGCCGCGGATCTGAAGGAGAAGATGATTAATGTTCCACCAAAGGAGAAGAACCTCCTCCCCGCTGCTACTAAGGATCCTGTGAAGCCACCTGCCAAGTAAGCCCTTTGTATATACGTAGATATATACATACACATATACATATATCGGTACACAAAGATTTCTACATACACAAAATTTAGATAATTACACCAAGGGTTAAGTTCCTCGTTCATTGTATATGACAATATTTCAGTTTTTGTTTTTCCTTTTCCTTTCTTTTTTTTTTTCTTTTTTTTTTTTTTTTTTTTTTTATGTGTGTGTGTGCAGTTTATACATGTACATATGTATGCATTTCTTCTACATCACTTATCATGGCATGTGCAAACCAATTTGTTAACTAGATAAATTTATAAAAAATAATATCAACTAAAGATTTATTTTGAACCCAAGACAACAAGCTTTATGAGTTCTCAAATAATTATTACCATTTCTAACTTCTATATAGATTAGTTTGTGATCCAAGAGGTGTTAGTTCAGTTGGTAAGTGGAGGTGTCTGTTTTTTTTATCAACTAGAGTTTGAAATACTATGGGAATTAAATGTTGAATTTGATTTTTACTGTATCAGACCAATGTGAAGGAGTGCGTCCTCTAGACAACTCGATGAAGTGATTAGTCAAGACGAGCGTAAGCTCATCCGGACAGGAAAAAAAAAAAGCAAAAAAAAAAAACATTAATATTTGTTTGTACGCATGTATTTATGTATGTTAGGGTTTTATTTAGTGCATTTTTATTGCTCTTGGTTATGTATCGAAGTTAGGTTACAAATTTTCTCGCAAGTTTGAATATAATATTCTTATAAAAGTGTGTGTATATATATATATATGGAGATCGAGAGAGAGAGAGAGAGAGTGCATAGTGTGCGCATATATACATATTTATGCTTATAATTTACATACCTATATATATATATATTAGTTTGTGTATGGTGATTTGAATGAAATGGAATGTTTGATTGAATTTCTAGGGCACAGGTGGTGGGTTGGCCACCAGTGCGGTCCTATCGCAAGAACGTAATGGCTCAGAAGAGCAACACTGCGGAGGAGGCTGAGAAGGGTAGCGGCGGCGCAGCCTTTGTGAAGGTGAGCATGGACGGCGCTCCTTATCTCCGGAAGGTGGACCTGAAGATGTACAGCAGCTACCGTGACCTGTCTGATGCCTTGGCCAAGATGTTCAGCTCTTTCACCATGGGTTAGTCTTAGTCAAAACCATATAATAATCATTATTTTTTCTTTTTGAAAGAATAAATGCATAATAAATTAATAATTGCATAATCATATCATACAAATGCAATAATTTGTAAATCAGACTTCTGAGTTCTCTCATCGACATAGTTATTATTATTATTACTATTATTATTATTATTATTATATATTTGATTTTTAACTGTAAAAATATATTAAAAAATTCTTTAAATCATGATATGGTCTTGTCCAATTGACAAGAAGAGGTATCTAATCTTCTTATCAACTAGGGTTTAATTTTTCTAGAGAGCACTCAAGAAATTAAATCTTTAATTTAATCCTAAATGTATTAGGCTGATGTAGGGGAGTGCGCCTTTAAGATCGCCGTGTTAGGTGATTAGTCGAGGTACGCATAAATTACTCCGAAAAAACCTTACCGAAAAACCAATATATGTATATTTATATGATCACTTCTTTATGTTTTAATGTATTGATTTAATTAACCTTTATTATGAATAGAATTTATTTATTCAATATAGTAAATACAAAAAACTCAGTTTGGTATATGAGTGCAATTATGATCTCAAGTTCATTAATTATTTCCCTAATTATTGATTGTGGTTCTCTAATTATTGAATAATTTAACAGGTAATTATGGGGCCCAGGGAATGATAGACTTCATGAATGAGAGGAAACTGATGGATCTGTTGAACAGCTCTGAGTATGTGCCCACCTATGAAGATAAGGATGGAGATTGGATGCTTGTGGGAGATGTACCATGGGAGTACGCATTTTTAATATCAATTAATTTTTCATTAACACCTTAAATCAAGCAAAATAATAATTAAAGAAACAAATTCACGCAAAAATAATTACACCTTAAACCCTAACCCTAAAATATGTACATTTTTTTGTTTAAAATTTTCAACAAATAAATTAATTAAATGTTTAACTTGCCTATCAAATATTTGATTTTACACAGGATGTTCGTTGAATCATGCAAGCGTCTGCGAATCATGAAAGGATCCGAAGCAATTGGTCTTGGTATGTCTTTTTAATTCTTTTGTAATATATTTTTTTTCCAAATACAGTTATCTTTCACCCTTCCAAAAATTTCTATCTTTTTAATAAATTTATTAATTAATCAAGACAGTCTTTTTTAAATATATTTTCATTAAAGGCTTGGATTACTTTGGGCGGAATAGATGGTTGTGACAAGTAGATGAAATATTTAGGAGGGAAACTTTCTACCTAAAAATTTGATACCTCCACTTTCAAAGTTATTGAGTTAAATTATATTTTGTACTCTTTAAGTTATATATAGGTACTTTATTAGTATTTTTTTTATTTTTTATTTTTACTCTTATAAATTAAAAAAATAAAATTAAAAAATTAGATAGGTAGAATCCCAGTAACAAATATTTAATGAAATATTGAGGGTTGAAATATTTTTGAGCTCATTAATATATATTTATACATTTTCTTATTAATAATAAGTATTTATTTTCCCCTTAAATTTCAGCGCCAAGAGCTATGGAGAAATGCAAGAGCAGGTGCTGAAGCATGCCATGCCATGCCTGGTGAACCTTAAATTTTAATTTTGGGTGGTGTGTTGGATGTGTCTGTCTGTATCTTTATTTCATAGTATATATAGATTCCCAGACAATATTTGTAATGGCCAACAAACAATAAACTTCAATTACTTGTTGTCTCTGCCTTATTTTTATCTCTAATTAATGGTTTGTTTATTTATTTATTTTTTTTTATTTTTTTAATGTTGTCATAGTTGTTGTGTGTTTAAATCCATTAAATATTAATGGCACCACTGATTCATATCTTGTATTTTAATTTTTTAGTTATCATTTCATTATATTTTATACTTGGAAAGATATTAAAAAGATTATGATTCAAGTGGGAGAGGGAACAAGGCCATGTGCATATGTTGAGGGGTGGAATTAATTTTATTTTATTTTTTAATTATATAATTTTATAAAATAATAAATTCTAGTAACATTAATATTTATTTAGTACACTAAGACTATTTAAATAGTCTTTTAAATATTTTTAAACCATTGTTCCAATATGTTATCTAATTATAACTGATGTTACTCTCAGTAAAAAATTGTCAAATGTCACTTCTTTAATAACCCACTAATTGTCCAAATAAACACCAATAAAATAATTCAATTTGTGAACATTCATAATGAATTAATAATTATATCATAGCTTTTTTAACCAGTTTTTTATTTCTTTTTTCATATATTTTTTATTGTATGGAATTTAGTTGTTTTTGTAATTACAAGTTTTTTAAAAAATAAAATAAATTAAATTATATTAAAACCGTAACAAATCTCCAATAAAACTATATTCATAAATTTTTAAATTTATTTTACATTTTTTTTTAATTTCATTTACTCGAAAACATTTCAAAACATAATCCAATAAATTTTATTTTCAAAAAGTAAAAAATTAATCAAGAAAACCTTGAGTTATATTAAAAAAATACTTTTTCCATTAAAAAAAAAAAAAAAAAGACGAAAAAAAAGAAGAAGGAATTTCAAATTATAAGAAAAAATAACATTTGATAAATTATTATTATTATTATTATTATTATTTGTATGGTTGAATTGGTGAGAAACAAGCTACTAGGTTCCTGATTGAATGGCTTTAAATGGGTTAATGTATGATGATGGTGGCCAGGAGCACATGCATGTCCCATTTATCATTTATTAATGTTTATGTGATCAATACACCATTAACTTTGGTCAAATTTTGGTCAATTCTACTTTTGTTTTTCCATTTAGGCAAATTGTTTAAAGACAACTTGCTTTATGAAGAATTCTTGGATCAGGCAGTGTGGAAGCCTCATGTTCTTTCTTTATTTGGAAACAAGTACTAATATTTATTTTTGTCAATCTGAGAGGGGTTTTAGGGTAAATTAATTAAATGACATATGAATATTATTCTATATAAGTTAAAAATTATTTAGCTCCAATTGTACAAGACAAAATGACACATGAGTGAGGTGTATCACAAACAACGATTTTTTTTTTATTATTATTAAATTAAATCACACCCTAAAATAATATTTAATAAATTTAGTTCATGGGGTAGAATACAAGAGATGTTAGTTTAGTTAGCAACTCCAATACAAAAAAAACCATTTAGAATAGACAAATCAATAAATGCTTATTTGAATAATAATTTGTCTATCCAAAATCAATAAGTCACTCCAACCCAAATAAGCATGTATGTTAGCCATTTTTTTATTTATTAATTTTTATTTAATTTTTTCAACCAAATATCCACTTATTTAAATAACCCAATACACTTAAACCCACTTAAACACTTGTCCAAACCAAATAACCCAATTTATAAATTGAATATATAAAAAAATAACATTAACTAACTTTCAAATTATTTAAATTTGAATAATAAAAACACAATGAGATATAATTAAATGAAATAATATAAAAAAAAAAAAATGAGTAATAAATAATTAAATAATACACTTTAATTAAATAACCTAAACTAATCTAATTAGAATAGCTCATTTTAATTTAATAACCAAATTAAATAATCCAATACCCAAAATAACTAATTTTTTTGGAGCCAATTTTTTCCTAGAGGAATAAAACTCTCCAAATATAGCTCATGTATAAGGGAAGAGACATTTTGGCTACCATGATGGCTATTGGATTGGAGTTGTTATTTCTATTCTGCATGAGCCAAAATGGTAGTTAATTCATTTGCCTAGCCTTTTGGCTATTGAGTTGGAGTTGCTCTTAGTAAGGAAAGGTACGCTATTTCTTTATCAATCAGAGTTTGATTCTCATGGGGAGCACTTCAGGGATTAATCTTCAATTTAATCTTGAATGCACTAAACCGATGTGTGGGATTGCACCCTTAAGATCACGTCGATGAAGTGATTAATCGAAATGCGCGTAAACTGACCCAAACACGACACACCTCACCATAAGAAAAAATAAAATAAAATAAAATAAAACAAAAGTTCACCTGGTATAGTTGTTAATAGAAAAGTGCTTTTTGCACTCCTATAAACTTTATATCATTTAATTATATTAGTTGCGTCTACTAAGTACTCTTTTGGACTCAAAATTAGTAAAAGAACCTCAAGTTTTTTCCGTGAATCGAGCATCCCTTTTGAAATATATGAACATATTTATACCTCTCAACAATAATTATATTTCATATTTATAGCTCAATAATTTTCGCAAACATATATATATATATATATATATATATATATATATCCTTAAATTTGAGGGAATTTATCTATCAATTTAAAAGGTTCATTGTAAAATTAGATAATTATTCATTTTATAATTTTTTACACTGAAATAATCATCTATTTTTTAGCTTTAAATATCTTGACCGTATGCTTCAAATAAAAAAAAATCATGTTCATGTTGAATTCAACATAGTGCATTTGTTTTAGTGGTTGAATCCAGTTGTTTTTCAATTGAATACATTAACTCATATTTACAAAAGGTTTGTATTTGTTTGGAACATAACTGAGTTTCTGGATCACGTTGAATATGACATCGAAACACAATGAACATGTAAGACAAACACAATATTATTATGTTATATAACACATATATCTCCATTTGTCCTTAGTTTTGTATCCAACAAAATACGACGATTTTACTTGTGTTGAATTCAACACAAGGTTCGAATCCTAATAATCAAACTTTCTGAATCAATTGATCTTGTTGAATGCCTCATAAATTATTGAATTCAAAACAACCATGAATGACTAATTTCAAATTTTATAAATAACTTAACGGTTGAATTCAACATAAATTATATTTCTTTCATGCAAAAAATATAATTGAGATGTCATTTTGAAACATTAAAACAGATGATTATGATTATGTAATTTAATCATGTAAAGAAGAAAATAAAATTGATTTATTCCGTGATTATTTACAAGAGTTTTTGGTATACTTAATTATGGTAAATACTCTTCTTTTTCATAATAGATATTTCAGGAAAATCTCTTCTACCTTTATTTACATTAACTATTTTATTTGAATTCGTCTTAAGAAGAAAAATGTTAATCACACGTCAATCTAAAAAATTAGTGGTGGATATTTTGTCATAAGAAATTCAAAAAAATTAAAAATGATATTATTTTGTTCAAATTGTCAAATCAACTAGATTATTTGGCTCATTTGTATGTTACAGGTATTGATTGATAATTTGCGCCAAAAAAATAGATTCGATAGTTATTTTTCCATTATATTATTTGTAATAATACTTAATAGTGATGGTGATGGATTTGACCACGGGCCATGTGATGAGAAAGCCCAAAGGGCTTGGACAGGGCTCAAGGTGTATACAAGCTAAATGGGCCCAAACCAGGGCTTAAACCCTCGGGGAAAGTCAGAACATTCGAGGAGGCCCGTAAGCACCCAGAGCCCAGGAGCTGCTTGGGGTCAAGTATATGGGCAAAGTCGAGCGAAAAGTTTATTAGCGAAATGTGAGTCATGTTAAAATCATCAGAGAATATTCGCGTGATAAGGAGATGCGAAAATAACGGAACCATAATTACGCCAATGACTGAATCATGATTGCACTCTCTCTCTCTATTTTTGCCGTTGGAAGAATTATATAAATTCAGGTTAGCGTGATGCTAGGTACGGACAATTTTATACTCGCAATCAGCTTTGTATTTTTCCCTCCAAAAGATACTTGGTCTCACGTCAAATGTTTTTGGCAGGAATCCATCCTCGGTATTTAGAATTTGTATAGGCACCTTTAGAATAAAGAAAAGATAAAATATAAATTCGATGAGTTATCATTTCTCATTAACATCAAATAGTAAAACTGGTATGTAAAAGTGGATATTCTAAAGTTTGATTTCTTTAAGCGAAAAAAAAAAAAATCAAGGGAAAAATTGTAGTGTAGTGAAGTTTATAATTTACTCACTATATGTAAGATGGATCAGATGAATGTCCATTGTGCTGAGTCTAGTGGGCTTTAGTTGGGCCATATTTTAAGGGCATCAGTTGGGCCTGTGGTCAAATTTGCTTTCGACCATTGAAGATTAGTAACAGTTTTTTTTTTTTTTTTAAGCCCTAAAGTCCAATTATTTACTAAAATAATTCCGGTCTTTTTTTACTATAATAAATCCTATCAATCTATAAGAATAAATTAAGGAAAAATTACCTATTAATCCCCAAAAAAAATAAAATTATTTACAACCTACACCCATCGACTTTTCTTTGCACCGATTAGTCCCATCAACACCTTTTTCTTACACCAATTAGTCCCATTAACACCTTTTTTTGCATCAATTAGTCCCGTTTTAAAAAATGGTCAGGATTGAGTTTACCGAAATGCCCTCCCATGAGTTTCACATCGAGAAGGAAGGTCGTCAAACTGGTGCACCACCGTTGTCAGCAGCCGCCGCCGCCACTGCCATAAATTACAGCTTTTACCCCAAACTTTATGACATTTTGTCAATTTTTATATGTTCCAAAAAAAAAATCTTGATTAGGATAAAATCGTTACTAAACGTAACGTAAAATAAGAGAATAATTGATGTTATATTTAATATTTACAGGTGTTGAATATAACATCCACAGGTGTTCAATGTAATATCATATGTATTTTACTCTGCATACAAAAATAAGAGAATAATGGATGTTACATTTAACATCCACAGGTGTTGAATGTTACATTCAACATTCACATGAGAGGTATTTTGGTCAGAAAAAAAATAATATCATAAAAAAAAAAAAACAGAACAGTTAATGTTACATTCAACATCCACATTAGGGGTATTTTGGTCAGAAAAAAAATAATATCACTAAAAAAAAATAAAAAAAAATAAAAAAAATAAAATAAAAAACGAAAAATAAAAAACAGTTGATGTTACATTCAACATCCACATGAGGAGTATTTTGGTCAGAAAAAAATAGCATCATAAAAAAAAAAAAAATTAAATAAATAAAAAAATAATATAAAAATTGATGTTACATTCAACATCCACATGAGAGGTATTTTGGTCAGAAAAAACAAACAAACAAAAAGCATAAAAAAAATTTAATAATTTTGATGTTACATTCAACATCCATATGAGGGGTATTTTGGTCAGAAAAAGACAAAAAGACTTATTGGTGCAAAAAAAAAAAAATTGATGGGAGTAATTGGTAATTTCTTTTGTATTTTTGGGACTAAATGGTGCATGCCCCATAAATTAATTTTACTAATACATCCTCCAAAATCATTAACTCACTTCATAAATCATTAAAATAGTTTATCACCATTCCATTGCCAACCAATGCACTGGACTACCGATGACCACTACCACCTATGGTAGTGAGGAGAGGGGAATAACGGATGAAAATAAATGGTAGGGTTTCATTTGAAGGGTATTGTTTAACCCAAGGTTTTGATGAATAATTAAGTATTGATATTTTTTGTCGAATTAATGGTTTTATCGAGTATTTTAGATTTAGAGTTCCATGCATTCGATTAAGAAAGAAGATTTGATGAAAAAAACATAAAGGGTGTAAGATGGTTACAATGAAGATATAAAGAATTTTGAAGACGTTGAAGAAAAATAGGTGAAAACAATTTTTTACTTATATATTCTTAATACAACCCGAATTAGGATCCCACAAGACACTTTAAATGAGTTAATTCTATGTGTGTCATGATAAGAAGTAATAAGTTTAAGATCCTAAAATGATATATTGTATGTGCTTCTTATGTGAAACGATTTTGATAATTGACCTAATTGAAAATTGTGTTTTAAAATAGAAAAAAGTTGTGTTTTCTAGACAATTCGGTCGGCTGAGAAAAATAATTGGTCAACTGAATCAAACAGTGAGTTTTGGAGTTAAAACAAAGTGCTACTCATCCAGTCGGTCAATAGAATGAAAAAGGTCAGTCAACCATTTGAAACACTACCTGAAATAGGTAAGGAAGTTAGCACACTAATCCAATCGGTCAATTGAATGAAGAGGGTCGGTCAACCATTTGAGTCAGTAAATGGTGGAAAAGTGGAAGACACCGATCTAATCTGTCAACCGATTAGGCATGGTTAGTCAACTGACTAGTGTAGTGCCAACAACTAATTGGAAGCTGGCATAGGGCAATCAACCAATTGATTCAGTTTGGATTTTGGTTGATTTGGTTTCTTAGTAAAAAATTATCCGTTTTTATGATTCCGAGAGAAGGATTTGTGGAATTTAAATATAATTGATATACGAACAACCTATTATGTGATCTATATTGATATGGTCCATATATTTTGAGATTTTCTTAATTTAAATGATATAATACTTCCTATTTCTATGGTTTTAAATTGAAAATAGTTTTATGGACTTAAATGAGATATTTGAAAGTTATTTTTAAGTGGATACCTGAAATGAAAGGTAATAATATATGAAGTCTTAAGTTGTGTTTAGGTAAAGGATTTGTGGGAGGGATTTGATTTGGGTAAGGGGTTTCAAAATCCCTTTTTGACAAATGCCTTGTTTAGGTATTGAGCAAGAATAATTAAAAAAATTCCATCAAGTGCCAAATAGTGGTGAAATAGAAGATTTAGAAATCCTTTAAAAATATGTGTCATTTTAGAAATTCCTCCAATGAGGGCTTTCAAATCCGGCTGCCGTTGCCCATAGTCGCCGCCCGTCGACTACTGACATCCAACCAACGTCGCCGACTTTCGGCTACTGCTAGCATCTGCTGTCCGGCCACCATCGCCGACCACCACCACCCGCCGACTAGCACAATGGTGACAATGGTTATCCAAGCAAGAAAATTATAAAATTACACAATCAAATTCTTCGCCTAAAATAGTTATCCAAATAAGGGATTGTTAAATGATAGGATTTCAAAATCTCAGATTTTGAAATGCTATCATTTTACAAATCTTTTGAATTTGTCAAATCTCTCACCCAAATGCAAACTTAGAGTGTCATTTTATGGTATATCTTTGAAAAACTAGCTGTTCGATGGCTAGTTATTGGTCTATTAATATACACCTATGAGAATTGAGTTTAGTACATGAAGAACAATCAGTTTGAGTTTTTGTAAAATTGAGATTTATGCCGAAATTTTTATGAGAGATTTGCTATAAGTTCTTGATCTAAAACGCTTGTTTTTTGGTGTCATCGATTTAAGTTCTACTTGCTACATTATCATTGCCTTCGGTGTTTTTTTGGTGAGATTTATCCAAACTTTTTAATTCGTTTTAAAGTTTTATCTATATTGATAGCTTGGCATATGATTGTTAGAAAAATTATTTTTGAACTTAAAAGCCTTAAAATATTTTAAAGCGATTTTTGCCTGTTTATCTGATTACGTGCAAAATTTGTGCTACCCATATTATATATTAATTAGATTTGAATTGTCTCACATTGTATTTATCACGTAGTAATTATTTAGAATATTAATTGAGTATATTTGTATTGAGGTGGTTGAAGCTTTTTGTGGAAAGAAACTCATAATTTTTTTATTTGTGAGTTTGAGTGGATTAGACACGTTTGTGACAATGTCTAGTTAGAATAGCTAGGTTTGGATATTTCTTCTATGAAACAAATTGGGGTTTGATCTTTATCCGAGTAAAAATATTAGGTTATTCTTTTCTCTTGAAAATAATTAGGTTTTGATTCATCCTGCAATTGAATTATTTTTAAGTGATTTGTAAAGGTTCATCATTCTCTGTGAAAATGATAAGTGAGAGAGAGTTAGGTTTATCTTTAGCCTAGTAAAAAGATAGGGTTCCTTATTAGCATGTGAAAATGACAAATTGTAAAGGTTGATTCTCTGTTTGTAAAAGAATCGTGAGTTGTAAGGGTTTGATTCCTACCTGATATAGGAATCAAGGGATTTAGTGGATTGCAATTCTCCATGGAGCTCGAGAGAATGAATGTAGGCAAGATTAGATTGACCAAACTAGGATAAATTCTTATGTGCTGTATTGATTTATTTTTTATCTTGTGTTTGAGTGTGCACTTAATATTAAACACGTATCCGTAGCATATAAAGATAATAATTGATTTAGAAAAATTAATTATTTGTGTTTAAGTGTTTTATTGTTAATTTTTTATAACTACCAAATTCACTCCCTCTTAGGTAGTTCTTTGGGCTAACAATTGGTACCAGAACTGATTTAGCTCGTTTAACTTAAAATTCTAGCTAAGAAAGATCACATGGTGTACCCTATAGGCGCTCTAGGTGAGGGATAGGTCAATGCACCGTCCACCTTTATTTGCAGATGATAACTATCCATTTTGGAAGGATAGAATGATTGCTTTTCTTCAAGTCACTAATTATGATGTGTTGGCCCAGTGGAATACCTAAGAGGGGGGTGAATTAGACAATTAAAAATTTATTAGAATAATACGTAATAAATCAAATAATTAATTTTAATTCTAAATTAATTATTATTTTTATATCACAGCGGAATTATGAAATCAACTAGGAGCACACAAAACAACAATAATAAACAAATTAAAGATTGTAGGACACAAGAGATTTACACTAGTTCACCAAGTTACTCTTATCTAATCCAGTCTTTCGAACCCCATAGAGAGTCACACCCACTAATACTCAAGATCCCTTTAAAGGTAGGAACTAAACCCTCACAATGATTCTTTTACAGGCTCAGAATCAACCTTTACAAAATCTTTTTCACAGGCTAAAGAAGAATCTCTACTTTTTACAGGCTAAAGAATAACCTAATTCTTTTTAACACAAAGGCAAAAGGATCAAAACCTCTCAAACACTCCAAATATCCTTTTACCCGATAAGGATTGAACCGTTACAAAATTCACTCAAATCAATTCTATCCAAAAAGAATTACTACCTCGATCTCTTTACAGGAAGAGACTGAAACCTACTATCCTCTGATTAAATACACCCAACAGTATTTAATTCGTTACTCAACTTACCAATAAAAATTAACAAATGATTTTTCTCACTCGGAGCTTCTACCACCCCAGATAAATTAAAACTCAATTAATATCCTAAAACTAGTGATAGAAAACGTGAGATACTCAAAATCTAATTATTAACAAAAGATGGGTATCACGTAATTTAGTACATATTCAGATTCAAGAAAATATTTATAAAAATATTTTCTTCAATAAAAATCAAAAATAATTTCTAAATATCAATTTCCAAAAATTAAATAAGCAATTCAATATAGAAAGTAATTGCAAAGATTTCACTCGGAATCCACCGAAACATAAATAGAACGTAGTTACTTCAGATCCGGTAGCAACAAAAATTAATAGCCAATGATTCTCAAGATCGTCTCTTAGAATAGCTCTCACAAAATCTCAGAATGATATCTCTTAGAATAGGTCAATATGATCTCTTGATCTCACTTATCTTGATAATGATATATGAAAAACGCAGGTCTATATATATGGGATATAAATCAACTCTCTAACGACTAGTTCTCATGTATCATGACACTTAAATGCTCTCTTAGACCCCTTATATCATTATGACTTCATTTTGGTTCAATTCACTTAATTATAGCTTTTAAATCTCTCAATTAAATTCTCCAAATATTTCTCAATCTCAATTAAATAGAATAGAAATAATTTTATGTACCAAATTGAGAACCATTCAAACTTAATGAACCAAATCAATAGGAATTAAATAATAGATGTAGCATATCTTGAATATCATAAAATTCCTGAAATCTCTCACAAATCCCAACAAAAAACGGTTACTTTTAGATATGAATTCAGAATCCTTAATATCCTGAAACTGTGCCATCAGTCGATTGACCAGTCGACCGCTTGATTCAGGATGTAGCCAAGCCAAAGATTCTATGTCCATCGGTCGACCTATCTGTCGACTTAGAGATTTAGAGAGTTCGATTTCTCTTCACCGATCGACCTACTTGTCGACTTAGAGATTTAGAGAGTTCCATTTCTCTTTCACCAGTCGACTTACCTGTCGACTTAGAGATACAGAGAGTTTCACCTGTTTTGTCTGGTTGACTTACCAGTTGACTTATACATACTGGATCTCTTTTTTGAATTCGTTTTTAACTCATTCTTATATATGTTTTCGCCCCTTTAACCATTTTCTTTTCTTAATTAGCTTCACTAAATATTTAAATTCAATTTTAATCCATTATAAATATTTCTTTTGTAATCACACATAGGAGCAAATAATTTGACAAATTAGGATCCTATTAAAAACATACATGTTGGCCCAGTAGAAAACCCAAGAGGAGGGGTCGATTGGGTAATTAAAAAATAATCAGAATAAAATTCAGTAAATCAAATAATTAATTTTAAGTTTAAATTAATTATTATCTTTATAACATAGCGGAATAATATAATCAATCTGAGTGCACACCCAAACAACAAAAATAACAAAGTTGTAATGCAGCACACACAAAATTTATATTGGTTCACCAAGCTACTCTAGGCTAATCCAATCCCCCGAGCTCCACAGAGGTCGCACCCACTAATTCGCAAGATCCCTTTAAAGGTAGAAACCAAACCTACTCACTGATTCTTTTACAGGCTCAGAATCAACCTTTACAATTACCTTTTTCCAAGGCTTAGGAATAACTTCTATTTTTCACAGGTTTAAGAATAACCTATCTTTTTATAGGTTAAAAATTAACTTAATTCTTTTTATCACTACGACTCAAGAATCAAAATCTCACAAAACACTCCAACTATCATTTTCCCAGGTAAGGATGGAACTTTTACAAATTACTCACAACGCAATTCTATCTAGGAAGAATCACTACCTCAATCTCTTTACAAGAAGAGACTGAAACCCAGCTACCCTTGATTAAAGACCCCCAATGGCATTTAACCCGTCACAACTCACCAATACAAAAATTGATAAGTAGAAAATCTCACTCGGAGCTTTTACTACCCCAGATAAATAATAACTCGATTAATATCCCAACTAGTGATAGCAAACATGAGATACAAAAATCTGATTTTAACAAGAATATGGGTAGAAAATTGGAGTACATAATCAGATTCAAGAAATTATTTGTAAAAATATTTTCTTAAAAAATCAGAAACAATTTCTAAGATCAATTTTCAATAATAAACACGTAATGCACAATAAAAATTAATTGGAAAGATCTCACCCGGAATCCACAGAAATAATGATTAGAACGATGTAACTTCAAATCTGGTAGCAACAAATATTAATCGCAATTGATCTTCAAGATCGTCTCTCAGAAAAGCTCACAATATCTCAGAATGATGACTCTTATAAAAGCTCACATATGATATGATATGATTTCTCTCTTGTTTATTGCTTAATGATATATGAAATTCGCAGGTCTATTTAAAGGAATATGAAATCAGCCTTCTAACGGCTAGTTTACATGTGTCATGACAATTAAAAGTTTTTATAGACCCCTTATATCATAAGGACTTCATTTAGGTTCAATTCCACTTAAAAACATATTTCAAATCTCTCAATTAAACCTCCAAAGTATTTCTCAATCTTAATTAATAAGAATAGAATCTATTTCAAATACTAAATTGAGAAACATTAATATTTGATGAACCATATTAATAGGATTTATTTAATATATGAACCATATATTAATTATAGAGAATATCCCCAAAATATCTCTCAAATCCCAACAAAAAATGGTTATTTTTGGATTTAATCTTGGATAAAACAATATCCTGAAACAACGCATTTAGTTGACTGCCCAGTCGACTGAGAGATTCAGGATGTAGACAATGTAGTTCATCGGTCGACCGCTTGGTCGACTTGTCAATTCAGAGAGTTCGTCTTTCTTTCACCGGTCGACTTGTCAGTCGACTACTTGATTCATAGAGTTCAACCCATATTAGCCGGTCGATCTGTCGGTCAACTAAGAGATACAAGATCTTTCAGCTTCTATGTCCGGTCGACTAACCAGTCGACTGCTGTCACTGGATCTTTTCTCTGAATACATTTTTAACTCATTTTCTTTTCTAGATTAGCTCCATTAATATTCTTATATTTCATTTTAGTCATTCAAAATTATTTATTCTCAATTGACATAGGAGCAAATAATTTAACTTAATCAAAACACTCATAAAAGATAAAATACATTTTGTGTCATATGTGTGTTCCTAAATGAGATATTAAGAGTTAAGATTCACTTGAGTTATTTTCCTTAATTTATTCAAACTCTTAATTTTTCTTCATCATCTTGACATCTTCATTTAGCATCCATTTAATTTGTATCTTCATCACTAGAACTTTAAATCACTGAAGCACTCAATTAAACCTTAGTTCCACCAAAATATCAATACTTAATTGTTCATCAAAATCTTAGGATCAATAATCTCCCACTTTTTTATGATGACAATTAACTTTGATGTTTTCTTCAAAATAGAATATAACCACACTCGCCCTGAATCCAAGGACGGATTATTTAACTCATTAAAGCATCATAATGAAGATTTCAATAATGCACAATTTAAAAACACTCAATAAAGTACACCTCATCACTAATTTCTCCCTTTTTGCATAAATAAAAAAAAATACTTGATTAAAACACAATTTTAGAATACTCCCCCTTAATAAAACAAACATCACTAATTTCTCCCCATTTGTCATCTTCAAAAATAAATTTAGGGAGAGGGGAACACAAAGATCACTTATGAATGTAATCTCCCCTTAAGACAATCAAAACACCTTAGTAATATAGTATGATATTAATTTCTCAACAAAACTCGTCTTTTCAATATAAGTATGACATAATATTACCCCTCTTATAAACACTTCTCCCCATATATAATTGTAAATAAGTCAATTCACGCTTAGGAGAATATATTTGAGGTAATCAAAATCTTTCAACAATGTAGCATGCAATCATATAATTATCAGTTAAGTCCACATGCCTTACTTATAATACCAAAAGAATGACTTTCCGTTATAAAACAATGTTCTTTAACATACTAAAATAGGAAGCATTTCTCAATGATAGTTAATGAAGCTATTAATATAACGCATACTTATTTAAAAAAAAATTCAGCTCAATTTTTCAACAATAGTCATTAACGAATAACTCATGCTATATATATTTAAAGATTATGCAAATTGACAAATAATTCAATAATAAACGAGTCATGAATTGATACAAGATATTTCACATATTTTAATCATGACTTTTAGAGAATCTCATATAGCATAGTCATATAATCAAATCATGATACTTAAATTTCTCTTATAATTATGCAAGAATGAGATTATTTTACCACTGAGTCAAATGAAGATTCAACGCTAATCAATTAACTCCTTGAATTAACCTCATTTTTATTCTTGACTCAACTTTGAGTTTTGGTATGAATATTTGTTTCCCCTTCTTATAACCTGAAACTCTTTGAAACTTGCTTAAAAGAAAATCATTAGTAAAAATCAAGTGAACATATATTTATCAATTATTCTCATCAACATGTATGATTACTAATCAATTCCGAGCAATCTTAATCCTATAAACGAATTAATTCAGATCGAGTTTTCTCAAGTAACATGCTTCTCATTAACACATAATCATTAACGCTCAAGAACATGAATCATATCTCAATATTAAAGATGTTATCTCGTAACATGCTCAATCCCTTACACAATAATAATCATTTAAAAATTAGAGGATATGAGACATATAAGAGTGACATATTACCATATATATAGTGAGATACTTAATTCATATAAATATATCCATTTAAGTATACAATCATGATCCTGAACAATTTAAATTAAATAAATCATTCTTTATCCTTAATTCACCTCAATTAAAATATTATGCATTTTAATAAATCAAGATTAATAAAAAAAACTTAACCCAATTCAATTTCTAAATCTCAATAACATGTAAGCATATAAGCACATTATAAAAAACATGTAACTATACTTTTACTGAATGTGATTTTCATAATCACCATATAATGTTTCTAAGACAACAAGTGAATGCATAATTTAGAATAGGTCTTAAAAACAATTACCAACTTACCCATTTGGCAAGTCAGGACTCTCCCTCTTTAACAAATTTAATAAATTTAAAATGTAGAGGGTTAGGATTACCTTTTCTATCTTTAGGGGTGCCTTTACCTTTTACCT
Organism: Eucommia ulmoides; assembly: GCA_016647705.1. Classification (NCBI taxonomy): domain Eukaryota; kingdom Viridiplantae; phylum Streptophyta; class Magnoliopsida; order Garryales; family Eucommiaceae; genus Eucommia; species Eucommia ulmoides. The sequence goes on along the minus strand of CM028327.1, from coordinate 31,395,415 downwards.
TATTTGAGATCTTAATTGATTTGGGTGCGCAATTCTTCTTGGCTTGTTCGTATCCTCTGTTCCTTTGATTTTTTCCATTTGATTCATTAATGATTCCATTTGCACGTATCGCTTGTGGCTTCCTTGTGATATCTCATCTTGGATTTTGCACAACTTTTCTCTTAGCACATATCTCTTGTGGTTTCTTTATTACTTCATCTCTTGTCTTTGGTGCATCTTTTCGCTTTGAACACGTCGCTTGTGGATCTTTGGTGACTTCCTGTTTTGGCTTTGATATAAACTCTTTAACTTTTCCTTCAGGTCTACTTCCGACATTTTGTAATTCTGCACATGACATTTCAACAATTTTCTTCGGTATCCATTTCATTTTGGATCTGTTCTTATTAGACATAAACTTAGGGTTCCGAAACGGACATGATACTTTAAAATGCCTAGCCCTATTGCAATAATAAAATCTCAAATCTGATTTATCATAGAAAGCATGAGATGTAAAACATAAATCATTTCTAACAATAGAAGCATAACTATCACTGGCCTGTGATCAAAGATAAGATGATGAAACATATCAACTTCGCCTAGAAAAATTATTTTCAAAATCTCTCGAAATAGACTTAAAGTCGGATTTTGATTTTTTAAAATTTTTCTTAAGTAAATCGATTTAAGAAACAAAATCTGACATTTGCTTGAAAATCATATCAAATTTATTTTTTAAAACTCTATTTTCATTTTCAAGAGAATCTACTTTAGAGAGCAAATTATTAATTTCAAAAACAACTTCCAAAAACTCTTTTGAACCACAATAATCATCCAAATGCATTTTAGATTTTTGAACACTTTTTCCACCATTTTCAAAAGAATCAATTTTTCTTTTTAAACTCAAGCTCTCTTTAGCAAAAAGTAGTGTGAAAGAAATTAATTTTTTCATAACAATATGAACATTTTTATTATCATCATCTCCATCACTACTACTAAAATCACAAGAATCATAAATCACATTATCATATACGCATTTACCATTATCAAAAGAGGATACACAAAACACATCATCCATGGTGTGTACACATGACCGGTTTAGCTAGGATATTAAGTCTAATAAGCTAAAACCAGCTCTGATACCAATTGTTGGCCCAGTAGAATACCCAAGAGGGGGGGAGGGTGAAATGGGTAATTAAAAAATAATTAGAATAAAATTTAGTAACAAATAATTAATTTTAAACCTAAATTAATTATTATCTTTATAAAACAGCGGAATAATATAAACAATCTAAGTGTACACCCAAACAGCAAAAATAGCAAAGTAGTAACGCAGTACACAAAATATTTATACTGGTTCACCAATCTACTTTTAGCTAATCCAGTCCCTCGAGCTCCACTGAGGTCGCACCTACTAATGCTCAAGATCTCTTTGAAGGTAGGAACCAAACCTACGCACCGATTCTTCTACAGACTCAGAATCAACCTTTACAATTATCTTTTTCAAGGCTCAGGAATAACCTCTACTTTTTACAGGCTAATGATTAACCTAATTCTTTTTATCACTACGGCTCAAGAATCAAACCTCACAAAATACTCCAACTATCATTTTTCTAGGTAAGGATGGAACCTTTACAAATTACTCACAATACAATTCTATCTAGGAAGAATCACTACCTCAATTTCTTTATAGGAAGAGACTGAAACCCAGCTACCCTTGATTAAAGACCCCTAATGGTATTTAACCCGTCACAACTCACCAATACAAAAATTGATAAGTAGGAAATCTCACTCAGAGCTTCTACCACCCCAAATAAATAATAACTCAATTAATATCTCAACTAGTGATAGAAAAATGTGAGATACAAAAATCTAATTTTAACAAGAATATGGGTAGCAAATTAGAATACGTAATCAGATTCAAGAAATTATTTGTAAAAATATTTTCTTAAAAAATCAGAAACAATTTCTAAGATCAATTTCCAATAATAAACACGTAATGCACAATAAAAATTAATTCGAAAGATCTCACCCGGAGTCCACATAAATAATGATTAGAACGATGTAATTTCAAATCCGGTAGCAGCAAATATTAATCGCAATTGATCTTCAAGATCGTCTCTCAGAAAAACTCACAATATCTCAGAATGATGACTCTTATAAAAGCTCACAAATGATATGATATGATTTTTCTCTTGTTTAATGCTTAATGATATATAAAATTCGTAGGTCTATTTAAAGGAATATGAAATCAGCCTTCTAACGGCTAGTTTACATGTGTCATGACAATTAAAAGTTTTTATAAACCTCTTATATCATAAGGTTTCATTTAGGTTCAATTCCACTTAAAAACATCTTTCAAATTTCTCAATTAAACCCTCAAAGTATTTCTCAATCTTAATTAATAAGAATATAATCTATTTTAAATTCTAAATTGAGAAACATTAATATTTAATGAACCATATTAATAGGATTTATTTAATATATGAACCATATCTTAAATATAGAGAATATCCCCGAAATCTCTCTCAAATCCCAACAAAAAATGGTTACTTTTGGATTTAATCTCGGATAAAACAATATCTTGAAATAGCGTGTTCAGTCGACTGCCCAATCGACTGGGAGATTCAGGATATAGACAATGTAGTGCATTGGTCGGCCGCTCAGTCGACTTATTGATTCAGAGAGTTCATCTTTCTTTCACCAGTCGACTACTTGATTCAGAAAGTTCAACCCATATTGGCCGGTCGATTTGTCGGTCGACTAAGAGATACAAGATTTTTCAGCTTCTATGTCCGGTCGACTAACAAATCGACTGCTATCACTGGATCTCTTATCTGAATACGTTTTTAACTCATTTTCTTTTCTAGATTAGCTCCACTAATATTCTTATATTTCATTTTAGTATTTCAAAATTATTTCTTCTCAATTCACATAGGAGCAAATAATTTAACTTAATCAAAACACACATAAAAGATAAAATACATTTTGTGTCATGTGTGTGTTCCTAAATGGGATATTAAGAGTTTAGATTCACCTGGGTTGTTTTCCCTAATTTCTTCAAACTCTTAATTCTTTTTCATCATCTTGACATCTTTATTTAACATCCATTTAATTTGTATATTCATCACTAGAAATTTAAATCACTGAAAGACTCAATTAAACATTAGTTCTACCAAAACATCAATACTTAATTGTTTATTAAAATCTTAGGATTAACAACACATATTCATAAAAAAAATATTTTATGTTGTGTGTGATCTTAATTGGGATATTAGGAGTTGAAATTTAAACCTGAGTTGTTTTCCCTAGGTTTTTCAAATTTTCAACCTCTTAATCCTTCATTAGTTTTATCATCAAATCTTCATCATATAGAACTAAATAAACTGAAACACTTAACAAACCATTAGTCCCACAAAAAACTTCAACATGTAATTGTCCATCAAAATCTGAGGATCAACAATCTTCCCGTTTTTGATGATGACAATTAACTTTGATATTTTCTTCAAAACAATAATATAACCACACTCTCCCTGAATCCGAGGACAGGTTTTATAACTCATTTAAGCATCATAATGAAGATTTTTACCAAACATAATCAATAAGGCACAAATTTAATTTTAAACTCCCCCTTAATAAAACATTAACTAAAACTCTCCCTTAATAAAATATCAACTAATTCTCCCTCTTTTTCATCTTCAAAAACAAACCTTAGGGAGGGGGAACACACCTAATAAACACTTTAGGCAACCACATTGAATAACTTCATAAAATCAATTTTATGTATTAAGATTATTTTTAACAAATACCATGTGGATCATCATTAGAGATAAAAAACTTAACTAAGTAGATCAAATTTAGTTAATCCATCAAAATCCATACACAAGAAATCAAGTGTCACCACACTCCTAAATTAGCTATTACAGACCGAAATAGTAAATGTGAAACTTGTCTGAATAACAAAAAAAAAAATAATAAGGTCTAGTGAGGGCTCTATCCAAAAAAGTGATAATAAAGTCCTATTGGACTAGTAGCTAGCTGCTGCGGATATGGAACACCTAGCTAAACAATTGGTCCTGAAGTCATTTGCTGATGAAACGGCGTTGACGACCCTACTCCAAATGGCCTTGCTCCAAATGGTCCTACTGTAGTTGGTCCTCCAAAAGATTATTGTGCTCTAAACATAGGATGTCCTATAAAGTGTGGCTGAGCACTGTACTACTGCTGGTATCTGTGGTAAGATGATTGCATAAACTGAAACATTTGTTCCAGATTCCCTGTGATTTTTCTAAACCCAGCTTCCCTATTCATATTCATCTGAACCATTTTATTTTCTAGCCCAGTCATCCTATCATCCATTAAATCCACACGTATCCTTAGATCATCAATCCGATCATGGAGAAAATCCATCTTCTGATCTATGCTCATTTCTTCTTCATTCTCTTTTTTCTCATCTATAGCCTCCATTCTCTGCCTTTTCTGATTCCTCTTCTTTACCCATCTATTTCTTCTATACTCATACCCCATTATCGAAGTATTCCCCACATTGAGCTATCCAGGTGTGATTATCATAAACATTTGCTCATTAGGATGAATTACAACTCCAAAGTGATCAAACAACCTTTGGAGTACATCAGCATAGGGTAATATTCTAGAGGGTTTCTGAACATAATACTTCATGTGGTCCATCATGATATGAGACAAATCTAATTTTCTCCCTTCAACAATCTCATTCATCAAATAGAGATCAAAGTCATTTACATTTGCATGATTTCTCCCTCTAGGCACAATTGAATAGGTTAGTACCAAATGAAGGAATCGATGCTCAATAGATAATGATCCTACTTTCTCTCCCTCTAAATCAAATTTCTCAGCGATTGCCGTTCTATTGAAATTTATCAAAAGTCAGTGAGGGGTATTGTACGGAACTATGTCTCCTCTAGGTATTTTCAAAATATAACATATTAATCCCCTATGAAAACGAATTTGTTTTCCTTTAACATAGGATGAAATTGAAATATTATTGTAAGTGAGATTGTTGTAGAACATTCTCACCCATACTGGCATCCACTCATTTCTTTGGGTAACAAAATCACCCACCCTAAATTCCTAAAATATCATTCAATATCAATATTTTTCTCTCTCAAACCAACAAAATCTATCAGTTTGCAACCTAAAACTTTTCGGTTAACGAACTCCTCATTATATTTTTTCACATCCTCTTCACTTCGAAAAAATACATTGTCAAATGTTGCCCTATTAGCACGATTCTTGATTTTAGGCATTTTTTCACAAATCTAAAGTAACTCAACCAAAATATCTCAAGAAATTAAGTCTAAATCACAAACCAACCAAAACCCTAGAGTTTAGAGAAGACCAACCTTGATTTTTGCGAGAAATCAGCCTCCAACACTCAGATTCGAGCCTTAGACCTTTTGATTCAACCAAAAAATTCTTCAAATCTGAGCCAAAACGAACTGATTTCATGAGATTTAGGCTTGAACGAACTTGGGAGATGAAGGGTTTTAGAGAAGAAGGATTTTAAGTTTCGAATGAAATGAAATAAACAAGTCTAGGTATTTATATCCCGACATGATTAGTCAATAACCAAGTTGACAGATGAATGCAGCGTGACTCTCGATATTCCAACCTAAAACTGTCGGTCGACTCATGAGTCGACTACTCATTTTGATTTGTTTGATTTTGTGCATTTAAACCTAATTTGATCCACTTAGCTCAATTTTTACCTCTTATTTTGATACACATATATTGTTTTTTAAAAAAAAATTAATTACTCACACATTTAAGCACTCACACACACACATACACACAAATGTATTCCAAACATCTAAATTTCAAAATGAATAGGCTCAGTTTCCCTCACAAAATTAATAAACTTAAACTTTAAAATTTTTGACATACCTGGATAATCTTTGGGAGCAAATGGTATTTGTACCTTTGGTATATTACTAATTTCTGACTTGGTATCCTTTAATTCCACTAATGCTTGATTTTTTACCTTAATTTTTTCCTTCTTAGGAACAACAATTCTTTGAATTGATTCAGTAAGAACTTCTTTGCCCTTATTTGGTGCTTCATGCTGCTTTGGTACAACTTTGTAAATGAACCTTTTCTTGTACTAGAACCTTGCTGTTTGTTGTGGATAAGCTTTGTCAGCTCTTACATATTGAGCTTGTTTCTTCTGTACTCTTGTATTTGACATGTGCTGATTCTTCTTATTTGGTACATTGAATCTTGGTTCCTTCTTTGGCAGGGTATATTCATTAGACCTTCTTGTCTATTCAAATCTCCTTGTCGACACGTAGTATTCATTGTACCATTGTCTAAATCTTTGATTTGTACCTACACCAAATTTTTCTCTTTTTGGTATCCAATTATTTCTGGATCTGACAGGGTAACCATGTAATAGATAACAAGAGTTTTCATAATGACCAAATTTACCACAATAAAAGCACTTAATACTATTATCATGCCTCTTTGAATAGTTAGTATTTCTTACGAGAGCATAATTTTTTCTGCGATTTTAAGAAGTAGCTTTAGTAACTATTGGTTTTTAAATAGATTTAGTACTCTCAACATCCTTGAATTTATCTAATGCTTCTTTAAGCTCCTTTTGAATCTTCTCAAGTAACCGTTCATTGGTGCTAACGTTTACCTGTAGACCAAAATTCATTTTATGCATAAATTCAAGATCATTTTTAAGAATTTGGCACTCATTTTCAACATAATGAATTTTTACACGAGCTTTATCAAGCTCACACCTTGTATTGTCCAATTCAATACTCAAGGTCTCATTCAAGGTTTCAAGATTTTTTCTTTTAAATTCATTCTCTGGAAGATCATAAAAATCTTTTTTCAAAACCTCAGTCTCATCCTCACGATACTTAATTTTATCACACAACTTACTGATTTCAGATAAAGCATTTTTAAACTCAATAGTTTTAAAATATTTGTCCAAATTATGTTTCTTGAGAGATTTGATAGTACTAAACTTCTTATTTTCAAGATTTTCAATCTTTTGCTCTAGTTTAAAATCATCTTTCCAAAAACATACATAAGATCAATAAGCATCTCGATCGCCTTATCTGCATTCTCATCATTGCAAATTATATCAGACTCACAATTAAAATAATGACTATTAGAAAAAGCAGAATTAACAGTAGTATACATAACTTTAGAATAAAGACACCCTATGTGATCTTGTTTAGCTATACAGTGAAGTATATCGAGCTAAAACTAGCTCTGATGCCATTTACTGGCCCAGTGGAATACCCAAGAGGGGAGTGAATTGGGTAATTAAAAAATTATCAGAACAATACTTAATAAATCAAATAATTAATTTTAATCCTAAACTTATTATTATCTTTATATCACAGTAGAATTATGAAATCAACTAGGTGTACATCAAACAACAATAATAAACAAATTAAAGATTGCAGCACACAAGAGATTTATACTGGTTCTCCAAGCTACTCTTAGCTAATCCAGTCCTCCAAGTCCCACGGAGAACCGCACCCACTAATACTCAAGATCCGTTTAAAGTTAGGAACTAAACCCTCACAGCGATTCTTTTATAGGCTTAGAATCAACCATTACAAAATTCTTTTCACAGGCTAAGGAAGTGTTGATCCTAAGATTTTGATGAACAATTAAGTACTGATATTTTGGTGGAATTAATGTTTGATTAAGTGTTTCAATGATTTAAAATTCCAGTAATGAAGATGTCAAATTGAATGGATGCTAAATGAAAATTTCAAATGGAATGGATGCTTAATAAAGATATCAAGATGATGAAGAAGTATGAAGAGTTTGAAGAAATTAGGGAAAACAACTCAGGTAAATATTAACTCTTAATATCCCGTTTAGGAATACACACATGGCACAAAATGAATCTTATCTTTTATGTGTGTTTCTGTTAAGTATATTTATTTGCTCCTATATTAGTTAAAAAGAAATATTTTTGAATGGCTAAAATAGAATATAAGAGTATTAGTGGAGCTTATTTAAATATAAAAATAGATAAAGAGGCAAAATTGTAAAAGAAAATAGGTTAAAAATGAGATCAGAGAAGTGATTCAGAAGGAGGCAGTCGACTGAGGAGTCGACCAGAGAAAGAAGATGAAACATCTTGAATTAAAGAGTCGACCGACCGATCGACCTGTGAAAACATTTGAATTCTCTGAATCTATGAGTTGACCGAGCGGTCGACCTATGCTCACTGTGGCGATGGTTTGGCTGCAAGCTGAGTTGGGCAGTCGACCGAATGTGCTGTTTCAGGATATAGTTTGATCAGAGTTTAAATCTTAAAATAGTTTTTTTTGTTAGGATTTGACAGAGATTTAAGGGATATTCTCTATATTTAAGATATGGTTCATATTCTAATTAAATCCTTTCAATATGATTTATTAAATGTTAATGTTTCTCAATTTGGTACTTGAAATAGATTCTATACTTATTTATTTTGATTGAGAAAAACTCTGGGGTTTAATTGAAAGGTTCAAAAGATGTTTTTAAGTGAAATTGTACCTAAATGAAGTCATTATGTTATAAGGGGTCTATAAAAGTATTTTATTGTCATGACACTTGTAAACTAGCCGTTAGGAGGCTAATTACATGTGCTTTTATATAGACCTGTGAATTTTCTAAGAAAAACTAATCATTTTAAGATAGAAAATTAGTATATATAATTTTGAGAGAGCTTTTATAAGAGTTATCATTCTACGATACCATGAGCTATTCTAAGAGTGATTCTGATAATCAATTGCGATCTATTCTTGCTAATACCGGATTTGAAGCTATACTGTTCTAATAATTATTTTTGTGGATTTCGGGTGAGATCTTTCCATATTATTTATTGTTTATTATTTTATTTTGAAAATTGATCTTAGAAATTATTTTTGATTTTTGAAGAAAATATTATTTGAAACAATTTCTTGAATTTGATTACGTGCTCCAATTTTCTACCTATATTCTTGCTAAAATCAGATTTCTGTATTTCTCATATTTCTATTACTAGTTGGGATATTAATTGAGTTTTTATTTGTCTGGGGTGGTAAAAGTTTCAAGTAAGATTTACTTATTAATTTTTATATTGGTAAGTTGTGATGAATTAAATATCATTGGTGATATTTAATCAAGGATAGTAGGGTTTTAGTTTCTTCCTGTAAAGTGATTAAGGTAGTGATTCTTCCTAGATAAGAATTGCGTTTTTTGAGTGATGTTCTAATGGTTCAATCCTTACTGGGTAAAAGGATATTTGGAGTGTTTTGGTGAGGTTTTGATTCTTGAGCCTAAGTGTTAAAAAGAATTAGGTTATTATTTAGCCTATAAAAAATAGAGGTTATTCCTTAGCCTTGGAAAAGAAAATTGTAAAGGTTGATTCTGAGCCTGTAAAAGAGTCGGTGTGCGGGTTTGGTTCCTACCTTTAATGGAATCTTGGTTTTAGTGGGTGCAACCTCCGTGAAGCTCGGGGGACTGGATTAGCCAAGAGTAGCTTGGTGAACCAATACAAATATCTGGTGTGCTGCTTTCTTAATTTGTTTAGTTTTGTTGTTTTGGTGTGCACTTAGATTTATTTTAATTCTACTGTGGTATAAAAATAATAATTAATTTAGGTATAAAATTAATTATTTGATTTATTCAAGTATATTCTGATAATTTTTTTTAATTACCCAATTCTTTCCCCTCTTGGGTATTCTACTACGCCAACAATTGGCATTAGAGCTAGTTTAGCTCGAATCTATTTTGCTAACAAAGATCACATGGCACACGTAGTAGGCATACTAGGTAAGGGGCAGTCTATGTACCGACCACCTTTGTTTGCAGGTGAAAGTTACTCGTTTTGGAAAGATATGATGATAGCCTTTCTTCAGGCTGGCTAACAATCGAGGATGATCCATTTATTCCAATGGAAAATAGAGTTGAGAAGAAGAAGGAACAACTCACTGCTTCCGATAAGCAGAAACTCTCTATTAATTCTCAAGCTATCAATATTCTCTTTTGTTCTTTAGATGCTAATGAGTATTCTAGAGTTTCAGGTTGTAAATCCGCAAAAGAGATGTGGGATAAGCTATAAGTTACCCACGAAGAGACAAGTCAAGTGAAGCAGTCAAAGATCAATCCACTCATGAGAAAATTTTAGCTGTTCAGGATGGAGGAGAATAAATCGATTCATGAGATGTACACTCGCTTCAACAACATATGCAATAGTATTAACCAACTCGGAAAGTCGTACTCCATGGAGGATAGAGTATGAAAGGTCCTAAGGTCCTTAATGACAATATGGGAGTCAAAGGTGACGGCAATTGAGGAAGCCAAGGATCTTGGCAAATCCGACATCGATGATCTAATTGGTAATTTGATGACTCATGAATTGGCAATCGAAGGCTACGAGGATGATATCGGAAATAGCAAGAGGAAATCCCTGATACTAAAAGTTCAAAAAATTGAAGAAGTGGATGACAATGATAATGAAAGCCTTGATAGTGAGCAAGAGAACAATGTATCACTTCTCATGAATAATTTTAGAAGAATGACTCGGCACACATTCCGGGAAAAAAGAAATCTCAACATGTCCAAAGTGGAATGCTATAACTGTCGCAAAATCGGTCATTTTCAAAATGATTGCCCCAAACAAAAGAAGGAAAAAGAAAAAGAGAAGAAGAAGAAAGTAAAGAAAAGTAAGAAGAAATCGATGAAGCCTACTTGGGATGATACCAATTCAAGTAGCTCGGAAGAATCAAATAGTGAGGATACGTCCATGCTTGCATTAATGGCCACTGGTGGTGAGGTAACCGATTGTTCAAGTTCTTATCCTTTAAATTTTGATGAATTATTTGATGTTTATCAAGAATTCTCACATGATTATAAAAATCAGTGTTCTAAAATAAATTCCCTTCAAAGTATAATTGACACATTGAACAAGCAAGTGGTGGATTATGAATTTGAAAACAATGGTTTGAAATCTAAATTGATGGATTTGCAATCAATTGTTCTCAAATTTACCGGCGGTGAAAATAATTTGAAAATACTTTTGGAAAGTTCACGTGGAGTTTTTGATAAGGCCGGTGTTGGATTTTAGAAAAATCTTAAACAAAAACGTTTTCATAAATTCTTTTTTGAAACCAAAGATCTTGTTAGATGTTTTAAATGTAACGTTGTGGGATATACTATTCGTAGATGTTTCGTAAAACTATCTAACTATAGACAAGTTTGAGTTCTAAAAGGAACAAAACTTATCTCGACTAACAAGATCGGACCCACGTAGGCTGGGTACCACTTAGAAACTATTTGAGGTGCTCTTTACAGGTTATTTTAAAAGTATCAATAAGCAAGGACAAATGGTTCCTGGATAGTGGTTGTTCTCGACCCATGACGGGAGATAAAGAAAAATTTACATCTTTGACACCTAAAGATGGAGGTCATGTGATTTTTGGAGATAACGCAAAGGGTAAAATTATCGGTATAGGTAATATCGGTAATGGTACTACCATGATTAAATATGTGTTACTAGTTGATGGACTTAAATATAATTTGCTTAGTATTAGTCAACTATGTGACAAGGGATACAATGTTATATTTGATCATGATAGATGCATCATTAAGAATAGTCATGATAGTAGTATTTTGCTAATTGCATCACGTTTTAAGAATGTTTATACTTTCTCTTTTGATGATTTTAATTCTCAAAATTTATCTTGTTTGAATACGTTATTTGAGAATAGTTGGTTATGGCATAGAAGACTTAGGCATGCAAGTATGGAGTTAATTTCTAACTTATCTACGAAGAGTCTTGTACGTGGCCTACCTAATTTAAAATATGTGAAGGATAAAGTATGTGATGCATGTCAATTAGGCAAGCAAGTTAGATCATCATTTAAGAAAAAGATGCACACGTCCACGTCTAGATGTCTTGAATTATTGCATCTTGATTTATTTGGGCCTAACTCTGTGGCTAGTTTTGGTGGTAAGTTCTATACTTTTGTTATAGTTGATGATTATTCTAGACTTATCTGGGTATACTTTCTTTATAAGAAAAGTGAAGTTTCTTCCGTTCTTGCTAAATTTTGTAAACATATTCAAAATGAGAAGTAATGTTCTATTATTAACATTTGTAGTGACAAAGGAAGAGAATTTAAGAATGATAAAGTGATAAGCTACTGTAATAAGCATGGTTATGCTCACAACGTTTCTGTACCAAGATCACCGCAACAAAATAGTCTAGTAGAAAGGAAGAACAAAACGCTTTAAGAGATGGCTAGAACAATGCTAAATGAAAATCATTTACCAACCTACTTCTGGGTCGAAGAAGTAAGTACCACTTGTCACGTAGTAAACCGGGTATCAATTCGTAGAGGGTTAACAAAATCCCATATGAAATCTGGAATGGTAAGACTTCTAATATTTCATATTTTAAAGTCTTTGGATGCAAATGTTTCATTTTGAATGACAAGGATAATCTTGGTAAATTTGATGCTAAATCCAATTATGGGGTTTTCCTTGGATATGCTACCAACAGTAAAACTTATAGAGTTTATAATAAACGTACTTTAGTAGTAAAAGAAACTATGCTTGTTATTTTTGAGGAAGCTGATCCATACTTGTCGAGAAAGGTTTTGGATGATGATGATGCAGGTATCTCAAATAACCAAAACCAAGGTAATGATACACCAAAGGAGTCTCAACAAGAGGAGAAACCTATGGAGAATGATTCGACTTTACCAAGAGCTATAAAGAAAATACCAGGGCATTTAATTAAAGAAATCATCGGTAATTTCGAAAAAAGGTATAAGTACTCGATCTTCTCTTAGGGATATAATTAATCTTGATTTCTTATCTCAAATTGAGCCTAAAAATATAAATGAGGCACTAATTGAGGAATCTTGGATTTCCGCAATGCAAGATGAATTAGTTCAATTTGAGCGGAACAAAGTATGGTGTCTTATTCCGAGACCATATTTTCAACCAGTTATTGGTACTAAATGGGTATTTAGAAACAAAAAGGATGAATCTGGTATGGTAATTAGAAATAAAACAAGATTAGTGGCACAGGGCTATAATCAAGAGGAAGGAACTAAGTATGATGAAACTTATGCTCCTATTGCTAGACTAGAAGCAATTAGAATGCTACTCGCCTTTACATGTTCATGTAATTTTAAGCTATATCAAATGAACGTAAAGAGTGCATTTCTAAATGTATTTTTAGCTGAAGAAGTTTATGTGGAACAACCCCCGAGATTTGAAAGTGACAAATTTTCCGATCATATATTTGAACTTCACAAGGCTTTGTACGGGCTCAAACAAGCTCCGAGAGCTTGGTATGAGAGACTTAGTCGATGTTTGATTGAAAATGGTTTTCGAAAGGTTATTTGTGATATAACACTATTTGTAAAGTAAACTGATTTTGATATTCTATTAGTACAAGTATATGTTGATGATATCATTTTTGGATCCACTAATGAGGATCTTTGCTAAGAGTTTGCTAAGATAATGCAGGTTGAATTTGAAATGAGTATGATGGGAGAGTTGAATTTCTTTCTTGGATTGCAAATTAAGCAAACCAAGAAGGGATATTTATAAACCAAGCTAAATACACCAAGGAGTTGTTAAAGAAATATGGTTTGGAAGGAGTTAAAGAGTACAAAACTCCCATGGCAACGGCTACAAAAATTGAAAAAGACGATACGGGCAAAATCGTTAATAAAAAGATGTATCGAGGTATGATTGATAGCTTGTTGTATTTAATTGCTAGTAGACTTGATATTATGTATAGTGTTTGTCTTTGTGCTAGATTTCAGTCTTGTCCTAAAGAATCGCACTTGGCTGCGGTTAAACGAATTTTTCGTTATTTAAAGGGGACGACTGACCTAGGATTATGGTATCCTAGGGAGAGTGATTTTAAATTAATAAGTTAGTCCGACGCTAACTTTGCCAGTTGCAAAGTTAAGCGAAAAAGCACAAGCGGATCATGTCATTTGTTAAGACATGCTTTGGTTTTTAGGTCAAGCAAGAAATAGAATTCGATAGCCTTATCTACTACTGAGGCTGAATACATGGCAACTGGTAACTGTTGTGCTCAAATTTTATATATTAAGCAATAGTTAAATGATTTTGTAGTTTGCATGGAGGAGGGCTCGATCATTTGTGATAATAAAAGTGCTATATGTCCAAGTAAGAATCCTACACAACACTCACGAACTCAGCACATAGAGATTAGACACCACTTTATTCGTGATCACATTCAGAAAAATGATATTATTATTGAGTATATTGATACCACCGACCAACTTGCTGATGTTTTTACCAAACCACTAGCGGAAGATCAGTATGTGAAAATCATTTGCAGTTTGGGTATGGCTAGGCATAATGATGTTTACCTAGAGTGAGTTACGTGTTTGTTGTTTTCTCCTTTTCTACCTAAATTTGTTTTTGAAGACGACGAAGGGGGATAAATTAGTGATGTTTTTTTTTTTGTTTTATTTAGGGGGAGTGTTCTAACACTGTGTTTTAATAAAAAGGGATAAATTTAAAAATTGTGCTTTATTGAGTATTTTTAAATTATGCATTATTAAAATCTTCATTGTGACACTTGAACGAGTTAAAGAACCCGTCCTTGGATTCACGGGGGTGTGATTATATTTTATTTTAAATAAAACATTAAAGTTAATTGTCATCATAAAAAAGGGGGAGATTGTTGATCCCAAGATTTTGATGAACAATTAAGTATTGATATTTGTGGTGGAACTAATGTTTGATCATGTGTTTCAGTAATTTAAAGTTCCAGTAATGAAGATGTCAAATTGAATGGATGCTAAATGAAGATGTCAAATGGAATGGATGCTTAATAAAGATATTAAGATAATGAAGAATTTTTAAGAGTTTGATGAAATTAGGGAAAACAACTCAGGTAAATATTAACTCTTAATATCCCATTTAGGAATACACACATGCCACAAAATGAATCTTATATTTTATGTGTGTTTCTATTAAGTATATTTATTTGCTCCTATGTGAATTAAAAAGAAATATTTTTGAATGACGAAAATGGAATATAAGAGTATTAGTGGAGCTTATTTAAATATAAAAATGGATAAAAGGGCGAAATCGTAAAAGAAAATAGGTTAAAAACAAGATCAGAGAAGTGATTTAGAAGGAGGTAGTTGACTGAGGAGTCGATCGGAGAACAAAGATGAAACATCTTGAATTGAAGAGTCGACCAACCAATCGACCTGTGAAAACATCTGAACTCTTTGAATCTGTGAGTCGACTGAGCGGTCAACCGGTAGAAGCATGACAAACTCTCTAAATCTGTGAGTCGACCGGGCGGTCGACCTATGCTCACTGCGGCGATAGTTTGGCTGCAAGCTGAGTTGGGCAGTCAACTGGACAGTCGGCCGAATGTGCTGTTTCAGGGTATAGTTTGATTCGAGTTTAAATCCAAAAGTAGCCATTTTTTGTTAGGATTTGAGAGAGATTTAAGGGATATTCTCTATATTTATGATATGGTTCATATACTAATTAAATCCTTTTAATATGATTCATTAAATATTAATGTTTCTCAATTTGATACTTGAAATAGATTCTATACTTATTTATTTTGATTGAGAAAAATTTGGGGGTTTAATTGAAAGGTTCGAAAGATGTTTTTAAGCGAAATTGAACGTAAATGAAGTCCTTATGTTATAAGGGGTCTATAAGAGTATTCTATTATCATGACACTTGTAAACTAACGGTTAGGAGGCTGATTATATGTGTCTTTATATAGACCTAGGAATTTTCTAAGAAAAGCTAATCGTTCTAAGAGAGAAAATCACTCTATATCATTTTGAGATAGCTTTTATAAGAGTTATCATTCTACGAAACCATGAGCTATTCTAAGAGTGATTCTGATAATCAACTGCGATTTATTCTGGCTGATACCGAATTTGAAGCTATACTATTCTAATCATTATTTCTATGGATTTCGGGCGAGACTTTTACATATTATTTATTGTTCATTATTTTATTTTGGAAATTGATCTTAGAAATTATTTTTGATTTTTGAAGAAAATATTATTTCAAACAATTTCTTGAATCTGATTACGTACTCCAATTTGCTATCCATATTCTTGTTAAAATCAGATTTCTGTATCTCACGTATTTCTATCACTAGTTGGAATATTAATTGAGTTTTTATTTGTTTGGGGTGGTAGAAGCTCCGAGTGAGATTTACCTATCAATTTTTGTATTGGTGAGTTGTGATGGATTAAATATCATTGGGCATATTTAATCAAGGGTAGTAGGATTTTAGTCTCTTCCTGTAAAGAGATTGAGGTAGTGATTCTTCCTGGATAAGAATTGCGTTTTTTGAGTAATTTTCTAACGGTTCAATCCTTACCAGGTAAAAGGATATTTGGAGTGTCTTAGTGAGGTTTTGATTCTTGAGCCTAAGTGTTAAAAAGAATTAGGTTATTATTTAGCCTGTAAAAAGTAGAGGTTATTCCTTAGCCTTGGAAAAAGAAATTGTAAAGGTTGATTTTGAGCTTGTAAAAGAATTGGTGTGCGGGTTTGGTTCCTACCTTTAAAGGAATCTTGATTTTAGTGGGTGCGACCTCCGTGGATCTCGGGGGACTGGATTAGCTAAGAGTAGCTTGGTGAACCAATATAAATGTCTGGTGTGCTACTTTCTTAATTTGTTTATTTTTGTTGTTTGGGTGTGCACTTAGATTTATTTTAATTCCGCTGTGGTATAAAGATAATAATTAATTTTGGCATAAAATTAATTATTTGATTTATTCAAGTATATTTTGATAAGTTTTTTAATTATCCAATTCACCCTCCCTCTTGGGTATTCCACTGGGCCAACAGGAAGAACTTATATTTTTTACAGGTTAAAGAATAACCTAATTCTTTTTAACACAAAGGCAAAAGAATTAAAACCTTCCCAGTACTCCAAATATCCTTTTACCCTGTAAGGATTGAACCGTTACAAAATTCACTCAAATCAATTCTATCCAGGAAGAATTAGTACCTCAATCTTTTCACAGGAAGAGACTGAAATTAGCTACCCTCTGATTAAATACACCCAATAGTATTTAATCTATCACTCAACTTACCAATAAAAATTGATAAGTGATTTTTCTTACTCGGAGCTTCTACCACCCCAAATAAATTAAAACTCAATTAATATCTCAAAACTAGTGATAGAAAACGTGAGATACTCAAAATCTAATTATTGACAAAAGATGGGTAGCACGTAATCAGATTCAAAAAATTGTTTATAAAAATATTTTCTTCAATAAAAATCAGAAACAATTTCTAAATATTAATTTCCAAAAATTAAAGAAGCAATTCAATATAGAAAGTAATTGGAAATTTCTCACCTGGAATCCACCGAAAAATAAATAGAACGTTGTTACTTCATATCTAGTAGCAGCAAAGATTAATAGCCAATGATTCTTTAGATCGTCTCTTAGAATAGCTCTCACAAAATCTCCGAGTGATATCTCTTAGAATAGGTCAATATGATCTCTTGATCTCTTAATCTCACTTCTCTTGATAATGATATATGAAAAATGTTGGTCTATATATATGGGATATAAATCAGCTCTCTAATGGCTAGTTCCCATATATCATGATACTTAAACACTCTCTTATACCCCTTATATCATTATGACTTCATTTTGGTTCAATTCACTTAATTATAGCTTTTAAATCTCTTAATTAAGTCCCCTAAATATTTCTCAATCTCAATTAAATAGAATATAAATAATTTTATGTACCAAATTGAGAAATATTCAAACTTATTGAACCAAATTAATAGGAATTAAATAATAGATGTAGTATATCTTGAATATCATAAAATCCCTGAAATCTCTCACAAATCCCAACAAAAAATGGCTACTTTTAAATATGAATTCGTAATCCTCAATATCTTAAAACTACGCCATTAGTCGACTGACCAGTCAACCGCTCAATTAAGGATATAGCTAAGCCAAATATTCTATGTCCATCGGTCGACCTATCTGTCGACTCAGAGATTCAGAGAGTTCGATTTATCTTCACCGGTCGACCTACTTGTCGACTTAGAGATTCAGAGAGTTCTATTCCTCTTCACTGGTCGACTTATCTATCGACTTTGAGATATAGAGAGTTTCACCCGTTTTGTCCGGTCGACTTACCCGTCGACTTATACATGTTGGATCTATCTTCTGAACTCGTTTTTAACTCATTCTTATTTACGTTTTTGCCTATTTAACCATTTTCTTTTCTTAATTAGCTCCACTAAATATTTAAATTCAATTTTAATCCATTATAAATATTTCTTTTGCAATCACACATAGGAGCAAATAATTTGATTAACTAGGATCTTATTAAAAATACACATATTAAGATTTTTTTTTTTTTTTTTTTTTTTTTTTTGTGTTATGTGTGATCCTAATTGGGATATTAAGAGTTGAAATTTAAATCTGAGTTATTTTCCTTAGGTTCTTCAAATCTTCAACCTCTTAATCTTTCACCATCTTTATCATTAAATCTTCATCATATGGAACTAAATAAACTGAAACACTGAACAAACCATTAGTCCCACAAAAAATATCAACATTTAATTGTCCATCAAAATCTTAGGATCAATAATCTCCCTCTTTTTGATGACAATTAATTTTGATATTTTCTTCAAAATAATAATATAAGCACACTCCTCCTGAATCCGAGAACGGGTTTTATAACTCATTTAAGCATCATAATGAAGAGTTTTACAAAACATAATCAATAAAACACAAATTTAAGAATAAACTCCCCCTTCACAAAACATTAACTAAAACTCCCCCTTAATAAAACATCAATTAATTCTCCCCCTTTTTCATCTTCAAAAACAAAACTTAGGGAGGAGAGAATAGATCCAATAAACACTTTAGGTAACCACATTGAATTCATTCATAAAATCAATTTTATGTATTAAGATTATTTTCAACAAATACCATGTGGATCTTCATTAGAGATAGAAAACTTAACTAAGTAGATTAAGTATAGTTAATCCATCAAAATCCATACACAAGAAATCAAGTTTCACCATACTCCTAAATTAGCTATTATAAACCGAAATTGTAAATGTGAAACTTGTTTGAATAACAAAAAATAATAATAAGGTTGAGTGAGGGCTCTATCCAAAAAAGTGGTAATAAAGTCCCATCGGACTAGTAGCTGGCTGCTGCGGATACGGAACACCTAGTTGAACAATTGGTCCTGGAGTCATTTGCTGATGAAACGGCGTTGACGGTCCTACTGCAATTGTTCCTCCAAATGACTATTGTGCTCCAAACATAGGATGTCCTATAAAGTGTGGCTGAGCACTGTACTGTTGCTGGTATCTGTGATGAGATGACTTCATAAATTGAAATATTTGTTCCAGATTCCTTGTGATTTTCCCAAACCTAGCTTCCATGTTCATATTCATCCGAACCATTTTATTTTCTAGCCCAGTCATCTGATCATCCATTAAATCCGCATATATCCTTAGATCATCAATCCTTGTCAAGGCTGTGATTTTTAGAAAAATGATTTGACGAACATTCCGTGGAAAGAGAAATTTCACCATGAGGAATGTGGAATGCTTCAACTATCATAAGAACAGACACTTCCAATCCGACTGTCTCTAACCAAAGAAGGAAAAAGAAAAACGAAAAAGAAAAAGATGAGGAAGAGTAAGAAAAAATCAATGAAAGCCACATAGGATGACTCGGAGTCTAGTAGCTCCAAAAAATCGGGCAGGGACGATTCATCTATGCTTGCTTTGATGGCTACTGGAGATGAGGTAATGAAATGTTCTAGTTTTTACCCTTTAGATTTCGATGATTTATTTTATATTTATCAGGAAATAACACATTATTATAAAAACTAGAGTTCTCAAATTAATGCCCTACAAAGTGCAATTAACATACTTAATATGCAAGTGATGAAATTCGAATCTGAAAATATTGAATTGAAATCCAAAATGTTGAATTTACATTCGATAGTTCTCAAATTCATGGGTGGTAAAAATAATTTAAAAATGCTTTTGGGGAGTTCATGAGTTATTTTTGATAAAACTGAAATTAGGTTTCAGAAAAATCTTAAACAAAAGAGATTCCATAATTTTTTTTTTTTCCAAAACCAAAAATCTTGTTAGATATTTTAAATGTAACATTGTGGGGGCATACTATCAATAAATGCTTTTCTAAAATATCTAAATACAGAAAAGTTTGAGTTTCTAAATGAACTAAAATTATCCTGATTAACAAGATCGAAACTACTTATATTGGGTACCAGTTAGGAACTATTAGAGGTGCTTTTTGCAGGTTACTCTGAAAACATCAATAGGTAAGGAAAAATTATTCCTGAATAGTGGTTGTTCTCAGCACATGACAGGTGATAAATCTAAATTCACATCTTTTACACCGAAAGACAGTGGTCATGTGACATTTGGAGACAACGCAATGAGTAAAATTATCAGTATAGGTAATATCTACTATTAAAGATGTTCTCTAAGTAGACGGTCTTAAACATAACCTGCTCAACATTAGTCAATTATGTGATAAAGGCTACAATATGGTTTTTTTTTTTATCATGATAGAAGCATTATTAAGAATATTCATGATAGTAGCATATTACTTGTTGTATCACGATTTGAAAATGTTTATACACGTTCATTTGATGACTTTTTTTCTCAAAATTTATCTTGTTTAAATGCATTATCTGAGAATAGTTAGTTATGACATAGATGACTTGGGCATGCTAGAATAGAGTTAATTTCATATCTATCTATCTAAGAAGAGTCTTGTACGTAGCTTACTTAAATTGAACTATGTGAAAGATAAAGTATGTGATTCATGTTAACTAAGTAAGCAATTTAGATCATCTTTTAATAAGAAGCTGCATACATCTACATCTAAATGTCTTGTATTATTGCATCTTGATATATTTGGTTTGGATTCCATTACTAGTTTAGGAGGTAAAGTTTATGCATTTGTAATTGTGTATGATTATTCTAGATTTACATGGGTGTTTTTTTCTAGCTAAGAAGAGTGAAACTGCTTCTATATTCTCTAAGTTTTGTAAATGTGTTCAAAATGAGAAGTAGTGTTGCATTATTAACATCCGTAGTGATAGAGGCAGAGAGTTTAAGAATGAAGAGATAATAAGCTATTGTGATGAGCACAAGTATGCTTATAACTTTTTTACACCAAGAATGTCACAACAAAATGGTGTTGTAGAGAGAAAAATCAGGACACTTCAGGAAATGGCCAGAACCATACTAAACGAGAATCGTCTTCCTAAATATTTCTAAGTCGAAGTTGTAAGTACTGCTTGCCATGTTGTAAACAGGGTTTCTATTCGAAGAGGTTTTAACAAAACCCCTTATGAAATTTGGAATGGTAAGACTCCAAATATATCTTACTTTAATGTTTTTAGTTGCGAATGTTTTATCTTAAATGATAAGGATAGTTTGGAAAAATTTAATGCTAAATCTAATTACGGTATTTTTCTCCGGTACATTTCTAATAGTAAAGATTATAGAATATAATAAATGTACCTTAGTAGTAGAAGAATCTATACATGTCGTGTTTGAGGAATCTGATCCACTTGTGTCAAAAAATGTTTTGAATGATGATGATGCAAGTACACAAAATAATCAAAACCAAGGAGTCGATGCGATAAATGAACCATGATCTTCAAAGAATGATTAGTCTAAAGGTGAAAAGATGACTCTACCACGTGCTATAAATACAATTTCAAGATATTCAGTAAAATAAATTATTTGTAATTTCAAAAAAGTTGTAAGTACAAGGTCCTCTCTTAGGGATATAATTAATCTTACTTTTCTATCTCAAATTGAGCCTAAGAATATTCATGAGGTGTTAACTGATGAGTCTTGAATCTCCGCGATGCAAGAAGTGTTAGTTCAATTTAAGCATAATAAGATGTGGTCTCTAGTTCCTAGACCAAATTTTCATCCTGTAATTGGTACTAAATGGGTATATTGTAATAAAAATGGTGAAACATTTATGGTAATTAGAAATATAGAAAGATTGGTAGCACATGACTATAATCAAGAAGAGAGAATTGATTATGATGAGATGTATACACCTGTGATTAGACTAGAAGCTATTAGAATATTACCCGTATTTGCATGTTCACGTAATTTTAAACTAAATCAAATGGATGTAAAGAGTACACTCTTGAATGGCTTTCTATTAGAAGAAGTTTATGTCGAACAACTACTAGGATCACGTGTTTAAACTTAGGAAGGTTTAGTATGGACTCAAATAAGCTCTACAAGCTTGGTATGAGAGACTTACCCAATATTGGATCGAAAATGATTTTCGACGGGGTCTTAGTGATATTACACTATTTATTAAGCATAATGGGTATGATATTCTATTAGTACAAATATGTGTTGATTATATTATATTCGGATCTACTAATAAGGAATTTTGTCAAGAGTTTACCAAGATTATGCAGGTTGAGCTTGAAATGAGTATGATGGAAGAGTTACTCTTCTTTCTTGGGTTGTAAATCAAGCAAACTAAAGCGGGGATTTTCATTAATCAAGCTAAGTACACAAAAGAGTTATTGAAAAAGTATGACTTAGATGGCGTTAAAGAGTACAAAACTCCCATGTAAACAACTACAAAAATAAAAAATGACTATATCGACAAAAACGTCAATGAGCAAATGTATCGAGGTATGATTGGTAGCTTATTTTATCTTACTGCTAGTAGACCTGACATAATGTTTAGTGTATGCTAGTTTGTTAGATTTCAATTTTGTCCTAAAGAATCGCATTTAACTGCAGTCAATTGAATTTTTTGATATTTGAAAGGGACAAATGCCCTAGGATTATAGTATCCTAGGGGGAATGACTTTAAGTTAACTGGTTACTCCAATGCTGATTTGTTTAGATGCAAACTCGAGCATAAAAGCACAAGCGGGTCATGTCACTTTTTTCGACATGCTTTGGTTTCTTAGTCTAGCAAGAAATAGAACTCAATTGCCTTATCTATGATTAAGTCAGAGTACATGGCACCTGGTAATTATTGTGCTCAAATTCTATATATTAATCAACAATTATATGATTTTGGAATATGCATGGAGGAGGTCACTATTTATTGTGATAATAAAAGGGCTATATGCTTAAGTAAGAATCCGACACAACCCTCACGAAGTAAGCACATAGAGATTAGACATCATTTTATTCGTGATCATATTCAGAAAATGAGATACAACTAATGAATATGTCGATACCTTCGATGAGCTTGCCAATATTTTTACCAAATCTTTAGCGGAAGATCAATTCATGAAATTATTCGAGATTTAGGTATGGCTAGGCATAACAATGTATGCATAGAGTGATGTTTTTGGGTCTCTGCCCCACTTTTTGAGATGACAAATGAGAAGTTGATGTTTAACAAGTAGTTGATGTTTAGAATTTATTTGCCTAAGCATTGCATTGACTAAAGGGAGAAGTTACTAAGTTTTTGAACTTATGCTGGGCTTATGTTGAATATCTTCATTATCATTTACTTATGTTTTCATGTTTATGCTTAAATGAGTTCAAATACTCGTCCTCAGATTTAGGGAGAGCGTTGTTACATTATATTTTTAAGAAAACATTAAAGTTAATTGTCATCTTCAAAAAGGGAGAGATTATTGAACCCAAGGTTTTGATGAACAATTAAGTATTGATATTTTTGGTGGAACTAATGGTTTTATCGAGTGTTTCAGATTTAGAGTTCCGTGCATTTGATTAAGAAGAAGATTTGATAAAAAAAACATAAAAGGTGTAAGATGGACACAATGAAAATATGAAGAGTTTTGAAGACGTTGAAGAAAAATAGGTGAAAACAACTTATTACATATATACTCTTAATGGAACCCGAATTAGGATTACACCGACACTTTAAATGAGTTAATTCTTTGTGTGTCATGATAAGAAGCAATAAGTTTAGGATCTTAAAATAAGATATTGTATGTGGTCTTTATGTGAAATGATGTTGATAATTGACCTAATTGAAAAATGTGTTTTAAAATATAAAAATTGTGTTTTTGGGTCAATTCGGTCAACCGAGAAACAAAATCGATCAATTGAATCAAACATTGAGTTTTGGAGTTGAAACGAAATGCTATTGATTTAGTCAGTCAACAAAATGAAGAAGGTCAGTCAATCGTTTGAAACAGTACCTTAAATGGGTAAAAGAAGTGAGCACAATGATCCAATCAGTTAACCAAATGATGAGGGTTGGTCAACCGTTTGAGTTAGTAGATGAAATGGTGGAAAGTGGAAGACACTGATCCAATCGGTCAACTAATTGGGCATGATCGGTTATCCAACTGGTGCAGTGCCAACGGTTAATTGGAAGTTGGCACAGGTCGGCTAACTGACTGGTGTAGATCGGTCAACCGACTGATTTAGTTTGTATTTCAACTAATTTGGTCTCTTGGTAAAAAATTATCCATTTTTCATGATTCCAAGAGAGAGATTTGAAGAATTTGAATATAATTGAGATATGAACAACTTATTATGTAATCCCTATTGATATAGTCCATATATTTTGAGATTATCTTAATTTAAATGATTTCATACTTTTTATTTCTATGGTTTTAAATTGAGAATAGTTTATGGACTTAAATGAGAAATTTGAAAGTTATTTTAAGGGGAATATATCTAAAATGAAAGGTAATGATATATGGGGTTTTAGAGTATTTTTTTATGACATATCTTAGAAAAATTAGCCGTTCAAGGGCTAGTTATTAGTCTATTAATATAGACCTACAGGAATTGAGTTTAGTACATCAAGTAAAACCAGTTTGAGCTTTTGTAAGAGTGAGATTTTTGCTGAGATTTTTACGAGAGATTTGCTATAAGTTCTAAAGCGTTTGTTGTTTGGTGTCACCGATTGAAGTTCTGCTTGCTACATTACCATTGCCTTTTGGTGTTTTCCCGGTAAGATCTATCCAAGATTTTTAATTCATTCTAAAGTTTTATTTATATTAATTGCTTTGCATAGGATTGTTAGAAAATAACTTTTGATCTTAAAAGCCTGAAAATCGTTTTAAGTGATTTTTTGTTTATCTAATTACGTGCTAAATTTGTGTTACTCATATTATTTATTAATCAAATTTGAAATATCTTACATTTTATCTATCACGTAGTAATTATTCGGTACATTAATTGAATATATTCGCATTGAGGTAGTAGAAGCTCCTTATGGGAAGAAACTCGTATGTTTTGTATTTGTGAGTTCTAGTGGATTAGACACGTTTTGGGACGGTGTTTAGTCAAGGTAGTTAGGTTTTTATCTTTTTCTTGTGAAAAAGATTAGGGTTTGATCTTTATCCTCATAAAAATATTAGATTATTCTTTTCCCTTGAAAACAATTAGGTTTTGATTCATCCTTAATTGAATTATTTTTGAGTGATTTGTAAAGGTTCATCATTTTTTGTGAAAATGATAATTGAGAGAGAGTTAGATTTATCTTTAGCTTGGTAAAAGGATATGGTTCATCCTTGACCATTGAAAATGATAAATTGTAAATGTTGATTCTGTGCTTGTAAACGAATCGTGAGTTGTCAGGGTTTGGTTCCTACCTAGTAGAGGAATCGGGAGGTTTAGGGAATTGCGAATCTCGGTGGAGTTCGGGGGGACTAGACGTAGGCAATATTAGGCTGACCGAACCAAGATAAATTTTTGTTAAACATACCACCTTATTTTAAAATTACAATTTTAAATTAAATTATAAAATTACAATTTAAGACAATTTTTTTTTTTGCACCATACCATTTTTAGTATGCACACAATTTCTTCTCTAATTTGCCCTCTGCTCGCTTCTAATTGTTAGGTGAATAATAGAATTTTGACGATAATTTAAATAAATATGTAAATGATCAATATGAATATATCGAATAAAATAAAAAAGAATAAATAAATAAATTTGACCTATGAATTTAAGGAGGCACAAATTTTAGAAAATCCGAAATCGAGTTGTTTTAAGGATTTGTAGTTGTTCATTTGCTTGGATTTTGAGTTTGCTAATTACCCATTTGGTATATAGTTCAGAAGAATCGAACCACAATTTGCAAAATCTGACAAATACTTACATTAAGTTGTGGAAACACATGTATTTTTGAATTTTTATGTGCTATTATTTTCAATTCTAATTTTAAGCTCCAATTTTATAAAACCAATTTTGGTATGAGGGTCTATTTGGATTGTGATTAATTGGAATTGGTATGAAAAAATTGATTGGATTATCACGTTGAATGTGAGTAGGTAGGTCCTACTTGAAATTGGTTGATCAAATTAGGAGAAGAAGAAGGCAAATAATATACCATTTCCAATTCTGAATTAGCTATTTTTTTCTTTTTCTTTTTGGGTTCTATTTGATTTAATTAGTAATTATTTGACTGCATAAATGGTGATATTCCATGACAATAAAACACCCCCCCTTATATATGTGTAGACCATCAAATGCATATATATATATATATATATATATATATATATATATATATATATATATTGACCAACCATGGTTAAATTTCTTTTATGCATTAAGTTTTTGAAAATATGTGTTTTATCAAATTTCTATTTTAAGCCATTTATTTTCAAATCTTATACAACGTTCAGTAAGACCTTTTGACTCACTTGGTAGTCTAGTCAATAATGTTAACTTTAGACATATATCTAAGCAGATTTATATCCATACACATTGGCCAAATATCTATTTTCATTGGGCAAAAACTAAGAGTCAAAAGTCCACAATCAAAGGCCTTGATTATTGGGAAAAAATATGATTTTAGTGACTATTGGAGTATTCTAAATTTTGAGATTTTAAAATGCACAAAAATTCATTTTAAATCCACAATAAATAGATCAAGAAGATAGATAATCCATTAGGAAAAATCCTGCACCTTTACCTACTTGAAAAACCTAACGAGAGATCAAATATTTTGTGAAAAAATTCTACTTGATTGAGGTGAATTTTGTTCCCGGGTTGAACTTGTTTGGTTATTAATCTATATCTTCAAATCCCAATGAGTTCTATCTTTGTTTAGATCTAGTTTAATATTTTTATGTTCATCTGTCGATCTACCTAAGCAATATCTGTGACTATTGTTGATTAGAAAAATAGATTTGAAAGATATTCAGTGATTTTAGCAAAAACGATTTTTATCGCAAATACAACAAGCTTAGAAATAGAAATATATATATATAACAATTAAAGAACACAAATATAATTAGAAAGTTCTGACTGAGATATTTTCAGGAAAGATATTGACAATCGCAATTGCGTAGTAAACTATTTTTTTGCAAAGAATGTTTTTTTCCCAATCAATAAATCTCTCAAAAATATTGTCTCGAAAATATCTTTTAAAATATATGATCTATCTTATTAAAAATCTGATATTTTGTTTGATTCTTGATATTTTAAAATATAAAATTCGTAGGTTTATTTAAAGTGATTAAAGATAGCCTATAACAACTAGTTTTCAAAAAATATATCCAAAAATAGCACAATTAGACCCCTTTTTATAATTTTAATTTATAACAATCATATTTGACCAAAATTATAACTTTAAAAACGTTCAATTTAGTCCCAAAAATAATTTGATCTAAACCCAAAAATGATAGAAAAAAGTTTTTCCAATAAAAATCACAAAAATATAGGGACTAAATAATAAGATCTTCAAAAAATATATAATAACTTTGAAAAACTATTTTTAATGATAAGTGATTAATTTATTGACAAATCAAGTATTTTTATATTCAAATATTTGTGTGTTTTCAAGCTCTTTTGCTGTTTTAATATGTTTTTTTTGTTGTTTGGTAAGTTTTTGAATAAAAGGGTGAACATGTGCAAAACTGGTACAGGTGTAGTAACTTCAAGTCCATTGTTGATATTGATGAAATCCTATTTTGGAAAAACTCAAAACGTGTAAGTTGTATATCTTTCACTTATGTTTCTATAGGTTTTTTAATCACCTTAATCGGAGTTCGGACGAGAATATTATAACCAAAACAAGAAAGGGTGTCATTGCCGCAGCGGTGAAACAGCAGAGAGTTGCTAAACTCTCTGCATTTCCACCGCTGCGGCAGTGATCCCACTACTGAGGCGGTCCGCACTAGTTGTAAAGGGTTTTTCTTGATATTTTGGGATATTTTTCACCCCTTAAGTGGATCCCTTCATCCCCAACACATTTTAGAATATATTAGGGAGTATTTTGAGAGGTTTTTGAGAAGCTCATACAAACCCCGAAGGAGAAGAACACAAATCGAAGAAGGAGAAATGCTCTTGGAGTAGTTTTAGCGGCGAATCTTTGGCATACAGCTAAGTTCCTTTGTTCTCTTTCTTTCTTTTCTTAACTTTGGTAGTTGGTTTAAGCATGTTTAGCTAGTTTATCATTGTATTTACGGTTATAGCCGTTAGCTAAACGGATATTGTCTAGGGATTAATATAATTTATGAATATCTGGTTTATTTGAAATCGATGTTTCGTTAATGGTTGTTCTTTTTTATTTGATTGTGTTTACCGTTATTCTTCGATTATATGCTTATTTAGATATGTTGAGAATATGGAGTTTGACACTTGGGAGAGGTAACCCCGAATTCGGACTAGGGTTTAAACACAACGCAATGATCTAATAACCCGGGAGAGAGTTAGAAAGTGTGCAATCAATGACGTTGGAGCAAGACTCATGTGACTATGTGTTCTAAAAAATGCTAGAGGGGGACTTCAACATTAACGCGAAGTCACATATTCGCTCGTTTTACACTCGGGAGAGGGAGTGAGCGAGTTTACGATACAAAGATTGTCAGATAAGTTGAACATCGTTAACGTAAGTCAAACGAGATCAAACATATTTAAGTAAATGAAGTTAATCCCTAAATAATTCGTTGCCCTACACAACTCAATATAGTAATATAGTTTAATTAGTATAATTAGTTAATTAGATTAGTATTTATTAATTAAAAACATTTTTTATCGCCTAAATAAAGTTAGGTAATGATAATTACGGTACTTGATAATAATATCAACCAACCCCTGTAGATACAACAACCCTTACTCTTCCCACTCTACTAAAACTTGATCCGTACACTTGTGAAAGTGGTGACGTGAAATTCTACCACCATTCAACCATGCAATAAAATATGACTTTATAACTTTCAAATACTGAAAATATAGATGAAACATATTTGGAAAACGTTAAATTCAAATTAAAAAATCAAAGAAGATCGATCGATTGGATTCCTCATCAATCGACCAGTTAAGCCAAACGTACAAAAAAAAAACGTTGTTTTCAATATGACTCGGTTGACCAGATTTCTTAATTAGTTGACTGAAATACTCTTTGTATCTATCTTCGGTCTACCAGTCACCTGATTTGGCTCAAAATACAACTTTCTGAGAACCTGTATTTAGTAGTCAATTGATATTGCCCATCAATCGACCGAAACAAGCATTTCTCAATATTTAGTACTTTTTCAAAACTTTCGATGATCATATACTTAGAAAACTTTTTTAAATTATATTTATTACTTCTGATCATTTTCATAAATGCACATAAACTTATCAAATAATCTTATGTGCCGTGCGTGATCTTAGACATATTGCATTAAGAGTTTAGAAAGAATTAGACTATTTTACCTAGTAATACAGAAAAAATATTCTTTCAAAATGATTTCAATAGCTTCCACTGCAATCAGCTTGAACATCAAAAAATAATTTTTCACTTCATCTAATTGGATACTGAAACTAAATTATGTAAACAATACTTAATAAGACCATTAGTCCAATAAAACATCTAAGTTAATTATTTTCATCAAAACATCAACATAGGGGATCATCATAGCTGAGAACTAAATCACATGAAGCCCATTTCTCCTGTTACAATGCAAAATGTTATTTCAAAGGACAAACAAAACAAAAAATTAAAAATCTTATATTTTGAAATTTAGTTATACAAGAAAAAAAAAATTAAGTGAATTTTATAAGATGACCATGCCTTATGGTTCTCACAGGTGAAAAACCTTCAGCCGAGATTCAAATCTATCCATGAAGTTGCCATAACTTCCCTTCTTCCACAATTGCATCGAATAACCATTATTATTTCTCACTTATTAGTTTTTATATCCATTTCACGCACCAATTTCTATTCACTCTTTTCTCTCTCTAAAGTGTTCTCTTCTAATAGATTGACATGAATCTTAGAGATTTAAAAGACTTATATAAATTGAAACAAATGACTAACAAAAACCAACTTCAACATATCATGTCGGCCACCAACGTTTGACGAACGCAAATCAAGTTCAATTAAAATATAATATTGGTGGAACCAATCAAAATACTGGTTCCACCAATAATTGTTTTTCTATTGCAACTTCTTTTAGATGAACTTTCAAATATGTTCAATTAACTTGCAACTTTTCAAATAAATTTTAAAAAAGTGACTTGTAATTTTTTATCGAAAAGTTGTAACTTTTCAGTCAAAACTTCTAAGTTTTCTGGTGACTTGCTATTTTCTAATGGTAACTTTAACTTTTCAAAAGCATTTTGATGGTATATGGATTGAGAAGATTGGGTCACATAACACATAATTGGACGTGAATGATTAAATTATAAGGAATATTTATATTTTTAACATGAGTGTATATACTGTCAAAACCACTAGAGTGTATTGAAGTAAAATCTTATTATTTATGGGTCTATGTAAAAACAACCCTTCATTACTCGTGTAAAAGTAAAGGTAATCGACCACTTTAGAGCCACTCCAACGGACTCTCTATCATCCCCATCAAAGAAATAATGGTTGTTTTGCCTAATCAAAATGCGGCTCCAACGCGCTCGCCATTGCGCTCGCCATTGCTCTCGCCAAATTATCGAGCTCCGATTTTGCGAGCTAGTTTTACCAACAATTCACAGGCGAGGAAACCATTCGTGCTCAAATTTTAAAACTGTTTGGTTATAGAATTCCCTTTTCTGATTTAGATCTTGACGGTTAGCTCTCTCTCTCTCTCTCTCTCTTCTTACCTCAATGTATGCTCCTCCTCTGAAAATGACGATGGTTTATGGTTTAAAAATTAGTTTAAAGGCTTTAAAAATAATTTGGGCTTATCTTAAAATCTTTTTTTCTTTTCTTTGGGCTGGGATGGGCTTAAGTAAATTAACTAAATTTTATTTAATAAATTTATATTTAATTTTATTAAGTGATTTATCTAAATAATTTATTTTGGATTAAGTTAATGAATTCATTAGGCTAATAAATAAAATATCATGTAATTTTATTGTTATTAATTGATATAAAAAGTAAACTAAATAAAAATATCTAGCCTCAAATGCCTACTGGTTGGAGTGTCAACATATTTTTGTTAGGCAAAATACTGTTCAACAAGGCATTTTGTTCATTTAGCTATTGTAAATAGTTACATGGAGTTGCTCGTGCCTTTATTTTAACGAGAGAAATGTCCAAGATAATTTTGAAAAATCAAAGGATCAACATTATTTTTTGAAAAAGAAAAAGTAACATTGGACCTAATGGAGCAAACCCAATAGAATAATTAATGGCCAATTATCATAAATTTTGTTATATCCGTTTGGACAACAAAACGCTATTCCTAAAAATATTATTGGAATTTTGATATTCTTTTGTTTTAACAACTTAGAATGTCCCTAGGTGAAACCTCAAGTTTTCCACAATAGTCTTGATAGTACCCAATGCGAGCACCAACAATACCAGGATTGGCTCCACTGCACTCGTATAGATGGTTGATGGCACGGATGGTAGCACCAAAGCCTTGGACGGTGGTTATGATAGAGTGACTGTTGTTTATCCAATACTAGAGGGATGCCTTGAAGAAGAGGACCACACTCGTAGTATCCCTTGTTGGGAGCACAAGGGTACTGATGTTTTCAGAAATTCACAGCGTGCAAACGATTCCTCACGTGCCAAAAACCTTATCACCTTCTTCCTTTTAACCTGTAAAAACCATTTAGTTCTATGAAGGGACACCAGTGTGGTATCAGCCAAAGAACCTCCGGTGTAAGAATAAATTAATCTGGATATGGAAATGAGTAATGCACATATTGAATCATAAGAAATAAATAATGATACTTTTCCTTTATATAGGCATAGTTATCATCTGTCGTTTTATTGTTGAGGTCGCCAGTTACGTGATCCGCTCTTAACTGCCTGGAAGATAACCATGATTTTTTTCCTTTAACCAGGGAAAGATCTATGTAACGTACTCAATAAATCATGGGCCATTACAGTCAACAGGTTATAATGTTCTCCATGTGTAGGGGATACGGTCACGATGGGCTGACTATTCATTCTTTGGACCTAAACACTGTGGGCTTTAAATTGCCCATTGATGGGACTCTTCATGAGGTTGTTTAGTCTATACAGTGGATTACTAAAGTCCTTTCCCAGTTGGGCTCATCATTCTCGACCTAGATAACCTGTCGTGTTTATTTATTACGGGTTGGATCACTGACCCTATCTGACCCATTAAGGCTCCACGCGTATGTCAATTGTGAGCAGGAGTTTTCCCATATCATTTTCCCTCTTGACTTTTGTGACGATTCAAGAGAAGAGTGACGAAATATTACTTTAATTTCATGTAAGTTCTCATCTTACCCAAACTTTTTAGTTGCGTTTCTTTTCTTTGTACTCTCTACTTTGATTATCGCTTGTTCTGCTTTAGAATGTCGTTGAGTCAATCGAATAGTCCTGCTGAGGCTGGTTCGTCGTCGAATCCCCTTGCGGATTGAACGACGATAGCCCAGGTTTCTTAGTCCTACAATTCCTCAGAAAACTAGGGAGATCATGGTGTGAGCAAGCTTGCATAGAAATGTTTTGTGCCATCTAGAAAATAGTACGGCATCCCTCCATCCTTGTCGATTAGGGATCTATCTGAAAATGAACGTCCCTATAATGCCCAGGAAGATGAAATATGCTTCTTTTGTGGATGTTTGAGTACGGAATCACTCTTCCTTTTACTCATCTCCTTCATAATCTTTTTCTTCAATTAGAAATAACCCCCGCCCAGTTTACCCCTAACGACTTTCATCAAATCATGGTAGCCATTGTCTTTGCTCGAGCAAATGAAATGTCCCTTTCTATAGGTACAATCAGGGGTATAGGACACCTCAAATTCTTTTCTAATCCTGGAAGATATTATTACTCCTTCCCAAGAAATTTTCTTTCCCTACTGACCTTCCCGTTAAGGTGAGAAATTGATAACAGTGGAATCTCTTCTTCAAGGGTGATTGGGAATTCTCTTCTCTAAAATAGTGGGGCAACTTTCTGTTGTACTTAGGTGCTTCAATACCCTAAGTAACTCTTCTTATTATTTTCTTGTCAATTTAATTTTTTGAAATTCTACTCCAGTGATTTTGATGTCTTTTCAAGGGTTTCTGATGCAAGTAAGAGAGCTTGCAAGAGTCTTGACCTTACAGCCAGAACTGAATGGGAATTGAGAAGGTTACTGGTACCAACAAAGCATTCCTATAAAGTTTTGATTTATCACCCATTAATTAGACTAGGGATGGATGCATCTCAATTTGAAGAACTAGTTGAGCTGCAAATTGGAAGGAAAAGGAAGAGGATTATGAAAGGTCTTCCATGTCAATTGGGCAGTTGTCATCCCAGCTTGCTACTGCTACTAGACCAACATCTTGGCATAATATTGAGCCTTATATCCCATTAAAAGTTTTCCAACCAGTTCATCTCGCTGTCCAACCTTCTGCTGATCCTCAACCTCAGCCTATTGTCCTGGATATCATTGAATCCAAGGAAGACTCCCAGCCTTTGAGCATTCACAAGCGCAAAGTAATCTAAGTGATAGGTCCAACAATCCCATCACCTGCCCCTGCAGTGATCAAAGAGTCGGTTCTTGCTACAAGGGTAACTGTTAACCACGCCATTGTAGAGCCTTCATCAGCCAATCGTCAACCTCTTCCAGCGTCAGCTTTCAACCATGGTGCATCAAGTGATAGTGGCATGAATAAATAAAAAATGTGTCAACTGATCTAGGAGGTTGGTCCCTCAGTACCAGGCCAATGTGCAATCTTTGACGATGCCATCAAATTAATGTACGAGACATCCTTGAGCAAGGGTAAAGAAAGGATGGAAGGCGACAATAAAGTTGAACTATTTAGAATGTTAATATGTGCACTCCTTTAGGTAATTGCTGTATCTCTTTGACAAGTACTTTATTTTTAAGATGTTCATTGTTTCCTTACTGCTTGCTTTCTCATTATAAAGCATCAATGTGTTATCTGCTTTGGCCAACAGTGGCGATGATGCGAATGAGTTGGATGCCCAACTTATGCATCAATTAACCAAATCTAGCAATTTAGAAGAGAGCATCCACGCCTTAGAATATCGAAAGCTCAGTCTGGATACCGACCTAGCTCTGGAGAGGTCTTCTCAGAAGAGGTATAAACTGGAGTTGCATTCTACCAATGAGCAGAGGGAGGCACTGTAGAAAAGCAACGATCTCTACTACTCAGAGAACAACAGGCTTCAGATAGAGAACACTGCCTTGAGAAATGATAACTCGTCTTTGAAGGATGAAGTCTGGTCCTTGACTGAAGAGATCGGCTTAGCTCACTTGGTAATAGATCAAAAGGATGTTGATATTAAGTCCAAGGATGCTGTCTTTCAGGTAAAAGAGAACGCCCTTCAAGAGAAAAAGAATGCCCTCCAGCAATTATAGAATGAGAGATATTGTTTAATGGCTGAGCTGGATCAAGAAAAGATGAAGTCTGCCGATCAAGTACAGGAGGTTGAGAGGCTGGCAGTCGAGCTTACAGCCAGGGTAAAAGAGTTTGAGCAGACGATCAAGGACTTTTGGGCTGAATATAAGAGAAGATCTAGATAGCTTCAGCTAGTGGGCTTTAGTTTCTGCCAGTGGATAGTGTCAAAGTAACATCCAAACTTGGATATCTCCTTCTTGGAGGTTGAGTTAAGGGATACACTAGAAGACAAAAACACTGTTGATGGTGAGGAAGAGATCACCGAAGAGGAAGGGCTCTCGTCCACACTAGCCACTGTGGTAGTAGTAGAGAGCTCACCCCCAAACATTCTTGACCAGCTTCCTACAAGCTCAGCCCAAGTCCTGGATCATGCTCTGCTAGTTGATGTTGCCTCCGTGTCAACCTCTAATGCGCTAAATGTTATCGATTGGAGCGCTACTCTCTAAACTATCATTCTGTCTTTTCGTTTCTTTTTTTGACGTCTGTAATTAATTTTTGTAATAATACTTTTTTTAATCATCATGACCTATTTTGAACAGTAGCCTCCATTTAAATCTTGAAAATACAAGATGATAATTACAGTACGTAATTTGTCAGTACACGTCATTCATACACTTAATGCACACCTTTTTTACGTTTCAGTTTATTCTCTCTCTTCATTAGTTTAGCTATTTAAGGCCAAACCAAGCCTCGATTATTCCTTCATAAATTCATACGCTTTCTCCCTCTTAATCTTGTATTCTTGAATATTCTCTCATTCATTTTCGATCTTTTTGTGATCATAGCGTGTCCATCCCTTTCTACTTCGTGGCTAACTCTTTTCTCTTTTGAGGCAATCTAGTTTGAAAGACAAAAAGAGATAGAGTTGGGAGAAAACGTTTGTGCCCTAATGAAGCAAGCCAAGACTGCTACAGAAAAGTACCCTTTCCTTCATGCTTTAGAAGATCCTACCGCTATTTTCTTCGCCATGGAAACGACCCACTTATGCGCAATTTCTCATTTTCATGAGCTTAGGAAGAAGCTGAGGAAATCTGAAAGGAGTAAGCGCGACTTAGCTGCCAATTTCGATTACCACAAGCTCTTTACCTACACTATTAAGGCGAAGTGGGACAAAATCCTGAAGAAAAAACGAGGCAAAAAATGCTAAGATTCGAGAGTTGATCAACAAGATCAGCAAGTATGAGGAGAAGGACTTATATTTCTCTAACTTAGATTTGGAAGATCTGGGTTCACCGGCTTCTCTTGGGTCGAAATGTAGCTACCCCTTAGCCCTGGTTTTATGAAGAAATAAAAACTTTTCTTTTTTGTTTTTGTTTTTGAATGAACAATTTTTCCTGTTCTTGATCTTCTTCTTCTTCTTCTTCTTCCTCTTTCTTCTTCTTCTTCTTCTCCTTCTTCTTCTCCTTCTTCTTCTTCTTCTTCTTCTTCTTCTTCTTCTTCTTCTTCTTCTTCTTCTTCTTCTTCTTCTTCTTCTTCTTTTTTTTTTTTTTGGGAGCCATGTACGTCTCATTCTTTTGATAATATAAAAATATGGTTCTTGATCTTGTCTGTGTTGTGTTGTTGCGTATTGACTATTTGTGTTGCCCTCCTGCCAACTCTCCTTCATAACTTGATTAGAAATCTAAGCTAGTTATGATTTAAATTTTAGGCTTTAGGCAGTAAGTAAAACAATTAAATTACAAACCAAATCACAAGCAGTGTTACAATCATGAAGGGTAAACAAATATACCATCACAAGAATTTTTCATTAGGAAAACCATTTCATGTTGGTCTATAACATCCTTCTCAAGATATTATCCATTCTTGAACTTATTTCTTAAATAAGTTTTCAGGATTTTGCATCTTGATTGAGTTTGTGATGGTAATGACAAGAAGCTTGTGTTGATGGAGATTTTTTGTGACTAATAAATCACTTCAACTTCCCTTAATCAAGAAAACTAGAAGTTATAAATGGCGAACTGATTTTACATTGTTCAAAATGAGCTGTGCTTTCTAAGGCTGGGCTGATCTACTCAACTGACATTGAGTGAGTTGTACTGCCCTCCTCTTTCTAGGCATTATTAGTGAGTTGATCTTTTTTTATCATGGCGATCATGCTGAGCTGAAATGCTCAGTTATTTGAATTACACTTAGTTTTTTAAACTACGTGAAGAATAAGTAAGTTGGTCAACCCGATCATTTAATAATGAGGAAACTGACTTGCTCTGCTTATGTCAAGCTAATATGCTCTGCTCGTACCAAGCTGAGGTGCTTAGTTGTATTAAACTGATATACTCTGCTCATTTGAGAATGAGTAAACAGATCAGCTATGCTCATGCTGAGCTGAATTGCTCAGTTTTAGTGGGAAAATTAACTTGCTCTGCTCATTTGTTAATGAGTAAAAAGATCTGCTCTACTCATTTGTGAATGAGTAAATAGATCAGCTTTGCTCATACTGAGCTAAATTGCTCAATTTTAATGAGTAAACTGACCCACTCTACTCTTTTACGAATGAGTAAACAGATTACCTCTGCTCATGCTAAGCTGAATTGCTCAATTTTAGTGAGTAAATTGACCTGCTCTATTCATTTGTGAATGAGTAAAATTAGTTTCGGTTATATTGAGTTGGATTGCTCATTTTTTTACTTCAATGTCAAATGTGTGTCCTACATTAAGTCTCAATTCACTAAATGTTGATTAAAATTAGCATAATAAGCTTCACAAAATTGATAGAGAAAATATTTGTTTGCTTTATTTAAAGAATGTATCTCAAAAAAGAGAAATAAACAACTTTAAAATAATCATTAAAAAATATGAATTAGAGAATGACCAGAAAACTCATACAAAGTACTTCCGTAAGTGTGAGATGTTCCAAGGCCTGGGGATTGCCACACCATCAAGATCTTCTAGCTAATAGGTCCCTGGCCTGTTTACTTTGACAACTCGATAAAGGTCTTCCCAATTAGGAGCTAGCTTTCCTAATAGAGCTTTTGAGTGGTAAGACATTACCCTCCGAAGTACCAAGTCTCCTACTGTAAAGTATTGTGGATGTACTGCATGATTAAACAACTATGTGATCCTTGATTTGTAAGCTGCCATCCTCATTAATGCCTTGTCGCGTCGCTCCTCTAACTGTTCCATCTCTTGTCATATGGATTCTTCATTCTCTACTAGGTTTATTGTGCCATCTCGTTTGGATGGGAGCCCTATCTCTACTGGAACGATAGCTTTAGTTCCATAAGTTATGGAAAAAGGTATTTCCCTCGGGCTAGACGTTGGAGTGGTCCATTGAGCCTACAATACTCCTGGGAGTTCTTCTACCTACTTTGCTTTAGCATCATTTAGTCGTTTCTTGAGTGTCTCCTTAATGGAATGGTTTGTCACCTCAACTTGTCCATTGGTGTAGGGGTACATCGGGCTGGACGTGTGATGTTTAATCTTCAGTTCATCGTACATCCATGCAACTTTGCAGCCGGTGAAAACTGTTCCATTATTAGAAATGATTACTGCGGGAAAGCCAAAAAGATAAATTATAATTTTCCAAAGGAAGTTCTTCACCCTCATTCTCTTCCACGATTGCGAATGCTTCAGCTTTGACCCACTTTGTGAAGTAGTCAATCACTACCAATAGGTATTTCTTGTTCCCTAGTGCTAGTCTGAAAGGTCCTAGCACATCCATCCCCCATTGAACAAATATCCATGGGCTAGTTACTGGTGTCTGCTGTTGAGTTGGGACCTTGACATAGTTAGAGAACCACTGACACTTGTCACATCGCTTGACATAGTCTAGTATATCACTGCGCATTGTTGGCCAGTAATATCCCACACGTAATGCCTTGTGAACCAGGGTCCTTCCTCCTTGATGATTTCTACAAATCCCTTAATGTATTTCTTATAGGACACATGTGGCTTCCTTTGGTCCTAAACAAAGTAATCCAAGTTGGGAAAAAGATTGTCTATACAATTTATTGTTGGTCAGCACATACCTTGATACTTTGTATAGAACTTTCCTAACAGAGTCCTTATCCTCTGGAAGAATCATTTCTCTTAAATACAGAACTATAAGTGTTCTTCAGCCTTCTTCTTGATCCAATTAACATATGCATGCGCAATGGTTAATTGGTGCTGCTATAGATGGATGCTCAAGGAACTCTACCAGTTCAGATAACTGATCAGGTCCAAATATAAAAGCTAATATTGACAAAACATCTGCTTTCTCGATTTCAGCTCTTGGAACAGCTTCAAATTTTCAGCTCTGGATTGTAGATATTAATTCTTTCACCTTCTCAATGTAAAGGCACAATCTTTTTTTCATTTATTGTGAATACTCCATTAATCAGATTAACCACTAATTGGGAGTCTGATTTGACCTCCAGATGCTGGGCTCCTAACTATTTGGAAAGAGTCAGTCTAATAATCACTGCATCATATTCTGCTTCGTTGTTGGAGGTACAAAAACCAAGTTGCACTACACTTTTAAGCTGATCTCCTTCAAAGTTTGTCCTTTATGTTTGAGGCCCTATCAACATAGAACTTCCATGGTGTAATTGACTGATCAGGGCACTCCCTATCTTCTGTTATAATTTCTGCTGGAGGAGTCATCTCAGAGGTCAGCACGATGATCTCATATGCCTGGAAGTATGTTCTGAGCTTCTTTGTTGCGGTAACCAAAGCTAGGGCAAGCTTCTCTAGTTTAGTGCAGCGAGTTTCCGCTGGGACCAAAGATTTGCTAATGTAGTAAAATGTCCTGTGCCCTCCTATGTTATCCTTTACTAATGCTACACTTACTGCTATAAGTATTACTGCAAGATAGAAATAGATCTCTTCCCCTGGATCCACCTTGGCCAGGGTCTCAACAAAGCCCAAGTAGTTCTTAATGGACTTTAGTACTTGTTCACAATCTCCACTCTACTGAAGGGTTTTGCTTTCCTTTAAAATTTTGAAGAAAGGGGCACACCTATCAGCAAAGTTGGAGATAAATCTATTTATGGCCAATAATCTTTCTATCAGCACTTGATCTTCTTTTATAGTTGCAGGGGACTTCATATTCCTGATTGCTTCTATCTGACCTAAGTCCACCATGATTCCTGACTGGTTTACCACAAAACTCAAAAAATTTCTAGATGCTACCCCCAAAGCACATTTCTCTGGATTCAGCTTCATGCTGAACTTCCTCAGAATGGAGAAAGCTTCTTTCAACTGCGTCAAGTGATATTCATTCTTAGGGCTATTGACCATATATCGTCTATGTAAACCTCCATAGTTGCGCCAATCTGCTCTTGGAATATGTGGTTTACCATCCATTGATATGTTGCACCTGTATTTCTCAAACCAAATAGAATTACTTTGTAACAATAAGTACCTCTTGGAGTGATAAATGATGTCCCTTCCTCATCTTGCTTATCCATGCAGATTTGATTGTAGCTTGCATATGCATCCATCATGATCAGTCGTTGATGTCCTACTACTGCATCCACCATCTGGTCTATCCTTAGTATTGGGTAATAATCTTTCAAGCAAGCTTGGTTGAGGTCAGTAAAGTCCACGCACATTCTCTACTTCCTATTTTTCCTTTTGACAAGGACTATATTAGCCAGCCATTTTGGGTACATTACTTCCCTTATGTGGCCAATTGAAAGCAGCCGCTTTACCTCAACTTTGATCACCTGTTCGTTCTCAGGATTGAGTGTTCTCTTCTTTTGCCTGACTAGAGAATAAGATCTGGAGATATCAAGGCGGTGGACCGTAATATCGGTGCTGATGCCCTTCATATCTTCTAGAGACCAAGCGAAGATATCCAAATTCTCCTTGAGAAGCCTTCTGATCTCCTCTGTCTTAGTCCAACTTAGGGATTCTCCTATCATCAGTTTTTGAGCTTCTTTATTGAAGGTGACCTCCCGGACTTGCTCGACAGGTTGGATTACGCTGGGGTGTTCTCTGAATCATCGATTTCATGAGCTGAGCTATTTGACAGAGCTACATCCTGCTCCGGCTTTAATTGCTATACGAACTTCTTCTTGCCCTTCATAGCTATCACATAATATTTCCTTAAAGCCATCTAATCACCTCGTATCACTGCCACAAAACCATCATTTGCATATTTGATATACTGGTGGTACGTTGATGCTTCTTTCATCACATACAGCCACGGACATTCTAGTATCGCATTATAAAGAAACTATCACCATGAACTTTGTGGCCTTCGTGTATCCTATTTCCTTCTTGTTTGCGATGACAAACAGAGTGATCTTCTGTCTTAGCGAGCTGAGGTCTCTATTAAAACCAACCATGACAGTTTAGGTAGAGCCGACATCGGAATTGGGCACTCCCATCTGCTTTACCATGTCCACAAAGATAATGTTAGCAGAATTGCCATTACCAACCAAAATTCGTCTTATCGGAAGTTGGAAATATAGAGAGTGATGACCAGGGCATCTTCATGGAGATGAATGACCCCCTTACAATCTTCATCAGAGAGGGTGATGACATATCCTAGATTTGTGGTTATAGTTATTGGTTCTCCATAGAAGCGTTCCAGAGTTGTTTCCCAGATCTTCCTTTTCTGCTCACGATTGGATTTTCTGGTTACCAGCCTAATTGAGTTTATTATAAGATCATTTCACAATTTTCATTGGGATGATCCTCTTTGCGCTCCTTATCACGTTTTTGTTTCATGGTGGCCTTTATTTCTAGGCCTCTTTCTATCCCTTGAGTGTTCTTGTAAATAATCACGTCAATGACCCATGTCAATTAGCCACTTAATTTCTTTATTGAGCTCTCAACAGTCATCAGTGTCATAGTCGTGGTCCCTATAAAAATTACATTACTTTGATATGTTATTCTTGTTGGACTTGGTAGTCTGCCTGGGAGGCCATTGAGCCACCTCGGACACACGGATCTCATGTAGGATTCTAGAGATTAGCATCCGTAGACCAAGCAGGTTCGGCTTCTGATGTGCTTCCGGTTTGGATCCTAAGCTTTTTAACCGATCTTTATGCCTATCCGAGTTACTTCCCTTTGTCTTGTCGTGGTCCTTCTCACTTTGCATAGGGTGATCCTTGGCAGATCCCCTTTCTTATCTTGCAAGCTTGACATCTTCGAGCTTCATGTAGGGCTTAGCTTTCTCCATCAACTCAGATATGCTTCTAGAGTTTTTCTTGGTGAGAGAGTGTTGAAATTTATCATAGCGTAACCCGAAAGTAAATGCATTGATGATGAGGTTTGTATTACACCCTTCAATGTCTGTCAGCTCTTCGTTGAATTGGCGCATGTATTGGCGCAAAGACTTTCATTTCTCTCGATGCAGGGCCAACAGATAATCAAGTCCTTTCATCAACCTTTTGACAAGTTATGAAGCGGTTGATAAACATCTTCACAAACTCTTTGAATGACAAGATAGAGTTAGATAGGAGCGTATGTAACCATTCAAGGGCAAAACCCTTTAAAGTTGTGGCGAAATCTCTACAAAGTACTGAGTTGCTTGGTCTATATAAGTTCCTAACATGCTTGAACTAGTGGATGTGGTCCACATGATTTGCCTTCCCATCATATTTCTCGAATTTTGTGGGATCAAATCTCTCTGATAGTGTAAAACCAAGATATCTGAAGTGAATAGCATTTTAGTGCCCTTCAACAGCGTATCCATCTCATCCAAGGGCTGACCTCTCTCCACCTTGCTTCTGAGTTGAACGCATAAATCAACAGTCTTAGTTCGGCTGTACACCCTTTTCTTCTGTTGTTGATTATTGGTATCTCCCTGGGCGGCTCGCTCTTCCTGGGATGGTGGGTCAACTGACCTTGGAGATTATACTTTTTCTCCCAAATCGTCATCGGTGGTTGAGGGTTGTAGCCTACTTTTGGAGATTATCTACACTATGTACTTGATCATATCCGCCATCTCTGATATTTTACCAATCAGAGAACTAATCTCTGCATCTGTGCTCTGAACTGTTGGAAGAGGGTCAGCATGAACTTCTTCATGTGTTCCTGCCGGAACTTCATTATCAGCCTACAGTGGTAAATCACTACTTTGGATTGGAGATTCTTCTCTTGCTTGAGGTTGCCTCGTTATTGCTACAGAAAGATTTTACGTTAGTGTTTCCTACAGACAGTGCCAAATGATATTGCCAAAAATTCTTAGCATGTATAAACAATTCCTCATATGCCGAAAACCTTATCACTTTCCTCCTCTTAACCTGCAAAAACCGTTTAGTTCTATGGGGGAGACACCAGTGTGGTGTCGGGCAAAAAACCTCCGGCGTGAGAATAAGTTAATTTGAATTTGGAGAAGGCTAATTCATAGATTGAATTGTAAGAAATAAACAACAATACCTTCCCTTTATATAGGTGTAGTTATCCTCTCCCGTTTCCTTAGTGAGGTCTCTCGTTACGTGATTTGCTCCTAACTTCCTAGAAGATAACCATGATCTTCTCCCTTTCACCAGGGAGAGATCTCTATAATGTACTTTATCAATCATGGGCTATTACAGTCAACAGGTTATAACATTCTCCATATGTAGGAGATACGATCACGATGGGCTAATCTATTCATTCTTTGGACCTGAACACCGTGAGCTTTAGATTGCCCATTGATGGGCCTCTTCATAAGGTTGTTTAGTCTGTACAGTGGACTGCTGAAGTTCTGTCCCATATGGGCTCATCATTCTCGGCACAGATAACCTGTCGTGTCTATTTATTCCGGGTTGGATCACTGACTCGATCTAACCCTTTAAGGCTCCACGCCTATGTCAGTTGTGAGTAGAAGTTTTCCTATATCAGGTACTGACTGTTGTTCTCATCACAGTAATCCTTTGAAGGACCATCTCTCTCTCTTTAATGTCGCAATAATTTGTAGACACAACAGATTTTTGGGATAATTAGTGATTATTAAAAGGTGCAATATATTATTTATCTTTTTTAAAACATAAATTTAAATTTAATCCCATAAATTGATTTTTGGCCTCGTATTAGTCCCGCATGTGCTCATGTATTGCGTGTAGAGGGTAGAAAAAACTTGTAATATTAGTTATATAGACCTATGATATCAATTACACGTAATTACAAATACATATAACTTACGAATTACATGTAACTATTTCACATATACATTTGTAATATTTGTTAAATTTAATAGATATGTTATGCACAAATTAGATATATCTAACCACGAGAGTGTTGGTGAGTGTATTAGGTATTCCATCTTTTTTTAATGCTTTAGACTAAAATACAAGTTGCAATTGAGTAAGAGAATTTTTTTTATTTTTTATTTATTTATTTTTTTAAATTAAGAGTAAAATAAAGAAGCAATAACCAAAACACAAGAATTTTTTTTTCTTATTTAACAGTCTTTGATGTAATTAATTCATTTACTTAAACTTGAAATGAAGATTGAAGTCTTAAGTCCAGTCTTAAGGGTGGCATGGGCAAAGAAAGCCACGATCTCTCTCTTGGAATCATTAATCGATCCAGCACGCCCGAACTAAGAATATGAATTCAAAGCTTCGAGAAATGCAACTCGCGTATAGAACCCTTTCCCGATGCAACCCGACGGGGCTTGATTGGCAATCCCAAAAAACAAACTGTTTGGTAGGGGCGTAAAATACACCGCTACTTACACTTGTAAGTATACGAGGTCTAAGTTTTAGTATAGTGTGATCATGAAATATTCGGTTATCGTATCCACAGGGATTGGTGTCGTTACAATCGAATACCGCATTTGTCGTGACCTAACTTTATCTAGGCGAAAACAAATGTATTTAATTAATTA
This sequence comes from Eucommia ulmoides, assembly GCA_016647705.1. Lineage (NCBI taxonomy): Eukaryota > Viridiplantae > Streptophyta > Magnoliopsida > Garryales > Eucommiaceae > Eucommia > Eucommia ulmoides. The sequence goes on along the minus strand of CM028327.1, from coordinate 31,350,901 downwards.
AACTAATACTAATATATCCTAAATTAACTACACTAATATGCTAATATGTTTTAGGGTAAAGAATTTCCTAGGGATTAATGTGTTTACAAATACGTGTTCGATCTCGATTTACACACGTCTATGGTGTTCGACCTATTTGACAATCTCAGTACGTAAACTCCACCGCCACCTCTCCCGAGTGTAAGATGGGAGAACACATGACTTCAAGTCAACAAAGAAGTCACCCTCAACGTCTTAATGACCCTAGGTCACATGAGTCTTGCCAGCGTCATTGATTGCACACAATTCAACTCCCGACCGGGTCATTGGATCGTGCGTTGTGTTTACCCTATCGACAATCTTTCTTCTGAAACTCTATCGCCACCTCTCCCAAGTGTAAGACGGGGGATATAATACAAATTTGTATCAATGAAAAAAGTTCCCCTCAATGTCTTAACGACCCTAGGTTATGTGAGTCTTGCTCCAACGTCATTAATTGTCCACAATTCAAACCCCGACCGGGTTATACAATCGTGGCGTTTGTTTACCCTAATCCAAATCCGGGGTTTGTCAAAATCCCATATTCTCCATTTATCTAACTAAGCATGATAAAAGAAATAATACGATAAATGCAATCAAACTACGAAGAACAATCACAAACGAAATACCGAAATCATCCAAATAACGTATTTATAAATATAATGTTAATCCCTACTATAATCCATGTTTAGCTATGGCCTTAGCCACATTTACAATGAAATAACAATATAAACATGCTCACACGATCCTAAGATAAAGAAATAAAGAAAAAACAATCGAAGAACTTAGCCTCGTCCAAAGATAAACCACTAAGAATGCTCAATGATTGATTCTCCATCTTCTCCACTTTGGGATGTGAGCTCAACCCTAGCCTAAATATAGCTTAAGGTGCCCTAATGGACAGGGGGTTATATATAGGGGGAGAAAGGATGGTATTTATAATCAAAATATCTAAATAAATATCCTAAAAATATCTAAGCTGTGTAGAGGGTTTCTGCCTAGGCGAAGGGTTCTTCCGCCTAGGCGGATGTAGGTCGGTTTGTGACCGTCGTGGTAATGAAGACAACGGTAGATATGGAAAAACATTCTGGTGGATTTTTGCCTAGGCGGTGGGCTGTCAGTAGCCTGTATTGTTTTCTCTGCTGGATTTCCGCCTAGGCAGTGGTCCATCAGTGACTTTTGCTCTTTTCGCAGCTTCTTCACCGCCGTGGCGGTGGGCTTGTTTCACAATTTTGCATCCGAGCTTGTTTTTCCACCGTTCTTCGATCGCTTTTGGTTCGATCTCATCGTTTTCGCTCCAGTTTCCTATCTTTTTGCCCCATACACCTGATTTATATAAAAAGTATGAAAACTAATTAAAACATAATAAAATACTATATAAACGTTTGAAAAGTAACTTAATTCGGTTTGGAAATACGTAGGTGGATCACACCTATTAAATACCCCAAAATTTGGAATTTGGCTAATCCTCGAGCCAACCACACAGACGAAGATGAAAATACAAAAATTGAATTAAATAACAAACATCCTAAAAAAAATCTAAATATAACGACATGCGAGTTTTAAATTCTTCTAACGGCTAATTTATTTTTGTCCCTCAACAACCGCCAGTTATATCGAGTTCAGGGGGTAACACACACCATGTAATGTTCTAGATTTTCGACATACAATAATGGTGAATGCTATGCGAGTTTTAAATTCTTCTAATGGCCAATTTATTTTTGTCCCTCAACAACTGCCAGTTATATCGAGTTCAGGGGGTAACACACACCATGTAATGTTCTAGATTTTCGACATACAATAATGGTGAACGCTATTCTAGATCCTGTAAATGTGTTTGCGCGAGACTCAATAATATAACTATACAACGACCAGATTGGATCATCCACTAACAAAATTCATGACTTAGACCGTCAATGACTAGGATTTCCATAGGCCTGACTGGGTTCCACTCTCCACTAATGTAGGTTAAGTAGTTCGTAGAGATCATTAGGACTTGGTTCGATTAAGGAATAGTTGGCCAAGGGTAATTTGGAATAGAATACAGGTTAACGTTACCCAAGGCTCAACGCTTGGCACATTCACTCTTGAACCCCCATAGAAAGATTGGAAACAATCCCGAACATGAATTTAATACCGACGTACTCACTTATCAAAAGAAATATAAATTATTATTATTATTATTATTATTATTATTATTTTGATTATTTTTTTTTAACTGACCACAACCCCAAACTTATTCGATTAGTATAATTTTATGGGTGTGGTTAAAACGAAAGAAAAACAACAAAGTAAGTACTCAAATACCGAATCAATCTGAAGTTCTCCCTAAACCCAACCGCTCACATCAAGTAGCATTTACAATTGCTAACTTGATTCACTCAAATGTGCCTTTAAATTCAAAGATTTAGGTTTGGAAAAAGATCCACTAGTAATGGTATTAGTTTATGTGTTCTGAATTGAATTTGCATTTAGGCTTCGACAGGGTAATGAGGGATAAACACATAACAAGGTAGGCTTAAAAAGGCTTAATTAACAAAGAGAATGCCTAAATCACATCTCCTGAACTACCTCGCCTAGGATTTTGCCTCAAGCTTTCCCTCAATCAAATTCAGGAACTTTAATGTGTCATGAATTTAGCTAATCGATATTCATCCTCAAATCAATTGAATAACTATATATTGGGTCTATGTGTCCGTGCAAATTAGGATCTACAATAATTTTGACCAAAAAACATAGTCAAGCACACAGAATCACACATGCATGGGTATTACCCTTGACTTCGAAAACAACCAGGGGTAATTTTCATCATCCGGTAATGGCCCAGATGAACATAAAACTCAGCATGCAAACAACAACACCAAAAACATAAACACATTCTTACCTAAACACACATGCAATACGAGAAAACAATAACACATAAGCTAACATAATATCTACTACACATCACTTCCGAACTCAAAATGGACATTGTCCTCAGTGATCCCAATCATCAATCTCAACATATGGAATTAAAGCATGCTGATAAAGGGTGTTTAGAACACTTACTTGGGAGGTGAGAGGATCTCACATTCGATTCAAGTCAGATGTGACGGATTTAACTTATTTGACCTTGGGTTGCCTCCCAAGAAGCGCGTGGTTTAATGTCCTTAGCCTGATATTTTCATAACTCCATCAAGCTTGGTGAGGTTTTGCACTGGATGGCTCAATTTTTCAATGAAATGCCTCATCGGTTTATGTGCTTAGCCAAGAAACATAAAAGGAATTAGAATTCCGTTGAAAGGGATGCATCAATACCCATCGATCTAACATCGCCAAGTACCTTGCATTTGAAACAAAAACAAAACTACAAACAAAAATTATATACAAAAAAAATGCCTAAAGTAAAATTAAGTCATTTACACACAATATCAATAATAACAACTTCGCCAATCCCTAGCAATATGATACACTTGCTTCTCCTATCTAAAACTTAAGTCCAGAGTCGTTACTGCGTTTCTCCGACAACAACATCAAAACAATCCCCGGCAACGGCGCCAAAAACTTGGTAGGGGCGTAAAATACGCCGCTTCTTACACTTGCAAGTATACGAGGTCTAAGTTTTAGTATAGTGTGATCATGAAATATAGGGTTATCGTATCCACAGGGATTGGTGTCGGTACTATCAAATACCGCGTTTGTTGTGACCTAACTTTATCTAGGAGAAAACAAATGTATTTAATTAATTAAACTAATACTAATATATCCTAAATTAACTACACTAATATGCTAATATATTTTAGGGTGAATAATTGCCTAGGTATTAACGCGTTTATAAATACATGCTCGATCTCAGTTTACTCACACTTACGGTGTTCGACCTATTTGACAATCTCGGTACATAAACTCCACTGCCACCTCTCCCGAGTGTAAGATGGTGGAATACATGACTTCGAGTTAACGAAAAAGTCTCCCTCAATGTCTTAATGACCCTAGGTCATATGAGTCTCGCCCAGCATCATTGATTGCACACAATCCAACTCTCGACCAGGTCATTGGATCATGCGTTGTATTTACCCTATCGACAATCTCTGTTCTAAAACTCTCTCTCCACCTCTCCCGAGTGTAAGACGGGGGATATAATGCAACTTCGTGGCAACGAAGAAGTCTCCCTCAATGTCTTATCGACCCTAGGTCGCATGAGTCTTGCCCCAACGTCATCGATTGTCCACGATTCAAACTCCGATCGGGTCATAGAATCATGGCGTTTGTTTACCCTAATCCGAATCTGGGGTTTGTCAAAACCCCGTATTATCCATATATCTAACTAAACATGATAAACAAACAATACAATAAATACAATAAAAACTACGAAGAACAATCACAAACAAAACACCGAAATCATCCAAACAACGTATTTATAAATATAATGTTAATCCCTACTATAATCCATGTTTAGTTATGGCCTTAGTCGTATTTACAATGAAATAACAAGCTAAACATGCTCACACGATCCTAAGATAAAGAAATAAGGAAAAAACAATCGAAGAACTTAGTCTCGTCCGAAGATAAACCACTAAGAACGCTCAACGATCGATTCGCCGTCTTCTCCACTTCGGGATGTAAGCTCCAACTCTAAAACTCCTAAACCCTAGCCTAAATATAGCCTATGGTGCCCAAATGGCTGAGGGGTTCAAGATAGGCGGAGAGGGGATGGTATTTATAAGCAAAATATCTAAATAAATATCCTAAAAATATCTAAGTTGTGCAAAGGGTTTCGGCCTAGGCGAAGGGTTCCTTCGCCTAGGCGGAGGTAGGTTGGTTTGTGACTGCTACGGCGATGAAGACAGTGGTGGATGTGGAAGGACATTCTGCTGGATTTCTGCCTAGGCGGTGGATTTCTTTGCCTATGCGGTGGATTTCTTCGCCTAGGCGGTGGGTTGTCAATAGCCTGTATTGTTTTCTCTGCTGGATTTTCGCTTAGGCGGTAGATTTCTCCGCCTAGGCGGTGGTCCATTAGTGACTTTTTCTCTTTTCTTATCTTCTTCACCGCTGCGGCGGTGGGCTTGTATCACAATTTTTCCTCCGAGCGTGTTTTTCTACCGTTCTTCAATCGCTTTTGGTTAGATCTCATCGTTTTCCCTCCAGTTTTCTATCTTTTTGCCCCACACACCTGATTTATACAAAACGTATGAAAACTAATTAAAACATAATAAAATAGTATATAAATATTTGAAAACTAACTTAATTCGGTTTGAAAATACGTAGGTGAATCACGCCTATCAAATACCCCCAAACTTGGAATTTGGCTAGTCCTCGAGCTAAACACACACACGAAAATGAAAATACACAAACTGAATTGAATAACAAACATCCTAAAAATAATCTAAACATAATGACATGCGAGTTTTAAATTCTTCTAACGACCTATTTATTTTTGTCCCTCAACAATCGCCAGTCATATCGAGTTTAGGCGGTAACACATACTATGTAATGTTATAGATTTTTGACATGCAATAATGGTGAACGCTATTCTAAATCCTGTAAACGTGTTTGTACGAGACTCAATAATATAACTATACAATGACCGGATTAGATCATCCACCAACGAAATTAATGACTTAGACCGAGAAGGACTATGATTTCCATAGGCCAGACTGGGGTCCACTCTCCACTAATGTAGGTTAAGTAGTTCATAGAGATCATTAGAACTTGGTTCGATTAAGAAATAGTTGGCCAAGGGTAATTTGGAATAGAATACAAGTTAACGTTGTTAACTTAATGTTATCCAAGGCTCAATGCTTGGCACATTCACTCTTGAACTCCCATAGAAAGATTGGAAACAATCCCAAACATGCATTTAAGACCGACGTACTCACTTGTCAAAAGAAACGTAAATTATTATATATATATATATTTTTATTTTTTATTTTTTTTTTTTATTTTTTTATTTTTTTATTTTGTTTTAATTGACCACACCCCCAAACTTATTCGATTAGTATAATTTTATGGGTGTGGTTAAAACGAAAGAAAAACGACAAAGTGAGTACTCAAATATCGAACCAATCTGAAGTTCGCCCTAAACTCAACCGCTCACATCAAGTAGCATTTATAATTGCTAACTTGATTCACTCAAATGTGCCTTTAAATTTTGTGATTTCGAGTGAATTTTGTCAATGTGGTGTCATCGTTGTTTTTTTTTTTTTTTTTGAATTACACTGTTGACCTATAAATTTTGGGATTAGTGTTATTTAGCTCACTTTATTTTTAATTTTTTTTATATATATTTTCTAATTGTTATTTTTATATTTATTATTAATAACATAATTATGACATCACGATTTAATAACGATTCACTCGTCTGCTGAACTAGTGACTCGTGACCTAAAAAATTTTTCGGTTCGATATCCAGTCTGGGTTTTCAAACATTGATTAAATATTTAAATATACACAAAAATAGAGATAAAATGAATTTCAAGATTTAGGTGGAAAATACTTAATGGGTGTGTTTGATGGGTATGTTTGATTTGTGGTTGGTTGTGATGGTGTTAATTAACTGTTTCAGAGGATAGAGAGAGAGACAAATGAGGAAATAGGAGGTAGGAGGAAGAGGAAGAGGAAGGGCGGCGACGGTGGGATAAGGATGAGGGTGGGGTAGGAGATGATTGTAATTGTTCAAAAAATAGTTGTAAAAGGTATATTGTTAAAAATGACTTAATTGTAACAAATTAAGAATGGGTGGGTGTGAAAGGCAGGGAAAATAGAAACAAACAAAAAAAAAATGTTTTAACCCTAGAAGTTTAGATGACTTTTCAAATTAATTCTATTGAATAAAAAGACCAAAATACCCTTAATGAAACGTTGACCATTACTTTGACTTCACAGAACCCGACCCAAGGGCCAATTTGAAACCATTTTGAAATGTCAATGGCCAAATTGTCGAGTTGCAAAAGTTAGGAGCCAATTGGACACCCGGGCTATTTGTCAGGGACCAAAAAGGTCTTTATCCCATTTTTGGGAGGTCATTTGATTATCAACACAAATATAGAGTTTTTGAATAATAATTCTTTGTTGACAAAAAAAGTATTTAGGTATACAGTAAAGCCTAGTTATCTATGGAAAATTCTTCCCGGTGAGTTTGGTCAGATGAAATAAAGTGGAACGGAATCGCAATTCTACCTCTAATTCTCATTATTTTGTTTGTTTATCTAATGAAATCAAAATGAATGGAATTGGATTCCATATTTCACGGGTCGGAATTGGGTTCCATAATACATGCATGGTAGGACATTTTTGGGCTATACATATTACCTCACCCCATTTTGATGTATAATTCTCAATTTGACAATGACTTCAATATTTCCCATAAATTAATTTTATCAATTTAATCCTATATTAATTTGAATAATAAAATAAAACTAAAAAAGAATTATTCATTAAATGACGAATATAAAATATTTTGTTTTTCATTTTATATTTTTATTTTGAAAAAGAAAATATTTTTTTTAATATTATTATTTGTTTCGGGGATAGAAATATATTTTTTTATTCTCGATATTTTTTATTTTGGATTAGAAACTTGTTTTTGGTTTCCAAAATTCTATTTACGTTTCCAAAAATAAATAAAATTTATTCTCAATATTTTTTGGTTTGGATTAGAAATACGTTTTTTGTCTCCAGATTTATATTTATGTTTCCAAAACAATTCTTGCTAACAAATTTATATTTTGAACGGAAATGAAAATTTGAAAGTGAAAAAATCAGTTTATGTTCCCCAAATAAAAACATAAATTTGAGAACAAAAAAAAAATTAATCTTACCAAAACAGAGGCAAAAATCTGGTAACACTATTTATTTTTCTAAATCCCAAAAAGAAATTTGAGAACTAGAGAAAAAAAAAAACTATTGAAAATGGAAGTGGAAATTTGAGAACAAAAAATATGTTTCTATTCGTAAACAAAAATAAATATTTGAGAACTTTTTTTATTTATGCTTCTAAAATGAAAACAAAAATTTGAGAACAAAATGATTTTAATTGGTAGATTTTGAATATTTTCATGTGAGATATTATTTATATTTTATAGCCATTTTTTAAATAAATTATTATTATGTATATATTATGAATGAATTTGATCTCAAACATGATATGTAAAAGAATATTATTCTATTTCATTCCTTTAAGCATACATTTACAACCCAATAAGAGAATTCAATAATGATTCCATTTGTAAATCCATTACATTCTCTCCCTCATTATTCCTTCTCTTATTCTATTGCACCCTAATTCCATTTCATCCACCTAAACGAGCCTCAGTGTAGAAGGTTTTACCGCAGTAATACCTCAATGGATCCATACTAATTTTTGTAAGAATGAAATATGAGAAAAACAAGATTGGTGGGGTTCAAAATAGTTTTTATGAATAAAATATAATTTAATGTAACTAATTAATTGTAATTGAATAATTATTTTTATTAATTTTAGTAAAAAAAATATTGTTGTTGGCTCAAAAATCTACTAAAAAAGGAGGGTGAATTGGGTAGTTAAAAAAATTAACGGACAAATTCAATTACCCTAACTAATTTTTATCTTGGTTAATATACATGTTGATCCTAAGATTTTAATGAACAATTAAGTGTTAATATTTTGTTGGAACTAATGATTTAATTGAGTGTTTCAGTTATTTAAGTTCCAGTGATGAAGATGCGATGACAAATTTATAAATGCACGCTAAATAATGATGTCGAAGATGATGAAGAAATTAGGAACACACATGACATAAATATTTTTTATTATTTATGTGTGTTTTGATAAGATGAAAATATTTACTCCTATATGTGTTTGAAAAGAAATATTTTTAATTAACTAAAATGGAATTTAAGAAGTTAGTGGAGCTAATTTAAAAACAAAAATAGTTAAAGGGGCAAAAATGTAAAAGAGAATAAGTTAAAAACGAGTTCAGAAAAGAGATCCAGCAGACGTAAGTCGACTGATAGGTGGATTAGACCAAGTAGCATAAACTTTCTGTATCTCTAAGTCGACAGGCAGGTCAGCCGGTGAAAAGAAACTGAACTCTTTATATCTCTAAGTCGACAAGTTGCTCGACCGGTGAAGGCAAAACGAACTCTCTAAATCTCCAAGTCGACAGACAAGTCAACCGATGAACGCAGCAATGTTTGCTTGGCATTGGGTAGTCGAGTGACAGGTCGACTGAGGGTGCTGTTTCAGGAAACTATGACTTCCGATTTCATATCCAAAAGTAGCCGTTTTTTGTTAGGATTTAAGAGAGATTTAAGGGATATTATTATATTTAAGATATGTTTCACATAATATCTAAATCCAATTGATATGGTTCATTAAGTTTTAATATTTCTCAATTTGGTACAAAATATTGTTTCTATTCTAATTAATTGAGATTGAGAAATATTTAGGGGATTTAATTGAAAGATTTAAAAGCCATTATTAAGTGAATTGAACCAAGATGAAGTCATAATGATATAAAGAGTCTATAAGAGCTATTAAATATCATGACACATGGGAACTAGCCGTTAGAAGACTGTTCTCATTCTCCTTTAAATAGACCTGCGTTTTTCATTGTTAGAATAAGAAGAGATATTAGATTTTTCAAGAGAGAGAATATATCGTAAGAGTGAGCTTTATTAAGAGTTATCTTTCTGAGATATTGTGTGAGCTATTCTAAGAGGCGATCTTGACAATCAACTGCGATTAATCTTTGCTGCTACTGGATATGAAGTTACATCGATTTATTTATTTATTCTGTGGATTCCGAGTGAGATCTTTCCAATTACTTTCTAATTGTGTATTGCTTGTTTATTATTGAAAATTGATCTTTAGAAATTGTTTCTGATTTTTATTCAAGAAAATATTTTTATAAACAATTTCTTGAATCTGATTACGTGTTAAATTATTTTCTACCCATATCTTGTTTAAAATCAGATTTTCAATCTCACATTGTTCTATCACTAGATTTGGGATATTAATTGAATTATTATTTATTTGGGGTGGTAGAAGCTCCGAGTGACATAATCTGCTTATCAATTTGAATTGGTGAGTAGTGTGACAAATTAAATACTATTGGAGATATTTAATCAAAGGGTAGATGGGTTTTAGTCTCTTTCTGTAAAGAGATTGAGTAAGTGATTCTCCCTAGATAGAATTGCGTTTTGAGTGATTTTTGTAACGATTCAATCCTTACTGGGTAAAAGGATATTTGGAGTGATTGCTGAGGTTTCAATTTTTTGGCCTTAGTGTTAAAAAGAATTAGGTTAGTCTTTAACCTGTAAAAAGTAGAGGTTCTTCCTTAGCCTGGGAAAAGGATATTGTAAAGGTTGATTCTGAGCCTGTAAAATAATTGTTGTGTGGGTTTGGTTCCTACCTTTAAAGAGATCTTGAGTTTTAGTAGGTGCGAATCTCCATGGGGCTCGGAGGACTGGACTGGCAAAGAGTAGTTTGGTGAACCAGGATATATTATGGTGTGCTGCAATATTTAATTTGTTTATTTTTGTTGTTGGATGTGCACCTAGTTATAAAGATAATAATTAATTTAGAATTAAAATTAATTATTTTATTTATTAAAGTTTTATTTTGATAAATTTTTAAATACCCAATTTACCCCCCTATTTGGTATTCCACTGGGCCAACAATTAGAATCAGAGTTGGTTTAGCTCGAAATTTTTAGCTAACAAAGATCACATGGCGCACATAGTAGGCATACTAGCTGAGGGTCAATTTATTCACTGACCACCTTTGTTTGCAGGTAAAAGTTACTCATTTTGGAAAGACAGGATGATAGCCTTTCTTCAGGCCACAAATTACGATGTGTGGCTAACAATCGAGGATGGTTCATTTATTCCAATGGAAAATAGAGTTGAGAAGAAGAAGGAACAACTTATTGCCTCCGATAAGCAAAAACTCTCCATTAACTCTCAAGCTATTAATATTTTTTTTTGCTCTTTAGATGCTAATAAATATTCTAGAGTTTCAGGTTGTAAATCTGTAAAGGAGATGTGGGATAAGTTACAAGTTACCCATGAAGGGACAAGTCAAGTGAAGTATTCGAAAATCAATGCTCTTATGAGAAAATTTGAGTTGTTCAGAATAGAAGAGAATGAATCGATTCCTGAGATGTACCCTCGTGTCAACAACATATGCAATAATATGAGTCAACTTGGAAAGTCATACTCCATGGAGGATAGAGTACAAAAGGTCCTAAGGTCCTTAACAAAAATATGGGAGTCAAAGGTGATAGCAATCGAGGAAGCCAAGGAACTTGGAAAATACGACATTGATGATCTCATTGGCAATTTGATGAGTCATGAATGGGTGATTAACGGTTATGAGGATGATACCGAAAATGGCAAGAGGAAATCCTTGGTGCTAAAAGTCCAAAAAATTGAAGAAGAGGATGATAGTGATGATGTAAGTCTTGATAGTGAGTAAGAGAAAAATGTGGCACTTCTTACAACCAATTTTAGAAGAATGACTCAGCGCATATTTCGTGGGAGAAGAAACCTCAAAATGTCTATAGTGGAATGTTACAACTGCCGTAAGACCGATCACTTTCAAAATGATTGTCTCGAACCAAAAAAGGATAAAGAAAAGGAAAATAGGAAGAAATCAAAGAAGAGTAAGAAGAAATCGATGAAGGCTACTTGGGATGATACCGATTCAAGTAGCTCAGAAAAATGAAATAGTGAGGATATATCTATGCTTGTATTAATGGCCACTGGTGGTAAGGTAACTGATTGTTCAAGTTCTTGTCCTTTAAGTTTTTATGAATTATTTGATGTTTATCAAGAACTTTTACATGATTATGAAAACTAGTGTTCTAAAATAAATGTCATTCAAAGTACAATTAACACATTAAACAAGCGAGTGGTGGACTACCAATCTGAAAACAATGGATTGAAATCTAAATTGATGGATTTGCAATCAATTGTTCTCGGCGGTGAAAATAACTTGAAAATGCTTTTGGGATGTTCACGTGGAGTTTTTGATAAAGCCGATATTGGATTTCATAAAAATCTTAAACAAAAACGTTTTCATAAATTCTATTCTGAAACCAAAGATCTTGTTCAATGTTTTAAATGTAATATTGTGGGGCATACTATTTGTAGATGTTTTGCTAAATATCTAACTGTAGATAAGTTTGGATTCCAAAATGAACTAAAATTACCCCGACTAACAAGATCGGACCTACTTAGGTTGGGTACCACTAAGGAACTATTTGAGGTGCTCCTTGCAGGTTATTCTAAAAGTATCAATAAGTAAGGACAAATGGTTCCTGGATAGCGGTTGTTCTCGACACATGACGGGAGATAAAGGAATATTTACATCTTTGACACCTAAATATGGAGGTTATATGACTTTCGGAGACAACGCAAAGGGTAAAATTATTGGTATAGGTAATATCGGTAACGATACTACTATTATTAAAGATGTGTTACTAGTTGATGGACTTAAACATAATTTTCTTAGTATTAGTCAACTATGTAATAAGGGTTATAATGTTATATTTGATCATGATAGATGCATTATTAAGAATAGTCATGATAGTAGTATCTTGCTAGTTGCATCACATTTTGAGAATGTGTATACTTGCTCGTTTGATGAATTTAATTCTCAAAATTTATCTTGTTTGAATGTTTTATCTGAGAATAGTTGGTAATGGCATAGAATACTTGGGCATGCTAGTATGGAGCTAATTTTTAATTTATCTAAGAAAAGTCTTGTACGTGGCCTACCTAATTTGAAATTTATGAAAGATAAAGTATGTGCTGCATATCAATAAGGCAAGCAAGTTAGATCATCATTTAAGAAAAAAATGCACACGTCCACGTTTAGATGTCTTGAATTATTGCATCTTGATTTGTTTGGGCCTAACTCTGTTGCTAGTTTTGGTGGTAAGTTTTATACATTTGTTATAGTTGATGATTATTTCAGACTTACCTGGGTATTCTTTCTTGCTAAGAAAAGTGACGTTGGTTCTATTCTTGATAAATTTTGTAAACGTGTTCAAAATGAGAAGTAAGGTACTATTATTAACATTAGTAGTGACAGAGGAAGATAATTTAAGAATGATGATGTGGTAAGTTATTGTGATGAGCATGGTTATGCTCACAACTTTTCTGCACCAAGATCACCACAACTAAATGATGTAGTGGAAAGGAAGAACAAGACACTTCAAGAGATGGCCAGAACAATGCTCAATGAAAATCGCTTACCAACCTACATCTGGGCCGAAGCAGTAAGTACAGCTTGTGATAGGTGTAAAAAATCTATCTATTTCGAAATCGAATTTGTTAGTTTTCAAGTGTATTAGTTATATTTAATTGCATTTTAGTTTGTTTTAGTGTAAAACAGGTGAAGAGACATTAACGGGCAATAAAGAAGCAAAAATGGTGGAGAAACCGTGAACAAAACGTGAAGAACAGGGTTTCGGTGCATAAAGACCGCCGCCTAGGCAGAAAAAAGACAGAATGTTGGAGTGTTGAAGTGTTGAACCACCGCCTAGGTGGAGAAACTACCGCCTAGGCGAGAAAACGTCAAATTGTTATGCCAGCATCCACTGCCTAGGCGGAGAAACCACTGCCTCGGCGGAGATCCGATAAAGGCTTAAACCGACTTAAACCACCGCCTAAAAGGTGAACCACCGCTTAGGCGGTGACACTCTGCGCAGAAATATCTATTTTCAGATATTTTGAAGATATTTTCCCAAACCTTTTTTTTAACCCCTTTCTCCACCAATTGTTAAGTACCCTAGACGTTAGAGAGAGAGCACCAGTTGATATTTGGAGAGCTTCTTCCACCTTAGTTAGGATTAAATAATTTAGGAAGTAGATTAGAGTAGTTTTAAAGAGTGTTCTTGGCCATTTCTTGAAGAGATAGAAGAGAAAGTTCATCAATGGAGAAGAGGAAGCTCGGGAGGATTGTTCTTTGGCGAAAGTGGACTACTCCACTTTGAGATTTGATTTTTCTTCCCTTGTTTCCATCTTTATACTTAATGTTTATTGTTCATATTGATGATCTCCTCTTGATTTAATGTTGTATTGGCTAAGAACATGTTAGTTTAATTAAAGATTAGTTAGAGAAAGATGTAGTTGTGTAAATACTCGTTTGGTTTAATATATGTTTCTTTAACGGTTGTTGCTTTTAAGTTCGATTGTGTGTATAATTTGATGACGATCTTAGTATGCTTATAATGGTATTAGGGTTGGATTTGAGAAACTAAGGTTTGATAGTTGGAAGAGGTAACCCTGGATTCGGACTAGGGTAAACACATCGTTACGACCTAACGATCCAGGAGGGCGTTAGTTAATGTGCAATCGATGATGTTGGGTCAAGATTCACGTGGCCTATAGTCGTTAAGACATTGATGGGGACCTCTTAGTCGACACGAAGTCGCGTATTCGTTCGTCTTACACTCGGAAGAGGTGGCGGAGGAGTTTACGAATCGAGATTGTCGAATACCTAAACTCCGTTATTGTTAACTAAACGAAATCAAACATGTATTAAGTGAACGAAATCGATCCCTAATTAATAAACTTAGTTAAGACTAACCTACTAATTGTAGTTTAGCTTAGTTTAATTTTAAATCATGTCTTTAATCGTCAGGATAACAAGAAACTACGTAAATTGTGGTATTCAATTATTCACACTTTTCTCTGTGGGAATGATATCCGATCTTCAAGATCCACTATATTAAAACTTAGACCTCGTATACTTGCGAGAGTAAGTATCGGTGTATTTTACGCCTTACCAGCTTGTCATGTGGTAAATCGAGTGTCAATTCATAGAGGGTTTAACAAAGCCCCATATGAAATCCAGAATGGTAAGACTCCTAATATTTCCTATTTTAAAGTCTTTGGATGCAAGTGCTTGATTTTGAATGACAAGGATAATATTGGTAAATTTGATGATAAATTTGATTATGGGATTTTCTTGGATATGCTACTAATAGTATGGATTATGGAGTTTATAATAAACGTACTTTAGTAGTAGAAGAAGCAATGCATGTTGTTTTTGAGGAAGTTGATCCATTCTTGTTGAGAAATATTTTGGATGATAATGATACAGGTATTTTAAATAACCAAAACCAAGGTGATAATGTACCTAAGGAGTCCCAACAAGATGAGGAACCTAAGGGAAAGAATTCGACTTTACCAAGAGCTATAAAACCAGTACCAAGACATTCAATTAAAGAAATCATCAGTAATTTTGAAAAAGGTGTTTGTACTCGTTTTTCTCTTAGGGATATAATCTTATCTCAAATTGAGCCTAAAAATATAAATGAGGCATTAATTGATGAATATTGGATTTCCGCAATGCAAGATGAATTAGTTCAATTTGAGCGGAACAAAGTGTGGTGTCTTGTTACAAGACCAGATTTTCATCCAGTTATTGGTACTAAACGGGTTTTTAAAAATAAAAAGGATGAATATGGTATGGTAATTAGAGACAAAGCAAGATTAGTGGCACATAACTATAATCAAGATGAAGGAATTGATTATGATCAAACTTATGCTCATGTTGCTAGACTAGAAGCAATTAGAATGCTACTCGCATTTGCATGTTCACGTAATTTTAAGCTATATCAAATGGATGTAAAGAGTGTATTTCTAAATGGTTTTCTAGCTGAAGAAGTTTTTGTGGAACAACCCCGGGATTTGAAAGTGATAAATTTTCCGATCATGTATTTAAAATTCACAAGGCTTTGTATGGGCTCAAACAAGCTCCTAGAGCTTGGTATGAGAGACTTAGCCGATATTTGATCGAAAATGGTTTTCGAAGGGGTATTTGTGATATAATACTGTTTGTAAAGTAAACTGATTCTGATATCCTATTAGTATAAGTGTATGTTGATGACACCATTTTTGGATCTACTAATGAGGATCTTTGCCAAGAGTTTGGTAAGATAATGTAGGTTGAATTTGAAATGAGCATGATAGGAGAGTTGAATTTCTTTCTTGGATTACAAATTAAGCAAACCAAAAATGGATACTTGTAAACCAAGCTAAATAAACCAATGTGCTATTAAAGAAATATGGCTTGGAAGGAGCTAAAGAACACAAAACTCCCATGGTTAAGGCTACAAATATAGAAAAAGATGATACGGGAAAAAGCATGAAGGAAAAATGTATCGAGGTATGATTAGTAGCCTGTTGTATTTAACTACTAGTAGACCTGACATTATGTATAGTGTTTGTCTTTGTGTTAGATTTCAGTCTTATCCTAAAGAATCGCATTTGACTTCCGTTAAGCGAATTTTTTGTTACTTAAATGGGACGACTGACCTAGGATTATAGTATCCTACGGGGAGTGATTTTAAATTGGTAAGTTAATTGATAGGTGTAAAATACCTATCTAATTCTAAACCGAATTTGCTAGTTTTCGAGTATTTTATTGAAGTTTGAATATCTTTTTAGCTGTTTTCATTAGTCAGGAGTAGGGACGTAAACAATCGGCAAACCGAGCGAAATGGTGGAGAAAAAGATAGCAAAAAAGATGAAAAAATAAGGTTTCAAAGAACAGAGCAATTCCGCCTAGGTGAAGTTTCCACCACCTAGGCGGAAATTCATCAGAAAGTACAAATGCTGAAAAGTTGAAATCCGCCTAGACGAAGTTTCCACCGCCTATGCGGAAATCCGTCAGAAGGTTGCAAGGCCTGAAGTATTGAAATCCGCCTAGGCGAAGTTTCCACCGCCTAGGCGAAAATCCATCAAAACGCTGGAAGTGCTGAACTGCTGGAAGAGCTGAACTCTTGTAAATCTGCCTAGGCAAAGTAGCTACCGCCTAGGCGGAATTCCGTCAAAAAGAAAGGGGACCAAAAAGTTAGTCCTCCGCCTAGGCGAAGAAACCATCGCCTAGGCGGAATTCTAACCGACTTAAACTCCGCCTAGGCGAAGATTTTACCGCTTAGGCGGAATTCGCAAAACAGCCCAAAATATCTGTTTAGATATTTTTGAAACCCTAGGCCTATATATACCCTTTTCTCATGTCTGAAACCAGTTTTTAAAGAACCCTAACCCTAGTAGAGAGCTCTTAAGCTATATTTTGAAAATCAAGAAGGAGGTTCATCATTCGGACAAAGAGGGATCACTTGCGGATCGATCATTAGCGACAGTGAACCGTTTCACTTCCAGATTTGATCATTTCTCTCTTGTTTTTATCTTTGTAATCACTTTTTCATATCTAAGAATGTTGAATCCCTCTTATTTTGTATGGTATATGGCTAAGATCTTATAGTATTAGTTAAATGTTACTTGGGTGTAGTTGAAATCATGTAATTGTTAAGTTGAATGAATTAATGTTACTTTAATGTGTTGTTTGTCTAAATTAGATTGTGTTTACCATTATTCTTGATATTATGCTTGTATTGATAAACCAAGAATACGGGGTTTGACACTCAGGAGAGGTAACCTTAGATTCGGACTAGGGTAAATACAACGTGACGTTCTAACGACCCGGGAAGGCGTTAGAATGTATGCAATCCATGACGTTGGCTAAAGACTCATGTGACCTAGGGTCGTAAAGGTGTTGAAGGGGACTTCTTCGTTGACACAAAGTCGTGTAATCCCCCGTCTTACACTCGGGAGAGGTAGCGGAGGAGTTATCGATACAGAGATTATTGAAATAGATAGAAAACCATTATAGCTAACTTAATGACTTCGATTATGTATTATGTGAAAGAAATCAATACCTAAGTAATTAGTGTAATTATAAATAACTTCATATTTGTCGTTTATCTTAGTATATTAAATAGAAAACAAACAAAATTTGATTAGTCGAGATAATATGAAACTATTGAAATCGCAATCCTCAATCGAATTACCTGCCAGTCCCAGTGGAACGATATCCGATCTTACAAGATCCATTATATTAAAACTATACCTCGTATACTTGTGAGTAGTCGATTACCGTGGGACGATGGTTGTGAGTCCTCGCGCGTACAAGTTTTTAGCGTCGTTGCCGGAGAATGGCAAGGTATTTTTCAATTAGGTTGATATTGTAAACCAAGTGGTTGAATATTAATCCTGACAAGTCTTTTCTTTTATTTTGTTTTAAATTATTTGTTTAATTTGTTTCGAGAGATGTGATCAAACAGTGCATACAACGAAGGAGTAGTTTGGAATTCTTGGCTCTTGATCCCGAGATTCAGCATATGTTGAAAAGGATAAGGCGAGAGAGAAGAAACCAACTTCAATACTATAAATCCTGATCCAATAAAGCATTCTATCCAAAATACCTTGTCTATGAGGGATTTTGGTGAAAAATTATCAAGCAAATTTTCCTTAGTGCTATCGAGCTAGAAGGTGAAGACGGACGAACTTTTTGAGTCAACGGGGAGCGGATCAAGAACTACTTCAAGAAGGAAGAGTGAGTTGTGGAGAACATCTCCCTCGTTGAAGAATAGAGCTGGAATTTAGAAACGTCCATGCTAGGGACATAAAACCAAGAAACATGTTATGATATGTCATCGAGGGTAACGAACATTCCCAACTTTTGTATAAATTACTTTTTGGAGATCGTATTGATCTCATAATATTATTTTTGTGGTGAATTGATGAGGCTAGACACTTAGAATTGATTTGCATGCTACAAATCGTTTGAGGAACGAAGAGGAAGTAAGAGGTGTAGAGCAAAAATGTGAAAACCTGAAGGAATCCAGCTAAAGTCCACACTGACGTAAATTCTCCTGGGTGGAAAAACCACCACCTAGGCAAAAATTGGACAAAAGGCTAAGAAAACATACTGGCGTAAATTCGCCTAAGAGGAAAAACTACCGCCTAGGCGAAAATAGGAAACAAAAGTCTGAATTTATACACTGTCGTAACTTCACCCAGGCGGTAAAACCACCGCCTAGGTGTAAAAATGAAGAAAAACTGAGTTCCTACACTGGCATAAATTCGCCCAAGCGGAAAACCCACCGCCTAAGTGGATTTACAACGAAATCAGGGGTTTCACACTAGTGTAAATTCGCCCAGGCGAAAAAACCATTGCCTAGGTGAATTAACACCAAAAGGTTTTTAAAAAGAAAAAGGCGCTACTTCGCCTAAGCGGAAAAACCACCGCCTACGCGAATTCACGGGAACCCCGTTTTAAAACGCAACAGTCCTCTTCGCAAACGGCACTTCCCTCCTAAAAATTTCAAGAAACCTCTCAACTTCACCATCCCAAATCCCTTCCTCCCATTAAAGATTCATCCTACATTGCTAAAAAAACTTGGATTTTCACCAAGAATCTTCGTCCAAACGTGGAATTCCTCTTCCCATTTTCGAAAATTAGGGTTTGAACGGTGAAACAGTGCGAGATCGCCATCCTCCAGTGATTTGATCAAAAAATTTCAACAAGTATCAATGATCCTATTTTTCATTTAGTTGTTGAAATATTTGCTGCATTTGCTTATTTATTTCAAAAATCATTGGATTTGGCTAGAACCCTAAACCCCTTTAAACCCTAGATTTCGTTTTTCATGATCTTAGGGATTTAGGAATGATTTTTGGTAAACCCTATCATGTTTTTGAGTAAATATACAATGTGAATCATTTATTTTACGCTACATTGTGACAAAAATGTGATTTGGTTATGGTTGGTGGGATATTAATGTTAAATATTTGTAAATTTTGAAATTCTTTTTGTTATGCATGTGTAATGTTTAGCTATGCATGTGTAAGGATCATTAGCATAAATAATGTTAGTTTGTAGAATTAGAGTAGATATGTTAATGAATATAGTTGTAAGTGCATGCTGAGTTTTTGAGTTCGTCCGAACCATGTCCCAATGATGAAAATTACCCCCTAGATTGCATAGTGAGGTTGGGGTTAATGCCATTCACGTGTGTTTTGTGTTCTTAACATGTCGATTAGGTGAAAATTATTTTGATCCTAAATTGCACGATCACATAAACTCATTGTGTAACTAGTTGAACGATTTGACGCCGATTATTCAGTAATAAGTTCATGACAGAAATGAGGAATCTAGAACTTGACTGGGGGAGGCTTGAGGTGAAATTATAGGTAAGGTAATTCCGGAGGCATGATATAGGCCTTCATTTTTATCGCTTGAACCGTTTGAAACTAACCTGAAAAGTTATTCCCTCATTCTCCTGTCGAAGCCATAAAATTTTTCACTTCTGAACTTGTTTCTATACTTTAACCAAGTCAATCTTTCAGAACCATTGTCTCTAGGAATATAAGTGAAAATTGAGTGAAAACAAGTAACATTAGATTATGCTAACTTGAAGCGAGCAATCGGGGTTTCAGTTTAAAATATTTTTGGTTAAGTATAAGAGTATTCACTTGTCAATCCTTTAGTTGTATTTACATGCCCCTAAAATTGTGCAAAATTGAATAAGTTTGGGGGGGTGTGCGTCTAAAAAAATAAAAATAAATAAAGCAAACTATGTGAATATAGTGTTTAATTTTGGTTGTTGTGACAAGTGAATACAAGTTTACTAAATCTTGTTCAGGGTAAGATCTTCAAAGATAAGGGGGTCATGAGAGAGATTTAGCGACAAGCATTTGTACCTCAGGTATCGTTAAAATTATAACAAGTTTCTATTTCTATGATACCCTTCGCAGTTCTCCAAAGCCAAACCAAGCCCTATTGATCTCGGTGAATGTCTGAACCTACATTAGTGGATAGTTGAGCCCAGTCAAGCATATGGCTTTCCTGAATGTTTTAACAAGTTTAAGTCATGACCTTATTCATTGAATAATCCAATCCAGCGTTTGATTAGTTATATATCTGAGTTCTCACACACACATATTTCAATTGGATCTAAAATGATTTTAACTGATATTGAGTGTTGAAATTCTGGAAGACCACGTGGTGTGTATTATTCCTTAACTGGATCTGATTACGGGTTGTTGAGGGAAAAATAGCATGGTTTCTTTGACTAAATTTAAAACTCACAAGTGTATACTTCTTATTTGTTAATGATTAATTATTTGTAGTTTAGAATGTAGCTAATTAGTGTAGTTAGTGTTATTTAGCATTAGGGTGTTTTGCTCGAGGACTAGCAAAATTCCAAGTTTGGGGGTATTTGATAGGTGTAAAATATCTATCTAATTCTAAATCGAATTTGCCATTTTTTGAGTTTTTTTATTGAAGTTTGAATATCTTTTTAGCCATTTTTATTAGTCAGGAGTAGGGACGTAAACAATCGGCAAATCGAGCGAAATGGTGGAGAAAAGGGTAGCCAAAAAGATGAAAAAAAAAGGTTTCAAATAACAGCGCAATTCCGCCTAGGCGAAATTTCCACCGCCTAGGCAGAAATTCATCAGAAAGTTGCAAATGCTGAAAAGTTGAAATTTGCTTAGGCGAAGTTTCCACCGCCTAGGAGAAAATCCGTCAGAAGGTTGCAAGGGCTGAAGTATTGAAATTCGCCTAGGCGAAGTTTCCACTGCCTAGGCGGAAATCCATCAGAACGCTGAAAGTGTTGAACTGCTGGAAGAGATGAACTGCTGTAAATCCACCTAGGCAAAGTAGCTACTGCCTAGGCGGAATTCCTTCAGAAAGAAAGGGGACCAAGAAGTTAGCCCTCCGCCTAGGCGAAAAAACTATCGCCTAGGTAGAATTCTAACCGACTTAAACTCCGCCTAGGCGAAGATTCTACCGCTTAGGCGGAATTCGTAGAACAGCCTAAAATATCTGTTTAGATATTTTTGAACCCCTAGGCCTATATATACCCCTTTCCCACGTCTAAAACCAGTTGTGAAGAACCCTAACCCTAGTAGAGAGCTCTTAAGCTATATTTTGAAAATCAAGAAGGAGGTTCATCATTCAGACAAAGAAGGATCACTTGTGGATCGATCATTAGCGACAGTGAACCGTTTCACTTCCAGATTTGATCGTTTCTCTCTTGTTTTTATCTTTATAATCACTTTTTCATATCTAAGAATGTTGAATCCCTCTTATTTTGTATGGTATATGGCTAAGATCTTATAGTATTAGTTAAATGTTACTTAGGTGTAGTTGAAATCATGTAATTGTTAAGTTGAATGAATTAATGTTACTTTAATGTGTTATTTGTCTAAATCAGATTGTGTTTACCATTATTCTTGATATTATGCTTGTATTGATAAACCAAGAATACGGGGTTTGACACTCGGGAGAGGTAACCCTAAATTCGGACTAGGGTAAATACAACGTGACATTCTAACGACCCGAGAGGGCGTTAGAACATATGCAATCCATGACGTTGGCTAAAGACTCACGCGACCTAGGGTCGTAAATGTGTTGAAGGGGACTTCTTCGTTGACAGGAAGTCGTGTAATCCCCCGTCTTACACTCGGGAGAGGTAGCGGAGGAATTATCGATACAGAGATTGTCGGAATAGATAGAAAACTATTATAGCTAACTTAATGACTTCGATTATGCATTATATGAAAGAAATCAATACCTAAATACTTAGTGTAATTAGAACTAACTTCATAGTTGTCGTTTATCTTAGTATATTAAATAGAAAACGAACAAAATTTGATTAGTCGAGATAATATGAAACTATTGAAATCACAATACTCAACCGAATTACCTGCCAGTCCCAGTGGAACGATATCCGATCTTTCAAGATCCATTATATTAAAACTAGACCTCGTATACTTGCGAGTAGTCAATTACCGCGGGGACGATGGTTGTGATTAATCCGACGCTAATTTTTCCAGTTGCAAAGTTGAGCGAAAAGGCACAAGTGAGTCATGTCATTTGTTAGGACATTCTTTGATTTCTTGGTCAAGCAAGAAACAAAATTTAATGGCCTTATCCTCTACTGAGGCTGAATATATGACAGTTGGTAACTGTTTTGCTCAAATTTTATATATTAAGTAACAGTTAAATGACTTTGGAGTTTGTATGGAGGAAGTCCCGATCTTTTGTGATAATAAAAATGTTATTTGTCTAAGTAAGAATCCTACACAGTACTCACGAACTAAGCACATAGAGATTAGACATCATTTTATTCGTGATCACATTCAGAAATAGGATATTGTTATTGAGTATATTGATACCTCTGACCAGCTTGCTGATATTTTTACCAAACCACTAACAGAAGATCAGTTTGTAACAATCATTCGCGGTTTGGGTATGGCTAGGCATAATGATGTTTTCCTAAAGTAGAGTTACTTGTGTGTTCCCCCCTCCCTAAATTTTTCTTTTGAAGATGGCAAAGGTGGAAAAATTAGTGATGTTTCATTAAGGGGGAGTATTTTAAAATTGTGCTTTATTGATCATTTTAAAAAATCTTTGTTATGTTACTTAAATAAGTTATACAACCTGTCCTCAGACTCAGGGAGAATATGGTTATATTTTTATTTTGAAAAAAATATCAAAGTTAATTGTCATCATCAAAAAGGGGGAGATCGTTGATCATAAGATTTTAATGAACAATTAAGTGTTGATATTTTGGTAGAACTAACGATTTAATTGAGTGTTTCAGTTATTTAAGTTCTAGTGATGAAGATGATGATAAATTAAATGGATGCTAAATGATAATGTCAAGATGATGAAGAATTAAGAGTTTAAATAAATTAGGGAAAACAATTCAGGAGAATTTCAACTATTAATATCCTAATTAGGAACACACACACGGCACAAAACGTTTTTATTATTTATAGGTGTTTTGATGAAAATATTTTCTCCTATGTGTGTTTGAAAAGAAATATTTTTAATTAACTAAAATGGAATTTAAGAAGTTAGTGGAGCTTATTAGAAAAGAAAATGGTTAAATGGGTGAAAACGTAAAAAAGAAAGAGTTAAAAATGAGTTTAGAAAAGAGATCCAGTATACATAGGTCGATTGGTAAGTCGACCGGACCAAGCAGCAAAAAACAACCTGTATCTCTAAGTCGATAGGCAGGCCAATTGGTGAAGAGAAGCTCAACTCTCTGTATCTCCAAGTTAATAGGTAGGTCAACCAGTGAAGGTAAACTGAACTCTCTGAATCTCCAAGTTAACAGGTAGGTCAATCGATGAACGTAGCAACTTTAGTCTTAAATCTAGCAGTCGACTGGTCGGTCGACTAGGGGCGCTGTTTCAGGATTCTGTTTATTTCGAGATTATATCCAAAAGTAGCCATTTTTTGTTGGGATTTGAGAGAAAATTTGGGGATTTTTAAGATATTTAAGATATGGTTCATATTTTAATTAAATCCTATTGATATGGTTCATTTAGTTTTAATATTTCTCATTTTGGTACTTAAAATTGTTTCTATTCTAATTAATTTTGATTGAAAAATATTTAGGGGACTTAATTGAAAGTTTTAAAAGCCATTAGTAAGTGAATTGAACCAAAATGAAGTCATTATGATATAAGGGGTCTATAAGAGCTATTAAATGTCATAACACATGGGAACTAATATTAGAAGGCTGATTTCATTCTCTTTTAAATAGACCTGCACTTTTCTTATATCATTAATCAAGAGAAGTAAGCTTGAAGAGAAAAATATCATATTGTGTTATTCTAAGAGTCATCATTCTAAGATATTGTGAGCTATTCTAAGAGGCGTTCTTGAGAATTATTCATTGCTATCTTTGTTGTTACCAGATTTGAAGTTACATCATTCTATTTATTCTTTCTGTGGATTCCAGGTGAGATCTTTCCAATTATTTTTATTGCGCACTACTTGTTTATTATTGGAAATTGATCTTAGAAATTGTTTCTGGTTTTTATTGAAGAAAATATTTTACAAACAATTTCTTGAATCTAATTACATGCTCACTTATTTGCTACTCATATCTTGTTTGAAATCAGATTTTCAATCTCACATTTTTCTATCACTAGACTTGGGATATTAATTGAGTTATTATTTATCTGGGGTGGTAGCAGCTCCGAGTGAGATATCCTGCTTATCAATTTGTATTGATGAGTAGTGTGATGGATTAAATACTGTTGGAGGTATTTAACCAAATGGTAGTTGGGTTTCAGTCTCTTCTTGTAAAAAGATTGAGGTAGTGATTCTTCTTGGATAGAATTGCATTTTGAGTGATTTTTGTAATGGTTCAATCCTTACCGAGTAAAAGGATATTTGAAGTGATTGGTTAGGTTTTCATTCTTTGGCCTTAGTGTTAAAAAGAATTAGGTTATTCTTTAACTTGTAAAAAGTAGAGGTTTTTCCTTAGCTTGGGAAAAGGATATTGTAAAGGTTGATTCTGAGCCTATAAAAGAATCGTTGTATGGGTTTGGTTCCTACCTTTAAAGGGATCTTGAGTATTAGTGGGTGTGAATCTCCGTGGGGCTCGGAGGACTAGACTAGCCAAGAGTAGCTTGGTGAACCAAGATATATCTTGGTGTGTTGTAATATTCAATTTGTTTATTTTTGTCGTTTAGTGTGCACCTAGTTAATTATTTAATTATGCTGTGATATAAAGATAATAATTAATTATGATTAAAATTAATTATTTTATTTATTGAAATTTTATTCTGATAAATTTTTTTAAATACCCAATTCACCTTCCCTCTTGGGTATTCCACTGGACCAACAATTAGTATCAGAGCTGGTTTAGCTCGAAATATTTAGCTAACAAAATCACATGGCGCACATAGTAGTCACACTAGCTGAGGGGCAGTCTATGCACCAACCACCTTTATTTGCAGGTGAAAGTTACTCATTTTGGAAAGACAGGATGATAGTCTTTCTTCAGGCTACAAATTACGATGTGCAGCTTTCAATCGAGTATGGTCCGTTTATTCCAATGGAAAACGGAGTTGAGAAGAAGAAGGAACAACTCACTGCTTCCAATAAGAAAAACCTCTCCATTAACTCTCAAGATATTAATATTCTCTTTTGCTCTTTAGATGCTACTGAATATTCTAGAGTTTCAAGTTGCAAATCTACAAAAGAGATGTGGGATAAGCTACAAGTGACCCACGAAGGGACAAGTCAAGTGAAGCAGTTGAAAATAAACGCTCTTATGAGAAAATTTGAGTTGTTCAGAATGGAAGAGAATGAATCGATTTATGAGATGTACACTCGTTTCAACAACATATGCAACAATATGAGTCAACTTGGAAAGTTATACTCCATGGAGGATAGAGTACGAAAGGTCCTAAGGTCCTTAACAAAGATATGGGAGTCAAAGGTGAAAGCAATCAAGGAAGCCAAGGATCTTGGCAAATATGATATTGATGATCTCATTGGCAATTTGAAGACTCATGAATCGGTAATTTAAAGGTTATGAGAATGATACCAAAAATGGCAAGAGAAAATCCTTGGTGCTAAAAGCTCAACAATTTGAAGAAGTTCATGATAGTGATGATAAAAATCCTGATAGTGAGCAAGAGAAAAACGTGGCACTTCTCACAAACAATTTTAGAAGAATGACTCGGCGCACATTCCGTAGGAGAAGAAACCTCAACATGTCCAAAGTGGAATATTACAACTGCCGTAAGACCGGTCACTTTCAAAATGATTGTCCCAAATTGAAGATAGATAAAGAAAAGGAAAGAAGAAAAAAGAAAAGAAAAGTAAGAAGAAATCAAAGAAGGCTACTTGGGATGATACCGATTCAAGTAGCTCGAAAAATCAAATAGTGAGAATACATCCTTGCTTGCATTAATAGCCACTGGTGGTGAGGTAACTGATTATTCAAGTTCTTGTCCTTTAAATTTTGATGAATTGTTTGATGTTTATCAAGAACTTTCACATGATTATAAAAACCAGTGTTTTAAAATAAATGCCCTTCAAAGTACAATTAACACATTAAACAAGCAAGTGGTAGACTACGAATCTGAAAACAATAGATGGAAATCAAAATTTATGGATTTGTGGTAGGGCATAAAACACACCGCTACTTACTCTCGCAAGTATACGAGGTTTAAGTTTTAATATAGTAGATCTTGAAGATCGGATATCGTTCCCACAGAGAAAGGTGTGAATAATTTAATACCGCAATTTACGTAGTCTCATGTTATCCTGACGATTAAAGAAATGATTTAAAATTAATCTAAGCTAAACTACAATTAGTGGGTTAATCTTAACAAATTTGATTAATTAGGGATCGATTTCGTTCACTGAATACATGTTTGATTTCGTTTAGTTAACAATAACGGAGTTTAGGTATCCGACAATCTCGGTTCGTAAACTCCTCCGCCACCTCTTCTGAGTGTATGACGAGGGAATACGGGATTTCGTGTCGACGAAGAGGTCCCCCTCAATGTCTTCACAACTCTAGGCCGCGTGAATCTTTACCCAACATCATCGATTGCACACTAACTAACGCCCTCCCGGTTCGTTAGGTCGTAACGATGTGTTTACCCTAGTCCGAATCCAGGGTTACCTCTCCCAATTGTCGAACCCTAGATTCTCAAATCCAACCCTAATACCATAACATGCATACTAAGATTGTCATCAAATGATAAACACAATCGGACTTAAAAGCAACAACCGTTAAAGAAACATATATTAAACCAAACGAGTATTTACACAACTATATCTTTCCCTAACTAATCTTTAATTAAACTAACATGTTTTTAGCCAATACAACATTAAATCAAAAGGAGATCATCCATATCAACAATAAACATTAAATACAAAGATGGAAATAAGGGAAGAATGATCAAATCTCAAAGTGGAGTAGTCCACTTTCGCCAAAGAACAATCCTGCCGAGCTTCATCTTCTCCATTGATGAACTTCCTCTTCTAGCTCTTCAATAAATGGCCAAGAACACTCTCTAAAACTAATCTAATCTACTTCCTAAATTATCTAAACCTAACTAAGGTGGAATGAGCTCTAAAAATATCAATCAAGCCTCTCTCTCACGTCTTTGGGTTCTTGGGGGTTAGGGGAGAAAAGGGTTTAATAGGCAAAGTTTGGAAAATATCTTCAAAATATCTGAAAACAGATATTTCTGCGCAGAGTATCATCGCCTAAGCGGTGGTTCATCTCTTAGGCGGTGTCTTAAGTCGGTTAAGCTTATGTCAGATCTTCGCCTAGGCGGTGGTTTCTCCACCTAGGCGGTGACTGCTGGCACAACTTTCTCACAATTTCTCGCCTAGGCGGTGGTTTTCTCGCCTAGGTGGTGGTTCATCACTTCAGCACTCCAACTTTCTGCCTCTTTTCCACCTAGGCGGTGGAACTTCTGCCTAGACGGTGGTCTTCATTCACCGAAACCCTGTTTTTCATATTTTATTCACCGTTTCTCCACCGTTTTCACTTGTTTATCGCCCTTTAATGTCCCTTCACCTGTTTTACACTAAAACAAACTAAAACGAGATTAAATATAACTAATAAACTTGAAAACTAACAAATTCGATTTCGAAATAGATAAGTTTTTCACACCTATCAATACCCCCGAACTTAGAATTTTGCTAGTCCTCGAGCAAAATACTAACACTAAACTAAACTAACTAATAAACTAACCAACTAAAAATAAAAAACTAAACTAACACGAAAGAAGTATATGGATGTAAATATAAAGTTCAATCGAAAGGACCAATTTGTTCCTCCCTCAACATCCCTAAATCTAATCAAGTTCGGGAAATAACCTACACCAAGTGGTGTTCTAGAATTTCAACTATGAATATCAATAAAAATCATTCTAGATACATTTGAAGTGTGTGTGTGTGAGAACTCAAATGTGTAACTATTCAAAAACCGAATTGGATTATTCAATCGTTAAGCTCATAACGTAAATCGTTGAAGGATTAAAGAAAACCATACGCTTGATTGGAGTCTACTATCCACTAATGTAGGCTCGGATATTCACAGAAATCAATAGGGCTTGGTTTGTCTTTGGAGAACGACCACGGGTATCATTGGAATTGAAAATAGATAATCGTTTGAATTGAACGATACCCGAGGTAAAATCGCTTGCCACTATCCTCTCTCATGACCCCACATATTCTTAGAATACAACTCTGAATAAGAAATGAAAATCCTTGTATTCACTTGTCGAAAGAAAAGAAAATGAAAACTATATTCACATTTTTATTTTTATTTTAAAACATATTCCTAAATTAATTCGAATTATTACAGTTTTAGGAAAGTGCAAAAAGAAGTTAGAGAAACACTCCCCCAAACTTATTCAAATTTATAAAATTTTAGGAATATGTAAAAAGAAATGATAGAAACACACCCCCAAATTTATTTTAGGAGCGTGCAAAAAGAAATACGAAAGTGACAAGTGAATACACTAATACCGAATTAATAAAAATTTATCAGAAACCCGACCGCTCACTTGATTTCACTCAATTTTGAAAATTAGGCTTAGCAACATTGGGTTAGGAAAAATTTAAATGAAAAGAGTATTTGAACATTTTCAGAATTGATTACGTTATCGACTTCGACAGAGGAAATAAGGAATGAAAATTTTCAGGTTAACTACAACGATTCAAGCAAAAACATGACGGCCTAAATCACGTCTCCGGAATTACCTTACCTAGGATTCCGCCTCAAGTTTCCCCCAAATCAAGTTCTAGTTTCCTCATTTTCTATCATGAGCTTAATATCGAATAATCAACGTCTAATCGTTCAGACAATTATACATTGAGTTCAAATGTCGTGCGATTTTTGGATCGAGATCATTTTTACCCAATCGACATGTTAAGCATACAAAACACACAAGGAAGGTATTACCCCCGACCTCAATATGCAATTAGGGGATAATTCTCATCATCGGGTCTTGGCCCAAATGAACTCAACATCTAAACATGCAAATACAACTTTATACATACACAATACTAAACTAAATCTAATGCTAACATACATAATTTAAACTAACACTACTCATGCAAAAACAAAAATTAAACTACACTAAACTAAAAATTTAAAAACTAAAACATTCATAATAAAATACATACATAAACATAAATTTGTACATCAAAAAAATTTGCATTCTGTTCAAAAAATTAATAATGGTTCATCATTTTCTACAAAAAATCAAAATGGATGAACATCTATTAAACTATCATCCATTCCATACCATCCAGGCCTGAACATGGCAGTGTTCCAATATCAGCAAACCCAATAAACATATAGCATGCATGCAAACAAAACGGGTTGAACACATACCTAGGGAATAAGATTTATTCCCTACTGTTCACCTGAAAATGAATCATCACTGTCATCACGTTGGAAAGGAGAGTGCAGTCTCTGGAGCAGATGTGGCGACACAGATGGTATCGGAGGGTAATCGTCCATCTCAAGGCCAAGGTCATCCTAAATCTTCCGTTGGACTCATCTTGCTGCCTCGAATATTGGTCCAGGAAAGAAGCGATCTCATATTGGTTCTGGAGGATGATCTGAAACTTGTTATTTATCCTCTCTTGGGAGTTTTCATCTCGGGCTCCAGAAGGTCCCGCCGTCTCGTTTGTTAGCCCTTCCCATTCCTCAGGCTCAGGCTCGGCTGTCTCTTACACTCCAGTCTTCCACAACTAGTTTATCTTTGACAAATAAAGTGGAATAATAGGGTTGCACAGGCTTTCCCCGGATACCGTCACACCAGCTAGTCGGAAAATGTGGGTCAATAGTGACGGAAACGGGAGCCCACCCTTTACCATCTTCGCAGCATATATGATCGATGAATAGGTCAGGAATCCAACATTGATTGGTTGCTGGTTTGAATTTTGTAGATCAAAAAGGCCTTGTCCTTTGAGACGTCTGAAAGATGTGACGTCAGTAGGAGGCTTCCACAAATGAAGTGGTGCCAGATTTTTGGAATTGGCTTTAGGCATTTCACCGAGAAGGTAGTGACATTTGGGCCCTGGTGTTTCCACTTTACTTCGCTGGATGTGATCTTTTTTATGACCCTATGCAAAGTAAGATCTTGGCGTTCAGGGGACCTCAGTGCCGAAAGTCCAAAGAGATGATTGATAAAGTCAGGGCTGAAGATGATAGGCCTATTTCAAACTCTTTCTTGGTCATCTATGGCTTTTGTAGCATTAGCGTAAAATTCTTTGACTAAAGCAACCTCATCCGAGGGTGGCGATTTACAGAATTGCTCTCATTGGCGGCTTCAGATTTCTTGTTGAAATTCTGCTGGGAGATCCTCTATCGAACTGAATCCACGTTGGCGTATGCAAGCTTGAAAGGCTTCGTGTTCTTTGAAATATTCCTCCGCTTGTTTTGACACAAAACGGATGGCATCATAGTCAACGTCTGTCGGCACCCCGGGTTGTGAGGTCGACCCTTCTCATCACGCCCTTTTCTTTGCTACCCTCTTCGGCATTTCCTAACAATCACAATCACAAAAAACCAATACAACCTCATCATATATGAACAATTGAAAAACATAAACCTCCCCAATCACTTTGTCAAGAACACATACATCCCAAAACGAACACCCATTTGAACTTTTCAAACAAATTTCACAAACGTGACATCCTATCTTAGTTCACATACGCAACAAATCCAATTAAACATTCTCATCACCAAGAATCAAACCAAAAACCCATAGAACTTCGGAATCGCGAAAATAGGGTTAATGGGTTTTGGGCAAAATTTCAAAATCCAATGATTTTTTAACATAATCATCCAAACCAACCAATAATTTCAATAACTAGACTAAATGTAAGGTAAAAGAAACTTACTTGTTGAAAATTAATGGTCCAATCGAAAGAGAATGAAGAAAATTCCCCGCTCACGTAAAAGCCCTAAATTTTCGGAAATAGGGGTGGAGATCAAATTCTTGGCGGTTGATTTGTGATGGAAATGACTACTTTTGGTAATGGAAGGATGATTTTTGAGTATTGGAATGGTTTGGAAGTGAGATTTTAGAGAGAATGTGGAGGATTTTGGGGAGGAAGGCTTGCGATTTCAATTTTTGAAGGAGTGGGTTGTTTTAACTGCAGAAGGTCCATCGCTTAGGCAGTGGAGCCCTTTTCTTTTCTAAAAAAAACGTTTTGACAAAATTCCGCCTAGGCGGTGGTTTTTCCTCCTAAGCGAAGTTACACCAATGTGAAAACTCAGCCAACTGCACTATTTTCGCCTAGGCGGTGGAGCATGTTTTGAAAATTTGTTGCATCCTGTATTTTTACTGCCTAAGCGGTGGTTCACCGCTTAGGCGGTAGGCCTGCAGCTCTTACTTTCATGTTTTTCTCAAATTTTCAAAATACAGCTCCACCCCGTACATTTCCACTTTGCTTGTTCAATGTGTTTAAACTTAGAACACTTCCCCAAGCGTTCACACTCCTAAATTCACTTCCGAACATGTTCCGAAGCCATGACAGCTTCCAAAAAGAATAAATAATCAAATAAATAGTAACAAAAATAGGGTAATTTGATACCCTGAGTTTCATTTCAAGAAAAAATAGCCCTTGAGTTACCATCCCCAACTAGACTTTCGTGTTGATAAGTATTTTTCACCAAAATTCCCCATGGACAAGGAATTTGGGCTTAAATGATCAGTCGAATCAAGATCATAGCTTGAAGTCGGCTTCTCCTCTCAGTCCTTATCATTTGCACTAAGCTCAATCTCAGGATTGAGAATTAAGACTTTCAATCTTTTTCATCGTTTCTCACACCACTTGATCTTATTAACACAATGAAATAAAAATAAAAATTAAAAACAAAACAAAAAAAAAAATGTTAGGATTAACAATCGACCACGTAGTCGCAATATCAACTTAAAATTCACACTAATCATCGGCAACGGCGCAAAAAACTTGGTAGGGCGTGAAACACACCGCTACTTACTCTTGCAAGTATACGAGGTCTAAGTTTTAATATAATGGATCTTGAAGATCGGATATTGTTTCCACAGAGAAAAGTGTGAATAATTGAATACCGCAATTTACGTAGTCTCATGTTATCCTAACGATTAAAGAAATGATTTAAAATTAATCTAAGCTAAACTACAATTAGTGGGTTAATCCTAAAAAAGTTGATTAATTAGGGATCGATTTCGTTCACTAAATACATGTTTGATTTAATTTAGTTAACAATAACGGAGTTTAGGTATCCGACAATCTCGGTTCGTAAACTTATCCGCCACCTCTTCCGAGTGTAAGACGAGGGAATACGCGACTTCATGTCGATGAAGAGGTCCCCCTAAATGTCTTAAAGACTCTAGCTCACGTGAGTCTTGACCCAACGTCATCGATTTCACACTAACTAACGCCCTCCCGGGTCGTTTGGTCGTAACGATGTGTTTACCCTAGTCCAAATCCAGGATTACCTCTCCCGAGTGTCAAACCCTAGATTCTCAAATCCAACCCTAATACCATAACAAGCATACTAAGATCGTCATCAAATGATAAACACAATCGGACTTAAAAGCAACAACCGTTAAAGAAACATATATTAAACTAAACGAATATTTACACAACTACATTTCTCCCTAACTAATCTTTAATTAAACTAACATGTTTTTAGCCAATACAACATTAAATCAAGAGGATATCATCAATATCAACAATAAACATTAAATATAAATATGGAAATAAGGGAATAAAGATCAAATCTCAAAGTGGAGTAGTCCACTTTAGCCAAAGAACAATCATGCCGAGCTTCATCTTCTCCATTGATGAACTTCCCCTTCTAGCTCTTCAAGAAATGGCCAAGAACACTCTCTAAAACTAATCTAATCTACTTCCTAAATTATCTAAACCTAACTAAGGTGGAAGGAGCTCTCAAAATATCAATCAAGCCTCTCTCTCACGTCTCTGGGTTCTTAGGGGTTGGGGGATAAAAGGGTTTAATAGGCAAAGTTTGGAAAATATCTTCAAAATATCTGAAAACAGATATTTCTGTGTAGAGTGTCACTGCCTAAGCAGTGGTTCATCGCTTAGGCGGTGGCTTAAGTCGGTTAAGCTTCTGTCAGATCTTCGCCTAGGCGGTGACTACTGGCACAACTTTCTAACGATTTCTCACCTAGGCGGTGATTTTCTCACCTAGGCGGTGGTTCAGCACTTCAGCACTCCAACATCCTGCCTCTTTTTCGCCTAGGCGGTGGAACTTCCGCCTAGGCGGTGGTCTTCATTCACCAAAATCCTGTTGTTCACGTTTTGTTCTCTGTTTCTCCACCGTTTTCACTTGTTTATCGCCCTTTAATGTCCCTTCACCTGTTTTACACTAAAACAAACTGAAACGAGATTAAATATAACTAATACGCTTGAAAACTAACAAATTTGGTTTTGAAATAGATAGGTTTTTCAGACCTATCAATTTGCAATCAATTGTTTTAAAATTCACCAGCGGTGAAAATAACTTAAAAATGCTTTTGGGAGTTTCACGTGGAGTTTTTGATAAAGCCGGTATTGGACGTATTAAATACTGTTGGGGGTATTTAATCAAAGGGTAGTTGGGTTTCAGTCTCTTCTTGTAAAGAGATTGAAGTAGTGATTCTTCCTTAAAAGAATTGTGTTTTGAGTGAATTTTGTAACAATTCAATCCTTACCAGGTAAAAAGATATTTAGAGTGATTGGTGAGGTTTTGATTCTTTGGCCTTAGTGTTAAAAAGAATTAGTTTATTCTTTAGCCTATAAAAAGTAGAGGTTCTTCCTTAACCTGGGAAAATAATATCGTAAAGATTGATTCTGAGCCTGTAAAAGAATTAGTGTAAGGGTTTAGTTTCTACCTTTAAAGGGATCTTGAGTATTAGTGGGTGTGAATCTCCATGGGGCTCAGAGGACCAGACTAGCCAAGAGTAGCTTGGTGAATTAGGATATATCTTGGTGTGTTGTAATATTCAATTTGTTTATTTTTTCTATTTGGTGTCCACCTAGTTGATTAATTAATTCCGCTGTGATATAGAGAAAATAATTAATTTATGATTAAAATTAATTATTTGATTTATTGAAGTTTTATTCTGATAAATTTTTTTAAATACCCAATTTAATTGTTAGAATAAGAAGAGATATCAGATTTTTCAAGAGAGAGAATATATCATAAGAGTGAGCTTTTATAAAAGTTGTCTTTCTGAGATATTGTGTGAGCTATTCTAAGAGGCAATCTTAAGAATTAATTGCGATTAATCTTTGCTGCTACCGGATCAGAAGTTACATCTATCTATTTATTTATTCTGTCGATTTTGGGTGAGATCTTTCCAATCATTTTCCAATTATGTATTGCTTGTTTATTACTGAAAATTGATCTTTAGAAATTGTTTCTGATTTTTATTGAAAAAAATATTTTTATAAATAATCTCTTGTATCTGATTACGTGCTAAATTATTTACTACCCATATTTTGTTTAAAATCATATTTTAAATCTCACATTGTTTTATCACTAGATTTGGGATATTAATTGAGTTATTATTTATCTGGGGTGGTAGAAGCTCCGAGTGAGATAATCTGCTTATCAATTTATATTGGTGAGTAGTGTAATGGATTAAATACTGTTGGAGGTATTTAATCAAAGGGTAGCTGGGTTTTAGGATTTTCTTGTAAAGAGATTGAAGTAGTGATTCTTCCTAGATAGAATTGCATTTTGAGTGATTTGTGTAACGATTCAATCCTTAGCCTGGAAAAAGGATATCGTAAAGGTTTATTCTGAGCCTGTAAAAGAATCGTTGTGTGGGTTTGGTTCCTACTTTTAAAGGGATCTTGAGTATTAGTGGGTGCAAATCTTCGTGGGCTTGGAGGACTGGACTAGTTAAGAATAGCTTCGTGAACCAAGATATATCTTGGTGTGTTGGAATATTTAATTTGTTTAGTTTTGTTGTTTGGTGTGCTCCTAGTTAATTATTTAATTCCGATGTGATATGAAGATAATAATTAATTTATGATTAAAATTAATTATTTGATTTATAGAAGTTTTATTCTGATAAATTTTTAAATACCCAATTCACCATCTTCCCCCTCTTGGGTATTCCACTAGACCAACAATGCAAAAACGTGTAATTCTAAATGTGCACACAAAAAGAGTTGAGAGATAGAGAAATTGAAACACATACATTTATAGTAGTTTGGCAAGCTACTTTTACCTACGTCTCGTAGGGAATTCGAATCCACTAACCAATCCCTATTCTTCCCTCCCCTCCCTCCGGGCGGGTAAAAATAAAATTTTATACACTAATTCTTATCCTGGGTAAGAATTACATTTTTTTGCCACACCCCACCCTAAGCCATATGCTTGAGGCTAAACGTGATACTGACTTGAAGTTATTTAACCAATAATAAATATACACTAATTGTCCATTGACATAGGTGTTTAAAAAATAAAATTTACTATCTCAAAATTTAGGGATTACACATGTCCCAAATATTCCATAGCAAATAACCAAAATCTGAACCCTTCCCAATCAACACCTATCTTGACAACCAAAAACAAAAACACAATATCCTCGAACACTACCTAATGCTAGTAGTGGACTCATCTCTAACTGAGGTACCTGAGATTAAAAAAAAAATCGGTGTACTATCTTCATAATATAAAAACAATTTATGAATCAAATACATTTATCAAAACCACTTTCCAAAATAGAATATAACCACATATTAAGCAGAAATAAAATCTCATTTGCAAGAAGCAACGAGAATCATTTGCATGTAAGTAATTCAAATTTTATGATCTATTTGTAGTCTTTTTTCAAAGTGTTGACCCTCTAGAACAAAGTCCAATATCTGAGAAATAAAAATTAGCTTGAGGATTCTTAGCCAATCAGAAAAGTTAGGTCTTGTTAAATTATTTTCTCAAGAACATTTCGCAATGGTTTTTGCATTATAATATGTACATAGAAAGTAAATGCTTCTGTTGGTCCAGTAAGCTATTCAAGAGGGGGTGAATTAGGTAGATAAAAATTAATTCAAATAAAATACTTCAAAAAATCAAATAATTATTTTTTACCCTAAATTAATTATTATCTATATATCAACGAAAATTAAGTATCAACTAGGTGCATACCAAACAATACAAAAATAAATAAATAAAATAATGCAGCACACCATAATTTTATACTGGTTCACCAAGCTATTCTTGGCTAATCTAGTCCCCCGAGTTCCGGGGAGAGTCACACCCACTAATCACTATGATCTCTTTAACTAGGTAGAATCGAACCCTTACAAAACGATTCTTTTCATAGGCTCATAATCAACATTTACAATTTATTTTCACAGGCTTAGGAATAACCCTATTTTTTTCACAGGCTAAAGATTAACCTAATTATTTTATACTTAGGCTAAGAATAAAACCTCACAAAAATGATCCAAATATCTTTTTACCCGGTAAGAATTGAACCGTTACAAAATCACTCAAATTAATTCTATCAAGGAAGAATTAACACCTAATCTTTTTGTACTATAGGAAAAGATCAAAACCTCAATCTCTTTAACGGAAGAGATTAAAACTAGCTACCCTTGATTAGACACTTCCAATAGTATCTAATCCGACACTCAACTCATCAATTACAAAATTGATAAGTGATTTTTCCACTCGAACTTTCTACCACCCCAGATAAATTTAAACTCGATTAATGTCCTGGTACTAGTGATAGAAATACAATGAGAATTTTAAAATCTGATTTTAAACAAAAAAAAAAATGGGTAGCAAACAATTTAGCAGGTAATTAGATTTTCTTAAGAAATTGTTTCAAAAATAATTTTCAATTTAAAAACAGGAAAACAATTTCAAAGATAAAATTCCAAGTAGAATATGATAATAGTAAACAATTAATTAATAGTAATCAACTTGGAACAATCTCACCAGAAATCCACAGATAAATATGATAAGCAATGAAACATCAAGTCGGCAATCAACAATAATCCACTTCAAAATATCTCAAGAATGATTCTCATGAAAATTCTCACAAAACTATCAGTATGATAATTCTTAGAAAGTATAAGAACTGAATACCCCTTTAGAATTGAAAAATGAATGGGATTATTAAAACCTAAAAAACGCAAGTTTATTTATAGGAAATTATAACAAGTCCTCTAATAACTAGTTCCCACATTTCATAACAAATAATTACTTCAATGGCCCCCTTATATCATTAAGACTCATTCCTGGTATAATTCACTCATTTATATCTTTTAAAACATTCAATTTAGTCTCTCCAACTTATACTCAATCTCAATTAGATAAGATAGAAAGAATTTCATAAACAAAATTGAGAGATATCCAAAATACTTGAACCTTATCTATAAGGATATTAAAATATTAACTAAATAGCTCAAAAACTATCAGATCCCTAAGATATTTCACATATCTTAATCATAAAATGGCTAGTAACGGCTACGTTTTGGATCAAAACCATAAAAATCTCAAATCCTGAAACTGGTCATTGGTTAACAGACCAACACTCATCGGTCGACTGCCTAATTCAGGACATAGCCCAAGACAAAATTCCTTCGCCATAATTTGACCGCTCATTTTGTATCTGTCAATCGAACAATTCAGAAAGTTTAATAAGTCAACTTACCTGTCGACCTAATGATTTAGAGAGTTCACCTTTTAACCATAATTCGATGTACCTGTCGACTGGAGGATTCAGAGAGTTTGTATCATTTCCATAAGTTGAACTAACTGTCGACTGACAAATTCAAGGATTGAATCTTCTTCCCTGCTCCATTCCATCAGTTAACCGATCAATTTGTGTAGGTCGACCGATTGAGCTAGAACACCTCTCCTTAATTAATTTTCTACTAAATGTTTTCGACGTTTTTTACCCCTTTAACCGATTTATTTTCTTGGTTAATTTCACTAAATACTTAAATTGAATTTTAATTAATTATCTTTCTTAAATCAATTGTTTCTTCTTTAGTTACACATAGGAACAAATATGTTAGCTAATTAGGATCCTATCAAAAACACACATGATTATAAAAATATTTTGTGTTGTGTATGATCCTAATCGGAATACATTAAGAGTAAAAATTTAACCTGAGTTGTTTTTCCTAAGTTCTTCAAATTCTTCGATCTCTTAATATGCATCATCTTTGTTAATGTCTTTAGTATCCATTTAGCATTTTTCTCAATATCTTCATGATAATCTCTTCGCTAGAACTAATATATTGAAATACTCAATAAAATTGTTAGTTCCACCAAAAACATCAATATTTAATTGTCCATCAAAATCTTAAGATCAACAACTTCATATAAGTTAAGAAAAAACGTAATGTACATCAATTTTAGATCAAAGATATTTTATGAATCTAAATATACGTCTACTAAATATTTTGAATCTTAGATCCCTTTGGAGAAATGGGTACATTCTCAATGTCCCTAATGGGGAATTGGATAATCCCCGGATTATCGTTGGACCTTACGTTGTCACTTAAAGACCCACTGATCCTCGAGTGTAGGCAAAATTTTCCACTTACCATTTGGTTAAGATCCAATTCATATTGGGTCTCTAGCTTGATCATAACTCACATCACTAGTTCAAGGTATATCTCCCTAGTTAAGTTACACCCACCAGACATGGCCCAAACTAGTCCTAATAAGCTCCCCACATCACCAATTAAAGGAACACATTAGTCAACTCCTTTCATATATTCAAAATAAAGATAAGTTCATTGTGAGTTTGATTTAAAGGTCACAACACCACATCACCAGTTAAGGGCCGACTTTAGGCTTATAGAACCCTACCCGAACAAAACCCTTGGTGGAAGACCACAATGATTCATATCTCATATACTCCCATTTTAACTTTTAATATTTGATTTGAGAGATATTTATTTAGATATCATCGGTTTAACTTTTTAGTTTGTTTAACATGTATCTCATACATATAACAAAATAAATAATACACCCTAGATTCATTCTAATTGGGCAAAAATAAAATAAAAAATAACATAAATATCATTTCCTCACAGACACTTATAAATTGGCTAGGATAATCATGGACTTGCGATTCGACTTGACCTAAGCCTTTAGGCTCAATATAGGTTAATTAAATTATGTAATTAATTATTTAGGTAAGTCGATGCATCTTGTGGATCTCTTTCTTAAGCTTCCAATGATTTGGCCTCCAGTGTTCTATGCTCCAAATTGGGCTCTTTTTTTTTTTTTTTTTTCTATCTCATCATTGAGCCTCCTATTCGTCTTCTCAAATTATAAATACAAAAAGTATAATAAAATAAGGGTATACACTTCAGAGGGAGAAAAAGGGTATCAAGAAGGGGATTAATAGAATGAAAAGAAAAATGAGACAAAACATGCAAGCTCTTGAAGGATCTCAATAAAAATTGCAACCTGATCAAAATAAACCATCCAATCTCCAAAATTAAA
Organism: Eucommia ulmoides; assembly: GCA_016647705.1. Taxonomy (NCBI): domain Eukaryota; kingdom Viridiplantae; phylum Streptophyta; class Magnoliopsida; order Garryales; family Eucommiaceae; genus Eucommia; species Eucommia ulmoides. Next base: position 31,310,783 of record CM028327.1, on the reverse strand, counting down.
ACCATTACACAAAACAATCACATAGTTGAAACGGTTTTGGTTCATGATCATCCTATAATCAACTTATATAATATATCTCATGTATATCTGTGCGTGTGTGAGAGAGTATATATATATATATAAACTGGTTAATCTCATGGCAGAAATCTAATGGGATCGATAAACATTGAAATTTTCTAATTGGAAATCTAATGGGATCGATAAACATTGAAATTTTCTAATTTAATTAGAAAATTAATATTATCTAATAAGAATATATATGGAAATTAAATTATTCTATATCTATTAAAAATCAACTCATAATAATTAAAATGAAATTCAATTTAAATTTGAATTATACAAATTTCACATGCATTAAAATTATTTCTTACTCTTAAAAAAAGAATTAATCCAAAAACATATGAATTTTTGAAATTATTTCATATTTTAAAAGATATCAAATTTGATTCAGGCATGATTCAAAATTCAAATATGATAAGTTAACTTTTGACTTTTTATTTACCTAATATCTAAAAGACCAAATCTTGTAGATTCCAATAGAATCGTAGGTAGTTGGAATTCACTGAAACAAAAACGAGCTACCCTGACAAGCATTGGTGTTGCATCGTCACGGGGAACAAGCCACCATGGAAACACGTTGCCACTCCTTGATAGGCGATGCTGTGAAAGTGCTTCCTAATGGTGCCACAAACAGCAACACCCAACGGCAGTACTAATGCCACTACTAGTGGCTTTAGAATCTTCCCATTGGCGTCGTGGCTTTTACTGTGATGTCATTTCCTCGAATTCCCCAATATCTAATTTTTAATAAAAATAATTTTAAAATTTAATTAAAAACTTTTTGGGATCTACATGTTTTCGCTATTGTTTTTGGGAAGATACAAAAATAATACTTTTATCAATATTACTATGATCTAATATTCCCTAAAACATAACAAAAAAAATTAGTTTGTGTTAATTATCAGCGTGGCTCCACTCTGATACCACTTAAAGAAGCTAGATAATAAATTACTCGATTTGCACAACTAAATATAAAAATTTTAATTCACAATTAACAAACATGGTGCTTTATAGATAGATCTACCCATATCAACATAAAACTAGTATAAATAGTAAATATTAAATCATATTTAGTTATTATACCTCTTCTAGTGCTTCAACCTCAATGTAAGTAGTTCTCGAGACATGATATGAGAAGGCTTTTCTAAGAGCGGCTAAATTTGATTTTGATTCCACAATTGAGAATGATTCTTTTAGAAGTAACACAAGTGTCTCTCCTCTAATAGTATCCATACTAGTAACTCCGCGGGGATAGTGTTCTTGAGATATCTGAGAATCTAATTCTAATCTCAAGAATCTAACGTAGATCTATTTTGATTCTAATAGGTAGTAAGAACCAAAATAGTATAACAATAGTAGAATGAAGGATATGGAAAAAACATAGTGATGATGGTCAATTTTGGAAATGGCGGCAGCCATAATGCCCCTCCTTATTCATAGATATTGTCTATGGTTCAAAACCCTGGACCCCTTTGTTGAACCAAATGTTTTGATGGACAACTAAACGTTGATGTTTTATGAAACTAATATTTTTATTCAGTTGTTTTAGATTCAAAGTTTCTGAGGTTGAAATGAGAAAAAGAAAGGATCGAAATGAATAATCATTGAAGAATTCATGAGGCTACTGTTGAAGAATCAATGGGATTCAAGACGGGTGCAAAGCAATAAAGATTTTCATAGCATTGAAGACGTTAAAAACGTTGAAGATAATTTATGGAACAAATATTTTTATTGAGTGGTTTCAGATTCAAAGTTCCATAATTTGAAATAAGAAAAAGAAAGGATCAAATTGAATAATCATTGAAGACTTTATGATGTTATTGTTGAAAAATCAATGGGATTCAAGATGGGTGCAAAACAATGAAGATTTTCAAAGCATTAATGGCATTGAAGACAATTTAGGTGAAAACAACTCATTATCTTTATACTCTTAATGCAACGCGAATTAGAATCACGCACGGCATTTTAAAATAAACAATCTTATGTGCACTATAGGTAGAAGTAAAAAATTCAAGATCCTAAAATGGTTTTCATAAAGTGTTAAATCATAAAAATATTTTTGCTATGGCGTCTAATTGAAGAAAAAAAAAGGTTTTGACACTTAAAATGATATGTTTTTGGGTTAATTCAGTAAATCGATGAAATTGGTCGGTCGACTAACAAAAGCAGTAGCTTAAGGAAGCTAAATGGGTGACCTACTGGCTAATTTGGTCAACCAATTAATAGGGCCAGTCGACTAACGAAACTAGTAGATGAAATGAAGAAAATAGGGAACTTTCTAAACAAATCGGTTAACCAACAGGATGGTCAGTCAACTGGCCGTAGGCATTGCAACGGTAAAAAATCTGACTGTTGGAGGGGGCGGTCAACCGGCAAGGTCAGCAGTCCAACTTTGACTATTTCAATTTTTTAGCCAAATTTCCTTGTTTTTAACAATTTTTAATGAGTTTTTTTTTAAGGGAAATAAAATGTTTTACTTTTATATTGATATATTTAGTAATTTTCTATTTATTTGGTCCATATATTTAATTATTCTTTAAATTGAATTGGTAAAACTACTTCATATCTTTAAGAGTTTTGAATCGAAAAAAATTTAAGCACGAAAGCGAGTTTCTCTAAAAGAATTTTTAAATGAAACATACCTATTTTGATTGTAAATGGTACATGGGGTATTAAAAGGTCATAAAAAGTCTTAGAATTTGAAAACTAGCCGTTAAAAGTAGGGCTATGCAAGTAATCCGACGGCCCAGCCCGCTTGAACAAACTGACCGGGCCCAGCCCGAAATCTTCGAGCTTTGAGATGTTTTATTCAGATCGGGTAAGACCCGATTCGAACAGCCCTTACTTTTCAATCGGTATTCGGATGTTGCCTTCCCTTACCCACCGACGGCCCGACCCGACTGAAAAGCTGTTTAAATGAGAATTTTAGGTTTTCTTCTTGTCATTTTTCATGCCGCCTCTCTTCTCGTTGGTTCTTCTTCAGTTCTTCTTCTTCTTTCCTCTTTTCTTCTCTTCGTCTTCGACAATGAGCATCATTTGTTCGTTCATTGCATTACAACGGCGACAATTTTGTGGCTTTGTCGAACCAGAGAATAACCAAACGGCAGAGGTTGATGGACCGACAGGGAGAGACGAGAACGTCGGCGACAATCGATGATGGAAACAGCGTCGACAATCATCTGTGACGGTGAGAGACAGAAACGGCGGCGACATTCATGGACCGATGGTGATTTCGATTTGTTCTTTGACGTTGATGTTTAGCAATATAAGTTTTTTATTTTTGATTTTGATTTCTTCTTTGGTTAGGGTTTTCGTTTGATATCTGTATTGATTAGAGATAGGTTTTTGTTCGATTTCTGCTGCGACAACCTGAGCACCCGACCGTAACTTCCCGGCACCCGTCGAACCCAAGAATGATCGGATTTTGATGTACAACGGTCGGTCACCCGTTCCAGGGTTTTCTCACCCAATAAGGTCGGGTCGGGTCGGGTGGTGGGTTATGGCTATATGGTCGGATTTCGACCTGTGCACACCCTTAGTTAAAAGTCTATTTAAAGGCTTATATATAAAGACCTTCTTTTTTTTTTTTCTTTTTTTTTTTTTTTTTCGAAATTCATCAATCAAGAGCATTCGGCTTTTGGCTATTATAAGATAGAATTTTTATGCTGAAATTTATAAGAGAGTCATTTTGAAAGAGTTCTTAATTGAAGCGCGAAAAGTTCTGTTCATAGGTTAGTGTTCTTCATTGTGTTATCATAATCATTTTCAAGAAATTTCAGTGAGATCTTTCCAAGTCAATTAATTTGCTTTCTTAGATTATTTGTTTAATTACTTGAATTAAGTGTTTTTTATGGAAATCATTTTCAAATCTAATGTGAAAATCTTTTAAAACGGTTTTTATTTGTGAAATTTGATTATTTACTATTTGTGTGCTAAATTAATTAAATCAGATTTGTGCCTGATAGGTGTGAAAAACCTATTTATTTCCAATCCAAATTTGTTAGTTTTTGAATACGTTTATATAGTATTTTATTATGTTTTAATTAATTTTTTTACTTTTTGTATAAATCAGGTGTGTAGGGAGAAATGATAGGAAACTGGAGATAAAACGATGAGATTGAACCAAAGCGGTTCGAAGTTACGGTGGATAAATAAGCTCGAAGGCTAAAAGATGAAACAAGCCCACCGCTTAGGCGTCCGGACCACCGCCTAAGCGGTGAAGATGTAGAGAAGAGCAAAATATTACTGACGGACGACCGCCTACGCGAAGATTCTATCGCCTAAGCAGAAATCCAGCAGAAGACGAAGAAGGGCTACTGACAGCCGCTCGCCTAGGCGGAAATTTCTACCGCCTAGGTAAAAATCCAACAAAATGTTCTCCCAGTACACCGCCTACTTCACCGTCTAGGCGACCAGACCGAATCGACCTAACTCCGCCTAGGCGCAATTTCCACCGCCTAGGCGGATTTGCCCTGCACAGTCTTGAGATATTTTTAGGATATTTTTACTATAAATATCCCCTCTCCTCCCCCTTGGCTGAAAACACTCTGGCCCCCATGGATTTTTGAGCCCCTTAGGCTATATCTAAGGGTATAGTTAGGAATTTTAGGTATGGAGCTCACATCCCGAAGTAGAGAAGACGGCGAATCGATCGTTGAGCGTTCTTAACGATTTATCTTCGGACGAGGCTAAGTTCTTCGATTGTTTTTCCTTATTTCTTTATCTTAGGAGTATGTGAGCATGTTTAGCTCATTCTTTCATGTTTATACGGCTATGGCCTCGAGTTAAATATGGATTGTAATAGGGATTAACATTATATTTATAAATACGTTGTTTGGATGATTTTGGTGTTTCGTTTGTGATTGTTCTTCGTAGTTTGATTGTATTTATTTTACTGTTTGTTTATTATGTTTGGATTGATACATGGAGAATACGGGGTTTTGACAAACCTCGGATTTGGATTAAGGTAAACAAACGTCACGATTCTATAACCTAGTCAGGGTTTGAATCGTGGACAATCGATGACGTTGGGCAAGACACACGCTACCTAGGGTCATTAAGACGTTGAGGGGGACTTCTTCGCTGACTCGAAGTTGCGTTATATCCCTCGTCTTATACTCAGAAGAGGTGGCAAGAGAGTTTTGGAATGGAGATTGTCGATAGGGTAAATACAACACGACGATCTAATAACCCGGGAGGGAGTTGGATTGTGTGCAATCAATGATGCTGGGCAAGATTCACGTGACCTAGGATCGTTAAGACATTGAGGGGGACTTCTTCATTGACTCGAAGTCATGTATTCCCCTGTCTTACACTCGGAAGAGGTGGTGGTGGAGTTTACGTACCGAGGTTGTCAAATAGGTCGAACAACGTAAACGCGAGTAAATCGGAATCGAACACGTATTTGTAAACACGTTAATCCCTAGGCGATTCTTCACCCTAAAACATATTAGCATATTAGTGTAGTTAGTTTAGGTTATATTAGTATTAGTTTAATTAATTAAATACATTTGTTTTTTGCCTAGATAAACTTAGGTCACAACAAACGCGGTATTCGATAGTAACGACAACAATCCCTGTGGATACGATAACCCGATTTTGACGATCACACTATACTAAAACTTAGACCTCATATACTTGCGAGTGTAAGTAGCGGCATGTCATTTCACGCCCCTAACAATCCCCGGCAGCGGCGCCAAAACTTGGTAGCGGTGTGAAATTTCCACCTAGGCAAGCGGCTGTTAGTAGCCCTTCTTCGTCTTCTGTTGGATTTCCGCCTAGGCGATTGTCTGTCAGTAATATTTTGCTCTTCTCTGCATCTTCACGGCTTAGGCGGTGGTCTGGACACCGAAGCGGTGGGCCTGTTTCATCTTTTAGCCTCTGAGCTTGTTTATCCACCGTAACTTCGAACCACTTTGGTTTGATCTCATCGTTTTAGCTCCAGTTTCCTATCATTTCGCCCTACACACTTGATTTATACAAAAAGTATGAAAACGAATTAAAACATAATAAAACTTACTATAAACATATTCGAAAACTAACAAATTTGGATTGGAAATAGATAGGTTTTTCACACCTATTAGTGCCTCACATAAATTATATCATGTAATATTTCAAGACATTAATTGAGAGTATGATAAGTTGATTATAAACCAGTGAAAATAATCAATATTGTAAAGGTTGATTCTGAGCTTACTAAACGAATCAGGATTGTAGGTTTTTGGTTCCTACCTGGGAAAGGAATCAAAGAGTTAGTAGATTGCAAAATTCCTGTAGAGCTCAAGAGACTGCATATAGGTAAGAGTAGTTTATTGAATCAAGATAAATCTTTGTATACTGTATTGTTATATTTCTCATTTTTTTGGTGTGCACTTAATTAAACACATTTTCGCTGTTTAACAAAATAATAATCAATTAGGAAAATTGATAACTTGTGTTTGAATTTATTATTTAATTTTTTTTCATTACTCAATTCACCCTGTTGGCCTAGTGGAATAGCCAAGAGGGGAGTGAATTGGGTAATTAAAAATATCAGAGAAAAAATACATTAATAAACCAAACAACAAAAATAAATAAATTAAATATTGCAGCACACTAGAGATTTATACTGGTTCACCAAACTACTCTTGGTTAATCCAGTCCTCCGAGCTCCACGGAGAGTCGCACCCACTAATACTCAAAATCTATTTAAAGGTAGGAACCAAACCCTCACAAAGATTCTTTTCGCAAGCTCAGAATCAACCTTTACAAATTCCTTTTTTCAGGCTCAAGAATAATCTCTACTTTTTACAAGCTCAAGAATAACCTAATTTTATTACAAGGAGAATCACAACCTAATTCTTTTAGATACCTTAGGCACATGAATCAAAACCTCACCAATACTCCAAATATCATTTTACCTGGTAAGGATTGAACCGTTACAAAATTCACTCACAAATCAATTCTATACAGGAAGAATTACTACCTCAATCTCTTTATAGGAAGAGACTGAAATCGGCTACCCTCTAATTAAATACACCCAACAGTATTTAATCTGTCACTCAACTTACCAATAAAAATTGACAAGTAATTTTTTTCACTTGAAGCTTCTACAACTCCAAATAAATTAAAACTCAATTAATATCCCAAAGCTACTCTTGGCTAATCCAGTCCCCAGAGCTCCACGAAGGTCGCACCCACTAAAACCAAGATCCCTTTAAAGGTTGGAACCAAAGTCTCATACCGATTCTTTTATAGGCTCAGAATCAACTATTACAATATCCTTTTCCTAGACTAAGGAAGAACCTCTATTTTTTACATGCTAAAGAATAACCTAATTCTTTTTAACACTAAGGCCAAATAATCAAAACCTCACAAATCACTCCAAATATCCTTTTACCCATTAAGGATTGAACCGTTACAATAATCACTCAAAACGCAATTCTATTCAGGAAGAATCATTACCTCAAACTCTTTATAAGAAGAAACTGAAACCCGGCTACCCATGATTAAATACCCCCAATAGTAGTTAACCCGTCACACTACTCACCAATACAAAAATTGATAAGTAGAAAATCGGAGTTTCTACCACCCCAGATAAATAATAACTCAATTAATATCTCAAATCTAGTATAGAAAAACAGGAGATTGAAAATCTAATTTTAACAAGATATGAGTAGCAAATGATTGAGCACGTAATCAGATTCAAGAAATTGTTTGTAAAAATATTTTCTTCAAAAATCAGAAACAATTTTTAAAATCAATTTCCAAAATAAAAACATGTAATGCAATGATAGAAAATTATTGGAAAGATCTCACCCGGAATCCACAGAATAATTAGATAAAGAAATGTAACTTTAGATCCGGTAGCAACAAAAATTAACAGTAATTGATCTTTAAGATCGTCTCTCAAAAAAGCTTACAATATCTTAGAATAATGACTCTTATAACAGGTCAAGAATGATCTTCACTTTTTATGCTATCTCAATATGTGTTTTTTATATAAGAAATTCGCAGGTATATTATAGAAGTATTGAACGCGCCCCGATTTTCCAGAGAAAACCAAAAACAAATATATATATATATATATATATATATATATATATATAGATATATGTTTATATATGCTTGGCGCTGGTAAAACGAGAAGGGTTTTTAAAAACGTCGATTTTCTCATTAAAATGTACTTAAGCCTGTTTTAGAAAAAGGAGTCGCCACCTAGCATTGGGTTTAAATGATGTGCTAGGTCACCATATTTTTCTTTTTTGAAAATAATTTAAAAAGATGGCTTAAGTAAACTTTGACTCCAAAAATAATATGGTCTAACCAGAGATTCGTTTAAAGAATTCGGGGGTCAGTTACGCTCGGGGAATGTGTCAAGCACCCCAAGACGCCCGTCCAAAAACGGTACCTTATCCGATTAAGTCCAATTAGAATTTAAATCCGAATATTTTTATTTTATTTTTAAATCCTCCTTATATACACATATACACATACACACACATTTGAGGGAAGTGATCTCCCTTCTAAACCTAGACCGTTCTAATTGAAGGTTGGGAATTTTTAACCTCGTATTGTTAGCACATTATATTTAATACAAATTAAATAAAACACCCGCACACACGCATCGAGGAGAGTAATTCCCTTCTAAATTTAGCCATTCAAATTGAAGGTTGGGAATTTTCCACCTCGTATTGTTAGCACATTATATTTAATACAAATTAAATAAAACACCCGCACACACGCATCGAGGAGAGTAATTCCCTTCTAAATTTATGCCGTTCAAATTGAAGGTTGGGAATTTTCCACCTCATATTGTTAGTACATTATATTTAATACAAATTAAATAAAAACACCCGCACACACGCATCGAGGAGAGTAATTCCCTTCTAAATTTAGCCATTCAAATTGAAGGTTGGGAATTTTCCACCTCGTATTGTTAGCACATTATATTTAATACAAATTAAATAAAACACCCGCACACACGCATCGAGGAGAGTAATTCCCTTCTACATTTTAGCCATTCAAATTGAAGGTTGGGAATTTTCCACCTCGTATTGTTAGCACATTATATTTAATACAAATTAAATAAAACACCCGCACACACGCATCGAGGAGAGTAATTTCCTTCTAAATTTTAGCCATTCAAATTGAAGGTTGGGAATTTTTCACCTCGTATTGTTAGCACATTATATTTAATACAAATTAAATAAAACACCCGCACACACGCATCGAGGAGAGTAATTCCCTTCTAAATTTATGCTGTTCAAATTGAAGGTTAAAAATTTTCCACCTCATATTGTTAGTACATTATATTCAATACAAATTAAATAAAAACACCCGCACACACGCATCGAGGAGAGTAATTCCCTTCTAAATTTAGCCATTCAAATTGAAGGTTGGGAATTTTTCACCTCGTATTGTTAGCATATTATATTTAATATAAATTAAATAAAACACCCGCACACACGCATTGAGGAGAGTAATTCCCTTCTAAATTTTAGCCATTCAAATTGAAGGTTGAGAATTTTCCACCTCGTATTATTTACTCAAAAAAAAATAAAAAAAATAAAAAGAAAATAAAAAGAAAATAAAAAGTAATAAATAAATAAATAATAAAGGAAGAAAAAAAAATCTAATTTACAAAAAAAATTAGTATAATAACAACTTAAAGAAAATAAGAGTAACATTTACCACAGATGAAAATTTACCACCTTCTTGGAGATTTTTCTTCTTCAAAATTACAATAAAATGAAAATAATATTATTTTCTTCAAAAATTTTCTCCAGATTTCCCCTCTTCCTTACAAAATTCCTCTCAAAAAATTTCTTCCCCTCAAAATCCTCCTCCCTTGTGTTGTGAGCCTTCATTCCTATTTATAGGAATGAAGGCTCAAACATCGTCTGAGAATAACATGAAAAAGATAAGAAAAATAATAAAAAAAAGGGGGTGGGTGCACCGAATTCGGTGCACCCACCAGCTTTTGGGTGCACCGAATTCGGTGCACCCAAAAGCAGGGGGGACACCCCCCTGCTGGCCGCATGTGCGGCCAGCTTTAAAGCTGGCCACACATGCGGCCAGCTGGTCGCACCAGCGACCCTTTTGCAGCCCCCCCTTGCGTTCGGTTCAGGCATCTCTCGTTCTCGTCTGTTTCTTGTCCATTTTGTTCCGAATTAACGCGTTTTTATTCCAGTTCGAAAAATCTACAAAACCAAAAATAAATAAAAAATCAATTACTAATATTTAATTTACTTAAGAGATTAATAAAACTTAATTTAGCAGTATTAAACCGCATAAATACGGTACAATCAAAACAAAATAAATAAAATAAAAAAAAAAAGGTAACTATAAAATAAAGTATAATTTTTTGCGAGGCGGTCAAAAATGCCGTGTCTACAGCTGCCCCTCTTTGTCATGCAAGTTCACTTGCTTGACAAAGATAAAAGACCACGTCATTTTGATCGTCCCATTTTTATTTTATTTATTTTTTAGTTTATTTTCAAATAATAGAACAAATAAAATAAAATGACTCATGACGAATAAGCATACGTTTGAGTAATAAAAGAAGACTCATGACGAACAAGTGTCCATTTAGAAAAATAAGAGAAGGACTCATGACGATGTTCGTGATAAACAAATGTCCGTTTAGAGGATTGTTTAGAGTAATAAAAAATGACTCCTGTCAATACTCATGACGAACACGTGTCTGTTTAGAGGATTGTTTAGAGTAAAAAAAATGACTCCTGACGATACTCATGACGAACACGTGTCCGTTTAGAGGATTGTTTAGAGTAAAAAAAAATGACTCCTGACGATACTCATGACGAACACGTGTCCGTTTAGAGGATTGTTTAGAGTAAAAAAAATGACTCCTGACGATACTCATGACGAACACGTGTCCGTTTAGAGGATTGTTTAGAGTAAAAAAAAATGACTCCTGACGATACTCATGACGAACACGTGCCTGTTTAGAGGATCGCTTAGAGTAATAAAAATTATTCATGCCCCAGCCCTCTTGGCCAGGGGCTTAAAGAAAGTTCAAGAGTATAAAATATGCCCCAACTTGTGACTGAGCCAGAATGAGAGAGCAAAGATATAAATGTGCCCCAGTCGAACTCTCAAATGACCGAACATTTATAGATTGCCTGCATACCTTAGTATTATGCCGAGGATCAAGTTTGGCGTAGTTCACTTTTCGCCCTTTTCAGGGCAAAACGCATACCTGGATGCTCATTTAGAGCTTTGGAACTTTCAGCAATAAAAAGTTTCTAATTTGAACCGGAAGGTAAGAAGTCTTTGTGAGAGAGAAATCCATGCTTCCATGTCCTTTGAAAACCCTGTAATTGAACAAAAAAACACATGTAACACGAAAATTTAGTTTGAAAAACTTGTCACTCTTTACGACTCGCAATTCCGTCCCCCCTTTTCCGTCGCAATCCCTCATTTGATGGCGCTTGACTTTCTCGGGTCACGGGACAGTATCGGGAGATTTTTCCGTCTCGTCCTTCCGTCAATCTTAGAGATGTACTTTCTAGAGGTTTTCTCCGGGTTGTTGGCAGGGTCTGGTTTTTTTTTTTTTTGACAACATCCCTATCAGCCTTTATTTCTCTGTACCAGCCGATTCTCGCTTTCTCTTTTCTACTAGGCATCCTCAGTGCTTAGGAGAATCACATACTCCTGCTTACTTTGTATTTTTCAAATCCTGCAAAACTGATTTAACCAAATATAGAAAAAACGTGTAAAACCTTACCCCAAACAGGTATCTTTATCACCAGATATGTTGACTGCGAGATTTCAAGCCGGATTGTCTGACAAGTATGATTTCAATGCAAATTTGAGCCATATTCGATGTTCCTTTTCACAGATTCCAACTCTTGTTCAAATCCATCAAGTTCCGAACACAGAAAAGTCTTACGGTTAATGGAAGTCAACCGTAGTGGGAATTCCAAAAATGCCCCTAGGAGTGATCTAACTGTTCTTCTTCCCTTTTTTTTTTTTTTTTTTTTTTTTTACAACACGGTCTCTACATTTTTCTCATAGCGCCCTTTCGAGTTTTCACCATGTTCGAGCCGTATTTTTTTTTTTTTTTTTTTTTTTTTTGGAAGCAACAGATAATCACAAATTGAAATAAACTTACTTAGAAAATAAGGACATTTATTAGGCAAAGTATTTCTTTACAGAATCTGAGTTTAGGGGCTCGGGAAATACATCACCATCCATTTCCTGGAGAATCAACGCTCCACCGCTCAAAGCCTTATGAACAACAAAAGGACCTTCCCAATTTGGCGCGAACTTACCCTTAGCTTCATCTTGGAAAGGAAAGATTTTCTTCAATACTAACTCACCGACCTTGAAGACTCTAGGGTATACCCGTTTATCATGAGCTCTAGTAATCCTCTGTCTGTAACACTGTCCGTGGCATATCGCTGTCAGCCGCTTTTCATCGATTAAACAAAGTTGGTCCAACCGTTGTTGTACCCATTCAGTTTCATCAAGCTCGGCCTCTATGAGCACTCGTAGAGATGGAATTTCCACCTCGGCTGGTATCACCGCTTCTGTGCCATAAACCAGAGAATAGGGGGTTGCCCCTGTTGAGGTCCGAACCGAGGTTCGGTAAGCCATCAAAGCATATGGCAGCATATCATCCCACTCCTTATAATTGTCAATCATCTTCCGGAGAATTTTCTTTATATTTTTGTTGGCGGCTTCCACTGCTCTATTCATTTTTGGACGGTAAGGCGCTGAGTTTTTGTGCTCGATCTTGAACTGCTGATATATTTTTTGTATTTCTGAACCCTTCAGGTTTTTAGCATTGTCGGTTATCAATGTTTGCGGCAAACCGTATCTTGACACAATATTTTCTTTGATGAATCGAGCTACTATCTTTTGAGTCACTCGGGTTAAGGAAACAGCTTCTACCCACTTGGAAAAATAATCAATTGCCACCAGGATTAAGCGATGACCACTCGATGCCTTAGGGGTAACTTCCCCAATAACGTCCATATCCCACATTGAGAAGGGCCATGGGGCCGCCAAGCAATGAAGGTGCGAAGGTGGGACATGGATTTGATCACCATGAATCTGACACTTATGGCATCTTCGAACAAACTGTACGCAGTCGCTTTCCATCGTTAGCCAAAAATGACCGGTCCTCAGGATCTTCTTGGCAAGCATGAAGCCGCTCATGTGAGGTCCACATATGCCACCATGGACCTCTTTCATCAACTAGATGGCCTCTTCGACTCCAACACATCTCAACAGGCCCATGTCAGGGGAGCGTTTGTACAGTGTCTCCCCGCTTAGGAAGAATTGGCCTGCTAACCTCCGGAGAGTTTTCCGATCAACACTTGATGCCCCTTCCGGATACTCCTGATTTTTCAGAAAGTTCTTTATGTCATGGTACCACGGGTCTTTGGCTGGCTCAGATTCAAGCTGGCAGCAGTGGGCCGGTCGGCGTTGAACTCGGATCACCACCGGAATGATATCATCATCCTCTCGAGTGATAGATATCATAGATGCCAAGGTAGCTAAGGCATCGGCGAAGTCATTTTTTAGCCTCGGTATGCTTTCAAATTCTATTATTGTAAATTGCTCGCACAACTCCAGGAGGTGATTGTTATAGGCTATCAAGGTCGGATCTCTCGTGGCATATTTATCCGTCACTTGATTGATTATCAGCTCAAAATCTCCGAACACTAGCAATTCTTTGATTTTCATATCGACAGCCAGCTGGAGTCCCAAAATACAGGCTTCGTACTCAGCTCGATTATTTGTGCTCTGGAACTTCAACTTGGAAGCCACTGGATAATGCTGTTTGCCCGGAGAAACCAGAACGGCTCCGATTCCAGCCCCTCGAGAGTTCACTGCTCCATCAAAATACATTTTCCAGACTGTTTCCTCATTTTCTTCATCCACCGCATGAATCGACTCATCAGGGAATAGCGTCTCAAGAGGCTGGTTATCCGTTTGAGCTGGACAACTAGCCAACTGATCTGCTATCGCCTGACCCTTCTCTGACTTTTGGGTCTTGTAGATGATATCGAACTCCGTCAGCAGCATCTGCCATTTTGCAACTTTTCCTGACAAAATCGGCTTCTCGAAGATGTATTTTAAGGGATCCATCCTGGCTATTAAGTAGGTAGTCAGTGGGAGCATATAATGGCGCAGTCTTTGAGCGGACCAAGCCAATGCACAACAGGTCCTCTCCAGCAAGGTATAATTTTCCTCATACTTCGTGAAGCGCTTGCTGAGGTAGTAGATGGCTTGCTCCTTCTTTCCAGATTTATCGAGTTGCCGAAGAATAGCTCCCATGGAGGAGTCGAGAACTGACAAATATAGTAATAATGGAACCTTCTCCCGAGGCGGCACTAGAACGGGAGGGTTCGTTAGATAGACTTTAATTTTCTCCAAAGCATTCTGGCAATCTGCATTCCATCGCCCGTCACTTTCTTTTCGAAGTAGCTTGAAGATTGGCTCACAAATGGCAGTGAGTTGGAAGATGAATCGGGCTATGAAATTTAATCGCCCCAGAAAACCTCGGATTTCTTTCTCATTTCTCGGTGGCGGCATCTCACGAATGGCCTTCGTCTTTGCAGGATCAATCTCGATTCCATGGCGATTTACCATGAAACCAAGAAGTCTTCCGGAAGCCACCCCAAACGCGCATTTTGCTGGATTGAGCTTGAGCTGGTACTTTCGAAGTCTGTCGAACACCTTTTTCAAATGGCAGAGATGATCCTCGTTCTCCTGTGATTTAACGATCATGTCATCAACATATACCTCCATCTCCTTGTGCATCATATCATGAAAGAGGGTCGTCATTGCTCTTTGGTATGTTGCCCCAGCGTTTTTGAGACCGAAAGGCATCGCCCTATATCAAAAGACTCCACATGGGGTAGTGAAGGCTGTTTTTTCTCGATCTTTCTCATCCATCAGAATCTGATTATAGCCAGAGAACCCATCGGCGAAAGAATAGAGCTTTCGCCCCGCAGTATTGTCGATGATGATGTGAATGTTTGGCAGTGGAAAATCATCTTTTGGACTCGCCCGGTTGAGATCACGATAGTCCACGCAGACTCTGATTTTTCCTGAAGACCTTGGCACGGGAACGACATTTGAGAGCCATTCACTGTAGTTACAGACTTCAATAATTCAGTCATTGAATTGCTTCACGATCTCCTCCTTGACCTCGAGGCTGACAGCGGGCCTCAGTTTCCTCAACTTTTGTTTGACTGGTACACTCCCCGGCTTTAGCGGCAGCTTATGGGCAACGATACTCTTGTCCAGTCCTACCATGTCATCGTAGGACCAGGCAAATATATCTTGGTAGGAAATTAAGAGCATTGTCAACTCTTTCTTTTCTAGAGTCATGAGGGCTGATCCAATCTTTACTTCCTTCAACTCTTCCGAGGTCCCCAAGTTTATCAACTCGGTCTTATCGTTACTGGGAATCAGCTTGTTCTCGAACTCCGTAAAAGCTTTTCGGATCTCACCATCGTCTGGCTGGCAAGAGTCATCTTCTGCTTCCACTCCCATCGGGTTATGGTCTGGTTCTGCATTGAAATCATACTTATCGCACTCTGGCTCAGTTATATCGCATGCATCATACACTAGTGTTTTAGACATCCTGAAAGCATAAAATTTAAACATTTAAACCATATGTCGGATAAAACAGAATTGCATTCATTAAATATAAAAAACCATTACAAAGCAAAATCCCTTTCCATCTAGAAGGCAAGGTGGATGGAGGGATGACCAACAGAAAATCTCCCTAAGTTTACCGAAACGCCTGGCGAATTGGGAGAGAACAAGAATCCCAATTCTGTAGCTTTTCTTTTCCCTTGGTTCGAATACCAGACCCATGACTTGGCTCTGCCTCGTCTCTCATGATTACATTCACAGCTTCCTTGATCATTACTCTCTCAGGGTAAAACTTGAATCCTGCGGTCTTCTTCCCTTTGTTGAGGGTTTCTGCTGGATAGGGGAAAGTGACCCGGATATGCGGAATTTTCATTGGCTGGTTGTCTGGGGATCCATCCCTCTTCTTCCGGAAGAACTTCGCCCTGTCTGCTTTTGTCGGCTCGTATCCCAATCCGAATCTCCCCTTCTTCTCCTTGACTTCTATCGGTTCTGTAATTCCGTATAGATTCTTGCCCAAACCTTTCCCGGGAATGCAACCCCGAGACTTCATTTCTTTAGCAACGAAGGCCACAGTGTTAGACAGTGATGGTGTCATCTCGTGTCATCCTTCCTTCACAAAGGTAGCATTCACAACGTCGAACACGTGATAGGAGGCTTCAATCTTCTCCTTCTCCTTTCCGTCATCTGTTAACGGGACATGCCGACTTATCGCTTGATGGAAAGGTATGATATCTGAATCAGCCTTGATCACGTACAGTGTGTCATTAATGATAAACTTGATCTTCTGATGTAGAGATGAAGGCACTGCCCCAGCGTTATGGATCCATGGCCTCCCCAACAACAGGTTGTACGAAGCAGGTATGTCGAGCACTTGGAACTTCGCATTGAACTGTATTAGACCAATTTCAATTGGCAGGTCAATCTCTCCAACGCTATCTCTCCTAGCCCCATCGAATGCTCGGATAACCGTCTTAGACGATCGAACCTATGATAGATCTATCCCCATTTCTTCCAGGGTCGACAAAGGACAGATATTTAGTGCCAATCCATTGTCAATCAGCACCCGAGCTACATTGTATTATTTGGTCTACGTACCGGAACTGATAACATTCGAGATTATGCAGGATTGAACATTCCATGGCTTTCGACCGTGATCTTCAAAGGCTTGTTGTGACCTGTTCCATCGTCGTCCATCTTGTCATCTGTAAAGGTGATGGTGTTAGATCCTAGGACCTGCTTGACCAGAGTGACAAATTTCTCCGAAGAGATCGTGCTAGGCAAGTGGGCTTCATTTAGGACCTTCAGCAGTGCCTGTCTATGTACTTCTGAGGATAGAAGTAGTGAGAGCATCGAGATTTGCGCCGGTGCTTTGCTGAGTTGCTCCACTATCTTATATTCTGAATTCTTCATTGCCTTTAGAAAGTCGTGAGCCTCCGGTTCTGACACTGGCTTTTTTAGGGCCCCTCTTGGTTCTCTCACAGGAATCCTGATCAAATCCTGTGGCGTATACACCCTTCCAGACCGAGTGATTCCACCGGTTTCTCCTACGGAGATTGGCAATTCTTCTCCTTCTCCTGTTTTAGCGACGATCTCATAATTCCACGGAACCTTATTGAGATTTTCCACCATCTTTTGGATTGGGAAAGACAAAACTAGAGATTTCTCTAGTTTTTGGGCTACCCTTTCTAGATGTAATTCGAACCCTCCGTAGAGAACCTCCGGGTGTAAATAAACACCACCGATATCGATCACATCAACTTCTTCTTCGACTTCCTCTGTGAAAATTAGATTAACGCCACTTCCTGAGGAGGCGTGTTCAGGCAACGGATTTTGCTGACAATTTGGCGTACCGGCCTCAGGTTTTTTAGGAAACGTGATGGCTCCGGTCCGTATAAACTCCCGAATTTTGTCTTTTAGCTGAAAGCATTGCTCAGTCGCATGTCCTCTGGTTCCCGAGTGGTATTCACAGAAAGCATTTGAAGAAGCTGCTTTACTCCCAGGTTTAACTTCGTAGAATGGAAGGGGCGTCAGCATCCCCTGCTTCAAACAATTCCGGTACAACTCGGTGATCGAAACCGGAAGGTCTTGTAGCTCTCTGTTGTCGTTCTAGAAATTTCCCCCAGTAGCATGAGGTAGAAGGTCTTGGTGGTATTGGGTTCCTGACCTTGGAGTACGGTTAGGAATTTGAGGTGGGGTGTTCGGGCGTGGTTGATAGGTATGGTAAGAGGGTGTTGGGTAGGCTTGAGGGTAATATTGGGGAATGTGGTTTTGATAAGGGGGAGGTACATTTTGGTAATAGCGGGGGCGGCTTTGGGAATAGGGTTGGTTTTGAGGATAATTTTAGTTTTGGCGATTTTGAGGAGGGTAGTTGTGATATTGGTTGTTCTGGTTCGGGTAGTCTTGGGGACAAGAAGTTTGGGGGTAGTTCTGGTAATGGGTTTGCCGAGGAGAAACGACAACAGCTACTTCATTTTCTTTCATCTTTGGCGGGGCTGACCTTTTCGTCAGATTGGATTGGGCCCCTTCAATTTTCCCGCTCCTTATTCCTTCTTCCGTCACCTCGGCCTGTTTGATCGCATCGCCGAAAGAAACCACTGCTATGCTCGAGAGATCTCGATAGAATAGCGGTGACTGAATTGACTTGAATATCTCTAACTGAGCCTCCTCGCTCAGCTTAGGGACAACTTTGGCAGCCTCTTCCCTCCAACCACCAGTATACCTCCGGAAACTTTCGTCTTTATTTTTCAGTATCTGGTAGAGGGTATTGCGGTCTGGCGCGGCATCCCTATTGTACACATATTGCTCACAGAAGGCCTCTACCAGATCTTCAAATGTTTTAATCTGTGATAGCTCCAGGGTCATGTACGAGTTGAGAGCCGATCCTTTCAACGACCTCCGAAACATCTTTAGGCAAAGGTCTTCGTTCCGAGCATGAATTCCTAACTCCTCTTTGTAAATGCTGACATGCCATTCTGGAGGGCCAGTGCCATCATATTTTGTGAATTCTGGAACCACGAAATTTTCTGGGCACACAATCCCGGGTGGTGCTGACAACTCCTTGTACGTCGCTTTCTTGGATGGCTTCTCCTTTTGCCATTCTTCCATAGTTTTCTCCAATTTCTCCATTTTCAGAAGCCAAGCCGGTGGAGGGCCATTCTCTTCTTTGTTTTCAGTTTCAATGGTCGGGGCTGGTTGGCTATCATTTGAATTGTTTGGTGGAGCAACGAGCCTCTCCGGGTGAATGAGGATCTGCGGGGCGGCGGGGGCCGAGCCCTCTGGCGAGGCCTGATAGACATGCCCCTGGATGGGATATATCGGAGCTCCATAGGCGAAAGGATGAGGGCCCATCTGAGGTCCATAGTAGACCAGTACTGCAAAGTTCGGGCCGACGTGGTTCGGATTCGGCCCTGAGTTCTCCATCCCGATACTTGCAGGGTTTCCATTTGGGGATTCAGTCACAGGAGTCCCGTTGGACGGAGGAATAGGCACCTCCTGAGGTCGACTAAATTCGTTGATCCTTTCCATCAACCTGTCAATAGTTTCCTGCATCTGAGCTATCTGGGTCGTTCGGGGAGATTCGGGATTGCTTTCTGATGTCATCCTGGAATGAGTCTGTGCTCGACTGCGTGTAAAGATCAGACTTCGAAAGGGGGGAACTAGATTTGCTTTTCTGGGACCAATTTTCTTTGTCTTGTCCTTTTCTTTTTCACCTACAAAAAAAAATCATTTTTTTAGTTCACGTGGGTCTTAGGTGGCCTTAAAGCCATTTCTAATTCGAAGATTTCAATTTCGGTAACGACCAATTAAAAAAAAAAAAAAAAAAAATATATTTTTTATTTTTTATTTTTTGTCGCTCCCTACCGATATTGAAAACTTTGAACTTGTTTGGTGTTTTTTTTTTTTTTTTTTTTTTTTTTTTAGGACTTCCCCAGACGTCATAAATCTATCAAGTACAAAAAATCCTTTCTCGTCTTGTATCATAGAATCCTGAGGGGATAATATAGATACAAGACAGTTTTGTTTTTGTCAGAGGATTTACAACGATATAAGGGCCTGAGAGGAAATAAGGAAAAAAAAAAAATATATATATATATATATATATATATAAAATAAAAATAAATGATATAAAAAAAAATAAAAAAAATCACAACTTATTTACTGAATGGAGGGAAAAAATAAAATAAAATTTAACATTCGGACTTTAGATTAATTAGATTTATTCAGACATATTGGGCTCGACCCTCAGCCGTCCCCAGTGGAGTCGTCAGCTGAACGCACCCCGATTTTTCAGAGAAAACCAAAAACAAATATAGATATAGATATATGTTTATATATGCTTGGCGCTGGTAAAACGAGAAGGGTTTTTAAAAACGTCGATTTTCTCATTAAAATGTACTTAAGCCTGTTTTAGAAAAAGGAGTCGCCACCTAGCATTGGGTTTAAATGATGTGCTAGGTCACCATATTTTTCTTTTTTGAAAATAATTTAAAAAAATGGCTTAAGTAAAATTTGACTCCAAAAATAATATGGTCTAACCAGAGATTCGTTTAAAGAGTTCGGGGGTCAGTTACGCTCGGGGAAGGTGTCAAGCACCCCAAGACGCCCGTCCAAAGACGGTACCTTATCCGATTAAGTCCAATTAGAATTTAAATCCGAATGTTTTTATTTTATTTTTAAATCCTCCTTATATACACATATACACATACACACACATTTGAGGGAAGTGATCTCCCTTCTAAACCTAGACCGTTCTGATTGAAGGTTGGGAATTTTCCACCTCGTATTGTTAGCACATTATATTTAATACAAATTAAATAAAACACCCGCACACACGCATCGAGGAGAGTAATTCCCTTCTAAATTTAGCCATTCAAATTGAAGGTTGGGAATTTTCCACCTCGTATTGTTAGCACATTATATTTAATACAAATTAAATAAAACACCCGCACACACGCATCAAGGAGAGTAATTCCCTTCTAAATTTATGCCGTTCAAATTGAAGGTTGGATATTTTCCACCTCATATTGTTAGTACATTATATTTAATACAAATTAAATAAAAACACCCGCACACACGCATCGAGAAGAGTAATTCCCTTCTAAATTTAGCCATTCAAATTGAAGGTTGGGAATTTTCCACCTCGTATTGTTAGCACATTATATTTAATACAAATTAAATAAAACACCCGCACACACGCATCGAGGAGAGTAATTCCCTTCTAAATTTTAGCCATTCAAATTGAAGGTTGAGAATTTTTCACCTCGTATTGTTAGCACATTATATTTAATACAAATTAAATAAAACACCTGCACACACGCATCAAGGAGAGTAATTCCCTTCTAAATTTTAGCCATTCAAATTGAAGGTTGGGAATTTTCCACCTCGTATTATTTACTCAAAAAAAAATAAAAATAAAAAGAAAATAAAAAGTAATAAATAAATAAATAATAAAGGAAGAAAAAAAATATCTAATTTACAAAAAAAATTAGTATAATAACAACTTAAAAAAAATAAGAGTAAGATTTACCACAGATGAAAATTTACCACCTTCTTGGAGATTTTTCTTCTTCAAAATTACAATAAAATGAAAATAATATTATTTTCTTCAAAAATTTTCTCCAGATTTCCCCTCTCCCTTACAAAAATTCCTCTCAAAAAATTTCTTCCCCTCAAAATCCTCCTCCCTTGTGTTGTGAGCCTTCATTCCTATTTATAGGAATGAAAGCTCAAACATCGTCTGAGAATAACATAAAAAAGGTAAGAAAAATAAAAAAAAAAAAAAAAAGGGGGTGGGTGCACCGAATTCGGTGCACCCACCAGCTTTTGGGTGCACCGATTTCGGTGCACCCAAAAGCAAGGGGGACACCCCCCCCTGCTGGCCGCACATGCGGCCAGTCTACTGGTCGCACCAGCGACCAGTGGCTGGTCACTGGTGCGGCCAGCTGGTCGCACCAGCGACCCTTTTGCAGCCCCCCCTCGCGTTCGGTCCAGGCCTCTCTCATTCTCGTCTGTTTCTTGTCCATTTTGTTTCGAATTAACGCGTTTTTATTCCACTTCGAAAAATCTACAAAACCAAAAAAAAATAAAAAATCAATTACTAATATTTAATTTACTTAAGAGATTAATAAAACTTAATTTAGCAGTATTAAACCGCATAAATACGGTACAATCAAAACAAAATAAATAAAATAAAAAAAAAAAAAGGTAACTATAAAATAAAGTATAATTTTTTGCGAGGCGATCAAAAATGCCGTGTCTACAAGTATGAAATCAGTCTTCTAACTGCTAGTTTACATGTGTCATGACAATTAATAGCACTTATAGACCCCTTATATCATAATGACTTTATTTTGATTCAATACACTTAATAATAGCTTTCAAATCTTTCAATTAAGTTCCCAAAATATTTCTCAAACTCAATTAATTAGAATAGAATCAATTTTACGAACCAATTTGAGAAACATTAATATTTAATGAACCATATCAACAGGATTTAATTAATATATGAGCCATATCTTAAATACCTTAAAAATCCCCGAAATCTCTCTCAAATCCTAATAAAAAATGGCTACTTTTGGAAATAATCCTGGATAAAACAGAATCCTGAAACAGCACATCCACTCGACCGGTCGATCGACTGCCAGATTCAAGTTGTAGCCAAGGACGTTCATTGGTCGACCTGTTTGTCGACTTGTAGATTTAGAGAGTTCATTTTTCCTTCACCGGTCGACCTACCTATTAACTTGGAGATACAGAGAGTTCAGCTCCTCTTGGCCAATCGACCTACCTATCGACTTAGAGATACAGGGAGTTAACAACTGCTTGGTCCGATCGACTCATCAGTCGACTTGCGTCTTCTAAATCTCTGTTTTGAACTCATTTTGAACTTATTTTTTTTAACGTTTTCGCCCCTTTAACCATTTTCTCTTCTAAATAAGCTCCACTAATCTTCTTATATTCCATTTTAGTCAATTAAACATATTTCTTTTTAAATCACATATTAGAGCAAATAATTTCACCTAATCAAAACACACAAATAATAAATACATTTTTGTACCATGTGTGTTCCTAATTAAGATATTAAGGGTTGAAATTCACCTAGGTTGTTTTTCCTAATTTCTTCAAACTCTTAATTCTTCAATGTCTTTAATCATCATCATTTAGAATCCATTTAATTTGTTATCTTCATCACTAGAACTTAAATCACTTAAACACTCAATTAAAACATTAGTTCCACCAAAATATTAATACTTAATTGTTTATCAAAATCTTAGAATCAACAATCTCCCCCTTTTTGAAAATGATAATTAATTTTCATGTTTTCTTTAAAATAAAAATATAACCACACTCCCCCTGAATCTGAAGACTGGTTCTTTAACTCATTAAAGTATTTTAATGAAGATTGCACAAATTAAAAATACTCAATGAAGCATAATTTTAAAAATACTCCCCCTTAATAAAACTTCACTAATTTCTCCCCCTTTGTCATCTTCAAAAACAAAATTTAGGAAGGGGGGAACACACAAGTAACTCTACTCTAGGCAAACATCATTATGCCTAGCTATACTCAAATCTCGAATGATTTTCACAAACTGATCTTCCGCTAATTGTTTGGTAAAAACATCAGCAAGCTGGTCAAATGTATAAATATACTCAATGACAATATCCATTTTCTGAATGTGATCACGAATAAAATGATGTCTAATCTCTTTGTGCTTAGTTCGTGAGTGTTGTGTAGAATTCTTACTTAGACAAATAGCACTTTTATTATCACAAAAGATCGGGACTTCCTCCCTACAGACTCCAAACTCATTTAACTGTTGCTTAATATATAAAATTTGAGCACAATAGTTACCAGCTGCCATTTATTCAGCCTCAATAATGGATAATGCTATAGAATTTTGTTTCTTGCTTGACCAAGAAATCAAAGCATGTCCTAACAAATGACATAATCCACTTGTGCTTTTTCGCTCAACTTTACAACCGACAAAGTCAATGTCGGAGTAACTTACCAATTTAAAATCACTCCCCCTAGGATACCATAATCCTAGGTTAGTCTTCCCCTTTAAATAATTTAAAATTTGCTTAACCATAGTCAAGTGCGATTCTTTAGGACAAGACTGAAATCTAGCACAAAGATAAACACTATACATAATGTCAGGTCTACTAGCAACTAAATACAACAGGCTACCAATCATACCTCGATACATTTTTTCATTAACGTTTTTGCCTATATCGTCTTTTTCTATCATTATAGCCGTTGCCATAGGAGTTTTGTACTCTTTAGCGCCTTCCAAGTCATATTTCTTTAGCAGCTCCTTGGTGTATTTAGCTTGATTTATAAATATCCAATCTTTGGTTTGCTTAATTTGCAATCTAAGAAAGAAATTCAGCTATCCCATTATGCTCATTTCAAATTCAACCTGCATTATCTTAGCAAACTCTTGGCATAGATCCTCATTAGTAGATCCAAAAATGATATCATCAACATATACTTGTACTAATAGGATATCAGAATCAGTTTACTTTACAAATAGTGTTATATCACAAATACCCCTTCGAAAATCATTTTCGATCAAATATCGGCTAAGTCTCTCAAAACTCTTGGAGCTTGTTTGAGCCCATACAAAGCCTTGTGAAGTTTAAATACGTGATCAAAAAATTTGTAGCTTTCAAATCTTGGGGGTTGTTCCACATAAACTTCTTCAACTAGAAAGCCATTTAGAAATATGCTCTTTACATCCATTTGATAAGCTTAAAATTACGTGAACATGCAAAGGCAAGTAGCATTCTAATTGCTTCTAGTCTAGTAACAGGAGCATATGTTTTATCATAATCAATTTATTCCTCTTGATTATAGCCATGTGCCACTAATCTTATTTTGTTTCTGATTACCATACCAGATTCATCCTTTTTATTTCTAAAAGTCTATTTAGTACCAAAAATTGAACTAATTCATCTTGTATTGCGAAAATTCAAGATTCATCAATTAATGCCTCATTTACATTTTTAGGCTCAATTTGAGATAATAAAGCAAGATTAATTACATCCCTAAAAGAAAATCGAGTACTTACACCTTTTTCAAAATTACCGATAATTTCTTTAATTGAATGTCCTAGTACTTTCTTTATAGCTCTTGGTAAAGTCGAATCCTTCTCCTTAGGTTCCTCCTATTGTTGGGACTCCTTAGGTATATCATCACCTTGGTTTTGGTTACTTAAGATACCTGCATCATCATCATCCAAAACCTTTCTCAACAAGAATGGATCAGCTTTCTCAAAAACAACATGCATTGTTTCTTCTACTATTAAAGTATGTTTATTATAAACTCTATAAGCCTTACTGTTAGTAGCATATCGAAGAAAAATTCCATAATCAGATTTAGCATCAAATTTATCAAGATTATCCTTGTCATTCAAAATGAAACACTTGCATCCAAAGACTTTAAAATAGGAAATATTAGGAGTCTTACCGTTCCAAATTTCATATGGAGTTTTGTTAAACCCTCTACAAATTGATACTCGATTTACCACGTGACAAGAAGTACTTACTGCTTCGGCCCAAAAGTAGGTTGGTAAGCGATTTTCATTGAGTATCGTTTTGACCATCTCTTGAAGCGTTCTATTCTTCATTTCTACTACACCATTTTGTTGTGGTGATCTTGGTGTAGAAAAATTGTGAATATAACCATGCTCATCACAATAACTTACCACTTCATCATTCTTAAATTCTCTCCCTCTGTCACTACTAATGTTAATAATAGAGTATTCCTTCTCATTTTGAACACGTTTATAAAATTTAGCAAGAACAGAAGCAACCTCGCTTTTCTTAATAAGAAAGAATACCCAGGTAAGTCTTAAATAATAATCAACTATAACAAATGCATAGAACTTACCACCAAAACTAGAACAAAGTTAGGCCTAAACAAATCAAGATACAATAATTCAAGACATCTAGACGTGGACGTATGCATTTTTTTCTTAAATGATGATCTAACTTGCTTGCCTAATTGACATGCATCACATACTTTATCCTTCACAAATTTCAATTCAGGTAGGCCACGTACAAGACTCTCCTAAGATAAGTTAGAAATTAGCTCCATACTAGCATGCCCAAGTATTCTATGCCATAACCAACTATTTTCAGATAAAACATTCAAACAAGATAAATTTTGAGAATTAAATCATCAAAAGAGCAAGTATACACATTCTCAAAACGTGATGCAACTAGCAAGATACTACTATCATGACTATTCTTAGTAATGCATCTATCATCATGAAATATAACATTATAGTCATTGTCACATAGTTGACTAATACTAAGCAAATTATATTTAAGTCCATCAACTAGTAACACATCTTTAATAAGAGTAGTACCATTACCGATATTACCTATACCGATAATTTTACCCCTTGCGTTGTCTCTGAAAGTCACATAACCTCCATCTTTAGGTGTCAACGATGTAAATTTTCCTTTATTTCCCATCATATGTCGAGAACAACCACTATCCAAGAACCATTTTTCCTCGCTTATCGATGCTTTTAGAATAACCTACAATGAGCACCTCAAATAGTTCCTAAGTGGTACCCAGTCTAAGTGGGTCTGATCTTATTAGTCGGGACAATTTTAGTTCCTTTTGGAACCCAAACTTGTCTACAGTTAGATATTTTAGCAAAACATCTAAGAATTGTATGCCCTCATAATATTATATTTAAAATATTTAACAAGATTCTTAGTTTCAGAAAAGAATTTATGAAAGCGTTTTTGCTTAAGATTTTTCTAAAATCCAATACTGGCTTTATCAAAAACTCCACGTGAACTTCCCAAAAGCATTTTCAAGTTATTTTCACCGCTAGTGAATTTGAGAATTATTGATTGCAAATCCATCAATTTAGAACTCAATCCATTGTTTTCAGATTCATAGTCCACCACTTGCTTATTTAATGTGTTAATTATACTTTGAAGGGTATTTATTTTAGAACACTAGTTTTTATAATCATGTGAATTTTCTTGATAAACATCAAATAATTCATCAAAATTTAAAGGACAAGAACTTGAACAATCACTTACCTCACCACCAGTGGCCACTGTTGTGACAGAAACTGTGTTTTGTCTCGTTTTAAAATTTATATTTACTCACAAGCGCACGAATCAGATGTAGCAAAGATTAACGGAAGCGAAGTTGATCCCACAAGGATTGTTATTGAGGAAAATTACTTAATCCATCCAAGTTGATTTAATTATAATCTAGTTGAAAATTATTTTGGTTTTAAAATAAAATAAAATGTGAAATAATTAATTTAACTAATAATATGGAAAAGTACTAGGATTTCGGAATCCACCGATATATAATTAATTAGTTCTATTATTGTGTTGTCTCCAAATTTTGAGTGATAATAGGGTGATCGATCTTACTATCCTTTTAAGAATTTAGAAATTACGCCTGATTTAAATTTCAAGTTGATTTTTCTAGATCTTTAAAAACCCGTAATTCTTAAGTATTATGTGTATACTATTTAATGGAACACACATGATCAAAACATGTTACTTGTTTAATAAAGATCTAAACATTAAATAATTCATAACAATCAATGATACATGATATAAAAGATGAAATCATTTATTTAATTGAAAAACCATAGAAGTTGAATTGCAATTTGTTTGGAATCAATGCAACATAAAATTTAATTAATCACACATGGATTCATCCTCGATCTTAGTATAAGAAAAATATGGAACCCAATTAGGAATTGAGGGTTTCGTTTATTCAAAGATTATGTAATTTTTATATTTTTTTCCTTTTAACTTGGATTTGTACAAACAAGCGTTCCTAACCTTTTGGGCAGAACATTCAGAAAAATAGGATTTATCATTCCCCAAGCATGATCTATCGATGATATTTAATTCCTACGTTAATCTAATCCATGGTGAATTAAAATTGAGGCATAGACCATCAAGTTTAGTAATAAATCTCTATGAATACTATTATGTGACCATTAATTTTAGATGTCACGTTCTAATTTTAATGAAGCAACTGAATTTTGAATCAAAATTTCATCTTCACATAATTGTTTAAATAAATCCAAAATTAAATTAAAAATATAAATATTACATAAAATCAATCATACAATACCACAATTCTAACTTGATCGGAGGAAGTTAACCACTCATTGTTGTGTAAAACAGTATTTTCTT
The DNA here is from genome assembly GCA_016647705.1 of Eucommia ulmoides. NCBI lineage: Eukaryota > Viridiplantae > Streptophyta > Magnoliopsida > Garryales > Eucommiaceae > Eucommia > Eucommia ulmoides. The sequence continues at coordinate 31,282,910 of CM028327.1, read as the reverse complement.
GGAAACAATCCTCAAAAACATCGTTTTACACTTTTAACCCCTAAGAATCAAAGCTTCCTCTTCTCTATAATAAAAATGAAAATAATATAAATATTTACAAAATATCTTAAGATTAGTATTCTATATGTATATTTGTCTCCCATGAATTAGCCCCAAGCCTCATATTTATAGGTAAGATATTTTGGGGGTAAAATGGAAAAAAATAGAATTAAGAGAGGTAAAAACGTAAAGAGATCAAAATATCAGGGGTGCAAGTGGATGGTCAAGTGGGGGGTACTGTTCATAGGCGGGTACTATTCATTGGAGGGTACTGTTCACGCACGGCTTTGACGGTTTTCTTTCAAATCGCTGTGGTTTACTCGTTTCTCATCTGATTCGCTCAAACTCAATGCCATGTTGTTCGTTTTTCAAAAACCTACAAAATCATATAAAATAAATCAATTTTTTATATTGTTAAGGGATCGAACGATTCATTCCGGTATCTTTGGTTTTTGTTCGATTTTCGTTCGGCTTGCAGTGATTTATTCGTTTTTAATCCAATTTGTCCCATCTTAACGCCGTTTTGATCCATTTTCATAAACATACAAAAATAACTAAAATAACTATATTTATAATAATTTACACTATTCGAACGATTAACAAACCTAAATTTAGGGATATAAAATTGCACAAATGTGGTGTAATCAGCCATTAATGCAAGCATGGATGCATTCTCACTATTTGATTCTTCCGAGCTACTTGAATCGGTATCATCCCAAGTAGCCTTCATCGATTTCTTCTTACTCTTCTTAGCTTTTTTCTTTTCTTTCTTCTTCTTTTCCTTTTCTTTATCCTTCTTCGGTTCGGGACAATCATTTTGAAAATGACCAGTTTTACGACAGTTGTAGCATTCCACTTTAGATATGTTGAGGTTTCTTCTTCCACGGAATGTGCACCGAGTCATTCTTCTAAAATTGTTTGTGAGAAGTTATACATTTTTCCCTTGCTCACTATCAAGACTTTCATCATCACTGTCATCCTCTTCTTCAATTTTTTGAACTTTTAGCATCAAGGATTTCCTCTTGCCATTTCTTGTATCATCCTTATAACCTTTAATCGCCGATTCATGAGTCATCAAATTTCCAATGAGATTTGCAATATTGTATTTGCCAAGATCCTTGGCTTCCTCGATTGCCGTCACCTTTAACTCCCATATTTTTATCAAGGACCTTAGGACCTTTCATACTCTATCCTCCATGGAGTATGGCTTTCCAAGTTGACTCATATTATTGCATATGTTGTTGAAGCGAGTGTATATTTCATGAATCGATTCATTCTCTTCCATCTTGAACAGCTTAAATTTTCTCATAAGAGCATTAATTTTTGACTGCTTAACTTGACTTGTCCCTTCATGGGTGACTTGTAAGTTATCCCACATCTCCTTTTTAGATTTGCAACTTAAAACTCTAAAATATTCATTAGCATCTAAAAAATAAAAGAGACTATTGATAGCTTGAGAGTTAATGGAGAGTTTCTGTTTATCGAAAGCAGTGAGTTGTTCCTTCTTCTTCTCAACTCCATTTTCCATTGGAATGAATGGACCATCCTCAATTGTTAGCCACACGCCGTAATTTGTAGCCTGAAGAAAGGCTATCATCATGTCTTTCCAAAATGAGTAACTTTCACCTGCAAACAAAAGTGGTCGGTGCATAGACTGGCCCTCAACTAGTGTGCCTACTATGTACGCCATATAATCTTTGTTAGCTAAGAAATTCGAGCTAAACCAGCTATGATACCAATTGTTGGCCCAGTAGAATACCCAAGAGGGGGGTGAATTGGGTATTTAAAAAATAATCAGAATAAAAATTTTAATAAATCAAATCATTAATTTTATTCCTAAATTAATTATTATTTTTATATCACAGTGGAATTAATTAATCAACTAGGTGCACACACAAACGGCCAAAATAAATAAATTAAAAATACAGCACACCACAGATTTATACTAGTTCACCAAGCTACTCTTGGCTAATCCAGTCCTCCGAGCTCCACGGAGGTCGCACCCACTAAAACCAAGATCCCTTTAAAGGTAGGAACCAAACCCTCACACCGATTCTTTTACAGGCTCATGATCAACCTTTACAATATCCTTTTCTCAGGCTAAGGAAGGACCTCTACTTTTTATAGACTAAAGAATAACCTAATTCTTTTTAACACTAAGGCCAAAAATCAAAACCTCACAAATTACTCCAAATATCCTTTTACCCAGTAAGGATTGAACCATTACAATAATCACTCAAAATGAAATTTTATCCAGGAAAAATCACTACCTCAATCTCGTTACAGGAAGAGACTGAAACCCGGTTACCCCTGATTAAATATCCCCAACAATATTTAACCCGTTACACTACTCACCAATACAAAAATTGATAAGCATAAAATCTCACTCGGAGCTTCTACCACTCCCAAATAAATAATAACTCAATTAATATCCCAAATCTAGTGATAAAAAAACATGAGATTGAAAATCTGATTTTAACAAGATATGGGTAGCAAATAATTGAGCACGTAATCAGATTCAAGAAATTATTTATAAAAATATTTTCTTCAAAAATCCGAAACCATTTCTAAGATCAATTTCCAAAATATAAACAAGTAATGGAATGATAGAAAATTATTAGAAATATCTCACCCGAAATTCACTGAATAATTAGATAAAGTAATGTAACTTCAGATTCGGTAGCAGTAAAGATTAACAGCAATTGATCTTCAAGATCGTCTCTTAGAAAAACTCACAATATCTTAGAATGATGACTCTTATAACAGCTGATCTTCACTTTTTATGCTCTCTCAATATGTGTTTTTGACATAAGAAATTCGCAGGTCTATATATATAAGTATGAAATCAGCCTTCTAAAAGCTAATTTACATGTGTCATGACAATTAATAGTACTTATAGACCCTTTATATCATAATGACTTTATTTTGATTCAATACACTTAATAACAGCTTCCAAATCTTTCAATTAAGTCCCCAAAATATTTCTCAAACTCAATTAATTAAAATAGATTCAATTTTACGTACCAATTTGAGAAACATTAATATTTAATGAACCATATCAGTAGGATTTAATTAATATATGAACCATATCTTAAATACCTTTAAAATCCCCGAAATCTCTCTCAAATCCTAATAAAAAAAATGACTACTTTTGGATATAATCTCAGATAAAATAGAATCCTAAAACAGCGTGTCCGGTCGACCAGTCGGTCGACTACCAGATTCAGGTTGTAGTCAAGGACGTTCATCGGTCAACCTGTCTGTCTACTTGTAGATTTAGAGAGTTCATTTTTCCTTCATCGGTCGACCTACTAGTCGACTTGGATATATAGAGAGTTCAACTCCTCTTAGCCGGTCGACCGACCTATTGACTTAGAGATATAGGGAGTTATGGCTACTTCGTCCGGTCAACTCATCAGTCGACTTGCGTCTTCTGAATCTCTGTTTTGAACTCGTTTTTAACTCTTTTTGTTTTTTATGTTTTCGCCCCTTTAACAATTTTCTCTTCTAAATAAGCTCCACTGATCTTCTTATATTCCATTTTATTCAATTAAACATATTTCTTTTCAAATCACATATTGGAATAAATAATTTCACTTAATCAAAACACACATAAATAATAAATACATTTTTGTGCCGTATGTGTTCCTAATTAAGATATTAAGAGTTGAAATTCACCTGAGTTATTTTCCCTTATTTCTTCAAACTCTTAATTCTTCAATATCTTCAATCATCATCATTTAGCATCCATTTAATTTGTCATCTTCATCACTGAAACTTTAAGTCACTGAAACACTCAATTAAAACATTAGTCCTACTAAAATATCAATACTTAATTATTCATCAAAATATTAGGATCAACAATCTTTATCATCAAATCTTCATCAATCGAAACTAATAAACTGAAATAATTAAACAAACCATTAACATTTTATTGTCCATCAAAATGTTGGGATCAAGAATCTCCCTCTTTTTTATAATGACAATTAACTTTGATGTTTCCTTCAAAACAATAATATAATCACACTCCTCCTGAATTCAAGGATGGGTTTTATAACTCTTTTAAGTATAAGAATGAAGATTTTAAAAGAGATCAATAAAGCGCAAATTTCAAAAATAAACTCCCCCTTAAGATATTCAATAAAACATCACTAATTATTGGTTTTATAACTCTTTTAAGCATAAGAATGAAGATTTTAAAAATGATCAATAAAGTGAAAATTTCAAAAATAAACGCCCCCTTAAGATATTCAATAAAACATCACCAATTCTCCCTCTTTAAAAAATAAAAATAAATTAGGGATGGGGGAAGACATCCAATAATTCTACTCTAGTCAAACATCATAATGCTTAGGTTATACCAAAAACATCATTCTAAGCATGCAATCTTCCTCTACATAATTAAAAATGAGCAAATTCATGTATGTGAATAATCATAACATTTCAGTAATGTAGCATGATATCAATTAATATCTTCCTAGAATCTAGAAACATGTGATCTTTTAACGTATAGTTTAAGAAACATATCTCAAGAATAATTTGTCGATAAATCTAGTGTATGTATAACTATGGATAAGTGCATATTTCTCTCATAAAATATCAACTCCCTTTTTGAACAATAATCATTAACGCCAAAAAACATGAATCATATCTCAATCAATAACAATGTTATCTCATATCATTCTAGATCCTTTAATAAACATAAGAATTTAAAAATCAAGAGACATGAAACATATAAAAAAAAAACAAATTGTCATGTATAAAGCAAGATACTTGATATCCATATGTGCACAAAAATATTAACTTGAAACACTAAGCACAGTTTGATATGTATTCAAATGATTATATATAGAATAAAAAAGAATTCTCATGCTTTCATATTAAGTATTATCATGATCAAATTAAGTTATTAAATTCACCTTAATATAAAATATTTTGCATTTTAATAAATCAAGATGTATAAAATAAAAACTCAATTCACTTAATTTAATTTCTAAATCTTGTAACATGTTTTAAAATTAAACACATGATTATTACTCGATATAAGTACATTATAAAAATATGTAAATACACTTTAACTAAACGTGATTCTCATAATCACCCTACACGGTTTCTAAGACAACAAGTGAACACATTATTAAAAATAGGTCTTAGACACAATCACCAACTTACCTATTTGGCAAGTTGGGCACCTCCCTCTTTAATAAATTTAATGAATTTAAAATGAGAAGGGTTAGGAGTACCTATTATATGCTTCAGGGCGATTTTACTTTTTACCTCATTTGAGCTCATAATTGATTTGAGTGCGCAATTTTTCTTGACCTGTCTATATTCTCTCAACTTTTGAATTTTTTCATTTGATTCATTGACGATTCCCTTTGCACGTATCGCTTGTGGCTTCCAGGTGATATTCCATCTTGGATTTTGTACAAGTTTTCTTTTCGCACATTTCGCTTGTGGCTTCTTTGTAACTTTACATTTTGTCTTTGGTGCATCTTTTAGCTTTGTATGAGTCGCATGTGGATCCTTGGTGATTTCCTGTCTTGGCTTTAATAAAACTTCTTTGTTTTCTCCTTCAGATCCACTTCCAACATTATGTAATTCTACACAAAACATTTCAATAGTTCTTTTCAGTATCCATTTCATTTTGGATCCGTCCTTATTCGACATAAACTTAGTGTTCCGAAATGGACATAATACTTTAAAATGCCCAACCCTATTACAATAATATCTTAAATCCAATTTATCATAGAAAGCACGAGATGTAAAATAAGAATCATTTCTAACAATAGCCACATAATTATCACTGGCTTGTGATGACGGATAAGATGATGAAGCATATTCATTTCGCCTAGAAAAATCATTTTCAGAATCTCTCGAAATAGACTTAAGGTCAGATTTTGATTTTTCAAAATTTTTCTCAAGTAAATCGATTTTACAAACAAGATCTGACCTTTACTTGGAAATCATGTCAAAATTATTTTTTAAAACTCTATTTTCATTTTCAAGAGAATCCACTTTAGAGAGCAAATTATAAATTTCAAAAATATATTCGAAAACTCTTTTGTACCACAATAATCATCCAAATGCACTTTAGATTTTCGAACACTTTCTCCACTATTTTCAAAATAATCAATTTTTCTTTTTAAACTCAAGCTCTCTTTAGCAAAAAGTAGTGTGAAATAAAGTAATTTTTTCATAACAATATGGACATTTTCATTATCATCATCTCCATCACTACCACTAAAATCACAAGAATCATAAACCACATTATCATATAAGGATCTATCACCATCAAGAGAAGATACACAAAAAATATTATCCATAGTATGTGCACGTGATCGATTTAGCTAGGATATGAAGTCTAACGAGCTAAAACCAGCTCTAATATCAATTATTGGCTCAGTGGAATACCCAAGAAGAAAGGTGAATTGGATAATTAAAAATATTAGAGAAAAAATACTTTAATAAATCAAATAATTAATTTTAATCCTAAATTAATTATTATCTTTATACCACAACGGAATTATGAAATCAACTAGGTGCATACCAAACCACAAAAATAAACAAATTAAAGGTTGCAACACACTAGAGATTTATACTAGTTCACTAAGCTACTCTTGGCTAATCTAATCCTCTGTACCCCATGGAGAATCGCACCCACTAATACTCAAGATCTCTTTAAAGGTAGGAACCAAACCCTCACAACGATTCTTTTTGCAATCTCAGAGTCAACCTTTACAAATTCTTTTTTCCAGACTCAGGAATAACCTCTACTTTTTACAGGCTCAAGAATAACCTTATTCTATTACAGGGAGAATCACGACCTAATTTTTTTTATACCTTAAGCTCAAGAATAAAAACCTCACCAACACTCCAAATATCCATTTACCCGATAAGGATTGAACTGTTACAAAATTCACTCACAAATCAATTTTATCTAGGAAGAATTACTACCTCGATTAAGGATGTAGCCAAGCCAAAGATTCTGTACCTATCAGTCGACCTATCTATCGACTTAGAGATTCAAAGAGTTCTATTTCTCTTCACCAGTCGACTTACCTATCGACTTAGAGATTCATAGAGTTTTGCCTACTTTGTCCAGTCGACTTAAGGATACTGGATCTCTTTTCTAAACTCGTTTTTAATTCATTCTTATTTTTGTTTTCGCCCCTTTAACTATTTTCTTTTCTCAATTAGCTCCACTAAATTTAAATTCAATTTTAATTCATTATAAATATTTCTTTTTCAATTACATATAAGAGCAAATAATTTGGCTAATTAGGATCCTATTAAAAACACACATATTTATTAAAAATCATTTTGTGTCGTTTGTGATTCTAATTAAGATATTAAGAGTTGAAATTTAAACCTGAATTATTTTCCCTAGGTTCTTCAAATTCTTCAACCTCTTAATCCTTCATCATCTTTATCATCAAATCTTCAACAATCGGAACTAATAAACTGAAACACTTAAACAAATCATTAGTCCCACAAAAAAATATCAACATTTAATTGTCCATCAAAATCTTAGGATCAACACACCCCTTTCTTAGGTAGATCTTTGGGCCAACACCCTTCTTTCTGTAATTTTACTTTAGTCCCCCGAACTTATAAATAGTTCATGATTACTAGCCATTTATTTTTAAAGGACTTTGCGAACTTATGTTTCCCATTTTGTGTAACCCATTATGTTCATATCAAAAGATGGATAGTGGAAACCATTAATTAATTAAACTTGGAACAATTCAAAAAATTTCCTTTCAAGAAAAACAATATCTCCAAGACATCTCCTTCGATTGTCATACACGTCTACCCACATATCATAGTCATATCCAATTGATAGGAATTTTTCCAAGAGAACAACCTTAATTATGATTTTCATACTATATGATCTCTCTATATTATGCCCCTGAAAGAACCAGTAGGGTGTAGATAAAGTCTAAAACCAATAGTCCGATCATATGCATATTGATCCATAATATGTCCTTGTAACACAAATTAAAAATATCATCTCAATCGTCACACTACTCTACCTAGAGGCTTGAATGAATTATAATAAATCGAATCACATAAGACGTATATCTTTTTCTTGGGAGTAATTTATCATTTTTTGAATACTCGTATATTCACATGTATATCCCACTATACCCAATGAATACCTTTGAAGTTTTGTGGTTTGAATATAAAACTTAGTGTTGGCCCAAAGAACTACCCAAGAGGGGGATGAATTAGGTAACTACCAAATTTAAACAATTAATTCCTTTAAACACAAATAATCAATTTTTCTAAATAGATTATTATCTTTATACACAGTGGATGTGTGTTTAATACTAAGTACACATCCAAACAAGAGATAGAAAGTAAATTAATGTAGTACACAAGAATGTATTATGATTCGCTCAAGGTAGTCTTGCCTACGACCAGTCCCCCAAGCTCTACAAAGATTCGTAATCCACTAAACCCTCAGATTCCTTTACCAGGTAGGAACCAAACCCCTTACAATTCATGATTCTTTTACAGGTACAAAATCAACCTTCACAATTTACCCCTTTCATAAGTTAATGATGAACCATATCTTTTTACTAGGTCAAAGATAAACCTAACACTCTCTCACTTATTTTTTTCACGGGGAAGGATAAACCTTTACAAATCACTCGAAATTAATTTTATTGCAGGATGAATCAAAACCTAGTTCTTTTCAAGGGAAATGAAAAATCTAACCTTTTTACCAGGATCAAGATCAAACCCTAATATTTTTTCACATGAAAAAGATTAAAACCTAGATACTCTAACTAGACACTGTCCCAAACATATCTAATCCACTCAAACTCACAAATATAAAAAAAAATATGAGTTTCTTCCCACAAGGAACTTCTACCACCTCAATATAAATATATTCGATTAATGTCTCAAATAATTACTACGTAATAAATACAATGTGAGACAATTAATTTTGATTAATAAATAAAGTTGGTAGCACAAATTTAGCACCTAATCAAATAAACTTGCAGAAATCGTTTGCAAAAGATTTTCAGGCTTTTAAGTTTGAAACAATTTTCTAGCAATCCTATACAAAGAAATCAAGATAAATACAATTTTAAAGCGAATAATAAAGCTTGAATAGATCACACCAAGAAAACACCAAAGACAATGATAGTAATGCAATTGAAACTCAAATTGGTAATGCCAAATAACACCCACTTTAGATCAAGAATTTAAATAAAACATCTCATCGAAATCTCAGCAAAAATCTTACTCTTATAATGGCTCAAATTGATGTCCTTGTTGTTTTAAACACAATACACCAAGTTTTTTAAATATTCCTAAAATTAGACCTCCAACGACTAGTTTTCAAATGTTATATCAATAAATGATATATATGAATCCCATATATCATACAGATTTATGACGGCTACATTTGACCAATAATATAACTTTTAAAGCTCTCAATATAGTTCAAAAAATAATTTAATCTTAGTCAATGAAAGTACAGAAAGAATTATATTTAAGTATATGGACTAAATCGTAAGGTCAAATAAAATCCCAAAAATCTCTCACATATCTTCGACCCCAAATATTCTACAGAAAAATAGCAATATCTAAATTCAAAATTAGCTGGTTTAATAATAGGTATTTCAAAGATATCTTATAACAGCTATTTTTCAAATAATATGTCATTAAATGACACCCCAAGACCCTAGTATAATATTGTTCAAAATAAATTTTTTTCATTCAAAAATATTCTTGAGAAATCTTATTTTGATCCTTAAAACATTTTTAAATTGAAATCCATCAAAATAGAAAGTATTAGGACACTTTAATTAAAAGAATATTTAATTAAATAAATCAAATTAATAGGGATCATATAATAAGTCAAGCATATTTGAATTACACTCAAATCCCTCAAATCCCTTTTGTGGAATCATAAAAAATAGATAGTTTTTAACCAAGATATCAAATCAATCAATCTGTTGACTAAACCAATTAGCTAATTGAACCCTACCCTCAATTGACTACCCAGCACCAAGGCTCAATGTAGCTGTTGGCTTTAAGCCCTATCGATTGACCAACCATTGCTGTCGGCTAACCGATCCAATTAGTGGGTATCCAATTCTCTCCATTTCATCTACTGACTCATTCGGTTAACTGGCCCTCTTCATTCGATTGATTGATTGGATCAATATGCTCACTTTCTTACCCATTTCAGTTATTGTTTCAAACGGTTGACCGATTGGATCAATATGACTCCATTTTAACTCCCAAAACTCACTGTTTTAATAAGTCGATCGATTGCTTTTCTCGGTTAGTCGAATTGACCCAAAAAAAAATATTTTATACTTTAAACCACAATTTTTAATTAGGTCAATTATCAAAATCATTTCACATAAGGAGCACAAAAACAAATATCCTATTTTGGGATCTTAAACATGTCACTTCTTATCATGACACACATAGAATTAACTCATTTTTAAATGTTGTGCATGATCCTAACTCATGTTACATTAAAAGTATATAAGTAAAGGGTTGTTTTCACAATTTTTTTTTCAGCGTCTTCAAAACTCTTTATATATTCAATATGTCTATCTTGCACCATTTGTGTTTTCTTCGACGATTTTTTTTCTTAATCAAACACATGGAACTAGAAATCTAAAACACTCAATAAAACCATTAGTTCCACCAAAACTTTCAATACTTAATTGCTCATCAAAACCTTGGATTCAACAATCTCTTCTTTTTTAATGATGACAATTAACTTTGATGTTTGTTTCAAAATATAATGTTACCACGCCCCCCCTAAATCCTAAGATGGGTATTTAAACTCATTTAAGCACAATCATGAAAACATATTTAAAGATATTTAACATAATCTCAAATAAACCATAATAAATATATTCAACATAAACACTTCATAACTTCTCCCCTTAATTAATGCAATGCTTAGGCAAAAAAATTCCTAAACATCAACTACTCATTAAATATCAACTTCTCCCCCTTTGTCATCTCAAAAAGTGGGAGGAACCAAAAACACTAATCTAGGCATACATCATTATGACTAACCATACCTAAACCTCGAATGATTTTCACGAATTGATCTTCAATTAGAGGTTTGGTGAAAATATCATCAAGATAATCCAAGGTATCAACATATTCAATATCCTCTTTTTCAATTTACGCATAACATATTAGTAACCCACTTATAAAAACTTCTCCCCCTATATATCATACTCTTTTCCCCTTCGTTATATCAAAAAATGGAGATCATGAAGAAAACAACTTTTATGATTAATTTGAGGGTTAATTAAACTTTATCCCCCTATGATTTGACCGATTTGTACTTACCCCCTGTGGTTTGAAAATCGCCACTTACCCCATTTGTGGTTAGATTTTCAAACCACTTACCCCCCTGATATAGGGGGTAAGTGCAACAAATATCTGACTACAGGGGAGTAAGTGACGATTTTCAAAGTACAGGGGGTAAAGTGTAAATTGGCCAAACCACACAGGGTAAAGTTTAATTAACCCTTAATTTAATTGTCTTAAGGTAATTTCAAGTGATCATCTAAACGGTTCAACATTTTAGCATAAAATCATATAATTTCAATAAAATAAACATGCTTTATTCATGATACTAATTAATATCTTCCCTTTAGATAGAATAAAAAAAATGTAATATTTAACGCACTAGGACAGGAAGCATACCTCAATAATAATATAAAGTATTTGTAAAACCATTGACATAAATGTAATGCATGGGTAATTGCGTACTAAAGAAGTTATCTCATAAAATTCTAGATCTCTTCTAGAATAATAATCATTTAAAACCAAGAGAAATAAAACATATGGTAAGTTGATATTATCATGCATTCAGCTAGGCACTTGATGTTTATAAAGATATCTACGTTCAAAACACTAAGCATAGATTAATATGCTATGTATATTCAGATGATCATTCAAATGGTATCGAAAATAGATTAACACAAATTCATAAAGCGGTACCAACTATGCAAATTTCAATTCATATGATCATGCCGTCAAAGTAGACCATGCTAAATACTGATATTATAAAACATGTAACATGTGATACGAGAAATACGATAAACTTAATAACATCACATTACTCAATCTTAATCAATAAACTAATATCATCTAACAATTTAGATCATATAACATGTTTGATATAATCAAATAAATAAATAATACTCGATATAGGCACATCATAAAAACATGTTAATATACATTAATTAAATGTGATTTTCAGAATCACCATGCAATGTTTCTAAGACAACAAGTAAACACATCATTTAATATAGGTCTTAGAAACCATTACCAACTTACCTAATTGAAAAGTCGGAAATCTCTCTCTCTAACAAATTTAATGAATTTAAACTATTAAGGGTTAGGAGTACCTCTAATGTCCTTGGTAACGACTTTGTTTGTTACCTCATTATTATTTTCAACGCTATTCCTATTATCCTTTGGAATAACTGATTGAGTTGTCTTGTCATTCTTGGGGGTAACCAGTTGATTCATCTCAACAGCATCTTTGTCCATCTTGGACACTACTAGTTGATTTATTTTGTTGTGATCTGTAATAATTCTATAAACTAGTTTCTGTTGCTTTTGATGTTGCATTCTCTCCAAATGATATTATTTCCCTGAACCCGTGGCTTTCTAATAGCATTTTATGCCTTTGTATATTTTGATTCATCCTTGTTGGTTCATTGAATCTGGAATCCCTTCTCGGCATGTAATATTCATTTTACATTCTTGATTGAGCGAATCTATCATTTGTACCTACATAAAAAAATTCCTTGATAGCTAGTTATTTCTGGATCCAACCAAGTAACCATGCAACAGATAACACATTTTTTAAAATGACCATGCTTCCCACAATAAAAACATCTAGCATTGTTAGCACGTTTCCTAGGATAATCATTATTCCGTACGGGAGCACAATATTGATAGTGATATTGAGAAGCTGCTTTAGCAACTATTGGTTTTTCAACAAGTTTAGTTTTTTCAATATCCTTGAATTTATCCATTGCTTCGTTAAGCTCATTTTGAGTCTTTTCAAGTGATCGCTCCAACGAACTAACATTCACCTATAGATCAAAATTCTTCTTACACATAAATACAAGATCATTCTTAAGAATTCAACAATCATTTTCAGTAGAATGAATTTTCAAACGAGCTTTATCCAGTTCACACCTTGCATTATTCAACTCAATGTTCAAGGCCTCATTTAAAGTTTCAAGACTTTTCGTTTTAAAATTACTTTGCTGAAAATCATAAATATTATTTTTCAAAACTCATTATCTTCTTCAAGAGAATCAATTTTTTTCAATCAACTTACCAATTTCAGATAAAGCATTTAAAAATTCAACAGTTTTAAAATACTTGTCCAAATTCTACTTCTTAAGAGATTTAGTGGTACTAAACTTTTTATTTTCACGAATCGCAATCTTTTGCCCGGGTTTCAAATTCTATTTTCTAAAAACATAAGTAAGGGCAATCAACATCTCAATAGCCTTATTTACAGCCTCATTATCACAATTTTTATCTTTCTCACCAACAGAACCCTGATTATCAGAGCAAGAAAGAGATTCGCAAATAGTATCAAGACATGCAGAAGATTCACATAGAATATTATTATCAGTGCAATCCATATGATCGGGTTTAGCTAGAATATTAAGCCTAATCAAGCTAAAACAAGCTTTAATACCAATTGTTGGCCTGAAGAGCTACTCAAATTTAAACAATTAATTATTTTAAACACAAATAATTAATTTCTCTAAATGAATTATTATCTTTATACGCAGTAGATATGTCTTTAATAATAAATGCACACCCAAAAATAAGATAGGAAATAAATCAATACAGCACACAAGAATTTATTCTGGTTTGGTCAAGTTAGTCTTGCCTACGTCTAGTCTCCCAAGCTCCATGGAGATTCGCAATCCACTAAATCTCTTAATTTATTTCTCAGGTAGAAACCAAACCCTTACAATTCACGATTCTTTTACAGGCACAAAATTAACCTGTACAATTTACTATTTTCACGGGTCAATGATGAACCCTATCTTTTACCAGGCTAAAGATAAATCTAACACTCTCTTATTTATCCTTTTCACAAGGAATGATGAACCTCTACAAATCACTCAAAATTAATTCAATCGTAGGTTAAATCAAAACCTAATTTTTTCAAGGAAAAATAATAACCTAACCTTTTTACCATGACAAAGATCAAACCCCATTTTTTTTCATAGGAAAAAAGATAAAAACCTACCTACCCTGACTAGACACCGTCTCAAACATATCTAATTCACTCAAACTCACAAATACAAAAAAATATATGTTTCTTCCCACACAGAACTTCTACCACCTTAAAACTAATATACTCGATTAATATCTCGAATAATTACTACGTGATAGATATAATGTGAGGCAATTAAATTATGATTAATGAATAAAGTATGTAGTACAAATTTAGCACGTAATTAGATAAAAAGGCAGAAATTGTTTAAAAAAGATTTTCAGACTTTTAAGTTTAAAGCGATTTTCTAACAATTCCATACCAAGAAAGTAAGATAAATATAACTTTAAAGCAAATAATAAAGCTTGGATAAATCTCACCGGAAAAATACCAAAGACAATGATAGTATCGTACTTGAAACTCAAATCAGTGATGCCAAAAAACAAGTGTTTTAGATCAAGAATTTATACAAAATACCTATAGAAATCTCAGAAAAAATCTTACTCTTATAATATCTTAAACTGATGTTCTTTATGCTTTACACACATTCCCGTAGGTCGCCTTAAATAGACCTAAAACTAAACCTCCAATAGCTAGTTTTCAAATGTTATGCTAATAAATGACACATATGGATCCCATATATCATATAGATTTATAACGGCTATATTTGACCAATAATATAACTTTTAAAGCTCTCAATATAGTTCCAAAAATAATTTGATCTTAGTCAATGAAAGTATGGAAATAATTATATTTAAGTATATTAACTAAATCGTAAGGTCAAATAAAATCCCATAAATCTCTCCCATATTTTTTACCCCAAATATTCTCCACAAAAATAGCAATATCTAAATTCAAAATTCGCAGGTTTAATAATAGGTATTTCAAATATATCTTATAGCGACAACTTTTCAAATAAAATGTCATTAAATGACACCCCAAGACCACATATATAATATATGTTCAAAATAGATATTTTTCATTAAAAAAGATTCTTGGAAAATCTCATTTTGGTCCTTAAAACATTTTTAAATCGAAATTCATCAAAATAGAAAGTATTAAGACACTTTTATTAAAAAAATATTTAATTAAATGGACAAAATTAATAGGGAAATTATAATAAGTCATGCATATTTGAGTTACACTCAAATCCCTCAAATTCCTTACTTGAAATCATAAAATAAAAAAAAAATGGATAGTTTTTAACCAAGAGATCAAATCAATCAATTTATTGATTGAACCAGTCGGTTGACCAAACGCTGCCCTCAGATGACTGCCCAGTACCAAGGCTTTGTGTAGTCGTTGGCTTTAAGCCCTGTCGGTTGACCGATCCGATCAGTGGCCATCCAATTCTCTCCATTTCATCTACTAACTCACTCGGTTGACTGACCCTTTTCATTTGATTGATCGATTGGATCAATGTGCTCACTTCCTTATCTATATCAGTTACTGTTTCAAACAATTGACCGATATTTTTCTCAGTTGACCGATTGGATCTATATGACTCCATTTTAACTCCCAAAACTCACTATTTTAATAAGTTGGTGGATTGTTCTTCTCTGTTGACCGAATTGACCCGAAAATACAGTATTTTATACTTTAAACCACATTTTTCAATTAGGTCACTTATCAAAATCATTTTACATAAGGAGAACAAAAAAAATATCTTATTTTACGATCTTAAACTTATCACTTCTTATCATGACACATATAGAATTAATTCATTTTTAAGCGTTGTGTATGTTCCAATTCAGGTAGCATTAAGAGTATATAAGTAAAATGTTATTTTCACCTATTTATTTTCGACGTCTTCAAAACTCTTCATATCGTCAATATGTCCATCTTGCACCCTTTATGTTTTCTTCAACGATTCTTCTTCTTAATCAAATACATGGAACTATAAATTTAAACACTCAATAACATTATTAATTCTACAAAAAAAATCAATACTTAATTGCTTATCAAAACCTTGGATTCAACACTTAGTATTATTAAAGTATGGCAACCCATACAAGTAATATGCAGTGCGTCAATTCGAAAGATCACAAGTACAATCACAACTTAGATATCATATTTTTACATTGAGTGAAGCTACAATATCCCTTACTACACTAGTAAGTCCTCTTGTGGTTATTTTAGTATTTCATACTAATGGTTTGAGACTCAGCTTTCTCATAAGATAAAACACCCTAATAAGCTACACCTAGATTGTTAAAGATATGTTTTAACAATCTAATACCGACTAGAAACAATTAAAATACAAGTTATCAAAAGCCTTTAGTCTCTACCTTTTAATCACATTAAAGAGTTAAGATATTTCAACTTTGTATTCAGGGTCCACAGAAACATTAATACAATTCGAGAATAATATCAAAATATATTTTAATATACTGGATATTGTAATATTTTATAGATAAAAGCACCTGAAAGTACAAATACAAAATTCACTATAGGCTTACATCCAACACCTGGCCCATGAACATCCCTTATTATTAGGGATTTTTGTCTTAGGCCCCAATTTTGGCAGTCTACTTTTACATAACCCATTTTCAATAGTAACTTTGTGAAAGTAATAATTTTATAAAAAAATCTAAAGTCATTACACTATAATCTATATCAAAATCACTACAATTTTTAATCAAAATCACTACAATTTTTAATTTCAAAATGTTGCGTTGACTTTGAATTTATAATTGAGTTAATTGATTTTTTGACAAAGTTAATATGAGTAAGTAGATTGCATGAGCAAAAATTTTAAACTTATTTATTGTTCACCAAGAGCCTATAGTAAAAAAAAATGAGGTTAAATTTAAAAAAAAAAAAAAAAAAAAAAAAAAAAACATTTTTAATTGGCTACTTTTTTATTTTTTATGTCTCATTAATTTGGCCATATTTTTATTTTTTATATCTCATTAACTGTAATAATTAATTTTAAGTTCTACTTTAAATGTTAAGTTATTAATAATCACATTCTAATGGTATAGTTTCAGTATTATAAAATTATAGGGCTAAAAATTAAGTTTTAAAATTGATTGAACTATTTTTTTAGAAATTATGATGGAAAGAACATACAGTATCTAACAGATGTGTTAAATTTGGTGTGCCATTTGTGAGATACGACACATGTAGTTTAAGATGAGTACTCCAACACTTGTGACAAAAATAATGTGTCATTTCTTTAAATTTATTTTGTATTAAAATTAAAAATAAAAATAGACTTTAAATTAATCTATTTTTTATTTTTTAAAATTACGATATTAAAGTAATTTTTTTAAGAGAAAGTTACCGAGTGATCCCAATTTAATTATGAAATTATCAATTTATTCCAACTATTTGAAAATGAACTAAACAATCCCAGTGTATAGATTTTTTGAACCATTTAGTCCCAAATTTAAAAAATATAGAAATTACAAAACAAATTTGCCCTTGCGAGATTCGTCGAATTGAGATTTTTTATATTTAACTGTTTTACAACAAAATAATTTTATTAAACTCAAAAGAACTATTATTACACACATTGTTTCACGATCTATTGATATATTCAGATTCGTCTTAATAAGACCTTCAAAATGATATCAGTATTTTTTTAATTAGTTTCATATTAGTACAATCATATTAAATTTAACATGACACTTTCATAATTTTCAGTTTTCACATACGGATTACATTTAATACAGTCTTATATATTATCAAAACACAGTTGAGTGTTACATTCAACATCCAAATCACCTTTACTAGTAAGTCATGTTATATTCAACACGTTCATATAATTTATACTATTATCATTATTAATTGATGTTATTTCTCTTGCATTGAATGTTATATTTAACACTCATAGGGCCGCACAGATTGTAGTAATATTATATATAATATTTACATGTATCCTAATCCAAAACTAAAACAAAAAAGATTAATATCTCATTTTAAAGATCATGATTTATAAATCATCATGGTGTAAAAAAATTATTGAACAATAATCACAATTGGGAGAAATTTTAGATTTCGTTTTCAGTTTCATTGATAGTTTATTACCATATTTTGTTCTGCGTTTTTAGGGGTTAACAACGTATATGGAAGGTATTGATTCATTAATAGGGGCAAGTTAGTCCACAAAATGCTAGTAGGAGTAATAAGTGTAAAAAAAAAAAAAAAAAACAATTGGGTTCATTTGGTAATTTTCACATCAATTTGGAAGCTAATGGTTAGCGCCCTTTTTTTTTTATTATTATTTAGTTTTAATTTAAATTAGTATCATGTATCTATATGTATCAAATTAATAATGAGATTTTGAGTCCACATGTATCAAAGTAAACTAAATAAATCAGACCAACTTGAATATAAATTAACTCAAATATAACTATTATCTAACTTAATTAATGAATTAAAATTAACACAAACAGAATAAAATTAACAAACTATTTTTATTTTTATTTTAAATTTGGTATTTCTCGTTTTGTTTTGTTTGATGACTGTTGGAGCAATAACTAACTCCAACTGTTTTCTCACCAAGTTTTCCATTAGAGCAACTCCAACGACTCGGCCATCCTTTATGTCCTCCCAAATTTTAGCAATTTTAATGCCAAAATGAGCTCTAATAGCTCGACTATAATTTGTGTAATTGTGGCATAGACGTTCTATTTGCCACAAGTACTACTATGTGCCATATTTGGATGAGTGCTTAGTTAGGGTTGAGTTAATCTTGCGTTATTTTAGGATTTTAATTTTATTTTAAATTTAAATTAGTGTTGTAATTTAATTTAAGCTAAAAATTAAACTAAATAAAAATTACATAATATTAAATATATATTTTTTTTATTAAAAGTAAAAGTAAAAATTAACTTAAAAATATTTAATATTAGGCATTTTTTTATGTGGTTTGATTTTTTTAATATAAATTATAATAATGGAATTTTAAAATAAAACTAAAATCTTAAAATAATTCAAGCTTAACCCAATCCTAATTAAACATCCATCTAAATATGGCACATGATACTATCTGTGCCAAAATATGACACACAGAGAGCATTTGTGCTAAAATGACACAAATGCTGATTGAATTGTTGGAGTTTATTTTGGCATCAAAATTGTCAAAATTTGGGAGGCTACATAGGATGATCGAGCTGTTGGAGTTGCTCATATTAGAAAAAAATAAATATTTATCCAAAAAAATGTCCATTTGGTTTATGATTTGAAAATAATTTCATATTTGAAAAATTAATTTTCTCAACAAAATTTCCTCAATCTATATAATAAAACAAAACGTATATAAGTGTTTAAGACAAATATCAATCACTCTTTATACCCCCATAAAGAACGGTCCAGATTAATTCACAAACTTAACCTATATATATATATATATATATATATATATATATATATATATATAATGTGTTCCTTTTTTATTTATTTTTTTATTTCTCTTATTTAAGTAGTTTTTCATATTTCTTTACCTTATTTCCTTATTTTCTTTAGAGTTGTTTACCTAATAAATATTTTTTTAAAACAAAATTATTGCAACAACTAATCTTTTAACTTATTTACAACAAGCAAGCATCCCAGCCTTGTGAAGGGAGGGTCCAAAAAAAATATTTTGATCCCGGCCTTCACAAGGCCGGGATCAAATTTTTTTATTTTTTTATTTTTTTTTTTTTATCCCGGCCTTGTGAAGGCTGGGATAAAAAAACATAATTTTTTTTTTGTTTATTAATTAGATCTTGGCTTTGTGAAGGCTGGGATCAATTTTTTTTTTTTTTAAAACTCTAATGAATAGTAGCCCACCCACCACACAGAGAGAGAGGAGAGAGAGCCGAGAAAGAGCACAAATTCATCAAATGTTTTGACACTTTTTACCCCTGAAATTTTAATGTTGTTAATAAATGATTTTTTTATATTTTTTTTACACTTTATTAATAATTTTTTTTTGACTCTTGAAAATAATTTTTTACACTTTATTTTTCTTTTATTATTCATTCAATTCAACTAATAAAGAATTTTGATGGAAATATATACTTTATTATTTATTATATCATGAAAATTCTTTTTACCAAATTAAATTTGGTCTACCGAATTCAATTTTTGGTCGACTGATGTCAAATTAAATTCGGTCGACCAAAAATTCAATTCAGTCGACCAAAAATTGAATTCGGTTGACCAAAAATTGAATTCGGTTGACTAAATAGAATTTGGTCGACAAGATGTTCCATTCGATCGATTAAAAATTCAATTCGGTCGACTAAAAATTGACTGGCCAAAAATTGAATTCAATCGACAAAAAATTGAATTTAGTCGACAGGATGTCCCATTCAGTCGACCAAAAAATTCAATTCGGTCGACCAAAATTCAATTTGGTATAAAGAATTTTCATGATATAATAAATAATAAAGTAAATATTTTCATGAAAATCTTTACTATTTGAATTGAATTTGGTCCTTCAAAATTACATTGGTTGGCGGGATGCCCCATTCGGCCTATCAAAAATAGAATTTCGTCGACCAAATTAAATTTGATCTGCAGGATGTCCCATTTGGTCGACCAAATTGAATTTTTAGTTGACCAAATTGAATTTAGTCGACAGGATGCCTAATTCGATTGACTAAAAATTTAATTTGGTAAAAATAATTTTCATGATATAATAAATAATAAAGTATATATTTCCATCAAAATTCTTTATTAGTTGAATTGAATAAATAATAAAATAAAAATAAAGTGTGAAAAATCATTTTCAAGAGTCAAAAAAAAAATTATTAATAAAGTGTAAAAAAAATATAAAAAATCATTTATTAAGAACATTAAAATTTCAGGGGTAAAAGTGTCAAAACATTTGATGAATTTGTGCTCTTTCTTAGCTATCTCTCTCCTCTCTTTCTGTGTGGTGGGTGGGCTGTTGTTCATTAGAGTTTAAAAAAAAAAAATTATTTTGATCCCGGCCTTCACAAGGCCAGGATCAAAATGTTTTTTGATCCTAGCCTTGTGAAGGCCGGGATTAAAATATTTTTTTTTTGGTCCCGCCCTTCACAAGGCCGGGATGCTTGCTTGTTGTAAATAAGTTAAAAGACCAGTGGTTTCAATAATTTTGTTTTAAAAAAAAAATTTATCAGGTAAACAACTCATTTTCTTTATTTCCTTACCTTACCTAGGTTTCTCTCCTCTTGCAAGCCATCGCTGATATAGCGCTTCTCCTTCATCGACCCTCTCTCTCTTCCTTCTCTTCTCTCTCTCTTTCTCTATCTCTATCTCTATGGCAATCGATCCACCATCTCTATCTATAGAAATCGCTCAGCCTTCCCAATTCCTATCTTCCTCCATCATCGTGAACCCTAACTTCGCCGACCCCTCTCTATTTCTTTCTATTTCTCTACATGGAAATTGCGAGTTCCCCTCTATCTATGGAAATCATGATTTCCACCGCCTTTATTATGTCTATAAAAGCCTCTACCGTCGATCTTGCCCTAACTCACCTTGCCTTCCCCTTTCTCTCTCTTTCTCTCCACCGATGCTCTCTGTGTCCATTGCACATGTACGATTTTATTTATTTTCCTCAGTTCTTGGCTTCATTTTTCCATATGTGGTTTATCCATTAGCTTACGTTTGCGAATTTCGTTAATTTCACTTTGATTATAGGGGTTTTTTACTGCTGATTTCTCTTTGATTCGTAGGGTTTTTTTTTATTGCTGAAGGTACCTTCTCGCTTTGATTCTTCGATATAAAGTTTATCTATTGGCTTACATTGCTTGATTTTCTGTTTTGTTCCCAATTTTATGTTCTTTTTTCAATTTTCTATTCTGTTGTTCATTCTATTCCCAATTTTATGTTCCTATTCTTCATTTAATTGATTGCCTTCATCCCTTTAGTAGAGAACGCAGATGTGGTTTATTGTGCTCACACAATCTTCACAAATCATCGGTTTACTATTCTCTCCCATTTTTCAGTAAATGGTCGTTCGCATCCTCAGTTTTGTCAGATCTTCTTCAACAAATGGTTCTGTTGAGTAGTAATATTTAAGTTATTGCTTTGTTTCTTCAATTGCAATATGCCTATGTAATAACAGTTCACTGTTTGTTCTTCAATTGTTCTTCAGATCTGTTTCGTATGCTGCAATTTGATCTGATCAGACTTCACAGCATGGTGTGTATTCTAATTTCTGAATCTGTTCTTTCTGAATCTGTTCATATATTGCATTAAATCAATATATATTCATCTTTCTTCCTTAATCCATAGTTGCTTTGCCTGTTCTATAAAGCAATTGTAAATTTGAAATTTAGAACGAAAATTTCTACCATTATTACCATTGGAAATTGTTGGTGTTCTAAACTAATTTTGCCCTAGAACATGGTTTTTAGCTTTATTATGGTTTCATTCATCTTCCTCACACATTTTTTTTTAGTTCACCTCTATTTCTATTTCCATTTCCATTGATTTGTTTTCTTTGTGTTCTTTATATATAGACACTGGGAGTTGATTCAACATTAAATTTGACTCTTCAGGGTTTTGGACCTTCTTTGTGTCGCCAGTGGATTAATCGGCGATATGATTTTCATTCTCTTCGCCGAAAAATTAGATAATCGAAATCTCTGATCGGCTATTTTTGTGACGAAGCTGGATCAAACTTGATAAAAATATAGCAATAAGTCAAAAACTCAAAATCTCCGATCAACAATTTTCTGTGATGCATCGGGGATCAAAATTGATAAAATAAAGCAGTAACGTGAGATGGAACATAAGCATATTTTATTGTCAGCGTTAAGCGTAGGTGTAGGAGTTGTCATCGGGCTCGGATTAACTTCCGGAGGACAAAGCATCGGCATATGGAGTGGTTCGTTGGAAGGTGTTACCACGGAGTAGATTGAGGA
The DNA here is from genome assembly GCA_016647705.1 of Eucommia ulmoides. NCBI lineage: Eukaryota > Viridiplantae > Streptophyta > Magnoliopsida > Garryales > Eucommiaceae > Eucommia > Eucommia ulmoides. Next base: position 31,259,765 of record CM028327.1, on the reverse strand, counting down.
GGAGATGCAGAAGATGTTCATTGATTACAATGATAGTGAGGTCATGTTTGGTGATTTTTCTTATTACCTCAGGTAAAGGGAAAGAGATCAAATGGTAGATGATAGATCTTCAATTTCGTAAATAATGATTTCATATCGTGGATGAAACATTGATTCTAATTCTTACAAGTAAAACGTAATTTAAGCATATTAATCCAGACATTTGTGGATTCTCTCTTTTATTTTGAAATAATTTGTTGTAATTACTATCTTTAACTGTAAAATAATATTCAGTTTTCCAGTTCTTGATAATTAAACAATTTTTTCTAGAATAAGCTGTAATGCCTCTTCATATTCCTAGAATCTTTCACCTGCAAGTAGAGCCATCCAAAATCTCCACTTGAATAAAAAACATATGTAACATTCAGCATATAAAAAACAAATGTAACATTCTCTAAACAACTCTGAAATCTTTCGCTAGCGTATTGCTCTCTGGCCCTTCCGGTAGGTTGAATGTTACATTTGTTTTTGATATTCGAAGGAAATGCTAATCTTAATTTTGGTGTTCATCATTTGAGAAAATAAAGTTTGAGAGTGGAGAAAAAAAATAAAGAAGATCAAACTTGGAGTTGTGCTTGTCTGTTATCACAACATTTAATAATGCCAAAGAGACAATTGTAAGTTGCTTAAATTTGAAAATAATTTTTTAAGGGGTCCCCTATGGCTTAATGTCAAATGTTATAAAAAAAAAAAAATTGGTTTGTCTTGTTCGTTACAATTTATAATTTGTGAATGAATTAATAATTTCTCATCTTCTTCCCCCTCTAATTTATGCCATTTTTATATTAAATTAATTACAAATTTCACAATAGACAGTTAAAAACCGTGCCTTCAGACATTGGTTATATCCATAATAAATCATGTTAAATTGTATTTTTCATTAGGAAGTTTGTGGTACTACCTTAATAGCCGAATATCTACGTTGTTGGATGATGATTGTGTTAATTATACATTGTTTGTTGGTGATGATGTTTAAATGTTAATTATTTTTTACGTTAAAAAAAAAATGTAGAATGTTATATAAAATTATGAAATTATGTCAATTTTGTTTTACATCCGTGCCTGAAGACACGGGTTATCCGTTAGTATAAATATATGTCAGATTATATTAATTTAGTAAGTATTTATAATATTTATTTGAAAGGATGATAACAAAAAATAAATTCTAAATTTTAAATCAAACATGCCCTAAAGTTATTTAGAGATTCAAATAAATAATTCTATAATTTATGGACTGTTCTGTAATTTACTCTTCCTAATTGGGATCCTATACTTCGTGGGATCACCTGCCTATCACGTGATCACATTACCTGAGTACTTTGTAGCTTTATTCCCTCGCTTGCTTTTGGAAACTCCGCCGGCCAACGGGCAAAGGTCCGAGCCCCGAAAATCTCCGAAACCTCGAACGATTTCGAACTTCTCCTGTGAATTCGAATCTCTCAATCCGAAATTCGATCACCCAATTCATCAGTTTAAACCAAACCTCAACCCTCATTTAGGGTTTTACGAGCCAGTGAAATGAATTCAATCTGAAATTTCTTCTGAATTCTGATTCGATCGAGTAAGATTTCCATGGATTTCGTGGAATTGGAGGCGATCGAAGGTCTCCGATGGTCATGGAACTCGTGGCCGGTTTCGAAATCGGAAGCCAATGCTCTGGTAATCCCACTTTCCGTCATGTGTACTCCATTGATGCACTTCAACGAGCTCCCGCTGCTCCCTTACGAACCTCTCGTCTGCGCCGGCTGCGGTGCCGTTTTGAACCCCTATGCCCGCGTCGATTACCAGTCCAAAATCTGGGTTTGCCCGTTTTGTTACCGGAAAAACTCGTTCCCGAGATCGTACACCGGAATTGGCGAAAACAGCGTCCCTGCAGAGCTCTTCCCGACCTACAGCACAGTTGAGTACCAGTTGGGAAAAAAGGGTTTAACCCAAAGCCATAACTCGAATTTAAACTTGGGTCGGAGTTGGGCAAATGGGTTGGTTTCCTCGGGTTCGGTATCGTCGATAAGATCTCTTGATCGGTCGTTCTCTTCATCTTCTTCTTCTACTGCTTCCAGCTTCGATGGGGTTGGGCCGGCGTTTGTGTTCGTCGTGGACGCCTGCTCGCCGGAGGAGGAGCTGAGGGCACTGAAAAATGAGTTGCTGCTGGTGGTGGCGCAGCTGCCTGAAAATGCTCTGGTGGGGTTAGTGGTTTTTGATTCGATGGTGCGTGTTTATGATCTGGGTTTTGTGGATTGCCTGAAGGTTGTGGTGTTTCACGGCGAGCGTGAGCTATCATCTAATCAGGTAATGAATCCTACATTTTCGTATTCAATTTTCAATTTTTATTATTATTATTATTATTATTTGCATTTAATTCTTTGAAATCTTAAGTTCGATGTTCTTCAGCAATGAAATTGAAGCTTAGGTAGAGTTTGGTTTCATGGAGCTTCGATTCTATGCTGCCAAACACTGCCTTAAGGTTGATATGCATGTTTATGTAAAATGTGTTTGAACTTTGTCTAGTATAACACTAAATAGGAAATGCTTAGGGGCCGTTCGGTTGTCTAAATCATGAGTTTGTATACTTCTCCCTTTACCAAAGATTTAAACAAATCTACTATGAGAAAATAGCTTATGAACTTGATAAGGTTACCCAAGAGGTTATAGTCCGATTGGTAGGAGGAGGTGTCCCTTTTCTTGTCAATTTGGATTCGATTCTCATGGAGTGTACTTCAAGAATTAAATCTTGAATTTAATCCTAAATGCACTAGGCTTGCACCCTTAAGATTGCTTGGGAGGTGATTAGTCAAGGTGCACGTAAGCTGGACCGGGCACACCTTATACTAAATTATAGAACCCAAAACACTAAATTACAACAATTCATAAATTTCAATCAAACGGGCATTAGCACTTGGATTGAATTGGTGTGAAATTTACTTAATTTTTTGGTTTAGGTTGATTTTCTTTCTCTAAACCCAATGTCAAACTTTTTCTTGTATGCCAATTTTACTCTGCTTGGATTGAGAGGAATGGAGAACAGAGGACAGAACCTCATTAAGAGAAGTAAATAGGGAATAACTTTCTTGTTTGCGCCTTGAATAGTTTATCAGTTCTTTGGGATCCATATTTCAAGTGCTCTGATATTTCTGCAACTTGTCTATTTTAGTCAGTATGTGTGTGTGAAGGGGCGGAGGTACTAAGGGCCTAAGAGGACTCAACACCCCCGCCCTCCCCCCAACTAATTTTTTGGGTCCGCCACTAGGTGTGTGGTAGGTTGGGTGGGTGGGTGGGTGTTTATCAGTGCACATCCCCCACCCCCACTGGGGCAGCACCACCACAGACACACACATAATATATATACATGCGGAGAGAAATGTGATGGGTGCAATTTGTGCATGTAACACGGACATCTGTGTTCAACGCACACACATGCAGAACTACGATTGGTGGAAGAGGGGGGGTGTTATCTGCAAATAAATACACACAGAAATGTGATGTGGTATGTGTCACGCATACTGACACAAGTGTGTTAAGGGCACGCACGGATGCATGTGTGCACTCGCGTGTATACACAGAAATGTATGTGGAATGTGTCTGTCTGACACACACAAACCCCAATTGTGTGTGTTAAAAGTATGCAGAGAAACGCACACAAAATACGGTAGGTGGACTCTCCTTGCCTTCCAACCCTCACATATAGTGTGCTAGGAATTTTCGGTGGCTAAAGGTACTGGATCAATTTTCAAATTTGTGTTAAAAAATAATAATTTAAAAAAATGGCTAATAAAGTATATATATGAGGCTCAAAAACTACATTGTGGAGTTCATTTCAGAACCTTGTTTTAATCTCAAGTTAAACTTTTTTTCCTTTTTTTGGTCTTCAGACAAAAGAATTGTTGCATATCCATCACCCAAAGCAGCATCAACCCCTGACAACACTGTCCTCCTCCAAACAAGGCTTTCTCGTCCAGGTCTCTGAATCTGAATTCAGCATCACAACCGCAATCGACGATATAGACTCTTCGACTCGGCCTAGCCTGGGCCATCGACCTGAACGCTGCACCGGAATGGCAATATCGGTTGCTGTTGGGCTCCTTGAAGGTTGCCTAGTCAACACGGGCTCCAGAATCATGGTTTTCACGTCCGGGCCAGCAACAGTCGGCCCGGGAACGATCGTAACCTTGGATCTCGCCAATCCAATCCGAACCCATCGTGATCTCATCAAGGGCAATGCAGTTCACCACGAAAAATCGAAGAAATTCTACCAGAAAATATCAGGGAGAATATCCGAATCATCCATTGTTCTTGATCTCTTTGCTTGTTCGCTTGATCAAGTCGGAGCGGCTGAGATGAAGATTTTGGTCGAGATTTCCGGTGGGTTCATGATGTTGGGAGAATCATTTGAATCAGACCAATTCAGACAATGCATTCGTCACATATTCAAATCTGACGAAACTGGTCGGTTAAAAATGTTTTTTGACGCCACGATCGAGATTCGGACAACAAAAGACGTCAAAATATGCGGGGCCCTTGGCCCGTTGGTCTCTCTCCGTACGAAAAATGATTCGGTGAGTGAAACCGAGATCGGTGAATCCAGTTCGTTCATTTGGAGAACAGGTTCTCTCACTAACAAAACGTGCTTCGCCTTCTTCTTCGAAGTGGGCCATGACCCGAAACCCCAACCGGGCTCGCCGTTCTTTGTCCAGTTCGTGACCCGGTACCGGCACAGCAACGACGGGTTCCGGAAACGGGTGACGACAGCCGCCAGGCGGTGGGTCCCAGGCCGATCCCCAGAAATTGCCACTGGTTTTGACCAGGAGGCAGCAGCGGCAGTGATGGCCCGACTTGCGGTACACAAATCTGAAACGAGCTTTGCCCGCGACGTGATCCGGTGGCTCGACGACAAGCTAATCGCACTCTCGTCGAAATTTGGAGATTACGTGCCGGAGGACGCATCGTCATTCCGACTCTCATCGACTTTCTCTCTTTACCCGCAGTTCATGTACTATCTCCGGCGATCGCAGTTTATCGATGTCTTCAATAGCAGCCCGGACGAAACAGGCTTTTTCCGGCTAATGTTAAATCGGGAATCTGTAACGGGCTCTCTAATCATGATCCAGCCCACTCTGTTCCGATACTCCTTCGACGGCCCGCCAATTCCGGTCCTCCTCGACGTATCCTCCATCTCTCCAGACGTTATATTGCTATTCGATTCTTACTTCCACGTGGTCATACATTATGGGTCCAAGGTTGCCCAGTGGAGGAAACTAGGTTATGACAAGGCACCGGGCCACGAGAGCTTCCAGAAGCTTCTAGAAGCTCCCGAGCAAGACGCGGAGATATTGGCGGCCGAACGTGTGCCGGCACCGAAAATCATAAAATGCGATCAACATGGGAGTCAAGCGAGGTTCCTTCTCGCGAAATTGAATCCGTCTGTCACCCAGAATTCGACGTATAGTGAGGGCTCGGAGATGGTTTTCACTGACGATGTGAGCTTGCAGGTTTTTATAGAGCACCTGCAGGCTCTGGCAGTGCAGGGTTAACGGTTCGGAGATATCAGAAGGCGGTTTTTATGTTTTCGAAAATTAAGGAAGATTGAGTCTGCATGTTTGGTTGCAGGGTTAACAGTTTGGAGGTATCAGATCACACGGTTTTTTCCCTATCGAAATTTAAAGAAGATTGTGCGTTTGCATGTTTGGTTGCAGGGTTAGCAGTTTGGAGGTATCAGAAGCAATTTTTGGGAGATCATATTCACTGATGAATTGAGGTTATTGTATAGTGTTGTTTGGTTCTCTTTAGTCACATTGAGAGATGAGTTTGTTGTATATTTCTTATGTTTGTGATATAATTTAGGCCAAATTATAATGTTTGCCCTTGTATATTCTCATTTATTTTGGGGAAAATTACACTTTTACCCCACGCACTTTTATGAGAGAACATTTTACTTCTATGTACTACCAAATATTGACAAAATATGTCTTTCATGTGCCGGTTTTGAAATTTTGGCGAAAATAACAAATTTTCCTTTGAAATTTATTGAATTACAAAGGTACGGACTAAAAAAAGATAATTTAATTTGAATTGAACACATCGTTAATAAATAGTCTTTATAAAGACTTATAAAGATAATTGAGAAATAAATATAATGATTGTCATTTTTAGTATAAAATTAAAACGAATGAACAACGATAATAAAACAATATCAAATATTTAGTTATCTACTATCCTCATTAGTTTTAATCTAGAGGATCAATTTTGATATTTTTTTATCTTTGGAGAAAAAAGAAATGTTGAGATTTATCTAGTAAGTTTATGCTCGTCTTACTTTATTATATCGATAGATATAAATTTAGGTATATATGCTAATGACCTTTCCTGTTATTTTGCACTGTACCAGATACTTTCCCTATCATTTTGTAAATACCAAAGACCTCCCATGTCTTTTTGCTCAAACACAATTTATCTCCTTTTGGACAAAATTGCCCTTAGATTATTTTAAAAAAATTCGTTAACATCCCTATATTTTTAAAATTATATTTTTTACCCTTCACTTTTTAAATAATTATATTTACCTCTCTCTACCACTCAACTCCCACCGCCACCGCCCAACTTCCACCACCCATAGCCACCGCCACCACCTACCATCACCCACCCAACACTACCTCCCACAACCCACCGCCTAACTCCCCCGCCACCACCCATACTGAAGGAGGAGAAAAATTGGGAGTTAAATGAGAGAGAGAGAGAGAGAGAGAGAGAGAGAGAGAAGTAAAAAGAGCAGACCCATGCTTTTACTCAAACAGAAAGAGGAAAGAGAGGAGGAAAGAGAGAGAATAAGAGAAAGCGAGAGGAGAGAGAGAGGGGGATGAGAGAAAACCTTGTATGTGAGTATGTGAGAGAGAGAATCATGTATAGATGTGTATGTGGGGCACACTTTTTTCATGTTTGCCGATGTTTGTGTGTGCCAAAAGAAAGAGAGAGAAAAGTCAAACATGGGCAACACATGAAAATGGTGGGGCCCACCTACACATCCACACATGATTATCTTTCACATACTCACATATAAGGTTTTCTCTCTCCTCCCCCCCCATATATCTCTTTCTCTTATTTTATCTCTTTCCTCATCTCTCTCCTCTTTCGGTTTGAGAAAGGATGGGCCTACCCTTCTTACTTCTCTCTCTCTTATTCCCATTTAACTCCCCATTTTTCTCCTTCTTCGGTATGGGTGGTGGCGGGGGAATTAGGCGGTGGGTGGTGGGAGATGGTAGCAAGAGGTGGTGTTGGGTGGCGTCGGCGGGAGGTAGGGGAGGGTGGTAGGTGGGGGCAGTGGTAGGAGGTGGCGGTGGCTGTGGGTGGTGAGAATTGGGCGATGGCAGTGGCGAGAGGTAAATATAATTATTTAAAATGTTAAGGGTAAAAATTATAATTTTAAAAATATAGGAGTGTTAATAATTTTTTTTAAAAATAATCTAAGAGAAATTTTATCCAAATGGAGGTAAGTGATATTTGAATAAAAAAACATGGGAGATCTCTGGTATTTATAAAATGACAGGGGAGATATCTGGTATAATGCAAAATAACAGGGGAGATTATTGACATATACCTTATAAATTTAATGTCCATAGTTTTCGTGTATTATATTTCCTCTTTTATTTTATTTTATTTTATTTCTTTAATTTATTTTTCATAAATTTAATATTTTTGTATTATTAAATTTAATATTCATATATTATTTTTATAATTTTTGTAAATTTAATGTTCATAATTTTGATATATTATATTTTCTCCTTTATATTATTAATTTAATTTAATTTGTATAAATTTAATATTTCTATATTATTACTAAATTTGATGTGCATATATTATTTGTATAATATTTGTAAATTTGTTGTCATTAATTTGCGTATATTATATTTTTTTCATTTATATTATTTCTTTAATTTAATTTTCATAAAGTTAATGTTTTAGTATTAATTGTTTCTTTTATATTATTTTTTAAATTTAATTTCTATAAATTTAATATTTTCATATTATTATTAAATTCAATGTCCATACATTATTTTTATAATTTTCTTAAAATTAATGTGCATAATTTTTTTTTATATTTTCTCTTTATATTATTTTTTTAATTTAATTTTTGTAAATTTAATATTTTAGTACTGTTACTAAATTAATGTGCATATATTATTTTTATAATTTTTGTAAATTTAATGTCAATAAATTTTGTATATTATATTTTCGTTTTTATATTATTTTTTAAATTAATTTTCGTAAATTTAATGTTTTGATATTATTAGTAGATTTAATATCCATATATAATTTCTACAGATTTATATGTATAAAAAAACATATTATGTCTCCTCAATACTAGAAAAGTATACTCTCTCTCCCTTCAAGTAGGTATAAATTAGTGTTGATCCTAAAATTTTGATGCACAATTAAATGTTGATATTTTTTGTGGAACTAACGGTTTGATTAAATATTTGTTTTGGTGGAACTAACGGTTTTAAGTATTTCAATTTATTAGTTCCAAATGATGAAAATATGATGACAAAGATGATGAAGGATTAAGAGGTTGAAGAATTTGAAGAACCTAGGGAAAACAACTCAGGTTAAATTTCAACTCTTAATATTTCAATTAGGATCATACACGACACAAAAAGATTTTAAAATAATTTTTATAAATATGTGTGTTTTTAATAGGATCCTAATGAGTTATAAAACCCGTCCTCAGATTCAGGGGGAGTGTGGTTATATTATTGTTTTGAAGAAAATATCAAAGTTAATTATCATCATCAAAAAGTGAGAGATTGTTGATCCTAAGATTTTGATAGACAATTAAAGGTTGATATTTTTTGTGGAACTAACGATTTGATTAAATATTTATTTTGGTGGAACTAATAATTTGATTAAGTATTTTAGTTTATTAGTTCCAAGTGATGAAGTTCGTAGGAACAATCCTTTCTGCTGAACCAGACAAGCAAAACAAGTATTTAAGGAACAAACAACAGTTGAGAGGCCCAACTGTCTAGGCATAGAAACTAGACACTTGTACAGACCACATCACAACAGTTACCCTGCCTTATCTGCAGGGATCCTTAGTAACTACCCATCACATGATCTGCACATGTTGTATTCTTGGACACTTAGATTTTCTAGCATAGCTTCTAGAAACTCAGTCACCACCAATCGACATCATGCATATATTCTATACATTTTGCCATTCCATTTCAAAAACGTGTTGTTGCTTATTGGCACTTCACTACGCTACTACCATGGTCTTGACCAGACTGAGTCTAGTGTACACATTTCGGTTTGCTAGCTTGAGCTCATGCTAGTGCTTTCCTTGGTTTCATGTCGCGCATCATGAAACCATTCCTAACATTGTGCCTAGGATTGCCTCACCTTGATTTGGCGACGCTTGATGTCCACCTGCACCATCCAGTAACGCCCAAATGTACCCTCACATGCCGACGCATATTAAAGCCTATGAATATTGATCCTTGTTGTGTGCCTAGGATCGTCTTGTGCCTTGCCTCGGCATTACCTAGTGCCCGCTAGCATTGACCTATGACACCCTATTTTGCCGATGCTCATCGTGTCCCAATTTTCTACTTGTGTTAAGAGTCTTGGGTAAGCCTTTTCCACGGCTTCCAATCATGCCTTAGTCTTTGGATATACCTTGCCTTGGTACACTAGCACCCCTTAGCATGCCTAGAGTCCATGCCACACCGAGGGTATGGAGGGAGGGGTACCCCCTTGTAATACTTTAAGTGAAAAAACTTAAGCGACACCAATAGACATTGATGTGGGGAAAATTTCCGCCCACAATTCGTAGTAGATGATGATGAATTGTCGGGTCAGAATAACTAAGGCAACTCAACCTGGGAGAATTGATCCAAAACTGAACCATGGGCCAATTGTACTGATGGCCCAAAATGTGGTATATCTGGCCTACTAATGAAGCCCATCAACACATGGGCTAATCTGGTGCAAAACAAGGCCTCCTAATGAATGCCTGATTATCATATCTAAGGATGGTAGGTCAGCGATAGCCGTTACCTCACCTACCCCCCTTCCTATGCACATACGTGATTAACATAATATCCCATAATGGGAGCACAGATAACATTCACGGAAATTAAGTATGGAAAGTGGAGAAGATCATGATGGGGACGGTTACCAGAGGTACAACCTATATATGTAGAAGGGAATGAGGTATGAGAGGGAACTCTCAATATTACATTCATATTATATTCTTAAGATTTTTATCTCTCAAAGGGCAGTCTGATCTTTTTCTCATGCTGGAGATTCTTTGTCCGACACCACACTGATGTTCCCCTATAGAACTAATTGATATTGTAGTTTGGATTATATGTTGTGAGAATTCCTAGCACATGAGAAGTTGTTGCACGTCTCAGAGATTTTTTTTAGCAATATCATTTGGCGCCGTTTGTGGGAAAAAGAACAAAAAGAAGTTCTCTATTGAGAAGTCAGGGAAGTGAAATCCCACCTCTAGTGAGCACAGGAGCACGTATAGAGACCTCAAGTGAAGTGTCTACTATTCCTACCCTTGAGATGCAAACAACGGACACAAGAATCGACGCGTTAACAGAGAAGATCGCTATAATAGAGTGGATGTTAATGAGGATGGCCCAACAGATTGCTAGGAATGCTTAGCCGCCCCTTCTCGTCAATAACAGTTTTAGAGAGCAGACGGAGTCTCCAAAATCCCTGAATCCGTCACAAGGAGGACGAACCGACCAGAGGGACATGAGTAATCACCTAGGTAAGGGACAAATTCTTACCCAAAAAGAAACGGTAGACTCCCATAAGTGATGTGGTGCACTAGAGGGTAGAGATTTACCGATGAATGAGCTGGATGCATTGCTCAGGGGAACCAAGATGCCTTTCACCTTGGATATCTTAGAAGCACCGTTGTCTAAAAAGTTTAACCCCACTAAATGTGATAAGTACGATGGAAAAATAGACCTGATAGACCACATCCAACAGTTCAGACACCTAATGTCACTCTATATAGCGAGTAATTCTATGCTCTGCAGAACTTTTGCGACGACCTTGAAGGGGTCGGCCCTAGAGTGGTTACACATGTTACCACCCAACTCGATCTCATCTTTTATGGATTTTGGAAAGCAGTTTGTTGGCCGATTTATCACGTACCAAAGGCTGATGAAAGGCGCTAACTATCTTTTAGCTTTGCGACACGAAAATAGAAAAATCTTTGTGTTAATACATGAATCGCTTCAATAAGGAACTAACATGCATCAAAGGTTGTGATTCAAACCTAATTATAAATGCGTCCACCTCAAGATTGGGACCAGGTCGGTTCTAAGATTCACTGACGAAGTACACCCTGAAGACCATGATTGAGCTGATGGAGAAGGCAAAGCCCTATATGAAGATAGAAGATGTCAAGTATGTGTGTGAAGGTAGAACAATGGCGAAAGACAGCCCCAGGTCCGGCGAGACAGATCGTCAGAGAGCTAAGGGTGGTGCCTCGGATAGACAAAGATAGCGTCTTGGGACCTCAGCGACGAGAGTAGGGATACATTAGGGGCCCGACCTTCCAGGATTGCGGATGCCGATCTCTAGGATACTTCATGAGATCAGATCATCTGAGTCATGCAGTGGCCTCCTAAACTCCCAACATAGTCCACTAAGAACAAGGACAAAAACTGTGAGTTCCACAAGGATCGTGGACATGATACTGACAACTGTCAGGAACTTCAACGAGAGATCAAGCGATTGATTGACATGGTACGATTGGATGGATATCTATAGAAGCAAACAAGGAAAATAAAGAGGGCGAGAAGAGAAGCTCATCCAGAGACTGCAATAGCGAAAGGAATAATGATGAGCTGAACAACACTTGTGGAGTCATCTATATGATAAATACAGTGGGCCCCTATACTAGAAGGTCAAATTATGAACGAAAGAGGAAAATTCTCTAGGTAAAAGAGGAATGATGCTACAGAGAAGTGATGGGCCTAACCAGCGATACTGAGCCGGTGATCACATTCAATGACGAGGACTATAGGGGGGTAGCCCACCCTCATGATGATGCCTTGGTAACAATGCTCTAGATTTCTAGCTTTGAGGTAAGAAGAGTCCTAATCTTACACCGGCAGCTTAGCCAACATCATTTTTGTCAACACACTAAACCAAATGGGTGTTCCCAACTCAGACATTAGGTCAACCCAAACGGCGATGGTAGGTTTTAACGAAGACTTGAGCTCTCCAAGGGGGAAGATCACCTTATCCGTTACTACAAACAAAGATGAAGATGCAGTGACCAAAGCTATCAATTTCATGGTAATGGACTCTACATCCCTATACAATACTATCTTGGGACGTCTTTGGCTCCACACAATGGGAGTTGTGACGTCGATCCTCGACCAATGTATCAAGTATGTGAAGGATGGCAAGGTAACTGTAATAAAAGGAGATCAAGTCATATCTAGGTAGTGTTTTGCGATAGCCATGAAGGGGAAGGGAGCTATACAGTAGTAATAAAGGCAAAAGCTGAGAAAACGCCAACCAGCAGCCCAGATCAGGAACCAAAGTTCTCTAGAGCTAGAATCAGCAGCCCAACTTGCGACTTTACTTTACTTTAAAAGCTTTTTGTGAGTGGTTTTTATATATATATTTTTTATTTTTTTATTTATTTTTATAATTTTTGTTTTGTGACTTTTCATTTTAAGTTTTGAAGAAAAATTGTTCCTGTTGATTCTAAGATTTTGATGAACAATCAAATGTTGATATTTCTGGTAGAACTAATGATTTAATTAAGTGTTTCAGTTTATTAGTTCTAATGATGAAGATATGATGACAATTAATGAATGGATGCTAAAAGATGATGAAAAAGATGATAAAGAATTAAGAGGCTGAAGAATTTGAAGAATCTAGAGAAAACAACTCAGGTTAAATTTTAACTCTTAATATCCCAATTAGGATCACACACGACACAAAATGATTTTTATAAATATGTGTGTTTTTTATAGGATCCTAATTAGTTAAATTATTTGCTCCTATGTGTAATTAAAAAAGAAATATTGATAATTTATTAAAATTGAATTTAAGAATTTAGTGCAGCTAACCAAGAAAAGAAATCGGTTAAAGGGGCGAAAACGTCAATGAGAATGAATTAAAAATAAATTAATGAGAGGATTCCCGCATTGGTAAGTCGACAAGTAAGTTGACCGATGCATTGAATATGAAGTTGCTGAATCTCTCGGTTAACAAGTAGGTCGACCTGAGCTTAATTGGTGAACTCTCTAAATCGATAAGTCAACAGAGAGGTTGACCTGTGACCAGAAATGAAACTCTCTGAATCTTTAGGTTGACAGATGGGTTGACCGATGGGCGATGGATTTTTGTCTTGGCTACATCCTGAATTGAACGGTCGACCGGTGACCCTTGTCAGTCGACTTATGGCACTGTTTCAGGATTTTGTGATTTGTCAGATTTTATCCTAAATTAACCGTTACTAGCCGTTTAATGGTTAAGATTCACGATATATATTAGGGATTTGATGTTATTTGAGATATGCAACATATATTATTATATCACTATAGATATAATTCATTAAGTTTGAATATTTTTCATTTTGGTACATGTAATTCTTTCTATCCTATTTAATTGTGATTGAAAAATATTTGTGAGAAATTTTGTAATGGTTCAATCCTTACCGGGTAAAAGAATATTTGGAGTGTTTGTGAAGTTTTGAATTTTTAGCCTAAGGTATAAAAAGAATTAGGTTATTTTTGAGCCTGTAAAAAGTAGAGGTTATTCCTAAGCCTGAAAAAAGAAATTTTTAAAGGTTGATTCTGAACCTATGAAAAGAATTTTTGTGAAGGTTTGGTTCCTACCTTTATAGGAATCTTGAGTTTAGTGGGTACGACTCTCCGTGGAGCTCGGGAGACTGGATTAGCTAAGAATAGCTTGGTGAGCAAGTATAAATTTCTAGTGTGCTGCTATTTTTCATTATTTATTTTTGTTGTTCGGTATACACCTAGTTGATATTACAATTCCGTTGTTATATGAAGATAAAAATTAATTTAGGATTAAATTAATTATTTAGATTTTTTAAATTATTTTCTCTGATAATTTTTTATCTACCCAATTCACGCCCTCTTGGGTAGCTCACTGGGCCAATAGTTTCCTGTTATTTTCTAAATAAGCAATAAAAGCCACTTATCTATATAAGAAGTGTCCATAATGATTAGACTTTCACTTAGAACAATAAACAAGATTGAAAATGAACTACCTAGATTAGTTCATTCACGAACTGAGCTTCCACGATCAGCTCATCAATTCATTTAGGGATGGAGTTGTCAGCTGCTCAACTAAATTTCCTAGATTAGTTCATTCACAAACTAAGCTGCCAAGCTCAGCCTTGAACTGCCTAATCTAGTTCATTCAAAAATCGACTTGCCTAGCTTGGCTAAACTAAACTGCCTAGATCAGTTCATTCACAAACTGAGCTGCCAAGCTCAGCTCTGCTGAACTGCCTAGTCCAGTTTATTCAAAAATCGAACTGCTTAGCTCGGCTCAACTTAACTGCCTAGATTAGTTCATTCACAAATTGAGTAGCCAAACTCAGTTCCACTAAACTGCCTAGACCAGTTCATTCATAAATTGAGTTGCCAAGCCAAGCCCAGCTCAACTAAACTACCTAGATCAGTTCATTCATAAGCTGAGTTACCTAGCTCAGCTCAACTGAATTGCCTAGATTAGGTCGTTCACAAATAGAGCTACCAAGATCAACTCTTCAATTCATAAACTGCACTTCCAAGATAACCTCATCGATTAAATCAAACTACCTAAAGCAGTTCATTCATTTATAAATTGAGCTGCCAAAATTAGCTCATTAATTGAACTAAACTGCCTAAATTAATTCATTTACAAACCAAGCTACCTAGGGCAGTTCATTAACCGAGCTACTAAGATTGGTTCAACCATAAATCTTGAAAACTCAGGTAATCCATAGCATGTTTATTACTTAAACTTGTTAAGGAGGAGGGTAGGAGGAATACTAATACGCCTAATACGCCCATTTCTAGAACATCTATTTCTAAACGTTTATGAAGTTAAATACATGATTTAATACTCGATATGTGACAGCCTATGCTCCATATCTATCCCATTTTGTTATGAGTATTATTTCAAAAGATCATTTAACACGCAACATATGAAGCCCAAACAGTTTTCATACACAACAAATGCATCATTACAATCTGAAAATAGGGAAAGTCTTGAACTTGTCACTTCCTATCAGGGAATCAGTACAAATTCAAAGGTGAATTACATTTTTCTTCCAACATAAATCATATTTTACCAACACAGGAATTCTACCAATGAGCGTTCTATATTTGATGGAGCTATTACAAGAGCACTGGATGAGCGTATTTGGTGACTAATAATCCCGTACTGTTCAAAAAATGCTCTTGAGGTTTTTTCATAAAAAAAGAAAAAGAAAAAAATGAGCTAATCCGATCCAAGAAAAGACACAGGACCTAAGCCCTCAGAATTTGAGTTTGAATGGTAGAAGTCATGTTCTTCATACCTGTTAGCCCAGTAGAATACCCAAGAGGGGGGTGAATTGGGTAATTAAAAAAATAATCAAAATAAAAGTAAATAAATCAAATAATTAATTTTATACCTAAATTAATTATTATCTTTATAACACAGCGGAATAATATTATCAATCTAAGTGCACACTCAAACAACAAAAATAACAAAGTAGTAATGCAGCACATAAAAGATTTATACTGGTTCACCAAGCTACACTTGGCTAATCCAGTCTCCCGAGCTCCACAGAGATCGCACCCATTGAAACCAAGATCCCTTTAAAGGTAAGAACCAAACTCGCACACCAATTATTTTACAGGCTCAGAATTAACCTTTACAATATCCTTTTCACAGGCTAAGGAAGAACCTCTACTTTTTACAGGCTAAAGAATAACCTAATTCTTTTTAACACTAAGGCACAAGAATCAAAATCTCTCAAAACAATCTAACTATCATTTTCACAGGTAAGGATGTAACCTTTACAAATCACTCACAATACAATTCTTATCTAAGAAGAATCACTACGTCAATCTCTTTAAAGGAAGAGACTGAAACCCAGCTACCCTTTATTAAATACCTCCAATGCTATTTAACCCATCACAACTCACCAATACAAAAATTGATAAGAAGTAAATCTCACTCGGAGCTTCTACCACCCCAGATAAATAATAACTTATTTAATATTCCAACTAGTGATAAAAAAAACGTGAGATTCAAAAATCTAATTTTAACAAGAATATGGGCAACAAATTAGAGCACATAATCAGATTCAAGAAATTGTTTGTAAAAATATTTTCTTAAAAAATTAGAAACAATTTCAAAGATTAATTTCCAAATATAGAATAAAAAACAAATAATAAGCAATATGGAAATATCTCACCCGGAATCCACAAAAATAATGATTAGAACAATGTAGCTTCAAATCAGGTATCAGCAAAAATTGATAGCAATTGATTCTCATAATCACTCTTAGAAAAACTCACAATATCGTAGAATGATAACTCTTATAAAAGCTCACAAATGATATAAACTCTTTTAGCTCTCTCAATGAATGATTAATTATATCAGAAATTCGCAGGTCTATATATAGGAATTTGAAATCAGCCTTCTAACGATTAGTTTACATATGTCATGACAATTAAAAGCTCTTATAGACCCCTTATATCATAAGGACTTCATTTTGGTTCAATTTCCATTTAACAATAGCTTTCCAATCTCTTAATTAAACCCCCAAAATATTTCTCAATCTTAATTAATAAGAATAAAATCTATTTCAAGTACTAAATTGAGAAACATTAATATTTGATGAACCATATTAATAGAATTTAATTAATATATGAACCATATCTTAAATGTAGAGAATATCCCAAAAATCTCTCTTAAATCCCAATAAAAAATGGCTACTATTGGATTTAATCTCGGATAAAACAATGTCCTAAAACAGCGCATTCAGTCGATTGCCCAGTCGATTGGGAGATTCAGGATGTAGCCAATGCAGTTCATCGGTCGATCGCCCGGTCGACTTGTAAATTCAGAGAGTTGGTCTTTCTTTCACCGGTCGACCTAACAGTCGACTTGTTGATTCAGATAGTTTAGCCCTTCTTGGCTGGTCGACCTGTCGGTCGACTTAGAGATACAAGATATTACAGCTACTTAGTCCGGTCGACTCACCAGTCAACTGTTGTCTTCTGGATCTCTTATCTAAGTACGTTTTTAACTCATTTTCTTTTACGTTTTCGCCCCTTTAACCATTTTCTCTCTTAAATAAGCTCCACTAATATTCTTATATTTCATTTTAGTCATTCAAAATTATTTCTTCTCAATTCACATAGGAGCAAATAATTTAACTTAATCAATACACACATAAATGAGAAAATACATTTTGTGTCATGTGTGTGTTCCTAAATGGGATATTAAGAGTTGAAATTTACTTGGATTGTTTTCCCTAAGTTCTTCAAACTCTTAAATATTCAATATCTTTAATATCTTCAACGTCATCATTTAGTATCCATTTAATTTGTCATCTTCATCACTTGGAACTTTAAATCATTGAAACACTCAATTAAAATATTAGTTCCACTAAAACATCAATATTTAATTGTTCATCAAAATCTTAGGATCAACAATTTCTCCCTTTTTTATGATGACAATTAACTTTGATGTTTTCTTCAAAATAAATATAACCACGCTCTCCCTGAATTCGAGAACGGGTTCTTTAACTCATTAAAGCATCATAATGAAGATTTCAGTACTGCACAAATTAAAATACTCATTAAAGCAAACAATACTAATTTCTCCCCATTTTCACAAATAAAAAATACTTAGTTAAAACATTAAAATACTTTCCCTTAATAAAACATTACTAATTTCTCCCCCTTTGTCATCTTCAAAAACAAAATTTAGGGAGGGGGGGGGGGGGGGGGGGACATACGTAACTCACTCTAGGCAATCATCATAATAAGCTTATTGGATCAACTTTAAAAATTAAAACTTATTTGAATAAATAACTTTTTAAGCCCAAAACATTAACACTTATAGATAAATATCACATCAACTCAATTTTTAAAAGAAATAAAATTCATTTAACATATCAAAATAATTTTCAATGAATATGATGTGGATCATCGTTAGAGATAATAAATCTAACTAATTAGATCAAGTTTAGGTAATTCATCAAAATCTAAACACTAGAAGTCAAGGAAATCAAAATAACCTAAATTAACTATTACAAACCAAAAAATATAGCTGTGGATTTTGCCTGAATAACAACACACTAATAAAATCTAATGAAGGTTCTATCCAGAGAAATGGTAGTAAAGTCCTATTGGAATAGTGGCTGGCTACTGCAGATACGGAACACCTAGCTGAATGATTAGTTCTGGAGTCATCTGCTGATGAAATGGCGTTGACGGAACTCCTCCAGATAGCCCAACTCTAGATGGTCATGCTGCAGTAGGTCCTCCAAAGGACTATTGTGCTCCATACATAGGATGGTCGGTAAAATGTGGCTGGGCACTATACTGCTATTGGTACACATGATGAGATGACTGTATATACTGAAACATATGGTCCAGATTTCCCGTGATTTTTCTGAATCCAACTTCTATGTTTATATTCATTTAGACCACTTTATTTTCCAACCTAGTCATCCTCTCATCCATAAAATTAGCATGAATTCTCAAATCATCAATCTGATCATGAAGATAGTCCATCTTCTGATCTATGCTCATCTCTCTTTCATCTTCTTTTTCCTCATCCACAACTTGTACTCTCTGCCTTTCTGATTTTTTCTTCTTTACCCATCTATTTCCTCTAAACTCATACCCTATCAACAAAGAATTTTAAACATTGATCCATCCTAGTGTGGTTGTCAAAAAAATCTGTTCATCAGGATCAACTATTATTCTAAAGTGATCAAATATCCTCTGGAGTGCATCCACATAGGGTAGTATTCCCGAGGGTTTCTGAACATGATGCTTCATATGCTCCATCATGATATGGGCTAAGTTCAACTTTCTCCTTTCCACAATTTCATTCATCAAGTATAAATCGAAGTCATTCACATTAGCATGACTTCCTCCTCTGGGCACAACCGAGTAGGTTAGCACCAAGTGAAGAAATCTGTGCTCAATGGACAAAGAACCTGCTTTGTCTACCTCTAAATCAATTTTTTCACAATTTTCCTTATATTGAAATTTATTGAAAGCCAGTGAGGGGTATTGTATGGAAATACATCTCCCCTAGGTATTTTCAAAATGTGACTTAATAATACCGTATCGAAACGAATCGCTTTTTCTTTGACAAACGATTTAATATGAAGATTATTGTAGGTCATATTACTATAAAATATTTGTACCTACACTGGCATCCACTCCTCTTTTTGGTTGACAAACTCAACCCATCCTAAATTCCTAAAATATGCTTCAATATCAATGTTTTTCTCTTTTAACTCAACAAAATCAGTGGGTTTGCAGCCTAACACCCTACGATTAACAAATTCATCATTGTATTTATTTTCATCCTCTTCACTTCGAAAGAAAACAGTGTCAAACTTAGGCCTATTCGCACAATTCTTGATTCTAGGCATTTTTTACACAATCTAAAACAACCAATCTAGAATGTCTCAATAAACCAAAGCCAAACAACCAATTAATCCGAAAATAATCAAACCAACTAAGGCTAATCAGTAAGAACAACCAAAACCCTAGAATGGGAGAAGACTAACCCGTTTCACGAGAGGGAACACCTCCAACACAAAAATACGAGCCTTAGACTTGTTGATTCAACCAAAAAACCTTTAGATCTGAGCCGAAATGGACTTATTTTGTGTAATATAAGCTTGGACGAACTTGGGAGAAGAAGGGTTTTAAGAGATAGAGGGTTTTTGGGTTCGGATGAAATGAAAAAAAAATAAAAATGTCTGAGTATTTATATCCTGATACAATCGGTTGACCGTCCAGTCAACTGATGGGGTCACACTAACTCTTGGTATTCCAACCTGAAACTTCCGGTCGACTGATGAGTCGACTGCTCTCTTCTGTTTCACTCGATTTTGTGCATTTAAACCTAGTTTGATCCCTTTAGCTCAATTTTTACGTCTTATTTTGATCCACATATATTTAAAAAATATTTACTCACACAGTTAAATACACACACACACACACATATTGCAAACGTCTAAATTTCAAAATGAACATACTCAATCTCCCTAACAAAATTAATAAATTTAAACTTCAAAAATTTCGACATACCTAGATCATCTTTGGGAGCAAATGGTGTGTGTACCTTAGGTGGATTACTAATTTCTGATTTGACATCCTTTGATTCCACCAATACTTGATTTTTCACTTTGATTTCCTCCTTCTTAGGAACAACAGTTCTTTGAGCTGATTCAATAAGATTTGTTTTTCTTTGTTTGGTGCTTCACGTTGCTTTGGCACAACTTTGTAGATTAATTTTTTCTTGTTCTGGTATTTTGCCGTTTGTTGAAGATAAGTTTTGTCAACACTCACATATTGAACTTGTTGTTTTTGTACTCTTGTATTTGGCATGTGCTGATTCTTCTTATTAGATACATTGAACCTTGGTTCTTTTTTTGGCATGACATATTCATTGTACTTCTTGTCTGCTCATATCTCCTTGCCGGCACGTGGTATTCATTGTACTTTCTTGTCTGTTCAAATTCCCTTGTCGGTACGTAGAATTCATTGTACTTTTGTCTAAATATCTGATTTGTACCTGCACCAAATTTTTCTCTTTCTGGTATACAATTATTTCTGGATCTGACAGGGTAACCATGCAATAAATAATAAGAGTTCTTATAATGACCAAATTTACCACAATAGAAACACTTAATACTGTTAGTACACCTTTTCAAATAGTTAGTGTTTCTTACCGGAGCATAATATTTTCTGTGATTTTGAGAAGTAGCGTTAGTAACTATTGATTTTTTAAAACATTTAGTGCTCTCAACATCCTTAGATTTATCCATTGCTTCTCTAAGCTCCTTTTGAGTCTTTTCATGTAACCGTTCATTGGTACTAACGTTTATCGGTAGACCAAAATTCTTTTTGTGCATAAATTCAAGATCATTCTTAAAAATTTGGCATTCATTTTCAATAGAATAGATTTTCAAACAAGCTCTATCAAGCTCACACCTTGTATTATCCAATTCAATACTCAAGGCCTCATTCAAAGTTTCAAGATTTTTTCTTTTAAATTCATTATGTTGAAGATCAATAAAATCATTATTCAAAGCCTCAGTCGTATCCTCAATAGACTTAATTTTATCATACAACTTACTAATTTCAGATAAAGCATTTTTAAACTCAATAGTTTCAAAATATTTGTTCAAATTCTTTTTCTTGAGAGATTTGATAGTACTAAACTTCTTGTTTTCAAGAGTTGTAATATTTTGCTCTAGTTTAAAATTCTCTTTTCAAAAAACATAAGTAAGAGCAATAAGTATCTCAATAGCTTTATATGCATTCTCATCATTGCAAATAATATCAGACTCATGATTAGAACAATGACTATTAGGAGAGGTAGAATTAACAGTAGCACTTACAATATTAGAATCAAGACAATTTATATGATCTTTGTTAGCTAATAAATTCAAGCTAAACTAGCTCTGATACCAATTGTTGGCCCAGTAGAATACCCAAGAGGGGGGGTGAATTGGGTAATTAAAAAAATAATCAGAATAAAAGTAAATAAATCAAATAATTAATTTTATATCTAAATTAATTATTATCTTTACAACATAGTGGAATAATATTACACATCTAAGTGCACACCTAAATAACAAAAATAGCAAAGTAGTAACGCAGCACACAAAAGATATATACTGGTTCACCAAGCTACCCTTGGCTAATCCAGTCCCCTGAGCTTCACGGAGGTTGTACCCACTGAAACCAAGATCCCTTTAAAGGTAGGAACCAAACTCGCACACCGATTTTTTTGCAGGCTCAGAATCAATCTTTACAATATCCTTTTCCTAGACTAAGGAAAAACCTCTACTTTTTACAGGGTAAAGAATAACCTAATTCTTTTTAACACTAAGGCATAAGAATCAAAACCTTTCAAAAAACTCCAACTATCATTTTCATAGGTAAGGATGTAACCTTTACAAATCACTCACAACACAATTCTTATCCAAAAAGAATCACTACCTCAATCTCTTTAAAGGAAGAGACTGAAACCCAGTTACCCTTTATTTAATACCCCCAACGCTATTTAACCTATCACAATTCACCAATACAAAAATTGATAAGTAAATCTCACTCGGAGCTTCTACTACCCCAGATAAATAATAACTCATTTAATATCTCAACTAGTGATAAAAAAAAATGTGAGATACAAAAATCTAATTTTAACAAGAATATGGGTAACAAATTAGAGAACGTAATCAGATTCAAGAAATTATTTGTAAAAATATTTTCTTCAAAAATTAGAAACAATTTCAAAGATCAATTTTCAAATATAGAATAAAAATAATAATAATAAGCAATGTGGAAATATCTCACTCGGAATCCACAGAAATAATGATTAGAACAATGTAGTTTCAAATCAGGTATCAGCAAAAATTGATCGCAATTGATTCTCAAAATCACTCTTAGAAAAGCCTACAATATCGTAGAATGATAAACTCTTATAAAAGCACACAAATGATATAAACTCTTTTAACTCTTTCTATGAATGATTAATTATATAAGAAATTCGCAGGTCTATATATAGCAATATGAAATTAGCCTTTTAACGGCTAGTTTACATATGTCATGACAATTAAAAGCTTTTATAGACCCCTTATATCATAAGGACTTCATTTCGATTCAATTTCCACTTAAAAACAACTTTCAAATATCTCAATTAAACCCCCAAAGTATTTCTTAATCTTAATTAATAAGAATAAAATCTATTTCAAGTACTAAATTGAGAAACATTAATAGTTGATGAACCATATTAATAGGATTTAATTAATATATGAACCATATCTTAATTATAGAGAATATCCCTAAAATCTCCATCAAATCTCAACCAAAAACGGCTACTATTGGATTTAATCTCGGATAACACAATATCTTGAAATAGCGTATTTAGTCGACAGCCCAGTCGACTGGGAGATTCAGGATGTAACCAATGCTGTTCATCGGTCGACTGCCCGGTCAACTTATAGATTCAGAGAGTTGGTCTTTCTTTCACCAGTCGACCTATCAATCGACTTGTTGATTCAGAGAGTTCTGTTCTTCTTGGCTGGTCGACCTGTCGATCGACTTAGAGATACAGGATGTTATAGCTACTTGGTCTAGTCGACTCACCAGTCGACTGTTGTCTTCTGGATCTCTTATCTGAATACGTTTTTAACTCATTTTCTTTTACGTTTTCACCCCTTTAACCCTTTTCTCTCTTAAATATGCTCCACTAATATTCTTATATTTCATTTTAGTCATTCAAAATTATTTCTTCTTAATTCACATAGGAGCAAATAATTTAACTTAATAAATACACACATAAATGAGAAAATACATTTTGTGCCATATGTGTGTTCCTAAATGGGATATTAAGAGTTGAAATTTACATAGGTTGTTTTCCTTAATTTTGTCAAACTCTTAAATCTTCAATATCTTAAACTTCATTATTTAGTATCCATTTAATTTGTCATCTTCATCACTTGGAACTTTAAATCACCGAAACACTCAATTAAAACATTAGTTCCACCAAAACATCAATACTTAATTGTTCATTAAAATCTTAGGATCAACAATACCGATTTAATGCTCGAATCAAAGAGCGTATATTATCTTTCTTCTCCTTATTCTTCTCTAAGAGGTTGTCCTTCTTCGTCTTTAGCACGCTGCTGTAGGAATTGTGGAGTTAAATTTTTGCCCGCAGATCATCGATCTCTTTTTATGCCAACTTCAAGCGATCACGGAGTTCATTGATTTGGGATATCGCATAAAAATGGGTAGAATCAAGGGAGGCGAACACAACACAGGTGTCTTCGATAGCGCGAAGCTGTAGATGCTCTTCATCAAGAACCTTGGCCATCATCATGAGTTCTCGAAATCATTGCCCTAGTTTTACGTCTTTCTTCCTCTCACCCTAAATGACATCAAAAATATATGATGTTGAGGATGATGAGGCCATAACTGATATAAAACAGAAGAAAATAGAAGGAAGAAGAGGAGAAAAGACTAACAGAAGAGGAGAAAACGTGAAGAAATATCATGAGGCTATAGTTTTAAATAGCCAAACCAATGTCCACTAAATAACAAAAAAGGCAAAAACAAATTGTCAAAACATTTATGACGTTAGATACAAAAATGAAGACAATCAATATCGAAGGAAAAGGACGACGATTTCCAAGACTAAATATGACGGATGTTTAAGGCTAGTCATAATTACAAAGTACCACCATTACAAAAAAGATGAAAATAAGAATTGAAAAGACTACCAACCAATCAAACAACGCCCAATTGATTCACATCATTTGGCAAGGGTATAACACGAACCTCAGCAGCCACTGAGGTTGATTCGCTGAGCAGAGGCTGAATTAGGTAAGAAGCAACCAGAGATAGATTAGGACTGAACTGAGCTAGTTCAGAGACGGATAAAGCTTGGTTAGAAATAGGCTGAGTTTGGTTAGAAGAGAGCTGAGCTTAGTCAGGATTAGGATGAACTTGTGTAGAAACAGGTTGAATTGGGTCGGGAGTAGGGTAGGCTTAATCGGAGGTGAGCTAAATCTGTTCACAATCAAGATTCCTCGTTCTTGGCATTGGGCTGCGAAGACTTTAAGATGGTTTAAATGATCTTTTTCATTATTTGAGAATATAAGTATATCGTCAACATACAGAAGTCAGACATCATACCAAATACTTTGTCCATCCTTCTTTGGAATATTTGAGGAGCATTTTTTAATCCAAATGGCATAACTAGCCATTCATAATGGCCATTGGGTGTACTAAAAACAGTTAACGGAACATATTCTTTTGTTAATTTTATTTGCCAAAATCCACTCTTGCAGTCAAATTTTGAGAAAATATTTTTACCTTTGGTTCAATTGATTAGGCTTTCTTTATGGGGTATAAAATATCCATCAAATCTAGATTTTTTATTAAGCTTTTTATAGTTAACCACCATTCTTTCTTTTCCTCGTTTAATTTCAGAATGATTCCTAACCATAAAGGCAGGACTAGAGTGAGGACTTTTGCTTTCTCGTATTAGTTTTAGATTTAGTAGTTCTTGGATTTGTTCATTAAATTCTTTGATATCATTTTCAGAATATCTCATAGGTCTTACTCAGATTATATCAGCAGGATTGATTAATTCTATAATAGCGTAGGTTTTATCTATTTCCCATAAAGTGGTTGGATTTTCACCAAAATTCTTTGTAAGTTTTTCAAAAATATCTTTTGCAAAGAGATAAATACCACCACGGTTTTGCGTATAAACGATGTTTATGTTATTAAGGCGAGGTAATTTTATCCAGTGTGAGCAAGGTGTTAAAAATTCAACAATTTTTTGTGTAAAGCAGGTTTTCTTGAAAAAGTTTAAGAAATTATTTCCTAGTAGCATCAATACTCCCATTGTATTTTGTTGATATATTAGTGGGATTCTAATATATCGATCTCCAAATAGTATCATTATATTGGTAGCAATGATATTTAAGTCTAAAGGTTTTCCTTCAAACCCTTTTGCTTTTATGGTTAATTTTTTAGTTTGTTTCCACATCTTATGAGGTAACACATTTTTATTCATCAAGCAAATATCAGGACCAGTGTCTAAGAGACAGGGTATGTAAACGATGTTATTGTTAATAACAATTCCAATTTTGAAAAATATAGGATTTCTCATATAATTCTTGCAGCATGTACTTCTTCATTTCCTATGGTAAGCATTATTGCATCATAGGTAATTTTATAAGGGTAACAATGGTCAAGAAAATTATTTCCTAGTAATAATTCCATTTTTTCATCTTTATCTAAATGTATTGGGAATAACAATTATTTGTTTCCAATTATTAAAGAGATTTCAGCAGTATGTGTTATCATATGCTTGAATCCATTAAGATCTTTGCAGACATAAACTTCTTTTAGCATCTTTTTAGGCATTTCATCAGATATCTTATAAGGAGATATATGACTGACAGATGCACCAGTATCGATTAGGGCTTCTACTTCTTTTAAATTATTTCCATTGAAATATTTTACTTTGATCTTGTAGATTGGAACATAAACTTTCTTTTCTATCATTCGTCTATCTATAGAACATTATCCTATTTCTCCATCAATTATTTTTAAAGAAGAAATCCTTTTAAATTTTTCAAAGTTATTAGTGTCATCGAGATCGGGTAATATTCTTCTAGTTTTCCCAGAGTTGCTAAAGTCTGATAATCTAGTAATATTAAGATCAGGTTTTTTATTGATATTTAGTTTCCAATCAGTAGGCAAATCAATTTCTTGTACTAAGTCTGGTTTATAAATATTAGCAAATGGTTCGAATACTTTATCAATTTCGATGAATTCATGTTTCATGAATTTATCGCTATGGTGACTATTACTTAGAAAATACCCAACATGGTATGTTATGGAATAAGAAAATCTTCCTTCTTCCATAAAGTCTTTTCTAGCACATTCATGGGCAAGACTAAATATTTCATTTATTCTTGGTTCATGTAAGCTAACAGCATATTTTGGATATATTTTTATTCCTAGTATTCCTTGACTAAGGTTTCCATGAACAAGGCCTAGTAAGGCATCAGTTCGATCAAATATTCTATTGTCTAGAACAGCCGCTTTTATTGAAAAATTAATTCCTTCTCTAAAGCAAGATTTAAAAACAATTTGTATTCTACCAACATGTATATAGCCGATTTTATCTTTATCTTTTCCTATTTTTTCTAATTGTCTATTTATCATGTTTCTACTAATGAGTGGGATATTAATCTTTTCTTTTGATTCTTATGTATTAAGAGCAGCTTCGAATTAACATTCTCCGTAGTAGCAAATATTTTTTCTATTAAATTTATCCAAAAAACTTTTTCGAAATAGTTCATTGTTTCCAAATGTTCCTATCTTTTTAAGTAGTTTTCGATTAATAATTGCTTCAGCTCTATAATCACCCTCATTTTCGACAGTATCAATTGATATATCGTGATCAATACTCGGACTCACTTCCTGATTCATCACTAGTTTCTTCGAGATAGAAAAACTCTTCCTCTGTGTCAATTTTTGAAATATTATTTGTTTCACTGATATCAGATTCATCTTGTTCTAGGAATATTTTTATCTTAGCATTTTGTTTATTTTTAATGTTAGGACATTCATTCACATAATGACCTATTTCTTTACACGCCCAACATCTGCAGTTCTTAGTGGTATGAGAGCCCATTCATACTCATGAAAAAACTTATTATTTAGAATAATGGCTGCTATATTTAAAACGCAAGAAGAACTTCTGAAATTAAGTATTGGAGAAAGACTTGAACACTATAAAGATCTTTCTAACATTGCCAATAAAGAACTAGGAATAATACGTTTAGTTAATAAAAAGAAATATTTTAAGTTAGAAGATATGGAAGAAGTATTTGAAGAAATTATAAATGATGAAAAATTTGATAGAAAACCAAATAGTATTGGACTACCTAAATATCGTGATGTATACTTGCCAGAATCATCTCTGTTTGGATATAATGCTATAAATTGGTTACAAGTCTATAAACAAGAAACTTGTGAAAAACTTTCTTTAGTAAACTATGCTTTGAGCCAAATTGATCTTTTTAAAGAAGTTAAGGATTTTATAAAATGGAAAGTACTTAAAAATTTGCATGATCACTACACAAATACTGCAAAAATTGATTCAGACAATGAAGCTAAACCCTCAGGAATTTATGATAAACAAGATTCTATTTTTGATCACTATGATTCTGCCCAAAATGATACTGATTAAAAATGTTTATTGAAAAAATAGATGAAAACACAGAATTACCTAAGGGCCTTGCTATTATTACAAATAATCAAGAAAAAATACTGAATGCTGTAAATAATAATAAAATATTGATTGAAAATTTAAAAATCGAAAGAATAGGAATAAGAGAATACCCTATGCCATCCTATCGAAGAGCTTATGTTTTAAACACTGAAGATAATGAAATCTCGTCTCTAGACAGTAATGATGATATAGAAATATTAGAAGAATTAAATGTCCTAATGAACACTGAAGCAAGTACTAGTGGTGTTAGACAACCAGTCAACCTAACTACTACTGGTCAAAGTACACAAACAACTCAGCCTGTCCAACCAGAAACTACCAGTGCTGCAACATCACTTCCTCAAAGAAGAACAACTGATTTTCTAAATGACCCTTCGCTCTTTACTCCTCCATCGGTAAACGAAACATTTCCTGAAAATATAAACACGAATCCTACCTTTAGAGACTCTAGAAGAGGAATAGCAAATGCCAAAAAATAATTGCTTAGACAAAAATTTGAAGTACCTAAAACAGAAAATATTTCAGAAAATGGAATTTATTTGAATCTAGACAGTTATATGGGAAATTTCTCCTTAATGGAAGAAATAATTACTAAATGGGTAAAATCTCTTTATACCATAGCTATATTCATAAATGCAATTGGTCACGAAGAAATTACTGAAGATCCTTTTTCAAAATGGATACCAATGACTTTCTTAGGAAACGTCAGTAATTGGTGGACTAATTTAGGAATTGCCCTCAAAAATAAAATAAGATCTGGAATCATTACCACAAATCTTGATGCTGCTAGTACAGATGGTGATGTTGTAAAGGTCATTAGAAGATTTGAAAATGCTATTAGAAAAGAATTTTTAGGACAATTCTGGGATAGAAATGCTGAAGAAGTTAAAAGAAAAAATAGAATAAATGCTATAAACCATTTGATAAATATGAGAATCTGTAATATGTGCTACTTTGAAGTATACACTAATGAATTTGCAAAACATTATTATAAAGCTGATTTCAATTCCTATGAACAACAAGTCTATCTAGACAAGTATTTTTCTAAATTACCTGCTCAGTATGCTAGAGAATTAATAACAAGTTATAAATCCATACCAAACTAGCAAATGGAAGATTCTTTAGGAATAAGAATGGAATATGCCCAAAGACAAATAGGTATGTGGTGTGCTGCTGCTAAAAATGCTGAAATATATAGAAAAGACCATCAACTAGGACTCTGCTGTGATAACCAATCTGAAGCTCCTAAACAATTTGGATGTGCTGATATATTTCCTAGACAAAATAGAAAGCTATTTAAAAGAAATAAATATAAGCTAAAAAAGACATTTAAAAGAAACTTTAAGCCAAAGGCTCCTTTTAAATCAAAAAGATTTTTTAAGAAAAAATTTAATAAAAACCCTAAATCTCGATTAGGATAAAAACTGCTCAAGAAAAAATAACTAAGAACTGCAAATGTTGGGCGTGTAAAGAAATAGGTCATTATGCGAATGAATGTCCTAACATTAAAAATAAACAAAATGCTAAGATAAAAATATTCCTAGAACAAGATGAATCCGATATCAGTGAAACAAATAATATTTCTGAAATTGACACAGAGGGAGAGTTTTTCTATCTCGAAGAAACTAGTGATGAATCAGGAAGTGAGTCCGAGTATTGATCACGATATATCAATTGATACTGCTGAAAATGAGGGTGATTATAGAGCTGAAGCAATTATTAATCGAAAACTACTTAAAAAGGTAGGAACATTTGGAAACAATGAAATATTTCGAAAAAGTTTTTTGGATAAATTTAATAGAAAAAATATTTGCTACTACGGAGAATGTCAATTCGAAGTTACTCTTAATACAGAAGAATCAAAAGGAAAGATTAATATCCCACTCATTAGTAGAAACATGATTAATAGACAATTAGAAAAATTGGGAAAAGATAAAGATAAAATCGGCCATATACATGTTGGTGGAATACAAATTGTTTTTAAATCTTGCTTTAGAGAAGGAATTAATTTCCCAATAAAAGCGGTTGTTCTAGACAATAGAATATTTGATCGAACTGATGCCTTACTAGGCCTTGTTCATGGAAACCTTAGTCAAGGAATACTAGGAATAAAAATATATCCAAAATATGCTGTTAGCTTACATGAACCAAGAATAAATGAAATATTTAGTCTTGCCCATGAATGTGCTAGAAAAGACTTTATGGAAGAAGGAAGATTTCCTTATTCCATAACATACCATGTTGAGTATTTTCTAAGTAATAGTCACCATAGCGATAAATTCATGAAACATGAATTCATCGAAATTGATAAAGTATTCGAACTATTTGCTAATATTTATAAACCAGAATTAGTGCAAGAAATTGATTTGCCTGCTGATTGGAAACTAAATATCAATAAAAAACCTGATCTTAATATTGCTAGATTATCAGACTTTAGCAACTCTGGAAAAACTAGAAGAATATTACCTGATCTCGACGACACTAATAACTTTGGAAAAATTAAAAGGATTTCTTCTTTAAAAATAATTGATGGAGAAATAGGAGAATGTTCTATAGATAGACGAATGATAGAAAAGAAAGTTTATGTTCCAATCTACAAGATCAAAGTAAAATATTTCAATGGAAATAATTTAAAAGAAGTAGAAGCCCTAATCGATACTGGCGCATTTGTCAGTCATATATCTCCTTATAAGATATCTGATGAAATGCCTAAAAAGATGCTAAAAGAAGTTTATGTCTGCAAAGATCTTAATGGATTCAAGCATATGATAACATATACTGTTGAAATCCCTTTAATAATTGGAAACAAAGAATTGTTATTCTCAATACATTTAGATAAAGATGAAAAAATGGAATTGTTACTAGGAAATAATTTTCTTAACCATTTCTACCCTTATAAAATTACCTATGATGCAATAATGCTTACCATAGGAAATGAAGAAGTACATGCTGCAAGAATTATATGAGAAATCCTATATTTTTCAAAATTGGAATTGTTATTAACAATAACATCGTTTACATACCCTGTCTCTTAGACACTGGTGCCGATATTTGCTTGATGAATAAAAATGTATTGCCTCATAAGATGTGGAAACAAACTAAAAAATTAACCATAAAAGCAAAAGGGTTTGAAGGAAAACCTTTAGACTTAAATATCATTGCTACCAATATAATGATACTATTTGGAGATTGATATATTAGAATCCCACTAATATATCAACAAAATACAATGGGAGTATTGATGCTACTAGGAAATAATTTCTTAAACTTTTTCAAGAAAACCTGCTTTACACAAAAAATTGTTGAATTTTTAACACCCTGCTCACACTGGATAAAATTACCTCGCCTTAATAACATAAACATCATTTATACGCAAAAACGTGGTGGTATTTTTCTCTGCGCAAAAGATATTTTTGAAAAACTTACAAAGAATTTTGGTGAAAATCCAACCGCTTTATGGGAAATAGATAAAACCTACGCTATTATAGAATTAATCAATCCTGCTGATATAATCCGAGTAAGACCTATGAGATATTTTGAAAATGATATCAAAGAATTTGATGAACAAATCCAGGAACTGCTAAATCTAAAACTAATACGAGAAAGCAAAAGTCCTCACTCTAGTCCTGCCTTTATGGTTAGGAATCATTCTGAAATTAAACGAGGAAAAGCAAGAATGGTGGTTAACTATAAAAAGATTAAT
This sequence comes from Eucommia ulmoides, assembly GCA_016647705.1. Taxonomy (NCBI): domain Eukaryota; kingdom Viridiplantae; phylum Streptophyta; class Magnoliopsida; order Garryales; family Eucommiaceae; genus Eucommia; species Eucommia ulmoides. The sequence goes on along the minus strand of CM028327.1, from coordinate 31,227,958 downwards.
GAAAAATCTAGATTTGATGGATATTTTCTACCCCAAAAAGAAAGCCTAATCAATAGAACCAAGGGTAAAAAGATTTTCTCAAAATTTGACTGCAAGAGTGGATTTTGGCAAATAAAATTAACAAAAGAATCTGTTCCGTTAACTGCTTTTAGTACACCCAATGGCCATTATGAATGGCTAGTTATGTCGTTTGGATTAAAAAATGTTCCTCAAATATTCCAAAGAAGGATGGACAAAGTATTTGGTAAGATGTCTGACTTCTGTATTGTGTATGTTGACGATATACTTATATTCTCAAATAATGAAAAACATCATTTAAACCATCTTAAAGTCTTCGCAGACCAATGCCAAGAGCGAGGAATCTTGTTATCTAAAAAGAAAGCTGAAATAGGAAAACATAAAATAGAATTTTTAGGACTAATAATTGACGCCACAGGAATTGAAATGCAACCTCATATCTGTGAAAAAATTACTGCTTTCCCTGATAATCTAGAAGATAAAAAACAGGTTCAAAAGTTTCTAGGAGTTTTAAACTATGCTGAAACGTTTATTGAAGGACTAGCTAGGCATAGACAACCTTTTCAAAGACTCCTTAAAAAAGGTGTTAAATTTGAGTGGACAAAAGAACTTTCTGATAAAATAAAAGAAATTAAAAATCTTACTACTTATTTACCCAGGCTAACCTTACCTTCTGATGAAGATGATCTAATACTTGAAACAGATGCATCTAATGCCTACTGGGGTGTTATTTTAAAAACTGCTACTAGAAAAATTTGTAGATATACTAGTGGAACATTTACTGAAACACAACAACGCTACCACAGCAATCTAAAAGAATTACTTGCAATAAAAAAGGGAATAGAAAAATTTAGATATTTTCTCATTCCAAAAAAGTTCATAGTTGTTACAGATAATACCCAAGTCAAAGGATTTATATTCAATAAATTACCAACTAGTCCTGAATATAATAAAATGAATAGGTGGCAAACTTTTTTCCAGCACTATAATTTTGATGTTATTTATCGTAGTGGTAAACAAAATGTTCTTGCTGACTTTCTATCCAAGGAAGGTCATGAAAACTGAAGAAATCCCAGAAATCTCAATCGAGATCCCCTTAAGCATTGCTGAGTTAATGGAGAAATATTGTTCGCAAGGACACTATTTCCTCAGTGCTGTTGAGGAACTGATCCATTTGCACAAAAACAAAAGTGTTAAAAGAATAAAAGAAATGGAAGGCCAAGCCTCCAGTGTTAAAAAAGATGATTGTTCATCCAGTGCTTCAAAAGATGATGATAAAAAGGATGATTGCTCATCCAGTGCTCCAAAAACTGTTGACTCTAAAACTCCAATAAGCCAAGTCATTGATGACCTGCAGAAAGCTACTCTTATTCGCTCTCCCAATCAATATGTTGATCAAATGAAAAAAACAAAGGAAACCCTTGAGATTCCTAGCTCTCCTATACAAAAATTTGTCCCTTTCATAAGACTCCCACAAAATCCTGTTGTCCCAGAAAAGAAACTCACTAAAGTAGCCTCCTTTTCTTCTAAGGCCAAAAGTAGCATGCTCAAATGTCTAAATGAAGATTTTTACCAAAAGTACATTGATAACCTCAAAATTTCTTATTAGATTCGAGTAAATAAAAAATCTAATATCTATCATTTCCATGAAGGAAGATATCCTAGAATGGCCTGCTTACCAGAAACCCCTGCTAAAGAAATAGAAAACATGTTTGATTTTAGATATTTAGACTTTGTTATCTCTGACCCAAGAACCAGTGCTGAGAAAGGATTGCCAAAGAAGGTGCAAGAAGCTATCAAAAGCTTCCGTGATCAAAGAAACCAACATACCATTCTGATAAAATATTTTAGTGCTGCCCTCGAAAAAGAACATGACTCTTATCATATTGTCCAGTTGTCAAAAAAGCGTGCTAATCTGATACCTGAATATAACCCTAATCAAGTGTTTAAAAGAACACCTGAGCTCCTAGAAGATGGAAAACTTGAACATTTTATTGCTACAAAGAGAGCTTTAGGTTTTTATGTCTTGGAGAAAAAACTAAAAAAATTCATCGAATGGGATAAAGGGTATGTTTAGCCTATGAGCACTGATAGCCTGCTAATATTAACCACTGAGTGTAGCCAATTTTATGGTGCCGCAAAAGCTTCTGCTATAAAATGGTTAGAAATGATACAAAATGTGAGATTCTCTGCAAACCCTACTGTTAAAAAACTAACTTGCCAAATGCTCAAACACGCTGAAGGAACCTGTGATTATTGCAAAGAGACTGTTGAAAAGAAGTTAGCTTGGGCAGACATCCATGGTGAAAGTGACGAAGAAGTGCTTGTACTGTAAAAACGTCTCAATGTAGACACCCTAGAAGAATGAAGAAAATCACGTGCTAAAACATTCTGGTCAGACAAAAGGGACCCATATGTATGTAACTGTTCGTTTACAACAAAGGTCACTATGCTTGTCCAAAAGCGTCGGCGCTACTGTTTCGATACTATGCTACTATTGTGCTGAAACTATTTTACTATTTACCTTTTGAAAAATGGTGATTACTTTTGGTAATAATGGTACGAACCTTTATCTTTTATTTTGTAATCTTTAAATGTAATTTGGGTTCCGTAGCTATATAAACGGACTCAAACCTTTTAATGAGGCAGAGTTGAACAACCTACCTTTGAAGTCTCCTATAAAAATGTGCTTGTAAACCTCTCTCAGGAGGAAAGTTTGTGATATATTATGAAATAAAGTGTTTAGTGTTTCAAAAATATGTGTTACGTTTTCCTTAGCATATTTACCCACATCACCTGTGAAGATCCTATCCTATCTTTTATTAGAACTTAGAGCGACTTAGGCTTAGTATGGTGTCTGGAGTCCTTCAGCCCTGTTTGCCAAAGTTAGGCGTTTTTGGGTACCGTGGATTGACACTGGAATACTGAAGCAGCCTTTGAAGGCTACGGTCGTGGGTTTTAAAAGAAGACGTGGTGGACCCGCTACAGGTATAAAGTAAAGCTTGGTAAGGAAGAGGTATACATATGACGAAGCCTAAATATTTTTATCGTAATATTTGCAAATGAGTACTCTGTCTTTTTATAATAAAAATTCCCTTACCAGAATCCTCTCAACATGAATAAGAAAGAATTTGTGAAAACAATTCATACCTGCTTTTGAAAATATTGAATTAGGAACGTCCGAAGACGTTATTAAATTTTATAAAGAAATCGAAGCTCTACAACGTGCTTATCTTACTTTTGTTGCTAAAAAACCCTTAATACAACTTTCTGCAAATATGGAAATAGCTTATGCTCAGATACAGAGAGATAATATTGAAAGAAGAAGTGATGATAGAAAAATAGAAATACTAAATAAAATTCGTAAATACTTGCTTGAAATAATAGAAATTGATAACCCTACAAAAGGAGTATAATGAATGATCAAGTTTTTCTAGACAAGTTTATGCTTGCTTTTGATGAATTAATTATTGGAACGAAAGATGATGTTTATGAGTTTTATGACCAAATAACTTTTGCAATAAAAGGAATGGAAAGAATGATGGATTTAAATCATGCATATTCTGAAATCCCTTCTATAAATGAATCCTTTATTAATATCAGATTAAGTAATTTAAGAAAGGTTAATTTACTTTCTGCTATTCATCAATACTTGAAAACTTTGATAGCTAGTAATTATGGAGACTATTGCCCTGATGGGGCATTACGTGTTAAAAATGAATTATTTGTTGAATTTTATTCTGTTGGATATTCCACTGTCGGCTCCTCTGACCCTATAGTGGTATCAGAGCAAACCCCGTATTCTCAATATGTAAATCTAAGTAATATAAACAAACAATATGGCACACACATTCAACATAACGAAGAACAATCGCAAACAAAACACAAACTCAACTAAACAATGTATTCATAAATTATATTAATAATCCCTATACAACCTATGTTTAGCCAATGGTCATAACCATACAAAGTAAAATGGCATAAACATGCTCAACAACTAACAAAATGAAGAAAACAAAGAGAAGAAACGAGTGACTTAGCCAATATCTGAAGAATAGCCGCTAGAACCATTGAACGATCGTTTTCCTCTTCATCCTTCACCTCGGGTTGAGAGCTCTCCCTCAAAAATCCCTTATCCTAACTCTAAATATGGCCTAATACCTTAGGGGCCAAAGAGATCGGAAAAGAGGAGGAGAGAGGGGTATTTATAGGCTCAAAAATATCTAAACTGTGCAGAGGCCACTACCGTGGCGGTGGGATTTACTACCGTGGCGGTGGGTATGTCGGTTCACTGTTCGCCTAGGTAGTGGAGTCAGGGGTGGCTGTAGAAAACTTTCTGCTGGATTTTCGCCTAGGTAGTGGGCTGTCAGTAGCCTATTTTTGTTTTCTCTACTTCTTCACCGCCTAGGCGGTGGTCTGGACACCTAGGTGGTGGGCCCCTTTTCAGAATCTTGTTGTCTTACTTATTTTTCCACCATTCTCTGACCGTTCTCGATACGAATTGATCGTTTATGCTCTGATTCATACCTTTTTACCACATGCACCTGTTTTAATACAAAATAATAAAAGCATATTAAAACATATAAAAATAACTATAAACATACTCGAAAACTAATAAATTCAGTTTGAAAATATATAAGTAATTTACACCTATCACGAGGTCTCATAATGAAAGCTTGGTTATCAAATATAAGGATGGTAGGTCAACGATAGTCGTTACCTCACCTACTCCCCTTTCCCATACTCAAACATGATTAACGTATATGGGAGCACATACAACATTCACGACAATTAAGTATGGAATGTGGAGAAGATCATGGCAGAGATGGTTACCAGGGTTACGACCTATATGCAAAAGGGAAGGAGGTATGACAGGTGTTGATCCTAAGATTTTGATGAATAATTAAATATTGATATTTTTGGTAGAACTAACGGTTTGATTAAGTGTTTCAGTTTATTAGTTCCAATGGAGATATTATCATGAAGTAATTGTAAAAGATGCAGAGATAATACCGAGAAGATAACATTATGAAGAAATTGTGAAGGATGTAGAGACGGATACTAAGAGATTGAAGATTTTGAAGAATCTAGGTAAAAATAACTCTAATATATTTTTACTTTTAATGTATCTCGATTAGGATCACACATGACACGAAAATAATTTTATGTTTATGTGTATTTTGATAGGATCCTAATTAGTGAAATTATTTGCTCCTATGTGTAATTGAAAAAGAAATAAAGATAATTGATTAAAATTGATTTTAAGATTTTAGTGGAGCTAACGGAGAAAAGAAATCGGTTAAAAGGGTGAAAATGTCCAAGAAAATAATTAAGGAGAAGAGTTCCAACATGGGTAGTCGACAGGTAAGTCGACTTGTGCATAAAAGAAGAAGTCTCTGAATCTCCCGGTCGACAGTTAGGTCGACCTATGCTTAAAGGATGATCTCTCTATATCTCTAAGTCGACATATAAGTCGACTTATAAAAGTCTCTGAATCTATAGGTCGATGAGTAAGTCGACTTATGATGATGGAATTTTGTTTTAGGCTATATCCTGAATTGGGTGGTCAACCGATGGATGTGTGTTTGTCGACTGATGGCCAGTTTCGGATTTTGAGGATTTTGTGGATTTTGATTTAAATACTAGCCATTAACTAGCCATTATTTGTTTACTTGGTTGAGAGATTTTAGGGATATGTATATTTTAAAGATATGATACTCCTATTTGAATATCCGTATTGATATGGTATGTATATTTTAAGTATTTCTTAAATTGGTACATTTAATTCTTTCTATCCTATTGATTTGAGTTTGAGAAATATTTGAGGGACTAATTTGAATGTTTTGAAAGTTATAATTCAGTCAAATATGCGTAAAATGAAAGGATTCAATATATGAGATCTATAGGTGTTTTTTAGATACTTATCTCGTGAAAACTAGCCGTTATAGGACTTGTTTCAAGTGGCTATAAATAGACATGCGGATTTATCAAGAACTATTCAATTCATAAGCTTTTATAAGAGTAATCATTCTGATATTATGTTGTGAGATCAATTATTGAGGAGTTCTTGAGTTAAAGCGCTGATTGTGTAAATGTTACCGAGTTGAGCTGTCTAGCATTCCAATTTATAATTCTTCGATGTTATCCAAGTGAGATCTTTACAAATTATTAATATTTACTGCATATTTATTTTTCTATATTTGTTAGGTTGATAAGATCTTGATGAAATCGTTTTTGAACTTTAAAAGCATAAAAATCTTTTAAAATAATTTGTGTGATAATCTAATTACGTACTCAATTTTGTTCTATCCGTATTATTTCTTAATCAGATTTTTGTTTCCTCACTTAATTCTATTACTAGTAATTATCGGGACATTAATTGAGTTTAAATTGATTTGAGGTAGTAGAAGTTTTGAGTGAGAAAAACTAATCAATTTTTTGTAATTGGTGAATTGTGTGCGGATTAGAAACTATTGGGAGTATCTAATCAGGGGTAACTAAGTTTCAATCTCTTTCGATAAAGAGATTGAAGTGTTAATTCTTCCTTGATTGAATTTGTGAGTGATTATGTAAAAGTTTCATCCTTACCTGGAAAAATGATAGTTGGAGTATTTTTGTGAGGTTTTGATTCTTTAGCCTAAGGTATAAAAAGAATTAGATTATTCTTGAGCCTGTAAAAAATATAGGTCATTCTTGAGCCTATAAAAAGTAGAGGTTATTCCTGAATCTAGAAAAAAGAATTTGCAAAAGTTGATTATGAGCTTATAAAAAGAATATTTGTGAGGGTTTGGTTCTTATTTTTAAGAGGATCTTGAGTTTTATGGGTGCGAATTTCCGTGGGGCTCGGATGACTGGATTAGCCAAGAGTAACTTAGTGAACTAGAATATATCGTAGTGTACTGCTTTATTTATTTTACTTATATTATTGTTTAGTGTGCACCTAGTTGATAACACATATCCACCTTTATAAAAAAAATAATTAATTTTAAGATAAAATTAATTGTTTGAATTTTTGAAGTGTTATTATTATTCTGATAATTTTTTAATACTACACAGTTTACCCCCCTCTTGGGTAGCTTACTGGGCCAACAACAGGAAAATCTCAATATTACATTCATATTATATTCTTAAGCTTTTTATCTCTCCAATGGCAGTCTGATCTCTTTGGCCGATACCACATCAGTGTCCTCCCATAAAACTAATTGGTATTGCAGGTTGAATTGTAAGTTGTAGAAATTTCTAACACGTGAGAAACTATTGCACGTCTTGAATTTTTTTTGGCAACATCAGACATCAAAATATCTGATGAGGCATAATGGAGTCAATGGATCCTAGCTTACGTTTGACTCTATTGGTGTTGACCAATACGAAGTCCCGATCATTGGAATAGTGCAAGACTTCACAACATGGTACCATCTTTGTTTAGATAAGGTTAACTGAGTCCGGCTAATATAGCAAAGACATTGACTTGGACATGACACCCAAATCCAAGCTTTCGCTTGGCTCACCTTGAAAGGGATAAAAAAAACCACCTTTATCAGAAGAGGCCGACGTCCTCGTCGGAGGGTTTTTGTCCCGGTACTTCTTAATTTTTTTCTCAAATTGCCAAAGGGTCACATCCTTCTCCCAATTAGCATTAGCATCTATTGACCACCCATTCCACTTAATCAGGAAATGGGTCATTTGTTTCTTATTGCCCACACCTTTGGTCTTATGATCCATGATTTTCTCTAATTCCTTCTCAAATGTTTACGAATTACAGGTGGCGCTCGTCTCACCTGTTTTCTGCCCAAGTTCTGTAAGTATTCTTTGAATGGGTTTAGAAAACTTCCATAAAAAGTAGGGCGGATCTTCAACAGATCCGACGAAATGAATTTTGAGACAACGATTGTATTTAGTTCATACAATACTCTGTGATCAGCTAAACCATAAAACAGTTCTGAATTCTCATACTTGATATGAGAGAGAGAGAGAGAGAGAGAGAGAGAGAGAGAGAGAGAGATGTTTGCAACTGAGATGAGGAGTTAGGCTTCAATGTACTCATCATCACGTTTTTCATGGCTGTAATTTGAATTCCCATCGGAGCATCAATTGACGATCGACAGAGATGGAAACTTGATGCATGTGCGGCTGTGTGATGCGGAGAAGACAACTGTGAGAGAGATGAGTGTGAAGCGGCAAGAGGCATGGGAAGGAGCGCGCAGAATCTGTATAGGGTGTGAGATATAGGAAGTAATTAGGGTTCGTCAGATCCAGAAAGCTCTGGATCTGTTGAAGTTAGGCTAAAATGAATGACCAATTGGGGTAGATTAGTTAGAAGGTATGTAAGAATACAAAGGGGTTAAAAATAGAATAAGATTAAAAAATAATTAATCATTTTTCGTATCTAATTTTAGTTTTATTTTTATTTTATTTTTTTACTTTGATTTATTTTTTAATTAAAGAGGTCACCAAATTTTGGCGCAAAAAAATGACATTATTTTTTAAATTTAGCGATATATGGATTAGCAGCAATTAAATAATTTCACACTAAAAACATACTATTAATAGGTATTGTTTAATTGCCGCTATTGACCATTTTTCTTGTAGTGTTAGCTTATGAGTTCACCGCCTTGATTTTACTGGGATTTTTCACCAAATCCAACTTCAAGTTACCAACTTCTCGATTAGAAATGAAGTTGGGAGTTGCACTAGTATCGACCATGGCCAACACCTCACAACTATTAATTGATGCCTTCACATACAACAAACTCCAATGTAGTGAAGGAAAGTTTTCGGAGCAGAGGGTACTGAGAATTTATAGGGGGTTGACTCGAGTTGGGGAATCATTGACGTCATCCCTTGAGTCTTCAACAACTATGGCATTGATTTTCTCCTTCCTGGGACAATCCTTCATACAATGGGGTCTGTTACACAAGAAGTAACTCTGGTTCTTATTGTCTTTGAACGGGGATTGTCTATCACCATTGGACTTATTTTGGGAATCCCCCGATTTTTTTTTCTTTTTCTGGTTACAAGATTTCTTCTTCCCATGTTTAGAGTTTCCATTCTTCTCCTTGTCCTTCCTGTCGAATGAAGACTTTTGTCGATCACCATTGTTAGTAAGTTTGTAGTTTACAAGGTTGTTTACCGCAATTATTGTAGCAGGCAAGTCGTGCACGCTTTGTCGCCTTCTTATGCCCATGATTACAATCCCAACATGAAATTTGCAGGCTTATCCCTATCATACATGTTCTTTATATCCATCATCATCGAAGTAAAGCTCTTCAAGTAATCATGGATGGTACCAGTCTGTTTTAGATTTTTTAAGGACTCCCAAGCAACCCATGATGTGTTGTTGGGCAAGAATTGCTATTTCAATTTCATCTTCAGTTCACCTCACTCCATAATCTGAGTTTGGCTAGTATCATAATCATGTGTCTACTATAATAATTAAGCATTGTTGCATAGGCATGTGTTGGATATTGTCACATGCTCAAAATCTAAAAAATGTGTTTCCTTGAAGTACTATTAGGCACCCCACAGAAAATTCTATAATTCTTCGGAATTTCTAGCACTAGAGAGAATGGTCTTGGCTCCGGTACCTTGATCTTCGCTAGACCATCTCAGCTTCCATGTCCACCAATGACCTTCTTTAAAATTGAGAATTGTTTTTCCACATGTCTGAGATTTATTTTACAGACATCAGCCAATACGAACATATCCTTCGCCATGGTCTTAATTTTGGATATAGTATCGCTGTAGAACTATTCAAACTAAATTCAAAGGTTCACAATGTTAATCCTAATTTTAGCATCCTGGACGAACTAATTTACTTTGTTACCATTCATAGGCACAGCGATGTATTCCTCTAGTGCTTCAGGTCGACCCTTCACGTTTGATAAAGAGGCCATCTCGTCGCCTTGCGCTAATACCCACTATCACAAGGTTAACTTTTTATTTTTAAAATTTAACCTTGTGATGACATGATTGTCACTACAACCAGTCAGCCAATTGATGTTTCCTACAATACAACACAATACACAAAAAATACAGAACACAACTGATTATACACATACACAAAAAAATTTCAGGCAAACTCCAACCTTGTATTAACTCAGGAACAAGAAATCAATGTCTATAGTTTTGATCTAGTTCATAGGAATAATCATCTGTTGAACTAGACATGTAGAACATGTATTTAAGGATCGAATAATAGTTGACAACCCCAACTACATAGGCATGGAAACATGACACTTCTTTGGATACTTGTCCTAACTACAGTACATCAATTACATTGCCTTATCTACACAGATCCTTAGTTGGTACATATCACATGATATGCTCATGCTATATTCTTACACACTTATCTTTTTTGTAATAGCTTCCAGGTATTTAGTTATTACCAATAAGTGTCAGGCATATGTTATGTCCATCTTGTTATTACGTTCCAAAAATATGTCGCCGCTCATCAACACTTCACCATGCTACCAGCATGGTTTTGATCAGACTGTGTCTTGAGGGCACATTTCGGTAGCTTGACCTCGTGCTAATACTTTCTTGGTTTCATGTCACGCATTATGAGATCGTTCCTAGCATTGTTCTTAGGATGTTGCTCCTAGCATTGTGCCTATGATCGTCTCGCCTTGATTTGGCGATGCCCGATATCCCCAAACACCATTCAACAATGCCCAAATATGCCTATGCATGCCGATGCATGTCAACGCCCTTAAACGTTAATCCTAGATGTGTGCCTAAGGTCATCTTGTGCGTTACCTCAATGTCACCCAATGTCTACTAGAATTGATCCATGATACCCTATTTCGTCGATGCCTCCACATCACAATTTTCCATCTGTGTCAAGAATCTTGGGTAAGCCTTTCCTACAACTTTCCATTATGCTTTGGTCCTTTGATACATGTTACCTTGGTGTGTTGATGCCCTTTAGCATGCTTAGGGTCTATGCTACGCCGAGGGTTTGGAGGGAGGAGTACCCTCTTTATAATACTTTAAACAAAAAACTCAAGCAACACCAATGGGAATCAAAATGACCGAGGAGGCAACATAGAGTCAATAGTGGGGCCTAGCCCATGGTTGACTCCATTTGTGTAAATCGATGCTAAGTCTCGATCCTTAGCATAACACAAGATTTTAATATGGAAACATTTTCATTTAACCAAGGTTAACTGAGTTCGGATAACATGGCAAAGATATTGACTTGGACATGACACCAAAATGCACATATCAGTCTGGTAGACCTTTATGGGGCTAACTATAAGACCCTATTTTTTTTATTGTTTATTTTTATTTAAGATGCGATTTCGCACATTCAGGAAATTATGGGGTAGATGGTGTTATAGTTTTTAATTTAAAATTTGAGAGGTTAATTAGCAATTTTCAAAATGCAAATTGTAAACTTTTGGACTTAAATGATTTCAAATTTTTAATTAGGGGGAGATTTATGAAATTAAAACTAAAATAACATATATATATATATATATATATATATATATATATTCATACATACATTTATGAGGACGTGAAAAAAGAAGAAACACAGAGAAATCAGAGAGAAGAGAGACGTGGGCGGTGGGTGATCCTCATTGTTTTCATCGCCGGTATGTGGGTGGTGAGATCCGACGTTCCTGTCGTTGTTTGGGTGTGTGTCGTCGTCAAATTTCAAAGACAGAGAGAAGGCGGTTCACCCCGGTGGTTGTGTGATCGTCGTTCGTCTGGTGGTGCGTAATCATTGTTGTCATTCAGTAAGGGCGTATGGGTGTGTCATTTGTTCGTAATAGTGGTTGTGGGTATATGTAGGTGGTTGTTGACGTTACACGTGTGTGTGGTTGTTCGCCGATGGTGTGCAGACGGTATGGGGGTGCCGTCGAGGTCGTCATGTGTGTGTGTGTGTTGCTTAACTTTTTCGGCGGTGTATGGGTGTTGCTGGGTACGGATGTGCTGCTACAGTATGTGTGTGTGTATTCCTCTGTTTTGATCCAGAGTGCATATGTGTATGTGTTTGTCACCGGCATCTGTGTGTGAGTATTGCTGTTGGTCAGATTTCCCGATGAGTATGGGTGGGTTTCAGCTGTGTATATGTATGTGTCGTTGATGGTGTGTGTATGTGTTCCTCTGTCTGTTTCAGCGAGGGATTGTGTGTTCTATGTGTGTGCGTGTGTGTTCAATTGTTACGGTGGGTATGTGTGTTGTTCATCAGTGTGTGTTGTGTGTGTATGAATATTTAGATAGGTATGTAGGGGGTCATTGGAGTTGGTGAGGAGAGAGAGAGACGGTCGGCTGAAAAACTAAAAAGTAGAACAGAAAAAGAGAACCATCGCCGCCGCAGTGAGAAGTCAGTGAAACAGAAATTAAACCTGCAGAGCGTTTGTCGCGGCGGTGAGTAGATGGCCGCGACAGTGAAGCTTCAGTGAGCAGAACAGAAAACGAGAAAGGTGTTCTCTTAGGCGGTAGATCATTCGCCTCGGTGGTGGGGCTGGGCGCAGGAAAACATAAAATGAAGAAAAAAAATAAAATCTAATATCCAATCTCTCGGTAGGCGGATGATTCTGGACAGGTAGAATTCTGAACTCTCTTAATATGTGTATTTAATTGTCTCATGGTGTGATGATGAAATTATTTGGTAAATTGTTGTGACATTTTACCTGTTTAATCACATGAAATAATTTGGATGATGTGGAAATTATGTGACAAGCATGCTACTGTGGTTTATGTGTTATATTAATTAAATGCATGTATTAGAGGGGTTGGAGTTCTACTGAACATTAGCTCACAACCCTATAGTTTTTGGTTGCAGGGTTGGCGAGGACAAAATGACGAAGAGACTTTTATTTAAATTTCCATTCGTAATAATTGTATTTATTTATTATTTTAAATTGAAAAATGAAAAGGAGAATATTTGCAGAAGATTATTTATTTAATTCTTTCAAATTGATAAGAAAGGAAAAGTAAGAGAGGAAGTAGGACACGATGGATAAATTAGTTGAATTTTATTTTCTATATTTTGAAATAGTTGTATTGTATTAATTTGTATTATTACTAGGATTATAAATGGATGGATATAAATTGGAGGAAACGGTAATTATAATTATAGTAGCCGGTTGTAAAATACCTTAATTTTGGTATTATTGAATATTTGATTTTAATATAATTAAATTAAGATAAATGATTTAAATAAAATGGTGGGAATTGGGGTTTTAAATTATAAATTCGGTAATAATAAATTTTGCCGCGACATTGAAATTAAAAGATGTTTTTTTTTAATAAACGAATTTCTAAGTTCTTGTTGCTATATATATGTATAATTTGCGGATTAAATAAAATAGATGATTGATTTTATTTGGTTGTATTTAAATGGGGATTATTATATTTAATAATTACCGTCGTAAAATCGTTAACAAAAATTATCGCCAGTATTAATAATAGTTATTGAATTCTGTAGATAAAAAATTTTGGTCAGTTGGTTTTAGGTAGAATTCTCTATAGGAGAAACCATAGTAGCGACCTTGGGAAACGGGGTTGTAACAGGTTGGTATCAGAGCGGGGTTTGTGACCGTCCTGAGGCAAGGTTATACCCATCATTGCGAGGTCTGTGACTACCCTGAGACGGGGTTATGATACCCATCATTGATAATAAATTGTTTAATATGAAAATAATAATTTTAGTAGAAATTGCAAAATAAAAGTGAAAAAAAAAAAGAATTACGGTAAACAATTCATGGGACAATTAAATTGTAAATGGTAAGCTTTGATCAGCTAACTCTAAATTTAATCTGGTGATTGTTTACGTGTTACAATTGACTGGAACTGTAATGACTCCTACTTGTATACCTGTTTGGTTGATTATGTGAAACTTTTGGTTAGCCAAATTGCATAATTTGATCCCTGTAGTTTCAATTTGATCATATTAAATTATTAGTATTAGCATTGACTTGACAAATTGGAACTGATATTAAATTACGCTTTGTAATATTTGCATAAACCGTGATGTTGGAAAAATTTAGTCGATTAAGTGATAAAATTCTCGAAAGTTTAAAAGCGAAACGTTGGGCATTTTATTGGTACTAATATGTGATAGTGAATGAACTTCAATGTGTGGTTATAGATAAAAATATTAATATCTAGTGGTGGGGTTAATAATATACATATAGACGTTGACGTCTTCGTTATGTTTTTGGGGGATTGGACACTTGCACCAATGTATTATGACCATTATTTCACTTTGGTCCCTATCATTTTAAGTTTGAACATATTAACATCTAAGCTGGCGGTTGATGACTTAAATAAGACTGGGTGAGTTCCGTGTTAGTCGTGGACCATTGAAAAATTGTCGCTAAATTTGAGTTATTAATGTAAAGGTGTATACTGTCTTTTATATAAATCATGAAATTATATTTTTGTATTAAATTATGGAAAAAAAAAAAGGTGTTAATAAAATAGACGGTTTTACGATGAGTCATGGATCAAGTAAAATTTTAAAGGGTGGAAAATGATTTTATTATCTTGCTATGCCATAGTAGTTTCTTCCCGAAAGGGATGTTGTTTATCTGCTGGGCAAAGTCCGCCAAAGCGTTATTTATCTACTAGACAAAGTCTGGCAAAGTGTTGTTGTGACCCGTTAGGAAAGCAAATCCTACGGGTGGTACGGTACCATTGCAACTCTCGATCGTGAAGTTAAAACGATCCTATGGCTAGCAGGAGGTGGTGTGCGGTATTTTATTATACGATAAACTGCTTGGATTGTTTGGTTTAAATATATATTTTTTAAATGAATTGGTTGGTTTAAATATATTATTTTAAATGGGTTGACGTAAATGTTTGAATTGATGGATTTAAACTATTTGGATCAGTTGACTTAAAATATTTGGATGGAGTATGAAATATATTATTTCATGGGTGGCAATGGAACTGGATTTTCAACTCGGTATGTAGTTATATATTATAATTTGAAAAGTGGTGTTTAAAAAAAATACTTGATCCATAAATTCTTTTTATATTATAAAGGCAGCATGTGCACTGTCTTCTATATAAATTTATAAATTATATTTTCATATAAATTGTGGAAAGTGTGTTTGTTAAAATGGACGATTTTGTGACTTATATAGATCAAGTAGGTTTTAAATATAGAAAATGATTTTTGTCTGACTATGCCATAATTGTGATCCCGTCAGGAGGGCATATCCTGCAGGATGATTTTGACCTGTCCGGAGGATTAGTCCGGCAGGTGGTTGATTATTATGACCTGTCCGGAGGATTAGTTTGGCAGGTGGTTGATTATATGACCTGTTAGGAGGGCATGTCCTGCAGGTAGTTGATTGTGGACCCGTTAGGAGTGCAAATCCTGCGGGTAGCTGGCCCTACCATTGGGGACATATAATGGCCTTGTCACTGATAGTCAATTTAGCTGGCACAGTCGTACAAGTTACGATTGCTAGTCACCGTAGATGGCACAGTCGTACAGGTTGCAGTACCGTCGTAACTCTCGATCGTGAAGTAAAAATGATCATATGGCTAGCGAGGAAGTATGTTATTTTATTATATACACATAAGTTGATTAGTTGATTTAAAACTAGTTCTATGTTAAAAATATTTGGTTGAGATTTTAATATTAACGGTGCGTTGGTGATATTTTGTTGAGATTTGGATACAGCCGGTGTGGCTACAATTTATTGGAGAGAGAATTTTGATAAAAACTTGATCCATAAAACACTTTTATACTACGAAGACAGTACACCGATAAACATAATTCGGTTAGATATTGGTTTACTACTAACATTAAACGGAGTCGGAATGTAGGGTCATTGGGATTTCATGGGGAAATGATAATCTTAATTATCCTTGAGTTGATGAGTATGTTAGAAATTTCTTGATATGATATTTTTATATACAGTGACTATTGACTTTTTATGACATATCGAATTTTTGTAGTTGGGACGTATTTATGTATTTCGATACATATTTATATGTGAACTGAGACGTATTTGAAGTGCTTGGCCTTGTCAGGGACTTGATTAAATGTGGAGGCATGAAGGAAATTCTTATAGATGATCCGTTTGACGTAATTTCATACGTATTTATGTGGTTTGGTGATATTTATGTGTTTTGAAAGATGTTTATGTGATTTTGACGTATTGCGGGAAATTTATTATTTAAAGTTAGATTGTGGGAATTTTTATAAAACGTTTACGAGATTGTTGAAATTTTTGATATAAATATTGAGATTGATGAATTTTTGTCCCACGGGCCAGTCCACGTGGAGTTTCGGTTATCTGTTGCTTATGATACAGGGTGCGACTTTGTTGGTTGAAATATCAGATATAAATATTGTTGTGAATGGATTGACTGGAAATATCAGATGAAATAGATAAAGTTGGTTATGAAAAAATTACTGTCGGAATGAGATAGACCCAACCCACTGAGACTACCAAGATATTTTAAAGATATGTTGTATTTATTGTTGTTTTTATCAGAGTAGCGCAGTGGAAGAATTTGGAAACATGGGATTCTTCGATAGTTGGTTGTCTGTGCTAGGTGTTACCGACCAAAGTGCACCCTGTTTGTTGGTTATTGGATATAATGTGGGCCACTGCGAATGAAAATGTTGCGATGTGTGGAAATGATTTGATAGTTAAGA
The DNA here is from genome assembly GCA_016647705.1 of Eucommia ulmoides. Lineage (NCBI taxonomy): Eukaryota > Viridiplantae > Streptophyta > Magnoliopsida > Garryales > Eucommiaceae > Eucommia > Eucommia ulmoides. The sequence continues at coordinate 31,211,310 of CM028327.1, read as the reverse complement.
ATTATGGGTGACTTTCGGTTATGAGACCCTACATAAAAGACAGTTGTTCTAGAATCAAATGTAACTAACATGACCATGTGGTGTGAATCTGAAATGTTATTGTTTTGACCAAAATTTTAATTCCTTTTGTTTTGAATGAAAATTTTGGGACAAAATTTCTTTTAGGAGGGAAAGGTTGTAAGACCCTGTATTTTTTTTATTTTTTTTAAGACGCATTTTCGCACATTCAGGAAATTATGGGGTAAATGGTGTTATAGTTTTTAATTTAAAATTTGAAGGGTTAATTAGCAATTTTCAAAATGCAAATTGTAAACTTTTGGAGTTAAATGATTTCAAATTTTTAATTAAGAGTATATTTAAGAAATTAAAACTAAAATAATATATATATATATATATATATATATATATATATATATATATATATATATATATATATTCATCCATACATATATGAGGAAAAAGAAGAAAAACAGAGAAATCAAAGAGAAGAGAGACGTGGGTGGTGGGTGATCCTCATTGTTTTCATCACCGGCGTGTAGGTGGTGAGATTCGACGTTTCCATCATTGTCTGGGTATGTGTCGTCGTCAAATTTCAAAGAAAGAGAGAAGGCAGTTCGCTCCGGTAGGTGTGTGATGGCTATTCGTCCGATGGTGCGTAATCATCGACGTTGTTCGGTAAGGGGGTATGGGTGTGTCGTTTGTTCGTAACAGTGGTTGTGGGTATATGTAGGTGGTTGTCGACATTATGCGTGTGTGTGGTTATTCGCCGGTGGTGTGCAGACGGTATGGGGGTGCCGTCGACGTCGTCGTCGTGTATGTGTGTTGCCTGACTTTTCTGGCAGTATATGGGTGTTGTTGGGTGTGGATGTGCTTCTGCAGTATGTGTGTGTGTGTGTGTGTCTATTCCTATGTTTTGATTTAGAATGCATATATATATGTGTTTGTTTGTCATCGGCATGTGTGTGTGTGATTATTACTGTTGGCCAGATTTGCTGATGAGTAGGGGTGGGTTTCAGCTATGTATATGTGTGTGCCGTTGATGGGGTGTGTGTGTTCCTCTGTCTGTTTCGGCGAGGGATTGTGTGTTCTGCGTGTGTGCGTGTGTGTTCAATTTTTACGGTGGGTGTGTGTGTTGTTCATCAGTGTGTGTTGTATGTGTATGGACATTCAGATAGGTATGTAGGGGGTGATTGGAGTTGGTGAGAAGAGAGAGAAAGAGACGGTTGGCTGAAAAACCAGAAAACAGAGCAGAAAAAGAGGACCATCGCCGCGGCGGTAAGAAGTCATTGAAGCAGAAATTGAACCTGCAGAGCATTTGCCGTGGTGGTGAGTAGACGGTCGTGGCGGTGAAGCTTCAGTGAGTAGAACAGAACACGGGAAGGGTGTTTGCTTCGGCGGTGGGGCTGGGCGTAGGAAAACATAAAATGAAGAAAACAAAATAAAATCTAACATCCAATCTCTCGGAAGGCGAATGATTCGGGACATGTAGAATTCTGAACTCTCTTAATATATATATATATATATAATTATCTCAAGGTGTGATAATGAAATTATTTGGTAAATCCTTGTAACATTTTACCTGTTTAATCACATGAAATAATTTGGACGATGTGGAATTTATGTGACAAGCATGATAATGTGGTTTATGTGTTATATTAATTAAATGCATGTATTAGAGGGGTTGAAGTTTTACTGAACGTTGGCTCAGTACCCCATAATTTTTGGTTGCAGGGTTGGCGGGGACAAAACGATGAAGAGGCTTTTATTTAAATTTCCTTTTGTAATAATTGTATTTGTTTTTATTTTAAACTGAAAAAGGAAAAGGAGAATATTTTTAGAAGATTATTTATTTAATTCTGTCAAATTGATGGGAAAAGAAAAGAAAGAGAGAAAGTAGGATGACGATGGATAAATTAGTTGAATTTCATTTTCTATATTTTGAAATAATTGTATTGTATAAATTTGTATTATTACTAGGATTATAAATGGATGGATATAATTTGGAGGAAACGGTAATTATAATTATCGTAGTCGGTTGTAAAATACCTCAATTTTGGAATTATTGAATATTCGGTTTTAATATAATTAATTTAAGATAACTGATTCAAATAAAATTGTGGGAATTGGGTTTTTAAATTATAAATTTGGTAATTATAAATTTTGCCGAGACATTGAAATTAGAAGATGTTTTTTTTTTAATAAATGATTTTCTAAGTTCTCGTCGCTATATATATGTATAATTTGTGGATTAAATAAAATAGATGATTGATTTTATTTGGTTGTATTTAAATGGTGATCATTATATTTAATAATTACCATTGTAAAATCGTCAACAAAAATTATCGCCGGTATTAATAAAAGTTATTGACTTCTGTAGATCGAAAATTTTGGCCAATTGGTTTTAGGTAGAATTCTCTATAGGAGAAACTATAGTAGCGGCCCTGAGAAACTGAGTCGTAACACTAACACTAGTATACTAATATTTAATAATCATCAAAGACAAAATAAAGAAATATAAAACTAATATAATCTACTTAACACTAGGGATGATAATAAAAATCGAACTGAAAAGTAACCAAGTGAAACAGAACAGAATGGTCTGGTTTTGAAACTGACTAAATGGTTTGGTTGCGGTTTTTATTTTGAAATTAGCAAACGGAGCGATTTTGATTTTGGGATAGTAACCGTGAAACCAAACTGTGTTACCAAACCGTGTAACCATTATTCTATATATATTTTTATGAAATACACCTCACTTTTTTTTGCATATTTACACTTTAACCCCTAATATATATATATATACACACACACACACACACACACCCCTTAATCCCTCTTATATGTATAACTTTGTGTTAGGGTTAGTTTTGTGGTTTGGTTTTGTTTTTTGGAATTATGTTTTATATTTTAATGTTTTTGTTTATATACAAAAAACAATAGTCTGCGGTTTCGCGATTTTGGTTTTGGTTTTGTTTTTTCATAAAATTGAAAATTCTTAAATGGTTTTGCAGCTTTGACTGTGTTTTTTTTTTTTTTATGAAATTAAAAAAATCTTAAACGGTTTCGTGGTTTCACAATTTTGGTTTTGGTTTTGTATAAAGTTAAATGGTTCCATTTTAAAACCATTTAAAAAAGCAAACTGTTTTGTTGCGATTTTCGTTTGGTACGTGTCTAACGGTTTTAGTTTTAAATTTATATAAAACCGAACCAAAACTGACCCATTGACATCCCTATATAGAGAAGGAGATAACTACATTAAAGTTTGACTGTAGAAAAATTTAAGTACATCTCCTTGTAAAAAAAATCAAAAGCATATTCGAATTAATTAAAATGATATGATTGTGAATGGAATTTTATCCCAGTGATTTGATCTAGTTACACTTTACACTTTATGGTATTTTTGTTATCATTTACCCCATTTAATTCAGAAGTGTAATGATTAATAATTAATGGAATTTTGCGAAACAATAGTTTACCCTCATACTCGACTTGACCTGAGAAAGTAAAGAAAAGAGAGAAAAAATAAAGGGCAAACGGATATTATATGACTCGACCTGGGTATAAATGTTTATTAAATATTAAATTATTTATTAATTTTTACTTTTTGATATTTGTCCATTAAATTTAATGAAAAATGTAATTGTTGTACTTTAATCTAAAATACACGTATGGGGTAATGCCTACGAAAATATAATAGGCATGTAAATTAGAATTTGGTCAAGTTATTGGGGACAAAGTATCCCAACCCTTTTAAATAGTGAAAATTACATTTTGGTTCCTTCAGTATGGAGTTTAAGGTGGCATTTGGTAACCGTTTCCATCCCAGAAATTTTTATCCCATTCCCACTTTTTTCTTTAGGATTGAGAAATTAAAAAAATAAAAAAATAAAATAAAATCGATTCACACAATTCCCATCCTATTCCCAATAGGACACGCTTGTCACTTTTTACTTTGTTAAGTGAGGTCTCGCTTCAATCTTTGTAGGCCACGATTTTTTCTCCTTTATTTTCTTCGTTTTTCTTCTTCATCTTCTACTTGTGGAATGTCATTGCCTCCTCTTTCCCTATTGTTCGTCTTCCTCCAGCCTTCTTCGACCTCCTCCTCATCGTTTGACCTCCTCTTCGTCTGCTTCATGGCATTGTCTTCTTTGTCTTCTTTGTGGTTTGGTTAGGGTTTCAATTTCGAAATCGATTTGGTTAGGGTTTCGATTTCGATTTCAATTTTGAAAGCGAAATAGATTTCGTGGTTTGGTTAGGGTTTAGATTTCGAAATCGACTTGGGAATCGAAATCGATTTCAATTTCGAAGTTGAAATTCGAAATCGATTTTGTTAGGGTTTCGATTTCGATTTCAATTTCGAAATCAAAATCGATTTCATGGTTTGGTTAGGGTTTGGATTTCGAAATTGACTTGGAAATCGAAATCGATTTTAGTTTTGAAGTTGAAATTCGAAATCACTTTTAAAATCGATTTCACGTTGATCCATGTAGTGGAAGAGTAGAGGATGATTTCGATTTCGAAATTGATTTCGCGTTGATCCGTGCAGTAGAAGAGCATAGGATGTTCTTGGTTTAGTATCAATGGTTTGGTTTCAGATTGATCGAACGACGAACGGAAAATTCTAGAACGACGAAATTCGATTTCGTTTTTGTTCTTGGATTTGTTCAAATATGTTCTTGGATTTTCTCGAATTTTTCTTGGATTTGTTCTATGATTTATTCTTGAATTTGTGGTTTAAGGTTCGTTATTGATTTATAGGAATGGAAATGGTTACCAAACACAATTCTATTCCTAGAACAAAAACAAAGTTGTCATTACCAAACGCGATTCTGCTCCCAAGAAGGAAACAAAATTTTCATCTCATCCCATTGCATGGGATGAGAACGAAAATGGTTACCAAACGGGCCCTGAAGGACCCATGGTTTCAAAAATGACACAATAGGTCTCTCATGTATGGATTTCGTTTCAATTTAATCCAATCAAAAATCCTATTAAAAATATTGGATGAAATCGTTAACTTACGGGTATTTTTGTCATTTCACACATCCTTCTTCGTAATGTTAAAGTAAGGGAGAGTAAAGTATGACTTTTTGTTTCACTTTCTAACCTTTTTTTGTCTCTATTTTTTGTTCTAGGCCCACTTCTGTCTAACATCTCTCTCTCCCACATGTATCCACATATTCTTCCATCTCTAACTCATGTCATCTCTTTATTTTCTTTTTTTGACATAACTCTCTCTCTCTCTCATTCATTTTTCATTTTTTTTAACCCTTCATTTTATTTTCTTCAATACTAAAATTCAAAATATTTTTTTTAGTAAATTAAAAATAAAAGATAAAAATTTAACAAAAAATAAAAATAAAATAATAAAAACTGCATAATATAATTAATTTTGTAAAAATATAATTTTTTTTGTATTTTTTATCTCAGAAAATAAAAACTGCAATATATAGTTGACTTGAATATATATATATATATATATATATATATATATATATATATATATTTTATTTATTTATTTATTTTTAATTAATTAAAAAATAGAGTGTAAATAAATAAAAAAATAAAATCTAATACCAATACCTAAAATTAGAAGACTTTGCCTTGGAATGAATGAGAGCTCACCAAATGCAATATTTACCCTCTCATTCATTCTTTATTTTCAAACCCATTAAATGATAAAAAAATCCCATTTCTTGATTTTTCTCAATTTATCTATCTTTAACATTTTTATACTTATATAAGTTGTAAATATTATTTATCATTAATTTAGTAATTAATTTAATTTAATTATTAATATAGTGCGTTGATTGATTTTTTTTTTTAATGAATATTTTAAAGGGTAAATTTCACTGACATCTCATGTGATTTCAAAAAACCTACAAAAACACCCATTTTATTTAGAAATATATTTTTGCCCTCGACATTTTAGAAACCCAACGACATATCAAAACTTCTACTAACATATGACATCTAATTTTGTTTGAAATATTTACACTTTTATAATTTATTCTTTACATAGAATGACAATTTTACTCCTTTTCAATAAAATATAATTTTTAAAATAAAAATATAATTAAAAATTATAATATTTCACTTACTAGACTTTCTATTTTTTTCTAAGAAATAATATATATATATACTAGCGTATAACCCGTGCCTGAAGGCACGGGTGTAAAACAAAACAAAATAAAATAAAGAATTGATCTATTTCATTTAAACATCAACAATAATTAACAATCGAGATTAACAACGTACACCTATTTAATTTGAATATCAATAATAACTAACAATTGAACATCACTAATAATTAACAATGAAGATTAAAACTTGTATCGAGATAAAATAAGAAGATTATATATTCTTTACAAATATATATTATTTATATACTACATAGAGCTTTTCATAAATTCTTTTTTTTTTTATTCAGGATAATGGCACTTTTGATCCCTCACAAATGTAATCGGTCCTCAATTGGACTCCCAAATTTGAAAATAGACACATTGGCTCTTTGACATTTCAATTTTGTTCTGATTTTGCTCCAATACTATTCAATGATAACGACCAAAAACTATTTGTCATTTTACGTTCTAATCTAAATAAATAATAAACAAAAGCCATAAAAGAGAAAATAGGAGTAAACTGAATCCTGAGAACAGAAACACAAATCAGATGCATTTCAGTTCCAAGTTTTCTGTGAACAGAAGCATCAAAATAGAGCTATTGTTTTTTTTTTTTTGAACAGAAAACAAAAACAGTTCTTTGGGTACATAAAACCGAAACCAAAATAGAACATCAATTTATGAACCCAATTTTTCTTTGGGTACAAAAAACAGAAGCAGAAGCAGTTTTTTGGGAACAGAAAACAGAATTTTTTATTTTTTATTTTTGGGTAAAGAATACAGAAATAATAACAGAACATCAATTCTCGTAATAGTTCACCAAAAAATCTAGAAATAGGATAAGCTCTATTTGTATTCAAAGAAACAGGAAATTGGGAACAAAACAAAAACAAATCTCACATTATATATAGCAAAAACAAAATTGAATCAACATACCTAAAAACAAAATTGAAACAATTGAGTTTTAACCCCTCTGCCACCCTTAAACCTCGGGCATTGACAAAACTCTGCAACAAAAAAACACCTCCGCATCAATTTATGATTCCAATTTTTTTGGAAGAAACACATAAATATTTTTTTTTTGCGAAATGAAAACAGAGCCATATTTTTATTTTATTTTTGAAAAAAAATAAAAAATCAGTTCTTTAGGTATAAAAAACCGAAACAGTTCAGAACATCAATTTATGAACCCAAATTTTCTTTGGGTGCAGAAAATAGAAACAAAAATAGTTTTTTGGGAACAGAAAACAGAAACATTTTTTTTTGGGGGGGTAAAGAAAACAGAAACAGTAACAGAGCATCACTTTATGAACCCAATTATTATTATTTTTGGGGAACAAAAACATTTATTTTTTTGGCGAAATGAAAACAGTGACATTTTCTCTTTGGAACGGAAAAGAGAAACACAGTGTCTTTGAGTACAGAAAACAGAAAACAAAAGCATTTTTTATAACCATTAATTCAGAACGCTCAACTTGGACTAAAATGCAGAGAATCGTGAATCAATTGTGATAAACAAAAATCAATTCAGAAACACACTCAACAGATCAGCGAAGAGAGATGAAGAAATAAAACCTAGATTCAAGCCTACTGCTAGACCGCAGTGCTTTGGAGGTGGGGGATGCTGTCGAACGTTGAAGATGGAGAGAGAAGTCAGGGGCGGCGAGGAAACTCAATAAAGAGAAACGCAAAAGAAGAACACAATGAAAACAAAAACACTAATCTGGGGGCAAAAGAGAAGAATGGGTGTCGAAACATACCTGAAATTTCTGAACTAATTTAAACAGAAACACTAATTCTGAACAGAGACACTAATTTAAACAGAAACAAAATGATACCTGAAATTTCTGAAATGTAGGACAAAAATATCGAAGCAACTTGTTCAACAAAGAGAGATGAATGAGCGTCAGTCACTAATGTAAACAGAAATTTACAACATGCATAGCCAAACAAACTTTGAGACCAAAATAAGTACTCATATATAAAGGATTAAAATTTTAAGTTAAAAAATGAGACTCCAGAAGGTCTCTAGATATATAAGTATCCAACGGGTAATCAGAAATGAACAAATGATAGAGAAAGAAATGAAAATAGGCAATATTACCTTAGCTAAATGGCTCTGGATCGTTTAGCCTGAGAGTTGTCAACGAAACAGAATTTAACCAACTAAATGCCTAAAAAAGGTACAGAAAATCGTCAGGGATATATATAGAGAGAGAAAAAGGAAATTAATCTAATTCGATGGTATATCCTCAAAAAGTTCAGTAAAATTAAGCATGAATTTAATCAAATTCAGTCACAATTAAACAAAACTGAAATGAAAAACAATCAAATTGAAGAAAACCCTAGATCGTCCAATTACCTGTCGCCAACTGAAGAAATCGTCCAATTAGCTATCACTGATTCCAATTCGATGGTATATCCTCAAAAAGTTCAGTAAAATTAAGCATGAATTTAATCAAATTCAGTCACAATTAAACAAAACTGAAATGAAAAACCATCAAATTGAAGAAAACCCTAGATCGTCCAATTACCTGTCGCCAACTGAAGAAATCGTCCAATTAGCTATCACCAATTCCATCTCCATGATTAGCAGACCTTGTTCTCCCTAAAAAAAACCTAAAAACCAAGCCGCTCCATCACTGAAAACAATAACAAAAACATTAATAAAAATGCATTCTACATAACTAAATTAATGATTGTAAAAGATAGACAAAACAGATAAGAAACGACATGCACAAAAAAACACAAACACAAACAAAAAACATTTGTAATTTTTGTTAGCCCAAATATAAACATAAACAGAAATTAAAATAGAAATAGAATATAAAAATGAACACAACAATAACAGAGAACATAAACACAAACAGGAACATAATAGAAATAGGAACAGAACAGAAACAGAAACAGTAACAGGAACAGGAACAGAATTCTAGAAAAGAGAAATTAGTACACATATAACTTATGTTTTGAATCATATATCCACATATGGTGGCAGTAATGGAGAAAAAATGACATTCTAAACTATAACACAAATTTTCAGATCAAAATTTTGCGAACAAAACAGAATTGTTACCGAATTTCTATTTCTGTTCCACATTTTATGGGAATAGGAACACTAAAAAAAACCACCTAATACTCGAATTGATATGGAAAAGCTGATTCAACATCTTAACGCAATCCGCAAACTTACCAGACTGGAATAGCAAAGTGGCCTCCTTTGCGAGCCCAATAGTGAAACACACTACTGTAAACTGAAACACTAATTTGGATATTAGGGTAAGTTAGGGTGAACATACCTGAATGGAGAAATTAGGTGTCAAACAATGTCGCAAAATTTTAGAACAGAAACACTAATGTAAACAGAAACAATAATGTAAATTAGGGAAAATAAGGGTTGAACCTTAAATTTTTGAGATGTAGGAGAGCAATATTGAAGAAATTTGTTCAATAAGAGAGAAGAATGGAGATGAACCACCGCACAATCGATAGCCAAGGCTAAATGCCAATCAATCACTGCTGAGCGTCGCTATTCAAACCATCGCTGAGTTGCTCGCCATGCTCGCCGAGTTCTCATATCGTCGTTAGGGTTCTGTGCTTTTGCTTCATCGTTGAAGAGCAAGCAGCCAGTAGTAGTTCAAGAAGCCGAAATGAACTACATTTTTGATTCAAAGAAGCCGAAAGAAACTACATTGTATCAGTTCTTTACCATGCACATTGAAGCTTGGTAAAGAACAGAAGCAAAATCAGAAACAAAAAAAGAAATAGAAATAGGGAGCAGGAACAAAAATAGAAACAGGGAACAGAAACAGATACGGAAGCAGAAGTAGGGAACAAGAACAGAAAAAGAAACAGGGAACAGGAACAGAACAGAAACAAATGCAAATTTAACCTGATTTGAAATATGGTCCCCTCCCTCCTCGTTAGCGCGTCTCTCTTCCCTCTGGTCCTACAATTGAATAAAGTAAATGCAAATTAAAAGAGTAGAAATATGACAACAGAATAGAAACAATTGGCCAAACAAACACAACAACACAACACTGTTCTCAGGTAGAAAACAAACACAACAGCACAACACTGTTCTCAGGTATCATTTGATCATATAATATTAGACACTCTATTTGAACAGAAATCTGGAAGCCACTCTACTTGAACATGAAATTTGGTTAAGAATTTGAACATAAAAAGCAGCAGTAGCTTGCAGACACAATTAATCTGAAAAATGAAAAAAAAGAGCCAAGCATAGAAAATCTCGCAGGAAATGAATAGAGACTGATATATAATTGCATACAAAATAAAGTAGATTTGCAATCATCGGAGTAGGAGATTGAAGCAAGGAGCATAACCAAACCAAATCTATTTAAGTATTACCCATTTCAAATAAAATCAAACCCAAATCGAATAAAATCAAACCCAAATCAAAAGAAAGTAAAGCTAAAAAAATCACACCCATTACCTAACTAACAACCTATTTTTGTAGTGGATGCTATCAAAACAAACAAAATTCACGATTTGTGTTCCTAATTCCATTTGTGTTTGCATTAAATCAGAAACTAAAAAAGAAAGTCAAATTCAACCGAGAGAGAGGAAAGTACCTGAGCGCTGATGTCCGGTAATGAAATAGCGATGACAGCCATGGCCGTGTATGGCAATGCCCGGCGATGGAGCAGCAAAGACGGTCATGGCGGTGGGTGGTGATGCGCGGCGATAGAGCAACGATGGCGGTGGTTTCGGTGGCAGATCAAAGCAAAAATAAACACAGAGAGAGGGAAATGAAAGAGAGAGAGAGGTTGATCAGTTGTAAATCAGACCAAAGTAAACCCAAATCTGGCCAAATCGGACTTCGATGATGGTAGCGACAATGATTCTGCGATGGGTCGACGCCAAGCTGCGAAAGCGACGACGAAAGGCAGCGATGGCAATGGATGGTGCCGTGGATGAACGACGACGATGGATTGGGTGGAGTCGATGATGGTGGCAGCGATAGTTCTGTGACGGGTCGACGCCAGGCTGCGAAAGTGACAACGAAAGACAGCGATGGCGATGAATGATGCCATGGATGAACGACGGCGATGGATTAGGTAGAGTTGAGAGCGATGGAGATGACGATGGCGATGGCAGTGGTGGTGGCGGTGGCAATGGCCATGGTGGCAGTTGGCCCATTTCAGTGGCGAAGTCGGAGGTGGGAGAGAGAGAGAGAGAGAGGGTGAGAGAGATAGAGAGAGCTGGGGAAGAGAGTGAGCTGCGGTGGCTCTAACCCTAACGTATGATTGTGTATAAGATAAAACTCATCCAACGGTTGGGAATGTCTTTTATGTTTGTCTCTTGATCTAACGATCCTGAATGTAAATGAGCTGATTTATTATATAGAGATATTATTTGTTTTTCATATAATCTAATATCTAATCTAATCATATCATCTAAGATTGAACCATGACTCAAAACAAGACCTATCAAATCTAGGGGTGTTCAAAAAACCCGCTAACCCGCCCCGAACCCGCTCAAAATGGTCCGAAGTCGCCCGCAACCCGCTGAGTTAACTCAACAGCGGTTGTGAGTTTAGGAAACCCAGACTACCCAGTTCGAAAATAGGTATAGGTATTTGATACGCTGGTACACTCGATCCGATCCGACGTATTTCTTGAAAACCCTATGTTTCTATCCATTTGCTTGCTGATGACACTGTTTCACTTTCACAACCATCCTTCTCCAAGACGACGACCTTCCTTTTCCTTATCTCATTCTCGACTTTTCCCAATTTTCATATTTGATCTCCAATTTCCATATTTGTAGGATTTGTAGCCTACAAATATGGATTTATTACTCCTTGGAGTTGGAGTTCCATATCGATTTAGTGTTTTCAAATTTCGAGCCCTAGTTCTTTACTGTATTCTAACTTGACGATGAAGACGATGATTTGGGCCATAGCTAGTTCGCTTACCATATCAAAGATGATGACGATGACGATTTGGGCCTGTGTTTGCTACTTCACTGTACCAGATCGATGATTCGAGGCCTAGTTCTATATGTTCTCTCTCCCCTGCTTGCGATTTGTTGTTCTCTCATCACTGCTCGTATGTTTATTATGTCCGATTGATTATCAACCAATTATTTCTGATCTTTCCTGTAGTTCTATAAGTTTATGCTATCTAATTGTTTACTTGTACAGTTATGCTATCTGTTCTCTCATCCATACTTGCGATTTGCTTACCAGATCAGAGACGACAAGTACGATTTGAGCTAAGTTCGCTACATTGTTGTACCAGATCGACGATTTAAGCCATAGTTCGCTACTTCATTGTACCAGAAAGACGATTCGAGCCCTTGTTCTATATGTTTTCTCATCCGTGTTTGCAATTTGTTGTTTTCTCATCCGTGTTTCTATGTTTATTATGTGTGATTGATTAACGACTAATTATTTCTGATTGTTTCTGTAGTTCTGTGAGTTTATGTTGTCTAATTGCTTACTCTATGGTTATGGTGTCTGTTCTCTCATCCATGCTTGCAATTTGTTGTTCACTTATCCCTACTTACTAGTTTTTTATATTCATGTGAATTAGATTAGATGGCTAATTGGACAGAGTAGTGATTAGATTAAATTCTAATTGATCTATGTATTAATTTGTATGTGAATTCAATTAAGATTCATAGGTGAATCTAAATTTAGATTAGAGTGATTTTGATTTCGTCTATCAATTTGATTTTTGATTTATGACCTTTATATGAATTTGATTTAGGATTTCTTAATTTAGTTAGTCTCTGAATGTTAAAAACTAATTTTATATATTTAGTTAGTGATGTCATTATATAAACACATCCAACATAACTAAAGAATAGTTTTTTTCTTTCTTAATGTTTTTAGATACAAAATGGATGTTGCTGATGGTGGTGAGAATATTGTGCCTAATGAAATTGGAAATATTGGAATAGCTAATGCGAATGCGATGGATACACATCCACAAAAACCTAATAAAAGAAAACGTTCTTATGTTTGGGAAATTTTACTTGTTTGAAACAAGAACCCGATTCAAAAGATTCACTTAGGGCTTCTTGTAACCACTGTGGAGAAACTTACTATTGTGATAGAAAGAAACATGGAATGTCGCCACTAAAATCTCACATAGAATTTCAATGTAAGAAATTTGAGGGGAGGGAGCTCCCTAAGGGTCAAAGAACATTGGGATTTAAACCAAAGAATAGTACTGATGAGGGTTCGGGTCAACTTGTGAGTTGGAGTGCATGTAGGAAAGTGCTAACCAAAATGATAATTGTTTATGAGTTGCCATTCAGATTTGTGGATATTGAGGTGTTTAGGGAATTAATGCACGTTGTTCAGCTGAAATGGGTAAAAATGCATAGTTGAACAATGGTGGCTAGAGATTGTATGACTCTACATGTAACTAGGAAGAAAAAATTAAAAAATTTGTTGAAGGGACAAAGAATATGCCTTACCACAGATACTTGGACGTCTTTGCGAAATTTGAATTACATGTGTCTCACAACGCATTACAACGACGGTGATTGGAAACTGAATAAAAAAATATTAAATTTCTGTTTAGTTACAAGTCATAAAGGGGAAACTATTGTTAAGACAGTTGAATTATGTTTGCTTGAGTGGGGTATAGACAAATTTCTCACATTAACCGTTGATAATGCAAGTTCTAATAAGGGGGTAGTTAAATTCTTGAAAAAGAAGACCAAAGATAGACAGGGAATCGTTCTTGAGCATGAATTTCTTCACATGAGATGTTGTGCCCATGTTTTGAATCTTGTAGTGTGTGAGGGTTTGAAACAAATGGACGAGTAAATTGTTAAAATTCGAAATGCGGTAAGATATGTCAGGGGTTCTCCATCTAGAATGACAACTTTTAAGACATGTGCAGAAAAAGAAGGTATGGATTGTAATAGTCAAGTTTGCCTAGATGTGCCAACTAGATGGAATTCAACTTATTTCATACTAGATAGGGTAATCAAATTTCAAAAAGGATTTGAATGTTTAGAGGATGAAGATGCACAATATTAATCACTTTATGATTATAACGACATCGGTAATTTAGGAGATGAAGTTGATGAGAATAATAGAGGGAAACAAAGGAGAATGACTTTGGGGCCACCAAATAGTGACAATTGGCAAAAGGCTAAATCATTTGTCAAGTTTTTGAAACTTTTCTATAATGTGACCTTGAAATTTTCTGGATCTTTATTTGTCACTTTCAATACTTTTTTCATGGAATTTATGGTCATTAAAGGTGCAATATCAAATTCGTCAAAAAATTCTAAAATGCTTCTCTCTTCTATGGCAAAAGGAATGCAATATAAATTTGACAAATATTGGGGTAAATTAGACAAAATGAATTCGTTGTTGTTAGTTGTTGTGGTCCTTGATCCTTGACATAAATTGAGATATATTAATTGGTGTTTAAAAATAAATTACGAAGTTGTAATTGTGGAAGAAATAATAAAGAATGTTATGGGTTCTTTATCCCGTTTATATGATTGGTATGCATCGAATGTAATTGGTAATGTGGTTGTTCATGAAAATATGAGTGATTCATTATTTGAAAGTGGGTTGGATGAAGAAAAGGAAGATGCCAGTGCTTTATTTTCATCTCAGTTTCATAAGCACATAGCGGAAGAATGTAATATGTCTAGTAAATCAGAGTTGGATAAATACTTAGCTTCCCCAGTAGAAATTGAAAGTGATGAGTTTGAAATTTTGGGATGGTGGGGAAGTAATTCAACAAAATATTCAATTCTTTCTCAAGTTGCAAGGAATGTATTAGCAATTCTGGTGTTCATAGTTGCTTCTGGTTCTGCTTTTAGTACGGGTGGATGATTTTTAGATCTTTTCCGTAGTTTGTTATTGGAAAAAATGGTTGAGGCTTTGATTTATACTCAAAATTGGTTGCGGTCTTCAAAACCAATCAATCTTCGGGAAGCAATGGAACAAGTAGAATAATATGAAAATATCGAGGAAGATAATATTCATCTCTCTCTCTCTATCTTTATATATATATATATATATATATATATATATATATATATATATATATATATATATAATAACTCTTCTACCTTATATTGATTATGGACTTGACTACAATTTCTTTTGTTCATATTGTTCTTTTGTGTTAGAACTTGTTGAATTGAGTTCGCAACTACAATAATTGATGATTGATTGATGTTACGCTTATTTAATTTTTCAAGATAAGGATTATTAAATTGTAGATATACATTGCATTTTATTTGTATTTTTTATTTTATTTTTTGTGAAATTTTACTTTTATTTTAAACGTTATTTGTTTTGATTTTGGAACTTGAAACAAATGATTGATGTGGTTTTGGAGATATAAAGTCTGGCTTCAATCTGTAAGGCTACAAATGATTGAATTATTTTATTTTATTTTTGGTTATTTTAGACTCTCATTTATTTCGATTATTTAGTTTATTAGTATTGGTTGTGTAGTCTGTAATAATTTTGTTTTGTCTTTGTTTTTGATATTTTAATTTTAGATAATTGCAATTTTTTTTTGGTGTGCTCTACTTTTTCTGTTTCTGTTTCTGTCTCATCTATTAAAAAACAAATTGTGGGTTGCTGCATATTTAAAAAAAAAAAAATAAAAAAAAATCTTGTAATTCGGCCAAATGGTTGAAATAATCAGCCTAAACTTGAAAATCTATATTTGTTATCTGTTTTTGTATAAAACAAGCCGGTCTAATATGCGGGCCTAACTCGCTGGCTTGCTCGACCTCGATTCGCCAATAACAGGGCAGAGTTGCAACAGGCCCAAAATTGTGTTTTTTATTTCGGCTCATACTCTTCCAACCTGCCTATGTTCGGCTCGGCCCAATGTACAGGCACAAATCTGGCCCGCCCGACCTGTGAATGGTCCTAATCAAATCAATGGCTAATATTTTTTTTTTCACTATTAATATTCTGACCCTAGATCTCATATGAACTAATCACCCCTAATTTTTTTAAAATATACATTTTTACCCTTTTATTTTTATGAAAAATCAATTACAATCTTTAAAATTTCATATACTCCTCTAATTTATATAAATATCAAGTGAACCCCTAAAAAAATTTATCCTCTAAAAAATGTTCTATGTTTTCTATTTTATGTAGATCAATAATCAAAATTATAATATCAAAGTATTCAAATTAAAATATATATTAATATATTCTTTTTCTAGACCTGCATATTAGGCGGGTCTAAAACTAGTAGATAATGAATACAGAAGAGAGCGGAAGAGAGAGTGCATGTGAAGAGAGGAGAAAGAGTTATACACTTATATTTGAAAAAAGTATAAAATTAATATTGTGCAATTTTTATCTTTATAAGAATAAAAATTATAATATATAACTAACTTAAAAATAAAATTTTGTGTAGTTATCTTTTATTCACTTTTATTTATTATTTATAATTTATTAAAAAATAGAGGGTAAAAAAATGAAAAAAATAAAGAAAAAAATATGGTAAGAGTGTGTGTGTGAAGAAAGGAGAGAGGGTTATGTAAAAACAAAAAAACACCATCACTCTATCAAGAGCCACATAATATATAAATTATATATAAACGGAAACCAATTGAAACAGAAAACATAAAAACATATATAAATCGAGTCAACCATTTTTAAGATAAAACCCCTACAATCAATTTTCTGCATTAAACCCCTAATTATTAAACAAATATAAAACAAATTGCAAATTAATTTTCTGCAAATAAATTTTCTGCCTAAAATTAATTATTCTGACTTGTTGTCTCTCTCTTTGTACATATTTGTTGTTGTATGAATGTATGAATTATAGGAATAATTTGATATGAATGTATGAATTAGAGAAATTAAGTGCCGAATTTTGTTCTTTTCTGTTTGATGGATTGGACGAGTGCGATGCTCACAGCTCTAGGTGATTCATGCCATTTTTAGGGTTGACATGTGATTAGATTGGACACTCACACCAGCTATTGGATCAAGATCATAATCTACACAAACATATTTTCATGAATACGTCTTAAGTAAAAATCGGTACACATCCATGTAAAAATCACATAAATATGTAAAAATCGGCACAAATCTATTGGAAAAATCACATAAATATGAATACGTCTTAAGTAAAAATCGGTACACGAATAAGAATCAATCGGCCACAATCCAAGAAGGAATCAATCAGAAGTAAGAATCGTAAGTTTTCTTCCCCTGCTACTGTTTGGATTTCCAACAGATTTGTGCCGATTTTTACATGGATGTGTACCGATTTTTACTTAAGACGTATTCATGAAAATATGTTTGTGTAGATTATGATCTTGATCCAATAGCTGGTGTGAGTGTCCAATCTAATCACATGTCAACCCTAAAAATGGCATGAATCACCTAGAGCTGTGAGCATCGCACTCGTCCAATCCATAAAATAGAAAAGAACAAAATTCGGCACTTAATTTCTCTAATTCATACATTCATATCAAATTATTCCTATAATTAATACATTCATACAACAACAAATATGTACAAAAAGAAAGAGAACAAGTCAGAATAATCGATTTTAGGCAGAAAATTTATTTGCAAAAAATTAATTTGCAATTTGTTTTATATTTGTTTAATAATTAGGGGTTTAAGGCAGAAAATTGATTATAGGGGTTTTATCTTAAAAATGGTTGACTCGATTTATATATGTTTCTATGTTTTCTGTTTCAATTGGTTTCTGTTTATATATAGTTTATATATCATGTGGCTCTTGATAGAGTAATGGTGTGTCACAATGTGTTCGCAGCTTGTTTATTAGGTTATTTTTCAATAAAGCTAGCCTGTTTTCATGTTGGCTGCCTATTGACTACTTGATCTATATATGTTTGATTGTATAGCCTTGCTGCTTCGCTCTTTCCATCGGGGGCTACAACCATCGGCTTTGGTGGTTGTGTTGGTAGTTTGCATCTCGATTCCTCTATCACAGCGGAAGATGCCACTCTATGTTTCGTGAGTTCTCCTTGTACTCTATTTATTTGGGATGTTCTACTTCTTTGTGCATATGCTTCTGGTCTGTCTTAATGCCGCAAAATGTAAAGTAGAATTGGTGTTTCACCAGTTCAGTGTGATGGAGTTATGTTATATTGATTTTGATGTGAATTTTGGCTATGAATATTTTTCTAAATATCGTAGCTTTAATAGCTACAAATGCAAAATCATTGAAACACAAGAAAACATATTTATTCTATTTTACTATTTGAAGACAGTTCCGCTTCAGCATTATTGAATGTTTTGAAATGTTTGGTCAACTGTTGAAATGTATGCTAGGATCCTACTAGAAGAGAGCTAAAAATTATTGAATTTTTATACTACACCCTAACAAGTGTCTAGCGTCCAATATCGTACTTGGTTTTACTAGTTTCTCTGATTATTGTATATTTGTAAACATTTTGCATTTAGTAATACCTGGTTATCCATCTCTTTTGTGCCCAAGATATGAATTAAGATATCTTTGGGTCAATAGATCCAAAGAGTAGATTGAATCATACTGTGAAATCATATAGTCGCTATATTGTTTTTGGTTACTTATAATGTAAGGCTTTTGATGACTTTTGCAATGTTGGATATTGATGGTTTGGTGGCATAACATTTGAAGAGACTTGCCAAGAAGGATCCCATAACCAAGGTACTCTGTTTAGTCTAAATGTTCTTCAAACTTTAGTTATAATCGATCAAGGTATGATGGATCAATTTGACTTTTTCGATGAAAATGGACACATGGCTGTAGATGTAAGCCATGTTTATGTATGATACTTAGAGTCCTCTGCTTATGAATCTCAGCCTATTTTTGTATTATCTTTTTGATCCAAAATCTATGTGAAAGAGGATAATTTTGTCATTTTATGGTTTATTTAATGAATGTTACGTTGCACTCTAGTTAAAATGTGAGGATGGGTGATGTATACTCCAAACTTGAAGGTGTTTCAGGGATTTTGCCACAAAGTATGAGTGTAGAATATCACTACCCTTGGATATATTTATCTAGTGACATATGAGTTCCTGACTTTGTGTCAATTTGATAAAAGTAGCATTTGTGTCAAACATAATCTCACCCATCTTTTTCTGTTGGCGTTTAGTTTAACATTATTTGACTTTGCCTCATAATGTGCCTTACGGCTCTCTTAGTCTTAACTTACTTGTGGCATCTCTCTTCGATGTATTCACTGAATTGGATTTTAAAATCTAATTGCATCTCAAGAATTGCCATGATGGTCCATGGAAGCCTAAGTTCCCTTTTTTTCCATGATAAGTTGTCAACCTAAATTTTCTTATGCTATCCTAATCCTCGTCTTGTAATTCCACGATCCTCGCAGCATAATTTAGAAGTCACGTTGGGACTCAGGTTATCAGTTGATTTTTCTAGGATGAGATACTTTTCAATTGATTTCCTTCAATAGTCAAGTAATCATTTTCTTTGAACCTTCTTATAGAGTTGAGTTATATTTTGTTTAAGTTGAAAAGTTAATTACCCCAACTTATAATTATTATGAATCTGGGGGCTAATAAAGAACGTGTTTCCCAGTGAGATACCCAAGAGGGGGGGTGAATTGGGTAGATAAAAAATTTAATCCAAATAATAATACTTCAAAAATTAAATAATTAATTTAATCAATTAATCAATTTATCCTAAATCGATTATTATCTCTTTATAACAGCGGATAAGTGTTATAAGCTCTAAGTACACACCTAAACAACACAAAATAAAGTAAAGAAAATAAACAATGCAGTACACACCGATATATCCTAGTTCACCAAGTTAATCTCGACTAATCTAATCCTCCAAGCCCCACGGAGATTCTCACCCACTAAACCACTAAGATTTCTTTAAACAGGTAGGAACTAAACCCTTACAAAAATTATTCTTTTCACAGGCTCAGAATCAACCTTTACAAATTCATTTTCCTAGACTCTAGAATAATCTTTTCTTTTCGCAGACTCAAGAATAACCTTATCTTTTCACAGACTAAAGATTAACCTAATTCTATTACAGGGAGAATCACAACCTAATTTTTTTTATACCTTAGGCTTAAGAATTAAACCTTACAGAAACACTCCAACTATCATTTTTCTAGGTAAGGATGAAACCTTTACAAATCACTCACAATTGATCCTAATTAGGAAGAATCACATCTAAGCTCTTTTCAACGGGAAAAAAGTAACGTAACATTTTTGTACTTAGGTAAAGATCAAACTTCAATCTCTTTACTAGAAGAGATTGAAACCCAAAGCTATCCCTGATTAGACACTCCCAATAGTATCTAATCCGACACACAACTCACCAATTACAATAAATTGATAAGTTATTCCCACTCGGAGCTTCTACCACCTCAAATCAATTTAAACTCGATTAATGTCCAGATAATTACTAGTGATAGAATTAAGTGAGAAATAAAAAATCTAATTATAAAATTAATGTGGGTAGCACAAAATTGAGTACGTAATCAGATTATCACATAAATCATTTTAAAAAACTTTTTACGCTTTTAAAGTTCAAAAACAAATTCACAAGATCAATTATCCAAACAAGTGATAATAATAATAATAATTAAAAAAAAAAAAAAAAAGGAAAACAAACTCAATTAAGAATAAGCTTGGAACACTTTTACGAAGAAAACACAAAAATATGATTTTCATAGATATGGGTAGCACACAGATAAGTATGAAATCAGATTTTTACTAAAACCATTTTAAAATATTTGTACGCGATTTAAAGTTCAGAAAATGGTTTTATCAAGATCTTATCAACTAATCAAATTTAGAAAAATAGATGTGCAATCAAGATTAATAGCTTAGAAAGATCTCACCAGAATAATACCAAAGAATTAAAGATTGAAATGCTAGACAACTCAAATCGGTGACGCTTACACAATCAACACTTTAACTCAAGAACTCCTCAACAATTGATCTCACAATTTGATCTCTCAAAATAATATCAGAATGGTGATTCTTTTCAAAGCTTATGAACTGAATAGTTCTTGATATTATATTTTATTATGTGAAATTCGCAGGCCTATATATTGGGAATTGAAATAAGTCCTTTAACGGCTAGTTATCAAATGATAAGTATCTAAAAAACACCTATAGACACCATATATCATTATATTTTACTTTAGATATATTTGACTTAATTATAGCTTTCAAAACATTTAATTTAGTCCCTTAAACTTTTACTTAATCTCAATTAGATAAGATAGAAAGAATAAAATGAACCAAATTGAGAAAAATCCAAAATACTTGAACCATATGTATAGGGATATTAATATATTAACTAAATAACTCAAAATCTATCAGATCCGTAAGATATCTCGCATATCTCAACCATAAAACGGCTAGTAACGGCTACTTTTTAGATCAAAACCATGAAATCCTCAATTTCTGAAACTAGGCATCGATTGACTGACCAACACCCATCGGTCGACCACCCAATTCAGGAAGTAGCCCAAGCCAAAATTTCTTCGCCATAAGTCGACCGCTCATTAGGTATCTGGTATCTGTCGGCCGAACGATTCAGAGAGTTTCATAAGTCGACTTACCTATCGACCTAGCGATTCAGAGAGTTCATATTTTAATCATAAGTCGACTTACCTATCGACCGAGAGATTTAAAGAGTTTATCTCACTTTCATAAGTCGACCTACTTGTCGACCGAACAATTCAGGGACTGAATGTAAAACTTAAATTGTTGAACGTACGTCATAAATAGTTGCATTATAGAGCATTAGAAAATTTTAGGATAAAAATTTTATTGATTAAAATTCAAATCAAAAGTTGGGGGTCGAATTAGAAATTTAGAAACATAAAAATTTAAACTTGAGATTTAAATTGACAATTAAAAATCAAAAAGTATATTAAAGGTAAAATTATAATTTTTGAAACTTTTAATAATTGAAATATATTGACATTAAGATCTTAAAGAAATTAGGGCGAGAAAAGTGCAATTTAACAATTTTTTTTAAATATACATATATATATATATATATATATATAAACGTTGTGTGTGTGACGGATGATCAAACCGGCCGAAGGGAGAGAGCGATTGTGGGGCGGCGTGGAGTGCTTAGGATCAGATTAATACGCTTAATTCATGCAATATATATACACGCATGCATGTAGTTCATCAGGGAAGATCAAAATCTGAAAGTTTAGGAAAAAATCTAGAGAGAGAGAGAGAGAAGACCGGAGGAGGACGGGGCTGTCGGAGTTCCGTGATCGGTGTTCCTCCGGTGAGCAATGCGTGTGTCTCGTGGATGCATGTATGCCTTTCTGTGGCTATTGCTGTGTACCTCTGCTTTGAATCAATCATGTGGGTTTTTCGGTTATTCACTCGGCGGCCGTGAGGGTGAGATCGTCAATGGTGTGATCGTTGTCGTCCATCACCGTCGTCTGGTAAGTAATTGTGTATATTTGTCTCTGATTATTTTGGTAAGTGTGGGCATGCATGTGTGTTGTTCCGTCGTCGGTCTGGTGGTTCCGCCGGTGTGTGTGTGTGTAACAGTATAGGTGAGTTATCCGTTCGGTCCGACGATATCGTCGACGTTGTGCGTGTGTGTGTACTTTGGTTGATGACTGTGTGTGTGCATGTTGTTTTTGCGGTGGGTATTCTGTCCATGGTGTTCATGGGTTGTGTGTGTGTGACGCCGACGGTTGCAGCGTATGTGTGTGGGTGTGAGCTTGATAATCTTGTGGGTGTGCGTGTTCGGTTGTGGGGCGGCCGATAGTTGTTGTTGTTCGGTAGTGGTTGGTGTTCAGGGTCGGCGGTGAGGGTCGGCTGAGAATGAGAGGTCGCCGGTGGAAGGTAGTAGAAGATAGAGAGAGGGCAACTCTGAAACAGAAGCAGAGCAGAGGTGGAAAAGGAAGAGAGAGATGGAGAAGCCATTGGGAGTGGGATCGCTGTGGAGTTTCATCGGCGTGCGTGAGCTGTCAGTGATCACGTGGGTGTGTGGCGTGGTCGGAGCAATGGCCGGCGGCGAGTCCCAAAACTAGGAGAACAGAAATGGAAAAAACAAACAGAAAAAGAAAGAAGAAAAGAAAGGAAAAAAAAAAAAAAAAAAAAAGGAAAGGAGAATTGCACAAATAACCCCAATCAAAGTCAAATCCATCTCGCAGCCCGTGAACGATTCGGAATGGATATCGTTTTTCGTTTAAAATTATTTTAGTTTTGTTAAATTCAATTCTAGCATAAAATTTTTTGTAACCGGAATAGTAAATTGAGGATCGTTCATATTACAAGATTTTTATGCAATAATTAACGGAATGAAATTATCGGAATAATAACAATTTTCATAAATAAAATATGAGGAATGGAAGTATGTGGAACTTAGGGTCTGCATCACATGATTAGGTGATTTTACATAAAATATTAATATAAGCTCTGTCATTATTAGGTTCGTAGGCACCGGCATCCAGATAGAGTGCGGTCAGTGTCCGTTTTGCAAAACAGATATTGAGGTGAGTATACTGTCTTTTTGCCAAATTAATTGTATACATATATATGATAGAAAATAGTTGTATTTAAATTATATGCTTTTAAAAATTATGTGGTGATTTGACGATGTTGATTAGACGATATTATTGAGTGATGTGATCCGCTTTTGGCGGAGTGATGTTTATCCGCTTTGGCGGAGTGATGTTATCCGCTTCAGCGGAGTGATGGGTGTTCGTAGGAAGGCATATCCTACGGATGGTACGGTACCGTTGTAACTCCCGATCGTGAGGTTAAAACGATCGCTGTGGCTAGCCAATGTGTGTTGTGGTGGAGTGGTGTGTTTGAGATGTGGTGTTTTACTCACATTGGGTGATTTATTATTTATTATGATGATTGATATAATTTTATACTAGATGGATTTGGATGGAACTTATCTATATTGCTTTATTTTCACTGCTTATTTACTTATGTGTGATCTATATTTAATTGTGGTAATATTTAGAATGTATTATTATTTAAAAAAAAAATTACTAAGAAGGCAGTACACTCGCAGGTACAATAGCTAGGAGTCGGTCCCCTACTGGCACTAGGTAGAGTCCGACAATGGTGTAGTATGGAAATATTTTGGGGAGGAGCTGTCTGAGGCGAACCTATGAGCGTTTCATTGTTGTTATACTTTTGTTATTATTATAATTCAGGGAGGAGTGTGTCTTTAGTTAGAGATGTTGTATATGGTTAGAAAAAAAAATGGTTGTATATTTTTTGTATGCACTTTGTCGTTTACTAGTGGGTTTGATGTTAAGATGAGGTCGTGTCGACGTCACGCCCGCCCCACGGTGACGGGTGTCCGGGATGGGGTGTGACAATTTTGATATCCGAGCCTAGGTTATAGGTTCTGTAGACTTGTCAGGTGTCGTGCCCGTAGAGGACCATGAGATAGGAGACGTGCTAGCCGTCTAGTCAGTAGGGGACCTTAAGATAAGGTGTCAATGGGTGATTTTGGTACACGCGTAGTAGATAATTCACATATATTAATTACTGTCATTTTTCTGGTTGGCCTTGTTGGTTGATTGTTGAGTTAAATTTTATTGTAGATAATAGGTATGGAGAGTAGGAGCAAAAGCCTTGGGAGTGTGGGACCCCCGAGGCCAGTGGAACCTTCCGGGGCAAGCGGAACCCCAGGAACAGGGTGATAGGTTGCAAGGGAGTTTAGATGCGGTTGAAAGAATTTTGCAGGTCTCTACCCAACTGACGGAGCAGCAAGTGAGGATTATGGAAAGTCAAAGGGCCCAAAGTGATACTGCTACATCTTAGGCAGTATGATTGAAGAGGTTCAAGGAGTTAGACCCTCCGGCTTTCACCGGGACGGCGGGTCTAGTTGATGCAGAGAATTCGATCAGAGGCATGGGTTACGTATTCGAGGCAATGGGGATTGTCGACGATAGTCAAGTTCTCTTTGCCACTTTTCAGTTGAGGGAGAAAGCCGAGCATTGGTGGGAAGAAATGAAAACGCTGATTACCGGTTTTGGCGAAAAGATTATATGGGACCGTTTCGTCGCCACATTTAATGAGAAGTACTTTCCTGAGTCTTATCGATTTCAGATGGAGGAGGAATTTATAGTTCTGAAGCAGGGAAAGATGACTGTTTAGCCATACGAAGTCAAATTTGATGCTTTATTCCGTTTTGCCCCTGATTTGGTAAAAACAAAAGAGACAAAATGCAGACGTTTCCAGAAGGGACTTCAGTTAGAGATTTGTTCTAGGTTAACAAACAAGCAGATTAAGAATTATGCAGAGTTGGTGAATACGGCAAAACTAGTAGAGATGGATGTACAAGAAGTCGCCGAGAGTCGAGAGCAGTACAAAAAGAGCAGATTTGAGTCGCCTAGCAGATTTACGGGTGGCACTTCATGGGGGACGGTATCTTGTCCTCCAATTGCTTGGGCCTCATCGTTTGGCCAATCCGTCAGGAGCGGTGGTCCCGCGCAATCATACCCTAGGAAACAACAAAGTGCATTGGAAGCTAGCGTTGGTCTGCAGAGGCAGGGGAGGAATTAGCCGTCGAGTTGGGATGGGGGAGATAAATGTTATCACTGTGGAGCTACGGGTCACTTTGCTAGAGACTGTCATGTGGGAGTCCCAATATGTTTCCACTGTCATGTGCCAGGTCATAAATCTACAAATTGTCTGAAACTTGCTTCTACATTTGTACCTCCGGCGAGCAGTATGGGTAGTACGGGTCCTAGTACTGTCCAGGGGCTTGGTAGAGGATCGGCTGGTAGACCTCCAATGCGAGGCCGTGTTTTTGCTACTACTCGATAGGATGCTCAGGCTATTCCCAATGTGGTCATAGGTATCATATATTTATATGCTAGAGATGCTCGTATACTTATTGATCTCGGTTCTACGCATTCTTTTGTTTCGGCAACCTTTATGATGCAAGTAGGTAGATTTCCCATCTCTTTATCATATTGTATTGTTATTTCTACTCTAGTGGGTGAGTCGGTATGGATCGATAGTGTGTACAAAGACAGTCCACTTCGAATTGGTGATAGGGAGTTATTAGCAGATTTATTACCCCTGAGTATTCACGATTTCGATGTGATACTGGGTATGGATTTGCTATCAGGATATCATGCCACGGTGGATTGTTTCATGAAAGAAGTGATATTTCGAATATCAGGCGAGCCAGAGTTTGTATTTGCGGGAGACAGAATTATCACTCTTGTCAGTTCAATTTCAATCCTAGAAGCCACAAAATTATTAAAGAAAGGATGTCAGGGATACCTTGCATACATGATTGACACCACTCAGAGAGAAGTTCCAGTGACAGATATTCCAGTGGTCAGAGATTTTTTTGACGTATTTGCGGACAAATTGCCAGGGTTACCCATAGATAGGGAGATGGATTCATGATCGAGTTATTTTCAAGCACTACCCCTATATCGATTCCAGCTTATCGTATGTCACCTACTGAGCTGAAATAGTTGAAAGTGCAGTTGCAAGATTTATTACACTATGGGTTTATCAGGCCTAGTGTTTCCCCATGGGGTACCCCAGTACTGTTTGTAAAGAAGAAGGATGGCACGTTGAGAATGTGTATTGACTATCGGCAGCTGAATAGGGTGACGGTTCGCAATAAGTACCCGTTGCATAGGATTGACGACTTGTTTGACCAGCTCCAAAAAGCTAAAGTATTTTCCAAGATAGATCTTCGATTGGGGTATCACCAACTGAAAGTCAAAGATAGTGACGTGGCAAAAATAGCGTTTCGTACGAGATATGGATACTATGAATTTCTGGTTATGCCCTTTGGATTGACAAATGCCCCTACGGCTTTCATGGATTTGATGAACCGTATCTTTCAACCTTATCTGGATCAATTTATTATAGTGTTCATTGATGACATTTTGGTCTATTCCCAAAGTAGAGAAGAGCATGCGAAGCATCTCCAGATTGTATTGCTGACATTGCGGGAGAAGTGGTTATATGTAAAATTTAGTATATGTGAATTCTGGTTAGATCATGTGGTATTCTTGGGGTATGTTATTTTAGGAGATGGTATTCAGGTAGACCCAAAGAAAGTTGAAGCTGTTGTTCAGTGGGAAAGATAAAAAAATATGACTGAAGTTCGAAGTTTTTAAGGATTGGCGGGCTACTATCGACGATTTGTGCAAGGATTTTCCGTTATAGCTACCCTATTGACTCGATTGACCCGCAAGGAATCCAAATTTGAGTAGACCGATAAATGTGAGTAGAGTTTCCAAGAGTTGAAGAGTAGATTGATATCGGCACCAATATTGTCCCTCCCGTCATAAGGAGGTGGTTTCGTGATTTATAGTGACGCATCACACCAAGGGCTAGGATGTGTTTTGATACAGCATGGTCACGTAATCGTATATGCATCTCGGTAATTGAAGAACCATAAGCGTAATTACCCGACGCACGATTGGAGTTGGCTGCAATTGTGTTCGCCCTGAAGATTTGGAGGTACTACCTGTATGGCGAGACATGTGAAATATACACTGACCATCAGAGTTTGAAGTACTTGTTTACTCAAAAGGAATTAAATCTGAGGCAGATGTGTTGGATGGAGTTGATCAAGGACTACGATTGCACCATCCCTTATCATCCAAGAAAGGCTAATATTGTAGCGGATGCTTTGAGTCAGAAATCGGCAGGCTCGGTCGCACACTTTTGAGTCACTCATGCTAACCTGTATGCAGAGTTGAGATCGTTGCGAGTTCAGTTAGTGGTTGGTCAGACGGCAGCATTGCTTGCAACCTTGACTTTGAGGCCGACATGGATTGACCGCATTATTGAAGCTCAAAATTCTGACATTCAATTGGAAAGTGTAAGACCCCGATTCATGCTTGTGCGTCATTTAAGTGCATTTTAAAAAAAATAAAAATAAAAATAAAATAAATAAATAAATTTAAAGAGACAAAGGTAAGAAAATTAGAAGTTTTGGGGGGAGGAAAGAGTAAATTAAACTAAAGATATATATATATATATATATATATATACAATCATGCATGTGTGTTTGTGCGGGCGATCACGACTGGAGGAATGGGAGAGAGAGAGGAAATGGTAATGTGGCTTGGTTTACTCCACAAATCCATATATATATATATATATATATATATATATATATATATATATATATATATATATATAAACATGGTAATTAAGGATCACCATCATTCTAGAAGAAAAACCAAGAGAAAGAGAGACAGAGAAGAACGAAGGAGTAGAAGCCATCAGATAAGCTGCCGGAGATCACCGGTGATGGGTCAGGGTACTTTCTCAGGGTTGATTGTCATCTTGGTGGTTGGAGTATGTAAGTGTGACATTTTTTTTGGGTCATATGGAAGTTGGTATGTGTGTGTGAAGTGTGTATGCTCTGTTTTGCTGTTTTGGGCTGCAACCGGTAGGGTTGGGGTGCTGTTTTAGTGTGTGTTTTAGTTGGGTTGAAGGGAATGAGGTTGGTAGTGTCAGTTGTAAATTTGGGATGGTTGATCATGGAGGTGAAGTGATGAATTTAGTGGCTGGAGCTGGTGACGCGAAGGGTTAAAGGACTGGTCTGCTCTGTTCCATTCTGTTAGGGACGAAGGAAGTTTCGCTTAGGCGGTGGAAGTTATCTTAGGTGGTAAAATAACAGAGAGCAAGAAATCGCAAGTTTCACTTAGGTGATGGAAGTTCGCTTAGGCGGTAAAAGAACAGAGAACAAGAAATTGCATGTTCGCTTAGGCAGTAAAAGAACAGAGAGTAAGAAATTGCATGTTCGCTTAGGCGGTGGAAGTTCGCTTAGGCGGTAAAAGAACAGAGAGTAAGAAATCACCTGTTCGCCTAGGCGGTGTATTTCCGCTTAAGCGGTGGGGAGCAGAATTATATCTTAAGGAATTTCTAAGAGAATCGACAACTGTTCCGAAGTGGGTAACGTCTCTTATTAGTTTTTATGATTTACTAAATTAGTTTTATAGCCTTAATATATCAAATGAAGAAATCATATCTTCATATGACAAAATGTGGGGAATGGAAAATTAATGAACGTAGGGCTTGCATCACACGATTAGGTTGATTTTCGCTACTCTAATAATTTAGGTCATGTCACAAATAGGTTCACAATTTTCAGAGACTTAGTAGCAGGGAGCCAGGGGAACTTGCAAGTGCAAATTTTTAGGTGAGTGTACTGTCTTCTTACTAAAAAATTTCTATGTACATATATGATGACCTAGGAGCTTACTTAAACTGCATGATTTTATAAATGTTGTGGATAGAACATGTTTTGGGTGAGTTGGTAAAATGAAATTCCGTTAAATTGTTTAGGTTTTAAAAAGAAAGATTTTATAAATAATTTGTTAAAAATTGACGGTAATTGATTTGACAATGGTGAGTATCTACTTCAGAAAATGGTGTTATTGTTTTTGATTAGTGTTGTTGGTTGGACTATAACATAGTTTACGTCATGTCCGGAGGGTAGTCCGGCAGGTGGTGATTCATATTGTGTCCTGTCCAGAGGGTGGTCCGGCAGGTGGTGATTGATAATATGTGGTGATTTATATTATGGCCTCCGGAGACGTCCGGTAGGTGGTGATCTGCGCAGTTAGGTCTGCTAGGAAGGCATATCCTACGGATGGTTACGGTACCGTTGCGACTCCCGATCGTGAGGTTAAAACGATCACTATGGTTTAGCCGGTGTGTATGTGGGTGATATGTAAATTTTGAAATGCGGTGTTTTACTAAGATTGGCGATTTATTGCATATGGTGATTGGTATGGTTTTATACTAAATGGATGGGAAAGATATTTATATATTCATTATTTATTTCATTGCTTATTTTAAGAATAGATGTTCATATTATGGTATTCGTATATTTACGCTTGATCCCTTTAAAGGTGTTGAAAATGTATTATTATTTTAAAAATATGTTTTAAATTACTAAGAAGGCAGTGCACTCACAGGTGCTATAAAGAAACTTTTGCACCCTACTAGCAATAGGTTGAATCCGGAAGGGCCGTAGCGAGGAAGTATCTTGACAGTGATTTCTGTTTTGGGTTGTGTATGTTGGTTGTTTAAAATGAATTAATATTTTTGTTGTAAGATCAAGAGAGTTCCCAATAGAAGGGGTATATGTATTTTTTGTTGGCCTTAGTAAATAATATTTTTATGTGTAAGTTATTTTCCATAGTGTTAGTCATTTTTGGATGAGATGTGTCGTTGTCACACCGGCCCCTGTGGGTCGGGTAACCGGGGTGGGATGTGATAATTTTGGTATCAGAACCTAGGTTATAGGTTCTGTAGAATTGTCAGTAATTATAGCATATGAGGGATCCTAAAATAGGAAGACGTGCCGGTCATTAGTCAGTAGGGGACTTTTAGGTAAAGTGTTTGTGAGTGATTTTATTATTCGAGTAATAGTTAATTAACGTATATTTAATACTGGAAATTGTTTTTGGTTGGTTTAGTTAGTGGTTGAGTCGCATTTTATGGTTGATAATAGGTATGGAGTAGAGTGATGAAAACTCTGGGAGCGTAAGACCTCAGGGGCAGCTCGAACCCTCGGGGCAAGTAGAACCTCAAGGACAAGGAGATAGGCTTCAAGGAAGCCTAGATGCTATTGAGAGGATTCTGTAGGCTTCTACCCAGTTGACTGAGCTGCAAGCAAGGATAATGGAAAGCCAAAGGGCTCAGAGTGAGATTGCCACATCTCAAGCAGTGCGCTTAAAGAGATTTAAAGAATTGGACCCTACAGTCTTCACCGAGACAGCAGGTCCAGCTGATGCTAAAAATTGGCTTAGAGGCATAGGCCATGTGTTTGAGGCGATGGGGATGGTCGACGATAGTTATGTTTCCCTTGCCACTTTCCAGTTAAGAGAAGAGGCGGAACACTAGTGGGAGGAAATGAAAAGGTTGATTTCTGGTGCTGGCAAGGAAATTTCTTGGGATCGTTTTGTTGCTGTATTTAATAAAAAGTAGATAGAAAAGAAATTCATAACGTTGAAGCATGGAGAAATGGAGGTGCAACAATATGAAGTTCGATTTGATACTTTGTCTCGTTTTGCTCCAGACTTGGTTAGAACTGAAGAGGCAGGGTACCGACACTTTCAAAAGGGGCTTAACCTAGAAATTCGTACCAGTTTGACGAGTCGACAAATAAAAAATTATGCAGAACTAGTGAATACGATGAAGTTAGTGGAACGAGATGTTCAGGAAGCTATGGAGAGTCGTGAACAGTCCAAAAAGAGCCGATCTGAGTCACCCCGTGGATTTTCGGGTGGTGTTTCACATGGAGCGGTATCTCGACTACCAGTTGTTCGGACATTGTCCTTTGGTCAGCCTGTCAGGGGTCGTGGCCCCCGGCACTTATATCCTGGATGACAGAAAAATGCATCGAAATCTAGTGTAGGTCCGCAGAGGCAAGGGAGAAGTCAGTGGCTTAGTCGAATCGGGGGAGATAGATGTTATCGGTATGGGGCACCAGATCACTTTGCCAGAGACTGTACTAGGGCGGTTCCAGTATGTTTTCGTTGTAAGGAGCAGGGTCATATAGCATCAAATTGTCCATAATTTGTTTTTACATCTGTATCATCCACGGGTGGCGTGGGTAGTGCTGGTTCTAGCACTGTCCAAGGGCGTGGACGAGGATCGGCTGGAAGACCTCTGACAAGAGGTCGTGTTTTTGCTACCACTCGGCAGGATGCCCAGGCTACACTCGATGTTGTCACATATATCATTGCATTATATGCTAGTAATGCTCGTATACTTATTGATCCTAGTTCTACGCATTCTTTTGTCTCATCAACATTTATGATGCAAATAGGCAAGTTTTCTATTTCTTTATCGTATTGTATTGTTATTTCCACTCTGGTGGGTGGGTGAGTCTGGATAGATAGTGTGTTCAAAGACTGTCCGCTTTGGATCGGTGATAGGGCGCTGGTGGCAGATTTATTACCCTTGTGTATTTCTGCTTTCGATATAATATTGGGTATGGACGTGTTATCTGAATATCATGCCACCGTGGATTGTTTATAGAAGGAAGTGAGATTCCAAATCTCAGGCGAGCCAGAGTTCGTTTTCGCAGGAAATAGAATCATTACACATGTTAGTCTAATCTCAGCCCTTGAAGCTAGGAAATTATTGCAGACAGGATGTCAGGGCTATCTGGCACACGTGATTGATACTAACCAGAGGGAAGTCATGATGGTAGATATTCCTATGGTCAAAGATTTTCACGATGTGTTTCCGGATGAATTGCCAGGGCTACCAATAGATAGGGAAATGGAATTCACGATTGAGCTACTTCCAGGAACTGTTCTTATATCGATTCCACCTTATCGTATGGCGCCTAGTGAGCTGAAGGAATTAAAAGTTCAGCTACAAGATTTATTGGAACGTGGGTTTATCAGGCCCAATATTTCCCCGTGGGGTGCCCTAGTGTTGTTCATAAAAAAAAAGGATGGCACGATGAGGATGTGCATTGACTATCGGCACCTGAATAAAGTGACGGTTCAAAATAAATATCTGTTACCTAGGATTGACGATCTGTTTAACTAGCTTCAGGAAGCTAGGGTCTTCTCTAAGATAGATCTTCGGTCGGGGTATCACCAATTGAAGGTCAGAGACGGTGACATAGCAAAAACAACATTCCGTACTAGATATGGACACTATAAATTCCTAGTTATGCCTTTCGGTCTGACAAATGCCCCTGCTGCTTTCATGGACTTGATAAATCGAATTTTTCAACCTTATTTGGATCAATTTATTATCGTATTCATAGACGATATCTTGATCTATTCCCCAAGACGAGAAGAGCATTCAGAGCATCTTCGAATCGTGTTACAGACGTTACGGGAAAATAGGTTATATGCGGTTATATGCGAAATTTAGTAAATGCGAATTTTGGTTAGATTATGTGATATTTTTGGGGCACGTCATTTCGGGAGACGGTATTCAGGTAGATCCAAAGAAAGTTGAAGCTGTTGTTCAATGGGAAAGACCAAGGAATATGACGGAAGTGCGGAGCTTCTTAGGTTTGGCGGGTTATGATCGACGGTTTATTCAATGTTTTTCTGTGATAGATACCCCATTGACTCGATTAACCCGTAAGGAATCTAAGTTTGATTGGACCGATAAATATGAACAAAGTTTTCAGGAGCTAAAGAATAGATTGATATCAGCACCAATATTGTCCCTCCGGACAGAAGGGGGTTTGTGATTTATAGTGATGCATCCCACCAAGGGCTGGGATGTGTACTGATGTAGTATGGTCATGTAATTGCCTATGCATCTCGGCAATTAAAGAATCATGAGTGTAATTATCCGACGCATGATTTGGAGTTGGCGGCAATTGTGTTTGCCCTAAAGATTTGGAGGCACTATTTGTATGGTGAAACCTGCGAAATATACACCGATCATTAGAGTTTTATACTTGTTTACTCAGAAAGAGCTAAATTTGAGGCAAAGGCATTGGATAGAGTTGATTAAAGATTATGATTGCGCTATCCACTATCATCCAGGAAAAGCTAATATTGTAGCAGATGCGTTGTGTCGGAAATCAGCGGGTTCGATCGCACATATCCGAGTAGTTCGTACTAATCTGTATGCCAAGCTGAGATCGATGCGAGTTAAATTAGTGGTTGGGCAGACAGCAGCACTGCTTGCGACATTAACATTGAGGCCGACGTTGATAGATCGTATTATTGAAGCTCAGAAGTTAGATGATCAATTAGGAAGGAAACGAAATGAAGTGAAAAATGGATTCAGAACAGATTATCAGATTAGATATGGTGATGAGTCGTTAATGTTTGACATTAGGCTGTGTGTGCCTAATGATATCAACTTGAAGAATAATATTTTGGAAGAGGCGCATAGCTCCGCGTATGCAATGCATTCGGGCAGTATCAAAATGTACTGAGACCTGCGTGAGCATTATTGTTGGACCGGAATAAAGCAAGAAATCACATAATTCATTTCCAGGTGTTTAATTTGCCAGCAAGTAAAGGTTGAACATCAGCGTCTAAGTGGGTTGCTGCAACCTCTACCTATTCCCGAGTGAAAATGGGAACATATTACAATAGATTTTATTTTAGGATTACCCCGCACTCAAAAAGGTCATAATTCTATTTGGGTGATTGTTGACAGACTTACTAAATTCGCTCATTTTCTGGCCGTAAAGACGACATTTTCACTTGAGAAATATGCTTAATTGTATATCAATGAAATTGTAAGGTTGCATGGCGCTCCGGTTTCTATAGTGTCTGATAGAGATCCGAGATTTGCTTCAAGATTTTGGCTAAGTCTTCAGACCGCTTTGGGTACCAGGCTGAACTTTAGCACCGCTTTCCACCCTCATACAGATGGTTAATCGGAGCGTACAATTCAGATGTTGGAGGATATGCTGAGAGGATGTGTGTTGGAATTTCTTGGTAGTTGGGACGATCTTTTTCCATTGATGGAATTCGCCTATAACAATAGTTACCATTCGACAATCGAGATGGCCCCATATGAAGCATTATATGGTAAGAGATGTAGGACTCCAGTTTATTGGGCTGAAGTGGGTGAACAGAAATTGTTGATGACAGATATAGCCCTGATGACTGCAGACAAAGTGAAGATGATACGGGATAAATTAAAAAAATTTCAGAGTCGACAAAGGCGTTATGCAGACAATCGCCGACAGGAGTTGGAGTTCGAAGTGGGAGATCATGTATTTTTGCGTATAGGCTTGCATTACCTTTGGAATTGTCTCGACTACATAATGTTTTCCACGTATCAATGCTTCGAAAATATGTGCCCGACCTTTCTCATGTGTTAACTTCGCAACAGATTGAATTGAAAGAAAATTTGACATATATTGAAGAACCAGTTCAAATTCTAGGCCATAGGGACCAAGTGTTACGAATGAAAATGATTCCATTAGTCAAGATTTTGTGGCGCAGTCACGCAGTGGAAAAAGCAACTTGGGAGCGAGAAGATGAGATGCAGAACAAGTACTCACATTTGTTCGGATAGGTACGAAAATTTCGGGGCAAAATTTCTTAAAGGAGGGAAGAGTTGTAAGACCCCGATTTCATGCTTGTGCGTCATTTAACTGCACTTTTCAAAAAAAATAAAAATAAAAATAAAAATAAAATAAATAAATAAATTTAAAGAGACAAAGGTAAGAAAATTAGAAGTTTAGGAGGAGGAAAAAGTATTTTAAACTAAATATATATATAAACGTGGTAATCAAGGATCACCATCATTCTAGAAGAAAAACCAAGAGAAAGAAAGAGAGAGAGAGAAGAACGAAGGAGTAGAAGCCATCGGAGAAGCTGTCGGAGATCACCAGTGATGGGTCAGGGTGTTTTCTCAGGGTTGATGGTCGTCTTGGTGGTTGGAGTATGTAAGTGTGACATTTTTTTTGGGTCATATGGAAGCTGGTATGTGTGTGTGCTCTGTTTTGCTGTTTTGGGCTGCAACCGGTAGGGTTGGGGTGCTGTTTTAGTGTGTGTTTTAGTTGGGTTGAAGGGAATGAGGTTGGTAGTGTCAGTTGTAAATTTGGGATAGTTGATCGTGGAGGTGGAGTGATGAATTTAGTGGCCGGAGCTGGTGACGCGAAGGGATAAAGGATTGGTTTGCTCTGTTCTGTTCTGTTGGGGACGAAGGAAGTTTCTCTTAGGCGGTGGAAGTTCGCTTAGGCGGTAAAAGAATAGAGAGCAAGAAATCGCAAGTTTCGCTTAGGTAGTGGAAGTTTGCTTAGGCGGTAAAAGAACAGAGAGCAAGAAATTGCATGTTCGCTTATGCAATGGAAGTTCGCTTAGGTGGTAAAAGAACAGAGAGTAAGAAATCGCATGTTCACTTAGGCGGTGGAAGTTCGCTTAGGTGGTAAAAGAACAGAGAGTAAGAAATCGCCTGTTCGCCTAAGCGGTGTATTTCCGCTTAGGCGGTGGGGTGCAGAATCATATCTTAAGGAATTTCTAAGAGAATCGACAACCGTTCCGAAGTGGGTAACGTCTCTTATTAGTTTTTATGATTTACTAAATTAGTTTTATAGCCTTAATATATCAAATGAATAAATCATATCTTCATATGACAAAATGTGGGGAATGGAAAATTAATTAACGTAGGGCTTGCATCACACGATTAGGTTGATTTTCGCTACTCTATTAATTTAGGTCCTGTCACAAATAGGTTCACAATTTTCGGAGACTTAGTAGCAGGGAGCCAGGGGAGCTTGCAAGTGCAAATTTTTAGGTGAGTGCTCTGTCTTCTTACTAAAATATTTTTCTATGTACATATATGATGACCTAGGTGTTTACTTAAACTTCATGATTTTATAAATGTTGTGGATCGATCAGGTTTTGGGTGAGTTGGTAAAATAAAATTCCGTTAAATTATTTGGGTTTTAAAAAGAAAGAGTTTATAAATAATTTGTTGGAAATTGACG
Source organism: Eucommia ulmoides (assembly GCA_016647705.1). Classification (NCBI taxonomy): domain Eukaryota; kingdom Viridiplantae; phylum Streptophyta; class Magnoliopsida; order Garryales; family Eucommiaceae; genus Eucommia; species Eucommia ulmoides. The sequence continues at coordinate 31,174,808 of CM028327.1, read as the reverse complement.
GTAATTGATTTGACAATGGTGAGTATCTGATTCGGCAAATGATGTTATTGTTTTTTATTAGTGTTGTTGATTGGACTATGCCATAGTTTACGTCCTGTCCGGAAGGTAGTCCGGCAGGTGGTGATTTATATTGTGTCCTGTCCAGAGGGTGGTCCGGCAGGTGGTGATTGATAATATGTGGTGATTTATATTATAACCTCCGGAGACGTCTGATAGGCGGTGATCTACGCAGTTAGGTCCGCTAAGAAGGCATATCCTACGGATGGTTACGGTACCATTGCAACTCCCGATCGTGAGGTTAAAACGATTACTATAGTTTAGTCGGTGTGTATATGGGTGATATGTAAATTTTGAAATACGGTGTTTTACTAAGATTGGCGATTTATTGCGTATGGTGATTGGTATGGTTTTATACTAAATGGATGGGAAAGATATTTATATATTCATTATTTATTTCACTGCTTATTTTAAAAAGCGATGTTCATACTATGGTATTCGTATATTTACGCTTGATCCTTTTAAAGGTGTTGAGAATGTATTAATATTTTAAAAATGTGTTTTAAATTGCTAAGAAGGCAGTACACTCGCAGGTGCTATAGAGAAACTTTTGTACCCTACTAGTAGTAGGTCGAATCCGGAAGGGCCGTAGCGAAGGAGTATCTTGACAGTGATTTCTGTTTTGGGTTGTATATGTTGGTTGTTTAAAATGAACTAATATTTTTGTTGTAAGGTCAAGAGAGTTCCCAATAGAAGGGGTATATGTATTTTTTGTTGGCCTTAGTAAATAATATTTTTATGTGAAAGTTATTTTCCATAGTATTAGTCATTTTCGGATGAGATGTGTCGTAGTCACACTGGCCCCTGTGGGTCGGGTAACCGGGGTAGGATGTGATAGAGAAGATCCTGGATGAAGTGAAAAATGGTCACAGAACTGATCATCATATCAGGGGTAGTGACGAAGTTTTGATGTGTGGAAATGGGCTGTGTGTGCCTAATGATGTCAATTTGAAAAAAGATATCTTGGAAGAGGCGCATAGTTCAGCGTACGTAATGCAAAATGTATTGAGATTTGCGTGAGCATTATTGGTGGATCGGAATGAAACGGGAGATCGCAGAATTTGTTGCCAGGTGCCTTGTGTGTCAACAAGTAAAGATTAAGCATCAACGTCTAGGTGGGTTGTTGCAACCTCTACCTATTCCAGAGTGGAAGTGGGAGCATATCACGATGGATTTCGTTTCGGGATTACCTCGTACTCAAAAGGGGTATAATTCCATCTGGGTGATCGTTGATAGGCTTACCAAGTTCGCTCATTTTCTGGCCGTAAAGATGACATTTTCTCTTGAAAAGTATGCCCAATTGTATATTGATGAGATTGTTAGGTTGCATGGCGCACCGATTTCTATAGTGTCGGATAGAGATCCGAGATTTACTTCGAGTTTCTGGCCGAGTCTCCAGACTGCCTTAGGTACTAAGCTGAAATTTAGCATTGCTTTCTATCCTCAGACAGACAGTCAATCTGAGCGTACGATTCAGACGTTGGAAGATATGTTGCGGGGATGTGTTCTAGAATTTCCTAGAAGATGGGATGATCATTTGCCTTTAATGGAATTCGCCTATAATAACAGCTACCACTCGGTAATTCAGATGGCTCCGTATGAGGCATTGTATGGTAGGAGATGTAAAACCCTAGTTTGTTGGACTGAGGTGGGTGAACGTAAATTGTTGATGTCGGACATAGCCCAACTGACAACAGACAAAGTAGAGGTGATTCGAGAGAAGTTGAAAATTGCTCAGAGTCGACAGAAGAGTTATGCAGACAAGCGCCGACGGGAGTTGGAGTTCGAGGTGGGAAATCATGTATTCTTGCGTATTTTTCCGTGGAAAGGCATAATGAGGTTCGAAAAGAAAGGGAAGTTGAGCCCAAGATACATCGGACCATATAAAATTCTAGAGCGGGTTGGCACGACAGCGTATAGACTCGCGTTACTGCTAGAGTTATCTCGATTGCACGACGTTTTCCATGTATCGATGCTCCGGAAATATATGCTAGACCCTTCTCATGTGTTGACTTCGCAGCTAATCTAATTGGAGGCAGATTTGTCCTTCGTTGAGAAGCCAGTCCAAATCCTAAGCCGTAAAGATCAAATGTTGTGAACGAAGACGATCCTGTTAGTCAAAGTGTTGTGGCGCAGTCATGCGGTGAAAGAGGCGACATGGGAGCGAGAGGAAGAAATGAGGAACAAATATCCGCATTTGTTCGACTAAGGTAAAAAAAAAAAAAAAAAAAACAAATAAATAAAATTTCGGGACGAAATTTCTTTTAGGAGGGAATAGTTGTAAAACCTAAATTGTAGAATGTATGTCATAAATAGTTGCATTATAGAGTATTAGAAAAATTTAGGGTAAAAATTTTATTGATTAAAATTCAAATCAAAAGTTGGGGGTCGAATTGAAAATTTAGAAACATAAAAATTTAAATTTGAGATTTAAATTGACAATTAAAATCAAAAAGTAAAAATATTAAGCGTAAAATTATAATTTTTGAAACTTTAAAAATTGAAATTTATTGAAATTAAGATCTTAAAGAAATTAGAGGGAGAAAAGTGCAATTTAACTATTTTTTTTTAAAAATACATATATATATATATATAAACGTTGTGCGTGTGTGTATGTGTGATGGATGATCAAACCGACCGAAGGGAGAGAGCGATCGTGGAGCGACGTGGCGTGCTTAGGATCAGATTAATCCACTTAATTCATGCAATATATATACATGCATGCATGTAGTTCATCAGGGAAAATCAAAACTGAAAGTTTAGGAAAAAATCTAGAAAGAGAAAAAGAGGACCGAAGGAGGACGGGGTTGTCGAAGTTCCGTGATCGGCGTTCCTCCGGTGAGAAGTGCGTGTCTCTTGGATGCATGTGTGTGTTTCTGTGGCTGCTGCTGTGTACCTCTGCTTTGAATCAATCGTGTGGGTTTTCCAGTTGTTCACTCAGCGGCCGTGGGGGTGAGATCGTTAATAGTATGATCATTGTCGTCCGTCACCGTCGTCTGGTGAGTAATTGTGTATATTTGTCTCTGATTATTTTGGTAAGTGTGGGCATGCATGTGTGTTGTTCCGTCGTCAGTCTGGTGGTTCCGCCGGTGGGTGTGTGTGTAACAGTATAGGTGGGTTATCCATTCGGTCCGACGATATCGTCAACGTTGTGCGTGTGTGTGTACTTTGGTTGATGATTGTGTATGCGCATGCTGTTTCTGTGGTGGGTATTCTGTCCATGGTGTTCGTGGGTTGTGTGTGTGTGTGACACCGACGGTTGCAGCGTGTGTTTGTGGGTGTGAGCTCGATAATCTTGTGGGTGTGCGTGTTCAGCTGTGGGGCGGCCAATGATGGTTGTTGTTCAATAATGGCTGGTGTGCAGGGTCAGCGGTGAGGGTCGGCTGAGAATGGGAAGTCGCCGATGGACGGTAGTAGAAGGGAGAGAGAGGGCAGCTCTAAAACGGAAACAGAGCAGAGGCGGAAAATGAAAGAGAAAGAGGGAGAAGCCGTTGGGAATGGGATCGCCGTGGAGTTTCATCGGCATGCATGGGCTGTCGGTGATCACGTGGGTGTGTGGCGTGGTCGAAGTAGTGGCTGGCGGCAAGTCCCAGAACCGGGATAACAGAAATGGAAAAAACAAACAGAAAAAGAAAGAAGAAGAAAAAGAAAAAAAAAAAAAAAAAGAGGAGGAAAGGGGAATTGCACAAATAACCCCGATAAAATTCAAATCCATCTCGCGGCCCGTGAACGATTTGGAATGGATATCGTTTTTCGTTAAATTTATTTTAGTTTTGTTAAATTCAATTCTAGCATAAAATTTTTTGTAACCGGAATAGTAAATTGGGGATCGTTCATATCAAAAGATTTTTATGCAATAATTAATGGAACGAAATTATCAGAATAATAACAATTTTCATAAATAAAATATGAGGAATGGAAGTATGCGGAACTTAGGGTCTGCATTACATGATTAGGTTATTTTACATAAAATATTAATATAGGCTCTGTCATTATTAGGTTCGCAGGCACCAGCATCTAGATAGAGTGCGGTCAGTGTCCGTTTTGCAAAACAGATATTGAGGTGAGTGTACTGTCTTCTTGCCAAATTAATTGTATACATATCTATGATAGAAAATGGTTGTATTTAAATTAGATGCTTTTAAAAATTATGTGGTGATTTGACGATGTTGATTAGATGATATTATTGAGTGATGTGATCCACTTTGACGGAGTGATGTTTATCCGCTTCGGCGGAGTGATGTTATCCACTTCGGTGGAGTGACGTTTATCTACTTCGGCAGAGTGATGTTAGACGTTTATACTGTGCAGCGATTATTCACTTCGACGAAGTGATGGGTGTTCGTAGGAAGGCATATCCTATAGATGGTATAGTACCGTTGCAACTCCCGATCGTGAGTTTAAAACGATCGCTATGGCTAGCCAATGTATGTTGTGGTGGAGTGGTGTGTTTGAGATGTGGTGTTTTACTTACATTGGGTGATTTATTATTTATTATGATGATTGGTATGATTTTATACTAGATGGATTTTGATAGAACTTATCTCTATTACTTTATTTTCACTGTTTATATACTTATGCGTAATCCATATTTAATTGTGGTAATATTTAGAATATATTATTATTTTTAAAAAAAAAATTTACTAAGAAGGCAGTACACTTGTAGGTACAACAGTTAGGAGTCGATCCCCTACTGGCACTAGGTGGAGTCCGGCGATCGTGTAGTATGGAAATATTTTGGGGAGGAGCTGTCTGAGGCGAACCTGTGAGCGTTTCATTGTTGTTATACTTTTGTTATTATTATAATTCAGGGACGGGTGTGTCCCCAATTAGAGATATTGCATATGGTCAGAAAAAAAAAAATGGTTGTATATTTTTTGTATGCACTTTGTCGTTTACTAGTGGATTTGATGTTAAGATGAGGTCGTGTCGACGTCACGTCGGCTCCACAGTGACGGGTGTCCGGGGTGGGGTATGGCACTGAATCTTCTTCCTAGCTCAATTCCATCAGTTGACCAATCCATGTTGATCAGTTGACCGACCCTACTAAAACACCTCTCCTTAATTAATTTTCTACTAAATTTCTTCGACGTTTTTGCCTCTTTAATCGATTTCTTCTCTCTGTTAACTCCACTAAATCCTTAAATTCAATTTTTATCTTTCTTAAATTAATATTTCTTCTTCAATTACACATATGAGCAAATATGTTAACTAATTAGGATCCTATTAAAAACACACATAATCATAAAATCATTTTTGTGTTGTGTGTGATCCTCATCGGAATACATTAAGAGTAAAAATATATTCGAGTTGTTTTCACCTAGATTCTATGGAATCTTCAATCTCTTAGTGGTAATGCGTATCCACAAGGATTGGATTAGATGGTCGTTGAGAATTGTAATTGTCATAACCTAACTTTATTTAGGTAATAAAAAATAGGTTTTTATAATAAAATATAAATTAAAGTAATTATACTAATTAACCTAATATACTAATAGATACGTTTAAGGGAGTAAATTTTGTAGGGATTAGTTTCGTCCATTTAAACGTGTTCGTTTCAATCTAGTTTACATTAACGACATTCACATTATCTGACAATCTCGGTATTGAAATATCATTCACTACCTCTTCCGAGTGTAAATTGAATGAATATGTGACTTCGCGTCAACATCAAAGTCCCTCTCGAGTGTCTATACTACACTTGGTTACATAAGTCTCGCCCCAACGTCACGGATTGCAAACTTTTTAACACCCTCCCCGGTCATTAGATCGTCTCATTATGTTTAAACCCTAGTCTGAATCCAAGGTTACCTCTCCTGAGTATTAAACCTCATATTCTCAAAATCAACCCAAATACCATAACAAACATATTAAGATTGTAATAAAACGGTAAACACAATCGGATAAACATGAACAACCATTAACGAAACATAGATTTATTCAAACAACGTTTTCATACATGAATCGGTCCCTACACAATATATGTTTAGCTATATATGGCCATAACCAAATATGCAACTAAATACAAGCCAAACATATACAAAACAATCAACCAAACTAAGAAACAAAGAGAGAAACGAGTAGACTAGCCATTTTCAGAATAATCGATGCTAAAATCGCTCCGAGAATGTTTCCTCTTCTTTGCGTTGTGATCTTCTCATGGTTGATTGGCCTTGGAGCTCTCAAGACACTCCCGAAAACATTCCTTTTGTGTTTCGGGAAGAAGAGACGATATTTATAGGGTCCAAAATATCAACAAAATATCCTAAAATATCGAAAACATTCCTTTTTGTGCTGCGCCTGACTGTTGCAGCAGTGAGATCACTATTGTAGCGGGGGGAAAATCGGTAGGTTTCTAGCAGGTGACCACTGCAACAATGGTTTCTCCATTGCAGCAGTGGAGAGTTCAACAACTCTTTGCATTTTGACCACTACAGCAGTGACCGCTGTAGTGGTGGAGAATTTAGCGACTCTCTGTATTTTCATCGTTGCAGCGGTGGATGTAGGTTCTGAATTTTTGACTTATTACTTTTTTTTTCCACCGTTCTTCCACGACTTGCTTGTTTATGGAACGTTTTTGTCCCTTTTCGCCCTAAACACTTGGTTTGTACATAAACAAATAAAAACCTATTAAAACATATTAAAACGCTATAAAAATACTTGAAAACTACTAGAACCGGTTTGGGAATAAATTGATAAAATTCACCTATCAAATATCCCAAAACTTAGAATTTTGCTAGTCCTTGAGTAAAACACTCACACTAAAATAAAAAACATAACTAAATTAACTAACACAAAAATTAAATATGAATAAAAACACAAACTACGTAAACATAACGATATGTGAGTTTTGAATTTAACTAACGACCAAAACATTTTTCCCTCAACAACCCCCAATCATATCGAGTTCAGGAGTAAAATGCACCATATGATATTCTAGAATTTCAACATTCAATAATGGTAAACGTCATTCTAGATCCTTTCAACGTGTGTGTGCGAAACTCAATAATAAAACTATCCAAAGACCGGATTAGATTATCCACTAACGAAGTTCACGACTTATACCATAAATGATTAGGATACCCATATGCTTGATTGGGTTCCACTCTCCACTAATGTAGGCTTCGAAGTTCAAAAAGATCAATAGCACTTGATTCGGTTTGGAACATTTGGCCAAAGGTATATCGGGAATATAAAACGGGTTAACATTGTTAATTCAACGATAGTCAAGGTACAACACTTGGCACACAATCACACTCGAACCCCCATAGATAAATTTGAAACAACTCTGAACATACATTTAAGACCGATGTACTCACTTGTCAAAAGAAATGGAAATTGAACTATATTTACATATGTTTTTTTTTTTTTTTGACATGCCACACCCCCAAACTTATTCAATTATTACAATTTCACATGTGTGGTTAAAACGAAAGAAAAATGACAAGTGAGTACTCCAATACCGAACCAATCAAAAGTTCGCCCTAAACCCAACCGCTCACTTCAAGTAGCATACACGAATACTAACTTGATTCACTTAAATTGTGCCTTCGGTTCAACGATATAGGTTTGGAAAGATTTCAATTGGCCAGGTTACTTGTTATGTGTTCAGAATTGAAATGGCATTATAGGTTTCGACAGAGTAACTAGGGATAAACATATAGCATGGTAAGTTTTTAAAAATATCTGAAAATATCTCAAAAGATCTTAATTCTGCATAGAGCTGACTGCCGCGGTAGTGGGGATGACTGCTGCAGTAGTGGGTATGTCGGCTGACTCACATAACTCTCAGACCTTTTACCGCCACGGCGGTGAAGCCTTATCAACACATCTTGCATCTCTACCGCCGCGACGTGGCCTGACCACTGCGGTAGTAGGACTTTGGGCAGAAATAACACCTCTCTACATTCTCACCACCACGAGGATGGCATGACCGTTGTGGCGGTGGGTGTGGTGATCTTGAAACTTTGTTCTTCCATTGTTTCTTCACCGTTTTCCCACCATTTCGCTCGATTATAGCTCGTTAACGTCCCTACACCTGATCTAACTAAAAACAAACTAAAACGCAATTAAATATTAATAAGACACTCGAAAACTACTAAATTCGATTTAGAAGTAGATATGTATTTTACACCTATTAAATACCTCAAAACTTGGAATTTCGCTAGTTTTCGAGCAAAACACCCTGACACTAAATTAAACTAACTACACTAATTAACTAACAACTAATCTGGAAAAAAAAAGAAAGAAAAAAACACCATACCCAAGAAGAAATAAATGCATGCAAGTTCTAAGTTCAATTGAAAAAACCAAGTGGTTCTTCCCTCAACAGCCCTCAATCTGATCAAGTTCGGGAAATAACACACACTAGGTGGTGTTCTAGAATTTCAACACTCAATATCAATAAAAACTATTCCAGATCCATTAAAAATGTGTGTGTGAGAGAACTCAAGTACATAACTATCCAAACATCGGATTGGATTATTTAGTCGCTAAGATTATGACCTAAATCTTAAAGGATTCAGGAAACCCATACGCTTGACTGGGCTCAACTATCCACTAATGTAGGTTCGGACATTCATAGAGATCAATAGGGCTTGGTTTAGCTTTGGAGAATGACCAAGGGTATCGCATGAACAAAAAATAGTAAATCGTTATAATTGAACGATACCCGAGGTACAAACGCTTGTTACTATCTCTCACTCATAACCCCAGACATTTAAAACACAACCCTGAATAAGAATTTAAGAACTTTGTATTCACTTGTCATAAGAAATGGAATTAAAAACTATATTCACGTAATTTATTTATTGTTTTTGTTTTTTTCTACCCTTTTTTTTAGACACATAACATACCCCCAAACTTATTCGAATTTCTACAATTTTAGGAGTGTGCAAAAAGGATTAAGTAACACACCCCCAAACTTATTCAAATTTCTACAATTTTAGGAGTGTGCAAAAAGAATTAAGAAAATGACAAGTGAATACACTAATATCAAATCATTAAAAATTTATCCAAAACCCGATCGCTCACTTCAAGTAGCATAAGTTAATGCTAACTTGATTTCACTCAATTTGAAACTTAGGCTTAGTGGTGGCCGCTAATTTAAGCACTGCCAATTTCACCGCAAGTGTACAGACGAAGTTTTAGTATAATAGACCTTTCGGTCGGGTATCATATCCACAGGGATTGGTTGAAATTACTATCGAGTACTGCGATTATCATAACCTGACTTTATCTAGGTGACAAAAATGAAATATAAAATTAAATACTAATACTAAAATACTACTTTAACCATACTAATTACAATACGAGATAGTTATAGGATGAATTATCTAGGGATTAACTCTATTTACTTAAACGCGTTTGATTTCGTTTAGTTTACAATAATGGTGTTCGACTTATTTGAAAATCTAGGTATCTAAAACTCCTCCGCCACCTCTCTTGAGTGTAAGACGGGGGATATAAAACAACTTCATGTCAACGAAGAAATCTCCCTCAACGTCTTAACGACCCTAGGTTGCGTGAGTCTTGCCTCAACCTCATTGATTGCACACAAAACCTCAGTTCGTAAACTCACTCGCCATCTCTCTTGAGTGTAAGACGAGGGATATAACGTGACTTCGTGTTACTGAAGAGATCCCCCTCAACGTCTTAATGACTCTAAGTCATGTGAGTCTTGCTCTAACGTCAATGATTTCATGCGTTGTGTTTACCCTATCAACAATCTCAGTTCTAAAACTCCACCGCAACCTCTCCTGAGAGTAAGACGAGGAAATACATGATTTCGAGTCAACAAATAAGTCTACCTCAACATCTTAACGACCCTAGGTCACGTAAGTCTTACTCCAACGTCATTGATTGTTCACAATCCTAACCCCAACCGGGTTATCAGATCGTGGCGTTTGTTTAGTCTAATCCAAATCCAAGATTTGTCAAACCCCATATTCTCAATATATCATTCTAAGCATGATAAACAAACAATATGATAAATACACTCAAACATTAAAGAACAATCATCAAAGAAACACAATTAAACCAAAACTACGTTTTTATAAAGGATATTAATCCCATACATAATCCACATTTAACCTACGACCATAGTCGTTTATACAATTAAAACTAGGCTAAACATGCTCAAACATATATTGAAGACAAGAAATAAAAGGAAAAATAGATGAACTTAGCCAATATCTTAAGATTAGCCGCTAAAATCATCCACTGAACGATTTTCCTTCTCCCTGTGTTGATCTTCTCATTCGGATATGTTTGAGCACTCCTCATACTCTCTATATCTTAAAGTAAGCCTTAAGGGATGTAATAGCCGGAGGGAGCCAAAGGAGAGGGGAGGAGAGGGATATAAGTAGATAAAATAACTAAAATAAATATCTAACACTGTGTAGAGGCCACCCCTAGAAGGTGGAGTATGTCGGTTAAAGGCTCGCCGAGGCGATGGAGAAGGCGGTGGCTATACCAAAACCTTCTGCTGGTTCACCGCTTAGGCGGTGAGGTTTCAGTAACAATGGTGTCTTCTCAGCATCTTCACCCCATGGCGGTGGGCTTGTTTGCAGAATCTTGCCGCCTTGCTCATTTTTCCACCGTTCTCCGACCGTTCTCGATACAATTTGATCGTTTATGCTCTGATTTCATACATTTTTTCCCCACGCACTTGTTTTAATACAAAAAGAATAAAAACATATAAAAATAACTATAAAACTACTCTAAAACTAACAAAACTGGTTTGGAAATACATAGGTAGATCACACCTATCAATTACCTCCAAACTCAGAATTTTGCTAGTTTTCGAGCAAAACACCCACACAATACAAAACATATAAAAACTAATTACAAAATTGAAAACTAATAATGAAAAATGAAAAACACGAAAAACAAAAATGTGTAAGTTTTGATTATCATCTACCGGCCGAAAGATTTTTCCCTCATCGGCCCCCAATCCTATCAAGTTCAAGTATAAATCACACCATGTGGTGTTCTAAAATTTCAACGTTCAAAAATAGTAAGAGCCATTCTAGATCCTGTTTAAGTGTGTGTATTTTTAAACTCAAATATATAACTATCTATTGATTAGATGGGATTATCCCTCAATCTAGTTCATGACTAAAACCTTTAGGTATAGGGAATCCATATGCCTGACCCGGATTTTATTCTCCACTAATGTAGGCTCAGAGGTTCATGAAGATCAATAGGGCTTGGTTAGGTTTCGGAATAATGGCCAAGGGTATTTTGGAATAGAGAACAGGTTAACGTCATTAACTTAACGTTACCTGAGGTACATCGCTTGTTACTCTCACACTCGAAACCCCATAGTTTAATTAGAAACAACCCTGAACATACGTTTAAGAATGTCGTACTCACTTGTCATGTCCAAAAGAAATGATTTTTGTTTTTGTTTTTTTGTTTTTTTTTTCCATAACACACCCCCAAACTCATTCAAATTTCTACAATTTTAGGAGTGTGAAAAATGATTAAGTAACACACCCCAAAACGTATTTGAATTCTTAAAACTTTAGGAATGTGCAAAAATATGAACAACAAATGACAAGCGAGTACTCGAATACCAAAACACTTTCGAAGTTCTCCCTAAACCCAACCACTCACATCAAGTAGCGAAATGCTAACTTGATTCACTCACATTGTACCTTAAGTTTAGCGATGTAGGTTTGGAAAAAGTTCAATCGGTTAGGGTATTTATTAAGTGTTCAGAATTGAAACGGTTTTTAGGCTATGACAAGGTAATAAAGGATAATGATATTGCATGGTAGGCTTCAAAAGGCTCAAGCGATCAAATGAATGCCTAAATCATATCTCCTAAACCACCCCGCCTAGGATTTCGCCTCGAATTTCCCCCAAATCAAGTTCTAGAATCCCTATTGTCATGAAATTGAGTAAAGAATAAAAATTTCAAATCAATTAGATAGCGCTATATTGAGTTTACATGATCGTGAATTTAGGATCTACAATAACTTTTACTAAGATGATACGTTGAGCACACAGAATACACATAAATGAGCATTACGCTCGACCTCAATAAACAATCAGGGGACAGACTCATCATTGGGTAAAGGCCCAGATGACGTCAAAATTCAGCACAAAACAATAGCTAAACTAAACAAACTAATCTTAAACAATCATGCACATGATAAAAACAGTAAACTAAACATATTAACACATCACCACCAACTTAACACAGGCTGTAAGACCTTGATTTTCTTTTAAGATGTATTTTAGCACATTTAGAAATAACAGGATAAATGGTGTTATTTATTAATTAAACTTAAAAATTTTAGGGGTCAATTTGGAATTTGCAAAATATTAAAAATTTGAAATTGGGTCTAACTAAGAACTTAAATAAAGATAAGGGATGAATAAGGTAATTAAGGGAAAGATTAACATATATATATACACACACACACAGGTAGAGGCTGCTGAGATCATTCCGTCATCACGATCGGAGAAACGGGACGGACATGGCGAGGCAGGGATCAAGCTCACACCACTTTCTTCATGCATATATATAGGTATAAGCACTATACTATTGTCACAAAACACAATGAAAATTGACACGAAACGCAAAGAGGAAGATCAAACAGAGCAGAGAGGAGAGGCAGAGGATCGGAGGTGGCATCGTCAGTCGACAGAGGGTGATCGTCGGTAGGGTATGTGGGTCTGTGTGTGTGTGTGTTCGGGGTGTGCGTGTGTGTGTCCAATTGACGCAAACATGTGGGTGTGTTGCTCCGGCCACAAGTGAGTCGCCGGAGTAGGTAGAGAGAGAGAAAAGTTCGGTCCGGCGGTATGGGCAGTCTATTGACGGGTGATCATCGTTGGGAGTTGGTCGGCTGTGCGGGTGGATTTCATTGATCATTGTGCTGAGAGTGTGTTTTCTGATCGGGGGTGGTGGTGCGTATTTCGATCGTCACCGGAGTGGAGAGAGAGAGAGGGCCTGTCGTTACCCTGTTGTCAATGGCGGTAGTGTCGTGTTTCATCATATGTGTATGTCTGTCGTATGTGTGTGTGTTTTAGAGGTCGTCGGATGTTCGCCGATGGTGAGTTTAGAGAGAGAAAGTAGCGTGTGTGTGTGTGTGTTACTGTGGGTATTGTGTGGGCGGATGGTGGGTGTGCATGGGGGGTAGACGTGGTGGTGTGTGGGTTTAGTTGTCCGGTGGTGCGGGTGTTCGGTTGGTGGGACGGCGAGGCGTGATCGACGGCGAGACCTCGTCGGCGGCAGCGTGTCAGGGAAACAGAAAACAGTAACGCAAAACAGAAAAGGAAAAGAAAGGAAAGAAAAAAAAAAAAAAAAAAAGAAAAAAAAAAGAGAAATTGCAGAAACCACCCCAGGAAAATCCAAAACCCATCTCGTCGTCGCCAAACGTTTCGGAAATAGGTGAAACTTCAATCGATTATTAATTCTTGTTAAATTTAATTTTAGTTAGTATTATAAATCCTAAAATCATAATAATTTCATGACGATTAATCAATTTTAAGTACGTGGTACATAAAATTAGTAACGATTCGGAATATAGGGTCTGCATTGCATGATTAGGATATTTTAGATAAGATATTAATTTAGACTATGCCACTATTAGGTTCGCAGGCACTGGCGTCCAGATAGAGTGCAGTCAGTGTCAGTTTTGCAAAACGGATATCGAGGTGAGTATACTGTCTTCTTACCAAACTATTTTTCTATGTATATATATGAAGAAATATGTGGTTACTTAAATTGTATCAATTTATAAATGATATGGATCAAGCAGGATTTGGGTGAGTTGGTAAACTGGATTTTTGGAAGATTTCGATGGTTTCCAAAATGAAACTGAAAATGAATTTTTGTTGAATTTGGTAAAATCAGACGGTGTTTTTAAAAGGAAATAGAAAACATCTATTTTCCTAAAAATGTCTGGTTTTCAAAAGGAAAATAAAGGGTCAAAAAGTAGTTTTGAAAGAATCAGACGTTTTCTCTAAAAGAAAAGTGGGAAATATGCTTTTGGACTTTAAAGTTGGTGTAGAGGAAAAGAGATCGACGTGGTGATTTGACGATATTTATTGAGTTGTGATTCGATGATGCTGTAGTTGATTTGACGATGCCCTAACATTTATTGTTTTGGTAGAGTAAGATTATCCGCTTCGGCGGAGTGATGTTTATCTGCTTCGGCAGAGTGATGTTAGACGTTTATACTGCGCAGTAATTATCCGCTTCGGCGGAGTGATGGATGTTCGTAGGAAGGCATATCCTATGGATGGTACGGTACCGTTGCAAACTCCCGATCGTGAGGTTAAAACGATCACTAGGGCTGGCCAGTGTGTGTGTGTTGGAGGTGTGTGTTTGAGATTGGTGCTTGAGATGTGGTGTTTTACGTATATTGGTTGATTTGATATTATTTATTATGATGATTGGTATGATTTTATACTAGAAAATTTTGGATGGAAATTATTTATATCGCTTTATTTTTATTGCCTATATACTTGTGCTTGATCCATACTAAATTGTGGAAATATTTAGAACATATTAATATTTTAAAAATATTTTACTAAGAAGACAATACACTCGCAGGTACAACAGTTAGGAGTCGGTCCCCTACTAGCACTAGGTAGAGCTATGTGATGGAGTCATGTGGACGATTGAGAGAATCTGTCAAAGGCGAACCTAAGAAGGTTCATGGATAAATACTTTTAGTTAGAAAAACTTCTGGTCGGGCGTGCCCCCCATAATAGATGTATGTATTATACAGTGGGTGTATATTATCATTTCTATTAGGTTATTTGAGTTTTGGTGATGTCATGTTGTAGTTACGCCAACCTCGGGATGATGGGTGTCCGGGACGGGTTGTGACACAGGTATTGCCAAAACGACCCATCAGCGATCCCAATGACAGTATATAGCATGATATTGACGACGGAAGTTTAGAACACGTACCTGGGAAGTGAGAGAATCTCGCCTCTATTTCAAGTCGACGGAGATAGATTTAACTTATTTGTAACCTTGGGTTGCCTCCCAAGAAGCGCGTAGTTTAATATCCTCGGCCCGGCACATGCCTAAAGACTGGCGAGATGTTGGAATGAAAAGAACGCAAGAGTACCTGTCGATCTAACATCTTCAAGCATCCTGTAGGAAAACAAAAACAAAACTAAAAAGAAAAATTATATACACTAAATTAAAATCAAGTTATTTACTCATAATATCAACAGTAACTCAATCCAATTCCCCGCAACGGTGCCAAAAACTTGGTGGCCGCTAATTTAAGTGCTGTCACTTTCACCACAAGCGTACGGATTAAGTTTTAGTATAATTGACCTTTCGGTCAGGTATCGTATCCACAGGGATTGGTTGAAATTACTATCAAGTACCGCGATTGTCATAACCTGACTTTATCTAGGTGACAAAAATGGAATATAAAATTAAATACTAATACTAAAATACTACTTTAACTATACTAATTACTAATACGAGATAATTATGGGATGGATTATTTAGGGATTAACTCTATTTACTTAAACACGTTTGATTTCATTTAGTTTACAATAATGGTGTTCAACCTATTTGAAAATCTCGGTATCTAAAACTCCTCCGCCACCTCTCCTGAGTGTAAGATGGGGGATATAACGTAACTTCGGGTCAACGAAGAAGTCCCCCTCAACTTCTTAACGACCCTAGGTTGCGTGAATCTTTCCCCAACCTCATTGATTGCACACAAAACCTCAATTCTTAAACTCCCTGCCACCTCTCCCGAGTGTAAGACGAGGAATATAACATAACTTCGTGTCAATGAAAAGGTCCCCCTCAACATCTTAACGACTCTAGGTCACGTGAGTCTTGCCCCAGCGTCATTGATTTCATGCATTGTGTTTACCCTATCAACAATCTTAGTTCTAAAACTCCACTACCACCTTTCCCGAGTATAAGACGAGGTAATACATGACTTCGAGTCAACAAAGAAGTCCCCCTCAACATCTTGACGACCTTAGGTCACGTGAATCTTGCCCCAACGTCATTGATTATCCATAATCCTAACCCCAACCGGGTTATCGGATCGTGGCGTTCGAATCTAGGATTTGTCAAACCCCGTATTCTCAATATATCATTCTAAGCATGATAAACAAACAATATGATAAGCACACTCAAACATTGAAAAACAATCATCAAAGAAACACAATTCAACCAAAACTACGTTTTTATAAACGATATTAATCTCATACATAATCCACGTTTAACCTATGGCCATAGCCGTTTATACAATTAAAACTAGGCTAAACATGCTCAAACATATATTGGAGACAAGAAATAAAAGGAAAAACGGATGGAATTAGCCAATATCCGAAGATTAGCCACAAAAACCGTCCACTGAACGATTCTCCTTCTCCGCGTGTTGATCTTCTCCTTCGGATATGTTTGAGCACTCCTCATACTCTCTCCATATCCTGAACTAAGCCTTAAGGGCTATAATGGCCAGAGGGAGTTCAAGGAGAGGGGAGGAGAGGGGTACAAATAGACAAAATATCTAAAAGAAATATCTAACACTACGCAGAGGCCACCGCCTAGGCAATGGAGTATGTCAATTAAAGGCTCGCCGAGGCGATAGAGAAGACGGTGGCTGTGGAAAACATTATGCTCGTTCACCGCCTAGGCGGTGAGCTTTCAGCAACAATGGTGTCTTCTCAGTATCTTCACCGTCGCGGCGGTAGGCTTGTTTGCAGAATCTTGCCGCCTTGCTAATTTTTCTCCCGTTCTCCGACCGTTCTCAATACAATTTGATTGTTTATGCTCCGATTTCATACCTTTTCACCCCACGCACCTGTTTTAATACAAAAAGAATAAAAATATATTAAAACATATAAAAATAACTATAAAACTACTCTAAAACTAACAAAATCGGTTTGGAAATACGTAGGTAGATCACACCTATCACTTAGCAACAATGGTTTGGAAAAATTTAATTGGATAGAGTATTGACACGTGTTCAGAATTGAAAAGTTTATTGGCTTTGACAAGGGAACGAGGGAATAAATTTTTCAGGTTAACTTCTAAAGGTTCAAGCGATAAAAATGAAGGCCTAAATCATGCCTCCGGAATTACCTCACTTATAATTTCACCTCAAGTCTACCCCAAATCAAGTTCTAGATTCCTCATTTATGTCATGAACTTATTACTGAATAATCGGCGTCAAATCATTCAAATAATTATACACCGAGTCCATGCGATCATGTGATTTTAGGATCAAAATAATTTTTACCTAATCAATGCTAAACACACAAAACACACATGAATGGCATCAACCCCGACCTCGATATATAATTAGGGGATAATTTTCATCATCGGGACATGGCCTAGATGAACTCAACAACTCAGCATGCACATACGACTTCATTCATTAACATATCTACATTAACACTAAACACTAACATACATATACTAACTAATCATTACACATGCATAAACAAAAATTAAAATACATTAACAAAAACTAAACATTTCTAGTTTAATACAATTACAAAAAAAAAAAAAAATCCATCATTCTCATATTTCTTTAACAACACAAAACGTGATGTACATTCCCTACCCCCAAACTTGAACGAGGCAGTGTCCTCACTGTCTAAGAAGCGAACCCAATAACAGAATATAGAAATAAAAATGAAAAACTGGATTCCGACACATACTTAGGAGGTAAGACATAAAAGTCTCACCTCCTACTGTCCACCTGGGAGAACTTCATCGCCATCACCATCATGTCAGAATGGAAATTGTGGCGGTTGCAAAAGGTGCAACGGTACATGCGGCATAGGTGGATAAGCACTCACGCACCAATAGCAACAGTTTCAATAAAATTTCAAAAAATGTAACATGCAATTTTGTTTCACACAATTTAATTAATTGTTGGAGGACGATTTGTGGTGGAAATCACAAATTTTGTAAATAGAAAGATGAATTTGAGGGTTTAAAATGGTTTGGAAGGATGGGAATGGAGAGATTTTGGAGTTTCAAAAGTGGTTGTGGCGTTTTTGTAATAGCGAGATGGTTTTAATCAAACAGAGCCTTACCGCTGCGGCGGTGGAGTGCCTTTTTAAAACCATAAACATACTGTCGTTTCACTGCCTAGGCGGTGAATCACCCTTTTCAAAACATAACACTCCGTTGTTTCACCATTGCGGCAGTGGAGTTCACTGTTGCGGCGGTAAGGTGTTTTTGCTGAAAACTTGACATCTTGTATTTTCACCGTCGTGACGATGCGTCCACCGCCCGGCGGTGAGCCTATTGCTGAATTTTTATTTTTTGTTCCAGTTTTCACATAAAGGCTCCACTCCATGCGTTTCCACTTCGCTTATTCAATGTTTTTAAGTACGAAACACATCCCTAATTATCCTCACTCCTTAATTCTCCTCTAAACATACTCCGAGACCATTCTGGCCTCCAAAAAATAATTAATAGCAAAAATCGGGTAAAACTTGATACCCTCAGTTTTAGATAAAAAACAAAAACATGACGTGCTTGATTTATCGTCCCTAGCTGGACTTAACAAAAGAATTATAAGGATTAATATTCAACTACTTAGTCACAATATCAATCCATTCCAAAACACCATCCCCGGCAACGGCGCCAAAAACTTGTACGATGAGGTTTTTACGCTCATGTATTGACTACTCGCAAGTATACGAGGTCAAGTTTTAATATAATGGATCTTTAAGATCGGATATCGTTCCACTGTGACGGTATTTGAATAATTGAATATCGCAATTTGCATAGTCTTATATTATCCCGACGGTTCAAGAATTATTTAAAATTAAACTAATTAAAACTAAGTTAAACTACAATTAGTGGGTTAATCCTAACTAAGTTAATTACCTAGGGATTGATTACATTCACTTAAAACATGTTTGATTTCATTTAGTTAACAATAATAGTGTTTTATCCTATCCGACAATCTCTGTATCTTAAACTCATTCACTTCCTCTCCCGAGTGTTTGATGAATGAATACATGACTTTGCGTTGACGCTGAAGTCCCCCTCGAACGTCTTTTTGAACACATAGTCACGTGAGTCTTGACCCAACGTCATGGATTGCACACCTTCTAACGCCCTCCCGACTCATTAGAACGTCGCGTTGTGTTTACTTTAGTCCGAATCCGGGATTAGCTCTCCCGAGTGTCAAACCCCATATTCTCAAAATCAATCCTAATACCTTAATAAGCACATTAATATCTTAATAGAATGATAAACACAATCAGATTTAAACAAACAACCGTTAAAGAAACATATATTAAACCAAACAAGTATTTACACAACTACATTGATCTCTAGCTAATATTTATCTAATCTATCACGATCTTGGCCATTGAAACATTAAACCAAGAGAGATTCAACATCATTCACAATAAAACATTAAATTACAAAGATAGAAACATATAAATAAAGATCAAATCTTAAAGTGGAGTGGTTCACTGTCACCAAAGATCGATCCACTAGTGTTTCCTCTTTTCTGGATGATGAATATCCTCTTTGAGCTCTTCAAGAATGGCCAAGGATCAAGTCCTAAGGGTTAGGGATGTCTAGATTGTTTTTTGTATGTAGAAGAAAGGGTTTTATAGTGGTAAGGTTTCAAAAATATCTAAAAATATCTCAAAAAATCTTAATTCTGCACAGAGCTGACCGTCACGGCGGTGGGTATGTCGGCTGCCTCACATAACTCTCTGATTTTTTTACCGCCGTAGCGGTGGGGATCACCGCTACAGCGTGACTTGACCGCTAGGGCGGTGGGACTTTGGGCAGAAATAACACCTCTCTGCATTCTCACCGCCGCTGCGGCGGTGGGTCTTGTGATCTTGAAATTTTGTTCTTTCATTTTTTCTTCACTGTTTTTCCACCGTTTCACTCGTTTATAGCTCATTAACATCCCTACACCTGATTTAACTAAAAACAACCTAAAACGCAATTAAATATTAATAATATACTCGGAAACTATCAAATTCGATTTCGAAGTAGATAGGTATTTTACACCTATCGGACATTGACATTGCCTTTACTTCAGAAGTATCTTCACCCAAAATAAGAAGGCTAATATGCTATTCACACTTTAAACATTATTTTGTACTCCAGTTCTAATTTGCATTTCAATAATGGATAGCAAAACTGTGTTTTGAAATTAGTTTATAAAAGTAGAGTTCTTAGCCTTTGTTTCAGCTGGCTCCCTTCAATGAAATATCCTTATTTTGTGGAGTATATTGGGTTTCAAACTCATGAGTTTGGGTCGAATTGCTCAGAAAAGTGCATGTGGCTTGGTTTGTTTGTCATAGTTTATGATATGTCAATGAAAGTTCAATAGAAAATAACATAAGAACCATCATGTATATAAATGGTATGAACTTTCGTGTTTTAATTGAAACTTATAGTGGAGTTTCTAAGTCTGCTTGTATTTTTTTAGCATAAATTTACCTTAAATTTTAATATTTTCTCATGGATTGAATTTGAATGTTTTTGGGAGTGATTATTTATTTATTTAATTTTTAGACGTTGAAGGGGCTAAAATAGGTTCACCAAGATGCGTACTTCCACTATCGGAAGAGAATGTGGAGAAAGTGTTAGATGAATCAAGGCCATGTCTAATAGCTGATGTAGGAAATGTGGCTCTACCTGAAATAAATGGTCTTATCGTGGTGCTAAAGCAACAAGGAGCACGTGGGTCATGTCCAAGTTCAACTATGACGTTGAAAATGGGGATTGAAACTCGGCTTAGTGATAAAATCCATGAAATACATGATGTTGAGCAACTCCTAGACACCGAGACTAGCCTTGAGCTAAATGAGGACAATGTCGAAATGGTAAATCTCTAATCACGTCTATTTTTTGTTGCATTCCAAGAAATTCTTCATCTTTGAACATTTTATGACTAATTGTTCACTAATGTGGTGTATTTGTTTCCTATCTTTGTTTGGGTTGTTAATTTATTTGAGCTTCCAAAACTTGAACCACATTTGAAAAAACATCACAGTAGTGAACCCATAGCGATATTCAAGCCATAATCTACTTATTGCGTGTGATTATAGTAATGAACCCATAAAGAAAAACCACAAATTTTGTAGTTATTCTTGTTTTATTACTCTATGAACATGTCTATTCTAGAAACATGTCTCATATACCGAGTTCCATTTCAATAACGATTCGTGATATAGATCAAAACAAGGCCATTAACGAACGATTGTTTGGATATTGTTCAGGTTCTTGCTAACATTAGACTCTACTTGGCGGCCACATATGGGCGAATCATGAAACTTGTTCAGATAAGTAATTATGTGGTAAATGTTCGTCTTAGCGGTCTTGCTACTGGGGTGATGATGGTGCGAGTTGCTTTAACTTAGAAGTGGAGGAAAAAATTATCTGGATTGTCATGATTGTGAAGAAGCCTAATATCAAGCAATAAAACAAACATTTCATGTCTCTACATTCAAATTCAAGCTATCCTGACGACATAACTGTTTATATATATATATATATATATATATATATATATATATATATATATATATTGTATTGTATGTGTAACTCGTGAAGTATGTTAAACATTAATACTATGGTCTTGTATAGTGTCTTAAGTTTTTCCACTATTAAATACACTTCTAATTTTTATTTTTGTTTTTTAAATAATTTTTTTTTTAAATTAACTTTTTGAATAGTTTAAAAAAAGTGTTACAAACGGCACTTAACTTATTTATTATCAATAAAATTTGAATATATATCACACAATATGATCCACGTGCAACGCACATGCATAATTACTAGTAATTTGAAAAATACCAAGTGTGTTCTGTTTTGGTAAGAGAAGGAATGAGAATGAAAAGAATCAATAATTTTTTTTATTCTCACATTCTTAAGGAATTCATGAAGCAATCCCAAAATTTTTGGATGAGATGAAGACATAAATGTGTTTACCAAACGCGTTCCCCCACATCAATCTCAAAATTCTGGGAGTAGGAACAAGAATCAGGGAATGAAAACACTAACCAAACAGGGCCTTAAAGTCTTAAACGGTTAACCTTTATATATTTACTTAAATGCAGGTGTTCAATATTTCGTTAACCCAAAGCAGACAAAGTTAAGATTTGCAAATATATGTACTAATTGATGTTTAAATCTCATTAGGATGATTATACGCTGGTCTCAACTGGGACAAATTGACTTGATCCGTCCAATCCAACCTAGGCAGGGTAACTAAGAGATTAGCTAAGATGCGAATCAATGATAAGTTGTCCAAAATTTAAGGAACCCCCAATTATCACTTTTAGACCCGCGCAATGCATATATTTTTTTTTAAATGTTAAATTTATATTCGTAAATTTTCAATATTTACACATGAAACATTTAAATACAATTTAGTTTGATAGTAGTAGTATGGATTTTAATATTTGGAAGCGGTTTTGTAAATGGTTACATATAAAAAATTTCAATTTTGTTATGCATTTTTTTTTTCAATTCTTGTTCTCTATTTCGATGGAAAAATGAATTTAGAAAAAAGAAAAGATTTTTAAACTATTTGTATTCCCATTGAATATATGGGATCATTAATCTGAGAAATCACTTTTCCATGTTTGTTCAATATTGAATATACGTATACTAGATCTATAACATTAAACTGATTTCAAATAACCTATTATTCATATATAGATTGATTTAGATGTATCCAAGAAAAGTAACCTTTTTGCTAATTTGTAAATTAAAATTTAAGAGTAAATTCGTGAAATTCTAAGAATTAAACCTGAATTAAAGTGTACGTTTTTTCTTTTTTCTTTTTCTTTTTTTTTTTTTTTTTTTTCTTTTTTTCTCTAAATAAAAACAAATAATAGAATTGAAACCATAAGGACCCACTTTGTCTGGAATCAACGTTCAATGATAAAGCCCTCCTCCGTACTCATTGATCTTGGAGCTAATCTCTAATTTCTATCACTGAGAAGACAAAGCTAATGACTTGTTCTTCATCATGTTCCTCGAATCCATCCTCAGGTCCTTCCACGAGTTTATTTCCTTGAAACCCCTTCTCAATTATAAGATATAGGTGTGTGAGATTGAACTCCCAACTGGAGATCTGGGATTGGATAAATGAGAAGTGATTAAGTGGAAAGAGAAGTTCGGTAGGACCTTGAAGATTATTGTGATGTTTGAGGAGGGGCTAAGAGACGAAGGAACGATGGTGATGAATGACGGAGGGTTGAGGGATTACATCGAGGGGGTGGAAAAGAGGCAGAGCAGATCGAGGGGCGATAGAGTAGTAACATGACGGTAGTGCCAAGACAAGGATGAGGATGATGATGGGGCATAGAGTTGAGGATTAAGGAGGGAGATGAAGACTGGATGGGAAGAAAGGGATAGAAAATCAATTCCATGATAAATGCATAAAATATAATATAGGGAAATTTATTATTTACTCCTTTAAACATATACCAATCATAAAATGGTTTCGTGTAACTCTAATAAAGTTTCTAGTCTCCAGATATGTTTTAGAAAATAGTTATCTATTCATTTATTATATTTTTCCTCTAAATTACATAAAATGTCATTCTGTAAAATATAGTAAAAAGTGAACATTCACATTTTTATTTTGTTATTTTTAGACATTTTAATAAATGTTAATGAGCTAGTTGGGTTGTTGTGATGTTCACAATTTTTATGTGAACGATTATGTTCTTTGTTATGTTTACACGCTTTTCCATTTTATGTTATTTTGTTATGTTCACAATTACTACTAAAAAAAATATTTACGTTCTTTTGTTATAAACATTCATACTAGTATTTAAAATAGCTATGAATATTCAAGGAAAAATGTGTAAAAAATTGAAAAATTAAATTGAAAATCAATCAAGAACATTCACAATAAATAACATTCACAAACATATGAACAATTACAACAAAAATCAATCAAGAACATTCACAACAATTAAATCAAAAATGAATCAAGAACATTCACAACAAAAACAAACCGGTATGAACATTCATCGAACCACAATGAATATTCACCAAACCAAAAATTGAAAAATTAAATCGAAAATCAATCAAGAACATTCACAACAAAAATGAACTGGTATGAATATTCATCGAACCGCAACGAATATTCACTAAACCAAAACTGATATGAATGTTCACCAAATCACAGCAAACGTATATAAAACAAACAAATTGATAGGAACACTCACAAAGATTAAAAAAATCAACAGAAAAAACATTCAAAATATATAAACAAAAACTCCACCAAATCAACAATGACCAACAAATTAAAATAGATTTGAAAAATCCTAGAGGAGCAACCAACAACAACAAATAAAAAACATTGATTTTTTTTTTTTCAACGAAACCACAATGAACATTTACCCAACATGCACTAGTATGAACATTTACAAAAATCAATGAACAAGGGGTGACGTCTGTTATGAAATTCCGTCATGAACATTCTAGTACGAACATTCCGGTAAGAACATTCCACATTTGGAATTTTCCATATCGTAAAAATCCAAGAATTTTCTAGATTAGAAAATCTAGAGAGAGGGGGGGGCTGACCAACAACAGACGTAAACAGAGGCGGCGGAGACGTTGAGCTTCAATTTCGACGATGATTGATCCAGAGGATCAACTTGAGGTGGCGATAACCGGGGTTTTCAAATCTGGAATTTTTCAAATCTGAAAATTCTAGATTTGGAATTTGTTGGAAAGTTTTTTTATTTAAATATGGGCTAACATTAATTGAATTAATTATTTTATAAAAACGGATTAATAGATAGTCTATCATATAAGCAGTCCAATAAAATAGTGATCATATTTTGATTTGGGTTGTAGCATTGTTTGTACAACCTAATTGAGTAGCAAGTGTAGGTTTTGGGTCTTATTGAAACCCGTTATGGGAGGGCCCAATGAGAAACCTGTATTATAAATATTAGGTCCCATCTCTAGTATAGATTAAGGATTTTTTTTCCATTGAGAGCCACCATAACAGTAAATCTAAATCATAGAGAGGAAGACCTAGTGTGTAATCCGCTGTGACGATCAATCATTTGGCATGACTGAAACAGATGCACTTTCTGTAACCGTTCTTGAAATTGTTGTGTCCTTTGAATCATCTATGATTACGATCTTTAATTAATTTCCATATTATTGTGATTATGAGAATTATTTAACATATGGTATCAGAGCCAACATACTTGATTTAGAATCTACAAGTGGAAATTGAAAATAGTTTTTTATTTATTTTTCATTTATTTTTTGGAGCCGAATCTTTGAGCCATGATTTCGTATGATCTTTTGTTTCGATTGATTTTAAAACTTTAGGGTTTTTGTTCTTCTTAATTCGAGCTTTAAATCGATATATTATATTTGTAATTTGATTGTGTATTAATTAGGGTTTTGATGAAAATCTAAACCGTATGAAACCCTAATCCATCCCACGATTTTATTTTTTATTTTTTGGGGAGTGGTCAATTCCATCCCACTATCGACCACATTCCATTGATATATATATATATATATATATATATATATATATATATATATATATATATATATATATTTCTTTCCTTAATCATAATCAACTTGGCTACTATAATGAAAAAGGCCGACGAAAATCTCTTGCCGGTGGTCTACAATGAACACAGCGTCACATTCCATGCCGGTCTTTCCAATCTCGGCTACCTCACCTTTATTTGTAACTTCATTCAGGGACTCGCCTTCCCTCTTGTCGGCGGCCACTATTATTTTTGGGCTTATGTAATTTATCGCAATCGCCGGTTAAATAGGCAGCGAGACTATGGCGATGGTGATGGCGGTCACATTTTATGGGGATTACCTAGATGGAGATTTGTATTTTGGATGACGGTGACATTGAGTTGTTTAATAGGGTTGTTATTTTTGCATCTGGGGATTGAATCCAAGATATGGGTGAGAAACAAATGGGTGAACTTGGAAAAGTTGACCTAGGGCTAATTTCTCTAAGGCCCCTTCAGTCACAATAATATTAACAATTTTACCTTCTAAAGTTTATTTTTTTGAAAATAAACTTATAAATTATTGTTGAGATCTTGATAAATCAAGAATTGCACTCGTTTTTCTGTCCTTTTTTTTTTTCAAGATAATTTATTTTATATTTTGAGGAGGAAAAATAATTTTTAATTAATTATTACTTATTAATGTGATTTAGTAAGCTTAAAATTATTTTTTGGTATGTTTTTATGTTTAAAATTTACCAAAAAATATGTTTGTTTATATGGAATAGGAGTGCAGTATTTACTCTCTCTAGATTTTTTTATTTTTTTTTAATCTAAACTCTCATTCTTAGTCTTAAGTCATATAAATTAGTTTAAAAGTATAATAAAAATTTTGTTCAAATTTTTGCAACTATAATTGATCATTGATCACTAAAAGTATAGTTTCATGACGTACTTCATTTTGTTTTGATCATACGCTATATGTTGCTAATATGCACTATTGTTATTGGGCAACATTATTTAATTTTCCCAATTTGGAACGTTTTCTTGCGAATTGTTGGGGTTATTTCACCAAAATGATTTAACCAACAAAATTTACAAAATTTTGAATTCTTTTTTTGTTGATGGGGAAAATTTTAGATTAATTTGTACCTTTACTTGCCTAAAGGGGGTTATTGTGTAAATTACTTTAATTACATGAGAATGTTGTATGAGATAAATAATTTGATACATTTGTTTGCCCAAAAGGAATGAATTTTGAAGAATTATTTGTTTCATTATCTTTTGAAGGAAATATGTAGATTTGAAGGCCAATCTGTCCAAAGATAATGGATTTTTAAATCTATAAAATTTTCTTGTTTTGTTGATCTTCATACTTAGAGAATAGTTGTTTATTGTAGACTCTTCCCAAGTGGGATTTTATAATAACACAATTGATTCTTATATTGTATTGTTTATGCTTATTTGAGTATTTTTCCTATTACCCATAATTGATCTAGTTGCATTTTTTATGAAAACAGTTTCTTTTGTTGTGAACAACAATAACTCCACAATTTAAATTCTAAATGGGGTTAACTATAAGAGAAATGCAGATTCCAAAAAAACAATCCTAAAGTGTTATCACTGCAACAAGAATGATCATAAGAGGGTTGATTGCTTTAAGTTTAAGAATTGGTTAGAGAATAAGAATAAGGAGTAGGGTATGTTATCTGCCTATGTCAGTTTTGAATCCAATTTAGTTGATGTTCCTTTAGATTCATGGTGGCTTGACAGTGGTGCTACTGTTCATGTTGCAACTTCTTTACTGGAGATAAGAAACCTGAGGAAGCCAAGTAAGAAAAGTCAAAGCTTAAAGTTGGCAGTGACATCAGAATTGGTGTTGAGCATATTGGGACTACTATTTTAGAATTAAATTCTAGTTTTCAGCTTGTTTTGAAAAATTCTTTTTATGTACCATAGTTTGGAAGGAATTTGATTTCCCTTTCAGTACTTGACAAAGCTAGATATTATTTCACTTTTTCAAATAAAAGAGTTGAAATGATTTATGACTCTAAATTGATTGGAAATTGTGTTTTATCTGATGGGATTTATATATTATTGTTGTTATCTGCTTGTTCTTACAATGTTGAAAACACTGCTGCTAAAAGATCTTTTACTAAGGAAAGATCTTCGTTGTTGTGGCACAAGCATTTGGGGCACATTTCTAAGGAACAAGTAGAAAGCCTTATTTGTTCTAAGATTCTTTATCCTCTTGATTTTGATGACTTAGGAGTTTGTGTTGATTGTGTGAGAGAAAAATTAACAAAGACTAAGAAAAAAGGTGTCACTCATAGTCGAAGTTTGTTGGAGATTATTCATATAGACATCAGTGGGGCTTTACTTGACTAACTTGTGTGTTAACAAGTACTTTATTACATTCATTAATGATTTCTCCCAATAAGTCTATGTTTATTTGATCAAAGAAAAGGCAGATGCTCTTGAAAAGTTCAAAGTCTTCCGAATTGAAGTTGAGAAACAGCTGGGGAAAGTCATCAAGATTGTGAGATATGATCGAAGTGGTGAGTATTATGGGAAGTATAGTGATGATGAACAATAGAAAGAACCTTTTGTAAGGTACTTACATGATAATGGTATTGTTGCTTACTATATTATGTCTAGAAGTCCTTAAAAGAATGGTGTGGCAGAAAGGCACAACCGCACTCTTAAGCAAAATGAAGAGGTGCATGATGAGAAGATTGAATTTGCTAGAATACTAGTGAGGTGAGGCCATCAAAATAGAAACCTACATTTTGAACCATGTTCCTCACAAGTTAGTGCCTAAAACACCTGATATTATTCCCTCTCAGTTAGATGAAAGAGTGGAACCCATTGATATTGTTTCTTTAACCTTTGCTAGCCTCAAATGTTATGATGGAGCCATTAATCGAGGGATTCAGTGAGGAATACATATTGTTATTTCCCCAACTGTTGAAGTAACGCCTATTGCAGATGAGATTCCTCCAACTAATGAGCCAGCGAATAAGTCTTCTTCTGAAGTACAAATGTGGAGATCACAAAGAACAAGAAGGGTTGTCATTTCTAATGACTACTATGTTTACCTTGGAGAGGTAGAGTATAACATTAGAGAAACAATGGACCCGACTACTTACCGTGATGCTCTCAATAGTGATCAGGTAAATGAATGGCTAATTGGCATGGTAGATGAGATGCAGTCTATGTTAGACAATGATGTTTGGGAACTTGTTGATCTTCCCAAAGGATATAAACCTATTGGATGCCAATGGGTCAAGGACAAGAGAGACAACAAAGGGAATGTTAAAAGATTCAATACCTGATTAGTTGCTAAAGGCTATATACAATAAGAAGGCATTGATTTCACAGAGATTTTTTCACCAGTTTCCACCAAAGATTCCTTTAGGCTATTATGATGTTGGTAGCCTATTTTGACTAAGAGCGTCACTAAATGGATGTTAAGACAACATTTCTCAATTGAGATTTGACTGAGGAGATTTACATGTCACAGCTTGAAGAATTTAAGGAAAATTGGAAAGAGAACATGGTATACAGATTGAAAATGTCCATTTATGGTATCAAACAAGCTTCTCATCAGTAGTACTTGAAATTTGACAAGATTGTGACATTTTCAGGTTTTCTAGAAAATAATTTTGATCAGTGCGTCTACATGAAAATTAGTGGGAGCAAGTTCACTTTTATGGTTATCTACGTCAATGACATTCTACTTGCTAGTAGAGATGTGAATCTCTTGAATGATACCAAACGCCTTTTGTCTGTTAATTTTGACATTAAGGATCTCGGTGAAGTATCTTTTGTTATGGGTATTGAGATTTATTGTGATAGATCTCGAAACCTCCTTGGGCTATCTTAGAGAGACTATATCGATCGTGTGCTTAAGAGGTTCAATATGTAGACGTGCAAAGCTAGTGATATACCTATTGTGAAAGAAGATAAACCCAATAATGAGCAATGTTCGAATAATGATTTTGAAAATGATTCCATGAAGACTGTTCCTTATGCTAGTGTAATTGCTAGCCTGATGTATCTACAAGTATGTACGAGACCTGATATCGCCTTTATTGGTAATGTTCTTGGTAGATATTTGTTGAACCCTGGGCATGATCATTGGGTTGCTGGAAAGAAAGTTATGAGATATCTACAAAGAATGAAGGACTTTATGCTTGTATATAGAAGGGTTGATAATCTCAAAGCAGTTGGATACCCAGATTCTGATTTTGGTGGTTGTTCAAACGATCGCAAATCTACTTCATGATACATTTTTGTGCTAGCTGGTAGAGTCAGTTCATAGAAAAGTATCACATATAGCCTAATTGCATCATCGATTATGTATGTTGAGTTTATAGCTTGTTATGGTGCATCCTCTCAAACTGTTTGGCTAAGAAATCTGATCTTGGAGCTGCAAGTTGTTGATTCCTACTCTCGACCCATTGTGATTTATTGTAACAATAACACAACTGCGTTCTACTCCAAGAACAATAAGATCTGTACAGGTTCCAAGCATATGGAAATCAAGTACCTCACAATCAAAGACTTAATGAAGAAAGAAGATATCGTTATTCAGCATATAAGAACTGAGTCCATGCAAGATGATCATCTAATCAAAGGTTTAAGGCCCATTGCGTTTAAAGAACATGTTGTGAATATGGGTGTTATTGAGTCTTTTGATTCTTTGGTTTAGTGGGAGCCTTTATAATTTCTTTTATTTTGATGATTATGTTATGTAAACATTGATAACTATTGTTATGCGACTTGCAAAATTGAAATTTTTTTTATGATCATCATTATTGCGTATTATATTATTGCATGTCGTATTATTTGAATTTAACATAATATTATATCTTAAGGTATTGCGAGCCTTAAGAATTACAATTACATATTTTATTGCATGCTATATTATTTGAATTGAATATACAATATGGTATCTTAAGATATTGTACTTTAAGAATTATAGTTGTATATTTTTGGTTGTCACAAAAACACTCTTTTGAGATCTTGTAGTGAATTGTTAGTGACATATGACTTGTTAAAATTAAGCAATTTCATTTTATTGAAAAATTGCAATTAAAATTTTATTTTGTTAAGAAATTGTAATGAGGATCGATAAGAAATAATGCATATAGATAATGATTGCATGTTCACAACTACTACTAAAAAACAATATTTACGCTCTTTTATTATGAACATTCATACTACTATTTAAAATAGCTATGAATATTCAAGGAAAAATGTGTAAAAAATTGAAAAATTAAATCAAAAATGAATCAAGAACATTCACAATAAATAACATTCACAACAAAAATCAATTAAGAACATTCACAACAATTAAATAAAAAATCAATCAAGAACATTCACAACAAAAACAAGCCGGTATGAATATTCATCGAACCACAATGAATATTCACCAAACCAAAAATTGAAAAATTAAATCGAAAATCAATCAAGAACATTCACAACAAAAATAAACTGGTATGAACATTCATCGAACCACAACGAATATTCACCAAACCAAAACTGGTACGAACGTTCACTAAATCACAGCAAACGTATATAAAACAAACAAACTGATATGAACACTTACAAAGATTAAACAAAATCAACAAAAAAAATATGCACAATAAATAAACAAAAACTCCACCAAATCAACAATGACCAACAAATTAAAACAGATTTGAAAAATCCCAGAGGAGCAACCAACAATAACAAATCAAAAACATTGAATTTTTTTTTTTCAACGAAACTACAATGAACATTTACCCAACATGCACTGGTATGAACATTTACAAAAATCAATGAACAGGGGGTGACATCTGTTACGAAATTCCATCATGATCATTCTAGTACGAATATTCCGGTAAGAACATTCCATATTTGGAATTGTCCATATCGTAAAAATCCTAGAGAGAGAAAGAGGGCCTGAACAACGGTAGACGTAAACAGAGGAAGCAGAGACGTTGAGCTTCGATTTCGGCGATGATAGATCCAGAGGATCAACTTAGGGCAACAATGACCGGGGTTTTCAAATCTGGAATTTTTCAGATCTGAAAATTCTAGATTTGGAATTTGTTGGAAAGTTTTTTATATAAATATAGGCTAACATTAATTGAATTAATTATTTTATAAAAATTGATTAATGGATAGTTTATTATATAAGCAGTCTAATAAAATAGTTATCATATTTTGAGTTGGGTTGTGGTATTGTTTGTACAACCCAATTGAGTGACAAGTGTAGGCTTTGGGTCTCATTGAAACCCATTATGGGAGGGCGCAATGAGGAACCAGTATTATAAATACTAGGTCCCATCTCTAGGGATGGTCATGGGCTTGGGGGCCCGCCCAGCCCTCCAAGCCTGCCCACGCTTTTTTAGGGCTTGGGTTTGTGTTTTGAGCCCGTGGGCCGGGTTTGGACTTGAAAATGAAGGCCCGATGAATTTTAGGGCCGGGCTTAGGCTTGGCTATTTTCTTTTAGGGTCGGCCCGACCCTGCTTGATCATTAAAAATTTAATAAATTATATATATATATATATTAATTTACATGTGAAAATATTTTGATTTACATGTTAGATTCTTGATTTATTTGATATTATTATACTATATGTTAATTAATTATAAAAAACAAAATGATTTAGATTGCAATGTTTAGCTATAAGGCTTTATCGGAAACTTAAATCTGTGTTTAATAAGTGTGTTTTATTCTGAATTAGAGTGTAAGTTTTTTTTTTTTTTTTTGTTAATTATAAAAAAATTATATTTTTTAATTCAGTTGTATTTTTTGTATTTTTTTTAATTTTAAAAAAATTATAGGGCCGGATTGTGGGCTTAGGTTATTTTTATAGGGCAGGGCTTGGGTATGGAATTAAGGCCCGACCATAGGGCCAGGCCAGGCTCGGGCCTAGCAATTTTTTGTAATACCCTAGTCTAAGCCCGACCTGGCCCATGACCATCCCTACCCATCTCTAGTCTAGATTAAGAGTTTTCCCCATTGACAGCCACCAAAACAGTAAATCTAGATCATCATAGAGAGAAAGGTTTAGTGTGTAATCTACCGCGACGATCAATCATCTAGAATGGGTAAAACTGGTACGCTTTCTGTAACCATTCTTGAAATTATTGTGTTCTTTTAATCATATGATTAAGATCTTTAATTAATTTTTGTTTTATTGTGATTATTAGAATTATTTAGCATAATTTTTTAGATCAAAAAATTCTAGAGATAAAGAAACACTGAACAGAGGTGGAATTTTCTTTGATTTGCGCTGTTTTTTAGGTTGGGAGATCACGTATGTCAATTGGATTTTTCTCTAAACCTAAATTGCTACATGGGTACAAGAATGAATTTGTAATATGTCTTGGAGCCCATTATAAAATATCCTTTTTAAAAACTTAAAATGGCATAAACACTCAACTATGGTGACGATCTTGTTATGTCAATTTGTTTTACTCCATTCGACTCTATTCATATTCGTGTTAACATAGAATCAATATTAACTTGGCCTATTTAACAAATATGTTAAAAAAATAATACTAATAAAATAAAATAAAATAAAACCTTGTTCCAATCTATTTATGTTTTAGATCACAAAAAATCAACCCGTTTAACCTATTTATTATATAAAACATGACCATATACATTTTGATCTACACATTTTGGCTCCACATTTTGAGGACTATTTACAGAAACATTAGATTAGAATCCCTATGTCTCACTCACTTTTTGTAAGACTCCTGTCTAAAATGAATGTGAGAGAGGGGGAATTTTAATCATTTGAACTACATAAATATTCGCTAATTAATATTAAATTAAAATCACTCTTTCTCACTTTCTATAAGAGTTGGATTGAAACATAAATTAGTACCCCTCTCTCTCTCTCTCTCTCGCACACTTTCTACAATATACGGCCTACAACCATTCTTTATCACTTTATATAGCACACAACACCCTTACCGAAAGCAATCCGACACCAGCCGTAGTCTCATTCACAATCAACTGGGAGGTGGAAGATTTTAATAGTAGGAACAACTTAAATAAACATTTTTTTTTTCTTAGATTGCCAACTTGTTTCTTACTTGTCAAATGAACGTGAGCGCCACATCTGCCCAACATCTGCTCCTCTATTCCCGTCAACATGAAAACACACCTCTCTATGTGCCTAGCAAAAAACCTTACACTTCCTCATTACTTTATATATGTATATATATTCATAAATGGCCTGGCTCTCACCCATATTCAAACTCAATCAAGCCCACAAAAACAAACCCATATATTATTGTTCTTTACACAATTTATTTTCTCAATTTACCCTTTTCCAAAACCCTAAAAAAAAATATCTCTGATTTCCAGGGCCACTGTTTAACAGTGGAAGAGCCATGAAGGAGATCGAGACAACATTGGGGAAGATAGCTATGACTAAGCCCCTGCCGCATCACTAGAGGGAGATGACGACAATGATGACGATGGAGATTACGATTGTGCCCTACAGCTTCTTTGGAAGACAAAGGCCAAGATGATGGTGGCTACTTCTATGCTCTAGCAGCTTGAGTCCACTACATTTCTGTAGAACATACTTTTAGTATTAATTCTATGTTTCTGAGTGGGTTCATTGCTGGAAAGGCAGTATAGAATTGTATTTTTGTCTCCATCTTCTTCATGGCTCTTCCATCATAAAACAACGGCCTTGGAAATCAGAGGCATGTTTTTAGGGGTTTGGAAAAGGGTAAATTGGGAAAAGAAAAAGTGTGAAGAACAATAATATATAGGTTTGTTCTTGTGGACATGATTGAGTTTGAATATGGGTGAGAGACCATTTATGAATGTATGTAATTAATCTTAAATGCACTTGGCCGATGTGGATGATTGCGTTCTTAATAAGATCACTCAGTGAGATAATTAGTTGAAGTGCATGTAAATTGATACAGACACACTTTCCCGTGTAGTTAATGGTATAATATAATAATAGATGGTCATTGTTTTGATATATAAACTAGTCAATAATTGTTTTGATGTATAAACTAGTCAATAATTTGAGCTTTGTTCGTTTTATAATGGCCCGTAATCTTATTCTAATTAATAAATTAGAGCTTAGCTTATTTTATAATAGTCTATGGTCTTACTTTATGCATATTATTCTCAC
This sequence comes from Eucommia ulmoides, assembly GCA_016647705.1. Taxonomy (NCBI): domain Eukaryota; kingdom Viridiplantae; phylum Streptophyta; class Magnoliopsida; order Garryales; family Eucommiaceae; genus Eucommia; species Eucommia ulmoides. The sequence continues at coordinate 31,140,120 of CM028327.1, read as the reverse complement.
AAAAAAAAAATATGATTGACCAGATATATATTATTCTCTCCAAATATATCAGCTTCCCAAAAAGCATTATAATAGCACAACTTGGTATTTATGTACTAGAGATTTTTAATAATTTTTTATTTTATTTTTTATTTAGGCATTTATATAGCATTTTTTTTTTATAAAAACGATCTCTTTATTAATGAATTGAAAAAATTACAACTTTAGGTGGGGAAGACCCTCTTGATCTTCACGAACATAAGAAATTACGTCGTGAGGTAAGAGACTACCTAAAAGAAATAACAAAGGACTAGACGAAACAATATTAGCAAGACTATCAGTAACAAAATTACATTCTCGATCAGCATGAGAAATCTGAATGTCAAATGATAGAATCCAAAACTGAACTGTGTTCCAAAGATGGGCAATCAACCAGATTGGACTATTCTTCTCGATTGAATAAACCAAAGCTAGCGAATTGCTTTCCACCAGCAGAGGAAGCTGGCCCAAACACAAAGCTTCCTGAACCCCTAAGAACTAACCCGTGGAACTCAGTTAGGAAACTTGAACTAATAGTAAGAGGAGAGAAGAAAGTCTAACTAACAACTCTATTACTGTCTCGAACACCACCACCACAAGTAGACGTCATGGTCTCCCTCTTCAAAGCACTGTCCACATTAAGTTTGAAACTCCTCTCGGGCGGACAAGTCCAACAACAAATCAACGGCTGACGACAAATAGTCTGCTTAATCAGACAACCCAACAGAACTAGAGACTAAATTCCAAAAGACGATGAAACGGACTTAGATTTAGTCAAAGGGCTCAGCGCTTGAACGCAATTCCTAACTTTGAAAATGATCCATTTGTTAGACATGGAAATATTATCATGGATAGCACGATTCTGATTCAACCATATCTCCCAACAAATCAGCGATGGGATCAACGCCCCTAATTTATGAAACTGAGAACCCTCTTTTAGTCTACTCCGCCACAATTTAATACGATATATTAAAGGTTGAGGAATAAAAGGAATATTAAAAAATGAGCTAAAATACCATCAGACCTTTGAAGCAACCTCACTTTCCCGAAAAAGATGTTAGATATTTTCAGTGGATCAAAAGAAACAGCATTAACAACCCGACACCAAAAACACTCCTATTTTCTAGATGATATCATCAACTGCAATTTTGGTCTTCAAAGGCTTCCACATGAAAATCTTAATCTTCAAAGGAAATCGCATACTCCAAAGATTAGAATAAAGATCAATTGGGATTACCTCACTGCTAATAGCCCTCCAAGCAGATTTAATAGCGAAGATGCCATTATCGCTAGGAAGCCAAATGAGATAATCGAATTCCAATGACAATACTGGGACGGAGCCCCCCAAAAAGTCTTGAGCATCATCTTCTAGATTTGGGGATATCCATTCCTTGTCCTACAAGCAAATTTTAACAGAAGACAACGAGTTGGTAAAAAGGAGATCATATACCAAGGCCCCAATCATCATGCCAAAAACTAGTTACCTTACCATTGCCAACTTTCCATCTCGATAAATGAATGAAAGTATTTTTTGCCAACAATATATCTTTCCAAATTTTAGAACTTCCAATATGATTTGTCCATAGTGATAAAGGGAGATTATTAGTGTATTTAGAGCACATAAAATCACACCAGAGAGAATTCTCTTTCAGTAGAGACCAAATCCGTTTGAGAGAAAAAGCTAGCTTCATATCCTTTAGATTACGAAGACCAAGACCGTCGGAAGATGTATCTTGACAGATTTTATGCCAAGCCACCCAATGCATTTTCTTACTTGAATTCGAATGGCCCCAAAAGAAATTCACAAACATGGATTCCATATTCTCCAGAATGCTATTATGAACACATGCCAAAAGATGAAAAGGGAAAGAAGATAAAACATGCTTTAGAAGAACAAGTTTACCTCCACTAGATAGAAGCTTAGCCTTCCACCCATCGAATTTCTTAGACACTTTCTCGATAAGGCCAGCAAAGTGACTCGCTTTAAGATGACCATAGGTAATGGGCACTCTAAGGTAAGTACAAGGAAAACCACCTTGACTAAAACCTATGGAAAGACCAATAGCCAAGCGACGCGTATTAGGAAAGTTATGATGCAAATAGAAATTACTTTTCGAAGCACTCACAAGTTGACCAGAGGCTAATTGATACTCTTCAAGCACATGTGTTAAATTTATAATATTGCGAGAACTTCCGTTGCAAAAAATAAGGGTATCATCTGTAAACATCAAATGAGAAACCAGAGGACAACGTCTTTTACTTACAAAAGGTTGAACCCGGCCATCTATCATGGAACGATAGATATTTTGACAAAGAACCTCTTGAGCCAAGATAAACAGTAAAGGAGAAATAGGGTCGCCTTAACGCAACCCTCTAGAAACAAGAAACCAGCCTTTATAGACCCTTTGAAATACCACGGAGAAATAAGTTAAGTCAAAACAGCTAGAAGCAGTAGCAATAAATCCCGAGTTGAAACCATATCGATTAAGCACCTCAATTAAAAAGCTCCACTCGATTCGATCATATGCTTTAGCCATATCGAGTTTGAGCATAACATTACACTCACGAATATCCTTGCCCAAATCTTTGACAAGCTCTTGGACTAGCCCAATAACTTCGGCGATGGACCTGCCTTTAACAAATCTATACTGTTGAACAGAAATCAACTTGAGCAAAAGAGACGCCAACCTGGTAGCTAACGCCTTAGAAAATATTTTATAACAAATATTACATCTTGGTGCTTTATTTCAAAATGCAAGAACAATATTTTGATGTACTAAATGTAGAGTCTATTAATTTTCATTAATTTTAGAAAAAAATAATTATTTAATCCTCAAAAGCTAAAAAAAAAAAAAAAAAAAAAAGGAAAAAAAAAAAAAACTACTATGATAAAGTTTTTAATCCCCAAAGATTATTAGGAAATGATCATCTAGACTTTTATCAACCTTTTCTCATAATTCACAAAAATTGTAATTTTATAAAATATTCCAAGACGTGAACATTTACATTTTAATTTGTTATTTTTAAATATTTAAATGCATGTTAAATGATGATTGTGCTGTTGTAATTGTTCACAATTTTTATCTGAGCAAATTATGTTATTTATTATGTTCACGCATTCTATTTTTACATTCTTTGGTTACATTCACAGGAACTACGGAAATTACATCATTTTGTTATGAACATTCATATTACTATTTGAAATAGCTGTGAATATTCAAAGAGGAAAAATGAAAAAAAAAATGAAAAAACTAAATAAAAAAATAAAATTGGTATGTTCATTCATCAAACCATAATGAACATTAAAAAAAAAAAAAAAAAAAAAAAAACATCGAAACAAAACTAAGATCAATAAAAAACAAATCTGTATGAACATTTCACCAAACCACATAAACATTCACCAAAATACAATTCAGTATGAACGGTCACAAAAAGAAAAACTATCAAACAAAAATAATCACAATCAATAAACAAACTCTACCAAAAACAACGAGAATAACATATCAAAACAAATCTGAAATAAACTCCACCACCACCATCTGGAATTTCCACCATCGCCAGAACGACATGGGTGAATTAATCTGGAATTTTTCAGATCTAGAGAAATCCAAATCGTATCCATTGGAAACCCAGTGAATATTCACCAACCCACAATGAACATTCACCAAACTAGAAACCCAATATGATACACATATATTTTAAAATAATTGTGAATGTTCAAGGGAGATAGTGTTAAAATATTAAAAAATCAATGTGACTAAACCAACCAGACAAAAGCCAAATGGCGGTGACAATTATTTCCATGGCAGCGATTGTTCCAAATCTTAAAAATTTCAGATCGAAAAATTCCACATCTGAAAATTTCAAATCTGAAATTTTCTAGATCAGAGAGAGAGAGAGAAGAAGACTTGCATCGATAATTGCACGTTGGCGAATGCCATCGGCCAGATCCAGATCATCAGTACAATAGAGATAGTTTCAAATATGAAATTTACTAGATCAGAAAATTCCAGATTTGGAATTTTTCAAATATGAGAGAGAGAGAAAAAGAGAGAGAGAGAGAGAGGGCGACGGTTAGATGGTTCGCAACAGATAGACTTCGGGGGTGGCTTGATGGTAGGATCGTTTCTGTGATGGTGATAGCGAATCGTTTTGGCAACAATGGTGATGATTTGCAGTGGATAGACTTTGAGGGTAGCTTGTGGCTCAGAGAGAGATATAGAGGAAAGAAAGAGAGCGCGGCAGACTGATCCATGATGACGACTTGTTCGCGACAGATAGACTTCAAGGGCAATGATGGTTGGCGGAAGATATCATTTCACTGGTAGTGATGGTGGGAGCAAATTCCACGAAGATGGAACACTTTATTGATTATGGGGCTTGCGACTAAGAGAGAGAGAAAAAAAAAAGATAGAGGCTGAAAATGAGTAGGAGGTTTACGGTTTCTCCCTTATATACACAATGGTATATATGACCTTTCACCATTTGCCAAGAACTAAACACTAACAATATTTTGAAAGAGACTAATTTATAACCGGTTTTGTTTAAAAGGCTTATTCACTAAAGTAACTCTAAAATTGGGGCTGAACAATAAAAACCCTATAATTTGTTTTAATTATACAAGTCAGCAAATTATATTTCAATTAATTTATGTTGTATCTACGTTCATTTTTTGTAGACATATTTTTTGAATTATATTAGTTATTTTTTTTAAGTAATTAAAATGTGCACTGGGGATAATTAATCTTATTATGTTTTTGCGTTAATTTAAAAAAGCAAATATAACTAAAACAAGATTTCAAGATTTAAAATTGGAATTATGAAGGAATATATGCAAATAAATAAATAAGTAAACAAATCATGCACTAATTTAAAATTCTTATCCTCCCTTCCAATGGTAAAATTTAGGTCCTCAGATAGAGAAAAAAAAATCAAACCGTTTGTTCAAATAAATTTTTGTAAACCTTCTAAGGTTTCCGAAGGTTTAAGGTTCATCTTTTAATTTTTTATATACGCATAAATATATATATATATATATATATATATATATATATATATATATATATATATATATATATATATATATATATATATATATATAAAGTTGTTAATGCTTTTGCATAGGGAGGAATCTCGAGAGGAGTGATTTATGTGAATGCATAAAATCATCCTCACAATTTATCCCACTATTTTCTTCGTTATTTATTTGCAAAAAAGATAATTCTTGCAAACAATTTAAAGGAAAAATTAGAAAAAAAAAAAAAAAATCTATTAAAATTGAAATGGCCAATACTTGTAAGCCCATATTGAAAAAATGTTACTTATATATTTATTATTTAAGATAAACTCAAATATATATTTTCTCACTGCATCACAATCGCATGATCGCTTAGAGAAGGAAGAGAGAAAATTAAAGATTTCCAAATTTACATTTTAAATTGCATATTTTTGAAAGAATCCGGTATGGAAATCATCAAAAATGAGTTTTTTTTCCATATCAATGTCCATAAATGTACAATATGTTGATTATTTCTCATAATCACAATAAAACAGAATTAATTAATAATCGTAAACATACATGGATTATAGGACACAATAATGAAGAACAGTAATCAAAAGCGTACTTGTCTCAGCCATCGCAAGAGATTGAATCTGTCGCAACGGATTACTAACTAGGTCTTCCTCCCTATGATCTAGATTTCGTGGTGGCGACTCTCAATGAAAAGAAACCATTAATCTAGACTATGGAAGGGACCTAGTTATATATACTAGGGTTTCACGTTGGGCCCTCCCATAACAGGTTTCAACGAAACCCTAAACCTACACTTCACTTAACTGGGCTTCTATATAAAAGACGTCACAGCCCAAATCAAAATATAATCATTGATTATTTGAGCTACTTAAATAATAGACTATTCATTAACCCGTTTTTGTAAAATAATTAATTCAATTAATATTAGCCTACTAAAAATATTCCAACATTCTCCCACTTGAGCTACATTAATTGAATAAATTTAATTTTGAAAATAAGACTCTCGAGTTAATAATAGAAAAAATTATTTTTGGTGTGGTCAGATATTTTGTTTAAAGAAATGATAGTCTTTAAGTAGCATCTTGATAAACTTATCCGATCCAACATGATCACAATATTGGATTATGATAGTCTATATGTTAATCTCAACAAACATAAGACTTTTATATTCACAAATACTTATAATCATATTGACATGGATCATAAGCCCAGTAGTGTAGTAAGAAATCGATGCCAACATGTGATCATCATCAATATGCATTATTCTTATCTATCCTCATTACAATTTCTCAACAAAATGAAATTGTAATTGCAGTTTCTCAACAAAATGAAACTGTTGTAATTTCTCAACAAATGAAATTGCTAATTGCAGTTTCTCAACAAAATGAAACTGTTGCAATTTCTTAACAATATGAAATTGCTAATTGCAGTTTCTTAACAAAATCAAACTACTACAATTTCTCAATAATATGAAATTACTTGACTTTAACAAATTATCTATCACTAACAATATATTACGAGATCCCAAAATAGTGATTAGTAACAGCTAAAAGTATACAATTGTAATTCTTAAGGCACAATATCTTAAGATACCATATTGTATAACCAATTCAAATAATATGATATGCGACAATATAATTTGCAATAATGATGATCATCAAATAGGATTCAATTTTATAAGATACATAATAATAGTGGTCACAACGTAATCATCGAAATAAAGGGAAATACAAAAACTCCTACTAAACCAGAGAATCAAAAGACTCAATGACACCCATATTTACAACATGTTCCTTAAACTCTATGGGTCTTAAACTTTGATTTAGTATAATCGGTTCAAATAATATAATATACAATAATATAATATGCAATAATGATGATCATCAAATAGAATTCAATTTTACAAAATGCATAACAATAGTGGTCACAACGTACCATATAATTAAAGAAAAATATAAGAAAACTCCCACTAAATCGGAGGATCAAAATGCTCAAATAAGTATAAGCGACACAATATAAGAATCAATTACATCTTTATAAACTCTCATTTGGGTATAATTTACAATAAACAATTATTCTTTAAGCATAAAGATCAATAAAATAATAAAAAACTTATAACAATAGTAATCAATGCTTACACGACACAATCATCGAATAAAGAAGATTAAAAAGATTTTCATTAAATTAAGGAATCAATTTAGAATTTTATTGTAGCGTTATTGTTGTTCACAACAAAAAGAAATTGCTTTCACAAAAAATTGCAACTAGATCAGTTATGGGTAATAAGGTAAAATGCTCAATTAAATATAAGCAATACAATATAAGAATCAATTGTATTATCATAAACTTCTCTTTGGGCAGAGTCTACAATAAATAATTATTCTTTAATCACGAGGATCAACAAAATAAGAAAAATTTATAAATTTAAAAATTCATCCCATTTTAGTAAATTGACTTTCAAATCTATATATTTCCTTCAAAATATAATAAAACAAATAATCTTTCAAAATTCATTCCTTTTGGGCAAACAGATTTATCAAATAATTTATTTAACATAATATCCTCATGCAATTAAATCAATCTGCACAATAACCCCCTTTGGGCAGGTGAATGCACAAATTAATCTTAAACTTTTCCCATCACCAGAATAGGAACTCGAAAATTTATAAATTATATTAGTTAAATCAGTTTGGTAAAATAACCTCAATAATTGACAAATAAACGTTCCAAATTAGAAAAATTAAGTTATATTACTTAACAATTAAATTAATCTGCACAATAACCTCCTTTGGGTAGGTGAATGCACAAATTAATCTAAAAAAAATTTATCAACAAAATAAGAACTCGAAAACTTACAAATTATATTGGTTAAATCACTTTGATAAAATAACCTCAATAATTGACAAGTAAACGTTCCAAATTGAAAAAATTAAGCTATATGCCCAACAATTAAATTAATATGTACAATAACCCCATTTGGGCAGGTGAATGTACAAATTAATCTAAAAAAAAATCATCAACAAAATAGGAACTCGAAAACTTGTAAATTATATTGGTTAAATCATTTTGATAAAATAACCTTAATAATTGACAAGTAAACGTTCCAAATTGAAAAAATTAAGCTATATGCCCAACAATTAAATTAATCTGTACAATAACTCCCTTTGAGTAGGTTAATGCACAAATTAATCTAAAAAAGAAAAAATTTTCATGAACAAAATAGAAACTCGAAAATTTGCAAATTATATTGGTTAAATCACTTTGGTAAAATAACCTCAATAATTAACAAGTAAACGTTCCAAATTGAAAAAATTAAGTTATATATTCAACAATTAAATTAATCTAAACCATAACCCCCTTTGGGCAGATTAATGCACAAATTAATCTAAAAAAAAAAAAATCATCAACAAAATAGAAACTCGAAAACTTAAAAACTATATTGGTTAAGTCACTTTGATAAAATAACATCAATAATTAACAAGTAAACGTTCCAAATTGAAAAAATTAAGCTATATGCCCAACAATTAAATTAATTTATACAATAACTCTCTTTGAGCAGGTTAATGTACAAATTAATCTAAAAAAAAAAATTCCCATCAACAAAATAGAAACTCGAAAACTTGCAAATTATATTGGTTAAATCACTTTGGTAAAATAACCAAAATAATTAACAAGTAAACGTTCCAAATTGGAAAAATTAAGTTATATATTCAACAATTAAATTAATCTGCACAATAACCCTCTTTGGGTAGGTTAATGCACAAATTAATCTAAAACAAATTTACATCAACAAAATAAGAACTCAAAAACTTGTAAACTATATTGGTTAAATCACTTTGGTAAAATAACTTCAATAATTAACAAGTAAACATTCCAAATTGGAAAAATTAAGTTATATGTTTAACAATTAAATTAATCTGTACAATAATCCCCTTTGGGCAGGTTAAGGCACAAATTAATCTAAAACAAAATTCCATCAATAAAAAAGGAACTTGAAAACTTGAAAATTATATTGGTTAAATCACTTTGATAAAATAATCTCAATAATTGACAAGTAAATGTTCCAAATTGAAAAAATTAAGCTATATACTGAACAATTAAATTAATCTGTACAATAACCCCTTTTGGGCAGGTTAATGCACAAATTAATCTAAAAAAAAATCCATCAACAAAATAAGAACTCGAAAACTTACAAACAATATTGGTTAAATCATTTTGGTAAAATAACCTCAATAATTAACAAGTAAACATTCCAAATTGGAAAAATTAAGTTATATTTTCAACAATTAAATTAATCTGTACAATAATCCCTTTTGGGCAAGTTAATGCACAAATTAATCTAAAAACAAAATTCCATCAACAAAATAGGAACTCGAAAACTTGAAAATTATATTGGTTAAATCACTTTGATAAAATAACCTCAATAATTGATAAGTAAACATTCCAAATTGAAAAAATTAAGCTATATGCCGAACAATTAAATTAATATGTACAATAACCCCCTTTAAGCAGGTTAATGCACAAATTAATCTTAAAAAAAAAAATTCCCATGAACAAAATAGAAACTCAAAAACTTGTAAACTATATTGGTTAAATTACTTTGATAAAATAACCTCAATAATTAACAAGTAAACGTTTCAAATTGAAAAAATTAAGTTATATGTTCGACAAATAAATTAATCTGCACAATAATCCCCTTTGGGTAGGTTAATACACAAATTAATCTAAAAAAAAAATTCATCAACAAAATAGGAACTCGAAAACTTGAAAATTATATTAGTTAAATCACTTTGATAAAATAATCTCAATAATTAATAAGTAAACGTTCCAAATTGGAAAAATTAAGTTATATGTTCAACAATTAAATTAATCTGCACAATAACCCCCCTTTGGGCAGGTTAATGCATAAATTAATCTAAAAACAATTCTATCAATAAAATAGGAACTCGAAAACTTGAAAAATATATTGGTTAAATCATTTTGATAAAATAACCTCAATAATTGACAAGTAAACGTTCCAAATTGAAAAAATTAAGCTATATTGTCCAATCATAACGGTGTATATTAGCAAAATATATGCATATAATCAAAATAAGATGAAGTACGTTACAAAATATACTTTCAGTGATCAACAAACAATTATAGTTGCAAAAATTTGAACAACAATTTTACTGCACTCTAAAACTAATTATTAAATTAGTCTCTATATAGAATAAAGAAATTTAAGGGCTTAAAAATTGGTAAACTATAATCAATCATAATTGATGTTTTTATTGGCTCCTTAATATGAACCTGAAGGCTGAAAGTTGTAATTAAAAAAAAAATCCAATTGGCTGAGATATTACGTAGGCCCAAATACAAAATCAATATCTATATAATGAACCTAAATCTGGATCCCTACTAAAATATTTTAGTTACAGTGATAGTGTTTCCGATTCAAAGTATTCTCATATGATCATGAATAATTTATCTATATTAGTAATTCCATCAGACTTGTTAATTAATAAATAATTAATGGCCCAACAGGCCCATCAAAATATATTTATGACCTATTAAACAATTTAAGGCCCAGGTAATACAAGAAAAAATCCATACGAAATTGTACAAAATAATTTAGTACTTTCCTTCCATTCCAAAACGCAAATATATTGCTTCAAACATAACCCAAATTCGAAAAATGAAAGATCTCATTTTTATTGATGGAAGATATAGTAATAACCAAATTAGTTATTAACATCATACTTAACCCACTAAGAATCATGAATACTTATCATACATTTCATTATCCATGACCACTTCTCAATAGTTATCTGTCTAATTCAGCTTCCATCAGGTTACCAAAACAAAATAAAGATATAATTATCTTAATTATGTCACTCATCAAATAAATATTTCACAAAGACAAAGAAAGATAAGGAGACGATTCACTTCAGGATTCCTAATTATCAATTACATGAATAAAACAGTCATATTGACAATAATTAAAACAACCAAATTTATACAACCTCTAAACTTTAGGGATTAATTGTGTAATTAACTCTTCTTACTAGTTTCAGTTCATTGCACTTCAGAAAAGAACATATAAAGTTAACAAGACATCTCATGCGTTTAAATAGAAACTACTTGGAATAAGTGAAATTCTAGTTAAATTTCCGAGGTATTTAATGTCAAAACCACTAACCTTAATTTCAATCCCCTTTACCATACCACTTGAACGTTGCCACCACCTCGTTACCACCCTTGGACTCCATCAAATGAATGTCGATGTTCTTATTAGGGTCAAGATGGACTTTTGGCAAACTACTACGAACGGATATCGGTTGAAAACCCAACATCGACGTGGAATTCAATATGCCCAACATCAAACAAGAGTTTTAAAGTAGAAAACCCAATGGGTCTAACTCTGTCTCGAAGAAAACCTTAGCTTATGATTAAGTAACACAAGTGGTGTGGGATTCAACAAAGAATAATATCTCCAAAATAAAATAAACACACCCTTTATAGCTCATTCTGTGAGCAATATACAACTATCCAATCATCTAATCCGAACTAAGGTCACATTTTCATGATCAATTGAAAAGTACTTAGGATATGAAGAAGACATCCAAGATAATAAAACTCAAAACATAAGTTGACTTATTTGAGTTCTCATGTTTGCTCTTTAAAATAATAGAAACAAACTATTTTTCACTTGAATAATAACTTATTATAGTTTATTCATCATATAACTAATCAAAGAAAGGGATATATGCATTATCCCTATAATACTTATTCTATCCATTTACAATTAATAAGAACTACTCAGGTAGCATAGAGTTTATCGTATATAAATAGTAATGAAGCAAGTGAGTGAAAAAAAAAATCAATGTTCAATTTCTTCTATAATTTCCATTATCAGAAATCAATTCAATTATCTAAAATGAGGCAGCAATTAAAATAAAGTGAAATTTATCCACCTTCTACTAGAAAATTAACACTAATCAATAGCCAATAGGTATATGCTCATAATCCATTTACAGCAACAAAACAACTTCTTCAAATATATTAATATGTTGACTTATTAATGTCTACTTTTTAGTAGTCGGTAGCATTTCATATTCCTCCATTTAACTTTCAGATTTTATAGTAAGTGATTACGGTAGTATAATGTAACTAAATGAAATTAGAGAGTACATCAAAAGAATCGTAATGCTACAACGTACTTAAATTACGTACCATAATTTTCTTTATAAATCTAAAAATTAAATGCGACAATCAGAAATTATAACTGATTATTAAAAATAATTCAATCATAATTGCTAAAATAATTCAAAAAAAAAACAAAAATTGATATGCTCCAAGTGGTATCAAGAAATCATGATTAGAAAAATTAAGCAATTCACGATCAATCGTAAAATAGAATTCCAATTCAGTAGCAGGATTGTCTACTATATCATTTTTATTTCATATTAATCAAAAGAAAAAAAAACGCTAAATGATATATAGAAAATCCAAGAATAACAAATTTGGACAGTTCAAAAATAATAAGATATTCCAAGAAAAATTCAGTGATGAATTAAACCACCATAGGGAAGTTAAAATCACAAGGATGACATCAAAATCCAAATCAGTTGCAATAGATCTACACTGAATAATTTGTCAAACTTGTTTCTATTTCTGGAATACTCCAAAATGAAAACATAATTCACATCACATCTCATCCCAGATTATTGGAAATTCTCATATCATACCCCCATTCAATCCAAAATCTAAGAAATTGAGACAAGTAAAGCTATTAGGCAAGTTTTTTTGTGATTTAAAACTAATTAAGAGAGTACACATCAATAAATCTTAATCTAGGGAGAATGAATACTGTAATTCTATTCCAAATTATCCTAAATAATTTCTGTAAAATTTTCAATAACAAATCATGCTTAAATAATTTTAAGCTAATTAAATAACATAATAAGTAATAATTAGCTAAAAAATATTTTTAAAATTCAAAAAATAAAATAAAATTTATAGAAAATTAAAGGACGGAAAACCAAGTGCACAGGAAAAAAGTGGACCCAAAACGGACCCCGTACTACACCGCACGCGCCTCCCCACGCGCGTGGGATAGGGGGACCACGGCTGGAGGTTGTCTTCAACCCCCAACCGGGTCGTAAGACCCGATTTTGACCCGCTTTCATAAAACCCTAAATATATGGCCATTTTCTCCAATTTTTTCCTGGGTTTATGTTGATCTATATTTTTCTAACACTTTTATAATAATTAATTGAATAAAAATTGATTGAAACATCATCAAATATGAAGAAAAAATCTCGGCTATGAAGTTTTCTCACTCCTTCATGACTCAAAACCAAAAATTCAATATTAGCCCTTATTTATACAGAATTTTGTAAGGGTTTAAGTATAATACTAATTTAAAACTTCTCTATGATGTTTAATTGAATCAAAATATTATCAATCTTATTTGATTTTAAAAACAAATCTCGGTTTCACTAGCGTTTCGAAGCCGAAACATAAACCATGAAATACTACCTAATTACACAACTAAATATCATGTTTAATATATCAAATTAAATATTGAATCAAAACGAACAAAACTCCTAAAGTTTTACAGTTAATCGAAGCAAAAAATTACATGAAATCATGACCTTAAGTTTCGGTTTCGGAAGTTATCTAGGGTTCGTAGTCGAAACTTTAAATACGAAATTCTCTCTGATTATACAACCAAATTGAATGAATCTTATATCAAATTAAATCTTAAAATAAGGGAATAAAAGCCATAATGTTTCATATCTAATTGAAACGAAAAATCACATCAAATCAGGCACGCAAGTTTCTGTTTTTGTGAAGAACGTAAAATAAAAAAAAATTATAAAATGCAATTGTCGATCCTAAATCATGTACGTAGACTCTGATACCACATATTGATTATTTCTCATAATCACAATAAAACGGAATTAATCATGGATTATAGGACACAACAATAAAGAATAGTAATCGAAAGCGTACCTGTCCCATCCATCGTAGAAGATTGAATTTGTCGCAGCGGATTACTAACTAGGTCTTTCTCCATATGATCTAGATTTCGTGGTGGCGGCTCTCAATGGGAATAAACCCTTAATCTAAACTAGGGAGGGGACCTAGTTATATATACTAGGGTTTCACGTTGGGCCCTCCCATAATGGGATTCAACGAAACTCTAAACCTACACTTGCCATTTAATTGGGCTTCTACATAAAAGATGTCACAACCCAAATCAAAGTATGATCATTGATTATTTGAGCTGTTTAAATAATAAACTATCCATTAACCTGTTTTCGTAAAATAATTAATTCAATTAATATTAACTCATAAAAAATATTCCAAACACAATAAACACAAGGAGTAGAAATGGTAGAAAATGCTTCCGAAAAAATCGATCAACGGAACATCTGCGACAGAACATCTGCAACGGTGGAAAACACGATGGTGATTGGTGTTTTTCTAGCTATTTTATTGCTCCCGCAAGGAGTCACACGGGCAGCGCGTTTTTCTGGCATATTCATTATGAGGATCTTGATTTTTTCAACTTTTCAAGATATTTTATTAGTTAGTGAGCAGTAAATTCACAAATCCAACTATGCAATAAAATTTCTAGAAAGTTGTGATCCTTCAAATTTTAATAAATACTTGAAAAAGAAAACCAATTGTGCAGTAATTTTCAACCTTTTCATAGGATTTTACTGGAAAAAAATAATTATGGACCACATCAAAAGAAATTTAATTGCACAAAAACTTTTTCACAAAATTTTACTATACAGTAACATTCTTCACAAAATATTAATCTATAGTAGCTTTTCATAGAAAATTAAAGTGTAGTAAAATTCCTAATCAAGCACGAGAAACCGTAGCAATGCAATTATAACCCTAAAATTGTTTTCAATAATCCAAAAATTTGACTCAATTTTGGAAAACCAACTAAATTTTTTTAATAGTTAGTGTGTAGTAAATTCACAAATTCAATTGTGTTGTAAAATGTAACTGTGCAATCAAATTGTTTGAAAAGTTGTGGTCCATCAAATTTTAATAGTTACTGGAAAAAGAAAACCAATCGTGTAGTAATTTTCAACCGTTTCACAAGATCTTACTGAAAATAAATTTGATGGACAGTAGGTTTTCAAGAAATTTTACTGCATAATAACATTTTCACAAAATTTTATTGTGTAGTAACATTCTTCACAAAAATATTAATGTACACTAGTTTTTCACACAATATTAAGGTGTACGTAGCAAAATTCTTAAAGCAGGAGAAACCCTAGCAATGCTTTTAGAACCCTAAAATTGTTATCAACAACCCAAAACTTTGACTCAAATTAGCAAAACCAAATCGAAAATTGACAAATTCGACAAACAAAACCGATTAATCCTAGACTAACTATCACAATGTCGTCATTGTTGCTGCCATAATTACACACAGTACACGTCTTCACCCGTAATCACCATAATCGTCGTCGCTTCCACGATTCTGCTGTACACCTGCCAGTGAATGTCACTCGTAATCACCGTAATCGTCGTCGCAAGTAACCCAAGAATCAACACCAAATCACTGTCATCGCAATGCCTGTCGTCGTGTTCCTCGCAATTCTTGCAAAACATTCTTCTTGGGGTTCAAGCTCAAAGTGAAATCTATAAGGAAATTATTGACTGATTCCCAACCAAAATTGCCTCTTATTCTTCGATTTGGGTTGTTTTTTAGGTTGGGAGCTCACGTATGCCAATTGGGTTTTTCTCTAAACTTAAATGGCTACATGAGTATAGGAATGAATTTCTTATGGGTGTTAGGGCCCATTATAAAATACACTTTTCAAAAACTTAAAACGGCAGAAACACTCAACTTTGGTGGCAATTCTGTTATGTCAAATTTCTTCTCCATTCGAGTCCATTCGGATTCATGTTAACATAGTACCAATCTTAACTTGGCCTATTTAATAAACATGTCAAAAAAAAAGATAACCTTGTCCCGATTTATTTATGTTTTGTGGCACCCAAAATCAACTTGTTTAACCCATCTATTATATGAAACAGGACCATATAAATTTTGACCTACACATTTTAGCTCTACATTTCGAGGACTATTTACAGAAACATTAGATTAGAACCGCTATATCTCGCTTACTTTTTATAAGACTCCTGTCTAAATTGAATGTGAGAGAGGGGAAATTTTAATCATATGAACTACTTAAATATTCACGAATTAATATTAAATCAAAATCACTCTCTCTTACTTTCAATAAGAGTCGGGTTTAAGCATAAATTAGTACCCCTCACCGAAAGCATCCGACACCAACCACAGTTTCATTTATAATCAGGTGGGAGATAGAAGATTTTAATAGTACGAACTACTTAAACAAACCTTTTTTTTCTTAGATTGCCAACTTGTTTTTTACTTGTCAAACGAACGTGAGTGCGACATCTGCCTGGGTTCTGCTTCTCCATTGCCGTCAACATGAAAACACACCTCTCCATGTGCTTAGCCGAAAACCTAACACTTCTTCATTACTTTATACAAGTATATATATTCATAAATGGCCTGGCTCTCACCTATATTCAAACTCAATCAAGCCCACAAGAATGAACCCATATATTATTGTTCTTCGCACAATTTCTTTTCTCAATTTATCCTTTTCCAATACCGAAAAAAAATTCCTCTGATTTCCAGTGCCATTGTTTAATGGTGGAAGAGCCATGAAGGAGATCGAGACGACAATGGGGAAGACAGCTATACCTAAGCCACTGCCGCATCAGTAGAGGGAGATGACGATACCAACGATGATGACGATGGAGATTATGATTGTTCCCTAGGACTTCTTTGGAGGGCGACGATGATGATGATGGAGATTATGATTGTGCCCTAGAGCTTCTTTGTTGCCGGCAAGGCAGTATGGAATTGTATTTTTGTCTCCATCTTCTTCATGGCTCTTCCACCACGAAATAATGGCCCTTGGAAATCAGTTGCATTTTTTAGGGTTTTGGAAAAGGGTAAATTGGGAAAAGAAAAATTCTGAAGAACAATAATATATAGGTTTGTTCTTGTGGACATGATTGAGTTTGAATATGGTTAAGAGGCCATTTATGAATGTATGTAATTAATTTTAAAATGCACCTACCCGATGTGAAGGATTGCGTCCTTAAGATCACTCAGTGAGATGATTAGTCGATATGCACGTAAACTGATTCAGACACATCTTACCGTGTAGTTTATGATATTAATGTAATAATAAATGGTCATTGTTTTGATATATAAGATTGTCAATAACTGTTTTGTTATATAAACTAGTCAATAATTTGAGCTTTGTTCCTTTTATAATGGTCAATAATCTTATACTAATTATTAAATTAGAGCTTAGTTTATTTTATAATGATCTATGGTCTTAGTTTATGCATATTATTCTCAAAAAAAAAATATGATTGACCGGATATGTATTATTCTCTCCAAATATATCTGCTAGCCAAAAAATAAGAAGAAGAAGAAGCAGCACACCTTGGTATTTATCTACTAGAGATTTTAAGAGAAATTTATTATTTAGTCCTAAAAAACTATACAAATAAAAAATAAAAAAATACCCCCTACTATAATAAAATTTTAGTTCGTAGAGATTATTAAAAAATAATTTTCTGTTCTTTGACCATCGTTTTCTCATAATTTACATAAATTGTAATTTTGTAAATTATTGCAAGACGTGAATATTCATATTTTTATTTGCTATTTTTCAATATTTAAATACATATCAAATGATGATTGTGCTATTGTGAATCTTCACAATTTTTATGCGAGAAAATTAAGTTATTTATTACATTTACACGTTCAATTTTTACGTTCTTTGGTTACGTTCACAAGAATTACAGAAATTATGTTCTTTTGTTATGAACATTCACACTACTATTTGAAATAGTTGTGAATATTCAAAGGAAAAAGGATAAAAACTTTAAAAAATAAACAAAAACAAAAACAAATTGGTATGAATATTCATCAAATCACAATGAACATTCGTAAAAAATAATAATAATAATAATAATAATAATAATAATAATAATAATAATAATAATAATAATAATTAAAAACATCGAAACAAAACTAAGATCAACGAAAAATAAACTTGTATGAACATTTCACAAAACCACATGAACATTCACTAAAACATGACCCAACATGAACGGTCACAAAAAGCAAAATGATCAAACAAAAATAATCACAATCAATAAACAAACTCTACCGAAATCAACGAGAACAACATATCAAAACAAATTCGAAACAAACTCCACCACCACTATCTGGAATTTCCACCATCGCCAAAACGACAACGGTGAATTGGTGTTTTTCACCACCATCCGGAATTTTCCAAATCCTAAAAAATCCAGATCCTATCCACCAAAAGCCCAATGAATATTCACCAACCCACAATGAACATTTACCAAACCACAAACCCGATACGAGCTTTCACAATTAGTGACTTCAATATTTTAAAATAATTGTGAATGTTTAGGGGATAATGTGTAAAAAAAAATTTAAAAACTCAATGCGACTAAACTAACCAGACAAAAGGCGAACAGCTATATATGGCCATTATTTCCACCGCAACCATTGTTCCAAATCCGAAAAATTTTAGATCGGGAAATTCCACATCAAAAATTTTCCAAATCAGAGAGCGAGAGAGACAGAGGAAGACGGTTGATAGTTCCACAATGGCAATGATTCGCAATTGAGAAAGAAAAGGCTTGCGTCAATAACTGCACGTCGGCAAACACCATCAGTGAGATCCAGACTGTCAATCCGATGGCAATAGTTCCAAATTTGGAATTTTCTAGATCTAAAAATTCCACATCTAAAATTTTCCTAATATGAGAAAGAGAGAGGGAAACGGTCGGATGGTTTACAGCAGACAGACTTCGGGGGTGGCTTGATGGTGGGATCGTGTAGCGATGCTGATGGCAAATCGTTTTGGTGACGTAGTGATGATTTGTCGTGGACAGACTTCAAGGGTGGCTTCCAGCTCAGAAAGAGAGAGAGAAGAAAGAGAGTGACAAAGAGAAAGAGAGAGAGTGGTGGACCGATCCACGATGGCTACTAATTCGCGACAGATAAACTTCGGGGCTAGTGATGGTTGGCGACGGATTGTTTTCACCGGTGGTGATGGTGGGAGAAAATTCCACGGCAACAGACCACCATGTTGATCATGGGTCTTGTGGCTGACAGAGAGAGATGAGAGAGCCACCATAACAGTAAATCTAAATCATGGAGATAAAGACCTAGTGTGTAATCCGCTGTGACAATAGGTAGTGTCAATTTTTGTAGATTCAATCCCAGAGAAGATAGGTAGGAAAGGCTTAAAATACATGTTTCAGTGGCATGGGGTGGTTTCCGATATGTACATACCAAAGCGGAGAAGGGTCAGAACAAATTCAAAATATGGATTTGTTTATTTTTCGACTTGGATTGAAGCCTTGGCTATCGTTTGAATTCTCAATGGAATTCGAGTAAAGAATCAATTGATTCAAGTTTGTTTGGCTTTGTCTAGCAAGAGATCTCAGCCGTGTAGGGTGAATAGAAAATGGGTTAGAAAAGAGAGAGGTGGTTTAGAATCAACTAGTTGTGAAAACGTTGTTGTTTCTTCTCCGACTATTAAGCCTACTCTAGCCATGTTGAGTCCAGGTACTAGTTCTTTAAACCTTGCTTCATCAAATCCTATGAATTTATCAATAGTTCGATCGTTAATGATCTTGATACTAATGAGATCTTTGCCACTAATATGGATATGATTTATAGACTCAAATTAGTGTTGTATACAGTAGAAAAAGGTGATGGAATATGGGAAAATTCTAGGTTTTCCTACGACTACAAATAGATTGGAATTTAGATATTTGATTGTGAATTTGATTCTTAGGGAATGGGCTTGAGTAGGGTCAAGTGGTTCTAAAGGTGTGTTTCTTATAGATGAAAGAAAGGGCTTGGATAAAGTGGGTTCAACAAACCTCGCTTTAGATGATGATTTAAACTTGAAAGTAGTGTCTGAAGCTTCACACAAGGTTGATTTAAGAGAGAATATTTCATTTCATGAAGATGGTTGTTGCGGCTCGGAAGAGGGTGATCTAATTGTGGAGTCTTCTTGCCAAATCAAATCAAATAAACCATTTGCTAACGGTGATATTGATATGGTGAATGAAGAATAGTCATTCACAAGTGATTCGAAGGGTAGTGTTGTTGTGAAATCTGAGAATGAAATTGATGAGATTTTCTCCAAAATCGATAATAAACGTCGTTTTTAATTTTTTTTAAAAAGTATTCTCAATTCCTAAAAGGAAAGGAAAGAAGAACTCTCTAATGGTTTGGGTGTATTAGGGTAAAATATTTAATCATGATTGGTTCGAAGATATTTTGCTTGTATTAAGCATTAGGGAAGTTATTTACTGAGGAAGATCCAACCTTGATTTTTCTCTAAATGGTGAGAGGGTTAAGTTGGAGCAATGGGAATCTTGGGGAGTTTTTGTTTGTTTTGTTGCAAAGATTTTTTGGATTGATATTGTGATTGTAAATTGTGGTATTCTTTGCTTATGTTGAAGAGATAAGGGTGTGGGTGATTGTGTTAACAATTATTCCATGGTAAAAGTCTTGTGGAGTGTTTTTCCCCTTATCTGCTGGAGGTAGTATTGTGGTTCATCTCGTTGGGTCCTGGATTTTGGTGAAAGGGGAGGGTATGCAAGAGCTTTACTTAGAAGTGTCTTGCTCAAACCTTTGCTGGTGAACAATCTCCTGCTCTTGAAGACCTTGAGCTCCAGTTATTGGTTTTGCTTTTTACAAAATTAAGGTGTTTACAGGATTCCTTATAAGGTAGGTATGGAGTATAGTTATCCTGGTGTTTTTGGGTATGTTTTATTTTTTGGGACTGAGCCCTCAGATTTCTTATTTGGTTTTAGGAGGATCCCTTATTAAGGGCTAGCAGTCCTCATCAAAAATATTTTGTGGTGTTATTTGTCGGGGTCTTGCGAGCTACATGGTAGTTTCTTACTGTGTAGTAAGGGAGAGTCTATTACTCATTAATATAATCAATGCTTATCTAAATAAATAAATAAATGCGCTTTTGAGCTCATTTAAAAATAGAAGAATTTGATTGAAAACGATTTCAAAATATGTAACTTGGGATGCAATTTCACGTATATTCTATAAATTTTCGAGGGAAAATGAGTTCGTAGTAATTTTTTTATTTCTTTCAAATAATAATTTAAAAATATTTAATAAGTCATTTTTATGTTAATTTTAAAAGTTAATATTATTTGGTTAATAATTTTTAGAATACTCTTCGCACAAATAAAATAAAATAAATTTTATATATTTAATAGATCGAGAAAGAGAAAAAAAAAACAAAGACAATGTCACATATAATTTATAATAATCAAAACAATAATCAATTAAAATATGGATAAATTTCATTAATATTTTCTATCATATGAAAACTTATACATTTTGTCTCCATATTTTGAGGATCACTTACGAAAATATTATATTAGAATCCTTATGCCTCTCTCACTTTCTACAAGATTTGTGTCTAAGGTAGAAAGAGAAGGGGATGTTAATTATATGAACTACTTCAATAAAATAATTTAAATTAGAATCTCTCATTCACTTTCTATAAGTGCCAGGGTACAAGCAAAAAGTAATGGAGATGGGAGATTTTAATAGTAGGAACTACTTAGATTATTTTTTGATTTGCGTTGTTTTTTAGGTTGGGAGCTCACGTATGTCAATTGGATTTTTTTCTAAACTTAAATGGCTATATAGGTATAAAAATGAATTTGTAATGGGTCTTGGGTCCATTATGAAATAACCTTTTTAATTTAATTTAATTTTTATTTTTATTTTTATAAAACGAAAAAAATTACAACTTAAGACGAATGAGGCCCTCTTGATCCTCACGAACATAAGAGTTTACGACGTGGGGTAAGGGACTATCTATAGGAAACATAATAGGGATAACCGAACCAATGTTTGCAAGACTATCTGAAATGAAATTACATTCTCGATGGATATGAGAAATATGAATGTCAAAAGAAAGGAGCCAAACCCGAACTGTGTTCCACAAATAGGCAACTGACCAGATGGGACTATCATTTTTGATTGCATAAACCAATGCTAGCGAGTCGCTTTCCACCAGGAGAGAAAGATGGACCAAATGAAGAGCTTTCTGAATCCCCAAGAACAGCTCATGGAACTCAGCAAGAAAACTTGAATTAACAGCAAGGAGCGAGTAAAAGGCCCAAAGCACAACTCCATTACTGTCACGAACAATACCACCACAAGAGGACTACAGGGTCTTCCTCTTCAAAGCACCGTCCACATTAAGATTGAAGCACCCCTCAAGCGGACAGGTCCAATAGCAAATCAGTGGCCGACGACGAAGGACCTGCTTAATCGGACAACCCAAAAGAAGTAGAGAATGATTCCCAAAGGCTTAAAAAACCAACTTTGATTTAATCGAATGACTCAGCTCTTTTACCCAGGTCTGAACTTTGAAAATAATCCAATTATCAAACATGAGAATATTATCATGAGTAGCTCGGTTCTAGTTTAACCAAATCTCCCAACAAACTAACGACAGAATTAACGCACCAATCTTATGGAATTGAGAACTCTCTTTTAATTTGCTCCACCACAACTTAATACGGTCCATTAAAGGCTAAGGGATAAAAGGAACATTGAAGAAGGAACGAAAGTAACGCTAAACCTTAGTGGCCACCTCATTGTCCAGAAATAGGTGCTAGATATTTTCTATGGAACAGACGACACAGTAGTAGCAACCCGACATAAGGAACACGCCCATTTTCTAAATCATGTCATCAACTACAATTTTGTTCTTGAAAAGCTGCCACATGAAAATCTTAATCTTCAAAGGAAAACGCAGACTCCAAAGAAAAGAGTAGTGATCAATGGGTGCCACATCACAACTAATTGCCTTCCAAGCCAATTTTATGGAAAAGACTTCATTATCGCTAAGAAGCCAAATGAGATAATCAGACTTCGAAGAAAATAAAGGAAGAGAACCCTCCAAGAAATCCTGAGCATCAACCTCCAAATTTGGAGACAACCATTCATTATCTAGTAAACAAGTTTTAATAGTAGACAAAGAGTTAATAAACTGAAGATCATTAACAAGGATACCAAGGCCCCAATCATCATACCAAAAATTGGTAAGCTCGCCATTGCCAACTTTCCATCTCAATAAATGCAGAAAAATATCTTTAGCCGCCAAAATATCTCTCCAGATCTTAGAACTACCGATATGATCTTTCCACAATGATAAAAGAAGGTTGTTGGTGTATTTGGAGCGCATAAAATCACACCAGATAGAACTCCCCTTCAGTAGAGACCAAGTGTGTTTGAGAGAGATGACAAGCTTCAAATGCCAAGTCTGCCGTTAGAAACGTCTTGACAGATTTTATTCCAAACCACCCAATGCCTTTTCTTTCCGAAATTCGACAGACTCGAAAAGAAATTTGCAAATAGGGACTCCATATCCTCCAGGATACTATTGTGGACACCGGTAGAGGCCAAAAGGTGCAGTGGGAAAGAGGATAAAACATATTTCAGAAGAACAAGTTTACCCCCACTAGAAAGAAGCTTCGCTTTCCACCCATCAATTTTCCTTGATACTTTCTCGATAAGACCAACGAAATGACTCGCTTTAAGATGACCGTAAGTAAAGGGCACACCAAAGTACTTACAAGGAAGGGAACCTTAATGAAAACCAGTCGAGAAACCAATTGCTAGGCGCCTCGCATAGGGATAGTTAGGATGCAAATAAAAATTACTTTTCAGAGCACTCACAAGTTGACTAGAAGCTAATTGATACTCTTCAAGCACCTTCATCAAATTTCAAATACTACTAGAGCTCCCATTACTTAAAATGGCATAAACACTCAACTATGTTGGCAATCTTGTTATGTCAATTTCTTTTCTCCATTCGAGTCTATTCGGATTCATGTTAACATAGTATCAATCTTAAGTTGGCCTATTTAATGAATAGTCAAAAAACAAAATACAACCTTGTCCCAATCTATTTATGTTTTGGGTCACCCAAAATCAACCCGTTTAACCCATCTATTAGATAAAACAGGACAATATACATTTTGATCTACACATTTTGGCTCCACATTAAGAGGACTATTTTAGAAAACATTAGATTACAATCCCTATGTCTCGGTAACTTTTTGTAAGACTCCTGTCTAAATTGAATGTGAGAGAGAAGGTGAATTTTAATCATATGAACTACTTAAATATTCACTAATTAATATTAAATTCAAATAATTTTCTCTCTCACTTTCTCTAAGAGTTGAGTTTAAGCATAATTTAGTAACTCCCTCTCTCTCTCTCTCTTGCACACTTTCTACAATACACGGCCTACAACTATTCTCTATCACTTTATATAGCACACAATACCCTCATCGAAAGCAATCCGACACCAGCCGCAGTTTCAATCACAGTCAGCTGGAAATGGACGATTTTTATAGTAGGAAATACTTAACTAAACTTTTTTTTTTCATAGATTGCCAACTTGTTTCTTACTTGTCAAATAAACGTGAGCTCAACATCTGCCCGGCATCTGCTCCTCCATTCCTGTTAACATGAAAACACACCTCTCCATGTGCCTAGCAGAAAACCTAACACTTCCTCATTACTTTATACACGTATATATATATATTCATAAATGGCCTAGTGCTCACCCATATTCAAACTCAATCAAGCCCACAAGAACAAACCCATATATTATTGGTCTTCACACAATTTCTTTTCTCAATTTACCCTTTTCCAAAACCCTAAAAAAATACCTCTGATTTCCAGGGCCATTGTTTAATGGTGGAAGAGCCATGAAGGAGATCAAGACAACAATGGGGAAGACAGCTATTACTAAGCCCCTACCGCATCACTAGAGGGAGAGAACAACGATGATGACAATGGAGATTACGATTGTGCCCTACAACTTCTTTAGAGGGCAAAGACGATGATGATGGCGGCTACTGCTACGCTCTGGAAGCTTGAGTCCACAGCATTTCTGTAGAACATATTTTTAGTGTCAATTCTATGTTTTCGAGTAGGTTTATTGCGGGAAAGGCAGAATAGAATTGTATTTTTTTGTCTCCATATTCTTCATGGCTCTTCTACCATGAAACAACAGCCTTGGAAATCCGAGTCATTTTTTTAGGGTTTTGGAAAAGGGTAAATTGGGAAAAGAAAACGTGTAAAGAGCATTAATATATAGGTTTGTTTTTATGGACATGATTGAGTTTGAATATGACTGAGAGGCCATGAAGAGGCCATTTATGAATGTATGTGATTAATCTTAAATGCACATGGTCAATGTGGAGGATAGCGTTCTTAAGATCACCTAGTGAGATAATTAATGGAAGTGCACGTAAACTGATTTAGACACATCTTACCGTTGATGATATAATATAATAATAGATGGTCATTGTTTTAATATATAAACTAGTCAATAATTTTTTTGATATATAAACTAGTCAATAATTTGGGCTTTATTCATTTTATAATGGCCAATAATCTTAATGTAATTAATAAATTAAAGCTTAGCTTATTTTATAATGGTCTATGGTCTTACTTTATATCGCATATTAGCATCAATACTCAAGAGGTTTCCATTTTTATTTTTATTTTAATTAAGTGTTAGGATGATCTTGGTTCTTTGTTTCAGGCTGCAAGAACAATATTTCAGTGTACTAAATGTAGAGTCTATTAATTTTTATTGATTTTAGAAAATATTATTATTTAGTCCTAAAAAAAACAAAAAAAAAAAGTTTTTAGTCCCCAGAAATTACTAGAAAATGGTCATTTGTTCTTTGACCATCATTTTCTCATAATTTACCTAAATTGTAATTTTATAAAATATTCCAAGACGTGAACATTCACATTTTAATTTGTTATTTTAAAATATTTAAATACATGTTAAATGTTGATTGTGTTGTTGTAAATGTTCATAATTTTTATCTAAGCAAATTACGTTATTTATTATGTTGACACGTTCTATTTTTACGTTCTTTGGTTACATTCATTGGAACTACGGAAATTATGTCCTTTTATTATGAACATTTACATTACTATTTGAAATAGTTTTGAATATTCAAGGAGGGAAAATGGTAAAAATTGAAAAATTAAATTAAATTAAAAACATTTAAACAAAACTAAGATAAATGAAAAACAAACATGTATGAATATTTCGGCAAACCACATGAACATTCACCAAAACACAATCCAGTATAAACAGTCACAAAAGGCAAAACGATTAAACAAAAATAATCACAATCAATGAACAAACTCTACCAAAAACAACAAGAACAACATATCAAAACAAATCTGAAATAAACTCCACCACCACTATCTAGAATTTTTACCATCACCATAACGACAACGGCAAATTGGTGATTTCCACCACTATCTGGAATTTTCTAGATCTGGACAAATCCAGATCGTATCCATCGAAAACTCGATGAATATTCACCAACTCACAATGAACATTTACCAAACCACAAACCCGATATGATCATTCACAATTAGTGACACTAATATTTTAAAATAATTGTGAAGTTCAGGGGAGAAAGTGTTAAAATATTAAAGAAAATCAACGTGACTAAACCAATAAGACAAAAGGCGGTAACGATTATTTCCATGGTGGCGATTGTTCCAAATCTTGAAAATTTCAGATCGGAAGTTCCACGATGGAGATGATTTGCAACTGAGAGAGAGAGAGAGAAGGCTTGTGTCGATAACTCCACGTCGGGGAACGCCATTGGCCAGATCTTGATCGTTAGTTCGGTGGCGATAGTTACAAATTTGGAATTTACTAGATTTGAAAATTACAGATTTAGAATTTTTCAAATATGAGAGAGAGAGAGAGAGGGTGATGGTCGGATGGTTCGCAGCAAACAGACTTCGTGGGTGGCTTAATGGTGGGATAGTTTCTGTGATGGTAATGGAAAATCGTTTTGGCAATGATAGTGATGATTTACAGTGGATAGATTTTGAGAGCGACTTGTGGCTCAAAGAGAGATAGAGAAGAGAGAGAAAGCTCCGCAGACCGATCTATGACAATAACTGATTCACGACGGATCGACTTCGGGGGTAGTTGTTGATCCCAAGATTTTGATGAACAATTACGTATTGATGTTTTGATGGAACTAATGTTTGATCAAGTGTTTCAGTAATTTAAAGTTCCAATAATGAAGATGTCAAAGTGAATAGATGTTAAATGAAGATATCAAGAAGAAGTATTAAGAGTTTGAAGACGTTAAGGAAAGCAACCGAAGTAAATATAAACTCTTAATATCCCATTTAGGAACACACACACACCACAAAAATGAATTTCATCTTTAATGTGTGTTTTGGTTAAGTATATTTATTTGCTCCTATGTGAATTAAAAAGAAATATTTTTGAATGACTAAAATAGAATATAAGAGTATTAGTGGAGTTCATTTGAATATAAATATGGATAAATGGGCAAAATTGTAAAAGAAAGTAAGTTAAAAAAAAGTTCAGAGAAGAGATTCAAGAGATGACAGTCAACTAAGGAGTCGACCAGAGAAAGAAGATGAACTCTCTGAATCTGCGAGTTGAGTGAGATGTCGACCCATGGAAGCTTGGAAAACTCTCTGAATCTGCGAGTCGACTGAGGAGTCGACCGATAAAGTGCATGGGCTACTTCCAGTATCCTTCAGTCGACTGGGCAGTCGACTGAATGCGCAGTTTCTGGATATTGGTTGATCCGATTTTAAATCCATAAGTAGTCATTTTTGGTTAAGATTTGAGAGAGATTTCAAAGATATTCTTAACATTTGAGATATGGTTCATATACAAATTAAATCCTTTCAATATGGTTCATTAATTATTAAAGTTTCTCAATTTGGTACATAAAATGGATTCTATACTTATTTGTTTTGATTGAAAAATACTTTGGGGATTTAATTGAGAGTTTTAAAAGTTGTTATTAAGTGAAATTGAACCTAAATGAAGTCCTCATGTTCCGAAGGGTCTATAAGAGTATTTTATTGTCATTACAGTTGTAAACTAGCCGTTAGGTGGCTGATTACATGTGCCTTTATATAGACCTGCGAATTTTCTAACAGAGTTAATCATTCTATTCATTCTAGGAGATAAAATCAATATATATTTTTTAGAGAGCGTTTATAAGAGTTATCATTCAACTATACTGTGAGTTGTTCTAAGAGTGATTCTGATAATCAACTGCGATTAATTTGTGCTGATACCGAAATTGAAGTTACATTGTTTTCATCATTAATTCTGTGGATTCCAGGTGAGATCTTTCCATATTGATTATTACTTGTTTATTATTATATTTTGGAAATTGATCTTAGAAATTGTTTTTGATTTTTTAAAGAAAATATTCTTTCAAACAATTTCTTGAATCTGATTACATGCTCTAATTTGCTACCCATATATTGTTAAAATCAGATTTCTACATCTCACATAATTCTATCTCTAGTTGGGATATTAATTGAGTTTATATATATTTGGGGTGGTAGAAGCTCCGAGTGAGATTTACTTATCAATTTTTGTATTGGTGAGTTATGAAGGGTTAAATATCATTGGGGATATTTAATCAAGGGTAGCTGGGTTTCAGTCTCTTCCTGTAAAGAGATTGAGGTAGTGATTCTTCTTAGATAAGAATTGCGTGTTTGTGTGTGATTTTGTAACGATTCAATCCTTACCGGATAAAAGGATATTTAGAGTGTTTTTGTGAGGTTTTGATTCTTGAGCCTAAGTGTTAAAAAAGAATTAGGTTATTCTTTAGCTTGTAAAAAGTAGAGGTTATTCCTTAGCCTTTGAAAAGAAAATTGTAAAGGTTGATTCTGAACTTGTAAAAGAATCGTTGTGCGAGTTTGGTTCCTACTTTTAAAGGAATTTTAGTTTTAGTGGGTGCGACCTCTGTAGAGCTCAAGGGACTGGATTAGCCAAGAGTAGCTTGGTGAACCAGTATAAATCTCTGGTGTGATATTTTTTTAATTTGTCAATTTTTGTTGTTTGTGTGTGCACCTAGTTGATTGATTAATTCGGTTGTGTTATAAAGATAATAATTAATTTAGGTTTAAAATTAATTATTCGATTTATTGATTTTTATTCTGATTATTTTTAATTACCTAATTCACTCCCCCTCTTGGGTATTCTACTTGGCCAATAGTAGTGATGGTTGGCAGCGGATATCGTTTCACCAATGGTGATGGTGGGAGAAAATTCCATGGCGTCGGACTACCTTGTTGAGCATGGGGCTTGCGGCTGAGAAAAAGAAAGGCTGAAAATGACTAGGAGGTTTTGGGTTTCTTTATTATATACACAAGGGTATAAATGACCTTTCACCACCTGTCACAGATTAAACACTAAGAATATTTTGAAAGGGACTAATTCATAATCGGTTTATTTAAAAGACTTACTCACTAAAGTAACTCAAAAATTGGCGCTAAACAATAAGAACCTCATAATTTTTTCAATTTTTACAAGTCAACAAATTCTTGTTCAATTAATTTATATCGTATCTACATTCTTTTTTGGTAGAAATATTTTTTGAATTATATTAGTAATTTTTTTAATTATATCGTACCCCATCGTTGTTGCCACTGCAATTACGCACAATACACGTCTTTACCTGTAATCACCGTAATCGCCGTCGTCGCCACGATTCAGCAGAACACCTACCGATGGACGTCACCCGAAATCACCGTAATCTCCATTGCAAGTTACCCTAGAATCAACGCCAAATCACCATCATCGCAATGCCCGTTGTCGCGTCCCTCACAATTCTTGCAAAACAATCTTCTAGAGGTTCAAGCTCAAAGTAAAATCTATAAGGAAATTATTGACCGATTCCCCACCAAAATCTCCTCTTATTCTTTGAATTGAGCTATTTTTTAGGTTGGGAGCTCACGTATGCCAATTGGATTTTTCACTAAATTTAAATGGCTGCATGGGTATAGGAATGAATTTCTGATGGATCTTGGGGTCCATTATAAAATACCCTTTTTAAAAACTTAAAATGGAAAAAACAATCAACTATGGTGGAAATCATGTTATGTTAAAAAAATTCTCCCTTCAAGTATGTTCGGATTCATGTTAACATAGTATCAATCTTAACTTGGCCTATTTACTAAACATGTAAAAAAAAAAAATTGTCCCAATCTATTTTTGTTTTGGGTCACCCAAACTCAACCCATTTAACCCATCTTATATAAAACAGGATCATATACATGTTGACCTACACATTTTGGTTCTACATTTCGAGGACTATTTATAGAAACATTAGATTAGAATCCCTATGTCTCACTCACTTTTTCAAACACTCCAATCTAAATTTATTGTGAGAGAGGAGAAATTTTAATCATATGAACTACTTAAATATTCATTAATTAATATAAAATTAAAATCACTTTCTCTCAGTTTTTATAAGAGTTTGGATTTAAGCATAAATTAGTACCCATCTCTCTCTCAAGCACACTTTCTACAATACATGGCCTTCAACCATTCTCTCACTTTAATGTCTGATGCCATTTTGTTTTGGAATTGTAGAGGTATTGGAAATCGTAATACCCTTGCTAGATTAAAACGTATGGCGAAGTCTTCGAAAGTTTCCTGTACCAGAATTATTGATCTATGGATTGATGACTCTAACATGGGGAGAGTTAACAAAGCTATCAAGTTTCATCACGTAGCTTCTAATCAAGGTGAGTCAGGTAAAAATTGGATTTTGTGGAAAAATAACCTGGAGGTTCAAATTGTTCGTACGCATTACCAATTTATTGCTTGTAAGGTTTCCTAGTTAAATGTGGAGTTTTTGGTTGTGGTTGTCTATGCTAGGTGCTCGCAGATTGAACGCAGAATTCTTTGAGAAGATCTTATTATTACGACCACCTCGGTTTCTATTCTTATAATTTGGGGGGGGGGGGAGGAGGGGGATTTTAATGTTGTTCGTAGTATTTCAGAGAAGTTGGATCATTTATCCCCTTCTTGGAGTGCCATGCAAGAGTTTAATGCCTATATTAACCTAGCCGGGCTGGTGGACTCTCTATTCACGGGGTCAACTTTCATCTTCTGTAACAATCGTCAAGGGTTGTCTCGACAATATTCTCAATTGGATAGAATTTTGGTTTCGCCTACGATTTATAATTCGTTTGATGGTCAGGTAGAGCACTTGGAATATGTTAATTTAAACCATTATCCGCTGATTCTACACTCTTCCTCTTTTTCCTATAATAGTCCGAATCTTTTTCGGTTTGAAAGGATGTGGACGTTGCATGAGGGATTTCTCGACGTTGTTAAATCTGCATGGAAGGCTTCTCATCAAAACCCTTTGGTTCGTTTAAGTCTTAATATCAAATCGACGAGGGCGGCACTCAAAGTTTGGAATGCTCAAACTTTTGGGAACGTCTTTGTTGAGTTAAATTCTTGGAATGATAGGGTGAAAGCTTATGAATCTATGCTTCAAACCAACTGGTCCCAGGTGTATCAGACTTATTTGATCAAGCAACTACGGAATGTAATAATCTTCTTAAGAGGGAGGAGGTCTTTTTGGAACAAAAGTCTCGAGAACATTGGCTAGCAGAGGAAGATAGCAACTCTAAATTCTTTCATACATCCATTAAAATGCGTAACTTTCCTCTATGTTTATCTGCTATTCGCCATGAAGATGGAAGTAGCTTGGCCGATCCCAATATGTTTCACGAAGCTGCTATTGAGTTTTTCAAAGATTTATACTCATTTGCCCTGGTTTCTTACTCCAACACTATCTTTGATTCCATCCCACACATTATTATGGATATGAATAATGCTATGTTATTGTCCATTCCCATTGACGGTGCTCCAGATACGGATTCTCTCTCTTCAAGTTTTTTCCAATTTTCCTGGGATATCGTGGGTAAAGATGTTTGGAAAGCCGCTAATTATTTTCTTAAAGGAAATTCCCTTCCTACTGCTTTCTTAAGAACTTTACTGGTCTTTATTCCAAAGAAGTCTCAACCTTCCTCTCTCAAAGATTTCTTCCCGATCAACTTATGTAATATTTGTTATAAAATATTTTCTAAGGCATTATCTACCAGACTGGCGTCTCTTTTTCTCAAGTTGATTTCTGGTCAACAGCACAGTTTTGTTAAAAGCAGGTCCATCGACGAAGCTATTGGGTTAGCCCAAGAACTTGTCAAAGATTTGGGCAAAGATATTCGTGATCGTAATGTTATGATCAAACTCGATATGGCTAAAGCATATCATCGGCTAGAGTGGAACTTTTTGATTGAGGTACTTAAACGATATGGTTTTGGCTCGGGATTTATTGTTGTTATTTCTAGTTGTTTTGACTCGACTTCTTTTTCCGTGGTGTTTCAAGGGGTTTATAAGGGTTGGTTTCCTACTTCTAGAGGATTGCATCAAGGCGGCCCTATTTCGCCTTTGCTGTTTATTTTGGCTCAAGACTTGCTTAGTCAGAATATCTATCGGTCCGTGATAGATGGTCGGGTTCAACCTTTTGTTACTAAAAGACATTGTCCTCTGGTTTTTCATTTGATGTTTGTAGATGATACCCTCATTTTTTGCAACAGGAGTTCTCACAGTATTAGAAATTTAATGAAGGTGCTTAAAGAGTATCAATTAGCTTCTGGTCAACTTATAAGTGCTCCAAAACGTAATTTCTATTTACATCATAACTGTCCAAATGCGCGTTGCCTAGCAATTGCTATTTCAACCAGCTTTAGCCAAGGTTGTTTTTCTTGTACTTACCTTAGAGTGCCTCTTACCTATGGTTATCTTAAAGTGAGTCATTTCGCTGGTCTTATCGACAAAGTGTCAAAGAAAGTCGATGGGGGAAAGCTAATCTTCTATATACTGGAGGTAAACTTGTTCTTCTGAAACATATTTTATCTTCTTTCACTCTTCATCTTTTGGCAACTGCCTGTGTTCACAATAGCATTCTGGAAAATATGGAATCCATGTTTGCGAATTTCTTTTGGAACCACTCGGATTCAGGAAAGAAAAGGCACTGGGTGGCTTGGCATAAAATCTGTCAAGATACCTCTACCGGCGACCTTGGTCTTCAAAATCTAAAGGATATGAAGCTGACATTTTCTCTTAAATGAATTTGGTCTCTGTTGAAAGAGAATTCTCTCTGGTGTGATTTTATGCATTCCAAATACACTAATAATCTTCCATTATCGCTGTGTACAGATCATATTGGGAGTTTGATAGGTGTAAAATACATATCTAATTCTAAATCGAATTTGCTAGTTTTCGAGTATTTTATTGGAGTTTGAATACATTTTTAGCTATTTTTATTAGTCAGGAGAAGGGACGTCAACAATCGGTAAACCGAGCGAAATGGTGGAGAAAATGGTAGCAAAAAAGATGAAAAATGGAGGTTTCAAAGAACAGTGCAAATCCGCCTAGGCGAAGTATCCACCGCCTAGGCTGAAATTCACCAGAAAGTTGCAAAAGCTGAAGAATTGAAATCCACCTAGGCGAAGTTTCCACCGCCTAGGCGGAAATCCGTCAGGAAGTT
This sequence comes from Eucommia ulmoides, assembly GCA_016647705.1. NCBI lineage: Eukaryota > Viridiplantae > Streptophyta > Magnoliopsida > Garryales > Eucommiaceae > Eucommia > Eucommia ulmoides. Next base: position 31,106,489 of record CM028327.1, on the reverse strand, counting down.
GTAAGGGCTGAAGTATTGAATCCGCCTAGGCAGAAATCCATCAGAAAGCTGGAAGTGCTGAACTGCTGGAAGAGTTGCACTGCTGTAAATCCGCCTAGGCGAAGTAGCTACCGCCTAGGCGGAAATCCGGCAGAAAGAATAGGGGCCCAAGAAGTTAGTCCTCCGCCTAGGCAAAGAAACCATTGCCTAGGCGAAATTCTAACCGACTTAACCTCCGCCTAGGAGAAGTTTCTACCGCCTAGGTGGAATCCGCAGAACAGCCCAAAATATCTGTTTAGATATTTTTGAACCCCTAGGCTTATATATACCCCTTTCCCACGTCTGAAATAGAGAGTTGACAAACCCTAACCCTAGTAAAAATCTCTTAAGCTATATTTTGAAGATCAAGAAGGAGGTTCATCATTCAGACAAAGAAGAATCACTTGTGGATCGATCATTAGCGACAGTAAACTGTTTCACTTCCAGATTTGATCGTTTCTCTCTTGTTTTTATCTTTGTAATCACTTTTTCATGTTTAAGAATGTTGAATCCCTCTTATTTTGTATGGTATATGGCTAAGATCTTATAGTATTAGTTAAATGTTACTTAGGTGTAGTTGAAATCATATAATTGTTAAGTTGAATGAATTAGTGTTACTTTAATATGTTGTTTGTCTAAATCCGATTGTGTTTACCATTATTCTTGACATTATGCTTGTATTGATAAATCGAGAATACAGGGTTTGACTCTCAGGAGAGGTAACCCTGGATTCGGACTAGGGTAAATACAACGTGACGTTCTAACGACCCGGAAGGGTGTTAGAACATATGCAATCCATGACGTTGGCTAAAGACTCACGCGACCTAGGGTCGTTAAGGCGTTGAAGGGGACTTCCTCGTTGACACGAAGTCGTGTAATCCCCCCGTCTTACACTCGGGAGAGGTAGCAGAGGAGTTATCGATACAGAGATTGTCGGATTAGATAGAAAACCATTATAGCTAACTTAATGACTTCGATTATACATTATGTGAAAGAAATCAATGCCTAAGTAATTAGTGTAATTAAAACTAACTTCATAGTTGTCGTTTATCTTAGTATATTAATTAGAAAACAAACAAAATTTGATTAGTCGAGATAATATGAAACTATTGAAATTGCAATACTCAACCGAATTACCTGCCTGTCCCAGTGGAACGATATCCAATCTTATAAGATCCATTATATTAAAACTAGACCTCATACACTTGCGAGTAGTCCAATTACCGTGAGGAGGAAAAGGTTGTGAATCCTCACGCGTACAAGTTTTTGGCGCCGTTGCGGGGGAACGGCAATGTGTTTTTCAATTAAGTTGATATTGTGATTAAGTAGTTGAATGTTAATCACGATAATTCTTTTGCTTTTAAATTATATTCAATTCATTTATTTATTTTATTTATCTATTGAATTTGAGCAGTACATGTGGCGTAGTAAACATATTGCTAAACAGAAAGAAGAAAAAGCTACAACAACGGCCGGGGGACGTGAGAACATTCCGCAATCACTGGAGCTGGAAGCACTCCAGCCTCCGGAGCATGAGAGGCCAGGACTATTATCAGCCACTCATGTTGGACAATTATTCTGGGATCTGGAGGCAACCGATCCAAGCTAATAACTTCGAATTGAAGCCCGCCCTAATCAATATGGTTCAGCAAAACCAATATGGCAGGAACCTTCACGAAGACCCGAACGTACACTTAGAAACCTTTCTTGAGATCTGTGACACTATCAAGATTAACGGAGTTGCCGAAGATGTTATAGGGTTGAGGTTATTTCCGTTCTCCTTACGAGACAGAGCAAGGGGATGGTTTCAATCGATTCAACCAGGGAACATTAACACTTGGGAGGACCTTGCACAAAGGTTCCTCACTAAGTTCTTTCCACCCTCGAAGACTTCTCAACTCCGAGGTGAGATTGCGCAGTTTCTCTAGAGAGATTTCGAGCCGTTATTTGAGGCATGAGAGAGATTTAAAGACTTATTGAGAAGGTGCCCCCAACACGGTTATCAAGATTAGTTTCAAACCCAATTATTTTTAATGGGTTGGATGGCCAGACAAGAACAATAGTCGATGTAGCCTTAAGGGGATCGTTGTTATCCAAAACCCCTACCGAAGCAAATGCATTATTGGAAGAGATGGCGGCTAATAACTATTAATGGATGAATGAGAGGAACACGGGAAGACGGGTCGCTTCTATCCAAGAATCTGACCATATTTCAACGTTATCTACCCAAGTGTCCAAGCTCTCGGATCAATTAGTCACCTTGTCTACAAAATGAGCTTTGTCGAGTCAAGGGGAGGAGATAGCGGCAAGTAGTTATCAATCCAGATTGGATAACGAGTTCGAGAAATACCATTTTCTAAATAACCGTGCCTACACTTTCAGGCCGGCTACCAACATTCCGACTCATTACAATCCTGGACTTCGTAACCATAAGAACTTCTCATATGCGAATAATCAGAACGCTTTGCGGCCACCTCTGGGTTATGAAAATCAAGCTTCGGGATATCCTATGCAATCCAATCGTTCAATGCAACAACCACCAATGCACAATCTGAAGTCAAATTTGGATGAGGTTTTGGGTTCATTTATGAAGAAGACACAGACTATGATGCGTGAGATGCATAATCGGCTAACTAAACATGAATCACGACTGGACTCTATTGATACCACTTGTACAAACACTAATGCCACGGTGAAGGCTCTTGAGACTCAAATCGCGCATCTTGCTAGGGCCATTCAAGAACAACAAAAGGGGAAGTTTCCAAGAAACACGGAAACCAACCCTCGGGAATGCAAGACGATTAAGTTGAGAAGCGGAAAAGACGTGGAAGTGAGAAGGCCTATGGAAACCGTGCCGGGAGTGAGTCATGAGTTTTTTGATAATGAACAAGAACTAGTACAGAGAAGAAAGTTGAAGCAAAAATCGATGAAGGAAATGAGAAGCCGAGTGAAGACGTGATTGGGGATAATAATAAGGAGAAAGTCGAGGAGAGAAGAAAAGATGAAAGGGTGATACCAGGCCGCGTAACATTTTTAGAGAATCCACCGATTCTAACAACCCCATTGCCATATCCTCAAAGATTCCAAAAGAGGAAGTTGGATGCCCAATTTGAGAAATTTCTTGAAATCTTCAAGAAAATCCACATCAACATACTTTTTGCGGATGCATTGGAACAAATGTCCAACTATGGCAAGTTCTTGAAGGACATCATGACAAAGAAGATGAAGTTAGAGGATTATGAAATAGTGAAGCTAACTGAGGAGTGTAGTGCAATACTACAAATAAAGTTACCTACCAAATTGAAGGATCCCGGTAGTTTCACAATTCCGTGTACTATTGGGAAATCTCATTTTGATAAGGTGTTTTGTGATCTTGGGGTGAGTATTAATTTGATGCCTTCTTCCGTTTATCAAAAGTTAGGACTTGGAAGTGCAAAGCCGACAACGATCTCTCTTCAAATGGCGGATCGTTCATTAACCTATCCAAAAGGTATCGTTGAGGATGTGCTAGTGAAGGTAGATAAATTCATATTTCCGGTGGATTTCGTTGTGCTTGAAATGGAAGAAAATAAAAAAATCCCGATCATCCTAGGAAGACCTTTCCTTGCAAAGGGAAAGGCCTTGATTGATGTGCATAATGGAAATCTAACGTTGAGGGTCAATGATGAAGAGATAAGGTTCAACATCTTTATAACTATAAACTTTCCGGATGAACCTCTCAATTGCAATCGAGTTGATGTTATGGACTTGAGGGAGTTCTTTCTTGCAACTATGGAGATGGATTCATTAGAGCATACACTCACCAATTTCTTATCTATAGGGGATTTTGGTGAAGAAGGCTCTACCATGGAACTTGAGGTGGTGGACTATGTGCTGACTTTATATGCTCAATCTAAAGACGTAGAAGATTCTATTCATGTGACGAAGATTAAAGAAGTTGAAAACTCTCCTAAGGAATCAAATCCACCTCACGGTGGGTTATTACTCAAGCAATTACCGGAACACCTTCAATATATCTTTCTGGGAGAGAATTTAACCGATCCGGTTATAATTTCATTAACTCTGATGGAAGAAGAGGAGAGTAAGTTGCTATAAATCTTGAAGAGACACCGATCTGCTTTTGCATGGTCTATTTCGGATATCAAAGGAATTAGCCCCTCAGTTTGTATGCATAAGATTTTGATGGACGATGAGTTCAAACCCTTCATTGAACATCAACGACGGCTAAATTCGGCTATGAAGGAAGTGGTGAGAGCAGAGGTGTTGAAGCTTTTGAATGCGGGAATTATATACGCTATATCCGATAGTGAGTGGGTTCACCCGGTGCAAGTGGTGCCCAAGAAAGGAGGTATGACGGTGGTGAAGAATGAGAAGGACGACCTTATTCCTACATGGACCATCACGGGATGGCGTGTATGCATTGATTATAGAAGATTGAATAAGGCGACAAGGAAGGATTATTTTCCTCTTCCTTTCATTGACCAAATGCTAGATCGATTAGCCGGATACGAGTATTATTACTTTCTTGATGGCTATTCAGGCTACAAACAAATAGCCATTGCACCGGAGGAACAAGAGAAGACTACTTTCACATGCCCGTATGGAACGTTTGCTTATCGACGTATGTCGTTTGGCCTTTGCAATGCACCGGAAACTTTCCAACGATGTATGATGGCGATATTTTCTGATATGGTGGAGGAGAAAATGGAAATCTTCATGGATGACTTCTCAGTCTTTGGGTCGTCCTTTGATCACTGTCTCTACAATCTGGCGCTTGTTCTCGACCGATGTGAGGAGAAGAATTTGGTTCTAAATTGGGAGAAGTGCCACTTTATGGTTAAAGAGGGGATCGTCTTAGGTCATCGAGTCTCTTCCAAGGGGCTTGAGGTGGACTGAGCAAAGATTGAAACGATTGAGAAACTTCCGCAACCAATTAATGTGAAAGGAGTTCGAAGTTTCTTGGGGCATGTCGGCTTTTACCGGCACTTTATCAAGAACTTCTCGAAGACGGTGAAGCCGTTATGTCACCTTCTTGAGAAGGATACCTTATTTAAATTCAATGAGGCTTGCATGGAGGCTTTCAAGGCAATAAAGGAGAAGTTGATCACTGCTCCAATAATGGTCGCTCCGGATTGGAAAATGCCATTTGAGATAATGTGTGATGCGAGTGACTATGCCGTTGGCGCTGTGTTAGGCCAACGGAAGGAGAAGATCTTCCGATCAATCTATTATGCAAGTATGACATTGAATGATGCCCAGGAGAATTACACCACGCCTGAGAAAGAAATGCTAGCTGTGGTCTTTGCTTGTGATAAGTTCCGATCTTATATCATTGGGTCAAAAGTGATCGTCTACACGGATCACACGGCTATCTGGTACTTATTTGCAAAGAAAAATGCTAAGCCGAGATTGATAAAGTGGATTCTTCTATTGCAAGAATTTGATGCTAAAATTAGGGACAAAAAGGGGAGTGAGAACGTTGTTGTCGACCATTTATTGAGGTTGATCCAAGAAGATGTTGGTGAGGAGTCTAACATCACGGAAGTGTTCCCTGACGAACAACTATTTTTAGTGAAAAATTCACTTCCGTGGTATGCGAACATTGTTAATTGTCTTGCATGTGACGTGTTACCACCTGAGTTAACGGGAGCTCGAAGGAAGAAATTTCTTTTTGATGCTAAGTATTATCTGTGGGACGAGCCATTGCTATTCAAGAAATGTGTTGATCAGGTGATCCGGAGATATGTTCCGGAGGAGGAAATGGCTAGTATTCTCTACCATTGCCATTCATCACCTTGTGGCGGCCATTTTGGTGCGACTCGCACAGCATCGAAAGTACTTCAATCAGGTTTTTACTAGCCTTCTTTGTTTAAAGATTCATATACATTTGTGAAAACATGTGATAGATATCAAAGGGTAGGTAACATATCGAGAAGGTATGAATTGCCACTGACGTCAATTCTTGAGCTTGAGTTATTTAATGTATGGGGCGTAGACTTCATAAGGCCATTTTCGCCGTCATTTGGTAAGGAGTATATTCTGTTAGCGGTAGACTATGTGTCTAAATAGGTTGAGGCCGTAGCAACACCTACAAATGATGTCAAAGTGGTTTTGAAGTTCCTTCAGCACAATATCATAACATGGTTCGGGACACCTCGAGCCTTAATCAGTGATGAGGGAACCCACTTTTGTAACAAAATGCTAAACACTTTGTTGGCAAAGTATGGGGTTAGACACAAGGTGGCGCTACTATACCACCCACAGACAAATGGCCAAGCTGAAGTTTCAAACCGAGAAATCAAGCTAATTCTGGAGAAAAGGGTTCATTCTAATTGCAAAGATTGGGCGGTGAAGCTTGACGATGCCTTATGGGCTTATCGCATGGCTTTTAAGACGCCGATCAGCATGTCGCCGTATCGATTGGTGTTTGGAAAAGCGTGTCATTTACCCGTTGAATTGGAACACCATGCATTCTGGGCGATTAAGAAACTCAATTTTGACATAAAAGCTTCTAGTGCGCAACGTCTCCTCCAATTAAATGAAATTGAGGAATTCAGGCATGAGGCTTATGAGAATGCCAAGCTCTACAAAGATAAAACGAAGAGGTGGCATGATAAAATGATAGTCCAGAGGGAGTTCAGTCCGGGCCAACAGGTTTTATTGTTTAACTCAAGGCTGAGACTCTTTCCCGGAAAGTTGAAGTCCCAATGGTCTGGACTGTTCCGGATCAAGCATATTTATCCATTTGGTGCTATTGAGCTAGAAGCGAAGACGGACGAATTTTTCGAGTCAACGGGGAGTGGATCAAGCACTACTTCAAGGATGAAGAGCGAGTTGTGGAGAACATCTCTCTCGTTGAAGGATAGAGATGAAATTCATCAACGTCCATGGTAAAGACGTAAAACCAAGCAACATCTTTTGATATGTCATCGAGGGTAACGAATATTCCCAACTTTTATATATAAATTACCTTTTGGAGGTTGTATTGATCTCGTAAATACTATTTTTTGTGGTGAATTGATGAGCCTAGACACTTAGGATTTATTTGCATTCTAAAACTCATTTGAGGAATGAAAAGGAAATAAGAGGTGTAGAGAAATATTGTGAAAACCTGAAGGAATCCAGCTTAAGTCCACACTGGAAAAAATTCACCTAGGCGGAAAAACCACTGCCCAGGCAAAAAATTGGACAAAAAGACTGAGAAAACTTGCTGGCGTAAATTCACCTAGGCAGAAAAACCACCGCCTAGGCAGAAATAGGAAGCAAAAAGCTTGAATTTTTACATAGCCGTAAGTTCGCCCAGGCGGTAAAACCACCGTCTAGGCGAAAAATTGAAGAAAAGCTGAGTTCCTACACTGGTGTAAATTCGCTCCGGCGGAAAACCCATCGCCTAAGCGGATTTACAACCAAATCAGAGGTTTCATACTGGTGTAAATTTGCTCTAGCGGAAAACCCACCGCCTAAGCGGATTTACACGAAATTAGGAGTTTCACACTGGTGTAAACTCGCCCCGACGGAAAAACCACCGCCTAGGCGAATTTACACTAGAAGGTTTTTAAAAAGAAAAGGGCGCTACTTCGCCTAGGTGGAAAAACCACCGCCTAGGTGAATTTACGTGAACCCTATTTTAAAACGAATAGTCCACTTCGCAAACGGCATTTCCCTCCTAAAAATTTCAAGAAACCTCTCAACTTTACCATCCCAAATTCCTTCCTCCCGTTAAAGATTCATTCTATAGTGCTAAAAACTTGGATTTTCACCAAGAATCTTCATCCAAACGTGGAATTCCTCTTCTCATTCTCAAAAATTAGGTTTTGAACGGTAAAACAGTGTGAAATCGCCATTCTCTACTGATTTGATCAAATTTTTCAACAAGTAAGTGTCAATGATCTTATTTTTCATTTAGTTGTTGAATTATTTGCTTCAGTTGCTCATTTATTTCAAAAATCATTGGATTTGATTGGAACCCTAAACCCCTTTAAACCCTAAGTTGCGATTTTCATGCTATTTGGGATTGAGGAATGATAAGTGGTAAACCCTATCATGTTTTTGTGTTGATATACAATGTGAATCATTTAGTTTGTGCTACATTGCGACAAAAATATGATTTGGTTATGGTTGGTGGGATATCTTGTGAGATTTGTATTGTTTGGATTTGATTGGCATATGTTTGATAAAATAGGGCATTGTGTGTTCACTGACAAAGGTTTGAATTACTTGTTCTATTGTTATTATTGTGGCTGGTGTTGTGATTTTGATTTTCAGGAAAAATGGCAAAGCGCCGTGCTGCCAAGCAATCAAGAACAGACGAACCTTCGCCTACTTCGGACTTCAATTCCCTCAAATTTGTTTCTAAGCAGGCTGAGGATCAGTACAAGGAGCATGAGAGTAAGCGGCCTGGAATCCGTCAGAGGGGGTCCGGACCATTGAATGAACTCCCGGAAGAAATCAGAACTGTTATCGTACAAAGACGATGGGAACAGTTCTGTGCTCCACCTCTGACAAGAGAATTGGCCCTTGTACGAGAATTTTATGCAAACATTGCGGAGGCCACGGGGTTTCAAACACGGGTCCGAAACATTCCCGTCCTATTCAGTGCTGATAATTTTAATGAATTGCAGGGATTGACGGGGCCTGAAGCCACATGAGATCTATCCGACGCCGCCACACCGTCTATGAGTGCGGTGATTCAAACCCTGATGATGGGAAATGCCCAGTGGACGAACACATGGCAAGGTCAGGCGATCTTCAAGTCTCGGTTTCTGAAACCGATCCCAAAGATTTGGCATTCATTTATCTATGCCAATCTGCTCCTGACCACCCATGTGTCCGATGTGTCCAAAGAGCGAGCGTTTTTGCTCTACGGCTTTGATAGAGGGACGCCCGTAAACGTCAGCTGGCACATTTATTCGTCCATAATTCATACTGCCAAGACGAAGAAGGGTGACCTTCCTTTTCCCTCCTTTCTCACCACGCTATTTCAACGAGCTGGAGTTCGTATCACATCCATAAGCCCCTTTCCACCTTTAAAGCCATTGGATCTTGCAATGATTAACAGGTTATGGAAAGGCGGACTAGGTGAAAGAGAATAAGGTCAGGAAGAGGAAGAAGCCAGTTCTTCAGAGCCACCGATGCCTACAACCAACCGCAACCAAATCATCCAAATTTCACGAGACGTCCGTAGTCTTCAGTCCGATATGAGCCAACTTCAAGCTAATCTAGCTCGGATAGAGTACTACATGGAGTCCTACATCCAGCAACAAGATCAAAACCAAAGAGTTATATTCGAACATCTTGGAATCGATATGACGCGTTATACGCTGGTGCCGCCTTCCGAGACTGATGAGCCGTCACCACCATCTCCTCTACAATGAATGGTAGGAGGTTAGACTTGTATGTCTTCCCTCCTAGGTATGTGTCCACCCCAATTTTCCATACATATTTCTATATTCTGCTATTGGGTTCGCTGCTTAGGCAGTGAGGACACTGCCTCGTTCAAGTTTGGGGGTATATGCTATGTAAAGCAAGCATGTAGTTTTTTGTTTTTTTTTTTTTTTTTTTTTTTTTGGGGGGGGGGGGGGGGGGGGGGGATATGAAGGATGAAAAAATTTTGATGTAAAAAGGGACAAAAATTCTTTTTGTGTACAAATTGTAGTTTATAATGATATTAATGTTAAATTTTTTTGTAAATTTCGAAATTCTTTTTGTTATGCATGTATAATGTTTAGCTATGCATGTGTAAGGATAATTAGCATAGGTAATGTTAGTTTGTATAATTAAAGTAGAATGGTTAATAAATATAGTTGTACGTGCATGTTGAGTTTTTGAGTTCGTCCGAACTATGTCCCAATGATGAAAAATACCCCCTAAATTGCATTTTGACGTCGGGGGTAATGCCATTCACGTGTGTTTTGTGTGCTTAGCATGTCGATTAGGTGAAATTGTTTTAATCCTAAATCGCACAATCGCATAAACTCATTGTATAACTAGTTGAACTATTTGACGCCGATTATTCAGTAATAAGTTCATGACAGAAATGAGGAAGTTAGAACTTGACTGGGGGAGGCTTGAGGCGAAATTATAGGTAAGGTAATTCCGGAGGCATGATATAGGCCTTCATTTTTATCGCTTGAACCGTTTGAAACTAACCAGAAAAGTTATTCCCTCGTTCTCCTGTCGAAGCCATAAAAATTTTTGTTTTCTAAACTTGTTTCTGTACTTTAACCAAGTAAATCTTTCAAAATCATTGTCGCTAGAAATAAAAGTGAAAATTGAGTGAAAACAAGTAGCATTATATTATGCTAACTTGAAGCGGGCAATTGGGGTTTTAGTTTAAAATACTTTTGGTTAAGTATAAGAGTATTCACTTGTCAATCCTTTAGTTGTATTAACATGCCCCTAAAATTGTATAAATTTGAATAAGTTTGGGGGTATGTCTAAAAAAATAAAAAATAAAAAATAAAAACCTATGTGAATATAGTATTTAAATTCGATTGTTGTGACAAGTGAATACAAGTTTACTAAATCTTGTTCAGGGTAATATCTTCAAAGATAAGGGGGTTATGAGAGAGATGTAGCGACAAGCGTTTGTACCTCGGGTATCGTTAAAAATTATAACGAGTTTCTATTTCTACGATACCCTTGGCCGTTCTCCAAAGCCAAACCAAGCCCTATTGACCTCGGTGAATGTCCGAACATACATTAGTGGATAGTTGAGCCCAGTCAAGCATATGGCTTTCCTGAATGTTTTAACAAGTTTAAGTCATGACCTTATTCATTGAATAATCCAATCCGGCGTTTGATTTCTTATATATCCGAGTTCCCACACACACATATTTCAATAGGATCTAAAATGATTTTTACTGATATTGAGTGATGAAAATCTAGAACACCACGTGGTGTGTGTTATTCCTTAACCGGATCTGATTACGGGTTGTTGAGGGAAGAATAGCATGGTTTTTTTTACTAAACTTACATATCACAGGTGTGTACTTCTTATTTGTTAATGATTACGTATCTGTAGTTTAGGATGTAATTAATTAGTGTAGTTAGTGTTATTTAGCATTAGGGTGTTTTGCTCGAGGACTAGCAAAATTCCAAGTTTGGGAGTATTTGATAGGTGTAAAATATCTATCCAATTCTAAACCGAATTTGCCAGTTTTCGAGTATTTTATTGGAGTTTGAATACATTTTTAGCTATTTTTATTAGTCAAGAGAAGGGACGTCAACAATCGGCAAACCGAGCGAAATGGTAGAAAAATGGTAGCCAAAAAGATGAAAAATGGAGGTTTCAAATAACAACGCAAATCCGCCTAGGCGAAGTATCCACCGCCTAGGCGAAAATTCACCAGAAAGTTGTAAAAGTTGAAGAATTGAAATCTGCCTACGCGAAGTTTTCACCGCCTAGGCGGAAATCCATCAGAACGCTGGAAGTGCTAAACTACTGGAAGAGCTGCACTGCTGTAAATCAGCCTAGGCGAAGTAGCTACTGCCTAGGCGGAAATCCGGCAGAAAGAATAGGGGCCCAAGAAGTTAGTCCTCCGCCTAGGCGAAGAAACCATCACCTAGGCGAAATTCTAACCGACTTAACCTCCGCCTAGGCGAAGATTCTACTGCCTAGGCAGAATCCGCACAACAGCCTAAAATATCTGTTTAGATATTTTTGAACCCCTAGGCTTATATATACCCCTTTCCCACGTCTGAAACAGAGAGTTGACTAACCCTAACCCTAGTAGAAAGCTCTTAAGCTATATTTTGAAGATCAATAAGGAGGTTCATCATTCAGACAAAGAAGAATCACTTGTGGATCGATCATTAGCGACAGTAAACCGTTTCACTTCCAGATTTGATCGCTTCTCTCTTGTTTTTATCTTTGTAATCATTTTTTCATATCTAAGAATGTTGAATCCCTCTTATTTTGTACGGTATATGGCTAAGATCTTATAATATTAGTTAAATGTTACTTAGGTGTAGTTGAAATCATGTAATTTTTAAGTTGAATGAATTAGTGTTACTTTAATGTGTTTTTTGTCTAAATCCGATTGTGTTTACCATTATTCTTGATATTATGTTTGTATTGTTAAATCGAGAATACGGGGTTTGACACTCGGGAGAGGTAACCCTAGATTCGGACTAGGGTAAATACAACGTGACGTTCTAACGACCTGGGAGGGCGTTAGAATGTATGCAATCCATGATGTTGGCTAAAGACTCACGCGACCTAGGGTCGTTAAGGCGTTGAAGGGGACTTCCTCGTTGACACGAATTCGTGTAATCCCCCGTCTTACACTCGGGAGAGGTAGCAGAGGAGTTATCGATACAGAGATTATCGGATTAGATAGAAAACCATTATAGCTAACTTAATAACTTCGATTATGCATTATATGAAATAAATCAATGCCTAAGTAATTAGTGTAATTAAAACTAACTTCATAGTTGTTGTTTATATTAGTATATTAATTAGAAAACAAACAAAATTTGATTAGTCGAGATAATATAAAAATATTGAAATCGCAATACTCAACCGAATTACCTACCTGTCCCAGTGGAACGATATCTGATTTTACAAGATCCATTATATTAAAACTAGACCTCATACACTTGCGAGTAGTCCAATTACCGCGAGGAGGAAAAGGTTGTGAATCCTCGCGCGTACAAAGTTCTAAAATTTGGACATATATTTTGTCGGCTAAAAATACTTTTTCTGCAATTATCGAGATGGAAAGTTGGAAATGGTAAACTCACTAGTTTTTGGCATGATGATTGGGGCCCTGGTATTCTTGCTAATGATCTTCATTTTACCAACTCTTTGTCTTCTGTTAAAACTTGCTTACAGGACAAGGAATGATTATCCCCAGATTTGGGGATTGGTTATCCCCAGATTTGGAGGATGATGCTCAGGATTTCTTGGAAGGCTCCCTCCCTTTATTGTCGTCGAACTCTGATTCTCTCATTTGGTGATCTCATTCAGAAAATGGGAGTTCTATTGGTGTCGGGTTGTCATTGCTGCTTCGTTCGATCCACTGAAAATATCCAATATCTTTTTCTGGAAAGTGAGATTACTTCAAAGGTTTGGCGTCATTTAGCTCCTTCTTTAATGTTCCTTTTATTACTCAACCTTTAATACACCGTATTAAGTTGTGGTGGAGTAAATTAAAAGGGAGTTCTCAGTTTCAAAAATTAGGTGCGTTGATTCCGTCATTGATTTGCTAGGAGATATGGTGAAACAGGAATCGTGTAATTTATGATAATCGTCCCATGTCTGATAATTGGATTATTCCCAAAGTCAAGAATTGGGTTAAAACGTTGAGTCCTTTAACTAAATCAAAGTCGGTTTTATCCTCTTTCGGGAACCATTCTCTGGGTTTTTTGGGTTGTCCGATTAAGCAGGTTATTCGTCGATGCCTACTGATTTGTTGTTGGTCTCGTCCGCCTGAGGGGAGTTTCAAGCTTAATGTGGACAGTGCTTTGGAGAGGGAGAACATGACGTCTTCTTGTGGTAGTATTGTTCTGGACAGTAATGGGGCTGTTAGTTGGGCCTTATTTTCTCCCCTTACTGTTAATTCAAGTTTCCTAACTAAGTTTCACGGGTTGTTCTTAGGGATTCAGGAAGCTCTGTGTTTAGGCTAGCTTTCTCTTCTAGTGAAAAGCGATTCGCTAGCTTTGGTTCATTCAATCAAGAAAGACAATCTAGTCTGGTCGATTACCTATCTTTGGAACACAATTCGGTTTTGGTTTGTATCCTTTAACATTCAGATTTCTCATGTTCATCGAGAATGTAATTTTGTTGCTGATAATCTTGCTAACATTGGTTCGTCTAGCTTTATGTTGTTTCCTATAGGTAGTCCCTTACCTCACATCGTAAATTTCTATGTTCCTGAGGATCAAGAGGATCTACCCCGTCTTAGGTTGTAATTTTTTTTCACTTTATTAATAAAGATATGGTATTGTTTTTTTTTTTTAATATATATATAAGAAGTTCATTACTTTTGTCTTGTTGTGAAAGACAAAATGGAAGAATTTGTAAATATGAATTAACAGCTGGAGGTAATATTAGAGACTTTTTTCTACAAATTCTATAAGAACTAAAAACTTAAGGTTGCGTTTGAGTAAGGGATTTGTGAAATGAAGGGATTTCAAAATCCTGAATTTTGAAATCCCTTCATTTCACAAATCCATTTTTTGAATAATTGTTTGAACTGAATTATATGGATAATTTTTTTTTTATTCTTTTTTTTATCCCACTTCTGTGAAAAAAAAAAAAAAAAAAAAAAAACAGAAACAGAGGCGTCGAACAGACGAAGAAGAGCCCTTCGCTTTTGAAATCCAAGATCAAATCCAACAACATATTCGAAATCGATTTCATTTTTGAAATCCAAGAACATACTTGAATCCAAGAACATATTCGAAATCAATTTCGAACCATAAATTGGGTTCGTTTTCTAAATCAAAATCAATTACGAAATTGATTTCTATTTCGAAATCGAACCCTATTTCGGAACGAATGAATAAACACGACGAAATAACGAACCAGGGGCGACGAAAACGACGAAGTAATTGGCGACGAACTGGATTTCAGCGAACATGACGAAGAAGAGATGACAGAGACGAAGATTGTTGAGGAAGAAGAAGATAAATCCCTCTCTGATAGAAGAATATCGTTGAGGAAGAAGAAGAAAAAGACGAAGTAATCGGCCACTAGAAGAAGAAGATCGTTGAAAAGAAAAAAAGAGGATTTAGCAAGTTCAGCCTCTCCCCAAATCATTTTCAAATCCTTCCTTTCACCCTCCAAATGATTTGACAACTCTCTCTTTCTTAAATTCCAAACACACCCAAACATGGAATTTATTAGAACATGATTTTGAAATCCCTTAACTAAATGAAATTCCTCCGATAAATCCTTACCCAAAACAAGGTAAATAATTGGGTCAAATATTTCTTTTTTAATTTCAATATCATTGGATGACTATATAATTAATTACCCTTGTTTTTTTTTTAAGGAACATACACATTTGTTCTCCAAACAAGGTCATTTGAAATTTTGAGGGAAAAAAAACATTATTTTGCTTTTATTTGTCTTTTAGAAAGAGAAAAGGCAATACGATGTTTTTGGAATTTTTCCTTTTAATTTCCACCCTGAAGATATTAGGTTTCTCACATTTATACCACTTTTCTTCCCTATCGTTTAGCCATTAACCAAATACTTTTCTTATGAATTTACAAGTACTGGTCATCTCCTCATCACTTTTGGTTAAAGGCCACATAATTTTCCTATGAGTTAAAAATTACTAAATATTTTATTATAATGACTATTTTACTGTGAGCTATTTAAAAATAACTAAACAATTAAAAGTTAAAATAGGCTAAGGGCATGTTTAATAAAAAAAAAAAAAAAAAAAAGTGCTTAAAACTGATTATATTAAATACTTAATTAATTAAGTTTGTTTGATAAATGTAATTAGTATCACTTAATTAATTATAAGTTAACTTAAAAATTAAGTCAAAATGTGAGAAAAAATTAAGTCAATGTCTCTTCACTTATTTCATTTTGCTTAATACACTCTATTATTTTTCATTTAAAAAAATAATATTTTGACTATTTTACCATTGATCCCTAATGAGTGTTTAATTAGGGTCAGGTTTAATGAAAATTGAATTAACTTTGGATTATTTTAGGGTTTTAATTTTATTTTATATTTAAATTATTGTTATAATTTAATTTAAGTAATCAAACTGCATAAAAAATACATAATATTTACATATTTTTTGGTTAATCTTTACTTTTAATTTTAATATAATTAAAAAAAAAATGACAGCATAATTTTATTATTTTGGTCTCAAATTTTATTTTATTTTTTTCATATTATCTTGATTCAAACATAGTTATGTAAATTAAACAATTTTTAACATACAAATTTTGTATTTATCAAACAAATAAAAAAAAATTAACACTTAAATTTTCAGTACAATTTTATCAAACAATCTTATAATATTTTCAATACTTAATTTTTAAATGGTTATTAAACATACCTTACACTTTTTTACCTTTTACTGTAAGATCCCTATCCAAAGAATATAATTTTTTAAACTCTTTTGTCTTTTAAAAAGCGGGGGGGGGGGGGGGGGGGGAAGAATAACAGCCCTAGGCCCCCCAACCCCCGCCAATTGTCTTCTTCTCCTCTTCTAACCCGTGGAACCAAACCCTCTCTCCCTCTCTCTTTCTGCTCCAGCGACCAGCAAAACTGTCTGAAGGCGAAGGGGAAGCCGAGAAAGGCAAGGCGCCGACCGACGAAGATTGGGAAATATACTTTCAAACGTTCTGCAAATCCCTAGTTTTTAGAAACAGAGATGGGAAAATGCACTAGGAAAGCTAAAATCACCGGCGACGTCGCCATGATGGATGTCGTTTCCCATTCTTCTCTCGGCATCCGAACAAGTGCAAGAGACCTAGCACTCCCGCACTCGCCGCCGTAGCAACAGAACTCATAAAAATGAAACTATCTCGAACTTCGCAATCGACGACTCAAAAAAACTCCTTCGCCAAATTAACGGAGAATTCTACCGAAACCGAACCTAATCGCAAGAGATCGTACTGGAAAGAACTCCGACATGGCTCACGATTCGAACAATAAGCAATCATATGCTCTTCCCCCCACCCCTGCTCTGTTCTGTTTGGCTGCCATGAAAGTAAGAAAGTAGAAGAAACAAAAATTTGATTTCTGCACTTTTTAAGTTTTTTTTCCCCTTTTTTGGTGATTTTAAGCCTCAAATTCTTAATTAGGGTTTTGTTCAAAAGGGTTTTCTTAATTTCTTGTTATAATATTTTGATTTTGTTGGTTAATTAGCATTGAACTCATACTTGTTGGAAAATGCAGAACGCTAGTATAGAAAACCTTCGCTTTCTTTGATTTTTAAGCCATTGTTCCCTTTTCTAAACAAAATCTTCATGTCACAAATGAATCTCAACTATTCCATGCCTTTTTCTTATGATGTTTCATTGGATTTACAAAAGGATCGGTCTACTTGGTTACTGTAAAAACATTTGTTATTATTTAATGATAATTTAGGTTCAATATCCTTTAATCAAGAAATTCTACGAAGAAAATACACACAAAAGAAATTGTAAGTGTGAGAACCTACCTTGGGTGGGTGACACTTGGTCGTCTTGGTCTTTACTTTCCTTCTCCTCTTTACGTTTTTTCTCCCCCCACCCCCGCACCCACCCTTTTGTTTTTTTTTTTTGCTTTTTTTTTTTTGGGGGGGGGGGGGGGGGAGGGGTGGCTGCTTAGGGTAAGGTTAAAAGGTTTAAGGGAGTTTGGGATGATGAAAAAAAGGATAATATTTTGGATGGGAGAGAGGGAGAGGGGGTACAAGTGTTTTAAATGACTTCGGAGGAGAGGAGTGAGTTGCGGAGGGATGCG
The DNA here is from genome assembly GCA_016647705.1 of Eucommia ulmoides. Taxonomy (NCBI): domain Eukaryota; kingdom Viridiplantae; phylum Streptophyta; class Magnoliopsida; order Garryales; family Eucommiaceae; genus Eucommia; species Eucommia ulmoides. The sequence continues at coordinate 31,089,051 of CM028327.1, read as the reverse complement.
TAGGCCATTCTTTTGGGTTTGCAGAAGCCCTAACTGTTGCTTGCCCCCTATTAACCCTTAACACACGTTTAGCCCCCCTAAAAGTGGTATTTCGTGAGTTTTTCTCCAAAAACCATGCCATTAAATTATTTTCTACTTGGGTAATTTTTTGGAAATATTTCCAAACAACCCGCATCTATTCCAAAATGGGATCTAAGACTTATCATCTTCCAAAATAGGTAGAAAATGAGCAAAAATACTATCAAATGCAATTTTAATTAAGCCCTATTTTAAAAAAAAAATAAAAATTGAGGTAATAAAAAAATATGATCATCCAACATTCTATTGGATCCCTAATTTGTTAAAAAAAAATGAGTTGAAATCGCTTATCAATTTCATGAATTTCCAAAAAAGTTTAAACGTTGGGATTAAAATTGATTTTTCTCAAGCACTTTGATTTCACTTGATTTCCTCAAAATTGACTTTTGAAAACTGAAATTGGTTGATTGAAACATAATAATTGCTTCCAATTTGATCAATTAAGATCGAAAATAAATTTTGCAAACTTTAAATTTTGACCCCGAAATTTTCTTTTATTTTCCAAACCTCAATTAGAGCTCTGATTCGAGTCTTCCTAGAGTAAAATATTATTATTAAGAATTTAATTATAAAATTAAAATTTCAATTCCTGCCTTAGAATGGTGATTTAAAAATTATCAAAAAACTAATGAAGCCCCTAAACATTCCAATTTGAAAAAATTGTCTCAATTGGCATATTTGGGAGCCTACATGGGATTATAGGACTTCTATCAAACTTAATTTTGATATTAATTGAACTTTTCAAAGATTTAGTTCGAACCCCGAGGCCCAATATTCATCTTTTACATTTTCAATTTAGTCCTAAAACTTCTTGAATTGAAAAACTATTTCACTTGACTTTCAAGAGGCACAATTATAATTCCCAATCTCGGATTGGATAACTTTTGACTTAATTGGATTTTGAAACTTTAATTCAAACCTTGGAGATTTAATTTATTATTTCAACTTTCTAATTTATCCCTTAAAGCTTTCATTTTCATTTTAAAAAACACGAATTAATTCCTGAAACTTTCGAATTGGGACCTTCCTTTGAATTTAATCATTCTCAAAATATTCATGGGAAATAGACTTGACAAAAATTTTATTTTTTTATTTTTTATTTTTATTTACAATGTTGTGCTGGTAGGACAAAATACAATGTCCAAAATATATAGGGAAACCCAAATTTAATGGTAGAGTATGGCTAAAGCTCTAGTCAGAGATCGCGTGGAGATTGTACACAGTTATGGCTTACAATTCGTTGTTTTCTTTCACAGTCATGGTGTAGAAGATACGATTAGGGTTCGTCAGTTCGGTGAATAAGATAGGATAAAATAGGGTTAGGGCTTGGATAAGAATGAGGCTTCCATGATAATGGACAAGATAGGTTCTAAATATTAGGATAAGCTATTATACTGATGACAATATTTAGACTTTAAGGTATTTACACTTTTAACCCTTTATGTACTTACATTTAATTTGTTATATATTTTTAAAATAGCAAATAATATCATATTGTATCCATGAACATGTCCAAGGCTTGTCTTCAAGCTCGATCTAACCATATTAACATTAAAACAAAGAATCAATCATTATTAAAACTTTTTTAATATAAATAATACATCTTCCCGTGCTTTAGCATCAAAGCTGGTTGATAGGTGTGATCTACCTACGTATTTCCAAACCGAATTAAGTTGGTTTTTGAGCATTTATATAGTATTTTATTATGTTTTAATTAATTTTTATTTTTTTGTATTAAATCAGGTGTGTGGGGTAAAAAGATAGGAAACTGGAGCGAAAACGATGAGATCGAACCGAAGGCGAGTCGAAGTTATAGTGGATAAACAAATAAGGAGGCAAAAATATGAAGGAAGCCTACCGCCCAGGCGTCCAGACCTCCGCCTAGGCAGTGAAGATGCTGAGAATGACAAAAGGCTACTAACAGCCCACTGCCTAGGCGGAAACCCCAGCAGAAATATTTCCAAGTCCACCGCCTACTTCTTCACCTAGGCGGTCACCAAACCCGCAAAGCCGGTACAGGTGCTGTAACTTTAAGGCTATTTTGTACTACTATAAAATCCTATTTTGTAAACACTCAAAACATAAAAGTTGTATATAGTTTTCTTATCTTTCCATATGTTTTTGAATCACCTCAATCAGAGCTCGGACAAAGAAGTTATAGTTAAAACAAGAAAGAGTGTCACCGCTGTAGCGGTGACAGCACTGCCGCGGCGGTCGCCCTGCACCTGTAAAGTGTTTTTAGATATTTTAGGATATTTTTGGCCCTATATCCTTCCCTCCTCTCTTCCCTTAGGTCAAGGGGGGCTTTCTTAGGTTAGATAGAATAGAGAGAGGGTTTTAGAGAGTGCTCATTCAATCCCAAAGAGAAAGATGAAAGAGGAGCAATCAGATGACGGTTTCAGCGCTAAATCTTCGGATATCAGCTAAGTTTTTACGCTTCTCTCCTTGTTTTCCTCATTTTTGTAGATTGTTGACCATGTTTAGTTCAGTTTTTGTTGTTTATATGGTTAGGGCCATGAGCTAAACATAGATTGTAATGGGGATTAACATTTTATTTATGAAAATGTGATTTTCATTGAGTTTATGTTTCGTTCTTGGTTGTTCTTCATATGTTGATTGTGTGTGCCTTATTGTTTGTTTATCGTGCTTAGATTAACATTTAGAGAATAAAGGGTTTGACTCTCGGAAGAGGTAACCCCCAGATTCGGACTAGTATAAACGAACGCCACAATCTTATAACCCGATCGGGGTTTGGATTGTGGACGATGACGTTGGGGTGAGACTCACATGACCTAGAGTCATTAAGACATTGAGGGGGATTTAGGCATTGATGCGAAGTCACGTATTCCCTCGTCTTACACTCAAGAGAGGTGACGGGGGAGTTTTAGAACGAAGATTGTCGATAGGGTAAAGACAATGCGACGATCCAATAACCCGGGAGGGAGTTGGATTGTGTGCAATCAATGGCGTTGGGGCGAGAAGGACTTCTTCGTTGACACGAAGTCACGTATTCCCCCGTCTTACAGTCAGGAGAGGTGGCGGAGGAGTTTACGAACCGAGATTATTAAATAAGTCGAACGCCATTAACGTAGACTAAAACGAAACCAAATGTATTTAAGTAAATAAAATTAATCCCTAGGCAATCTACTCTCCAAAACTATGTCAATGTTAGTATTAGTTAATTTAGTTAGTATTTTAGTATTAGTATTAATTAAATACCATTTTTTATCGCCTAGATAAAGTTAGGTTATGATAATCACAATACTCCATAGTAACGACACCAATCCTTGTGGATACGATACCCGACCTGAAAAGATACACTATACTAAAACTTGATCCGTACGCTTGCGGTGAAAATAGCAGCGCTTATTTAGCGGTCACCAAGTTTTTGGCACCATTGTTAGGGATTGATTTATTGTTATTATCGATATTGTGTGTAAATGACTTAATTTTACATTAGGTATTTCTTTGTATATAATTTTTTTTGCTTGTAGTTTTGTTTTTGTTTCTTATGCAGGGTACGTGCTGATATTAGATCGACGGGTATTGATGCATTCCTTTCGATGGGATTCCAATCCGTTTTATGTTGCTTGGCCAAGCACATAAGCCGGTGAGGCATTTCGTTGAAAGATTGAGCCATTCAAAGCAAAACCTCACCAATCTTGAAGGTGATCTGAAAATGTCGGGCCGAGGACATTAAACCACGCGCTTCGTCAGCATGCTTAAATTCAATATGTTGAGATTGATGATTGGGTTCACTGAGGACACTGTCCGTTTTAAGTTCGGAAGTGATGTGTAGTATTTAGTATTGTTAGTTTATGTGTTATTGTTTTTCTGTATTACATGTGTGTTTCGATTAGAATGTGTTTATGTTTTTGTGTTGTTTTTTGCATGTTGAGTTTTGTGTTTATCTGGACCATTACCCAATGATGATAATTACCCCTGGTTATTTTCGAGGTCAAGGGTAATGCCCATGCATGTGTGATTCTGTGTGTTTGACTATGCGTTTTGGTCAAAATTGTTATAGATCCTAATTTTCACGAGCACATAGACTCAAGGTATAGTTATTCAATTTATTTAAGGATGATTATCGATTAGCTAAATTCATGACACATTGAGGATTCTAGAACTCGATTGCGGGGAAGCTTAAGGCAAAATCCTAGGCATTCTCTTTGTCGCTTGAGCCTTTGAAGCCTACCTTGATATGTGTTTATCCCTCGTTACCATGTTGAAACCTAAATGCTAATTCAATTCTGAACACATAAACTAATACCCTGGCCAGTTGATCGTTTTCCAAACCTATATCGCTGAATTTAAAGGCACATTTGAGTGAATCAAGTTAGCCGTTGCAAACGCTTCTTGATGTAAGCGGTTGGGTTTAGGGCGAACTTCTAATTGGTTTGATATTTTAGTACTCATTTGTCGTTTTTCATTTGTATTTCACACATACCTTTAATTGTAACATTCTAATAAGTTTGGGGTGTGTTGGTTAAAAACAAAAAAAAAGAGTATGTTTTTTTTTTTTACAAGTGTGTACATCGGTTTTAATTACATGTTCAAGATTGTTTCCATCTTTCTATGGGGGTTCGAGAGTGAATGGGCCAAGCATTGATCCTTGGGTAACGTTAAGTTAACAACGTTAACCCGTTTTCTATTTTAAATTACCCTTGGCCAAATATACCAAAACCGAACCAAGTCCTAATGATCTTCATGAACTACTAAACCTACATTAGTGGAGAGTAGACCCCAATCCATCTTATGGTAATCCTTAACTCATAAATTTCGTTGTGGGATAATCTAATCTGATCGTTATATAGTCATATTATTGAGTCTCGCACTAACACATTTACAGGATCTAGAATAGCGTTCACCATTATTGCATGTCGAAATTCTAGAACATTAAGATCTGTGTGTTACTGCCTGAACTCGAAATAATTGGCGGTTGTTGAGGGAAAAATAAATAGGCCATTAGAAGGATTCCAAACTCGCATATATTTATGTTTAGATTGCTTTTAGGTTGTTTCTTATTTAATTTCGTTTTGTATTTTTCATTTTAGTATGTGTGTTTGGCTCGAGGACTAGCCAAATTCTAAGTTTGTGGGTATTTGATAGGTGTGATCTACCTACGTATTTCCAAACCGAATTAAGTTAGTTTTCGAGCTTTTATATAGTATTTTATTATGTTTTAATTAGTTTTTATCTTTTTGTATTAAATCAGGTGTGTAGGGCAAAAAGATAGGAAACTGGAGCGAAAACGATGAGATCAAACCGAAGGCGAGTCAAAGTTACGGTGGATAAACAAGCAAGGAGACAAAAATATGAAGGAAGCCCACAGCCTAGGCGTCCAGACCTCCGCCTAGGCAGTGAAGATGTTGAGAATGACAAAAGGCTACTGACAACCCACCACCTAGGCAGAAACCCCAGCAAAAACATTTCCAAGTCCACCGCCTACTTCTTCGCCTAGGCGGTCACCAAACCTGCAAAGCCAGTACAGGTGTTGTAACTTTAAAGATATTTTTGACTATGATGCAATTCTATTTTGGAAACACTCAAAACATAGAAATTGTATATCTTTTTTTTTTAGCTTTCCATATGTGTTTGAATCATCTCAATCAAAGCTCGTACGAAAAAGTTACAGCCAAAACAAGAAAGAGTGTCACCGCCACAGAGGTGACACCACCGCCGCAACAGTCAAACTGCAGAAACTTTGTAACGGCTCTGTAGATCCACTGCCGCGGTGGTCGCCCTGCACCTATAAAGTATTTTTAGATAGTTTAGGATATTTTTGGCCCTATATCCTTCCCTCCTCTCTTCCCTCCGGCCAAGGGGGCCTTTCTTAGGTTAGATAGAATAGAGAGAGGGTTTTGGAGAGTGTTTATTCAATCCCAAAGAGGAAGATGAAGGAGGAGCAATCGGATGACGGTTTTAGCGCTAAATCTTTGGATATCGGCTAAGTTTTTTCGCTTTTCTCTTTGTTTTCTTCATTTTTGTAGATTGTTGAGCATGTTTAGTTCAGTTTTTATTGTTTATATGGTTAGGGCCACAAACTAAACATAGATTGTAATGGGGATTAACATTTTATTTATGAAAATGTGATTTTGGTTAAGTTTATGTTTCGTTCTTGGTTGTTCTTCATGTGTTGATTGTTTGTACCTTATTGTTTGTTTATCGTGCTTAGATTTACATTTAGAGAATAAGGGGTTTGACTCTCAGAAGAGATAACCTCGGATTCGGACTAGTATAAACAAACGCCACAATCCTATAACCCGGTTGGGGTTTGGATTGTGGACAATCGATGACGTTGGGGTGAGACTTACGTGACCTAAAGTTGTTAAGACATTTAGGTGGATTTCGGCATTGACGCGAAGTCACGTATTCCCTCATCTTACACTCGGGAGAGGTGACGGGGGAGTTTTAGAATGGAGATTGTCGATAGGGTAAAGACAACGCGACGATCCAATAACCCGGGAGGGAGTTGGATTGTGTGCAGTCAATGACGTTGGGGCGAGACTTACACGGCCTAGGGTCATTAAGATGTTGAGGAAAATTTCTTCATTGACACGAAGTTGCGTATTTCTTTATCTTACACTCAGGAGAAGTGGCAGAGGAGTTTACGAACCGAGATTGTCAAATAAGTCAAACGCCGTTAACGTAGACTAAAACAAAACGAAACGCATTTAAGTAAATAAAGTTAATTCTTAGGCAATATACTCCCCAAAACTATTTCAATATTAGTATTAGTTAATTTAGTTAGTATTTTAGTATTAGTATTAATTAAATACCATTTTTTATCGCCTAGATAAAGTTAGGTTATGATAATCACAGTACTCGATAATAACAACACCAATCCATATGGATACAATACTCGACCTAAAAAGGTCCACTATACTAAAACTTGATCCGTACACTTGTGGTAAAGTGGCAGCGCTTATTTAGTGGCTACTACTGGTAGTTCCTGAGGCGTGATCTGAGTAGGCGCTTCCAAGAGTGTCTGAACATGAACTATACAACTACTAGAGGTTTGATTTTCTCATAAATGACACAAATATCTTACTTCTAGCAATATCCACATAGAAGATCTCATAAAGAAGAGTGTTCTTATAATTTCTAAGATCACATCTAATCCTACCCTAATTTGAATCTAGGTGGTAGTAATATTTGGTGCAAACTTGAAAACAAAATCTAATAAACACGGAAGACTGAGAAAAAGCAATGGGTTGCCAAATTGTCTTACAGGAAAAATTAATAAAGTGGGTGGCCAAGCTACTGGTCTTCCATTTTATACATACATTACAAGGTTCAAAACTCTAGACCTCTTTTTTTTATTAAACTTTAGTCCCTAATTGTTTTAAGTTCAGCATTACTGCCTATTCTTTTTTCAAGGACTCTTCTAACGTCATTTCTCTATTGTGTGGGACCCATCAGGTTTATACCAAAATTTGGATGGAGAAAATAAATATTTAATTAAATATTTTAATAATCAATAAAAATAGAACAATTCTAATTTTTCCCTTCCAAGAAAAAGTATTTTTTTCCCTTAAGGCATTTTCTCTAACTTTAAGTCACGTCTATCCACATATCATAGTCATGTCTAGTCGGTAAAATTTAACAAGAGAACCCCCCAGGTATGATATTCATATTCTACGATCTCTCTATCTGTGTACCTGAAAGTATCAACAAGACATGGTTAAGTTAAAAATCCAAAGTCTAATCAAACTCATTTTGATTGATAATATAATCCCTTATGATATGATTAGAATCTCATGTCAATTGTCACACTAATCTGACTAGAGGCTTGAGTGAATTCTTTTAATCGAATCACATGGGTCATGTCATTTTTTTATAAGACTGATATATCCTTTCTTGCATACTTGTATATTCACTTGCATGTCACACTATACCCAATGAATAGTTTTGAAGGCTCATGGACAAAAAACAACACTTAGTATTATCAAAATATAATAATCCATACATGTAATATACAATACCTCATGTACAAAAGTTCACGGAATACACTCACACATTAGATATCCTATTTTGACATGAAGAAAACTATCATGTAAGATATCAAGGATGATCATATTTAGTCTCTTACAACCCTTAGTAAGTCCCTTTGCAGATGCTCTTGTATGATCACGTTCAGTCTCTTACTACTCTTAATAAGTCCTTTTGTAGATGCTCTAGTATCTCATAATAATTGATTTAGACACATCATTCTCAAAGAGAAAATATCGAATCAAACTAGTCTCGATTATCGAAAACCATTTTCAACAATCCAATACCAATTAGGAACAATTCATAATATAAAGTTACCAAATGTTTTTGATATCCTCCTATTTTATCACATTAAATAGTTGGACATTTCTAATCAACATTCTAGGTCTACAACGATAATACTATAATTACAATAATAATATCAACAATACATTTTATTAATATTTGAAATTGAAATGTTGTACAGATACAAACCTTATGTATAATTATAAGATTGATTATATGGCTTACATTCAACAATCTTCCAAAAGCACTATAGCCAATAGGAATAGTATCTAATATCGATCTTTGAAAGATGTCAATCTAATGGTTTTAAAGTCATAACTTTAGTGAGTGAATCTGCAATGTTATCTGTTGTGTCTACTCTCCTAATGTCGACGTCATTCATTCTCACGATTTCACTAATCAAATGAAAGTGGCACTTTATGTGTTTGGATTTCTGATAAAATATTGGTTCCTTTAATTGAGCTATAGTACCATTATTGTCACAATACAAAGATATCGGCGATTTAATGGTTAGAACCACCTGAAGTTCAGAAATGAACTTATTAAATTTAATGTTTCGATTAGCAATTAAGTGTTGATGTTTTTATGGAACTAATGGTTTTACTAAGTATTTTAGATTTAAAGTTCCATGTATTTGTTTAAGAAGAGGAATCGACAAAGAAAATGTAACGGGTGCAAAATAGAAATGATGATGACATGAAGAGTTTTGAAACACTGAAGACAAGTTTTGAAGATATTGAAGACAACTAGTTAAAAATAACTCTTTAGCTATATACTCTTAATACAACCCGAATTAGGGTCACGCATGACACTTAAAATGAATAAATCTTATGTTTGTCTTAGTAAGGAATGATAAGTTTAAGATCCTAAAGTGTGTTTTATAATGTGCTAAATATGTGAAATGATTTTGGTTGATAACCCAAGTGAAAAATAGGTTTTAAATCATAAATTGATATGTTTTCAGGTCAATTCGGTCAACCAACGAAAGAGGTTGATCAACTAACCACAACAGTGTGCATTGGAAATGTAATGGAAGACATTCTAATACATTCGGTTAACCGATAGAAACAGTGGCCGAAATGGAAAATGGAAAGGAGCCATTGATCCAATTGGTCAACCGACCATGGAGGTTAGCCAACTGACTGGGTTTAGGCCAATGGATAGATTTGTCCATTAGTAAGGGGCGATCGACCGAGGCCATAGGGCGGTCAAGCGATAGTGACAGTCAATTGTTTGACTGATTCGGTTTCTTGGTCAAATTATCTCATTTTTTATGATTTCAAGGGAGGTTTTTTAGGGATTTAGGTATAATTCATATATATATGACATATTTAATGATTCTTATTTAATTGGTTCATTTAATTAAATATTATTTTAATTATAGTGATTTAATACTTCCTATTTCGTTGGATTTCAAATTGAAAAAGTTTTAAGAACCAAAATGAGTTTTACCATGAGTATTTTTAAATGAAACATATCTATTTTGAATATATGGGATATATGGGGTCTTGGGATGTCATTTAATGACATATCTTTTGAAAACTAGCTGTTGGATGTTTAATTGTAGGTTTACTTATAGAGATTTGCAAAATTAAGTTTAATACATCAAGAACTATTAGATTTGAGCTTTCTAAGAGTAAAAATATTGCTGAGATTTCTACGAGAGATTATTTTTAAAGTTTTTGATAGAAAGCACTTGCTATTTGCATCACCGATTTGTGGTCTTATTGCAAAATCATTATAGCTTTCAGTGTATTCCGGTTAATCCTTCCATGTTCTTTTTATTTTCTTTCTAAGATTATTATTATTCATTTCTTGGGTAAGGGTTATTAGAAAATTGTTTTTGGACTTGAAGCCTGGAAATATTTTTAACTATTTTTGAATGATTATCAGATTATGTGCTATTTATGTGCTACGCGCCTATTTATTTAATCAGATTTATTTACCTCACATTGTATCTATCACATAGTATTTATTCGGTCCATTAATAAAGTATATTTATATTGATGTGGTAGAAGATCCTTATGGGAATAAACTTTGCATTTTTTGTATTTGCTAATTTGAGTGGACTAAACATGTTTGGGTTAGTGTCTAATTAGGGTGGCTAGGGTTTTGATCTTTTTCCTCTGAAAAATATTAGAGTTTGATCTTTATCCTGTAAAAAGGTTAGGTTATTTGTTTTCCTTGAAAAGAACTAGAATTTGATTCATCATGTAATTGAATTAAATGTGATTATAAAGGTTCGTCCTAAACCTGTGAAAATGATATAGTGGTAAGTTGATTCTTAGTCTGTGAAAAGAATCAGGGATTATAAAAGTTGATTCTAAGACAATGAAAAAAATCAAGATAGTTAGGGTTTGATTCTGAGTTTGAAAAAAAAAATTAGATTAGTCTTCAGCCTATAAAAAGATTTTAAGGGTTCGGTTCCTACCTGGTAAAGGAATTAGGGGTTTAGTGGATTGTGAACACTTGTCGAACCAGGATCAATTTTTCAGTGTTGCATTGATTACTTCTTTATATTTTGTTTGGGTGTGCATTTAGAATTTAACACATTTCCGTTACGTAACAAGATATTAATTGATTTAGAAAAATTGATTATTTGTGTTTAACAGGTTAATTGTTTAAATTTGTAACTACTCAATTCACTTTTTTTCTTGGATAGCTCATTCGGAAAAAATTAGTACCAGAGCTGCTTTAGCTCATTTGACTTAACATCCTAGATAAAAAAGATCACTTGGCGCACCACGTAAAACTCTAGCTGAAGGACAATCTATGCATTGTCCTTCATTATTCACAGGTGATAACTATGCATTTTAAAAGGACAAAATGATTGCCTTTATTCAAGCCACTAACTATGATGTGTGGCTGGACATTGAAAATGGTCCATACATTCCTAAAAAGAATAGAGTGATTAAGAAGATAAAACAACTGATTCTCTCAGATAAACAAAAATTGTATGTTAATTCTCAAGCTATTAATATTCTTTTTTGTTCTTTAGATGCAAATGAATATAACAAAATTTCAAGTTGTGGATCAGCTAAAGAAATATGGGATACTTTTCAAATCACACAGGAGGGGACTAATCAACTGAAACAATTCAAAATCAATGCCTTTAATCATCAATTTGAACTGTTCAGAATGGATGATACAGAAACAATCCCGAAAATGTATATGAGATTCAACAACATATGTAACAATCTTGGTCAACTTGGAAATCCATATTCCATGGAGAATAATATACGAAAGATTTTGAGATCATTGACCAAACTTTGGGAACCAAAAGTGAATGCAAAGGAGAAATCTAAGGATCTCACCAAAACATCATATTCTCTCCCCCTTTGTCACATCAAAAAGTGGAGGATCATGAAGAAAATAATTTTTAAGATTAGTATGAATCATTTTTGGGATAATTAATGAGATCATCAAAACATTTCAATATAGCATGAAATTATATACTTTTAATTAAATCCACATGCTTTATTTCATGATACTAATTAATATCTTCCATTTAGATAAACCAATACTATCTAATTAACTAATTAAACTAATTAACTTAATATATTAATATTGGCGTTTAAGGGAGTAAATTTTCTAGAGATTAACTTCGTTCATTTAAACGCGTTCAATTCAATCTAGTTTACATTAATCGCATTCATATTATCCGACAATCTAGGTATCGAAAACTTACTCATTACCTCTCCCGAGTGTAAAGGGAATGAATATGTGACTTTGCATCAACGTCTAACTCCCCCTCAAGTATCTATACAACACTTGGTCACATGAATCTCATCCCAACCTCATGGATTGCAAACTTTCTAAAGCCATCCCGGGTCATTAGATCGTCACGTTGTGTTTAAACTCTAGTTCGAATCTAGGGTTACCTTTTCCAAGTGTCAAACCCTGCATTTCCAAAATCAACCATAATACCATAACAACCATATCAAGATTGTAATAAATTAGTAAATACAATCGGATAAAGATAAACAGCCGATAACAAAACAAAGATTTAACCAAACAACGTTTTTATAAACAAATCGCTCCCTAGACAATATATGTTTAGTTTCTCATGGCCATAACCATATATACAACAATATACAAGCTAAACATATACAAAACTATCAACCAAAATTAAGAAATAAAGAGGGAAATAATGAGACTAGCCGTTATCCAAAGAATTGACGATAAAACCGCTCTGAGAACGTTTCCTCTTCTTGGCTTTGTGATCTTCTCTCGGTTGATAGGTTTTGGAGCTCCCAAAAACCTCCCAAAAACGTGCTAAGTGTTTAGGGAGAAGAGAGGATATATATAGGATCCAAAATATCTCAAAAATATCCCAAAATATCATTGCAATCTGTTATCGGACCGCTGCAGCGGTGGAGAAATCAGTGCCTTTCTGCCGAATGACCGCTATTTTACCACTGCAGCGGTGGGGAATTTAGCAACTCTCAGCATTTTGACCGCTGCAGTGGTGGAGCTGCAGATGCTGGAAGGCCGTGTTTGCACTTTTTTCACCGTTCTTCCACCGACGTGCCACCGATTTACTCGTTTATGAACTGTTTTCGTTCATTTTTGGACCAAACACCTAATTTATAACAAAACATATTAACACATATTAAAATGCTATAAAAATACTCAAAAACTACCAAAACCGACTTAGGAATAAATAGATAAATTACACCTATCAAATACCACCAAACTTAGAATTTTGCTAGTTCTCAAGCAAAACACTCACACTAAAATAAAAAAACACAACTAATTAACTAACACAAAAACTAAAAAAAATAAAAACACAAACTACCTAAACATAACGATATGCGAGTTTTGAATTCAACTATCGGCCAAAATATTTTTCCCTCAACAACCCCCAATCATATTAAGTTTAGGAGTAAAACGCACCATGTGATGTTCTAGAATTTCGATATTCAATAATGGTAAAAGTCATTCTAGATCCTTTCAAAGTGTGTATGCGAACCTCAATAATATAACTATCCAACAACCGGATTGGATTATCCACTAACGAAGCTCATGACTTAAAATGATAAAGATTAGGATTTCCATACACCTGAATGGGTTCCATTTTCCACTAATGTAGGCTAAGCAGTTCATAAAGATCAAAAGGACTTGGTTTGGTTTGGAACATGGCCAAGGGTATATCGGTAATATAAAATAGGTTAATGTCGTTAACTTAACGATAACCAAGGCACAACGCTTAGCACACAATCACACTCAAAGCCCCATAGATAAATTTGAAACAACCCTAAACATCTATTTAAGAACGTCATACTCACTTGTCAAAAGAAACAAAAATGTAACTATATTTACATATATATTTTTTTTTTAACAAATCAAACCCCCAAACTTATTCGATTATTAAAATTTCATAGGTGTGGTTAAAACGAAAGAAAAATGACAAGTGAGTACTCGAATACCGAACTAATGAAGAGTTTTCCCGAAACCCAACTGCTCACTTCAAGTAGTATAAACGAATGCAAACTTTATTCACTCAAATTGTGTCTTCGGTTTAGCGATTTAGGTTTGGAAAGAATTCAATTGGCTAGGGTATTTGTTGCGTGTTCAAAATTGAAACGGCTTATAGGCTTTGACAGGGTAATGAGGGATAAACATATTACGAGGTAAGCTTCAAAGGTTCAAGCGATCAAATGAATGCCTAAATCATATCTCCGGAACTACCTCGCCTAGGATTTCACCTTAAGCTTCCCTCAATCATGTTCTAGAATCCCTTAAATTGTCATGAGTTTGGCTAATGGATAATTGGCCTCAAATCAATTGAATAGCTATACATTGAGTCTACGTGCTCGTGCAAATTAAGATCTATAATAACTTTTACTAAAAAGACATGTCAAGCACACAGAACACATATGAATGGGCATTACCCTTGACCTCGACCAACAACCAGGGGATAATATCATCATGGAATAATGGCCCAGATTAATGCAAAACTCAGCACACAACAACACATCCTACAAACATAAACACATTTACACTAAACTAACAAACATGCAAACAATTTAAATAATAAATTAACTTAAACAATATAACTAAAAACAATAAAATATACTAGCATACTACACATCACCCCCAAACTTAAAACGAGCAGTGTCCACAGTAACCCAATCATCGCTCTCAACAATTGAAATATAGCATGCTGACGAAGGGGGTTTAGAACACATACTTGGGAGGCGAGACAATCTCGCCTCTCAATGAAGTTGGCAGTGATGATCTAATTTATTTTGAAACTTGGGTTGCCACCCAAGAAGCACTTGATTTATTGTCTTCAGCCTGACACAAAAAAGGGCTCGTCAAAGAGTGGCTTCTGCCTGTAGTATGTGTCATAGAACACCACATATTGGTCTTGATTCAGAACGCCCTCAAGACTGGTGAGATTTAGCATTATTTGGATCGTGCTCTCAATGTAACTCGGTTCTATCTCATGTGCTTGGTTGTCATAAATGAACGGAGCAAAAGGCAGTAGAGGACAAGTGAGCCACATTGGATCCTCGTAGATGTGATCGTCTTGGATCGGTAGTGGAATCACAATGTGGATCTCTAATGGTGAAGAATTAGAATCTTTGATCCATGCTTGGGTTTTTGCCTCATTTGAATAATCATCATTGAATGCTCCCAAGCTCCTCCCGCTCGTATCTGGTTCCTCCTGGTAGCTTTCGATGAATGTGACTTATGTGTCTCTCAGTGCCACCACTTCTGACTCGGCCTCAATAAAGCAGATCAGCTGACCAATTTGTGTTTGAAGAGATGTTATGGTCGCATCAATTTCAGCACAGGTCGTCTCAATATTGTCAAGACGATCATCATGCTCGTCGAACCGGTCATTCGTTTCCCTCTAGAAAGCTTGAGTTTCCCCCATAAATTCAACGAACATTTCTTCTAGCATCTATACGACACTTGGTCACATGTGTTTTGCCCCAACCTCATGGATTGCAAACTTTCTAATGCCCTCCTGGGTCATTAGATCATCACGTTGTGTTTAAACCCTAGTCCGAATCCGGGGTTATCTCTCTCGAGTGTCAAACCCTGTATTCTCAAAATCCACCCTAATATCATAACAAGTATATCAAAATTGTAATAAAATGATAAACACAATCGGATAAAGATAAACAACCGATAACAAAACAAAGATTCAATCAAACAACGTTTTTATAAACCAATCGCTCCCTAGAGAATATATGTTTAGTTTTGCATGGCCATAACCACATATACAACAATATACAAGCTAAACATATACAAAACTACCAACCAAAACTAAGAAATAAAAAAAGAAACAAGGAGACTAGCCATCCGAAGAACCGACGCAAAAATCTCTCTAAGAACGTTTTCTCTTCTTGGCTTTGTGATCTTCTCTTGGTTGATAGGTTTTGGAGCTCCCAAAAACCTCCCAAAAATGTGCTAAGTGTTTGGGGAGAATAGGGGATATTCATAGGATCCAAAAGATCTCAAAAATATCCCAAAATATCATTGAAATCTGTTATCCGACCGCTGCAGTGGTGGAAAAGTCAATGGGTTTCTACCGGATAATCGCTGTAGCAGTGAGAAATTCAGCAACTCTCTGCATTTTGACCACTACAGCGGTGGGGAATTCAGCAACTCTCTCCATTTTGACCGCTGCAGCGGTGGGAAATTAAGCAGCTCTCTGCATTTTGACTGCTGCAGCGGTAGAGCTACAGATGCTAGAAGGCTTTTTTTTGCACTTTTTCCACCGTTCTTCCACCGACGTTACACCTATTTAGTTGATTATGAACCGTTTTTGTCCCTTTTCGTCCCAAACACCTAATTTATAACAAAACAAATAAAAACGTATTCACACATATTAAAATACTATAAAAATACTCGAAAACTACCAAAACCGGCTTGAGAATAAATAGATAAATTACACCTATCAATAATCGCAAAAACAAGTTCGTCAGAATTAATCTTTCCAAAATATAGGCGGAATCCTATGAAAAGATTTACCGAGGAGAGAGATTTCCTAAAACCGAATGTTTCTAAATTCCACTTTATTTAGGGAAACGAAACGAGATCATGAAAAAGTCTCCCACAATTTATAGAATCGTCGAATTCATCCTATGGTTCATAAGGATTAATTATTACAAACTAAGATTTCATTATTTTATTTTATTTTTGTTATCGATTTGTTTTAAAAAAAAAATTAGGGTTTTTATAAACAATGACAATAAAGAAAAAAGGAAAAATAAAGAATTAAACGTCCTTCACCTAACACTCGGGTATTAAGTTTAAACACGAGGAAACGCGTCCCGGTGTTTTCACCAGATCATCGGACGACTTATTTTTTTAGTTATTTTTTATATGAATTACAACAAACTAAAGGAGAAAATAAAACTAAAAAAAACAAAAGTGTCATCTAGCGCTCAAATGTTCTGTTTGAGAACGGGAAACCTCATCTTGGCGTTTTCATCGAGTCATCGAACAATTATAACAAAAATAAATTTCAAGAACTTAAATTGAGAGAACAAGAAATAAATAACGAAATTAAAAATCAGAAAACATACATGTTTTGGCTAGGATTCCCGATACTCAATTTTCTCTCTCTCATAGATGGCTTCCTGGCTGGGCTCTCATTGAGAATCACTCTCTAAGAGGGTTTTTCTCTCAATTTCCAAATGAATCAAATAGGAGGAGGAATGTCCTATTTATAGGGGAAGATCAGGCGTGAAAAACACTAGAAAACCCTAAAAACTAGGTCTGCCTACCCAAAACCCAGTCCAAGTTGGACAGGCAAAGGGTAAATTCCAAAAAAGACAAAAAATATAATTTTCTGGAACATGGGAAAGTGAAATCATATGCCCTTTCACTGCCTTTCCTTTGGTTGACACGTGACCTAGGACCCACACAATTTTTCTCTTTTTCTCTCTTATCTTTTCTCTCTCGGCCGACAAGGTGGGGGCCCACTCTCTCTCTCTCTCTTTTTCTCTTTCTTCTCTCTCTCCCTCTCTTTTCTCTTTATTTCTTCTATCTCTACCTCTCTTTTCTCTCATTCCTCTCTCTCTCTCTATCAGTTGTCATGCGAGGCCTACCTGTTCCTCTCTTTATCTCTCACTCACTCTCTTATTCTCTCTCTTCCTACTCTCTCACCGAAAAAATTCTTTTTTTCTCTCACAACCCGTCCAGGACACCCGTCATCCTGAGGCTGGTGTGACTACAACATGATATCACCAAAATCCCAAATAAACTAATGAAATAAAATATACACACACTTAATAATACAAACATCTATTATGGGGGACACACTCGTCCCAAAATTTTTGAACTAAAAGTATTTATCCATGAACCTTTTATAGGTTCGCCTTTGACAGCTTCTATCAATCGCCTATATGACTCCATCACATAGCTCTACCTAGTGCCAGTAGGGGACCGACTCCTAGCTGTTGTACCTGCGAGTGTACTGCCTTCTTAATAAAACATTTTTAAAATAATAACACATTTTAAATATTACCATAATTAAATATGAATCAAGCATAAGTATATAAGCAGTGAAAATTAAGCGATATTGATAAGTTCCATCTAGTATAAAATCATACCAATCACCATAATAAATAATAAATCACCCAATATAAGTAAAATATCACATCTCAAACACACACCTCAAACACACATCTCAAACACACCACTCCACCACAACACACACTAGCTAGCCATAGTGATCGTTTTAACCTCACGATTAGGAGTTACAACGGTACCGTAACATCCGTAGGAATGCCTTCCTACGAAATATCCACACCCCTTCTGTGAAGAAATATAATCCACACCCCTTACGGTGAGAAACATCCACATCCCATGGGAAGAATCCACACCCCTTACGGGGAAAAACCACACCCCTTTCGGGGAGAACAACCACGGCATCGTCAAAATCAAATACAGCATCATCGAATCATAACTCAATAAATATCGTCTACTCAACATCGTCAAATCACCACGTCTATCTCTTTTCCTCAAAACCAACTTTTAAATCCAAAAATCATATTTCACACTTTCTTTTAAAGAAAACGTCTGATTCTATCAAAACTACTTTTCCACCCCGTATTTTTAGAAAACCAGATATTTCTAGAAAAACAGATGTTTTCTATTCTATTTTAAAAACATCGTCTAATTTCACCAAATCCAACAAAAATTCATTTTCAACTTATTTTCGAAAACTATCGAAATCTTCCGAAAATCCAGTTTACCAACTCACTCAAATTCTGTTTGATCCATATCATTTATAAATTCATACAGTTTAAGTAATCACAAATGTCATCTTATCTATATAGAAAATAGTTTGGTAAGAAGACAGTACACTCACCTGATAATCCGCTCTCACAAGTTCTACTGACTCTCCGCTACTGATCTTCTGGAAATCGGAAACCTTTCCTGGATTTTTCACAGGTCCGCGAGATGAGTTTTGGATTATTTTTTTCCTCTTTCCTTCTTCCTTTCTCCTACTTCTTTTCCCTGCTTCTGTTTTGTGTTTCTGTTTTCCTTCCAGACGACACACACCCGCACCACACCACTGGAGGAGCCACGCACACATACCACCAACAAAGACCCACCCCTCCAGCGACCAAAAACACACACACAACCTATGTCCAGAACACATACACACAAATGGCAATACCATCGCCGACGAATTCTCTCTCTCTCTAACTTCCACTGCCAGCGACGCTCAAATCACACACACCCTCAACAAAAACCACACCGGCGGAGATCAAATACACACACCAAACATGCACACACAGTCGACAGAAAAAACAGAACACACACATCCGTACCTAACTCGCCGAAAAATCGAACAACACGCACACACGTCAACATGTCGAACACACACTACCGCCAATGCCGTCGGACGAAAACATTGACCGACTCACCACACACAAACCACACTCATACCCATACAAACCAACCACCGTCGGACCAACCGAACGACGGCACAACACACAAAAAACACATACCCATCCACATGCCAAACGACGGGGACACACACATACATACACCGAATCACGTACATACACACACGCGGAAACATCACCAACGACAGAACAGGGACATTCACATGCCACCGACGAGTTTTCTCTCTTTAACCCACTACCGGTGATGCCTCGCCGGAGTGAACGACCGCACCGTCGCATGGACGGACAACACACATACCTCATACACACAATGAAACACACACATATATACATACAGTTGGACACACACCCCCACTTACTGTCCAGACGGTGACGATCGGCCGACCACTGAACAACGGACAACCGGAACCCACATCAGCGGACCCCTCTCTCTCTTCCCTTCTCTATTCTTCTCCTGTTTTCTATATTTCTGCATATATATGTATATATGTGTGTATGTATGCATGTCCTAGAAGCCGGCCACATGGCCTTCTCCTCACCACCATTGCCCATCGATTCTCTCTCTAAACATATAAAAATGTATAATTGCACTTAAGCCCCATTTATTTTAGTTAAACATCAAGTTTTATTTTAATGTTCTAAACATTTACAATTTGGTCCTCTAAACTTTTAAATCACATCTTAAATTTTGAAACCCGCCCCGCTATTTTCGAAATATTATAAAAATACAACTAAAATTATTTGTATTTAAAAAATCGGGAGCTCACATTTTCTCTCTCTTATTCTTTTTTTCCTCATTTTCTTTTTCCTATTTTTCCTATTTTTTTATTTTCTATTTTTCCCTTTGTTTATTTCGATTTTTTCTTTTTTTTTTTAATATTTTTTTTCATTTCTCTATTTTTTGTATTTTTTGAAAATAAATGAAGAAAAAATAAAGTAAACTATAAAATAAAGCATAAAAATTTTGTGGAACGGTTAAAATGTAGTGTCCACAACTGTCCTTCTTTGTCATGTGAGTTTCACTTGTTTGACAAAGATAGAAGACCATGTCATTTTGATCGTCTCATTTTTTGGATTTTTTTTTTGCAATTTTTTTTAAAGATTTATAACAAAACGGAAAAATTCAAAAAAAATTACATTTTCAATGCGTGATAGAAAATGATGGGAACGGAATATGGATCAATTGCAACCGAACCCTAAAAGGGTTGGTATCGTATCTCGACAGTACTAAGAATCAGGTCACGGGTAGTTCGGTATTTGCCCCAGGCGAGGCGAGAAATAAATGTAAAATAGAGTGGCACTTACGGAGAAACAATGCAAAATATAAAAAAGTCATCACGAGAGGCAAATGGAAAAATGAAAAATCCATCACTGAGAGGCAAATGCAAAATTAAAAGTCATCACAAAGAGACAAATATAAGATGAAAGAAACCATCATGGAGAGGCGAAATGCAAAAAAGACATGCCATCGCGGAAAGGCAGAATTCAAAATGAAATGGGAAAAGCAATCACAAGAAGGCAGAATGCAACATGAAATGCCATCATAGAGAAGCAAAAATAAAAAGCCATTACGAAGAGGCTAATGCAAAATAAGAAGTAGTCACGGGGAGACAAATGCAACAAATGGAAAAATCATCATGGAGAGGCAAAATGTAACATGAATTGCCATTAAGGAGGGGCAAGTATGAAATAATTGTAAGATATAAAATGTGCCCCAGCCTGTGACTGGGGCTGCTAAGCTAAAAAAAACTCCCTATATGCAAAAATGGGCAAATTTCATATAATGTGCCCCAGTCTAGGGCTAGGGTAAAATAAGGGACAAAATATATAAAATGTGCCCCAATCGTAGCTATTGTTTACATTTCAATAATTAAACCTTTACAAGTTGCCTATGTACCTTAGTATTACGTCGCAGATCAGATTTAGCGTAGTTCACTAAACACCCATTCAAGGCTAAGACAGGTACTAGGGTACTCATTTAGAGCTTTTGAATTTTTAGCGATGAGAGTTTCCAATTCGATTTGGCGAGAAAGTGAGAAAACTCGGTGATAAAAAAATCCATGCTACTGGCCTTTTTGAGATCTTTGTAACTGGACAAGATAACATTTCCAAAACAAAATCTTAGTCTGAAAAAATTGGTCACCTTTGATGACTCGCAATTCCGCTCCCCCCTTTCACCTATAATCGCTCAGCTAATAGCGCTTGGATCGAAACGGTATTAGTAGATTTTTCCATCTCATCCTTCTCTCAATTCTAGAGGTGCACCCTATTGATATTTTTCCCTGGGATATTGCCAGGAACTGGCATTAAACAATATCTCCATCAACTTTATTTTCTTACTCCTGTTGATTCTTATTTTCTTCTTTTTCCTAGGCGCTTTCAGTATAAGGGGGATCATATACTCCTGCATGCGTCGTATTTCTTAGATCCTACAAAACTGATTTAGTCAAAACATGAAAAAAATGTATAAAGCCTTACTAGAATAAGTACTTTTACCACCAGATATGATTGCTACGAAATTCAAAACTTAACTGTCCAATAAGTATGATTTCAATGCAAATCTAAGCCATACCTGATGTTTCTTTCCACATATTCAAACTCCTCTAAAATCCATCAAATTTTGAACAAGTAAATCTTTACGGTCAATAAAAGTTAGCCTTAGTGGTGTTCTGAAAAGGGAGCCCCGGGCGATGAACCTGTCTTTTTTTTTTTTTTTAACTATGGTCTCTATATTTTTTTCATGGCTCTCTTTCGAGTTTTCACCATGTTTGGGCCTCACTTATTCTATTTTCCTCTTTGGCTCTTATCTCCTGGTGGCTTAGAGTCCAGGAGTTGTTTTTATTTTATTATTTTTTAAGAGACAGATAGTTACGGTTGAAACAACTTACTTAGAAAACAAAGAACTTAGGCAAAGTATTTCTTTATAGAATCTGAGTTTAGAGGGTCAGAAAATACATCACCATCCATTTCTTGGAGAATCAGCGCTCTGCCACTCAAAGCTTTGTGAACAACAAAATAACCTTTCTAATTTGGGGTAAAGTTGTCATTGACTTCATCTTGGAAAGGAAAGACTTTCTTCAACACCAACTCACCGGCCCTGAAGACTCTAAGGATGACCCTCTTATCATAAGCCCTGGTGATTCATTGTCTATAATATTATCCATGTCATATCATTGTCAATTGATTTTCATCGATTAGGCAAAGTTGGTCTAACCTCTATTGTACCCATTCAGTCTCATCGAGCTCGGCCTCCATGAGCACTCGCAAAGATGGAATCTCCACCTCGGCTGGTATTATCACTTCCGTGCCGTAGACCATAGAATAGGAAATTGTGCTCGTTGCGATTCAGACTGAAGCCCGATAAGCCATCAAAGTGTACGACAATATATCATTCCATTCTTTATAGTTATCGATCATCTTCTCGAACATTTTATTTATATTTTTATTGGCGGCTTCCACTACTCCATTTATCTTTGGATGGTAAGGCTCCAAGTTTCTGTGCTCGTTCTTAAACTGATGACAAATTTTCTATATTTTTTAGCCCTTCAGGTTTTTGGCATTGTTGGTTATCAATACTTGCGACAAACTGTACCTTGATATGATTTTTTTTTTTTATTATTATTATTATGAACTGGGCTACTATTCTTTAAGTCACTCGGGCCAAGGAGACAATCTTTACCCATTTAGTAAACTTATCGATCACCACCAGGATGTAGCGATGACCACTCGGTGCCTTAGGAGTGATTTCTCCAATGACGACCATACCCCACATTGAGAAAGACCATGGGCTGCTAAGCAATGGGGTTGTGAAGGTGGGACATAGATTTGGTCGCCATGGATTTGACACTTATGGCATCTTTGAACAAACTACACACAATCAGTTTCCATCGTCAACCAAAAATGTCCACTCCTTAGGATCTTCTTTGTGAGCATGAATCTGCTCACGTGAGGTCCACATATGCCACCATGGACTTCTTTCATCAATTGAATGGCCTCTTCAGCTCCAACACATCTCAATAAACCTGACTTGTTTCATCAACTGGATGGCATCTTTAGCTCCAACACATCTCAATAAACCCATGTCAAGGGAATGCTTGTATAGAGTCTTCCCGCTTAGGAAGAATTGGCCTGCTAATCTCTTGAGGATTTTTCTATCAACACTCAATGCTCTCTCTAGATACTCTTAATTTTCCAAAAAGTTCTTTATATCATAGTACCAAGGATCTTTGGTAGATTTGGCTTCAAGCTGGAAATAGTGGGTCGGTCGGTGCTGAACTCAGATTGCCACCAGAATGATATCATCTTCTTCTCGAGTGATAAAGATCATAGATGCCATGGTAGCTAAGCCATCGGTGAAGTCATTGTTGAGCCTCGGTATGATTTAAATTCAATTATCATAAACTGCTTGCACAACTTTAGAAGGTGATTATTATAGGTCACCAAGGTCAAATCTTTTGTGGCATACTTATCAGTCACTTGGTTGATTATCAACTCTGAATCTCTAAACACTAGCAACTCTTTGATCTTCATGTCAATAGCCAAATAGAGCCCCAAAATACATGCTTCGTTCTTGGCTCAGTTATTAATACTCTGGAAGTTCAACTTGGAAGCCACCAGATAATACTGCTTGCTTGGAGAAACGAGAATGTTTCCAATTTCGGCTCCTCGAGAGTTCACAGTTTCATTGAAATATATTTTAAATTATTTCCTCATTTTCTTCATCTACCGTATGAATCGACTTATTAGGAAATAGCGTCTTAAGAGGCTGGTAATCTATTTTAGCTAGAGAACTAGCCAATTTATCTACTATCGCTTAACCCTTTATCGATTTTTGGGTCTTGTAGATGATGTCAAACTCTATTAACAATATCTACTACTTCGCGACATTTCCTAGGGGGTGTTTGGGTCTTATAGATAGTGTCATCCCCTTTTAAGGGGGGTGTTTCACCCCCCCCCCTCTCCATAACAGGGGTGAAACCCCCCTGTTATGGGGGTGCACCTCCTATTTCGAGGGTAGAACCACCCCCATAACAGGTGGTGGATTCCACCCCCTGTTTTGGCCGGCGGGGTGAAGAAGGGAGAAAGAAGAAGAATAGAAAAAGAGGAAAGGAGAGATGAAGAAGGAATGAGGAAGAGAGAGAAAGAAATGAGCGGGAGATCAAAAAAAGAAAAAAAATCATTTAAAAATTAAGAATATGTAAAAAGATAGATTTTCCCTTTTGTTCTGTTATGTTTGATAGATTTTTTGACTAAAGGACAAAATGAAAACAAGTTGATACCTAGAGAGATTAAAATGAAATGCTCAAACGGATCGAGACCAATTAGAAAATTGTCAATACTTGGAAGGTTTAAAATGTAATTTTCCAAAAATATAATTTATCTCATTTTTTAAATAAACTGTGATTATAAAATAATACATAACATATAATCTCATTTAAAAACAATTATGTGATAACAAATATTTTTTATCTCATAATTTTAATTAAACTTGATAATAAATAATTAATTTTATCACAGTTCTCATTTTAAATGAGATAATAATAGGTTTCTCTCTGTTTTTTTTTTCTTTGCTCTTAAATCTATCTCATGATCTCCTCCTTACGAACCTACCAGCAGTCGTTCAAACCTGCCTAGCAGCAGTCGCTCTATCAATCTAAGCCTCCCTCTCTCTCTCTCTCTCTCTAAGATTTCTTCCTTCTACATTCCTTCATTGAAATCGCTGAGATTTCTCTATCACCGTCGTCATCACCACGCCTTTATTGCCATTGTCTTCTTCAACCTTCACGTCATTCTCTCTTCTTCGTTATCTCTTCTACCACTTCATCATTATGAAGGAGTTTGGTTGCCTTCATATCTCTCTCTCTCTTTCGCTTGCGCGAATGAGCCCTAGGTCCAATAGCTATCATCATATTCACTTCTGAACTCATCAACGATCTTGAAAGTCTACCTAAAAATAGTCATATTCTATTTCTACTCCCATCAGATTATGGTTTGGTTCGGCACTAAAATCATACTCATCGCACTCTAGCTTAATTATATCGCATGCATCATATACTGGTAATTTAGGCAACCTGAAAAAGTAAAAAATTCCAACATTTCAACCGTGAATTAAATAAAACAGAATTGCATTCATGAAATTTAAAATCCATCACAAACTAAATCTCTTTCCACCCAGAAGGCTAGCTAAATGAAAGGGTGAGTATAGAAAATTTTCCCAATTTTACCGAAATGCCCAGCGAACCGAGAAGGAACAAGAATCCCAATTTTGTAGCTTTTCAACCCCCTTGCTCTGAATATAGAACCCATTACTTGGCCCTATCTTATTTTAGATTACATTTACAGCTCCCTCAATCAACACTTCCTTAGGGTACAGCCCGCACTCTATATTTCTTCTTGTTGATGGTTTCTGTCAGATAGGGGAAGGTGACCTAGATATGCAGGATTTCCATCGGCTGGCTGTCCAAGAATTCGTCCCTCTTATTTCAAAAGAAATTTGCTTTTTCTTCAATTGTTGGCTCATATCCCAACCCAAATCTCCCCCTCTTTTCCTTGACTTCTATCAACTTTGTTATTCCATATAGCTCCTTACCCAATTCTCTCTCGGGAATGGAGCCCAAGGACTTTATTTCTTTACCATAAAGGTTACGGTACTAGAAAATGATGATGCCAACTTATACCCTCCTTCATTCACAAAAGCAGTATTCATGATAAACTTGATTTTCTGGTGTAGCAATGAAGGCACTACCCTGGCATTGTGGATCCACGACCTCTCCAACAACAGATTGTACGAAAGCAAGTATGTCAAGTACTTGGAATTTTACGTCGAACTAAAACGGGCCAATTTCCATCAGAAGGTCAATCTCTTCGACGTTATCTCTCTTAGCCCTATTAAATGCCCTGATAACCTTTTTAGGGCTGAATCTGTGAAAGATCGATCCCTATTTCTTCCAGTGTTGACAAAGGATAGATATTTAGTGTTAATCCATTGTTAACCAGGATTCGAGTAATGAACATCCCGTGGCTCTCGATTGTTGTATTCAAAGACTTGTTGTGACTCGTTCTATCTTCGTCAATCATGCCATCGGTGAAAGTGATGGTGTTAGACCCTAGGACCTACTTGACTAGGGTGACAAATTTCTCGAAAGGAATCATACTTGGCAAGTAAGCTTCATTCAAAACTTTCAGCAGTGTCTACTTGTGTACCTCCAAGGATGGGAGTAGTGAGAGCATCGAGATTTATGCCAACGCTTTACTGAGCTTCTCTTTGTTCACTCATAGGAACCCTGATCAAATACTGTGGCATATACACCCTCCAAGATCGAGTGATTCTGCCAATTTCTCCAGCTGAGATTGGCAATTCCTCTTTTTCTCCAATTTTAGCGACAATCTCATAGTTCCATGGGACCTTGTTGAGACTTTTCATAGGCTCTTGGATTAGGAAAAAGAGGACCAAAGATTTCTCTAGATTTTTTGCCACTTTCTCTGAATGTAATTTAAAACCTCCGTTGAGAACCGCAGGGTGCAAATAAATTCCATCGATATCAATCATGGTTGTTTCTTCTTCGACCTCTTCCACAAAAATTATATTGATGCCACTTCTTGAGGAGGCATACTCTGGTTGCGGATTATGCTGACAATTTGGCGCACTAGTCTTAGGCTTTTTTGGAAATATGATGGCCCATGTCCATATGAATTCTCAATTCTTGTCCTTTAAGTGATAGCACTACTCAATCATATTTTCTTTATCTCTTGAGTGGTACTCACAAAAAAAATTAGAAGAAGTGGCTTTACTTCTAGGCTTAGGCTTGTAGGATGGAAGAGATATCAACATCCCCTTACTTCAAACAGTTTCGGTACAGCTCAGTGATAGAGACCGAAATTTCTAGTGGTTTTTTTTCATCATTTCAAAAATGCCCCCCAGTAGCACGAGGTGGGTAGCCCGAGTGGTATTGGGTTCCTGGTTTTAGGGTATGGTTAGGAATTTGAGATGGGGGGTTTTGGTTTGCATGTAACGAGTGGTTTACTTACCAACAAATCAAGTATTTTTAGGTTCAAATATTTGTGTGTTTTCAAGTATTTTTGTTTGTTTAATATGTTTTTGTATTGTTTTGTAGGTTTATAAATAAATGGGAAACAAGATGCAAAATCGGTTCAGGTTCAGTAACTTTAAGGCCATTTTTGACAATAATGCATTCCAATTTTGGAAACTCTCAAAACATTGCAGTTGTATATCTATGTCTTACCTTTCCATAGATTTTTTAATCATCTTAATCGGAGTTCGGACGAGAACATTACGATAAAAATACAAATCGGTGCAAGACACTAACTATATATCGTTACAGTGAGAATTTATCTCGCTGCTGCGAAAGAGGTCGCTACAGCAATGGTCCATCTATGTGTTTCTGACCCTCTGATTGCTGCAGTGATCTTCTGCTCGCTGCAACAACCAGGCACCAACTGGCAATCATATTTTCAGAAATTTTTTAGATATTTTGCATTTCTATTGATATCCACTCATTCCCACTGATACCTAGAACATTTTTGGGAGTTTTTTGAGAGCTCAAGATCATACCAAGCAAGATATTCCATCAATTAGAGAAGAGAAAACAAGATCGGAGCGATTTTACGGATGTGGAACTATCCATTCTTCAAATATCGGTTATTCTCTCTTGTTTCTCTCTTTATTTCTAAACTATTATTGGTTGTTTGATCATGTATATATCATTTTTAGTTGAATATTTGGTTATGGCCATGAGCTTAACGTTTATTGTCTAGCGATTGATGTAGTTCACTAATATACATGTTTAAGTAAATCGTTGTTTCGTTATCGGTTGTTCATCCCTATTCGATTATGTTTACCGTTCTTTTACTTCCATATTATGCTTGTTATGATATTGTCGTTGATTTGAGAATACGAGGTTTGAGACTCGGGAGAGGTGATCCTGGATTCAGACTAGGGTTTAAACACACTACGACGTTCTAATGTTTCGGGAGATTATTAGAACGTGTGCAATCCTTGAGGTTGGGGCAAGACTTATGTAATTGTTTGGACGCTATATAGGGATATCGATGTTGACATGGTTGCATATTCATTCACTTTACACTTAGGAGAGGTAGTGAGTAAGTTTTAGACACCTAGATTGTCGAATAGATCAATGACCGTTAATGTAAACTAGACTAAATCAAACATGTTTAAGTAAATGGAGTTAAATCCTAGATAATCTATTCTCATATAATTAATTCCTAGTATTGTAGTTTAATTAGTTATTATTTTAGTTTAGTTTATTTTTATAACAAAAAAAAAAAAAAAAAAAATTGGATCGTCTAGCTAAATTTAGGTTACGACAATCACGGTACTTAATGATAATTTAAACCAATCCCTATGGATACAACAACCCTACTCATCACTACACTATTAAAACTTGACCCGTACACTTGCGATAAAGTAGCGACGAAATAATTTTGCTACCAAGTTTTTGGGGCCATTGCCAAGGATTAGTTTTTAGATTGTTATTAATATTGTGAAAAAGTAACTTGATTTTAATTTAGGCATTTATTTTATTTTTAAATTTTTGTTTTAGTTTTTTTTTATCTTGAGAAGTACTTGAAGATGTCTCATCAACAAGTCTTCTTGAGTTTTTCTCAACGGGATTCCAAGATGTGCTATTGTGCTTGGGAATAATACAATGAGTTGCTATTTCCATTCACCAATCATAGTTTCCCGAGAGAGTGTCAACTACTGAACTTTCTCGATGGGTTACAAGTTGCAACAAGAACTTGGGTAGAAGGAAGAAATGGTACCACCTCATTCGACCAACTAACCGCGGACAAAGCCTATTGGTTGTTGGAAGACATGGCGGAGTTTGATTGTCAGAGTTGGAATTATTCAACAATCTACCAAATCTTGGGGGATACTTCTACCATTTCGATACCATGGATTGACACCCAGGACCAACATGTGGAGTCTTTCCCTCACCCTGGAAGAAATTGTGGTTGAATTTATGGGGGAGACTCAGGTTTTCTGGAGGGAAACGTATGACCCTATTAATGAGCATGAAGATTATCTTAATAATATTTAGATGACATGCATTGAAATTGATACGACCGTAACGTCTCGTAAGACGCAAATCAATCAGCTTATTTGCTTTATTGAGACCGAGTCAAAAGTGGTGGCACTGAGAGATACACAAGCCACATCCATCCGTGAAATCCACTATGAGGAGCCAAATGCAAGTGGGAGGACTTTGGAGGTGCATTATAAAGATTATTCGAAAGAGGATAAGGCTCAAGAATTGTTTGTTGATAACAAATCAGAAGACAATTTTGAGTCCTCACCTCTTGAAATCTAATTGGTGTTGCCATAACCGATCTAAGATGATCACATCTATGAGTATCCGATGTGGCTTACTTGTCCTTCACCACCTTTAACTCCGTTCATTCAAGCTTCCCAAGCACATGCGACAGAGAAGAATCAAGTTGAGAGCACGTGTCAATTAATGCCATATTTCACCAAGCTTGAGAGCATTCTGAATCAAGACCCGTATGTTGTGTTGTATAACACATACTATGGCGGAATCCGCTCTTTAACAAGTCCTTCTCCGTGTCAAGCCAAAGACATTAAACCAAGCGCTTCTTAGGAGGCAACCCAAGTTTTCAAATAAATCAATCCATCATCTCCGACCACACTTGGAGGCGATATTGGAGGCGATATTGTCTTGCCTCCCAGGTAAGTGTTCAAAAACCTCTTCGTCACCATGCTATATGTCAATTGTTGAGATCGATGTTGGGTCATTGTGGACACTGCCCGTTCTAAGTTTGGGGTGATGTTTTTGTTTTGTATGTTTTTTTGTTTAATGATTTTTTGTTAGTTATGTAGTTAAGTTTAATAGTTGTTAAATATTGCGTAGTTTAAGTTAAATTGTTTTCATGCATGTTTGTTTAGTTTAAGTAAAAGTGTGTTTGTAGTTGTTCTTTTTGTGCGTTGAGTTTTGTAGTTCTTCTGGACCATTACCCGATGATGATATTATCCTTTAGTTGTTTATTGAGGTCAAGGGTAATGCCCATTCATGTGTGTTCTGTGTGCTTGACATATCGTTTTGGTAAAAGTCACTGTAGATCCTAATTTGCACGAGCAAGTAAACTCAATGTACTAGTTATCTAATTAATTTGATGTCAATTATCCAGTAGCCAAGTTCATGGTAATTTAAGGGATTCAAGAACCTGATTGGGGGAAATTCGAGGCGAAATCCTAAGCGACGTAATTAAGGAGATATGATTTAGGCATTCATTTTGATTGCTTGAGCTGTTGAAACCTTCCATGTAATATGTTTTACCCCTCATTACCCCATCAAAACCTGCTAGTCGTTTCAATTATGAACACGTAACAAATACCTTGGCCAATAAAAAAATTTCCAAACCATTGTCACTAAACCTAAGGCACAAATTGAGTCGAATCAAGTTAGCATTTGTTTATGCTACTTGAAGTGAGCGGTTGGTTTTTTGGTGAATTTTTGACTGGTTCGGTATTCGAGTACTCACTTGTCATCTTTCTATTATATTTCCACACCCGTGAAATTGTACAAATCAAATAAGTTTGGGGGTGTGGTTTGTTTTTAAGCGTTAAAAAAACAAAAAAAACAAAAAAAAACATGTAAATATGATTTTAATTTTGTTTGTTTTGATAAGTGAGTACAACATTTTAAAATGTTAGTTCAGGGTCATTTTGAATTGATCTTTGTGGGTACGAGTGTGATTGAGTGCCAAGCATTGTGCCTTGGGTATCGTTGAGTTAATGACGTTTACTTATTTTATATTCCCGATATACCCTTGGCCAAATGTAAAAAACCAAACCAAGTCCTTTTGATCTTTTTGAATTGCTAAGCCTACATTAGTGGAAAATAGAACTTACTCTGGCTTATGGAAATCCTATACTTCTTTGGTTTAAGTCATGAATTTTGTTGGTGGATAATCCAATATAGTCTTTGGATGGTTGTGTAATAAGAGTTTTCGCACACACACTTGAATAGGATCTAGAATAGCATTTATCGTTATTGAATATTGAAATTCTAGAACACCACATGGTGCGGTTTTATTCTTGAACTCAATATAATTGGGGGCTGTTGAGGGAAAAAAATTTGGTCGATTAGTTGAAATTCAAAACTCACGCGTCGTTTTTAGTTCATTTGAGTTTTTCTTCTTTAGTATTTGTGTTCATTAATTCGTTGTGGTAGTTTGTTTTCTTGTGTGGGTGTTTTTGCTTGAAGACAAGCAAACGTTTGAGTTTGGGGGTATTTGATGAGTGGTTTATTTACCAACAAATCAAGTATTTTAGGTTCAAATATTTCTGTGCTTTCAAGTATTTTTTTTAATTTAATATATTTTTGTATTGTTTTGTAGGTTTATAAATAAATGGGAAACAAGATGCAAAATCGGTTCAGGTGCAGTAACTTTAAGGCCATTTTTGACAATCATACAATTCGATTTTGGAAATTCTCAAAATATGGAAGTTGTATATCTATGTCTTAGAATTCCATAGGTTTTTTAATCACCTTAATCAGAGTTTGGATGAGAAAGTTATGGCAAAACTAGAAATCAGGCGCCAGACATTGACTATATATCGTTGTCGCGAGAAGTTATCTCGCCACAACGATGGTTCATCAGTGTGTTTCTAACCCCCTGATCATTGCAGTGATCTTTTTCTCACTGCAATGACCAGGCACCAACTGGCAATGATATTTTCAGATATGTTTTAGATATTTTGCATTTCTATTGATATCCACTCATTCCTATTGATACTTAAAACATTTTCGGGAGTTTTTTGAGAGCTCAAGATCATACCAAGCAAGAGAGTTCATCAATTAGAGAAGATGAAACAAGATCGGAGTGGATTTTACGGACGTGGAACCATCCATTCTTCAGATATCGGTTATTCTCTCTTGTTTCTCTCTTTATTTCAAAACTCTTGTTGGTTGTTTGATAATATATATATCGTTTTTAGCTGATATTTAGTTATGGCCATGATCTAAACGTTTATTGTCTAGGGATTGATGTAGTTCACTAATATACATGTTTGAGTAAATCAAATCTTTTCATTTTTATAAAATCTTTTTGTCATTTTTCAAATTAAGGAGAGACAATTTTTTGGTATTTTGGGAATGTTCCCTACCCCTAAACTTGGAATTTGCTAGTTCTCGAGCAAAACACTCACACAATACAAGAAAATATAACAACTAATTACGAAATTAAAAACTAAAAATGAAAAATACTAAAAACAATAATGTGCAAGTTTTGAATATCATCTACCGGCTAAACGATTTTCCCTTATCGGCCCCCAATCCTATCAAATTCAAGCATAAAACACACCATGTGGTGTCCTAGAATTAAAACATTCGATGATAGTAAGCGTTATTCTAGATTATGTCCAAAGTGTGTGTGTTAAAACTCAAATATACATTATCCATCAATCGGATGAGATTATCCCTTAAATAAGCTCATGACTAAAACCAAAAAGGTATAGGAAATCCATAAGCCTGACATGGGTTCTACTCTCCACTAATATAGGCTAAGAAATTCAAAATGATCATTAGGACTTGGTTCGGCTTCGGAAAAATTGCCAAGGGTATATCAAAAATAGAAAGCAGGTTAACGTCGTTAACTTGACGATAACCGAGACATATGCTTGGTACTCTCACACTCAAACCCCCCATAGATAATTTTGAAACAACCCTAAACTAACATTTAAGAACGACGAACTCATTTGTTTAAAGAAATGGAAATTATACTATATATACATATGTTTTTTTTTTTTTTTCAAACAAGAACCACACCTCCAAATTTATTCGATTATTACAATTTCACGAGTATGGTTAAAATGAAAAAAAAAAAAAAAAACGATAAGTGAATACTCGAATACTGAACCAATTAAAAGTTCTCCCTCAATCCAACCACTCACTTCAAGTAGCATTTGCAACTGCTAACTTGATTCACTCAAATTGTGCTTTCGGTTTAGTGATAAAGGTCTAGAAAAAGTTCAATCGACCAGGGTATTTGATACATGTTCAGAATTGAAATGGCATTTAGGCTTCGACAGGGTAATGAGGGATAAACATTTTATAAGGTAAGCTTCAAAGGCTCAAGTGATAAAAACGAATGCCTAAATCATATCTCCTGAAGTACCTCACCTAGGATTTCACCTCGAATTTCCCCAAAATCATGTTCTAAAATCTCTATTGTCGTGAACTTGGCTAACAGATAATCGTTTTCAAATTAATTGGATAGTTATACATTGAGTTTATGTGCTCGTGCATTTAAGATCTACAATAACTTTTACTAAAACAATACGTCAAGCACACAGATACACATGAATGAGCTTTATGCCCAACCTCAATAAACAATCAAGGGACAAACTCATCATCGGGTAATGGCCTAGATGAAGTCAAAACTCAGCACATAACAACAACTAACCTAAACCAACATGCACACAATAAAAACCAAACAACATAACTAACAATAATAAAATACTACACATCACTGCTAAACGTAAAACGGACAGTGTCCTCAGCGATCCCAATGTCAACATATAGCATGATAGTGAAGACGGGGGTTTAGAACACGTACCTGGGAGGCGAGAGAATCTCACCTCCAAATCAAGTCGGCTGTAACGAATTTAACTTATTTTTTTCCTTGGATTGCCTCCCAAGAAGGATTTGATTTATTTTCCTCGGCCTGA
Organism: Eucommia ulmoides; assembly: GCA_016647705.1. Lineage (NCBI taxonomy): Eukaryota > Viridiplantae > Streptophyta > Magnoliopsida > Garryales > Eucommiaceae > Eucommia > Eucommia ulmoides. Next base: position 31,055,085 of record CM028327.1, on the reverse strand, counting down.
CACGGATAACGGCTCATCAAAGAGCGACTTTTGCCCATAGTAAGTGCCATATAACACTACATATAGGTCTTGATTTAGTACGCCCTCAAGCTTGGCGAGATTTTGCATTGATCGGCTCGACCTTTCAATAACATTTCTCATTGGTTCATATACTTGGTGGGCATGAAAGAATGTTGCAAATGGTGACGAATGATAAGTGAGCCATATCGGATCCTCGTAGATGTGATCGTCTGGGATCGATGGTGGCATCACAATTTGGATCTCCAATGGTAACGAATCACAATTATCGATCCATGTTTGGGTTCTCATTTCATTTGGATAAGCATAGTTGAACTCTTACAGGCTCCTTCCATTTGTTTCCAGTTCCTTATGATGGCTTTCACTAAATGTGGCTTGTGAATCTCCCAGTGCCACCGCATCTGACTCGGCTTCAATCAAGCAGATAAGCTGACCAATTTGCATCTGAATAGATGTCACAATCGTATCTATTTCAGCATAGACTATCTCGATATTGTCAAGACAATCCCCGTGCTCATTGATTATGTCATTCGTCTCCCTCCAAAAGGCCTGTGTATGCCCCATAACTATAGCAAATATCTCTTCCAGGGCAGGGAAAGACTCCTCTTGTTGGTTCAGGATGTTAATCCATGGCTTCAAAGCGGTAAAACTATCCCCAAAGTTTTGATAACTTGGCGAATAATTCCAATACTGAAAATCAAACTCGACCATATCTTACAACAACTTATAGGCTTTGTCCGTGGTTAATTGGTCAAAAGAGGTGGTACCGTTTCCTCTTTCAACCCAATTTCTTATTGCGGTTAGTAACCCATCGAGGAAGTTCAGTAGTTGACACTCTCTCGGGAAACGATGATTCAAAAACCGGAATAACAATTCCTTGTATCGATCCCAACCACAATAAAAAGGCTTGGAATCCCGTTGAAAAAAATGCAAAAGCACTTGTTGACAATCTCTGTATCGTAACCTTATTCACTCCCTCTCTCAAGTGACAAGTAAATGAATATGTGATTTCGCGTTAATACCAAAGTCCCTCTCTAGCATTTTTTAGAACACAGAGTCACATAAGTCTTACTCCAACGTCATTGATTGCACACTCTCTAACTCTCTCCTGGGTTATTAGATTGTCGCGTTGTGTTTAAACCCTAGTCCGAATCCGGGGTTACCTCTCCTAAGTATCAAATCCCGTATTCTTAGTATATCATTACAAGCATAATAAATAAGGAGAAATGGGAAACACAATCAAATAATGAAGAACAACCATTTACAAAACACCGATTTCAAAAACCACATATTCATAAATATTATTAAACCCTAAACAATATCCATTTAGCCAATGGCCATAACCGTATATACAATGATAAATGAGCTAAACATGCTCAAACCATAAACCGACGTTAAGAAATAAAGAAAGAAACGAAGAGAACTAGCCGTTATTCTAAGATTTGACGCTAAAACCGTTCCGAGATCGCTTCTCCTTCTTCGCAATGTGTTCTTCTCCTTCGGATTTGGTTTAGCATTCCCCAAAAACCTCTTAACCTTATTCTAAGCCTAAGATCTCTCTATTTATCCTGAAGAGAGGAGATGAGAAGATATAGGGAGCAAAAATATCTAAATAAATATCTAAAATATTTGTAGAGTGACCGCGGCGGTGGGCATGTCGGTTGAGTTACGGCCTCGGCGGTGGACGCAGTAGTAGGAGCAGAGACTTCCTGTTCTTTCACCATCGCGGCGGTGGATCTCACTACTATAGCAATGGGTTTTTAACAAGATTAGGCCCTTCTCTGCATTTTGACCGCCGCGGCGATGGGCTGCAAGTTCTGAATTTTGCTTTTTCGCTTGTTTTCCCACCGTTCTTGATCTGATTTGATCGTTTATGATCCATTTTCATGCCTTTTCACCCCACACACCTAATTTATAATAAAAATATATTAAAATGTAATAAATATACTCAAAAACTAACAAGTTTGATTTAGAAATAGATAGGTAAATTATATCTATTATTCCCCCAGTATGACCTCTTATCAAATATTAAAGAATTTGACAAGGATGGCCCCTGGGGCTAGTCTTATAAATGTTTTCGAGTGATTTCTTTAATTTAAATGGGCAACCTAAACTAAGTGAACAAGTATGAAGGTATGAGTGAGAATGCAAATATTAAACTGGCATAATATGAATTTATTTTTATTGATGCAAGAGTGCATGTAATGATCTAAAAACAACTTATATGATTTTTAAGCAAGAATAGTTTTAATCTAAACATAACAATGCAAATGGTATGAATATGAGAATAAATCAGAAAAACTACTTGAATTAATGTGATTATATGTGGTAAAGATTTAATTACCTAATATGTATATGAAAAGTGTAATTGGTGTAAGTGTCGTATACTAAACGAGAAAAAGTAGCACGGATTTATGAAATCTAGAATAACCTATATGCAATGAAACATGAGAATTGTAGGTGGTGAAAGTGTCATAGGTATGTCGTCTACATGATACAAGCAACAAATATGCAAGATGTCATGATGTAGATGCAAATGATGTCTCTTTTTAAATTTTCCCAAACAATTCAAAGAAATCCTTATTTGAAATTCTCTCAAATCCTATGAAGATAAAAATCGAGGGAAGATCACGGAAACAAGTTTATTAGAATTAATCTTTTCAAAACTTAGGCAAAATCCCACGAAAAGGTTTACCGAGGGAAGAGATTTCCTAAAATCAAATGTTTTTAAATTTCACTCTATTTGGGGAATCGAAATGAAGTAATGGAAAACTCTCCCACGATTTATCGAATCGTCGAATTTATCCAAAGGTTTGTAATGATTAATTTTTACAAACTAAGATTTATTTATTTATTTATTTATTTATTTTTGGATTTTTTTATTTTATTTTATTTTTTATAGTTTTTTTTATAAATAATGGAAATAAATAAATAAATAAAAACTAAAGAATTAAGCATCATTTACCTAATGCTCGGGGGATTAAGTTTAAAGACGAGGAAACTTGTCCCAGCATTTTCATCGGATCATCAAATGACTTATTTATTTATTTATTTATTTTATATGAATTGCAACAAACTAAGGTATAATATATATATATATATATATATATATATATATATATATATATAAAGTGTCATTGTCCAATGCTAGGAGGTTCAGTTTGAGAACGGGGAACCTCATTCTAGCGTTTTCATCGAGTCATCGACTAATTACAATAGAAATAAACTTGCAGGAGCTTACATTGTGAAATTAAGAAAATAAAGAAAGAAATCAAAAATTAGAAAACATACATTTTCCAGCCAAGATTCCCGATGCTCGATGTTTTCCTCTCTCGCAGACGGCTTCAAGGTTGGACTCTCGCTGAGAATCACTCTCTAAGAGGGTTGTTCTCTCAATTTTTGAATGAATCAACTAGGAGAAAGAGAGTCCTATTTATAAGAAAAGATCGGGCTTGAAAAACACTTGAAAACCCTAAAAACTAGGTTTAGCCACCTAAAACCCAGTCCAAGTTGGACAGGGAAAGGGTAAATTTAGAAAGAGACAAAAAATAGTAGTATTTGGAACATAGGTGCATGAAATCACACACCCTTTCACCATATTTCCTTCGAATGACATGTGGCCTGGGACCCACGCGATTTTTCTTTTTTTTTCTTTCTCTTTCTCTCTTTCTCTCTCTTGCAAACTTTTCTCTCATCCAACAAGGTAGCTCCATCGCCTTTCTTTCTCTCTGTCTCTCTCTCTCTCCCCCCTCTCTTTTTTCTCTCTCCCCCCCTCTCTTTTTTCTCTCTCCCTCTCGGCCAACAATGTAGGGGCCCACCCTCTCTCTCTCTTTCTTCTTTCTCTCTTTTCTCTTCTTTTTTTTTCCTTTCTCTCTCTTTCTTGGTTGTCAAGCGGGGCGTACCTGCCTCTCTCTTTCTCTTTATTCTCTCTTTCCCTCACTCACTTACTCTTTTATTCTCTCTCTTTCTACTCTCTCACCGAAAAAACTCATCTTCTCTTTCTCTCGCTCTTCCTTATTCCTTCTTTTTCCTATTTTTCCTATTTTCTTATTTTCTATTTTACCCCATTTGTTTATTTCAATTTTTTATTCTTCCTTTTATTTTTATTTTTTTATTTCTCTATTTTTTTGTATTTTATGAAAATAAAATGAAATAAAAATAAAGTAAACTATAAAATAAAGCATAAAATTTTTGCAGGATGGTCAAAATACCGTGTCTACATATATATGATATATTTAATGATTCCTATTTAATTGGTCCATTTAATTAAATATTCTTTTAATTATAGTGATTTAATACTTCCTATTTTGATGGATTTCAAATTAAAAAAGTTTTAAGGACCAAAACGAGTTTTTCCAAGAGTATTTTTAAATGAAATAGATCTATTTTGCATATATAAGATATATGGGGTCTTGTGATGTCATTTAATGACATGGAGGTCTTGTTCTATGTCTATTTATAGAGACCTGTGGGATTAAATTTAGTACATCAAGAACTATTAGATTTGAGCTTTTTAGGAGTGAAAATATTGCTAAAATTTCTACGAGATATTATTTTCAAAGTTCTTGATCTAAAGTACTTGCTATTTGTGTCCTTGGTTTGTGTTCTTAGTGCAAAATCATTCTAGCTTTCAGTGTATCCCAGTGAGATACTACCAAGTTCTTTTTATTTGCTTTCTAAGATTAGTATTATTCATTGATTAGATAAGGGCTATTAGAAAATCATTTTTGAACTTAAAGCCTGAAAATCTTTTAAATGATTTTTGATTGATTATCTGATTACGTGCTACTTGTGTGCTACCCGCTTATTTATTTAATTAGATTTATTTTCCTTACATTGTATCTATCATCACGTAGTATTTATTCAGTCCATTAATCAAGTATATTTATATTGAGGTAGAAGCTCCTTGTGGAAAGAAACTTTATTTTTTTTGTACTTGTGAGTTTGAGTGGATTAGATACGTTTGGGTCGGTATCTAATCAGGGTAACTAGGGTTTCGATCTTTTTTTTTTTTGTGAAAAAAGATTAGAGTTTGATCGTTTTCGTACAAAAAAATAGGTTATTCTTTTTCCTTAAAAAGAATTAAGTTTTGATTCATCCGGTAATTGAATTAAGTGTGATTGTAAAGTTCGTCCTAAACCTATGAAAAGATATAGTGGTAGGTTGATTCATAACCGGTGAAAAGAATCAGGATAGTCAGGGTTTAATTTTGAGTCTGGGAAAAGAATTAGGTTAGTCTTTAGCTTGTACAAGATTGTTAGGGTTTGTTTCCTACTTGGTAAAAGAATCAGGGTTTAGTGAATTGAGAATCTCCATGGAGCTCGAGGGACTGAACGTAGGTAAAAGTAGCTTGCCAAACTAGGATAAATTCTTATGTACTACATTAATTACTTCTTTATATTTTGTTTGGATATGCATTTATAATTAAACACATTTTCGTTGTATAACAAGATAATAATCGATTTAGGGAAATTGATTATTTGTGTTTAAAAGTTTAATTGTTTAAATTTTGTAACTACTCAATTCACATCTTTCCTCCCCCTTTTAGGTAACTCTTTACACCAATAGAACTTATTAATCCATAACCTTCCCTAGCTGCGTTGGAAGTGATAATGTACTCAACTTAAGTAGTGGAATCTACAGTTGTATTTTGTTTACAACTCCTCTAGTTAATGGCCTTATCATTTAGGATAAATCTATAACCCAAAGTTAACTTCCAGCCATCCCTATCGAACCGGAAATCCGTATCAATATAACCTGCATCTCCTAGTTTCCCTCATTTATAGACTAGAAATTTACCCTTAGTCATTCTTATGTAACTGAGGATAAATTTCAGAGCCTTCCAATGTTTCAGACCTGGATCAATCTAACAACGTAATTGATATTGGATCTAGTACACAACATTGCGTACATGAAAATTCCAATTGTCGAAGTATATGGAATCCTACTAATCACAATTTTCTCTTTAGAATAATAAAAAATCATCTTCTTAGAGAGATAAATTCCATATTGAACTGGTAGATAGGTCCCTTTCGTAATTTACTATGCCGAATGGCTCCAGCATTTTATCTATATACTCAGATTGGGATAAACCAAACATCATTTTAGATAAATCCCTATAGACCTTTATACCCATAAATAAGACACTTTACCCAAATCCTTTATGTAGAAAGTTTGAGAAAGTTATACATCTATAGTTTACAACTTTCCTACATTATTTCCAATCCACAAAATATCGTCAACATACAACACCAGGAAATAAATAGCCTTTCCTTCTATTTTCTTGTACACGCATGGATCATCCATATTTTGTAGGTAACCAAACAATTTAACTACCTCATCAAAATGTATGTTCCAGCTTCTAAAAGCTTTCTTAAGTCCATAAATAGACTTTTGCAACTTGCACACCTTCTGGTTTTCGCCTTCGACTGCAAAGTAATCTGGTTGATGCATGTAAATCTCTTGTTCTATGTTCCCATTGTGAAAATTCATCCTTATATCCATCTAGTAGATTTTATAATCGTAGTATGCAACTATAGTCAATAAAATTCTGATAGACTTTAACATAGTAACTAGCAAAAATGTCTCCATATAGTCAACTCCTTGACATTGAGTATATTTTTTTGTCGTCATTCTTGTCTTGAGCACGTCCACTTTATCACATGAGACTAGTTTTATCTCAAAGACCCATTTACACCCAATGGGAACGAATACCTCAGGTGGATCTACAAAAGTCCAAAGTTGATTAGTGTACAAAGAGTCCATTTTAGATTCCATTCCCATTTGCCACTTTTGACTGTCGATGACGAACAACACCTCCTCATAATTAGTGAGATCATTACCTTCCACTAAAAGTAGCTTATCTCTATCATTTTGTTAAATATATCCTAGATATCTATCAGGGAGAGTATAGGTTCTATTAGATCTATGAAGAATTTGTGTACTAGATGGATTTACTATGGTCAGTTCCACATTTATAGTAACAATTACTCTTTGTTGTTGGAGATAAGCCCTGTAGACAATTCTAAGTAGGCTTGTTTCTAATATGCATCTCAAGTAATAATAAAAGGTATTTTGATATTTTTTTTATAATAATATCAATTTTGTTTTAGATCTTTAACATTGAGTATGATGTTTGGCTATTTAATGTGATTAAATAGGAGGAGACAAAAGACATTTGGTAGCTTGATATTCTAACTTGTTTCTAGTCGGTATTGAACTATTGAAAAGGGTCTTCAATGATCTAGTCTCTATTGATCCGATGTTTTCTCTTTGAAAATGTTGAGTTTCAATCTATCAGTATGAGACACTGCAACATTTGCAAAGGAATTTAGTAAATGATAGTAAAAAAAACGAACATGATCATCCATTATATCCTACATGATAGTTTTGCTCAAGTAAAAATAGGATATCTGAGGTGTGATGTATTGCATGAACTTTTGTACCTGAGGTACTGTATATTACATGTATGGTTTTTATACTTTAATAATACTGAATGTTGTTCCCTAACCACAGGTCTTCAAAGATATTCATTAGGTATAGTGGAATATACATGATAATATACAAGTATGCAGGAAGGGATCTATCACTCTTAAAAGACACGTGGCGTATTTGATTCGATTTAATATAATTTACCCAAATCTCTGGCTAGACTAGTGTGATGATTGGAATGAGATTCCAATCAGGTATCACAAGAATTATATTTCCAATCAAATACATATGATTGGATTAGGGTTGTTTTAACTTAACCATATTCTATTGGTCTTTTTGGATACATAAATAGAGAGATCGTGGAATATACATATCATACCTGAAGGAATTCTCTGATTAAATTTCTACCAACTGGACATGGTTGCAGTCTGGGAAAAGACGTCACTCATAGTCAGAGAAAAACCTTAAGGACATGTGGTCTATCTGGCAAGGACTTAGTTGGAACCTTATTTAGTGAATGAGTTGCAGTCATTAAGACATATCCCCCAAAATAAAATGGGTAAATCAGTAAGACTCGTCATCAATCGCACCATATCTAATAGGGCCCGATTTCTCCTTTTTGATAAATTATTTAATTATGGAATAGGAAGAAGAGTCCACTGAGAAAGTATACCATTAAGCTATAAATAGTCCAAAAAAACTCTGAGAATAAGTATTCGTCACCTCAATCTGATCAGAGTATCTTAATACTCTTCTGAAACTTCATTTCTAAATTCTTTAAACATTTCAAAATCATTAGACTTGTGTCTCATAAGATAGACAAAACCATAACTAGAGTGATCGTCAATAAAGGTAGTGAAGTATGAAAATCCACCTCGATTTAAGGAGCTCATGGTCCCACACACATTATCATATACCAAACCCAGTATGTCAGCAAGCCGTTCCCAATGTCCAATAAAATATGACTTAGTCATTTTGCTCATGAGATAAGATTCACAAGTTGGTGTGCTTCCAAGCCAAATAGGCCTAAGAGTCCATCCTTAACCATATTATTGATTCTTTTCCCACTAATATGACCTAGCATGAGATACCACAAATAGGTAGGATTTGTATCTCTCAATATTGTCTTTGTTATACTTTCATTTGCTACGTTGTTAATTTCACCATATTCTTTCAAATAATAAAGATTGTTATAACAGAAGCCCAAGCTAACTAACTTTGAATGGAAATAGATAATCCATTTATTATTCTAAAAAATAATCAAATTACCATCCTTTATTAAACAAGGAATATAAATATTGTTTCTAAAAACTTTAGACATAAACAAACAATATTTTAAATTTAAAATGTTTGACGATGGTAGCTTCAAGTGAAGGTCTCCCATGGTTAATGCAGGAACACTTTCTCTATTTCTCACATGTAATGGTTAATGCAGGAACACTTTCTCTATTTCTCACATGTAGCGAGATATTCTATTTATTCAACATTATATTTCCCTTTAGACCCTGCATAACATTACACATGTGTGAACTAGCACAAGATTTCAAAACCCAATCCTAAACAGAACAAGTTGTTGAACAACCAATAACAACAATAGATCTAACATACCTTAAGAAGGTTTGTCCTTACAACTTAGGTACTGAGGGCACTTACTTTTCCAATGCCCTTGTTGCCCTCAGTGAAATCATTTCCCTTTGTTAGACTGTTTCCTTTTCTTTAGCTTTTTGTTCGCTTTCAAAGAAAACTTGAATTTTCAAATTAATATACCTAGTCAACGTTTTCACTATTCTTCATAAATATATGAAAGACCAAAATTGTGGAATCTATAAAATTACAGGCAATTAAATTATGCAAGAACAAAAATTGAACCACCACACTCAAGAACCACCGGGACACCGCAATGCTGTTATAGTTGGCACCACCGTGGCTGCGGCCACAATGATGCGAAAAGGTCACGATGGCAGCACGCTACTCACAATGCCCTACAACAGGGCACCACTACGGATGATGTCATGCAGAGGAGGCACCACCACTGCTGCTTATTGGAATTCTAGCTCCTACCAGCATCTTAGTTTTAACAACGATGTCGTTCCCTTGATTTCCAAGATTTCTAATTTTTTAAGATTATTTTAAAATTTATTTTAATAAACTCTTTCAAATTTTCACACGATCGATATATCATCAATATTCTTAAGATCCAATTTCATAAAACATAACCAAAAAATGTTTCAACTTAATTACCGGTTCTGATTCCACTTGAAGGGATCACATATTAAAATTAATAGATCAACAAAATGAAATAAAAAGAAATTAAATCACAATTTAATATTCAATTTCTTAAGTTGGATCTAACTATATTAACATTGAAACAAATAATCAGTAATATTAAAACTCTTTTAATATAAATAATGCCCTTCCGATGCATTAGTTTAAAAGCTAGTAGTTTCTGAGGCATGATCTGAGTAGACTCTTCCAAGAGCGTCTGAACACGAACAATACAATTACTAGAGGCTTGATTTTTCTCAGAATTAACACAAATGTCTCACCTCTAACAGTATCCACATAGAGGATCTCAAAATGGAGAGTATTCTTTGAAGTTGTAAGTTCATACCTAATCACAAAAGTCTAGGATAGCTTTAATTTGAATCTAGGCAGTAATAAGATTCAAATCAATGGCGCAAACTGGAACACAATCTTAGAAACACAAAATACTATGAGAGAACAAGGAGGCGGCCAAATTGCCTTATGGCCTAAATTCATGAAGTGGGCAGCCAAGCTAGTGGTTCTTCCAATTTATAAATGTAATCCATGGTTCAAAATTCTGGACCCCTTCTTTTTTTAATTTCACTTTGTCCCCTAAACTTTTTAAATGCAACATTATCACCCATTTCTTTTTCAATGACTCTTCTAACATTAATACTCTATTGTATGTGACCTATTAGGTTTATACCAAAACATTGATGGTAAATATAATTAATTAATTATTTTACAAATCAATTAATGAATAAAAAATGTTGTCCTTCTAGAAGCAAATACTTTTTTCCATAAGGCATTTTCTCTGATTATGAATCATGTCTACCCACATATCACAACCATGACTAGTTAGTAGGAATTTAACTAAGATAATCCTCTCAGGTATGATATGCATATTCCAAGATCTCTCTATCCATGTACCTAAAAGAACCAACAGGATATGGTTAAGTAAAAAACCTCCAGTCCTATATATCATATGTATTTCGATTTATAATATAACATCTTGTGATACCAATTAGACTCTCATTACAATCATCACACTGATCTGGACAGAGAGTTTGGTAAGTTATATTAAATCGAATCACATGGGTCACGTCTCCTTTTGCTAAGAGTGATAGATCACTTCTTTCATACTCATATATCCACATACATATCCTACTATATCCAATGAATACCTTCGATGACTTGTCGCTAGAGAATAACACTAAGTATTATAAAAGTATAAAAACCCATGCATGTAAATACAATACATCAGTATAAAGTTCACAGAATACAATCACCCCTCAAATACCTTATTTTGACTTGAGTAAAACTATCGTGTAGGATATCAAAGATGATAATGTTAGGTATCTTTCTACTAGTACTAAATCCCCTTACAGATGTTCTTATACTAATGGATTGAGACTCATCATTCTCAAAGAGAAAACATTGGATCAAGTTAGCCTAGATTGTTGAAGACTGTTTTTAACAATCGAATCCCGACTAGAAACAATTCAGAATTTTTAGTTGCCAAATATCTTTGGTCTCCTCATATTTAATCATATTAAATAGCCAAACATTTCAACTCAGTATTCTAGGTCTACGAGGATAATGATATAATTACAATAATAATATTAATAATACCTTTTATTAGTACTTGAGACTGAAACGTTTTACACATACAAGCCTTAAATGTATAATTACATGATTAACTACGAGGCTTACATCCTACAATTATGGATATATGGGATAATTTTTCTCACTATCTTCATAATACGTTATTGATTCTCACTCCAACTGAATATCAAATAAAAGACTATAGGTTGTATCTTTTGAATCAACTTCCTCAAGAATCTGATAGAAGTTCAAGTGAAACTTCCTCAAGAATCTGACAGAAGTTCAAGTGATTTTCCAATGATGCCGGGTCACGATTCGTGTTCAAGATGGATAATGTAGCAATGAGTGACTTCTTGACCTAGAAGAAAGTCACGCCAAAACAGGGACGATGGCAGGCAAGACAAACTAGCCAAGTTTGATTGATATGGTTATTTCAAAGTTGCTTAGACGGACCAACCAGTCGCAAATTGAAAAATTAGAATATGATAGTTGACAATCGACTGATACGGGAACATATACAAATTCAAAATGAAGCACAATAAGTAAATATACAAGTTAACATTTATCTTCTTAATGTTGGTCAAGGTATTGCATATGAAGCAATTACTTCATTGGTGTTTCCTAATCAAGATAAAATGTTATTTCTAAATAGTAATGTTGCTACTAGGAAGACATTTTTGTATGATACAATTGTAACAAAATGTCATAGTTTTGGTGTTATATATTGTCATTACAATAGCGTCGTATGATATTACATCATTGTTACTTGAAAGAGATTGGACTTTTCATTCCACATTTCTTATTTTGTTTGATATATTTGATAATTTATTTTGTGGATTTAGTAAATAATCATTGCATGTATGTAGCGATATATTGAAAATCAAAACTGATTATTTGGAATGTAGTTTCTATGCAACATAAGTATTGCATCAAGTTGGTGGATTACACATAACGAGATAAACATAAAAACCCAAAATCATTTAGGGGTATCATTGTTGTTCTTAGAGGTGATTTCACACAAATATTACATATTAGACCTGAAGGTGTCCATCAACAAATTATGGTTGTATTGTTCAGAAGGTCGATTCGTTGGAAAGATATACATGTGTTGACTTAGGAATTGAATATTATCTTAAGTAACACAAATGTTGATAATGCAAAGTTTCTAGATACTTACTCCTGGTAATATTCAATTTAATTTAGAAAATAACATTATTATTCCTTAATAACCCATCCCTATATTTTTAAGTACATAATCTTTAAAAAACTCATTTTTAGATTGGAAGCAATCCACGTGAAATCGTAGAATTGCGATCAACCATACACACATGTAGTAACATATGAGAATTGGTATTTTTTGTTTATCCACATTTGGATATTCTTGGTCTTGGTACTCTTGTATTTCTAATTGAGTGGTCTATTCTTTCTACATGAAATTATGATGTCAGTACTATAAATTCCACAACATTAGAGATATTTCTAGAAAAAAATCACATACCTAGCTACAGACTAGATGTTGGAGGATGATGTAGCTGGTTCTCAAGTTATGAATTATTATCCTAGTGAGTATATAAATTCATTAGATTCTTTAGGATTACCACCATTTAAGTTAAATTTAAAAATAAGTTGTCCAATAATGTTACTGAGAAATATTACATCGAATGATGGAGTTTGTAATGGCACTAGGTTGACAATTCTTAGGTGTCTTTCTCGTATAATTGAGGTTAGAATTTTGACCAAGGATACAATTGAAAATTTAGCATTCATTCCTAGAATATCTTTGACTCTATCATTTTCTCAAGTTACTATCCAAATGATAAGGTAATAATTCCCAGCTCGTTTGTCTTAATACCAAGACAATAAATAAATCACAAGGACAATCGGTAAAATTTGTTAGAGTTTATTTGACTACAATAGTTTTAAGTCATGTCCAATTATATGTTGTGTTATCAAAATGCATATAATTTTATCGATTAAATGCACTGCTCTTTGAAGATAAATCTCTCTATAATGAACATTGTTTGTCCATAAATTCTATTGTGAATATCTCAATTGAAATATTGGAACCATAATTCATTTAGTAATTTATTTTGTTGTTTGTTTATAAAAAATTTATCATTAATATCTCACTATCTTTATTAATTACTGTACGAATTGGGTTTAAAAGGTTATACACTAATATGAATATTAATATGAATATTAATATGAGGTAGTTGAATTATTGATATTATTTCGTTATCTTTGTTTCTTTATTTTAATTTAATTCAAGTTATTGTCCAAAATTTATATTCTTCATTATTGGTTGTCTTGAGGATTAGTTCTCCTTCTTCTTCTTCTTTTTTGGGTTAACTTCTTATTAGAGCCTATGTATTATTGTTCATTCCAAAACAAATGTTTATAATTAATATGTTGGTTATGGTTGTGTAAGTGTGTTAGTGATGTGTTTATTTCAAAATATGAGTTCAGAATTTAAAAATATTATGAAAACAAAGAGAATTATGTCCAAAAAAAAAATTGTATATTAGTTATTGGTTGTGTTCGTTAATATCGAGCTCATCTGAAAATAATATTTGAGAAATTGAGAACATTGTATAAATAAATGAAATTATATAAAAATAAATAAAATTTTGAACAATATTTTTGAGGTATTATTGTTGGCTTCATTTCAAAGTATGAATCAAGAAATTAGGAATATTGTATAAATGGAGAGAATTTTATCAAAAATTTTTATATTTTTTTAGAGTTATCATCGTAAATGTGTTTTGTTCATTTGAAAACATGTATCATTTTAGATATTTAGGGCTAATGATTCAGAGTAATGGAGAAATCGAGAAATATATTACTCATAGAGTCAAGGTAGGATGATTGAAGTGAAAAAGTGCAGTTGGGGTGATATGCGATCATAGGATACCATTTAAACTCAAAGGAAAATCCTACAAAACTGCAATAAGACCAGTGTTTTTGTATGATTCAGAATGTTGAGCAGTAAAAACGAAGTATGTCTAGAAAATTGGTGTGATAGAAATGAGGATGCCACGGTAAATAAGTGGGAAGACGCAAATGGATAAAAGTAAGTATGAAACTATTAGAGAGAATTTAGGAATAACACTCATTGAAGATAAGATAAGAGAACACCATTTACGATAGTTTAGACATGTGTATAAAAGACTGATAGAAGCACCAGTGAGAAAATGCGATTGAGTTCAAGTGCGGGGGACTATTAGAGGAGAAGTAGGCCTAAAAAGATTTGGGACGAAACTATTAGAATTGATTTGATAACATTGAACCTGACAGATAGGATGATCATTCATTGTTCATTATGGTATAAACAGATTCATATAGTCGACCCTACTTAAGTGGGACACAGACTTAGTTGTTATTGTTGGTAGTGGTGTTGATAGACATATATTCTCAAATGATATTTTTGTTGTAATTTTTTTGCTTCATTGCCAAATATTAAAGTCAATATTTTCAAATTAAAATTATATTTTTTTATCCATGCCTTCAGGCACTAGTTATATGCTACTTTATTATACAATTTACGTTAGATTCATTATATTTAAACTAGATCAAAACACCACAAAATAATTTGTCATGCATTCTTTAGGGGTTTGCTTTTTTTTTTTTTTTTTTTTTTTTTTTTTTTTTTTTTTTTTTTTTTTTTTTTTTTTTTACATTTGAAGAATAAATTAAAATACTCAAAATTAACCCAAATAAAATATTAAAAATCATATCATATTACTATTGAACTCCAAAAATATTCATTGTGAATAATTAACAATAACTTCATCCCATAAAACAACCAAACAAACTAAAAAAAAACTAAATGAAATAACAAAAAAATATATAGAGAATTCAAACAAAAGTATGAAACTCATGAAGTAGTAGTTTGTGAAGTAGAATTAGTCTCTATCTAATCACTAAAAACAGATTCTTTGGGATGACTCTAGCCTGACCAAAATTTTCTGTGTTACTCTTGTCGTGTCACTTCCCAGTTCGTGATGTAAAAATCCTAACCCGCTAATTTTATTTTATTTCATTTTCATGCCGTATTTTCTGATTGTGTCACAATATATCATTCCTCTACATACCGAATGTTTACTTTATATGATGTTAAGTCCAAATCATAATTTTATAAAAATAATATTCATAAATAACATAAAGAGGGCCAATCAAAAACCAAATGCCATCCTAAGTACTATTTGATTTGAAAAAAAAAAAAAAAAAAACTTTGAACACTAGGGGTGATATTGGTAGTTTACTCCTATCAAAATTTTTTTCTTTTTTTCCTTGGGCAAATTACAATTTTGGTCCTAAAGTTTGGGGGTGTGTTTTATGTGGTCCCTGAGCTTCGTAAAGTTTCACATTTGATCCCTCAAATACCATTTTCGTTTTAGTCCAGCCCAATTGTAAATGTTGTCTACCAAATTGGACGAATATCGTTAATACAAGGATATTTTCATCAAATTTCTCCCTTTCATGTTTGGGTGGATTTTTAAATGGGCTAGAGGTCTTAAGAGGTAGCACATTTGATCCCTTATGTTCTAATTTGTCTTCAATTTTGTCCAATTAAATTTTTTGTTACGGGCATTGGACGAATTCAACCAATTTGGAGGTAGTTTCATCATTTTATGCATCTCTCTCTCTCTCTCCTTTTGCAGCTATAATAACCAAAATTTGCCCCAAATATGTTCTTCAATCACTTATCATATAATTATGGAGAATGAAAATTTATACTCCTATATTTTAATGAAAAAACAATAAAATTCTTAAAAAGAAATGCAAGATTTATAAAATTTAAGAGGAGTTTATATAAAATTTTAAGAAATTTAACTGAATTTTTATTAAAATAGATGGGTTAAAAAATTTATTTTCATAATTTAATATAAGATTTATAAAAATCAAAAGGTGTTTATATAAAAAGTTAATAATTTTAATCAAATTTTGTTGAAATATAGGATAAGATTTTTCATTTTAAATAATATGAAATGTATGTGTACCAAAATAGATTTTGAACAAAAATAACTTCTTATAATGGCAAAAAGAGAGTGGGAGACACAAAATAACATAAATACTCCTAAATTGTCAAATTTCTTAACAAAATATTCCATTGCACCAAATTAAAGCAAAATTAGTATAGGAGGGACCAAATGGATCACTTCTAAAATCTCAGGACCTATTTAAACATCCACCCCAATGAAATTAACAAAAATAAATCATATACTAACAAAATTATGTACAATTTTGTAAATAGAGTTTAAACTTCAGAGGCTGAATATGCATTTTTGCTAACCTTAAGGACCACGTGAGCTAAGCACTCACCCGAATTTTTAGGAAATGCAAATTTCCTTTTCTCTTTAATAAAAGGAAAAATTATATTTTTTTTCCTGAGGTGTGTGCCTATGTAGAAATTATATATATTTGGTTCTCCAAGTAAATGATTGGGCCGAATATTTGATTTGGATAATAGGAATTGAACAAGAGGAATTTGTAAAATCCCTCTAACTGTCAAATAGGGATGAAAAGGGAGATTTGGAAATCCTTTTCAAATAGGCGTTATTTGCAAATTGAGGTATTTGTATTTTCCTTCTCAAAATCTTCGCTCGTCTTCATCAAAGCTCGTCCTCATTGTCGCAGAGCCCGTGTTCTTCGTTCCTGCATCGAAGCTCGACCTCGTCGTCGCCGTTCGTTGTCCATCGCTACTGAAAAATCGAAAAATCAAACTATGGATGACTGGAAAATAGAACCATCGTCAGGCCGACGTCGGATGGTGGAGCATTTTCAGAATCGACTTGCCAGAAGATTTCAAATCCTTTGCGCTGAATCGATAATCCCTAATTTAAATTAGGTGGGTTTGATCAGGAAGTAGGACAAAAATAGTAGTGAGTTTGGTGGAAAATATACAATAGTCCATAAAATTTAATGAATTTCTAAATTCTATCTACAAATATTTTACTCATCCAAACAAGATAATCGTAAAATTACACGATCAAATTTTTTGGATAAAATAGTTATCCAAATAAGGGATTTGTCAAATCCCTTATCCGAACGCAACCCAAATTTTACTTTTATTTTAATTCTACAAAATTAAAAACAATGTTAAAGATTTTGGATTGAAAATGAATTGTGCTTAATACATTATCTTATACTAAACCTAAGATATTTTTCTAACGCCGATTCGTTAGAAAAAAAATAAAAATAAATAAATAAATTATATCGTTGTTAAAGAAATGTTAAAAGAAAACGATTTAAGTTTAGTAAAATAATGAAGTAACAAAAATATTTTAACTAGAATATGTGTTGAGCATCATAACTCATTTTTTCTTTAAAATCATTAATAATATTTTAATTTTGTGAAAGTGAAATAAATGAGAAAATTGACGGATCAAATGTATAATTTAGAAAATGTAAGGGTCCAGATAGACTCCCGCCCCATAGTTTAGGGACAATAATATAATATCTCTTTAATAAAAGGTCAAGTTCGTGAAGGAAAAAGAGAGGGAATCTTATGATGTGAGCAGTATATAAAATCCAAACCAGTGCTTTTAACTTTTTCAACCTGCCCATCTCTGTCTCTCTACATTGACATGTAATCTCCATCAGCCTCTGCTCTGCGCTTTGCAGAAGAGAATCTGTAATCTCTGAAACAATATTACAGATGCTCTGTTTGTATGCATGAATTGTTATTGAACAGTTAAATTTACACACAGATAAAGCCACATAGATATAGAAATTGATAACTGAAATTGGGGATGTTCAGAGATGGGTCGGGTGGGAGGGTCGATAGTGCCGGCGGATCCGGCGGCGATCGCCGGTCCAAAGAAGAAAGGTACGAGCTCTAGGGGTTGGGTACTGCTGGACGCCACCGGCCAGGCGACGGTTTTGGAAGTTGACAAGTATGCTATCATGCACCGGGTCCAAATCCACGCTCGCGACCTTCGAATCCTCGATCCCTTGCTGTCGTATCCTTCCGCCATTCTTGGACGTGAAAGGGCCATCGTTCTCAATTTGGAGGTAGGGATTTTGATCTCTGAATTTCAACTTTATTACGCCTCCGCTCTCTCTCTCTCTCTCTCTCTCTCTCTCTCTCTGCTATTGCTATGACTAATTTGATTTCTATGCTGATTTTGCTCTTTGGTGGTTGGAATGTTGGTGGCGCAGCACATCAAGGCTATTATTACTTCTGAAGAGGTGAGTGTTTTATTTCTTTTATTTGTTTGTTTGTTGTTAATTTTGTTCAATTGTTTTGTTTATTATGCATTAATGATCTATTTAATTAAACCATGAGAGATTGATTGTTTGATCAAGATGAATTTAGTTATGAGGTTTAGGATTAGGGTTTTTGAAAATCTTTGGCTGATGTTGATGTTTTATGAAGAAATTTGTAGGGTGGTCTTGGCATCTCTCAGCCTCAAAAGTTAGCTCATGTGGTAAGGTTTTCATTCACATTTATAACCTGACCACGAGCCCCTTTCACATCCGATATGGGATAAACCCAACAAAATTTACATCTGAACCATGGTGGTTGCTTTATGGTCATATTCTTTCACATGTAAACTTTTGCAGTTTTGATTTTTTATTGTTTTGGTATCACTTCTAGTGTGATTTTTAAAGTCAACAGGTGGTGAAAATTGATAATGACATGTTTTGGGGTTCTTTTTCCTTAATTTCACACTTCACTATTTCATAGGTTCTACTTCGAGATCCTTCGGATGATAATGTTAGTCCTGTTGTTGATAAACTTAAAAGGCGTTTACCTCCTCAAAATGCTTTTCGAGAAGCTCAAGTGGATGAAAGAGAGTTAGGTGGCCACAATGATGTTGAAACAGGTGAAGAAGATGGTATGCTTCCCCCCCTCTATCTCACACGCTCACTCTCTCTTATAGCCACTTGTGCACACTCAATGCAGATGCAATTTCTATATGCAACAAAATTAATTAAAGAGATATATTAAATAAACATATGAAGGGTATTATTAATGTTTCACACACACACACACACACACACACACATATATATTGGAAGTAATGGAATGATGTACTGATTATCTGCATGATGCAAATAGAATCCCCATTCGAATTTCGGGCTTTGGAAGTGGCCTTGGAAGCCATTTGTACCTTTCTTGCTGCCCGCACAACAGAATTGGAGACTGCTGCCTACCCAGCATTGGATGAGCTTACCTCAAAGGTGCATATTTTTATTTATATATGTAATTATATGTGTGTGTGTACGCACGGTGTGTGTGTATGTAGATATAAGTATTTCCCTTGATTGTATTAAACCATCCCCAATACACAATTGATTGGGTTGATTCAAGAATTTGTGTACGTCGGCTGACTTCTGTATATGGATATGGTTGCATGGTTCAGCTTCACAAGCTTCAGCACATAATTTATGATGTAATGTAGAAATTCACGGTCATGAGATAGTTGAATTCTAGAAATAGCTTAGGTGTTTTTCCTTTTGTTTGTGCTTCTTTTGTTTCTGCTTCATCTTTTTTGTTTCATTTTCATAACAAATGAAGGAATGTATTTGATCTTATTGTTTGTTATACTAATGAAGCGCTCGTTGTTGTTTTCTTTTTCTTTTTTACGATTGACTCTGGAAATTTATTTATTTATTTATTTATTTTATTTTTTTGTGCATGTGGTACTTATTATGTAGTCTTCTACTTAATTTTTTTTATATTTTTTTGTACAATTTTTAGAGTAACTTACTCTTTAGTTCTAATTGATATCAACTAGATGAATTCAATACCTAGTTGATATTAACTGCAAAACAACTAGATGGATTCCAACAACTACTTGATATTAACAGAAGAACTAAAAACTTATTCCAAGGAGTAAAAAATAAAGAAAACAAAATGGGAACAAAAACTGATAAGTGAATTATTTTAAGAACAATATAATAATTTTCCTTTTCTTGTAAAAAAAAAAGTTGTACTTTTCTTCTTTTTATTTTTCTATCTGAATGGACTTCCATTCACACCTTTAATATGGTTATAAATGCTTGAAGTTTTTTTTTTACCCTGTTGTTGTTGTATTCGATATCATTCAACTTTGTGCATGTTTCTTACCCTTGCTTTCACTTTTTAGACATTTCCCCCCTCTTGATACACTTCACTGACTTTATACTGCAATTGCAGATTAGTAGCCGTAACTTGGACCGTGTACGTAAACTTAAAAGTGCAATGACAAGGTTGACAGCTCGTGTCCAAAAGGTACTTTTTGTTTATCCAGTGCAACCAAAACTTTGTTGTCTCTATTTCTTTCGCATTTTGAGTACTGCTATCTGTTTTCAAAAACTCAAAATATTACTAATTTGTTTTGGCAACACGACTCAAAAATAATTTTACAAAACAATTTTTAGAAGACTAAAGTTACCACATTACTTATTTTTAATATTATACTTTTCGTATTTTATAAATTTAATTTTAACTTTTTTCTTTATATTTTTCTTTCTTTATTTCTCTACAATTTTTCTCAACCTCACATTCATCCAATAGATATCATTATTATCTTTATCATATAACATTTAGATGGTATCACTTATTGGGGCTTGGCTAACTCAACTAGAATCAACTTGGGTTTTGGCCTTCTAGTTGTTTTTTGGCTCTTTTATAAGATTCAATGTTGAAGAATACCATGCTCCTCAAAATTTGATTTGACTGAATTCTGATGAAATATTGTCCTTACTCATTACCCTTTATTTGGCAAAATTACTGTTCGAGCCTTTGTATTTTGGAACTTATGTCAATAAAGCCCTATATTTTAAAATGTCTCAATTGAGCTCTTGTACTTTTTAACTGCTTCAATGTTGCCCTTCCGTTTAGGGAATTGATATATTCTTATATTCCTTTCTTTCTTTGTCTCGATAAACAAGCAATTTCTTCTAGTTTTTGCAAAGAGAAGCTACGAGATGTTTTTTGCTAACTGTCCAGGAGTCTAGCTTCCACTAACCAAATTTTTTAAATAATTTCTTTTTTCTACATTTCTATGTTAGGTATATCTTGCTCTTATATCCAGCTACTTCTATATTTTTTTATTCGTATTTTTTTTCTTTTGCTGATGAAATGCATATTATTGCAGGTGAGGGATGAGCTTGAGCAGCTCTTGGACGATGACGATGATATGGCTGACCTTTATCTCTCAAGGAAATTGGCTGGTCCATCTTCACCATTGAGTGGCTCAGGTGCTGCCACTTGGTTCATTGCCTCCCCTACTATCGGCTCCAAAATTTCTAGAGCTAGTAGGGCAAGTGTGGCCACTGTTCGTGGTGATGAGAACGACATCGAAGAGCTTGAGATGTTACTTGAGGTTAAAATCTTTTACCTAAACTTTGTAAGTTGTATATTATAAACTATTACCAAACAGTGCCTAACTTTTTGAATTATAAAAAAAATACTTCAAAAAAAGAAAAGAAAAGCCGCGG
Source organism: Eucommia ulmoides (assembly GCA_016647705.1). Classification (NCBI taxonomy): domain Eukaryota; kingdom Viridiplantae; phylum Streptophyta; class Magnoliopsida; order Garryales; family Eucommiaceae; genus Eucommia; species Eucommia ulmoides. The sequence continues at coordinate 31,033,356 of CM028327.1, read as the reverse complement.
TACTAAATAGTGCATTAATTTTTTCCGTTGTATATTATGATTTCTGAATGATGAAGCTTGGTGGCTCGTGTTGATGCAGGCTTACTTCATGCAGATTGATGGCACATTGAACAAACTAACTACAGTATGTGATTTTTGATATTTGGATTCGTTCAAGCATATAATTCTTTAACTATAAAATATGGAAATCAAGTATTCGGCAGAAAAGCCTCATTTTTTTTCCTTCTGCAATTCTACTATTTTCCTTCATACATAATTCTTTAATATTTGACATCCTATGTTTTATCCCTTTTCCCTTGTGATTAAAGAATGTGCCTCTTTTTTCAATATATAAGCTTTTAGTTTAGCTAATACAATCCCAAGATACTGAGGGAAATTAGTGGTGTTTGGTCAGTGTTTCTTAATTGTGTTTCTGTTCCCAGAAACTTGAAAGGAATGGGAAAATGAAACAGAAAATATTTCTTTTTGTATCACAAACTTTAAGGCCCAGCTTGTTTACTGTCATGTTCTCAAATTTCTGTTTGCAAACGGATATAAAAATTTGTTCCTGTTCTACTCCCAGTTTTTGAGAACAAAATTTTGACAAAAGAGCAGAATTGTTCTCAGATTTCTATTTCTGTTTCAAGTTTTCAGGGAACAGATATGGTAGTCAAACGGCACCTTAGACATCTGAAATCAGAATATATATATATTTGGTATTCTCGTTTCAAGTTTCCAGAAACACTTGGTATCAATTGACATCCACTGCACAAAATTTTGCAGTTGCGAGAATATATTGACGACACAGAGGATTACATTAACATTCAGGTAAACCCTAAATCAATTAGACTGCACAGTTTATTTTATGTTTACTATGACCTGATAAAAAGATTTTTGTATTTACATATTGCAGCTTGACAATCATCGGAATCAGCTTATTCAGGTGTTGTATATATAATCTGCCATTGAAATATATATTAAAAAAGGCGGTTTTTGCTTGTCTCTTTCATTGGATTGCTTGAACCTTATCCGGGCGTTTGTTTCTTATCTTCAAATGCAGCTTGAGTTATTTCTTAGTTCAGGAACAGTGTGTTTGTCCATTTATTCTTTGGTGGCTGGAATATTTGGCATGAACATTCCGTACACTTGGAACGACAATCACGGCTATATGTTCAAATGGGTAAACCCTAGAACTTCTATTAAGTATAACACCGTCGAGGGTCTATTTGGTTTGCAATCAGAAAATAGAATTTCTCAGTATAGTTTAAATATAGTTTTGCAATTTCAAACCAAATAGTTCTTTACCGTAGGGTGGCCCATTAGACTGGTCTGGTCTTTCTGTAAAATTTTGAAAAAATCTAGGGATTTTTGTGGAATTAAATTTTTAAAAAATATGCATAAAAAAAGAACAACTGAAATATAAAACTTGTCCCTTTATTTTACATTTTTTTGGATATGCCCATCTTGTATTGAAGTTTATTTTCACTGCAATTGAATTATTTTTGTTATATTAACAGGTGGTGATCTTATCAGGGGTTTTTTGCACCATTCTCTTCGTACTTATCGTTACCTATGCTCGACACAAGGGTCTAATCGGATCTTGAATCCAATTGTAATCACCGAGGTTCCAACAGTGAATCATCTCCAAGATAATAGGGTTCTATACAAATTCATAGAGCTCGAGGTGGCACTTGATTTGTGTTTCTGTTCCAAGATTTTTTGTTTATGTTTTACAATAAAAGAGAAAAAAACTTGAAATAGGAAATAATTTTGTTCTGTTCCCATAAATTTGTTCTTAAAAATTGGGAGCGGAACAAAAATAGGATTTTATTTATTTTCATTTTTTTTTTTTTTTGGTTTATATTTCCAATGTTTTGGGATCAGAAACGAAAAAATCAGAACAGAGACACTAAACAAACATCTGCCTTAATAATCCAGTTTTTTTGTGTGCGCAAAGGCTTATATGAATAGATTCGTACATGTAAGGGGTGGTTGTTATATTCGTGTTGTACTCATCAAAGTTCTATTGAATTGTTCTTGTTTTGTTATTTAATCTTATTTATTTTTTATTTTAAAATTTCAATTTCAGAAGTCAAAATTTATTCCTATAATAATCTTATGTATGGTTTGTATACACACCTAAAGTTTCTTTACTTCAAATGCTTAAATCTATGTACATAGGTTGTATTTGCATTCTACTAATTATTTTTTATTTTTCTAGGAGAGTGCGTTTTATATCAAAAAAAATATAATTTAATTTATATAATAATTTATGATGATTTTTTTAATGGTGGAGATTGATTTTAAAGGAATGAATGATGAGATTTGAGTTTAAAAGTTATTGGGAGGAAATTTTTGCCCAAAAAATTTAGTCTCTCACTTCTAAAACAATTAAATAAATTATATTTTGTTTTTTATATTTGTTTTTAATTGACTAATTATATTTTTATTTAATTAATTATTTATTATTATTGTTATTTACTATCTGTTTAGACTAATAAAGTTGAGATTTTGTTCAGATGTAACAAAGCAATATTTTTGCTTTCGCATGTCTAAAGTTGAACTCCATGATGTGAATTTAGCACCAAAGAAAAATAATTAGTTAAGAATGTAAAAAAAAAAAATCCGTTTTTAAAATTTTCCCAGTGTTGCCTTAAATAAGTGGATTTTAACACCGAATAATTTTTTTTAACAATTTATCCCATTATTCAAACCCTATTGTGTTTTATCAGTTTTTATTGTGCATGTATTTTTATTTTTTTTTTAAGAAATATGACAAAATCATTGATAATGTTATACAAATATGAGGATGTTACAACTGTGTTCATGATTGAACAATAACATTACACTTGCTAGCATCATTCCAAGGTCATTTCAAAATGAAACGATTTAGGCAACAACCGATTTGACATAAAACAACAATTTATTTAAGGATACCCAACAATGTGTATTTCAACACTACGTAAAACAATAATTCACATAAGAATATAACAACATACATTTTCTTGTTTCATATGTTGAGGTTGAAATCCACACGACATGAAAATTTACATGTATTGTACAACCGCTAGTTGAAATTAACACATTTGCAAAATTTTAAAACAAAAAATATACAAAAGTAGATATATTTTTATTGTTTTTAAAGAAAGTCACGAATTTGCGTATCAAAACTACAAAATTCATATTTAAAAGTGTTCACAGATCGGTTTATTTTGATACAATTTGTTGTATTAAACCAATTCCAAAAATAATGGTTATAATAGAAGGTATATTTAGGGAATACGAAATAGAAAAGAAAAGATCCCTGCGACACACAAACAAGCCGTAGCCTACAATACAATGTTGAAATCAACACATCTCCAAAATTTAGAATATATATATTGTGTATATTGTGTATATAGGCTTTAGCCCACTACATTAATTAAACCATATCCCTACTAGAAAAACCCTAGTCACTCCTCATACATAGACTCCTTGATATCTTCATAAAAGAAACTTTCACAAATATCAATGTCATTGTCTCATATTATCTCTCTATATTCCGTCTCTCAATTATTCTAACATGGTATCAAAAATCAATTTTTTCTAGCCCTGTTTTTACTAAAATTCTATAAATTTTTCCCTGAATCAACCCTTATTGCCTACTGTATGTTCTATCACCACTCAACCACTGAACATAAAATTCGACACCACCATCAGACTCTCCTTGTAAAGACGAGTCCAACACCACCGGAGAAAGTCTAAACACCATCACACGCACCTTCACGCGCCACCAAAATCATCACCGTCATCATCACTCATTTTTTGCCTTTACAACAACAACCGTTGCTCTGACATCATCAACCACTATACCATTCAAATCATCTCGATGAGACAAACAACACTCACCTTCATGCTCTAAGATAGCCATGTTATTCTTAGCAAGTGGCGCCACATCAGCTCCATGTCACCCTAAGTAGTCCAGTCAGCACCATCTCAGTGTAACACGTCATCACCATGCCAGCTCAACATATTCGGCCACGTCAGTTGACGTGTCATTAGCTTTGGCCACATCAGTTGACACTTCATTAGCTTTGGCCATGTCAGTTGCCATATCATTGCCACGTCAAGCGTACTCTGGCATGTCTGTGTTACATCAGTAGCCATGTTATCATCATCACCATGTCAATTACCACGTCAGTGACACCCAGCTGCCCCGTCAGCCCCACTCTTTGTCACGTTAACGCTCTGTCTGTTGTGTCACATCAATAACAACTAGTTGCCCTATCACCACCACTTTTTGCCACTTTAGCACTTTGTCCTCCACATCAGCCCTAGTCAACACCTTTTGTTGATTGATTCAATATTGGATTCTTATTGACGGGTTCAACCATTTTTAGACCAATTCTTGTAGATCTAACACTAGTTCTTGGCTAATTTCTAAATTTTGAATCCATCTGTGGTCTCGGTTTACTCAAATCGGATCATACAATATAGTTCCCTTTATATTGTTGATTCAGTTCATCACAGTATTTTAACCAGTTTAAGGGTTTATTAATCGGTTCTTCATAATTATAAACTGATTCTTGAATAATTTCAGCATTCTGAATCCATCTGTTGCCTCGGTTTCCACATATTCATATCACATAGTATATTTTGTTGTATATTGTTGATATGATTCAATGACGATATCCAAGGGTTCTTCTTCTCCGGCTATTCTTGTTGCCAAAAAGGTTTTTGATCTTGCCTCTACTATTGTTTCCATCTCTATTGAGGATGTAGCTTCAATCTTCAACCCATTTTTCTCTAACTCTGGTATAAACTTTTCCCCTACCCTTTGACTTACTACAAGTGATTCTTCTTGGTTCTTTGATTCTACTTGTTGTAATCATATAACTTTTGAGCCCAAAATCTTTCCATCCGAACTACCACTATGAATGCTTATAGCATTCATACTGTTGATGGTTCTCATATGATTGTTACTCATATCAGTTAGATTTCTACTTCACATATTTTTATTTCTGACACATATCAAAACTCATTTTAAATCTCTTATCTATTAGGAAACTCTATGAATTGGGACTCGAAGTGATATTTTCTAATATTGGTTGTCGTGTGCAAGATCCTCGGATAGGAAAAACTCTTGGGACTGGTCGTAAAGTTTGATGACTATTTGAGCTTAGTAGTTTGCACCTTCCACCTCAAACTCCACCATTACCACCCAATGTCCCTTCATCAACTTATGCAACCTCGTCACAGCCACCACCATCCTCCTTATCATCATCACTATCACCATTCTCCTCTTTATCACCACCACCACCACTACTACTATCAGCATCATCATCATGGAATAATTCTTCTTCTCTCAGCCTTTGGCATTCCTAGTTAGGTCATGCAGCCATTGGATATATCTTTACTTTAGCCTTCAGTGAAAAATTAGGCTCTGTTTATACTGAACATCTCGATTGTCTTCCATGTCAACAAGCTAAACAACATGTCTTATATTTTGCCACTAGTTACTCAGTCTCTCATGCATCTTTTGATCTAGTCCACTCTAATGTTGGGGACCTTCACCTTCTGACACAATAGGGGGATCTAAATAGTTTGTCATATTTATCGATGACTACTCTCAGTACACTTTGTTGTACCTCATGCATAGGCATTACGAATTACTTTAAATCTATTCAAAATTTGCTGCCATAATTCAATGTCAATTTTCCCATAATATCAAAATCTTCAGATTGGACAATGTTATAGAATACAAGGATCAATTTTTTATTGCCACCCTTTGAAAACATGGCACACTTCCCTATATATAGATCTTTTCTTGGAACTTCTATCCAAAATGGTCGAGTTGAATACAAACATCGACATATCCTAGATATTGTCCGTGCACTACTTATTTCATCCTCTTGTCTTGAGCACTTATGGGGAGAAGTTGCTCTCACTATCGTCTATACCATCAATCGAGTCACTTCACCTACCATCAATAATATTACCTTTATGAGAAGTTGCATGGAGTTTCTCCTAATTACAGTCTCTTAAAAGTCTTTGGGTATGTCTGCTTTGTTATCTTACAACCTCATGAACATTCCAAACTTAAACCTTGGGTTCAATTAGGTTGTTTCGTTGGATATGGAATTGAACATAAAAGATATCAATTTTGAGATCCCATTTCTAATTGTCTTTGTATTTCTCGTCATGCCACATTTTGGGAACATAGTATATCTTTCTCCATATCCAAGTTTCATTCAACATCTACTAACAACCATCTATATTTCACCAATCCATCCATAGACGTCTTCTTTGATCACCCTAATACAAATATCATTAAGACTCAAATAGATCTTCCAGCTACCTTACTGATCCCCACTGACTTTTTTGCTTCGTTTATGGATCCTGAACATGACTCCCTCAAGCTTGTCCCAATGACTTCAGATGTTGCACCAACTGAGCCTATCTCAATGACTTCAGATTTTGCACTAACTGAGCCTGTCCCATAGAATCCTCGTCATTCTAACAGGGCAATACAACCTCTCCCATATTTTTGTGATTATCATTATTTTTTCCCATACTTAATTTGTATGAGCCTCAATCTTATAAAGACCTGTATTAATCATATTTAGTAGAAAGAAATAGACAAGGAACTTCATACCCTAGCCAAAACACATACTTGAGATCTCGTCGACCTCCCTCCTAGGAAAACTCCTATTGGATGCAAGTGGATTTTCAAAATTAAACACCATCTGATGGCTCTATTGAACACTATAAATCTCGACTTCTTGCAAAAGGATTTGCTCAAGAATATGGCATTGACTATGAAGAGACATTTGTTAATGTTGCTAGACTCACATCTATCCGTACTCTCCTTATTGTCGTGACCATTCACAAATGTTTTCTTTTTCAGATGGATGTAAAAAATGTCTTCTTTAATGGCGATCTCCTTGAGGAAGTTAATGTGCATAGCCTTTCTAGTTTAGCAGCTCATCCACACAAAGTTTGTCACATTCGTTGTGCCCTATTTGGTCTCAAATAAGTTCTGTGTGCTTGGTTTGTAAATTCAACACCACTATCCACCAGTTCAGGTTCACATCCAATACTCATAATTCTGTCTTGTTTATTTGCTGAACTAACAAAAACATTATCCTCCTTCTACTGTCTCTGGAAGACATGATCATTATAGGAGATGGTTTACCTATAATCTTTGAACTCAAAAAATTTCTCAATAATTCAGATAGATAATTTCTATCTTATGTAAAATATGTCTCTAACCTTTTTTTTCAAGACTAGCATCACTAACTCCACCACTACCACACTCATCTAGAGCTGAATATAAGACTTACTCCAGCAGATGGATCTTATATCTTGGATGTCACTCTCTATTACCAATTAGAAGAAAGTTTAGTATATCTCGTAGTTACTCGCTTAGACATCGCCTATGTCATCCATTAAGTCAGCCAATTTTTGTCTGCTCCTCGAACCATTCATTACATGGTTGTTTTTTTCATTCTTTGGTATTTCAAAGGCACCTTATTTCACAAATTTCATTTCTCTGCTCAGTTTGCTCCCACCTATAAGCTTATTCTGATGCCAACTAAGCCATATATTGCATCGACAGACGTTCAATCACTGGTTATTGTTTCTTCTTATGAAATTCTCACATTTCTTAGCACAGTAAGAAACATGGTTGCCCGCTACAGTACTAAAGCTGAATACCGTACCATCGTTGATGTAACACAAGAACTACTTTTTCTTCGCTGACTCCTTGCTAACATGAAAGTCTCCCCTCCTATTACCACTATTCTACATTGTGATAATAGAAGTATTATTCAGATCGTTCATAATGACATTTTTCACGAGTGCACCAAACATATCGAGATTAATTTTTGCTTTATCCATCAGCATATATTTTTAGAATATTATTCGCCTTCACTTCATCAATACAGCCAATTAGAAAACAAATATTTTCATCAAGGCTCTTCCAACCGGACGCTTTCACACTCTAATTTTTAAACGTAAGTTCACGTCTAATTTACCACCTTGAATTTAAGGTGGATATTAATATTATGTATATGTGCCATTAATCAAACCCTAATGCTACTAGGAAAACCCTAGTCACTCCCTATATATAGAATCCTTATATATCTCTGTAAAAGTAGCTTTCACAAATATCATTACAATAGTCTCATATTCTCTCTTAATATTTCACCTCTCAATTATTTTAACAAATAAAAATGATATATTATTTATCAATTTTTAATGAACATCACGTATTTGCAGTTTAAAACTATAAATTTCATAGTTGAAGTTCATAAACTAGATTATTTGATGATTTTGGGTGTAGTAGTGCATTTTCTAAAATCGGAAGTTAAAAATCAGTTATAATAAGAAGTTATATTTAAGGAAGCTGAAAATGGAAAATCCAGAGTATTACGGTTTGATAATACAAAAAGGATTGTAGGTAAAGTTGTTTTTAAAAGTGAGATAATTTGCTTATTCAATTAGCAACGTGAGATTATGGTAAATTGTAATCCTCTACTGGTTATTTGGGTTAGTAACTTCTATCACACTGCCTACTTTTGTCCAAGTTTTGATAAATGTAATAGAGTAATCATTTAAAATTCAATTAACGTTTAAAATCAACTCAAGAGGTACATTGATGTCCTTTAATTACCAAAATTGAATAATACAGTTTTCCTTGGAAAAGTTACAAAGTGCAGGGTGTTGATTATATCTCATAATCACAATAAAACGAAATTAATTAATAATCGTAAACATATATGGATTATAGGACACAATAATGAAGAACGGTAATCGAAAGCGTACCTATCTCAGCCATCGTAGGAGATTGAACTATCGCAGCGGATTACTAACTAGGTCTTCCTCCCTATGATCTAGATTTCATGGTGGTGGCTCTCAATGGAAAGAAACTCTTAATCTAGATTAGGGAGGGGACCTAATTTTATATACTAGGGTTTCTCATTAGGCCCTCCCATAACGGGCTTCAACGGAACCCTAAACCTACACTTACCACTTAATTGAGCTTCTACATAAAAGACATCATAATCCAAATTAAAATATGATCACTGATTATTTGGGTTGCTTAAATAATAAACTATCCAATTATTATATCTCATAATCACAATAAAACGGAATTAATTAATAATCGTAAATATATATGAATTATAGAACACAACAATGAAGAACGGTAATCGAAAACGTACTTGTTTCAGCTATTGCAAGAGATTGAACTGTCGTAGCGGATTACTAACTAGGTCTTCATCCCTATAATCTAGATTTCGTGGTGGTGGCTCTCAATAGGAAGAAACCTTTAATCTAGATTAGGGAGAGGACCTAGTTATATATATTAGGGTTTCTCGTTGGGCCCTCCCATAACGGGCTTCAACGAAATCCTAAACCTACACTTGCCACTTAATTGGACTTCTACATAAAAGACGCCACAACCCAAATTAAAATATGATCACTAATTATTTGGGCTACTTAAATAATAGACTATCCATTAACCCATTTTTGTAAAACAATTAATTCAATTAATGTTAGCCCATAAAATATTCCAACATTCTCCCACTTGAACTACATTAATTGAATAAATTTAATTTTGAAAATAAGACTATCGGGTTAATAACATAAAATTTTATTTTTGGTGTGGTCACACCTTTTGTTTAAAGAAATGATAGTCTACAAGTAGCATCTTGATAAACTTATCTGGTTCAACATGATCTTAATATAGGATTATGATAGTCTATATGTTAATCTCAACAAATATAAGACTTTTATATTCACAAATACTTATAATCATATCGACATGGATCGTAAGTTCAGTAGTGTAGTAAGAAACCAATACCGACATGTGATCATTATCAATATGCATTGTTCTTATCGGTTCTCATTACAATTTTTCAATAAAATGAAATTGTAATTACAGTTTTTTAACAAAATAAAACTGCTACAATTTCTCAACAATATGAAATTGCTTGACTTTAACAAGTCATCTGTCACTAATAATGCATCACGAGAACTCAAAATAGTGATTAGTGACAGCCAAAAGTATACAACTGTAATTCTTAAGACATAATATCTTAAGATACCATATTATATAATCAATTCAAATAATATGATATGCGATAGTATAATATGCAATAATGATAATCATCAAATAAATTTTAATTTTGTAAAGCACGTAACAATAGTGGTCATAACGTAATCATCGAAATAAAAGAAAATACAAAAGCTCCTACTAAATCAGAGAATAAAAAAACTCAATGACACCCATATTCACAACATGTTCCTTGAACTCTATGGGGCTTAAACCTTAGTTTAGTATAATCGATTCAAATAATATAATATGCAACAATACAATGTACAATAATTATGATCATCAAATAGAATTCAATTTTGCAAAACACATAACAATAGTGGTCACAACGTATCATAAAATTAAAGAAAAATTCAAGAAAACTCTTACTAAATCGGAGAATCAAAATACTCAATTAAGTATAAGCGACACAATATAAGAATCAATTGTATCATCATAAACTCTTCTTTGGGTAAAGTCTACAATAAACAATTATTTTTTAAGTATGAAGATCAACAAAATAATGAAAACTTTATAGAAATAGTGATCAATACTTACACGACACAATCATCGAAATAAAGAAAGATTACAAAGATTCTCATTAAATCAAGAAATCAATTTAGAATTTTATTGTAGCGTTATTATTGTTCACAACAAAAAGAAATTATTTTCACAAAAAATTACAACTAGATCAATTATGAGTAATGAGGTAAAATGCTTAATTTAGTATAGGTAATACAATATAAGAATCAATTGTATTATCATAAACTCTCATTTGAGCAGAGTTTATAATAAACAATTATTCTTTAATCAAAGGATCAACAAAATAAAATTTATAGATTTAAAAATTCATCCCTTTTGAGTAAATTGACTTTCAAATCCATATATTTCATTCAAAATATAATGAAACAAATAATCTTTCAAAATTCATTCCCTTTGGGCAAACAAATTTATCAAATCATCTATTTTATATAATATCTTCATCTGCACAATAACCTTCTTTGGGCATATGAATGCACAAATTAATCTAAAAAAAAAATTCATCAATAAAATAGGAACTCGAAAACTTGCAAATTGTGTTAGTTAGATCACTTTGATAAAATAACCTCAATAATTTACAAGTAAACATTCCAAATTGAAAAAAATAAGCTATATTACCCAATAATTAAATTAATTTGCACAATAATCCCCTTTGGGCAAGTGAATGCACAAATTAATCTAAAAATTATCCCATTAACAAAATAGTAATCTGAAAACTTGCAAACTATATTGATTAAATCACTTTAATAAAATAACGTCAATAATTGACAAGTAAACGTTTCAAATTGAAAAAATTAAGTTATATGATCAACAATTAAATTAATCTGCTAAATAACCCCCTTTGGGCAGATGAATGCACAAATTAATTTAAAAAAAATTCCATCAACAAAATAGGAACTCAAAAACTTGCAAATTATGTTGGTTAGATTACTTTAGTAAAATAACCTCAATAATTGACAAGTAAACGTTCCAAATTGAAAAAATTAAGTTATATTGCCCAACAATTAAATTAATCTGCACAATAACCCTCTTTGGGCAGGTGAATGCACAAATTAATTTAAAAAAAATTCCATCGTCAAAATAGGAACTCGAAAACTTGCAAATTATGTTGGTTAAATCACTTTGGTAAAAAAAACTTCAATAATTGACTAGTAAACGTTCCAAATTGAAAACATTAAGCTATATGCCCAACAATTAAATTAATCTGCACAATAACCCCCTTTAGATAGATGAATGCACAAATTAATCTAAAACAAATTACATCAACAAAATAGGAACTCGAAAACTTACAAATTTTGTTGGTTAGATCACTTTGGTAAAATAACCTCAATAATTGACAAGTAAATATTTCAAAATGGAAAAATTAAACAATATTACCCAACAATTAACAATGCATATTAGCGACATATATGCATATGATCAAAACAAGATGAAGTACATTACAAAATGTACTTTCAGTGATCAATGAACAATTATAGTTGCAAGAATTTGAAAAATAATTTTACTACACTTTGAAACTAATTATTAAATTAATCTCTATATAGAATAAAGAAAATTAAGGGCTTGAAAATTATAAAATTATAATTAATCATAATTAGTATTTTTATAAGCTCCTTAATATGAACCTCAAGTCCGAAAGTTGTAACTAAAAAAAAAATTCAGTTGGCTGAGATATTACATAGGCCCAAAGACAAAATCAATATCTATATAATGAGCCTAAATTTGAATCCCTACCAAGATATTCTTGTCACAATGATAGTGTTTCCGATTCAGGACCTTTACATATGTTCATGAATAATTTACCCATATTAGTAATTTCATCAGACTTCTTAATTAATAAATAGGGAAAAGTACAATTTAGACCTTCTAACTATTAACACATTTCTAAGTGGTCCGTCTAAATTTCGACTTTTCATTTCAAACCCTCTACGTATGATAATGTTTCTAAATGGTCCTTCCGTTAGAAAATCAATTAAAACTAACGGAATTTAGGGGTAAATGCGTCATTCAACGTTTTTTTTAATTTTTTAATCATTTTTAATTAATTTATTTATTTATTTTTAATCTCTCTATCTTCCTCTCCTTCCTCTCTTTCCCTCTCCCCAGCACCTTCTTCTCATTCTCCCTCTCCCTCTCTCCTTTCCACCCCCATAACCACCCCGCAACAGGGGGTGTATTCCACCCCCACAATAGGGGGGTAATTTTTCACCCCCTGTTGCAGGTGTGGATCCACCCCTTCACCACCCTCCTCCACCACCACCATCTTTATAGCTTCTCTAATGGCTTCCCTATTGAAGCTTCCATTTTCATCTGTCAAAACCTCCACTCCAACACCCACCTCCTCCACAAGCCTAGCATTCAATGGTTGATCTAATTGCATGGGCATGGCTATGATTGGCACCCCAGGCTTCATGCTCTCCATTAATGAACCCCACCCACAGTGACTCACAAAGCCTCCAATACTGGGGTGAGCCAGAATCTTTGCCTGTTGGACCCAACCGTCCACTACGATTCTCCCGTTTCCTGCCCTCTCAAGAAATCCTTCTGGAAGTGCCTCTGCAATTTCAATTTTCTTCTCTCCTAATGGAAATCGGATGACCCATATGAAATTAATGTTGCTGTTCTCTAACCCATGTGCTAGTTCTTGAATTTGTTCTCTGGAGAGGAAGAATTCAGATCCGAATGAAGTGAAAACGCTTGAGGATTTGGTTTTTTTGTCTAGCCATTTGATGATCTATGTATGCTCTATTTCTTGAACTTCGTTAATGGAGTCCTAAAGTAGGGGACCCACGGGGACCATCTTTTTCCCCAAAAAGGTGGAAAGATGATCGATGTATTTTCCTTCTATTTCTCAGAAAGATTTGATGAGAATTATGTCGCATGATCGGTCGATTGCTTGGAGGTAACCGTAAATGTATTGGCCGTCGTGAGCAGAGCGTTCGGGAGTCGCGAACCACTGCTGCCGGATATAAATCTCCAGGAAGGGGTACAGTTCGTCGGTGTTCTTCATCATGTGGAACGCGTAACTGTTCATCGCAGCCCCGATTATAAGGAATTCAACCGTCGGGATATTCCGCGACGCTGCCAGAGCCGCCGCCCATGGCTGATTGAAGTCATAAATGAGCAAATCCGGCTTCTGGGTGTCAATAACTTGTTCGAAATTGGGACTCGCCACCTCAAACACGATCTTCAGGGTGGGTATGAGATGAGGCGGGAGGCCTTTGGTGGTATGGTAGTGAGGGGGAAGCTCCAGCGACGGTGGAAGGTGGATCTCCACCATAGAAATTGACTTAGAGTATTTTCTGGCGACCTGATTCTTGATTGAATCGAGAATTACAGGGGTAGAGCAGAAGGGAATGAAGAACCCTTTGTCTGCAAGTCTCTTGGCGAGCTCGAGGTAAGGAGAAATGTGACCGTGACCTAACCATGGTAGCATCAGTACACTGATAGTATCCTCCATTGATGACTCTTATCTCTGATAAAGTGATCTTCAAAGAAAGGTTTTATACTGCAAAAGAATGGGCAAGTTGGATGGGAAATGAGAGTTTAAACAGTTTATTTAATTTTTAATGGATGAAAACAGAGCCCACGGAATTCTACCGCCGGCCGTTTTTGGGTGGAAAACAGAGCATTAGGACATCTACCATCTGTCGTAAAGTCCATATATTCCGACGATGTAATGGTCTTTAGTTTCAATTATCACATCTTTTGGAATTATTAATTTTAATTCAATGTACCCCCTGTTGCAGAGGGTGAACTCACCCTCGTAACAAGGGGTGGAAGGAAGAGAAGGGAAGGGGAGGAAGAAAGAGAGGGAGAAGGAGAGGGAGGTGACGGGAAGAAGGAATGAGGGAGAGAGAGGAAGGGAAGGAAGAGAGAGAGATTAAAAATAAATAAAAATTAATTAATTAAAAATGATTAAAAAATTAAAAAAATATGAAATGACGCATTTACCCCTAAATTCCATTAGTTTTAACTGATTTTCTAGCGGAATGACCATTTAGAAACGTTATGATACGTAGAGGGTTTGAAATGAAATATTTAAACTTAAAGGGACCACTTATAAATGTATCAATAGTTAGAGGGTCTAAATTGTACTTTTTTTTAATAAATAATTAATGACCCAACAAGCCCATCAAAATATATATGTATGACTCATTAAACACTTTAAAGCCTAGGCAATATAAGAAGAAATTCATACGAAATTGTACAAAAATAACTCAGTACTTTTCTATCATTCCAAAACGCAAATATATTGCCCCAGACATAGCCCAAATTCGAAAAATAAAAGATCTCATTTTCGTAATAACCAAATTAGTTATTAATATCATACTTAAACCACTAAAATCCTGAATACATATCATATATATGATTGTCTATGACCACTTTTCAACAGTGCTCTATTTAATTTAGCTTCCATTCGATTATCAAAATAAAACAAAGATATAATTCTCTCAATCATGTCACTCATCATGTAACTATTTCACAAAGATAACAAATAGAAAGATAAATAGTCGATCCACTTTAGAATTCCTAACCATCAAATACATAAATAAAATAACCATATGGACAATAATCAAAACAACCAGATTTACACAACCTCTAAACTTTAAGTGTTAATTGTGTAATTAACCATTCTTACTAATTTCAGTTCATTGCACTTCAGAAAAGAACATATAAAGTTAATAAGACATCTTATACGTTTAAATTGAAACTACTTGGAATAAGTGAGATTCTAATTAAATTTTTGGGGTACTTAATGTCAAAACCAGTAACCCTAATTTCAATTCCCTCTGCCATGCTACTTGAACGTTGCCACCACCTCGTTGCCATCATTCGACTCTATCAAATGAATGTCGACGTTTTTATCAGGGGCAAGGTAGACTTTTGATAAACTACTACGAATGAATATCGGGTGAAAACCTAACATCAATGTGGAATTCAACACGCCCAACATCAAACAAGAGTCTTAAAGTAGAAAACCCAATGGGTCTAACTCAGTTTCAAAGAAAACCTTAGCTCAAGATTAGATAACACAATTGGTGTAGGATTTAATAAAGAATAATATCCCCCCTAAAATAAAATAAACACACTATTTATAGCTCATTTTTTGAGCAATGTGTAATTACCCCGTCATCTAATCCGAACTAGGGTCACATCTTCATAATCAATTGAAAAGTACTTAGAACGTGAAGTAGACTTTGGGATGCTTCTTCATGAGCTAAGATAATAAAACTTAATACATGAATTGACTTCTTTGAGCCCTTATGTTGGCTCTTTAAAATAATAGAGACAAGTTTTTTTTTACTAAAATAATAATTTATCAGAGTTTATTCATCATATGACCAATCAAAGAAAGAGATATATGAATTATCCCTATGATGCTTACTCTATTCATTTACAATTAATAAGATCTACTCACGTAGCATGAAGTTTATCGTGTATAAATAGCAATGAAGCAAAAGAGTATATGAAAATCAATGTCCAATTTCTCTTATAATTTCCATTATCAAAAATCAATTCAATTATCTAAAATGAGACGGCAATTAAAATAAAGTAGAATTTATCCACCTTCTACTAGAAGATTAGCACTAATCAATAGCTAATAGGTATATGCTCATAATCCATTTACAGCAACAAAACAATTTCCTCAAATATATCAATGTGTTGACTTATTAATGTCTAATTTTTAGCAGTCGGTCGAATTTCATATTCTTCCATTTAACTTTTAGGTTTGTACATTTCATATTCATGCATTTAACTGTCACAACCCACCCCGGTTTTCCCAACATTTGTGGGCCGGTGTGACAACAATACAACTCATCCGAACAAATGACTAATACTAATTAAAATATCTTACACAAAAAGAGAATATTATTTACTATAGTCAACAAAATACATATACCCCCTTCCATTGGGACTCTCTTGATCTTACAACATCAGCACTAGTTTTTTTGTTTTGTTTTGTTGTTTTTTTTTTCCACTAACCAACATATACAACCAGAAGCAAAAAAAGAATCACTATCATGATACTCCCCGCTACGGCCCTTCAGGAATCGACCTACTGCCAGTAGGGGACAAACGTTTCTCTACAGCACCTGCGAGTGTACTGCCTTCTTAGTAATTTTAAAACATATTTTTGAAATAATAATCCATTCTCAATACCTTTTTAAAAGGGATCGAGTGTAATTATACGAATACCATAATACAAACATCTCTTCTTAAAATAAGCAGTGAAAATAAATAAACAATTATATAATTATATATCTCACCAATCCATTCAGTGTAAAACCATATCAATCATTATATGCAATAAATCACCAATCTTAATAAAAACACCCCATTTCAGGTTTACCTATCACCCACATACACACCGACTAAATCATAGTGATCGTTTTAACCTCACGATCGGGAGTTGTAACGGTACCGTAACCATCCGTAGGATATGCCTTCCTAGGGGACCTAACTGCGCAGATCACCGCCTACCGGACGTCTCCGGAGGCCAATAATATAAGTCACCAATTATATCAATCACCATAACAAATATCCATCTGCCGGACCACCCTCCGGACATACCATAATATGAATCATCACCTGCCGGACCACCCTTCGGACAGGACATAAACTGTGGCATGGTCTAACCAACAACACAAATCAAGCGACAACAGCATCGTCAATTCATTTACCGTCAATTTCCAACAAAATTATTTATAATATCCTTCTTTTTAAAACCCTAACAATTCCACGGAAATTCCTTTTTTACCAACTCACGCAAAACCGGCTCGATCCACCATATTTATAAAATCATGCAGTTTAATAAACATTTAGATCGACATATAGAAAAATAATTTTGTAAGAAGACAGTACACTCATCTCAAAATTTGTACTTGCAAGCCCCCCTAGAATATGCTTCTGCTCCCCACCGCCTAAGCGGGAATACACCGCCTAGGCGAACAGGCGATTTCTTGCTCTCTGTTATTTTACCGCCTAAGCGATCTTCCACCGCCTAAGCGATCACGCGATTCTGGCTCTCTGTTGTTTTACCGCCTAAGCGATCTACCACCGCCTAAGCGATCATGAAATTTCCGGCTCTCTGTTGTTTTACCGCCTAAGCGATCACGCAATTCTGGCTCTCTGTTGTTTTACCGCCTAAGCGATCTACCACCACCTAAGCGATCACGAAATTTCTGCCTCTCTGTTGTTTTACTGCCTAAGCGATCACGAAATTTCTGGCTCTTTGTTGTTTTACCGCCTAAGCGATATTCCACGGCCTAAGCGATCCTGGCTTCGTCCCTGACAAAACAGACCAGTCTTTTACCCCCTTCTTATCACCAACTCCGGCCCTTAAATTCTTCACTCCATTTCCACGATCAACCATCCCAAGTTTACAACTGATATTACCAACCTCATTCCCTTCACTCCAACTAAAACACCCACCAAATAACACCCCAAACCAACGGTTGTAACTCTAAACAGGCACAAACCTTCACACACATATACCTGCTTCCATATGACCCCAGAACATGTCACACTTGCCTACTCCTACAGCCCAAACGACTCTCAACCCTAGGAAAACACCCTAAACCCGCACCAGTGATCTCCGGCAGCTTTTCCGATGGTTTCTTCTTCCTCTTCGCTTTTCTCGCTCTCTCTCTCTCTCTCTCTTTCTCTCTCTCTTTCTTTTGGTTGTCTCTGCCAGAATGGTGGGAACCATTTCTCACCACGTTTATACATACACACACATATATATATACATATAGATTAGTGGAGCCAACACATGCCACGTTGCCCTCCTCCTCCTCTCTCTCTCCCATTCATTTCCGGCGTGGTTCACTGCACAAACACACATGCACATAATTATATATATATATATATATATATATATATATATATATATATATAATGTATGTTTTAAAATATCTTAGTCAAATTACTCTTTCCCCCCTCTCAAATTTCTCATTTTTCTCATTTGATCATTTTTTTTTTTAAACAGGGTCTTACATTAACCTTCAGGTTTGTAGTAAGAAATTATAGTAGTACAATGTAACTAAATGAAATTAGAGAGTACGTCAAAAGAATCGCAATATTACAACGTACTTAAATTACGATACCATAATTTTCTTTAGTATAAATCTGAAAATTAAATGCGACAATCAGAAATTATAACTGATTATTAAAATAATTTAATCATAACTGCTAATGTGATAATCACAAATTATAACTGATTATTAAAAATAATTCAATCATAACTGTTAAACGAATCCACCAAAAAAAATTGATATGCTCCAAGTGATATCAAGAAATCATGATTAGAAAAGTTAGGCAATTCACAATCAACCGTAAAATAAAACTCAAATTCAATAGCAGAATTGTTTACTATCTCATTTTTATTTCATATTAACCAAAAAAAAAGAAGAGAAAAACGCTAAATGATATATACAAAAGCCAAGAATAACAAATTTGGATTGTTGAAAAATAATAAGATACTTTAAGAAAAATTTAGTGTGGGATTAAAGCACCATAGACAAGCTAAAATCATAAGGATGACATCAAAATCCAAATCGGTTGCAATAGTTCTGCACAGAATAATTTGTCAAACTTGATTCTATTTCTGGAATACTCCAAAACGAAAACATAATTCATATCCCATCTCATCCCAAATTATTGAAAATTCTCATATCATACTCCATTCAACCCAAAATCTAAGAAATTGGAACAACTAAAGTTATTAAACTAGTTTGTTTTTTTTTTTTTTTTTTTTTTGTGATTTAAAGCTAATTAAGAGAGTACATATCAATAAATCTTAATCTAGGGAGAGTGAGTATATCAATACTATTCAAAATCATCCAATATAATTTCTGTAAAATTTTCAACAGAAAATAATGTCTAAAAATAATTTTAAACTAATTAAATTGTATAATAAGTAATAGGGTAAAGTACAATTTAGACCTTCCAACTATTGACACATTTCTAAGTGGTCCCACTAAGTTTAAACGTTTCTTTCAAACCCTCTACGTATCATAACGTTTCAAAATGGTCCTTCCGTTAGAAAATCAGTTAAAACTAATGGAATTTATGGGCAAAATGGTCTTTTCACTTTTTTTAATGTTTTAATCATTTTTAATTTTTTTAATCTCTCTCTCTCTCTCCCTCCTTCCCTCCCCCCGCCACCTCTCTCTCCCTCTCCTTCCCCTCTCTCCCTCCCACCCCACCCCCGTAACAGGGGGTGCAACCACCCCCTGTTACGGGGGTGGGGTGGGAGGGAGAGAGGGGAAGGAGAGGGAGAGGGAGATGGCGGGGAGAGAGAGAGAGAAATGAATGGGAGGAAGAGAGAGAGAGAGATTAAAAAAATTAATTAAAAATGATTAAAAATTTTAAAAAAACGTAAAAAGACCATTTTGCCCCTGAGATTCTGTTAGTTTTAACAGAATATCTAACGAATGGACCATTTTGAAACGTTATGATATGTAGAGGGTTTAAAATGAAACGTTTAAACTTAGAGGGACCACTTAAAAATATGTCAATAGTTAAAGGGTCTAAATTGTACTTTTTTCTAAGTAATAATTAATTACAAATTATTTTTAGTTCTCAAAAAATAAAATAAATTTTACAGAAAATTAGAGGACGAAAAAACAAATGCACAGGAAAAAATGGGACCCCAAAACAGGTCTTGGATGAGCCTCCACGCGCGTGTGCATGCGAGTGGGGTTGAACGGACCAGCTAGAGTCTTCAACCTCCAGCAGGGTCGTTTCAACCCGGTTTCGACCTGCTTTTTTAAAACCCTAAAATCGCGCCGTTTTCTCCAATTTTTTTATAGGTTTATGTAGATCTATGTTTTTCTAACACGTCTACAACAATTAATTGAAGAAAAATTAAGAGAAATATCACCAAAAATCAAAAATAAGTCGTTGTTTTGAGGTTTCTCACTCCTCCATGGCCAAAAACTTAAAACTTGATTTTAACCCATATTTCTACCGAATTTTATATGAGTTTGTACCTAATATTAATTTAAAATATTTATATGATGTTCAATTGTATCAAAACCTCGTCCATATCCTTCAATTTTAAAAATGGATCTCAATTCACTAGGGTTTTGAAGCAAAAAATTAAACCACGAAATATTTTCTAATTACACAACTAAATAACATGTGTGATATATCAAATTAAAGATTGAATCAAGAGGAATAAAAGCCCTAAGTTTTTACATTCAATCAAATAAAAAAAAATACATGAAATCATGGCCCCAAGTTTCGGTTTCGGGAGTTTTCTAGGGTTCGTAGTCGAAACTTTAACGTCGAAATTCTCTCTAATTACACAACCAAATTGAACGTATGATATATCAATTTAAAGCTTGAATCTATGAGAATAAAAGCCCTAATGTTTTACAGTTAATTGAAACAAAAAATTGCATGAAATCATGGCCACAAGTTTCGGTTTCGTGAATGAACAGAAACAAAAACAAAAAATCGAAAAACTAATTGTAGATCCTAAATCATGTATGTAGGTTTCGATTCCACATGTTGATTATATTTTATAATCACAATAAAACATAATTAATTAATAATCGTAAACATACATGGATTATAAAACACAATAATGAAAAACGGTAATCGAAAGCGTACTTGTCTCAACCATCGTAGGAGATTGAACTGTCGCAGTGGATTACTAACTAGGTGTTCCTCCCTATGATCTAGATTTCGTGGTGGCAACTCTCAATGAGAAGAAACCCTTAATCTAGATTAGGGAGAGAATCTAGTTATATATACTAAAGTTTCTCGTTGGGTCCTCTCATAACAGGTTTCGACGAAACCCTAAACCTACACTTGATACTTAATTGGGCTTCTACATAAAAGACGCCACAGTCTAAATCAAAATATGATCACTGATTGTTCGGGCTGCTTAAATAATAGACTATCCTTAACCCATTTTTGTAAAATAATTAATTCAATTAATGTTAGCTCATAAAATATTCCAACACAGGGAAATTACACATAAATTTGACATTTAGGGTGCAATGTGATCATATGTAAAACTTCATAGGTTAGGGGGAAAAAAATAATAGGTGGTGTTTAATTAAGTTTTTGCTTCTCTGTTATTAATCATATTATAAAATGAGATAAGAATTCTATTTCTGTTTTAGAGCATTCTGAGAACATAATTATGTTTGGTAACGGTAATTTTTAAAATACTTTTATAATTTCTTATAACAAAAAAAAATGTGTTTAATTGCAACTAAGATCATTTATGTGTGTGTGATAGAGAAAAAGAGAAAGGAGATGAGAGAGAAGATGTAAATGTGTGGTGGTGGTGGTGGATCGACATAGTGGTGGCCGGACCCGGGATCACTGCCTTGCCCCCAACCATGGGTGTTGGTGGTGGCCGGCGTGGTGGTGGGCCGATGGCTGATGTAGTGGTGGTGGCCGACATTGTGGTGCCCTATGTGGAGGTGGTGGTTGCCGACATGGTTGTGGTGTCTAACGTGGTTCTCAACATTTACCCTTAAGAATTTTAGATTAGTTATGTGAGAGTGACTAGGAATTAACATTTTGTTATTTCTCAAAGTCTTGAGAAATTCAGGATCAAAATTTTGAGAATACTTAGAAACGAAAACATGTTTATCAAATATGTTTGTGTATATTAATCTCAAAATTCTGGAAGCAAGAACATAAATCAAGGAGCAGAAACACAAAACAAACCGAACTAGTGTAAACGTTTTCACATTTACTTTTCAGTTTCCATTTTTATATTTTAGTTCAAAATTTTCTTGAAACTGAAAAAGAAAATAACAGAAACAACACTAAACAAACTCCACCTAAAACTCTAGAAAGCACCTATATTAACGTGCTTTTTTTCTTTTGAATTTATTTCACCCCATATTTTAGATTCTTGAATATGATTGTTAGTATTTCTTAAAACATTTATAAAATTTAATATATTATTAAATTATCTCCAAATGCACCAAATTTTGTAACTTATTTCAACTATACCCATTAACTTTTAATGTTCTTACATATATTGCTTAGTTGAATATTGAATGAATTAATGGCTAAAATTGACTGAATTGATGTCCTACAATTGCCAAACTTGAAGGATATGGTTTTCCATGGAGAATTTGCAAAGTTTTAGGGATCTTAATTTAATTCAACAATTTTAAAAATGATTAAATTTAACATTTAGGGTGCAATGTGATCATATGTAAAAGTTTGTAGGCGAGAAGTATAAAATAATAAAAACTTATATTTAGGTGTTTGGTAAGTGTTAACGTTTCAGTTTTCCTTCCCTAACAAAAATAGATATACATGAACATGAACAAAAATAGATAGACGTCTTTAAATTTTTATTTTTATGTTTCGATTCTAATTTAAAAAAAATAAATAAACAAAGGGAAAAAGAAAGGAAGAAACAAGGGAAAAAAAAAATTAAAAACCACCCATATATCTATCACAATTTCGTCATAATTATATTTTGTCCGTATCTCTGTTTTGTTTGTGACTCTAATATATGGATTATTAAATTCGTTAATTTTGATATTTGTAAATGTTAAATTTAAGTGAGGGTTTTTCTTTTTTTCTTTTTTTTTTTTTTCTTTTTTTTTTTTTTTTTTTTAAGTATCCTATTAATATTTCCGAAAAATGATTTTTATAATCCTTTAAATTTGAGGTGGGTGTTTAAGTGGTCCTTGATATTTAACATTTGACACATTTAGTCTCTAAATTATTAAATTTATTTAAATGTGATCTAAATTTTTTATTTTACCCTTAAAATTAATTACACATGTTTCTCTATGAATTTTTTATTTTATATTTTCCTTATCTTTCTTCCTCCCCCAACTCTCCGGCAAAAAACACTGCCAATGCGACCGACGGTGATGGCTCTGACGACTCTCTATCCCTCTCTTTCTCTCTATCTCTTTCTCTCTCCCCCTCTTCAGCAAATAAATAAACAAATAAATAAATAATAATACATTCAAAACAATAAAATAAAATTACACCAACCCCCTCCTTCAACCCTCTTACCCTACAAGTACTTCTGGCCACCACCCCACCTCCTCCGCCCCCTCTACAACCGCTGGCCATCTCCTGTTGTCCATCCTTGTCTCATCATTCCCCCTCCTCCTCATCTTCTTCTTCTTACACCTCTCTCTCTCTTTGATTTGCATATCCAAGATCGGATTTGCAAATCCATGGCTCGAATATGTAGATACATATGTGTGTGTGTGTGTGTGTATGTATTGAGATAAATGAGTGTGAGAAGAAGAAAAAGAAAAAGAAGGGGGGCAACAGGGAATGGCCGACAGTTACAGCGAGGGCGGAGGAGGTGAGATGGCACTAGACGTTGCAGGATGAGGGGGTTCATGGTTGGGGGTTGTTAGTGTAATTTTATTTTTTTAATGTAATATTTTTATTTTATTTTTTCCGGAGAGAGAGAGACCTATCATCGACGGCCATACCGACGGTGGTTTTCACCAGAGAAAAAGGGGAAGAAGAAGAAGGAGGAAAATGTAAATAAAAAGTTCATAGGAAAATATTTGTCATTAGTTTTATTTAAATAGAGAATTTGGACCACATTGAAACCAATAAAATAGTTTAGGATTAAATGTGTCGAGTGTTAAATATTAGGGACCACTTAAATATCCACCCCAAACTTGAAAAACCGAAAAAGTCATTTTTCATAATATTTCATAAAACGTTTATGCAATTTATTTTAGGGATAAATAATCGGAAGTTCTAAAAGTTATACTAAATTAATAAAAACTATCAAATCAAATAATTATTTTAGTTTTACTCTCATCTATTAGAGTTCTTGAAAACACTAATATTTCCATTAGGGTTTGGTAGGTAGCGACCGTCCCACCGTTGCCGTTTACCAGACTCCACACTCCGAATGCTAACCATCACCAGTTGTCGGTTGTTTGTTTGTTTGTTTTTAGTTACATTTAATTAATTTTTTAGTATTATTTTCTTTGTATACTTTTCACTTACATTCAATTAATTTTTTAATTGTCGGTCGCAACAGAAAATTGCATTAAAGAAACTAAAATAATACTAAAAAATATAACTAAAAATTATACTAAATGATATGTAACTAAAAATAAACTTAAAATATAACTAAATATACATTAAAAAATAATTATATGTAACTAAAAAAATACACTAAAAATAATTATATGTAACTAAAAAATAAATTAAAAAATAGTTAAATATAAAAAAAATCCAACAGTTGGTGACTAGACTTCGATGTCCAGAGGCTTGAGGTTCGATGGCGAGCAACGATAGAGGATGGCACCTCGGAGAAATATAAAGTAGGGTTACTAGGTCATAAAAGCGCGACTGACGATACAAATCTTAATTGATTGTATTTGATTGGAGATATGAAGGGGCATTGACCATGGGACTAAAAGAGTAAGATAAAACATAATTATGAGATTTATACTCAATTTAAAATCAAAATAGGATAAATTATGTACTGGACTATCTAATTGTGACTATTAAACAATTATCCCTGAACTATTGACCAATTATCCCTTTATTTTATTATTACTATTTATGAAAGGAAAAAAAATTACTTTTACTATCTCAATTTTTTTGTGAAACATATATTGTATACAAATTTGATCATGGATAATAAAAAGATGAAATAGCTTAGAAACATGAATCTACCAAATTATTCCACAACTTTCTAATTGAACCAAATAATTTTCAAATTTTGAAATTGTGTTACTAGAGAGTCCCAAATTCAAATCTAAAAAATTAGATATGGGCGATATTGCCCTTCTGCAATTTGCTCATAGGAGTAGGAACAATTATCAAATTAAAATTAAACTACATTTATATTCTTAAAATAACAATAATTTCTCTTTTGATATATCGTTTGCTTGATTTGATTACAGATTTATGATTGAGTAGTCATTGGCTTCAAAATTACATCTATTTGTATATAATTTGTTATATGATTTATCATCGTGTTGAATGTAACACTAACATGAAATTAATTGGTGTTGAATATAACATGAACGCGAATTTTTTATATAAAAAATGATGAAAGTGACATCATTTTGAAGATTTCATTCAAGTGAATCTGAATATATAATTAGATCATAAAAAATATATTTGGTTGAATTCAACACATTGTGAAAAATTATGAAAATTCCAAAGTAACATATTGAATCTAATATGAATGTGAAAATTAAAAATTCTGAAAATATCATGTTAAATATAACACGGATCTGAAATTTAGATGAAAAAATAATGAATGTAATATCGTCTTGAAATTTTATTCAGACGAATTTGAATATATAATTAAATTATAAATAAATACCATGTTAAATTTAACACAATGTGAAAAATTATGACAATTCTGAAGTAGCACGTTCAATATAACACAAATGTGAAATTGAAAATTCTAAAAATTTCATATTGAACGTAACACAAATTTAAAATCTAATGAAAAAAATAGTGAATGTAATATCATTTTCAAGATGTTATTCAAATGAATCTGAATATATATTTAGATAATAAAAAAAATGTGTAAAACAATAGTAATTTTAATTTTAATAAAATGATATTAAATCCCAATTTTTTTGGAAGTTATATATTAAGTAAATAATCGGAGAGACAAATCTAACTGAATAATTATAAAGGACTATTTGGTAATCTACTTAAAAAAAATGATTTGTTTGGTAATTTTATCTTCTTAGGAAGAGCTGCGGGTGACTGTCCTAACAAAAACTATACACAGTACAATATAATATTTAGGGAAAATCGATGATTAGTCCTATTTTTAGGGTGTAATCTGTGATTAGTCATTTCTTAGTATTAAATTTTGATTTAGTTCTTTAAGTTGGATTTCACTTGAGTTTTAGTCCCACATTGCAGGAATTGTAGAGACATTGCAGGGTTTTATAGTGAATATTAGTGACATGTAACTAATATTAGTTACAATTTCATAATTATTATTTATTTATTTTTTTTACATATATCTGTGTATTTTTTATTACATGTACTTATATGATATTAGTTACATGTTACAATTACATATATCTGTATAATATTTTATAACACTTAACAAATATTTAACATAAAAATTAGTTTAATATTAGTTACATGTATTTGTGTACATTTAATTACATGTAATTAATTACATGCGTTTTGTGTGATTTTTGTTACATCTAACAAAATTTTACACACAAAGTTGTTACATGTAAAAAATAAATAAATAAATAATTATTACATGTTACAGAATACGGTAATTTTACACCCAAAGTTGTTATATGTAACTGCACGTGTGCAAGACTTCCGCCTTTTAAAATAGGCGGGACTAAAACTAAATTTTCTTCCGCCTCTGGGACTTTTCACCAATTAAGGATGGAATATGGAACCTCCCACCGATTGTCCCTAATATCTAATCCTAAGTTAAACTTAGCATTCAAGTGTGTAATATGCTAATATGCAAAACTTAGTGGGGGTTAAAGTGTCAATTAACCAATAATGTACCAATATTACAAAGCTGGTTCTCGATCTTTTTCGTAACACATTTCATGGCGAGAGCCTCCCCCACAAACAGATCGTCACTCTCATCATCATCTCCAACCCCCCTTCCATTGTCGGAACCCTACAAAATTCACGTCGGTTTCTCTTCGAATAATCCAAAATAATCTCCAAATCGAACCCCGCAAACTTAGTCTCTCTCTCTCTAGATCGATAGCCACATATAGAGAGAGGGAAAAAGGAAACTTAAGGCGAGAAGCTACCTTCCCAATATTTATTTTGATTTTTTTCTGATTCTGGGTCTTTATTTTTCCCTTTTTTTGATGATTTTTCTTTGTGAGTTTCACGGGTTTTTCTTGAGATTGGTTTAAAAATCTGGCGATTTAAGCTTGTGGGTGGGTGATTTTTATTGAGCGTACATGCAATCTGTCTAATGCAGGGGCACGTCCGTAAAAGCTACATTACCGGCTTCTGTTTCTGCGGCGTAGAGAGAGAAAGAGGGAGAGAAGCGGCGGAGTCGATGGGCGGTAGCAGCCAAGAGGTGAAGGCTCGGGCGGCGAAGATTACGTCACTCTTGACGTGTCCTATCTGCAGCAAGATCTTCAGAAACACCACCACCATCTCCGAGTGCCTTCACTCGTGTCAGACCTCTCTCTCTCTCTCTCTCCCAACACACATAGGCACACACTGATCTCATCCTACATTCACTCTATCATGTCGTTTTCTTATGCTTTTTCCCTCTCTCAAATTGTTTATCTTCACCTTCTTATGAGTTATGATCTTGGCTGCTCTCTGTGTTTTTTTTTTTTTTTTTTTTGCGGGCTACATTAATTTTTTTATTCAATCTGATAATTCTAAGAAATGGGTATTGCATGATTTCTTGTTTTACGATCTGGGTCTTGTTTATTCTTCAATTTGAAATCTTGGTTTGTTCTTCTTTTTTTTTTTTTTTTTGGTATATATGTAGAGTGTCGGGAGGAGGGTTGAACTCTAGATCTTTCACAAAAAGAGAGTGGTCGAATTTCTCTAATAGTAAATTATTTCAAATCCATCATAAAACTGTTTCCAATTGTAAACCAAAAACAGAATAAAGTGTGGAAGAGGAATACATTTAAAATAGTTGAAATTAACTGTTCTTCTCTTGTTCTTTGGATTCTATAATTCTATGTATTTGTAAGTAACGATAGAGTTGAAATTTGGCACATAGTAATGTACAGGGCATCAAGTAGTCAATTCTGTGAGTTTCTTTTAACGGATAAATTTATGAATAAATTTCAGAATTAAAATTATTTACTGGCTCTGATTTATGGAATTAAATTGTAG
This sequence comes from Eucommia ulmoides, assembly GCA_016647705.1. Taxonomy (NCBI): domain Eukaryota; kingdom Viridiplantae; phylum Streptophyta; class Magnoliopsida; order Garryales; family Eucommiaceae; genus Eucommia; species Eucommia ulmoides. The sequence goes on along the minus strand of CM028327.1, from coordinate 31,004,951 downwards.
TTGTTTTCTGTTATTCTCTAATTTTGGAATAAAATTTATTTACTTCATTGATTATTGATTTTCTTTTCCCTGAGTAGTTTGCAGGAAATGTATATACAAGAAAATAAAAAAAGAGGATATAAAAAATTGTCCTGTATGCAACTTATATCTTGGTGGTTATCCATTGGAGAAACTCAGGTATTTTTTTAATCCTTTTTTTTTTTTTTTTTTTTTTTTTTTTGTGAATTAACTATTTTTTGGTAATATAATTTGCTTAATTTCATGGTTTTTTTATGATATAAGCGAAAGTTGCCCATAAGGTGTCTGATAAATTGTCTAGTAGAGCAACTTCATTTTTAAGAAGTATAGTTTGGAACAGGAAGGAAAATGATTTCTTTCCTCGCTTTTCCGGCCTACAGGCCAGACCACACTTTACAAGGAATTAGGACCAAAATCGTGTCCTCTGCAAGAAGGGAAGGAAAAAAGCATGAAATGGCGAAAGAGAAAGAGAAAGGAAAGAAACCCGAAGCAATGGAAACAGAAGATGATGAACATGAAGATATTCCTTCCACCCCCTTGCATTGCAGAAGGAAAGAGAGGTCTCTTTCTTCCTTAGTGAATTCACCGAATTCTTCGAACAAAAGTTTGGTGATTGGAAGAAGAAAATCCTCCACGGTAAAAACTCCTCATGTTCCCCTTTTTTCCATTGATGAGCCATTCAACAAGATGGAAGGTGATAAACCGAGCTCTAATTACCCGGGAACTCCAAACAAGAATCCCCAAGATAAAAAAAGGGTAAGCTCGATAACGTTTATTTAGTGTTTTCGTTCCCAAAAATACTTGGAATGAATAGAAATCCTGGAAAGAATTTTTGTTTTTTTTTTCGTTTGTGCTTGCTTTTATAACTGAGATTTAACTTCAATACTTGTCCTTCAATACTAGTTCAACATTGAGCTCAACAAATATAAGTGCAGAAAGACAAATATTGAATTGTACCCTTTAACTCTTTCTTGTTTATGGAGAAGAAGTTTGCAAATTCAATACCTGTTTAAGTCAGATTTAACTTCACTACTTGTCTTTCTGCACTTGCAATACTTCTGATCAACACTGAACTAGTCTCCTACACAGTAAGTACTATAGACAAATATTGAAGTCGTCAAATTATTATTTTTTAGATAATAAGTTTGACAATTAAATACTTGCTTATATAGAAGTCGAATTTAACTTCAATACTTCCCTTTTAGTTTTTACGATACTTCGAATCAACACTGAACTGATATGCCAGTTCAACATTGGCGCCTTTACAGTAAGTACTGAAAGACAAATACTGAAATTGTAAAACTCGTTCTAAGTTAACAAATTCTATTCATAACTTGGTAAAATATTTATGGTTTGAAATTGTAAATTTTACAGAGTTCTTCAGAAGCCGAATGTTCAAATCAAAAACCGGGAGGTGGTATTGAGGACAAAATCGAACCATTTGAAAGGATGCATGATTTGCAAAAACCTCTAAATTTCTTGGCAGAAACTATGGCTGCTAGGTCTAGCCCACAATCGATATTCAACTCGCACAATGAAAAGTCAGAAGCTAAAGATACCGATAAGAAATCAGTTTTCCAAAACACTGAAAATGGAACGAATTCTACACCGTCAGATTCATCCAAGCCTATAAAGGCTCATCGTCGTCGTAAAAGAAAAACCATTTTGTCCGAGGGATTAAACGTTCCGGCACAAGTAGTGGTGGATGCATCAAGCAACAATAAGTTCAAGACAAGAGTCAATCCGATATGGCTATCTTTAGTTGTTTCCGATAACCAGTAAGATGTTCATTGTTTATTTTACCAAAAAAAGAAAGAAAGAATTTTTAGTTGAATTCTACTATTTTTTTCATATATTCATTATTTTTTGCCTTGTGATGGGTTGTTTTAGGGAAGAAAGTGCGCCGTTGCCTCAGAT